>OY757011.1:7091843-9491843 GCA_963580285.1 Lucinisca nassula | reverse complement strand
ACGCTGTAGAACATGGCATCTCATCGGGATCTACATTGTTTGTCACTTAAGATTAGGTAGTTTGTTTGTTTGTGTTTGAGTTCTATGTCCCACAAACACCTATGGTCATTAGGTAGTAAATTGTGCTTGTTAAAATTTGAGAACAAGAATGATATGGAGTTGAGGTACCCGAATAAAAATGGCCCAATTTCAGAGTAATTTAACAGGAATTTTCCTTAGATGACCCTCTTTTAAAATTCCCCAAATCCTAAAAATACAAAAACCTTTAAATGACACCTTCTCTTCTCATCTCGAGGCAAATGACCCATTTTCAAAATAATGGTCTTTTTCAAATTAATTTCACAGAAATTTTCCTCTATTGCTGCTAAAATGGTTCCACTACAATGAAAAATGGCCTCCAAACATAAAAGACTTTGAACCACATCTCCTTAAAACAGTGAATCTTTCATTTCCATAAGCTTTGAAACATCTTGGATTCAGGTGAGCGATTCAGGGCCATCATGGCCCTCTTGTTTTGCTTGTGACGTTTTAATTATGATAGAAATATGTTTTATGTAAGTGTTTTTGTGTGTTTTGGATAGGCGATTGGAGATAGTTGTATCGATTCCTGATTATTTTTAACACATTTAATGACTGAATTTAAAGAGGTGCATGGTTGCTTTGTTAAACGTTTATTACCTGAATAATAGTAGAAATCCCTACTCTTTGTATCAGTTATTTTCGTATTTGCTTAATGACGTTAATTTTAGTTCTCTTTGAACACCGACGAAAATTGCATTGCAGATGTAATTATCATGTTTTTTTCCGCTGTATTCTTAAAAACAGATCAGTCTGCCGGACTTTGATATTTTCTCACTCCTGGAATGTCGAAAACGCAGAACTAGATCTCACGGCACCAGGAAAAATGGTAACTTTAAACGTAAATCACGTGCGTTAAAACGAAACAATACTAGACTGAAGTGACTGTCAATTATATTATTAAATCATGGACGCCACTCTTTGCTTTCATTTTTAAGTTCATTACCCGTTTCTGTTTTACGTCTTCTGGACACCGAGGCGAATAAATTCTACGATATTTCTCATCAGTTATATGATGCGGCTCTCTTAACTAGAGGCTATACTCAGCATACTCTCCGTCCTTACATTGATTCTGAAATTAATCATAAACGCCATTTCTTCAAAATATCCTTCATTAATAAGGGTATGGATTTTATAGATTTGCCCAGTATCTTCCGTGAGAGATCGGTGCTTTCTTCCATTCCTGCTTATTTTCAAAATACTGAAACACCTATAATTTGCTATAAATATAACAAACCTGTTAGATCTATCATTTTTAATTTCAATAAACTTGTTTCAGATCTTGATATTGATACTAATACTCCTGATTCATGTGATTGTAAAAACTCAAAGTATTGCTATCCTGCTGCTGGTCATGTAATTACTGGCAATTTGAAAATTATTCCTGAATCTAGGATAAGGAATATAATTTCTAAAGGACCGAAATATCGGTTTCCTTCTAAAATTGATTTCAGTAAATGTAGAGATGAAATCGCTGCTTCCTTGAATGAATTCGGTAATCGATGGTGTAAGCGAGAGTATGTTGAGCATAAAGCCCTTAAGGACTGGAAACTTAGCATTTTAAAACTAGTGAATAAACGCATTTCTTTCTATTATCAAAATACTAACTTATTACCTCCTAAGCCCAAGACGTCTTTACGTCATCTTAAACTAGGTATTCAAGAATTTCATAAGAAGTTTGTTTTGGCCCCTGCAGACAAGGCCGCTAACAACGTCGTCGTTGTGTGACGGTTCCACTATGTTAACACGCTTAAGCAGGAGCTTGGTGGTACTAAGGCCTATGAACTTCAGCCTTTAGCTGAAGGGAGAGCTATAGTAGATAAACATGTTTGTCTTTCAGCCACCAAGTTTGCTGTGTGTGTTAACGAAGGCCAAGACAAGCTTCCTACGCTGTACTGGTTACCAAAACTTCATAAAAAACCTTACAAAGCACGGTTTATTGCAAATTCTAGCTCTTGCACTACCACTGAACTGTCTAAATTATTAACTTCCTGTCTTACTGCTATTAAAACGCATGTAATTAAATATTGTGATAAAGTCTTTGAAAGATCAGGAAGAAATCTGTTTTGGTCTATAAAAAATTCGAATGAGGTTTTAAATAAATTGAAATCTAGACATTTTCGTGCTTCTAGTCTGTCTACCTACGATTTTTCCACTCTTTACACTACACTTCCTCATAATCTTATAAAAGAAAAGCTTAATGATTTAATTGAATGGGCTTTTCACAGAGAAGATTCTCTCTATCTTGCATGTAATGTCAGAAATGCATTTTTCACTTCTAAAGAGCATAAGAATTATACACTTTGGTCATGTCAGAAAGTGTGTGATGCCCTCACCTTTCTACTTGACAATATTTATATTAGATTCGATACTAAGTTATTTAGACAAATTGTGGGTATTCCGATGGGTACTAATTGCGCACCTCTTGTGGCTGATCTGTTCTTGTATTGTTATGAAAGAGACTTCATTTTGTCGCTTTCCATTGATAACCAATCTGAAATTATTGAAGCTTTTAGCTCTACTTCTAGATATTTAGATGATTTATTAAATATTGATAATACCTATTTTGATGGTTTGATCAGTCAGATTTACCCCCTAGAACTTCAGTTAAATAAAGCAAATTCTTCTGATACCGAGGCCCCGTTTTTGGATTTACATCTATCTATTGTAGATGGATTTGTTTCGTGCAAAATTTATGATAAACGCGATGATTTTGATTTTGAGATTGTAAATTTTCCTTTTTTGGATGGTGATGTTCCTCGTGCGCCATCCTATGGCGTTTATACTTCGCAATTAATTCGATTTGCTAGAGTGTGTAGTCATGTTACTGACTTCAACACTCGTAATAAATTATTAACGGCTAAACTCCTTAATCAGGGTTATCGGTACCATAAACTACGCAAAGCCTTTTCAAAATTTTATAGACGCCATTCTGATTTAATTTCAAAATTCAATATTGGACTTAAATCTCTTCTGCAACAAGGTCTATCGGAACCCGAATTTTATGGTGACTTAGTATATAAATTCAGAAAAATATATAACCGCAATGACTTCAGCACCCAATTTCGTAAAATCATTCTTCGATATAAAAAGATTGGGTACAACATGGATATTATACGACAGACTGCATGCATGGTAGTTAACCCAATCACGGTTGGCAACTTTGCTTCCCTCTTTAATTGCACCCCGGTGGGTCAGGCCTCAGATTCTATGACGGCTCCAACGTAAAGGCTTATTGAAAATTAGAGAGATAATGTTGGTTGGTGCCTGATGCTCTGTCTCTGGTTGGGCTCATCGGAGTCTAACTGTTGGTTTTCTTTTGCTCCAGCATTTCTGTGGTTTCTTGCTGTCGAGTCCTCACCGTTGTCTCACCTCCGTGGTTCTTTGATTTTTGTGTTCACGGAGATGTTGCACTGATGAGTTAGGAGGCCTTCATGCGGACTGAACAAATTATTTGTCTAAATCGCGACGGAAGTAAGGGCGAGGATTGTGGCCACGTAAAATCGATTTAAGCCCCCCAGTGGAAATCTTCCACTGACCGTTCCAAGGCGGCTCTTCTGTGGCGATTTATTTATGTTGTTGTTTGTTACTTACTGTGTGTATCACTTGTGTCTTTTGGTTTTGGATGGCCATATGGCCATTTTGTGGGAAAGTAGCTGTCCTTGTGGCCTTCCTTTGTTTGGGTTTCCATTATGGTCTGGTCGCTTGATGTCTGTACTTCTTTCCCTTTGGTGTCTTTTATGGGTGGAATAAGTTAATTGTATCAATTCCTGATCTTTGTTTTACTTCTACTTGACATTTCATGCTCACCATATGCCAGCAAACGATTCACAAAACATTTCAAATATGATTTTACCTGAAAAACAAACAAAACAAAAGGGTCCAGCAGTTTGGATTGATAGTTCGGGCATTAATAACAGTGGAACTCTCATTACTCAAATACCTTTGGAACATTTAAAACTTTTATCATATGACGTCGCATCTGAGAGTGTAATAACGCCATGTAATATTTTCGATAATCCACTAGTGGATTAAATATGTAAATTAGCTAGATACGTCCCGTAACGTTACATATACGACGTCATTAACTACGTCGTGTTTACTAACGGTGGAAAATTGATATTTTTGTAAACAATAGCGAATAAAATGCGTTTTAAATGTCATATGATAAATAGAATCTTGCATTCGTGTTCATTTATTATTGAATTTATTAAACTCGTTGAGGAAAAGGGATAAAATGCTCGGCAAAGTCTCGCATTTTATCCCTTTTCCTCAGCTCGTTTAATAAATTCAGTAATACATGAACACTCATGTAAGATCCTCTATGTTCGAGATAGGGGTAGTTCGAATTACTGAAGGTAAATCCAAGTTCCAAGCCATGTGGCAAAACGTGGATGCCTAAAGGATATCTTCTCGATCTTCTATATAGAGGATCTTACATGAGTGTTCATGTATTATTGAATCTAGTAAACGAGTTGAGGAAAAGGGATAAAATGCGAGGCTTTGCCGAGCATTTTATCCCTTTTCTTCAACGGGTTTAATAAATTTAATAATACATGAGCACGAATGCAAGATTCTTTTTATCATATGACATTTAAAACGCATTTTTTAACAATAATTGTCAATATTCCGCCATTAGTAAATGCAACGGCGTTAAGGACGTCGTACATGTAACGTTACGGGGCGTATCTAGCTAATTTGCATATTTAATCCACTAGTGAATTATCGAATTTATTATATGGCTTTAGTACATTCTCAGACGCGACGTCATATGATAAAAAATTAATGTATGCTGTGTGCCTTCTTGAGAATCGCCTCGCTGACAAGATTCTAATGTGTTCACACATATCAAACCTTTCATTGATAACCCTTGTCATGCTGAATATTTAAATATGCCACCCCCACTACCAATTATCAACCAGTCAGATTACTTGATCCAAATTATTGTAACAAATTCACAATCTGAATGGCAGACAATGTAGATCCTGATCAGCCATCTAATCTGGATCTTCATTGTTTGGAGAATAAGGCAAATACGGGCTCAGCAGGACAAGTGTTAAAATCAGGAAAACCTCCAAAAATAAAAATATAGACATCTGCAGCTATTGAATGAATTCTCTAGGGACGCAAAACGAATTGAGTAAGCCGTAGTAAACTCCATGTTACAAACAAATTTCAATGTATATTCTTTTTAGAGTATTCACCCTTGGAATTGGCAGCGGTGTTTCTACTTCGCTGATTAAAGGTGTGGCCCTTGCAGGTAATGGGAAAGCAGAATTCATCTCCGACAAGGACAGGATTCAGCCAAAGGTATAGTATCAAACATAAACTGTTTGATAAAGAGGATGAGTTTGATGATTGAATGTCATGAAAGGCTTCACAAAACTGTATGATGCAAGTATTTTACAAATATCAATAATGCTGGTTGAAGATGGGAAATCGTTATTAAGATGCAAAACGGCATCATGTTTTTGTTTGTTTGTTTGTATTGGAGTTAAACGACCCAGTCAACTCTATTTTAGGTCATTTGTGAGCCGGTCTGTTTACCTATTGACTCTTTTAATGGGCAGGCATATACGTAAGCCGTTAACCAGTACAGTGCACATTATTTCGCCAGAAACTGACAATTGCCCTTCTTGAATCAGCGGAAGGGAGAGAATGACTGTAGAAAAGGTTTCATGATCAATCTCCACGAACAAATGTTGCCGACCTCGGCAGGCATCAAACCAGCGTCCACCTGATCATCAGTCAGACTTGCATCCGACTGTGCTACCGAGGCCGGCAAGGCAGGATGCAAATGTGATACGTGTATCATGCAAGTGTTAAAGCGGGTCAGTTGTGAAGATAGAATTTCATGAATGAGATGCCAAATAGTGTGTTGTTAAGCCACTATTGCGATTTAACTAACGAAAATCATGATTTGGACCTGCATCTGATGTTAAGTGCCACTTTGTGGCGGGTAAACTTATTCTTATCATATTGGTGTTTATATTTTTTCTTTTACTTCATCAAACTAGAAGTGAAGGCAATGGTCAGGAATCGATATACTTATCCCACACCTCCGATCAGAGACAAAAGGGAAAGAAACACAAACATGAAATAACTAAACCCTAATGGAAACATCAATAGAGCTAAAATCACAAAATGACCAATTGGCTATCCAAAACAAAAAGATATAAGCGATACACACACATGACAAACCATAACAAAAATAAACCGCGACAGAAGAACTGCCTTGGAATTGTCAGTGAAAAGAATTTCACTGGGGATGGGAGGGGCTTAAATTGAAATTACTCGGCCGCAATCCGCGCCCTTACTTCCTTCGCGATTTAGACAAATACATGTACTTTGTTCAGTCCGCATGAAGGTTTCCTATTGCATCAGTGCAACAACTCCGAGAACACAAAAATCAAAGAACCACAGAGATGAAACAACGGTGAGGACTCGACAATAAGAAACAACGGAAATGCTGGAGCAAAGGAATACCAACCAGACGGGCCCAATCAGAGACAGAGCATCAGGTACCAACCGTCATTACATAAGTTAGCCTTTACGCTGGAACTGTCATAGAATCTGAGACCTGATCCACCAGCGTGTAATTACAGAGGTAAACAAAGTCATCAACCGTGATTGGGTAATCTACCATGCATGCAGTCTGCCGTACAATATTTAAGTTCGATCTTTTTTTATTGAAGAATGATTTTACGAAACTTGGTACATTGCAAGTATATATTTTCCTGAATTTATTTACTAAGTCACTATGAAATTCGGACTCCGATAGGCATTGTTGCAGACGAGATTTAAGTCCAACGTTGAATTTTGAAATTAAATCGGAATGACGCGTATAAAACTTAGAAAAGGCTATTTCGCAATTAATTCGATTTGCTAGAGTGTGTAGTCATGTTACTGACTTCAACACTCGTAATAAATTATTAACGGCTAAACTCCTTAATCAGGGTTATCGGTACCATAAACTACGCAAAGCCTTTTCAAAATTTATAGAGCCATTCTGATTTAATTTCAAAATTCAATATTGGACTTAAATCTCTTCTGCAACAAGGTCTATCGGAACCCGAATTTTATGGTGACTTAGTATCTAAATTCAGAAAAATATATAACCGCAATGACTTCAGCACCCAATTTCGTAAAATCATTCTTCGATATAAAAAGATTGGGTACAACATGGATATTATACGATTGACTGCATGCATGGTAGTTAACCCAATCACGGTTGGCAATTTTGCTTCCCTCTTTAATTGCACGCCGGTGGATCAGGCCTCAGATTCTATGACGGCTCCAACGTAAAGGCTTATTGAAAATTGAGATAATGTTGGTTGGTGCCTGATGCTCTGTCTCTGGTTGGGCTCATCGGAGTCTAACTGTTGGTTTTCTTTTGCTCCAGCATTTCTGTGGTTTCTTGCTGTCGAGTCCTCACCGTTGTCTCACCTCCGTGGTTCTTTGATTTTTGTGTTCACGGAGATGTTGCACTGATGAGTTAGGAGGCCTTCATGCGGACTGAACAAATTATTTGTCTAAATCGCGACGGAAGTAAGGGCGAGGATTGTGGCCACGTAAAATCGATTTAAGCCCCCCAGTGGAAATCTTCCACTGACCGTTCCAAGGCGGCTCTTCTGTGGCGATTTATTTATGTTGTTGTTTGTTACTTACTGTGTGTATCACTTGTGTCTTTTGGTTTTGGATGGCCATATGGCCATTTTGTGGGAAAGTAACTGTCCTTATGGCCTTCCTTTGTTTAGGTTTCCATTATGGTCTGGTCGCTTAATGTTTGTATTTCTTTCCCTTTGGTGTATTTTATGGGTGGAGTCAGTTAATTGTATCAATTCCTGATCTTTGTTTTACTTCTGCTTTGCTTAGTAGATACCGAAAAGCCTGATTAAGAATTTAAGCAGGTAACAATTTATTGCAAGTGTTGAAGTCAGTTACATGACAGGCACTCTGACAAATGGAATTATTTGCGAAATATAAACGCTATAGGGTGCCACACGAGGAACATCACCATCCATGAAAGGAAAATTTACAATACCAAAATAAAAATCATCGCGTTTATCATATATTTTGCAAGAAACAAATCCATCTACAATAGAGAAGTGTAAATCCAAAAACGGGGCCTGGGTATCAGAAGAATTTGCTTTATTTAATTGAAGTTTTTGTGGGGGTGTAAATTTGACTGATCAAACCATCGAAATAGGTATTGTCAATATTTAATAAATCATCCAAATATCTAGAAGTCGAACCAAAGGCTTCAATGATTTCAGATTGGGTTTCAGCGGAAAGGGACATCATGAAGCCTCTTTCATAACAAAACAAGAACAAATCAGCCACAAGGGGTGCGCAATTTGTACCCAACGGAATACACAAGTTGCCTGATAAACTTAGTTCAAAATATTATGTAAATATTGTCAAGCAGAAATGTGAGAGCTTCACACACTTCCTGACATGACCATTAAGTATAATTTTTATGCTTTTCAGAAGTAAAACAAAAGCATTTCTTACATTACATGCAAGATAGAGGGAGTCTGCCCAATGAAATGTCAATTCAATTAAATCATTATTCTTTTCTTTAAAAAGATTATGAAGAAGTGTAGTGTAAAGGTTGGAAAAATCATAAGTAGTCAGACTTGAAGCACGAAAACGTCTGGATTTCAATTTATTTAAAACTTCATTAGAATTTTTATAGACCAAAACAGATTTCTACCTGATGTTTCGAAGACTTTGTCACAATATTTTATCACATGATTTCTTATGGCAGTAAAACATGAAGTTAATAATTTGAAGGGTTCAGTGGTTGGACAAGAGCTTGAATTTGCAATAAATCGTGCTTTGTATGGTCTTTTATGAAGTTTTGGTAACCAATATAACGTAGAAAGCTTGCCTTGGCCTTCTGTAACACAGATAGCAAACTTGGATGCTGAATGACAAATGTGGTCAACAACTATAGCCATCTCTACAGCTAAAGGCTGCAGTTCATATGCCTTAGTACCAACAAGTCCCTGCTGAAGATTGTTAACATAGTAAATAGAAGTGGAGGCAATGATCAGGAATCGATACAATCAACCCAGAGCTCCAATCGGAGACACCAAAGGGAAACATGAAAAAACAGACCTAATGGAAGCATCAATAGCCGAAAGCCAAAAGGACAGTTTCAATGTACTTTCAAACAAAATGGCCAATAGGCTATCCAAAATAAAATAATATAAGCGACACAAACACCGTCAAACAACGACCACATTGTCAGCGGCCTTATCTGATGGAGCCAAAACAAACATCTTATTAAATTCTTGAATACCTAGTTTAAGGTGACTTTAACACGTCTTAGGTTTATGAGGTAATAAGTTCGTATTTTGAGAATAGAAAGAAATGCGTTTGTTCACCAGTTTCAGAATGCGAATTTCCATTCTTTAAGTGCTTTATGCTCAACATACTCTCGTTTACACCATCGATTGCCAAATGCATTCAAGGCAGAAGTGATTTCATCTCTACATTTATTGAAATCAATTTTAGAAGGAAATCGTTATTTCGGTCCTTTAGAAATTATATTACGCATTCTAGAATCAGGAATAATTTTTAAATTGCCAGTAATAATATGAGCATCAGCAGGATAGCAATACACTGATATTTTACAATCACAGGTATCAGAGGAGTTAGTGTCAATATCAAGATCTGAAAGAAGTTTATTGAAATTAAAAATGATAGATCTAAGAGGTTTATATTATTTATAGCAAATCATTGGTGTTTCAGTATATTGAAAATAAGCAGCGAACTGTCCCGGAAGATACTAGATAAAATTTATAAAATCCAAACCCTAATTAATAAAGGATATTTTGATGTAATGATGTTTGTTACAAGTCCTTGAAAAGAACACCCCCTTAAACTCCACTTTATATAGAAAAAAGTAGGGTGTACGGGGGTGTACATTATTAGGGCCCCGCACTGAAAGTGTGGGTGCCCTATAGTAATCACTCTGTCCGTCCGTCTGTCTGTCTGTCAGTCTGTCCGTCTACAAATTTTCCTACTCCTCTGATAGCGCTGCCGGGGCCCTAGTCAGTTTCACTGACAGCTCTAGTTTTTCTTATTTCTGCTCCAAGACATAGGTCGTGATAACTCGTTAGAAGCTAACAAGCATCCACAACCTATGTTTCCAGTGTAAATCAGAAAATATCTCGGGTTTTCATTAGAAACGTACCAATTTTTGAGATTTGAAAAACTGCACAATGTCGAACGTGTTTGTTATTGTAATGGAGGACTCAGTCGTTGTCCAACCGGCTGTTTAAGTTACTGTCGGTTAGGGCGATCTAACTTATTACTTGTTAACCGCCTGTAAACGGCCTAGAGATTCTAGGCCTGGCAAGGAACTGTGAATGTAACTGTCTGGCCCCACATGATCTTAGTTGTCGACTGGATCATAAACCACATCGCATAACATTACTTGTTTAAAACATATGTTGTAGGTATTTGTTAGCAATGCCTCATTCCAGAGATCGCTTTGAACAGGTAACCACAAAAATTTAAAAGGAGAAATCAAAAATATGACACGTGTGCTACTTTTAATGTGGAATATTAGTGAAAAGGTCCCTGTATTACTTGTTATTTGTTATTTCCAGGTCTTTCCAAGTTCCTTGTATTACTTGTATATTGTTATTTCCAGGTCATCTCCCTTCTGAAATGTGCTACCCAGCCAGCTGTGTCTAATATAGAACTGACATGGAACCTTCCTGAGGGTATTACTGCATCACCAATACCAAGCCAGCCACCAACCTTTATTGGCATTGGTGAACGACTTTGCCTTTACACTCTACTTACAGGGGGAAGACTAAAGGTGAGGATGTAAGGATAAGGCACAGGTAGAAAGAATAAAGGAATTATCAGCTCTTATATGAGCCGCTGTTTTACCAGATCCCGTAGGCAAACCGCAGAGCCATGTCCCGGCGGCATCAACACTGAGACATATGTGTGCTTAGCTCAGTTCGAGATCTGATTCTCGAACAACAAGCAGTCAAAGCTAATGAATTGTCTCAGATACATCCAGTTTTACGCATTCTTCCCAGACTTGTCATCCGTTACTGACCTTGACCCATTTTGCATGCTTGATTTAACAATATTTTGTCTATATGCATATCAACGTTTCATGAACACCGAGGGTTCTATTCAGATTAAACCTGATACTAACACCTACGATGCACACTTATCTGCCCTGCCCTGTTTGAAACACGGTCGTATTATGTTATGCCTCTGGCGTCCGTCCGTCTGTAAATTTTGTGTTTCCGGATAACTCCTCCTACAGTTTACATCCGATCAAGCTGAAATTTTATACATAGTTAGACCATGATGTGGGGCAGCGCATATTGTTTCGCCGTTATGGTCCACCAAATAATAATAGAGTTATGCCCCTTTGAAATTTTTTGTAAAATTTTCGTTTCCGGATAACTCCTACAGTTTACATCAGATCAAGCTCAAACTTCATACATAGTTAGACCATGATGTGGGGTCATCGCATATTGTTTCGAGGTTACGGTCCACCAAATAATAATAGAGTTATGCCCCTTTGACATTTTTTGTAAACTTTTCGTTTCCGGATAACTCTCCCTACAGTTGACATCTGTTCAATCTGAAACTTCATACATAATTAGACCATGATGTGGGGCACACATATTGTTTCGAAGTTACTGTTCACCAAATAATAATAGAGTTATGCCCCTTTGAAATTTTTTGTAAACTTTTCGTTTCCGGATAACACCTCCTACAGTTTGAAAAAAATAATCAAGCTGAAACTTCAAACATAGTTAGACCATGATGTGGGGCAGCGCATATTGTTTCGAGGTTACAGGCCATCAACAGTATATAATATGCCCCATCTTACTAATTGTCACGGGCGTATAATGCCCCGCTTGCGGAGCTCTTGTTACCTTTTGTTATCTTCACAGTGCTTAGTCTATGCATGTCGGGCACATTCTTGAGCAAAGAATCCACTTGGCTAATGAAATGCATAAATTTATCATTACACTGACCAATTGTTGACTTTTAATTTGGTGGCTTAAACTTTACTTATTTAAAATCAATAGTTTGTAAAATAGAAGTGAAGGCACTGATCAGGAATCTATACAATAACCCACAACTCCCATCAGTGACGCCAAAGGGAAAGAAACACAGACACGAAATAACTAGACCCTAAAGGAAATATCCTGCCCCCGCCCATCAGGGCTTGAAGAAATAGACGGGCTGCATGAAGCTTCCACGCAGAGCTGAAAAGGACCCGGGCACGAGTACTGGTTAACCGCTTAGAAGATCTATGCCTGCCCAGGCAAAGCGGTGCGTGTCGGTCCGTCCATGCTTATAAACCCTATTGGTTTCATTGGGCTTGATGTCATTTCATCTCAATGTCGGGTAAAAGTCCCACAAAATTGGAAGCAGCATCTCAAAAATGACCTGTACAGTGTTGACGGGGACGTTAAACCTCAAATCAAACAAACAAAAACAATAAAGGAAATATCAATAGCGGAAAGCCAAAAGGACAGTCACTTTCCCACAAAATGGCCATTTGGCTATCCTTCTAATGTCTAGTGAAGTTTTCGTAATGGCCATCAATCTAAGATATTGTTCCTCATTTTACCCCCTTAAATATGGCTATAATTTTAATTTAGAGATGCATTTATTGCATGGATTTCATGATTATAATTTACCCTGATTCAGCAGTGTTTCAAAACGTTATGCCACATTAACCGGGATTGTGTAATGATAAATGTATGACTTATTTACTTTTATGCAATATTTGGCTGTACAGAAATTCACGACATCCTGCTATGAACCTGAATAAGTATATGGGTCAAAAGAAGACTTCCTGCAAGAAAGATGTCCTTCTTGATAGAAATTTCAAGAAATATGCCTTTTACAAACCATTACGAAAACACGCCTATACAAATGCATCATAAACTTTACTGCTGAAAACATGATAATTTTGCGGTGAAAATTGTGATATTTTTCTTATTTCTGCTCAAAATATAGATTGTGGGTACTCGTTAGAACCGCCTCATCGAGGCAGTACAAACGAGTACCCACAATCTATATTTTCGAGCAAAAATAAGGAAGATAAGGTTTACCCCTGTAAACCCCAGTTTTACTATATAAAAATGGGTTAAAGGGGGTCAAAATCATATAGGCGTGTTTTCGTGATGTAAGTTAAGCATGAAGTACCACAATCCAAGAACATAGCTGTTCAATGGCACCAAGAGAAAAAAACGTTTTAGACAAAATATAAGACTCTGATATGGGGCTTTGTTGTAGATCATCTTTTCCAACTCGATGGAAGACCATGCGTAGCGGAACCGATGCTATGCAGAAGTTCTGCTCGGCACGGTCATTCCGAGGGTTGGAAGTGCCCATCTACAACACAACCCAATATTGGATTATTTTTTTCTTGCACAATACCACTGAAAATTTTCATTTTGCTCTATTTGATAGTTTATCTTACGCGCCCTATAATTATGAAGATTGCTGGGATAAGAACAACAAGATAAGAATAGAATTTCTATCCCAGGCTAAAACGATGAATTTCCCTATCTGGTGTGCAAGAATACCCAGGTCATAATCCAAACTTATAAATCCGTAAACGAATGACAAACCAAAATTTTAAGATCAATAGACATGGATCCCAAAGGAAATGGTGTAATCAGGTATTCGAGGATAGTAAGCATTACTCAGTAAGCAAGCAAAACGCAAACAGACTTTTCGAATAAAGGAACAAACACAAAAGAAAGGAAAACTACCAGCTCTCTTCTCCCGGTAAGTTGATGTTAACGCTATAACGCCAAAACAATTTCGGTTTTATGAAACTAATTGAGACAGTACTGACAAACAAACCAATTTGATAATACGACAATAAATATGTTCTAGAAAAGGGTTATCCTTTGGAAGCAAGGAATACACCACAGAACTGAAAAAAAATATGGAGTTTCCATGTTTTCTGGGCCAGACTAGCTAGTTTCGGCCAATAAGGCCTCATCAGTGATCCTCAAATATTTTCAAAATTCCACAATGGAATCAATGATCCCAAAGGACAAGAAAATATAAACTACACTATGATGTAGGGCAGGGAGACGTTTTACCGCCGCCACACATTCCGAAACACCAGCTGTAGTGACGTTAAATATGTTCTAGAAATGGGTTATTCTTTGAAGACTGTAATGAACAGGCCGTTTTAGCGATGCTGTCAGAGTGAAGTCCTTTTTTCACAATGTAAGGCAATGGAGGCCACGGCTCGCCTATGAATGTGTGACGAGTTATTTAACTTTATGAATAACCCAATTTTCTAATGTATACAACAGAAAGGCAATTTTAATATCAAATATAACTACCCATCACTACAATTATAGCCTTATCACCAGACGCAGCTCTGGGTCAGTCTGACAAAAAAATCTAGCCAGAAATGCCACCGGCATGTCCCTTTTCCCGTGACCTCCCTAGAGTCGAGTCCTGATTGGTCGCTGATGTCACATGACCTAACAGACCAATAGGCAGACGATACAGGTCACGTGACCACGATTTTCGCGCCGGGAGGTCATTATTTTTTCAGACTCACATGAGGTCGGATCGGACAAACTACATTCCATGGAAGAATGGATAAACGGATAAGTGTTTTATTCTTTTTTGATTTTGCACTTACCTTGAGTTTCCACAACGTACTTAGGCTTTTTAAGCTTATTGTTTATTCCGAAATTCTTAGAGACTTTATTTCGTGTGTTTCTGCCGACATTACATGTGTAGTGGTTGTCCGCCATTTTGAATTTTCACTGGGGAGTTTTGTTTATCATGTGATCAACCGTTTTTGGTTTTTGATAAGCACCACACTTCTTTTCACGTTATGTGCAAGGGTATACGCTCGTATTATTCCTGGTAATGTTCTAATAAAAGTCGGCGTTGTGGAAACTTAAATTGCCAGAAAAGAGGACGGTTTTTGTGCGTGTTCCTTCCACTTCCGGTATCGGAAGACGTTGTATTGCTGAATGGAAATTCTCAGCATTATTTTAGTTTTGAACATGTGCAAGACCCGTCTTCGTCTAGCACTTATAAATCCCACGATGCAGATTGATAATATTCAGGTCCCTTTGTGGCCTTTCTATAGTATTTTCTAAACAGAATCCATCCAATTCGTGTGGGTCACCATTGCCGAATCAAGATGAGCCAGTCTATGTCCCCACCTCCCATTTGGGCCTGGCTTCACTAGGATAGGTTCGTCGACCACCCCGTTGAGACCCTGCTCATAATTGCGGGGACTCCGGGGTGCGGGGAACCTATGCCCAATTTTTTTGCCGAATCCATGTTACATACGAATTTTCGTATGGCTCCGATCCCGGTTTTTATCGGGTAACCTTTCCGGACCTTCGGTACTTAGTTTACCTTGGTCATATGCTTCTTTCCTCTTATTATGATAAATTTTTGTTATCATAATCATTAATTTTCTCCCGTTAAGACAGATATGCTCACCATTCTGATTTTTGCGGAATCTTACCGAATTTCAGGTCTGATTTCCACTTTACGATTTCGGACATCAAAATTCCGGCTTAAACGGTTCCTGATAAAAGTAACGGAACTTGTGTTTTCCTATACACTGGTAGTAAATTGGATTGTTTTCCCTTGTAAAACATACTGATTTGGGCATTGTTTATTGGAATACCGTAACTATTGCAAGAGAATCCGGGACGTTTCGGTACTGAGTCGTTTCGGCCTGGGTCGTTTCGGCCCGAAATTGCACCTGGGTCGTTTCGGCTTTTTTCGGTGGGTCGTTTCGGCCTTAGGTCGATTCGGCCTGGGTCGTTTTCGGTCCTATTTTATTAGATGCATAAATTCATCGCAGATTACTCAATCTGTTACCCGTACTGAAGTCATCGAGGACGAGACAATATTACGCTTTCTGCTATGTTTGTAAGACGGTCATTGCCATCTCATGGCTCCTTGAATGCTCAATTTTGATTCGGCAATTTCGCATGTTCAGTGCACTATACACAATTAAGGGCCTAACACTTGGGAAATTTAATTAAGCCTCAAGTGTTTTGCCTCTAGAGCTGAATCTGGGCCTAGAGCTTTGTCCTCTGGGGATATATCAATACTCAGAGGTTGGTCTTCTTTCGTCCTTACTAATTAGCGATTATGAGAAGGACATATTTAGATCTAAGTATTTTGATTAGTTAATTAAAGTTTCTAAGGAAACAACCCTCCTTTCAGTTGTTATCTTGGAACATTGGTTCTAACAACAAAAAACATCAATTTTTTGATCTTATGAAATTCCAAAATTCGACCCAGATTCAGTCTCTGTATATATGACGTCAGGGAAATTGGCATTACTTCCTGTTTCGACGCTCTAACATTGGAGCCTCTTACCAGGACAATTGTTAAGTGGGTTCTCATTATGACTGGTATTCTAGTTCTACCTACTCTGCCTTCAAACAAGAGCATTCCGACAATAGAGCTGCTATTCTAATGCTTTTGTTTATTTCCCGGTCATTTTCTACATGCCATGGTTATGGGAGATTAGCACTTGCTCTGTCTACCACCATGTTGCATGTTTGGCGCAACTCTGCTCTTGATAACTTGTTCAGTTTTTACTGAGCATAGTAAATGAAAACTTAGAGCCTCTGCGCCTCTTGATTCTAAAACTATAGCCGGACCATGTCTTCCCAACGTTTTCAGAATCAAGCTTCAAGACCGTCGGCACTCGTTTTTTTTTAAGTCTTCGGAGAGCGTATCAAGTTCAGGTACCGCAACCAAGAGACGCTCTTCGACTACTTTCGATGACTTTATAAGTGCTTATCACCCTCGACTAGAAGTCTGCTAATAGATCATTCTCAGATCAGGGTACACGGTCTTTTCGTTCCAGAGGTCGGACTGGAACGAAACCTCCCAATAGAGGAAGATCCAAGTCTAACAAATGACTTTCTTCCTTCCCTTCCTCTTCATCTTCTCCCGGTAGGAGCCGAGCTATTTCAGTTCTATCAAGCCGTGGCTTCTGTTATCAAATATATTTTGGTTTTTATGCGTTTTGAGAAAGGGTTACTGGATTGCTTTTGTTAGGAATCCTTTCTCTTTCTCACATGCAAATACTATTTCCGGTAAATAGTATCAAGAAAAGAAATTTTTTATTGGAAGAGGAAAGGGTTCTTCTCCAAAAGAAAGCTGTATACGTAGAAAAAGTTCTCCTTTCCCCAGGCTTCTACAGGCGGATCTTTCTGGTCGAGAAGAAAATGGGAAAATCGACTCATCATCGACTTCTCACACTTAACAAGATGATGCAAGTCGATCATTTCAAAATGGAAACTTCGTCCTCGATTCGTCAGGTCATTTTTCCCAAATTCGTGGACGATTTCCGTAGTTTTAAAAGACGCTTACTTTCACATCTCCATCCACAGGTCATTACGCAAATACCTTCGTTTCACCTTGGATGGAATTTTGTGTATCAGTTCCGTTGTTTTTTCCTTTTTGGAATTGTCAACGGATCCTTGTTTTCCCTGTTCACCAACTTAATAGAAATTAATTAAGCAGCTCACATCAAGGAATTAGGCCCCAATCTCGTGTAGTGTTTCGATGATGGGTTTTGTCATCATCTTTCCAGATACTACTGTTTATCATACCTTTTCCTAACGTGAACAGGTTATTGTGAATTTAGATTTCAGCCATTTATGGAGAAGTTGAAATTGATTCTATCTCAAAGATACTTCTCTATTTTTTCACGTCCTAAAAACTTTCGATTTATGTCAGGGGTTTGTTAACCCTTTTAGAAACTTCGTAATTGGATCCAGTTCCCTGGACAATCTCATCTTAAACCTTTCCAGTTTTTTGCTAATGTATCACTGGAAATACCATACGGTCTAAAGGAGCAATAAATTCCGTTATCAAGATTGCTCTCTACTGTTTAGGATTCCCTCAGTATCAAATGGGGTCTCCTCTCTTTAGAGGCTATTCCCTAGTTGCTTTTTGCATGCCAGCCTTTCAGGTTGGTTTCCCACTTCGAACCTCAGGGATTAGTTGTTCAGGGAACGTGGGGCCTAGAATAGGCGGGGCTATATATATATATATATATGTATATATTATATATATATATATATATATATATATATATATATATATATATATATATATATATATATATATATATATATATATATATAAACATTCTGAAACTTCGGACAAATTTCCTTGGTTTATCAGTTCTTCATAGCTCCAAACTGAGGAACAGCTTCATAACTGTTACTCCAGACAAATGACCATAGTGTCGTTTTTTCTCCGTAACAGGGAGGGACTCATTCCTCTTCTCTGTTGGCTTTTGCATGGAAAATTCTGACTTGGTGTCTTCAGGAAGGTATGTCTATCCTTGTCGGACACCTCCAGGGCAGATTATGTCATTGGGATCGCCCCTATAGACAGTTCACCATCCGTTCTCTACAGGGCGTTTTCTCAATGGGGAGAACCTTTTTTAATCAAAATTCCAAACAAATCGGTTCTTCAATCAACTTCCACTGTGTCTCCAGTTTCAGATCACTTGGAACGTGCAGTTGATTTAATATCTCTAGATTGAGGGAATCTTTTACATATGCGTTTACACCATTAAACTGAATTCCTCTAGTTCTAGGTAAAAATTCAAGCGTCCAAAAAGCCGAGCCATTCTGATTACGCCTCTATGGCCTCAGATATCTTGGTTTTTTAGCTCACCTGGGCCGAAGGCTCCAGGGGAGCTTATAGTATAGTGGGTCCTCCGTCGTCCGTCGTCCGTCCGTCGTCCGTCGTCCGTCCACACTTTTGAGCAGCTATATCTCTGTATCCTGCAGGCTGATCTCAATCATTTCTCATCTGTAGCATGCCTCTGGTGGGGCATTGATGACATAAACTTTTTTTCGAAATCGCTCTAAAACTTTGGTTCCTATGGCAACCACAAGGTCCCATAGACTTACTATGGGAAAATGCTTGTCATCACCGTAGCGCCTTCAGTTTTGATCAGATCTTCCTGAAACTTATATGTAAGGTGGCTGGGGATAAAAACTCGGATGAGTTCGAAAACCGGCCAAGTCGGCCCATTTATCGTAGAGTTACATCCCTTTGATTGCTGAAAATGCCGATTTTTGACCTTGTCATCATGGTAGCCCCTTCAGTTTTGATTGGATCTTTCTGAAACTTATATGTAAGGTGGCTGGGGATAAAACCTTGGAAGAGTTCGAAAACCGGCCAAGTCGACCCATTTATCATATAGTTACATTCCTTTGATTGCTGAAAATGCCGATTTTTGACCTTGTCATCACTGTAGCCCCTTCAGTTTTGATCGTATCTTTCTGAAACTTATATGTAAGGTGGCTGGGAATAAAAACTCAGATGAGTTGGAAAACCGGCCAAGTCGGCCCATTTATCATAGAGTTACATCCCTTTGATTGCTGAAAATGCCGATTTTTGACCTTGTCATCACGGTAGCCCCTTCAATTTTGATCATATCTTTCTGAAACTTATATGTAAGGTGGCTGGGGATAAAACCTCGGATGAGTTCGAAAACCGGCCAAGTCAGCCCAATTTATATAGACTTACGTCCCTTTGATTGCTGAAAATGCCGATTTTTGACCTTGTCATCACGGTAGCCCCTTCAGTTTTGATCGGATCTTTCTGAAACTTATATGTAAGGTGGCTGGGGATAAAACCTTGGATCAGTTCGAAAACCGGCCAAGTAGGCCCATTTATCATAGAGTTACGTCCCTTTGATTGCTGAAAATGCCGATTTTTGACCTTGTCATCACTGTAGCCCCTTCGGTTTTGATCGGATCTTTTTGAAACTTATATGTAAGGTGGCTGAGGATAAAAACTCGGATAAGTTTGAATACCGGCCAAGTCGGCCCATTTATCATAGAGTCACGTCCCTTTGATTGCTGAAAAACGCTGACTTTCGACCTTGTCATCACGGTAGCCCCTTCAGTTTTGATCGGATCTTTCTGAAACTTATATGTAAGGTGGCTGGGGATAAAACCTCGGATGAGTTCGAAAAATTGGCAAGTCGGCCCATTTATCATAGAGTTACGCCCCTTTAATTGCTGAAAATGCCGATTTTCGACCTTGTTATCACGGTAGCCCCTTCAGTTGTGATCCGATCTTTCTGAAACTTATATGTAAGCTGGCTGGGGATAAAACCTTGGAAGAGTTCGAAAACCGGCCAAGTCGACCCATTTATCATACAGTTACATCCCTTTGATTGCTGAAAATGCCGATTTTTGACCTTGTCATCACTGTAGGCCCTTCAGTTTTGATCGTATCTTTCTGAAACTTATATGTAAGGTGGTTGGGGATAAAACCTCAAATGAGTTCGAATACCGGCGAAGTCGGCACATTTATCATAGAGTGCCTTTGATTGCTGAAAATGCCTATTTTTGACCTTGTCATCACTGCTGCCCCTTCAGTTTTGAACGGATCTTCATGAAACTTACAAACAAGAAAGTCAGGCAGAAAGCTTGGTGGAGTTTGAAAACTCTTGTTTTTGAACTTGTCATCACCATAGCCACTTCAGTTTAGATCGGATCTTCTTAGCAAGTCAGGAATAAAAGCTTGAATGAGTTTGAAAACCGGTGAGGTCAGCCTGTTTATCATAGAGTTACATTCTACTTGATTTGCAGAAAATGCTTACCCTGTCATCACCATGTCCTGACATAAAGCCTTCAGGAAAGGTTGGCACTTCCTTAAACTTTGAATTTGTTAGCTCAGGTGAGCGATACAGGACCAGCTTGGTCCTCTTGTTTTTTTTAGTAATTCTGAGCCTAGTCTCAAGACTTTCAACCCGTCTTCCACTAGTTCCGGATCTAGTATCTAAAATGTGTAGGTCAAGCATTCCATTTCAACCCAGAAATGCTTTACCTACATATCCATATGTTGTCAGGAATCAAACCAGAGGTAGACACTTTTCCGGTTTTCTCTGCCGAGTGTAGATTCAAATACAGAAAGAGCTCCACTCTCAAGTTTTACTCTGGAAGATGGAAGGTATTTTCTAGTTGGTGTAGGGAAAGGGAAATTAATCCAGACAATCCCTCTATAGAGTTTTTTTACTGGATTTCTTTTTCTGCCTGTTCTCTACCCTTTATTAGCTCACCTGAGCCGAAGGCTCATTTGAGGTATTAGTATACCACGAGCCGGCGTCCGTCGTCCGTCGTCCGTCGTCCACACTTTCAACGAAGTATATCTCTGGAACCAGTGGGCCGGCCTTGATCAAATTTCATATGAACCATCATCAGGTAGGGGGAAAGGCTGTATTAGGTTTTCGTGCAGATCGGATGAGAACTCTGGTTGCCACAGCTACAAAGAGCTCCCATAGGCTTAACATAGGAAAAAGCTTGTCATCACTCTAGCTCCGTCAATTTGTTTCTGATCGACTTCATTCTTGCAGACAACGAGGACAGGCATGAAATCTCGATCAAGTTCGATTTTGGGCTGAATCGGATTATTCACTCAGGAGTTACGTGCCCTTGAGCGTTGAAAAAATTGCGTATTGACTTAACATGGGGAGAATGTTGTCATCACCGTAGCTGCTTCAATTATTTTCAGATTGGCTTTATTATTGCAGATAACCAGCACAGCCATGAAATCTCGGTCAAGTTCGATAACTGGCAGAATCGGATCATTCACTTAGGAGTTACCTGCCCTTGTGTGTTTTTGCATTAGGGTTAATGGGAATTTCAAAAATGTATATCTTAAAGACTACTTGGCCAACTTTGATCAAATTTCATGTGTCGCATTATTGGGCAAGTGGAAAGGCTTCATTAGGTTTTCAGGCAGATCTGAGTGGAACTCTGGTTGCCATGGCAACATCTAGCTCCCATAGACTTCACATAGGAAAAAGCTTGTCATCACTCTAGCTCCGTCAATTTTTTTCTGATCGACTTCATTCTTGCAGATAACCAGTACAGGCATAAAATCTCGGTCAAGTTCGATTTTGGGCCGAATCAGATAATTCACTCAAGAGTTACGTCCCCTTGAGCGCCCGAAAAATTGCCTATCGACTTAACATGGGGAAAATGTTGTCATCACTGTAGCTAGTAACGAGGACAGGCATAAAATCTCGGTTAAGTTCGATTTTGGGCAGAATCGGAATACTGACCTCGGAGTTACGTGACCTTGAGCGACAAAAATTTGCCCATAGACTTAACATAGGGAAAATGTTGTGACTACGATAGCGACTTGAATTTTTTTCAGATCAGCTTCAAACTTGCAGGTAACGAGGACAGACATAAAATCACGGTTAAGTTCGATTTTGGGCCGAATCGGATTATTTGCCTTGGAGTTACCTGCCCTTGAGCATGAAAAAATACGTTGTGACCACGATAGCAACTTTATTTTTATTCAGATCAGCTTCAAACTTGCAGGTAACGAGGACAGGCATAAAATCCCGGTTAAGTTCGATTTTGGGCCGAATCGGAATATTGACCTCGGAGTTACGTGACCTTGAGCGACGAAAAATTTGCCCATAGACTTAACATAGGGAAAATGTTGTGACTACGATAGCGACTTGAATTTTTTTCAGATCAGCTTCAAACTTGCAGGTAACGAGGATAGACATAAAATCTCGGTTAAGTTAGATTTTGGGCCGAATCGGATTATTTGCCTTGGAGTTACCTGCCCTTGAGCATAAAAAAATACGTTGTGACCACGATAGCAACTTTATTTTTATTCAGATCAGCTTCAAACTTGCAGGTAACGTGGACAGGCATAAAATCTCAGTAAAGTTCGAATCGGAATATTGACCTTGGAGTTACATGACCTTGAGCGACAAAAAAATTGCCCATAGACTTTACATAGGGAAAATGTTGTGACTACGATAGCGACTTGAATTTTTTTCAGATCAGCTTCAAACTTGCAGGTAACGAGGACAGACATAAAATCTCGGTTAAGTTCGATTTTGGGCCGAATCGAATTATTTGCCTTGGAGTTACCTGCCCTTGAGCATAAAAAATACGTTGTGACCACGATAGCAACTTTATTTTTATTCATATCAGCTTCAAACTTGCCGGTAACGAGGACAGGCATAAAATCTCGGTTAAGTTCAATTTTGGGCCAAATCGAAATATTGACCTCGGAGTTACGTGACCTTGAGCGACAAAAAATTTGCCCATAGACTTAATTAGGGAAAATGTTGCGACTACGATAACGACTTGAATTTTTTTCAGATCAGCTTCAAACTTGCAGGTAACGAGGACAGACATAAAATCTCGGTTAAGTTCGATTTTGGGCCGAATCAGAATATTTGCCTTGGAGTTACCTGCCCTTGAGCATAAAAAAATACGGTGTGACCACGATAGCAACTTTATTTTTATTCATATCAGCTTCAAACTTGCAGGTAACGAGGACAGGCATAAAATCTCGGTTAAGTTCGATTTTGGGCCGAATCGGAATATTTGCCTTGGAGTTACCTGCCCTTGAGCATAAAAAAATACGTTGTGACCACGATAGCAACTTTATTTTTATTCATATCAGCTTCAAATTTGCAGGTAACGAGGACGGGCATAAAATCTCGGTTAAGTTCGATTTTGGGCCGAATCGGAATATTTACCTCGGAGTTACGTGACCTTGAGAGACAAAAAAATTTGCCCATAGACTTAACGTAGGGAAAATGTTGTGACAGAAATAGCGACTTGAATTTTAGCTCACCTGAGCCAAAGGCTCAAGTGAGCTGATAGTATACCAAGGCTCCGGAGTCCGTCGTCTGTCGTCCGTCCATCCGTCGTCCACATTTTAATGAAGCATATCTCAGAAGGCAGTCGACCAATCTTGTTTAAATTTTATGTGTAGCACCATTGGGCAAGGGGAAAGGCTGCATTAGGTTTTGGAGCTAGCCTGGTTCATTTGTTCCTTCATTCTTCTTTCTCTCCATATAGAGATAATAGACCAATGTTAAATTTTTAATCAAAGATTTCTCAGGAACTATAAAAGCTAGAAGCATCAAATTTGGTATTCAATAGAATAATGATGACTTATTTTGTGTAAGAGACATTGGGCTTTCTCAGCTTATTTGTTCATGTGTTCTTTCATTCTTCTTTCTCTCCATTTTGACCAATGTTAAATTTTCGTCAAAGATTTCTCAGGAACTATAGAAGCTAGAAGTCTCAAACTTGGAATGCAATGCAATAATGATGACTTATATCCTGTAAGGGTCAATGGGCTGGATTCTATTAGCAGATTTAGTAGTCAAGTCTGTGAATTGTTAAAACTTAAGTTCCTCAGGTGAGCGGTTTAGGCTCATTGAGCCTCTTGTTTTCTATATCATCTAAAAAAGGGTACAGATCAGTAATCTCAAACACGTTAAAATTTTAGTCGGCTTCACACATTTCATTAAACCCTATCATCACCAGCTTATTAAAGGGTTTTACACTATGCCGACAGGTTTCCAGGACTTTGAATCCAAATGGAATCTGCATGAGTGTGGTTGTCTTTTACTAAACCACCTTATGATCCCGTGAATTCAGCCTCCTTTGTTCATTCGATAGTCAGGCTGTATTTCATTTGACATTTGCTTCAGCTCGTAGAAGTGATATTCATGCGTTGTCAATGGCAGAGGGTTGTTTTTAAGTATGAGAAGAACAATGACTTCTTTTTCTCTTCTCACTCAACCTATTAATATTTTTTTCAGGCTATAAATCAGCTTCCGGCTATGTCTGAAACTATTATTTGTCCTGTCATTTCCAGGATTCATGGATCGTAGGCTGATGAGAAGTTTTTGTGTACATCAGAACGTATAAAGCTTTTCGAGATTATCATGAGAATTTTTTTTCCAATCAAGGGGTTTTGGATATATTTCTCCATCCTTGATTGCAAAGTGGATTTGTAAAGTGATAAAGCTTCTATATACCCTTTTCACTTTTGCCCTATTATCATTCCAGAATACATCGGCTCATGAGGTTATAGCCTTCTACATTTTGGGCATATTGGAACTCCATTCCTTCTTCAGAATGTTTTTCTTACTGCGTATGGACGTTCCAATTCCACTTTTCATACCTTCATCTAAGGAGCTTGGTTTCCATTCGTAGTGGTACTCATTCCTTGGGTAGTTAGTAGCTTCTCAATCTATTACTGAGCAGCAATTATTGGGGGATTTTGTTTTCCTTGGTTGTTTGTTAGCCTGTTTGAAAGGTGTGAACCTTCTATTTTGACTCCGGTTCCTTTCCATTTATCTTCTCCACTTATGTGATTTATGGATTTGGATCCCTGGCAGTCATTGTGGATACCCCTTTACGTTACCATCATTGGATGGTTTTTAAAAAAGTGGTATAAACAACCAAGGTCAGAGGAGTTTGGTATGTATAACTTTATTTTCATCCAACCCTCTACTTGCTTTGAATTCAGGCTATAATTGTAGTGATGGGTAGTTATATTTGATATTAAAATGATATTTTTAATGTAAAATTAATTTTAATTAATAATATACCTACCCATCACTACAATGGCATGTCCCGCCTCCTAGCCCCGCCTGAAATAATTGTTTTTTCCTGAAAGAAATAATGACCTCCCGGCGCGAAAATCGCGGTCACGTGACCTGTATCGTCTGCCTATTGGTCTGTTAGGTCATGTGACATCAGCGACCAATCAGGACTCGACTCTAGGGAGGTCACGGGAAAAGGGACATGCCGGTGGCATTTCTGGCTAGATTTTTTTTGTCAGACTGACACAGAGCTGCGTCTGGTGAAAAGGCTATAATTGTAGTGATGGGTAGGTATATTATTAATTAAAATTAATTTTACATTAAAAATATCATGTTGAGCCATGAATGACTATTTGTTTCCACGCAGCTGTGTTCTCCAAATGCAAATGATATGTGATTTGTGCATATCTTGAGCATAATCATTATGTTTTATTTTTAGCTCACCATCACGTAGTGACGAGGTGAGCTTTTGAGATCACTTTTTGTCCGTCGTCCGTCATGCATCCGTGGGTGCGTAAACTTTTTCTTCAAACGACATCTCCTCCTAAACCACTGATCGGATTTTGACCAAACTTCACAGGAGTGATCCTTACGTGGTTCATTTTCTAAGTTGTTCAAATGGTTTCAGTCCGTTGCACATCTAGGTAACAAGAGCCAAAATAGATTGTTTTCACCCAAAACTTAAAAAATCTTCCTCTCTGAAACCACAAGGCCCAGGTCTTTGATATTTGGTATGTTGCTTCATCTAGGGGACCCCTACCAAAGTTGTTCAAATAAAAGTGCTCGGGCCAAAAATGCCCCCCCCCCCTCCCCGGGGGCCGTTTGGTTTTACATGGGCTTGTATAGGGAAAATCGTAAAAAATCTTCTTCTCTGAAACCGCAAGGCCCAGGTCTTTGATATTTGGTATGAAGCTTAATCTAGTGGACCCCTACCAAGATTGTTCAAATTATAATGCTGGGGCCAAAAATGACCCCGCCCCGGGTCCCTTAGGTTTTACATAGGATTATATAGGGAAAATCTTTAAAAATCTTCTTCTTTGAAACCGCAAGGCCCAGGTCTTTGTTATTTGGTATGAAGCTTCATCTAGTGGACCCCTACCAGGAGTGTTCAAATTATAGTGCCGGGGGCCAAAAAGGCCAGGCCCCGGGGCCCTTCTGTTTTACATTGGCTTTTCAGGGAAAATCTTTAAAAATCTTCTTCTCTGAAACCGCAAGGCCGAGGTCTTTGATATTTGGTATGAAGCTTCATCTCGTGGACCCCTACCAAGATTGTTCATTATAGTGCTGGGGCGAAAAATGCCCCCGCCCCGGGACTCTTTGGTATTACATGGGCTTATATAGGGAAAATCTTTAAAAATCTTCTTCTCTGAAACCGCAAGGCCCATATCTTTGATATTTAATAGACTTATATAGGGAAAATCTTGAAAAATCTCCTTCTCTGAAACCACAAGGCATAGGTCTTTGATATTTGGTATGAAGCTACATCTAGTGGACTTCTATCAAGATTGTTCAATTATAGCCCTGAGACAAAAATGTGCCCGCCTCAGGCCCTTTGGTTTTACATAGACTTATATTGGGAAAATCTTTAAAACTCTTCTTCTGTGAAACCACATGGCCTAGGTCCTAGATATTTGGTGTGAAATTTCAACTAGTGGACCTCTATCTAGATTGTTCAAATTATAGCCCTTGGGCCAAAAATGCCCCCAACCCGAGACCCTTTAAAAATCTTATTCCCTGAAACTGCAAGGTCCATGTCTTTGATATTTGGTATGGAGCTTCATCTAGTGGACCTCTACCAAGATTGTTCAAATTATAGCCCTCGGGCCACAAATGCCCCGCCCTTTAACATAGACTTATATAGAGATAAACTTTGAAAATCTTCTCTGAAACAGCAAGGCCCAGGTCTTTGATACTTGGTGAAGCTTCATCTAGTGGACCTCTATCAAGATTGTTTAAATTATAGCAGCCCTGAGGCCAAAAATGCCCCTGCCCCATTTTGTTTTACATAGGCTTAGCTCATCTGAAAAATCCCAAACTTTAGGGAATATCTTAAATAAAATCTTCTTCTCTTAAAGCCACAAGGCCCAGGTCTTTGATATTTGGTGTATAGCTTCATCTAGTGAACCTTTGCCAAGATTGTTCAAATTATAGCCTTTGTTGATATATGGTATGAAGCTTCACCTTTTTAGACCTACCTCACAATTATGCACATTATAGCCCTGGGGTCAGTAATGGCCCACTCCGGGGCCCACCTGTTACTCTACGGATCAGATGAGCGATCAAGGGCCATCATGGCCCTCTTTTTTCTGTTGTATTTTCAGTCATCTGCCAAGAAATGTAGTGTCAACTTAAATGGACAGTATAAAGATAAACCAGTTGATTTCAAAATGGAATTTTCTGTACCTTCAGAATCAGAAATAAATGAGTCCTCTCCACTCCACCGCCTCGCAGCAAAAACACAAATAAAACTATTAGAAACAGAGCATTCAGAATTACTTGGTGATGGTAGGTCATTCCTAGACAACATAAGAATACGTCTTTTGTAATGCCCCCGCCATTCGAAGAATGGTGAAATGGGCATATAGCGTTGCCCCTGTCCCTCCGTCCGTTCATGCGTCCATGCATACGAAACTTAAATGCAGTCAATAACTTCCTTATTTCTTGATGGATTTTAAAATTACATGGCAGAAATGTAAATCTTCATGTGACAACGTGTCACGTGCAAAACCCAGGTTCATACCTCCAAGATAATACTTAGAGGTCAAAGGTCAAACAAGGGCCCCGAAACTTAAACGCAGTCAATAACTTTCTTATTTCTGGATGGATTTTGAAATTTCTTTGTAGAAATGTTAACCATCATGAGACGATGTGTCACGTGCAAACCCAGATCCGTACCTCCAAGGTCATGGTCATACTTAGAGGTCAAAGGTGAAAAAAGGGTCCGAAACTTAAACGCAGTCAATAACATTTTTATTTCTGGATGGATTTTGAAATTACTTTGTAGAAATGTTAACCATTATGAGACGATGTACCACGTGCAAAACCCTGGTCCGTACTTCCAAGGTCAAGGTCATACTTAGAGGTCAAAGGTCAAAAAACGGTCCGAAACTTAAACACAGTCAATAACTTTCTTCTTTCTGGATGGTTTTTTAAATTACTTTGTAGAAATGTTAATCATCATGAGACGATGTGTCACGTGCAAAACCCAGGTCCGTTACTCTTAGGTCAAGGTCATACTAAGAGGTCAAAGGTTAAATAAGGGGTTCGAAACTTAAATGCAGTCAATAAATTTATTATAATTAGATGGATTTTGAAATTACTTGGCAGAAATTTTGGCCATCGTGAGACAATCTGCCTAGCACAAAACCAAGATCCTTACCTCGAAGGTCAAGGTCATTTATTAGAGGTCACATGTGAAAAAAGGGTCCAAAACTTAAAGACTGTCAGTAACTTTCTGCGGATTAATACGAACATAGACATATTTTCAGGCGGGGGCATCTGTGTCCTACGGACGCATGTCTAGTTTCCTCTGTTTAATGTCTCTTTTCTCACTTTCTCTTGAAGGTGACATAGAATGACCCAAAAGGGTTGCCAAGCCTTGAAACTATATACAATATAAAAATAGAAGTGACGGCAATGATCAGGAATCGACACAATTACCCCACACCTCATTAACACCAAAAGGAAAGAAACACGAACATGAAATACCTAAATAGAAGTGAAGGCAATGATCAGGAATCGATAAAATTAACCCACAGCTCCCATCAGAGACACTGAGGGAAAGAAACAAAAACATTGAACAACTGGACTAATGGAAATTTCAATAGCGGAAAGCCAAAAGGAAAGCTACTTTCCCTCAGAATGGCCAATTGGCCATTCAAAGAAAAATAATATAAGCGATACACACACTCAAAGACAGCCATAATAAAAATAAACCACGACAGAAGAGCCCTAATGAAAACACCACAAAGCAAAAAAGTCATTTACTTACCCACAAACTAGCCAAACGCTTATCAAAATAAAACTAGAATTGTGCAGTCATTGGCAAACCATCACATATCCACACGGCTTCCTTTCCATGTGATATGTTATACGACCGTGTACTGAAAACTTTGGCTTTTGATCCCCGGGGCCTTTATTCCCGACCCCACCCCCAGGGATGGGATCAAAGTTCCTGAAGTGAAGGCAATTATCAGGAATCGGTACAATTAACCCACGACTCCCATCAGAGACACCAAAGGGAAAGAAGCACAAACATTAAACAACTAGACCCTAATGTAAACATCAGTAGCGGAAAGCCAAAAGGACAGTTGCTTTCCCACAAAATGGTCAATTGGCTAGCCAAAACAAAATAATATAAGCGATTCAAACACTCAAAGACAAACCATAACAAAAACAAACAGCGACAGAAGAACCGCATTGGAAGGGTCGACGAAACGAATTCCACTGGGGACTTAAATTGATTTTATGTAGTCACAATCCTCGCCCTTATTTCCGTCGCGATTTAGACAAATAATTTGTTCAGCCCACATGAAGGACTCCCTAAGTCATTAATGCAACATCTTCGTGAAAAAAAAATCAAACAACCACAGCGATAAGACAACGGTGAGGAAATGCTGGAGCAAAAGAAGACCAACAGTTGGACTCTGATGGGCCCAACCAGAGACAGAGCATCAGGCAACAACCAACAATACATAAAATTAGATACTGTCTAATTCTCCGTAAGTCTTTACGCTGGAACCGTCATAGAATCTGAGGCCTGACCCACCGGCATGCAATTAAAGAGCGAACTTGTTAGAACCGTCTCAGCAAGGCGGGTCTGACGAGTACCCACGATGTATATTAGTCTAGCTGTTTTATACGGCTACCCACAATCTATGTTCTTGAGAAGAAGTATGAAAAAAATGTTCTTGATTTTCGCTATATGCATAAACCCGATGACACTTCTTCGGTCCTTGTAATTGTAACATATCAATAGCAGTTACGAATCAATTAGTCTTCGGTTGTTAACATTTCAGACAGCCTCATGTACAGACCAGAGAATATTGATAAATTGTCTACGATCAAGCAAAAGCTTATAATGGTTAGCAAAAGTGCCAACATCGTATCGCAAATGACAGCCTTTGTAGCAGTGGACAAGGAGGGGAGTGACCGGATCAAAGGTGAAATGGTGAAGAGGCATTGTCCTATACCAGTGGCATCTCAGGCTTTTAAAGATGGATTATTTACCAATGACCTTCAGTGCTCTGGTTTGTTTGCTAGTGGTGGTGATGTAAGTATTCAAATTTATCATAAGTCTTTTTATCATGTGACGTCGCGTCTGAGAGTGTAATAACGCCATGTAATATTTTAGATAATCCACTAGTGGATCAAATATGCAAATTAGCTAGATACGTCCCCTAACATTACATGTACGACGTCCTATACAAAGCCGCGTTTACTAATGGCGGAATATTGACATTTTTGTAAACAATCGTGAATACAATGCGTCTTAAATGTCATATCATGAATAGAATCTTGCATTCGTGATCGTGAATTATTGAATCTATTAAACTCGTTGAGGAAAAGGGATAAAATGCTCGGTTTAGCCTCACATTTTATCCCTTTTCCATAACTTGTTTAATAAATTCATGTAATTATTGAATTTATTAAACTCGATGATGAAAAGGGATAAAATGCTCGGCAAAGCCTAGCATTTTATCCCTTTTTATCCCCCGACCGAATAGGTTCGGGGGATATAGCGATCAGCCTGGCGTCCGTCCGTCCGTCCGTCCGTCCGTAGACGCAACCTTGTGATGGACATAACTCCTATACCCTTTGAGATTCATTGATAGTTCATGACACAATTGTTCACAAGGCTGAGACGGCGTGTCATGCACAAGAACCAGAACTCTGGATGCCATACTTTTTTAGTTATCTCCCCTTTTAATAAAATAGAATGACTACTTTGTGATGGCCATAACTCCAATACCCTTTGAGATATATTGATGGTACCTGGCACAGTTGTTCACAAGGCTGAGACAGCGTGTCATGCACAAGAACCACAACTCTGGCGGCCATGGTTTTTGAGTTATCTCCCCTTCCAATAAAATAGAGTGACTACCTTGTGATGGCCATAACTCCAATACCCTTTAAGATATATTGATGATACCTGGCACAGTTGTTCACAAGGCCGAGACGGTGTGTCATGCACAAGAACCACAACTCTGGCTGCCATGGTTTTTGAGTTATCTCCCCTTCCAATAAAAAAGAGTGACTACCTTGTGATGGCCATAACTTCAATACCCTTTAAGATATATTGATGTTACCTGGCACAGTTGTTCACAAGGCCGAGAGGGTGTGTCATGCACAAGAACCACAACTCTGGCTTCCATGGTTTTTGAGTTATCTCCCCTTCAAATAAAATAGAGTGACTACCTTGTGATGGCCGTAACTCCAATACCCTTTAAGATATATTGATGATACCTGGCACAGTTCACAAGGCCGAGACAGTGTGTCATGTACAAGAACCACAACTCTGGGTGCCATGATTTTTTAATTATCTTCCCTTTCAATAATATAGAATCACTACCTTGTGATGGCCACATCTCCAATACTCTTTGAGATATATTGATGGTACTAGGTACAGTTGTACATGAGGTTAAGCAGGTGTGTCACGTGCAAGAACCGCAACTCCGGGTGCCCTGGTTTTTTAATTATCTCCCCTGACAATATAACCTTTTGATGGCCTTAACTCCAATACCCTTTGAGATATATTGATGGTACTTGGCACAATTGTAGACAAGGTTGAGACAGCGCTTCATGCCTAAGAACCACAATTCTGGGTGCTATGATAAATATTTGAGTTATCTACCCTTCCAATATAACAGTATGACCAGCTTGTGATCTCCAACACCCTTTGAGACATATTGATGGTACTTTGTACAGAAATGCATGAGCTTAAGCTGTCATGTCATGCGCAAGAATCACAGTTCTGAGTACCCTGGTTTTTTAATTATCTCTCCTGAAGTATAATCTTGTGATGGCCATAACTGCAATACTTTAGTGATATATTGCTGGTTTAATTCTGGTGCACTTTCTATTGGTGAACAATCTTCTGAAGGCCATATTGGCTTTTGGTCGGGGGATTTGCCATCTCTTCCGATGGCTATTTTTTCTCAACTTGTTTAATTAATTCAATAATACATGTGTACTCATGTAAGATCCTCTATAAACTTCATTGCGATACTTCAATGACCCAAACACTAATGACCTGCTTACTGTGACTCATTCTTGCATTAACCGTCCCCGATACCTCAGTTGAGCACCGCCAAGCGAATTTGTGTCTTCGAGCATTCCGTCATGACAAATTTTAACTGCGCATGCCCAGCCATTCAGAGGGGCCAGGGATATGGCTTTCTGTCTGAAGGTTTCTCTTGATTCACTGCTTGTATGAGCGAACAGCGAAGGTTCTGGCGAGACTGCGCGGATGCGCAGGCTCGCCTGAACCTTCGCTGCTCGCATAGGCGATAAGTACCAAAATCGCTTGAAGGGGCCCAGTTGGTAGAGTATCCGCTCCGGGGAACGGGAGGTCAGGGGTTCGATCCCTGGCCACGACATACCAAGGTCGTTAAAAATGGTACTAGCTGCTCCTCGCTTGGCACTCAGATTTACGGGGTAGAGCTAAGACTGGTCGACCCAGTGTCAGGATACTGTGACTGGGTGTGGTAGCATGTAATTTGTCTGGGACATGATACTTCAGTGAGACAGCACTATAAAAGTGAGCATTGAGCTCCCTGTCGCAAACAGACACCGTCGTGATATGACTGAAAAATTGTTGAAAGCGACGTTAAATATGCTCTATGTAAGGGTTATCCTTTGGAAGCAAGGAATGCACCACAGAAGTGAAAAATATGGAGTGTACATGTTTTCTGGGCCAGACTAGCTAGTTTCGGCCAATTAGGCCTCATCAGTGACCCTCAGATATTTTCAAAATTCCACAATGGAATCAATGATCCCAAAGGACAAGAAAAGATAATCTACACTATGATGTAGGGCAGGGAGACGTTTTACCGCCGCCACACATTCCCACACACCAGCTGTAGTGAAGTTAAATATGCTCTATGTAAGGGTTAAACCCGAATTCACACACACACACACATTCTTGCATATGTCGAGAATTTTAATCAAAGTGCCAGGTAAGAAATACAGGTAATAGAATTAATCGTATTATATCTGGAAAATGTATATAATATGTGTGGTAACCTCGATGTTATTATTTTACAGAGGATTGAAAGATATCCTTAAATCATCTCCATTATACCACTTGGTCTTGTGCTTGGACAATTCACCTATACGGAAGGGGGCATGCTGATATTGATACCGTTAGCATCAGCGTCAATATCTGCTTGGCTGTTCAAAACAATGTATCTCCTAAACGGATTGATAAATTCTTAATACAGGTGCAAGATATCAGCACAAACATCGCTTAGGTTTTTATTTCATTTTTTCAACGCCACCTGCTTTCCAAGACCTATCAAGTTAGGGACAAATTTAGGTCATATTTATTTATGGCGGTATAGATTTCTACACACAAAACTTGGCTTATTCACACACAGTTGTCAGAATTATGCCTGGGAAGAATATGTTTCAATAGTCCAAAAGGTGATGAAGTCATATTTATGTAAAGCTGCAATCATTCCTAATTGAAGTTAAATTAAGACATTACCGGATGAGCTGTGTTTTATTTGCTAATCGACGTGGACTAAGCGTACAATTTATTGAGCTGTGTCGAGAGAAAACGTATTTTCAAACTTTAAGCGAAGACTCAAAAACACTGTGTGACAGCACATTCAGAATTACTAACTTTCTGTCTGGATGAATAAGAAGAGAAGGTAAAGATCACGAATTGATACAATTAACCCACACCGCCCATTAGAAACACGAAAGGGAAAGAAACACGAACATGAAATAACTAGACCCTAATGGAAAGAGCACTAGTGGAAAGCCGAAAGGCAGTTACGTTCCCACATAATGGCCACTTGGCTATCAAAACAAAATATATAAGGGATACACACATTCAAATGCGAACTATAATAAAACTGAACCGCGACAAAAGAACCGCCTTGGAATTGTCAGTGAATCGAATTTCACTGGGGATCGGAAGTGGGGAGGGCCAAAATTGATGCATGATTTTTGCCAATAGCATGAATTGAAGAACAGAAGTGAAGGCACTGATCAGGAGTCGAAACAATTAACCTACAGCTCCCATCAGAGACACAAAAGCGAAGAAACACAAACATGAATTAACTAGACCCTATTGGAAACGCCAATAGCAGAACGCCAAAAGGAGAGCCACTTTCCCACGAAATGGCCAATCGCTATCCAAAACAAAAAAGTATAAGCGACACACACACTCAAAGACAAACCATAACAAAAATAAACTGCGACAGAAGAACCGCCTTGGAACAGCCAGGGAAACGAATTCCACTGACGGCTTGAATAGATTTTATGATGTCGCAATCCTTGCCCTTACTTCCATTTGGGCACGAATGGAGTCAGAGCATCAGGCACGTACCAACATTACCTTAAATAGGTATTGTCAATATATAATAAATCATCTAAATATTTAGAAGTCGAGCTAACGGCTTCAATGATTTCAGATTGGTTTTCAGGGGAAAGAGACATAATGAATAATAATAAAAAATGAGTTCCTTTAAGAGCAATGAAAACATTCATAAGAAAGAAGATGGGTCATACTACGTAGTTTCGGCTAATAAAGCCTCATCAGTGACCCTGTAATGATCCGGCAAAGAAAGCCAGAGGAAACATACTGCAATTTTGCGAATTTCGAATAGGCAGTCGATTCAAAGACTGATATAAATCAAAATGGGGTCCAAATAATCTCTTTCATAACAAAACAAGAACAGATCAGCCACAATAGGTGCGCAATTCTTACTCATCGAAATACCCACAAGTTGTCGAAATAACTTAGTACCAAATCTTTTATGCTCTTCAGAAGTGAAAAAACCCACATTTTTTACATTACATGCGATATAGCGGAAGTCTTCCCCATGAAATGTCAATTCAGTTAAATCATTAAGTTTTTATTTTTAGCTCACCTGCCACTTAGTGTCAATGTGAGCTTTTGTGACCTTATTTTGTCCGTCATGCGTCGTTGCGTCGGAGCGGTTGTCCTTCCATGCGTCCGTAACCAATTCTAATTAAGTATATCTCTAACACGCCCAATCTTGATCATATTTCATGAGAAGCATCATCAGGTAGGAAGAAAGGCTGTATAAGGTTTTTGGGCTTATCGGATTGGACTGGTTGCCATGGCAACATAAAGCTCCCATAGACTTACAATGGGAAATTTTTCAAAATCTTCTTCTCTGAAACAACAGGGTCCGGAGCCTAGATATTTAACTTGTAGCAACGTCAAGTGGTCACCTACATAAATCCTGCCAATCATGCCCCAGGGGTCGAAATTGGCCACACCCCGGGGCCCCGTGGCTCCCATAGACTTATAATGGAAAAAAAAACCTTCAACTAGAATCGCGCAGTTGATAGCAAGCCATTGCATATCCCCACGCTTCCCCGTGGGCCCACCCCCTGGGCCATCCCCAAGGGGTGTTTGACCCGAGGGGTAAAATTTTGATTGTGATGTATTCTACTCATCATGCCGTTCGATTTGATATTCTACAACACCATGTTCTGATAAAACTTTGATTTTGTATCCCCAAGGTGCCCCACCCCTGGCCCCACTCCCAGGGATAGGATCAAAATTCTGAAAGTGTCATGCACCTCCCAAACCAAAGTTTTATCAGTTCCCAAAGTTTCAAGTTTCTATCTATAACGGTCTAGGAGGAGATATCCAGTAACAGTAATGTATGGGGGTAAAGGGGTCAAAATCAGTTTTTGACCTCTGGTGACCTCAAAATTGACCCCAGGGGTCAAATTTTGGTTGTAATGTTTTCTACTGATCATGCCGTTTGCTTTGATATATTACACGACCATGTTCTGGAAATTTTGATTTTTGACCCCCGCGGGCCCCACCCCCCTGGGCCCACCCGTAGGGGTGAGATCACAATTCTGAAAGTGTCATGCACTCCCCAGACCAAAGATCTATCATTTCCCAAAGTTTCAAGTTTCTACCTTTAACCGTCTAGGAGGAGTTATCCGGTAAAGGGGTCAAAATCAGTTTTTGACCTCTGGTGACCTCAAAATTGACCCCAGGTGTCAAATTTTGGTTGTAATGTTTTCTACTGATCATGCCGTTCGCTTTGATATATTACACGACCATGTTCTGGAAATTTTGATTTTTGACCCCCGCGGGCACCACCCCCTGGGCCCACCCGTAGGGGTGTGATCAAAATTCCGAAAGTGTCATGCACTCCCCAGAGTAAAGATCTATCAAATTCCCAAAGTTTCCAGTTTCTATCTATAACCGTCTAGGAGGAGTTATCCGGTAAGACGGATGGACGTACATACGGACGTACGTACGGACGACAATAACCATTACAATATCCCCACTTTTTCTTCGAAAAGCGTGGGGATAAAAATCTTCTTCTCTGAAATCATGAAGCACAGAGCTTAGATGTTTGGTAAGTAGCAACATAAAATAGTCACCTACATAAATCTGCTTAACATACCCCTGTGGCTAAAATTGGCTACGCCACGGGGCTCATCGGCTCTTATAGACTTATAAGGGGCAAAACATCAATCATCTTCTTCTCTGAAACCATAGGGCCCAGAGCTTAGATATTGAGCATGTAGCAACGGCAAGTGGTCACCTATATGAATCCTGCCAGTTATGACCTTGGGGCCTAAATGGGCTACACTCCAGGGCCCCTTAGCTCCCGTAGACTCATATTGGAAAAGAAGCTTCAGTGTAGTTAATATTTTCTTGTCCTTTGGAATCATTGATTCCATTGCGGAATTTTGAAAATATTTTGAGGGTCACTGATGAGGCCTAATTGGCCGAAACTAGCTAGTCTGGCCCAGAAAACACGTACACTTCATATTTTCCTGTTTTGTGGTGTATTCCTTGCTTCCAAAGGATAACCCTTTTATAGAATATATTTTCAGAAATCTTCTTCTCTGAAACTATGAAGCACAGAGCTTAGATATATAGTATCTAGCAACGTAAAATAGTCACCTACATAAATCCTGCTAACCCTGCCTCTGGGGTTAAAATTGGCCACAACCAAGCTCATCAGCTCCCATAGACTTACAATGGAAAAAAACTTCAAAAATCTTCTAAGACCCAGAGCTTAGATATTTAGTATGTAGCAACGTCAAGTGGTTACCTACATAAATCCTGCTGAGTATGCCCTTGGGATCCCAGTTGGCCACACCCCAGGTCTCTTTAGCTCCCATAGACTTACAATTTGAAAAACTTAAAAAAAATCGTCTTCTCTGAAACCGCAGGGCCCAAAGCTTAAATATGTAGCATGTGGCAACGTCAGGTGGTCACCTACATAAATCCTGCAAACCATGCCCTTGCGGTCAAAATTGGCCAGGCCCATTGGTCCATTACGTCCCATAGACTTATAATGGAAAAAAAACTCCAAAACTCTTCTCTGAAACCATAAGTCCCAGAGCTTAGATATTTAGTTTGTAGCAACATGAACTGTTCACCTTAATAAATCCTGCCAACTATGCCCCTAAGGTCAAAATTGACCACGCCCATGGGCCCATTAGCTACCATAGACTTAAATTAGAAAAAAACAAAAACTTAAAATGGAAAAAACAAAACTCCAAAAATCTTCTTCTCTGAAACCACAAGGCCCAGCGCTTAGTATTTAGCATGTACCAACTTCGAGTGGTCGCCTACATGAATCCCGCCAATCATGCCCCTGGGGTCCAAATTGGCCAAATCCTGTTGCCTCTTAACACAAGAAACTTATAATGGAAAAAAAAGCTTCAAAAATCTTCTTCTCTGAAACCATAAAGTACAGACCTTAGATATTTAGTATATAGCAATATAAAATGGTCGCCTACATAAATCCTGCGCACCATGTCTTTTGGGTCAAAATTGGCCACGCCCCAGGGCTCATTAGCGCCGATGGACTTATACTGGAAAACCTTCAAAAATCTTCTTCTCAGAAATCATGAAGCACAGAGCTTAGATATTTAATATGTAGCAATGTCAAGTGGCCTCCTACATAAATCCTGCCAGTCCGAATTGACCATGGCCCCCTCCCCCGCTGGGCTTTTTAGCTCCAATAGACCTATAACGGATAAACTTCAAAAATCTTCTTCTCGGAAACCACAGGACCCAGATTTTTGATTGATTTTAGGATTAACGTCCTCGTCAACACAGTGTAGGTCATTTTGGAGAATTGCTTCCGGTTTTGTGGGATTTTACCTAACATTGAGATGAAAGACATCTAAAGCCCTGTTGCCCAGTGAAACCAATTCTGTAAATATGCTTGGACGGTCCAACTGGCACTATTCCTGGCCAGGCTTTGAACCTTTAAGCTGTTTAACGGTACTAATGCACGGTCGGTTCCAGCTCAGAACAAATGTACATTCCATATTTTCCATTTCTGAGGTGCATTCTTTGCTTCCAAATGATATCCCTTTTATTGAACATATTGAAGCAGTGGTGGTACAAGAGCTTTAATTTGCAATGAACCGTGCTTTGTATGGTCTCTAATGAAGTTAATGTAACCAATATAACGTAGGAAGCTTGTCTTAGCCCTCTGTAACACATTAAAGCAAACTTGGTGGCTGAATGACAAATGCGGTCATTATTTATAGCCCTCTCTATAGCCTAAGGGTACAGTTCATACGCCCTAGTACCACCAAGTTCTTGCTGAAGAGTGTTGACATAGTGTAGCCGTCAAACAACGATCACATTGCTAGCGGCCTTGTCTGCTGGAGCCAAAACAATCTTCTTATGAAATTCTTGAATACCTAGTTTAAGATGACGTAAGGACGTCCTAGGTTAAGAAGGTAATACATTCGTATTATGAGAGTCGAAAACAATGTGTTTGTTCACTAGTTTCAGAATGCTAAGTTTTCAATCTTTGAGGGCTTTGTACTCAACACCCTCTCGTTTATTCCATCGACTTACAAATTCATTCAAGACAGCACCCTTTCATCTCTACACTTATTGAAATCAATTTTAGAAGGATATCGATATTTCGGTCCTTTAGAAATTACATTGCATATCCTAGAATCAGTAATAATTTTATATTGCAAGTATCATTATGACCAGCAGCAGGATAGCAATACACTTATTTTTTGAATCACATATATCAGGAGTTTTAGAGTCAATATCTAGATCAGAAACATGTTTATTGAAATTAAACATGATAGATCTAACAGGTTTCTTGTATTTATAGCAAAGTATGGGTGTTTCACTATTTTGAAAACAAACAGATAAGGCCGCTTAAAATGTGGTCGTTGTTTGACGGCTTCACTTTGTTAACACTCTTCAGCAAGAACTTGGTGGTACTAAGGCCTATGAGCTGCAGCCTTTAGCTGTAGAGAGGTCTTTAGTTGATGACCACATTTCTCATTCAGCCACCAAGTTTGCTGTATGTGTTACAGAAGGCCAAGACAAGCTTCCTACATTATATTTGTTACCTAAACTTCATAAAACACTTTACAAAGCACGGTTTATTGCAAATTCAAGCTCTTGTACCACCACTGAACTTTCTAAATTATTAACTTCATGCTTGACTGCCATCAAAATCATGTTATAAAATATTGCGACAAAGTCTTCGAATGATCAGGTAGAAATCTGTTTTGGTCTATAAAAATAATCTAATGAAGTTTTAAATGAATTTAAATCCAGACGTTTTCGTGCTTCAAGCCTGTCTACCTATGATTTTGCCACCCTTTTTACTACACTTTCTTATAATCTTATAAAAGAAAACTTAGCGATTGAATTGAGTGGACATTTCATAGAGAAGACCCCCTCTATCTTGCATGTAATGTAAGAAATACTTTTTTCACTTACGAAGAGCATAAAAATTATACTTTATGGTCATGTCAGAAAGTGTGTGAAGCTCTCGTCTTCTACTTGACACTTTTTACACAAGGTTTGGTACTAAGTTATTTAGACAAGTTGTGGGTATTCCGATGGGTACTAATTGCGCATCCCGTTTGTTTTGTTATGTGTGAGACACCATGTTGTCCCTTTCGACTGAAAACCAATCAAAAATCATTTAAGCTATTAGCTCGATTTCTAGATATTTTGATGATTTATTAAATTTTGACAGTACCTAATTCGATGGTTTGATCAGACAAATTTACCCCCACTCGGAACTTCAGTTAAATAAAGCAAATTCTTCAAATTACGATAAACGCGATGATTTTGATTTTGAGATTGCAAATATTCCTTTTTTGCATGGTGATGTTCCTCGTGCGCCATCCTATGGCGTTTATATTTCGCAATTAATTCGATTTACCAGCGTGTGTAGTCATGTAACTGACTTCAACACTCGTAATAAATTGTTAACTGCTAAACTTCTTAATCAGGGTTATCGGTACCATAAACTACGCAAAGCCTTTTCAAAATTTTATAGACGTCATTCTGATTTAACAAATTTCAGTATTGGACTTTAATCTCTTCTGCACCAAGGTCTATCGGAACCCGAATTTTATGATTACTTTGTATATAAATTAAGAAAAAAATATAACCACAATGACTTCAGTACCCAATTGCGTAAAATCATTCTTCGATATGAAAAGATTGGGTACAACATAAATGTTATACGACAGACTGCATGCATGGTAGTTAACCCAATCATGGTTGACAACTTTGCTTCCCCTTTTAATTGCACGCCGGTGGTTCAGGCCTCAGATTCTATGACAGTTTCAGCGTAAAGGCTTACTGAGAATTAGAGAGAATCTTATTATTTGTAATGTTGGTTGGTGCCTGATGCTCTGTCTCTGGTCGGGCACATCGGGATCTAATAAAGGCGTAACTATACCTAATTTAGTGACACAGAGGTCTTTCTGATATTTAATCTTCATCAGAGTGTCTCAACCCCAAGGTTTTGAAACCGAAACGGATGATGGACAAGACCCGGCAAACACAGCACATCGCCCTCCGAGCACACACCGACCGACGTAGCCTATGAGACAGGTCAGCTGGAGGCATCAGGCAAGAGAGCCTACCCGCGGACTTATAGGGTCCCCCACCGAGCCAACATCAGCAAACATGACCCACACTCCACGGAAGTCCCGGGGATCAGGAAGGAGATGTTCAAAGTAGCGAGACTTGCAAAATTTAAAATATAACAAAAAGTGTAAACCAAATCCGCTAAGATACATGTCTCATCTGACAAGTCTGTCTTTGTTTTAGAACAATTGATTTTATGCTGCAACAATTTAGGATATAATATCGTTATTTAAATCAGTACTCGAGCACTGACGTTAACACCGCATTATCAACCTCAGCACTAAGGAACTTATACTGAGCTGATGATACCCTCGGGGACGAACGAATCATCCACCAGCAAAGTTATCGACCCAGTGGTTGCAATTAAGGCGTAACTATACCTAATTTAGTGACACAGAGGCCTTTCTGATATTTAATCTTCATCAGTGTGTCTCAACCCAAAAGTTTTGAAACCGAACGAATGATGGACAAGACCCGGCAAACACAGCACATCCCCCTCCGAGCACACACCGACCGACGTAGCCTATGAGACAAGTCAGCTGGAGGCATCAGGCAAGAGGGCCTACCCGCGGATTTATAGGGTCCCCCACCGAGCCAACATTAGCAAACATGACCCACACTCCACGGAAGTCCCGGGCACCAGGAAGGAGATGTCCAAAGTAGCGAGACTGGCAAAATTTAAAATATAACAAAAAGTGTAAACCAAATCCGCTAAGATACATGTCTCACCTGACAAGTCAGTCTTAGTTTTAGAACAATTTGAATTTTATGCTGCAACAGTTAAGGATATGATATAGTTATGTAAATCAGTACTCGAGCACTGACGTCAACACCGCATTATCAACCTCAGCACTGAGGAACTGATATTGAGCTGATGATACCCTCGGGAACGAACGAATCATCCACCAGCAGAGTTATCGACCCAGTGGTTGCAATTAAGGCGTAACTATACCTAATTTAGTGACACAGAGGCCTTTCTGATATTTAATCTTCATCAGTGTGTCTCAACCCAAAAGTTTTGAAACCGAACGAATGATGGACAAGACCCGGCAAACACAGCACATCCCCCTCCGAGCACACACCGACCGACGTAGCCTATGAGATAAGTCAGCTGGAGGCATCAGGCAAGAGAGCCTACCCGCGGACTTATAGGGTCCTCCACCGAGCCAACATCAGCAAATATGATCCACACTCCACGGAAGTCCCGGGGATCAGGAAGGAGATGTCCAAAGTAGCGTGACTTGCAAAATTTAAAATATAACAAAAAGTGTAAACCAAATCCGCTAAGATACATGTCTCACCTGACAAGTCAGTCTTAGTTTTAGAACAATTAGAATTTTATGCTGCAACAATTAAGGATATAATATAGTTATTTAAATCAGTACTTGAGCACCGACATCAACACCGCAGTATCAACCTCAGCACTAAGGAACTGATACTGAGCTAATGATACCCTCAGGGACGAACGAATCATCCACCAGCAGTGATATCGACCCAGTGGTTGCAATTAAGGCGTAACTATACCTAATTTAGTGACACAGAGGCCTTTCTGATATTTAATCTTCATCAGTGTGTCTCAACCCCAAAGTTTTGAAACCGAAACGGATGCTGGACAAGACCCAGCAAACACAGCACATCCCTCTCCGAGCACACACCGACCGACGTAGCCTATGAGACAGGTCAGCTGGAGGCATCAGGCAAGAGGGCCTACCCGCGGACTTATAGGGTCCCCCACTGAGCCAACATCAGCAAACATGACCCACACTCCACGAAAGTCCCGGGGATCAGGAAGGAGATGTCCAAAGTAGCGAGACTTGAAAAATTTAAAATATAGCAAAAAGTGTAAACCAATTCCGCTAAGATACATGTCTCACCCGACAAGTAGAACAATTTGAATTTTATTCTGCAACAATTAAGGATATTAAATAGTTATTTAAATCAGTACTTGAGCACTGACGTCAACACCGGAGTATCAACCTCAGCACTAAGGAACTGATACTCAGCTGATGATACCCTCGGGGACGAACGAATCATCCACCAGCAGGGATATCGATCCAGTGGTTGCAATTAAGGCGTAACTATACCTAATTTAGTGACACAGAGGCCTTTCTGATATTTAATCTTCATCAGTGTGTCTCAACCCCAAAGTTTTGAAACCGAAACGGATGATGGACAAGACCCGGCAAACACAGCGCATCACCCTCCGAGCACACAACGACCGACGTAGCCTATGAGACAGGTTAGCTGGAGGCATCAGGCAATAGAGCCTACCCTCGGACTTATAGGGTCCCCCACCGAGCGAACATCAGCAAACATGACCCACACTCCACGGAAGTCTCGGGCATCAGGAAGGACATGGCCAAAGTAGCGAGATTTGCAAAACTTAAAATATAACAAAAAGTGTAAACCAAATCCGCTAAGATACATGCCTCACCTGACAAGTCAGTCTTAGTTTTAGAACAATTAGAATTTTATTCTGCAACAATTAAGGATATAATATAGTTATTTAAATCAGTACTTGAGCACTGACGTCAACACCGCAGTATCAACCTCAGCACTAAGGAAATGATACTGAGCTGATGATACCCTCGGGGACGAACGAATCATCCACCAGCAGAGATATCGACCTAGTGGTTGCAATTAAGGCGTAACTATACCAAATTTAGTGACACAGAGGCCATTCTGATATTTAATCTTCATCAGTGTGTCTCAACCCCAAAGTTTTGAAACCGAAACGGATGATGGACAAGACCCGGCAAACACAGCACATCCCCCTCCGAGCACACACCGACCGACGTAGCCTATGAGCAGGTCAGCCGAAGGCATCAGGCAAGAGAGCCTACCCGCGGACTTATAGGGTCCCCCACCGAGCCAACATCAGCAAACATGATCCACACTACACGGAAGTCCCGGGCCTCAGGAAGTAGATGTCCAAAGTAGCGAGACTTGCAAAATTTAAAATATAACAAAAAGTGTAAACCAAATCCGCTAAGATACCTGTCTCACCTGACAAGTCAGTCTTAGCTTTAGAACAATTAGAATTTTATTCTGCAACAATTAAGGATATAATATAGTTATTTAAATCAGTACTTGAGCACTGACGTCAACACCGCAGTATCAACCTCAGCACTAAGGAACTGATACTGAGCTGATGATACCCTCGGGGATGAACGAATTATCCACCAGCAAAGATATCGACCCAGTGGTCGCAATTAAAGACACATTTTTCGATTACATAACATCCTAATGACTGTTTATTAAAGAATCTAGCATTACGATAAAATACACTTGGGGTATTCAGGCCGCCATACAGGTAGGGGACCAAGAGAGGGTAATTTTTCACATAGGGATATGACTTTGACACTTGACATCTATTCATTTACGAGGGTCATCCAAAAATAACTGATCAAAGCCTTATAACTATTAAAATAGGTTTTAAATACAGCTTACTTCTTCACAGTCCTTCGAAGTAATCTCCCCTCGAACGGATGACAGAATTCCATCTGCTTGGTAACGCTTCTATACCGGTTGCTAAGCAACTGAAGTTGATGCGTCGGACCTCTGCGTTCACAGCACACTCTAACTCGTCCGAACTGTCATAACGGTTTCCCCGAAAATGTTCTTTCAACTTTGGAAACAGGTCGAAGTCGGGAGGAGACAAATCTGGCGAATACGGGGGGTGATCGAGCACTTCCCAGCCATACCCTTCCAACAGCTCCTTGACAACGTTACTTTTGTGTGGTGACGCGTTGTCGTGCAGAATTAACGGCGTGCAGTTAATAAGTTCTGAGCGCTTGCGGCGTAATGCTGGACGAAGTATTGTCCGTAGATACTTTTCATAATATTCTTTATTGACTGTTCGACCTGTTGGTACCCGGTGTGAGGTAAGAACGCCACGGAAATCATACGCAAATATCATCAACATCTTGGGACAATTCTGACTTCGGCGAAATTTTAATGGCCTCGGTGAATCTTTTGTATGCCATTCACTACTTTGCCGCTTTAATTCAGGCTCAAAAGACCGTATCCACGTTTCGTCGATTGCTACAATTCTCTGAAGCATTTCATCTCCTTCTTCTCCATACCTATGCAGGAGTGAGCGAGCGATTTTTACCCGATGGTGTTTTTCGGAATCTGACAGCATGTGAGGCACCCACCTGGCTGCAACTTTTCTCATTTTCAAACGTTCAAGCAGAATGGAATGTGCTGACCCATGGCTTATATCCAGTTCATGAGCTATCTCGGTGCATGTATATCTTCTATCATCATTCAATAGTTTCGCTACTTTTTCAACATTTTCACCATCCGTTGCAGACACAGGCCTTCCGCACAGGTGCTTGTTGCTTACATTGCTCCTCCCATTATTAAATTCGCATACCCACCTCCTGATTGTACTATTCGCAAGTACTGACGTTGGTACAACTTCTTCAAGAGCGTTTAGAATCTCAGGTGCGCCTTTTCCTCGTCTTGATTCAATCTTAATATACGTAATCTGTTCTTCCCGCGTCAGCGTGAACGCGCAGTCCGCCATTACGTTGCGATAAATGACGTCACGTAAAGATGACGTCACGTAACGTCGTGTTTTGGCGCGCAATCTTTGACGGAGATATTGATCAGCAATCGTGCCAAATATTAGATACGTACGTCAATAAATAAAAAAATTATAACCCACTGATCAGTTATTTTTGGATGACCCTCGTACAACTAAGTCCTTATTTTGATTTGCATGGAAGAAACGTCAGCACTTTTTTCGATTTTATATTTAATAGCCTTTATCTATAATCATTACAGAAAATGCCATTTCAAATGTATTGATAAATTTTTTTCCATCAAAAATGATTATTATTTTGTTTCAGATAAATTCCTGATAAATTTATTATTTCTGCTCTAAACATATATTGTGGTACTAATTTGAATCACCTCAGCAAAGCGGTTCAGACGAGTACCATCAATTTGTTTTTACAGTGTGACTGCTCCATGAGGCGGTTCTAACGAGGACACACAATATCTGTTTTTTAGGAAAAAGGATCATCCCTTAAACCCCACTTTCTATAGAGAAAATGGGGGTTAGGGGGTATACATTATTTTCTTATTTCTGCTCCAAGTCATAGGTTGCGGGTGCCCGTTAGAATCGTCTCATTGAGTCATAGGCTGTGGGTACTCGTTTGGACCGCCTCAATGAGGCGGTTCTTACGAGCACCCACAACATATGTTTGCATTATAAATAAGAAAAATAAATTTAATTGTGTTTGTTATTTTAGTTTTAAACTTCAAAAGGTGAAAAAATAAAGTCTTAAAATATTTCTTTTTTTTCCTCTCCTTTCTGATATGATTGACTGTGTCTAAAGCAAAGAACATTCCATCTTGACTGAAACTATAAAATGCTAATGTTTTAGACATTATATGATTTGTGTGTCACATACTTTCAACTAAAATAAAATAAATAAATAAAGGTAAATTGATTGATTAAATATTGAGGTTAATCAATTCATTTACCTTGTTTTTTTACTTGTAAAGGAAACAATGTATATCTGTGTTTTTCTTTACTTTATTTTAAAATAAAAAAGAAGTAATTTAAACAATATTTTGTTAGTAAATTACACTTTCACTCAAGTACCCTTATTGAGCCCCCTATTAAACAAGAAATCTGCTCATAATCACCTCATAATCACTCAGATAAGATAAGTCTTTGATGTGCACTATGGTCCGAAGGAAATTTTTATTGGAGTTCATTAGACAGGCCACCCCTTTTATATAATGAAAAAATGTGTTCTAAAGGCGTAACTATACCTAATTTAGTAACACAGAGACCTTTCTGATATTTAATCTTCATCAGTGTGTCTCAAACCAAAAGTTTTGAAACGGATGATGGACAAGACCCGGCAAACACAGCACATCCCCCTCCGAGCACACACCGACCGACGTAGCCTATGAGACAGGTCAGCTGGAGGCATCAGGCAAGAGAGCCTACCCGCCGACTTATAGGGTCCCCCACCGAGCCAACATCAGCAAACATGACCCACACTCCACAGAAGTCCCGGGCATCAGGAAGGAGATGTCTAAAGTAGCGAGACTTGCAAAATTTAAAATATAACAAAAAGTGTAAACCGAATCCGCTAAGATACATGTCTCACCTGACAAGTCAGTCTTAGTTTTAGAACAATTTGAATTTTATGCTGCAACAATTAAGGATATAACATCATTATTTTAATCAGTACTTGAGCACTGACGTCAACACCGCAGTATCAACCTCAGCACTAAGGAACTGATACTGAGCTGATGATACCCTCGGGGACGAACGAATCATCCACCAGCAGAGATATCGACCCAGTGGTTGCAATTAAGGCGTAACTATACCTAATTTAGTGACACAGAGGCCTTTCTGATATTTAATCTTCATCAGTGTGTCTCAACCCCAAAGTTTTGAAACCGAAACGTATGGTGGACAAGACCCGGCAAACACAGCACACCCCCCTCCGAGCACACACCGACCGACGTAGCCTATGAGACAGGTCAGCTGGAGGCATCAGGCAAGAGAGCCTACCCGCGGACTTATAGGGTCCCCCACCGAGCCAACATCTGCAAACATGACCCACACTCCACGGAAGTCCCGGGCATCAGGAAGAAGATGTCCAAAGAAGCGAGACTTGCAAAATTTAAAATATAACAAAATGTGTAAACCAAACCCGCTAAGATACATGTCTCACCTGACAAGTCAGTCTTAGTTTTAGAACAATTAGAAATTTATGCTGCAACAATTAAGGATATAATATAGTTATTTAAATTAGTACTTGAGCACTGACGTCAACACCGCAGTATCAACCTCAGCTTTAAGGAACTGATACTGCGCTGGTGATACCCTCGGGGACGAACGAATCATCCACCAGCAGAGATATCGACCCAGTGGTTGCAATTTAGGCTTAACTATACCTAGTTTAGTGACACAGAGGCCTTTCTGATATTTAATCTTCATCAGTGTGTCTCAACCCCAAAGTACTGAAACCGAAACGGATGATGGACAAGACCCGGCAAACACAGCACATCCCCCTCCGAGCACACACCGACCGACGTAGCCTATGAGACAGGTCAGCTGGAGGCATCAGGCAAGAGAGCCTACCCGCGGACTTATAGGGTCCCCAACCGAGCCAACATCAGCAAACATGACCCCCACTCCACGGAAGTCCCGGGCACCAGGAAGAAGATGTCCAAAGTAGCGAGACTGGCACAATTTAAAATATAACAAAAAGTGTAAACCAAATCCGCTAAGATACATGTCTCACCTGACAAGTCAGTCTTAGTTTTAGAGCAAGTAGAATTTTATGCTGAAACAATTAAGGATATAATATAGTTATTTAAATCAGTACTTGAGCACTGACGTTAACTGTTGGTTTTCTTTTGCTCCAGCATTTTAGTGGTTTCGTGCTATCGAGTCCTTACCGTTGTTTCAGCTCTGTAGTTGTTTGATTTTTTGTGTTCACGGAGATGTTGCACTGATAAGTTAGGATGCCTTCATGCGGACTGAACAAAATTATTTGTCTAAATCGCGATGGAAGTAAGGGCGAGGATTGTGGCCACGTCAAATCGATTTAAGCCCCCCCCCCACCCCATCCCCAGTGGAATTCGTTTCCCTGACCAGTCCAAGGCGGTTCTTCTGTCGCATATTATTTTTGTTATGGTTTGTCTTTGAGTGTTTGAAACCATTATATTATTTTGTTTTGGATAGCCAGTTGGCCATTTGATGGGAAAGTAACTGTCCTTTTGGCTTTCCGCTATTGATGTTTTCTTTAGGATCTGTTGTTCTATGTTTGTGCTTCTTTCCCTTTGGTGTCTCTGCTGGGAGCTGTGGGTTATTGTCATTGCCTTCACTTCTTTTTTCACAGCAATGTTGCTTGGGTGACCCTCTACAAAAATAGCTAAAACGGTTCCGCTCCAATGGACAGGATGGTAGTCAGAGCTAAAATAACAAACCTTTAAACGACAACTACTCATACACCCTTCGGCCAATTTCATTCACACTTTATAGGAATGTTGCATTGAAGACTCTCTACCAGACTATCTAAAACGGTTCCGCTCCTTAAGTGCTAACCTCCTACACATTTTGGCCAATTTCAATTAAACTTCACAGCAATGTTGCATAGTTGACCCGCTACCAACATAAGTAAAACGGTTCTGCTCTGATGAACAAAATGGCCACCCTAGCTATAAATAGAATAATAATCTTTAAACAACCTTTTTAGCCTCGTCAATTTCATTAAAACTTTTTAGGAATGTTGCACAGGTGACCCTCTACCAAAATGGCTAACGGTTATGCTCTGATAAGTAGAACGAAAACGAGCTACAAATAGAAAAACTTCATGACTTTGCTTTAAATGCCACCTCCTCCTAAACCCATGTGTCAATTTCAATTAAGCTCCAATGTATTTAGGAGACACTCTGTCAAAATAGCCAATGTCGTTCCGGTCCATTGAACATGATGGCCACTAGAGCTCAAAATAGAAAATTCTTTAATCCACAACTCTTCCTATACGGTTGGGCCAATTGCATTCAAGCTTCATAGAAGAGTTGCGTAGGTGACCCTCTACCAAAGAAGCTAAGTTTGTACACTGGTGGGTCAAGCCTCAGATTCTATGAAGGTTCCAGCGTAAAGGCTTACTGAGAATTAGAGAGTTTCTTATTTTATGTAATGTTGGTTGGTGCCTGGTGCGCTGTCTCTGGTCGGGCACATCGGAGTCAAACTGTTGGTCTTCTTTTGCTCAAGCAGTTCAGTGGTTTCTTGCTGTCGCGTCCTCACCGTTGTTTCATCTCTGTGGTTGTTTGATTTTCGTGTTCACGGAGATGTTGCACTGATTAGTTAGGAGGCTTTCATGCGGACTGAACAAATTATTTTCTAAATCGTGACGGAAATAAGGGCGAGGATCGTGGCCAAGTAAAATCGATTTAAAAAAAAGAAATGGAGGCAATGATCAGGAATCGATACAATCAACCCACAGCTCCCATCAGAGACACCAAAGGGAAAGACACACACACACACGAAACAACAGACCCTAATGGAAACACCAACAACGGAAAGCCAAAAGGACAGTTACCTTCCCATAAAATGGCCAATAGGCTATCCAAAATAAAATAAAGCAAGCGACACAAACACCCAAAGACAAACCATAACAAAAATAAGCCGCTACAGAATAACCGCATTGGAACGGTCAGCTAAAACGAATTCCATTGGGGGGGGGGGGGGGCTTAAATCGATTTTACGTGGCCACAATCCTCGCCCTAACTTCCGCCAAGATTTAGACAAAGTCTCCCAGTGGAATTCGTTTCATTAACCCTTCCAAGGCGGTTCTTCTGTCGCGGTTTATTTTTGTTCTGGTTTGTCTTTGAGTGTGTGTATCGCTTATATTATTTTGTTTTCGATAGCCAATTGACCATTTTGTGTGAAAGTAACTGTCCTTTTGGCTTTCCGCTATTGATGTTTCCATTAGGATCTGGTTGTTTCATGTTTGTACTTCTTTCCCTTTGGTGTCTCTGATGGGAGCAGTGCGTTAAATTATCGATCCCTGATCATTACCTGCACTTCTATTTTGCAGATCAGGACTGATTTGTTTGTGCCGTGTGGTGGCTTTAAAAGTCCCTGTACATGCATTAAATGCTCTTATTCTTCCAATCCTCAGGGATTGCATTTACAATTGCTTTTCACCGTTCCTTAATTTGACATCCTTTAGATACCTGTTGAAGGTCTTTATTAGACCGTTGTTCGTACCTCGTTGTATAACAATTGCTTGTTTAATTTCTATGGGCTTCTTTATTGGCATAGCTGTTCTGTGGGCTTTTTATACCCGCCTTCTATTTGAAGGATTTACTTTCAGATCTTCCGTTTACTGTTTAACTTAAGGACCGGTATGAATATCAATTTAGTTTTGTCCGTATCGCCTATTTAAGCACACATCAGTATCACAAATAAATTTAATCTACAATATCTCCCCTTAGGTTACATTCTGCTTCTTTTGTACAGTTTCCCTAATCTATTAATAACTTAAGAGTTATGCTGCCGTCAGTATTGGTCAGACCTATAAATTTGTTTTCTGCCGATTATGTCAATTTTAGTGGAGTAGTTTAAAAATAAGCTAAGAGTTAGATTAGCACCTATAAAATCGCCAGTTCTTAAAAAATATCCCAAGTCTCTTAAAAAAGTGAAATGTATCCTAGTATTTCTAAGAGCAATGCTAAGTGGTGTAGGTGCTACTCCCATTTATGCACGTCGTCTACCGTTTCTTCATCTGTAAATCGTAGACGCTTTTCTGAAGTTAACATGTCCGATTTGAAATGTACGTCGTCGGATTTAATATATGTGATAACCTGACAGACTGCAAATTGTAATATGCAGTACGTCGGGCACACAAATCACATGTTAAAAACAAGAAGCAACACTGTCGTAGAATCAGTAAGCCTAAAAAAACTAACTTTTTCTTGTACCGTCATTTCAGACAGACTTGTCATTCTGTAAATGATATTTCTGTACAGTAAGTGGAAAAAATTTACCATAATGTAAATTCTACAGCTAGGTTTAAAATTATTAAACGTCATGAAACTGAATTAAAATGGATAAAATTATTACTGACACCTTTTCCTTTGAGCTTTAATGACAACATTTATCATGCGGGTAAAATATCTAAAATGCCCGATTTTGATATTTTCTCGCGTCTGGACTGTCGAAAACGTAAAACTAGATCGCCCGGCACCAGCAAAAAAAGGCAACTATAAATGTTAATTATGTGCTTTTAAAAGAAACAATACCAGGCTGAAACGACTGTCCATAATATTATTGAATCATGGACGCCCCTCAATGCTTGCTTTTCTAAGTTCATTACCCTTTTCTGTATTACGTATTTTGGTCACAGAACCAATCTGAAATCATTGAAGCCGTTAGCTCGACTTCTAGATATTTGGATTATTGATTAAATATTGACAATAGAAGTGGAGGCAATGATCAGAAATCGATACAATCAACCCACAGCTCCCATCAGAGACACCAAAGGGAAAGAAACACAAACATGAAACAACAGACCCTAATGGAAACATCAATAGCGGAAAGCCAAAAGGACAGTTACTTTCCCACAAAATGGTCAATAGGCTATCCAAAATGCATATTTCGATGGTTTGATTAGTCACATTTACATCCCCCCATCAGAACTTCAGTTAAATAAAGCAAATTCTTCTCATACCGAGGCCCCGTTTTTGGATTTTCATCTACCTATTGTAGATCGGATTGTTTGTTGCAAAATTTATGATAAAAGCGATTATTTTAATTTTGCGAGTGACAAGGTGAGTTTTTGGGATCACTTTTTGTCCGTCGTCCGTCGTGCGTGCGTGTGAACACACTAGAGGTCAAAGTTTTGGGCCAATCATCATCAACCTTGGTCAGAATGATAATCATGTCAATATATCGGTCAAGTTCGAATATGGGTCATGGCAGGTCAAAAAGTAGGTCAGTAGGTCAAATCAAAGAAAAACCTTGTGAACACACTAGAGGCCAAAGTTTTGGGCCGATCGTCATCAAACTTGCTCAGAATGATCATCTTGACAATAACTCGGTCAAGTTCGAATATGGGTTATGCCGGGTCAAAAAGTAGGTCAGTAGGTCAAATCATAGAAAAACCTCGGAACACTCTAGGGGCCACAGTTTTGGTCCGATCGTCATCAATCTTGCTCAGAATGATCGTCTTGACAATATCTGGGACAAGTTATGGGACATGTCGGGCCACAAAGTAGGTCATTAGGTCAAATCATAGAAAAACTTTGTGAATACACTATAGGTCACAGTTTTGGTCCGATAATCATCAAACTTGCTCAGAATGATTATCTTGACAATATCTCGGTCAGGTTAGAATATGAGTCATGTCGGATCAAAAAGTAGGTCGGTATGTCAAATCAGAGAAAAACCTTGTGAACACACTAGAGGCCACGGTTTTGGTCCGATCAACATCAAATTTGCCCAGAATGATCATCTTGACAATATCTCAGTCAACTTCGAATATGGGTGTTGTCGGGTCAAAAAGTAGGTCAGTAGGTGAAATCATAGAAAAAACCTTCTGAACCCACTAGAGACTACAGGTTTGGTCCAATCGTCATCAAACTTGCTCAGAATGAGCATCTTGATAATATCTTGGTCACGTTCGAATATGGGTCGTGTCGGGTCACAATGTAGGTTGGTAGGTAAAACCATACAAAAACCTTGTGAATACACTAGAGGCCACAGTTTTAGTCCAATCATCATCAAACTTGCCCAGAATGATCATCTTGACAATGTCTCAGTGAGGTTCGAATATTGGTCATGTTTGGTCAAAAAGTAGGTCAGTAGGTCAAATCAGAGAAAAACCTTCTGAACACACTAGAGGTCACAGTTTAGGTTCGATCATCATAAAACTTGCCCAGAATGATCATCTTGACAATTTCTCGGTCAAGTTCGGATACGGGTCATAAAGTAGGTCAGTAGGTCAAATCATAGAAAAACCTTGTGAACACTCTAGGGGCCACAGTTTTGATCCGATCGTCATCAATCTTGCTCAGAAAGATCGTCTTGACAATATCTGGGACAAGTTCGCATATGGGACTTGTCGGGCCACAAAGTAGGTCAGTAGGTCAAATCATAGAAAAACCTTTTGAATACACTAGTGGCCACAGTTTTGGTCCGATAATCATCAAACTTGCTCAGAAAGATTATCTTGACAATATCTCGGTCAACTGCGAATATGAGTCATGTCGGGTCAAAAAGAAGGTCAGTAGGTCAAATCAGAGAAAAACCTTGTGGACACACTAGAGGCCACGGTTTTGGATCGATCATCATCATACTTGCCCAGAATAATCATCTTGACAATATCTCAGTCAACTTCGAATATTGGTGTTGTCGGGTCAAAAAGTAGGTCAAATCATAGAAAAACCTTCTGAACACACTAGAGACCCCAGGTTTGGTCCAATCATCATCAAACTTGCTCAAAATGAGCATCTTGATAATATCTTAGTCACTTTGGAATATGGGTCATGTCGGGTCACACTGTAGGTTGGTAGGTCAAATCATAGAAAAACCTTGTGAATACTCTAGAGGCCACAGTTTTGGTCCAATCATCATAAAACTTGCCCAGAATGATCATCTTGACAATGTCTCAGTCAAGATCGAATATTGGTCATGTTGGGTCAAAAAGTAGGTCAGTAGGTCAAATCAGAGAAAAACCTCCTGAACACACTAGAGGCCACAGTTTAGGTTCGATCATCATAAAACATGCCCAGAATGATCATCTTGACAATATCTCGGTCAAGTTCGAATACGGGTCATGTCGGTTCATAAAGTAGGTCAGTAGGTCAAATCATAGAAAAACCTTGTGAACACACTAGAGGCCACAGGTTTGGTCCAATCATCATCAAACTTGCTCAGAATGAGCATCTTGATAATATCTTGGTCACGTTCGAATATGGATCATGTCGGGTAAAAATGTAGGTTGGTAGGCCAAATCATAGAAAAACCTTGTGAACACACTAGAGGCCACAGTTTTGGTCGGATCACCATCAAAATTGCTTAGAATGATAGTCTTGACAATATCTCGGTCAAGTTCGAATATGGGTCATGTCGGTCAAAAGGTAGGTCAGTAGGTCAAATCGTAGAAAAACCTTCTGAACACACTAGAGGCCACAGTTAAGGTTCGATCATCATAAAACTTGCCCAGAATGATCATCTTGACAATATCTCGGTCAAGTTCAAACACGGGTCATGTCGGATCATAAAGTAAGTCAGTAAGTCAAATCATAGAAAACCTTGTGAACACACTAGAGGCCACAGTTTTGGTCCGATCATCATCGAACTTGCCCAGAATGATCATTTTGACAATATCTCAGTCAGCTTCGAATATGGGTGTTGTCGGGTCAAAAAGTAGGTCAGTAGGTGAAATCATAGAAAAACCTTCTGAACCCACTAGAGACTACAGGTTTGGTCCAATCGTCATCAAACTTGCTCAGAATGAGCATCTTGATAATATCTTGGTCACGTTCGAATATGGGTCGTGTCGGGTCACAATGTAGGTTGGTAGGTAAAATCACACAAAAACTTTGTGAATACACTAGAGGCCACAGTTTTAGTCCAAACATCATCAAACTTGCCCAGAATGATCATCTTGACAATGTCTCAGTGAAGTTCGAATATTGGTCATGTTTGGTCAAAAAGAAGGTCAGTAGGTCAAATCAGAGAAAAACCTTCTGAACACACTAGAGGTCACAGTTTAGGTTCGATCATCATAAAACATGCCCAGAATGATCATCTTGACAATTTCTCGGTCAAGTTCGGATACGGGTCATGTCGGGTCATAAAGTAGGTCAGTAGGTCAAATCATAGAAAAACCTTGTGAACACTCTAGGGGCCACAGTTTTGATCCGATCGTCATCAATCTTGCTCAGAAAGATCGTCTTGACAATATCTGGGACAAGTTCGCATATGGGTCTTGTCGGGCCACAAAGTAGGTCAGTAGGTCAAATCATAGAAAAACCTTGTGAATACACTAGTGGCCACAGTTTTGGTCCGATAATCATCAAACTTGCTCAGAAAGATTATCTTGACAATATCTCGGTCAACTTCGAATATGAGTCATGTCGGGTCAAAAAGAAGGTCAGTAGGTCAAATCAGAGAAAAACCTTGTGGACACACTAGAGGCCACGGTTTTGGATCGATCATCATCATACTTGCCCAGAATAATCATCTTGACAATATCTCAGTCAACTTCGAATATTGGTGTTGTCGGGTCAAAAAGTAGGTCAAATCATAGAAAAACCTTCTGAACACACTAGAGACCCCAGGTTTGGTCCAATCATCATCAAACTTGCTTAAAATGAGCATCTTTATAATATCTTAGTCACTTTGGCATATGGGTCATGTCGGGTCACAATATAGGTTGGTAGGTCAAATCATAGAAAAACCTTGTGCATACTCTAGAGGCCACAGTTTTGGTCCAATCATCATCAAACTTGCCCAGAATGATCATCTTGACAATGTCTCAGTCAAGATCGAATATTGGTCATGTTGGGTCAAAAAGTAGGTCAGTAGGTCAAATCAGAGAAAAACCTCCTGAACACACTAGAGGCCACAGTTTAGGTTCGATCATCATAAAACATGCCCAGAATGATCATCTTGACAATATCTCGGTCAAGTTCGAATACGGGTCATGTCGGGTCATAAAGTAGGTCAGTAGGTCAAATCATAGAAAAACCTTGTGAACACACTAGAGGCCACAGGTTTGGTCCAATTATCATCAAACTTGCTCAGAATGAGCATCATGATAATATCTTGGTCACGTTCGAATATGGATCATGTCGGGTAAAAATGTAGGTTGGTAGGCCAAATCATAGAAAAACCTTGTGAACACACTAGAGGCCACAGTTTTGGTCGGATCACCATCAAAATTGCTTAGAATGATAGTCTTGACAATATCTCGGTCAAGTTCGAATATGGGTCATGTCGGTCAAAAGGTAGGTCAGTAGGTCAAATCGTAGAAAAACCTTCTGAACACACTAGAGGCCACAGTTAAGGTTCGATCATCATAAAACTTGCCCAGAATGATCATCTTGACAATATCTCGGTCAAGTTCAAACACGGGTCATGTCGGATCATAAAGTAAGTCAGTAAGTCAAATCATAGAAAAACCTTGTGAACACACTAGAGGCCACAGTTTTGGTCCGATCATCATCGAACTTGCCCAGAATGATCATTTTGACAATATCTCAGTCAGCTTCGAATATGGGTGTTGTCGGGTCAAAAAGTAGGTCAGTAGGTGAAATCATAGAAAAACCTTCTGAACCCACTAGAGACTACAGGTTTGGTCCAATCGTCATCAAACTTGCTCAGAATGAGCATCTTGATAATATCTTGGTCACGTTCGAATATTGGTCGTGTCGGGTCACAATGTAGGTTGGTAGGTAAAATCATACAAAAACCTTGTGAATACACTAGAGGCCACAGTTTTAGTCCAATCATCATCAAACTTGCCCAGAATGATCATCTTGACAATGTCTCAGTGAAGTTCGAATATTGGTCATGTTTGGTCAAAAAGTAGGTCAGTAGGTCAAATCAGAGAAAAACCTTCTGAACACACTAGAGGTCACAGTTTAGGTTCGATCATCATAAAACATGCCCAGAATGATCATCTTGACAATTTCTCGGTCAAGTTCGGATACGGGTCATGTCGGGTCATAAAGTAGGTCAGTAGGTCAAATCATAGAAAAACCTTGTGAACACTCTAGGGGCCACAGTTTTGGTCCGATCGTCATCAATCTTGCTCAGAAAGATCGTCTTGACAATATCTGGGACAAGTTCGCATATGGGACTTGTCGGGCCACAAAGTAGGTCAGTAGGTCAAATCATAGAAAAACCTTGTGAATACACTAGTGGCCACAGTTTTGGTCCGATAATCATCAAACTTGCTCAGAAAGATTATCTTGACAATATCTCGGTCAAGTTCGAATATGAGTCATGTCGGGTCAAAAAGAAGGTCAGTATGTCAAATCAGAGAAAAACCTTGTGAACACACTAGAGGCCACGGTTTTGGATCGATCATTATCATACTTGCCCAGAATAATCATCTTGACAATATCTCAGTCAACTTCGAATATGGGTGTTGTCGGATCAAAAAGTAGGTCAGTAGGTCAAATTATAGAAAAACCTTCTGATGACACTAGAGACCACAGGTTTGGTCCAATCATCATCAAACTTGCTCAGAATGAGCATCTTGATAATATCTTAGTCACGTTGGAATATGGGTCATGTCGGGTCACAATGTAGGTTGGTAGGTCAAATCATAGAAAAACCTTGTGAAAACTCTAGAGGCCACAGTTTTGGTCCAATCATCATCAAACTTGCCCAGAATGATCATCTTGACAATGTCTCAGTCAAGATCGAATATTGGTCATGTTGGGTCAAAAAGTAGGTCAGTAGGGTTAATCAGAGAAAAACCTCCTGAACACACTAGAGGCCACAGTTTAGGCTCGATCATCATAAAACTTGCCAAGAATGATCATCTTGACAATATCTCGGTCAAGTTCGAATACGGGTCATGTCGGGTCATAAAGTAGGTCAGTAGGTCAAATCATAGAAAAACTTTTGTGAACACACTAGAGGCCACAGGTTTGGTCAAATCATCATCAAACTTGCTCGGAATGAGCATCTTGATAATATCTTGGTCACGTTCGAATATGGATCATGTCGGGTAACAATGTAGGTTGGTAGGCCAAATCATAGAAAAACCTTGTGAACACACTAGAGGCCACAGTTTTGGTCGGATCACCATCAAAATTGCTTAGAATGATAGTCTTGACAATATCTCGGTCAAGTTCGAATATGGGTCATGTCGGTCAAAAGGTAGGTCAGTAGGTCAAATCGTAGAAAAACCTTCTGAACACACTAGAGGCCACAGTTAAGGTTCGATCATCATAAAACTTGCCCAGAATGATCATCTTGACAATATCTCGGTCAAGTTCAAACACGGGTCATGTCGGATCATAAAGTAAGTCAGTAAGTCAAATCATAGAAAACCTTGTGAACACACTAGAGGCCACAGTTTTGGTCCGATCATCATCGAACTTGCCCAGAATGATCATTTTGACAATATCTCAGTCAGCTTCGAATATGGGTGTTGTCGGGTCAAAAAGTAGGTCAGTAGGTGAAATCATAGAAAAACCTTCTGAACCCACTAGAGACTACAGGTTTGGTCCAATCGTCATCAAACTTGCTCAGAATGAGCATCTTGATAATATCTTGGTCACGTTCGAATATGGGTCGTGTCGGGTCACAATGTAGGTTGGTAGGTAAAATCACACAAAAACTTTGTGAATACACTAGAGGCCACAGTTTTAGTCCAAACATCATCAAACTTGCCCAGAATGATCATCTTGACAATGTCTCAGTGAAGTTCGAATATTGGTCATGTTTGGTCAAAAAGAAGGTCAGTAGGTCAAATCAGAGAAAAACCTTCTGAACACACTAGAGGTCACAGTTTAGGTTCGATCATCATAAAACATGCCCAGAATGATCATCTTGACAATTTCTCGGTCAAGTTCGGATACGGGTCATGTCGGGTCATAAAGTAGGTCAGTAGGTCAAATCATAGAAAAACCTTGTGAACACTCTAGGGGCCACAGTTTTGATCCGATCGTCATCAATCTTGCTCAGAAAGATCGTCTTGACAATATCTGGGACAAGTTCGCATATGGGTCTTGTCGGGCCACAAAGTAGGTCAGTAGGTCAAATCATAGAAAAACCTTGTGAATACACTAGTGGCCACAGTTTTGGTCCGATAATCATCAAACTTGCTCAGAAAGATTATCTTGACAATATCTCGGTCAACTTCGAATATGAGTCATGTCGGGTCAAAAAGAAGGTCAGTAGGTCAAATCAGAGAAAAACCTTGTGGACACACTAGAGGCCACGGTTTTGGATCGATCATCATCATACTTGCCCAGAATAATCATCTTGACAATATCTCAGTCAACTTCGAATATTGGTGTTGTCGGGTCAAAAAGTAGGTCAAATCATAGAAAAACCTTCTGAACACACTAGAGACCCCAGGTTTGGTCCAATCATCATCAAACTTGCTTAAAATGAGCATCTTTATAATATCTTAGTCACTTTGGCATATGGGTCATGTCGGGTCACAATATAGGTTGGTAGGTCAAATCATAGAAAAACCTTGTGCATACTCTAGAGGCCACAGTTTTGGTCCAATCATCATCAAACTTGCCCAGAATGATCATCTTGACAATGTCTCAGTCAAGATCGAATATTGGTCATGTTGGGTCAAAAAGTAGGTCAGTAGGTCAAATCAGAGAAAAACCTCCTGAACACACTAGAGGCCACAGTTTAGGTTCGATCATCATAAAACATGCCCAGAATGATCATCTTGACAATATCTCGGTCAAGTTCGAATACGGGTCATGTCGGGTCATAAAGTAGGTCAGTAGGTCAAATCATAGAAAAACCTTGTGAACACACTAGAGGCCACAGGTTTGGTCCAATTATCATCAAACTTGCTCAGAATGAGCATCATGATAATATCTTGGTCACGTTCGAATATGGATCATGTCGGGTAAAAATGTAGGTTGGTAGGCCAAATCATAGAAAAACCTTGTGAACACACTAGAGGCCACAGTTTTGGTCGGATCACCATCAAAATTGCTTAGAATGATAGTCTTGACAATATCTCGGTCAAGTTCGAATATGGGTCATGTCGGTCAAAAGGTAGGTCAGTAGGTCAAATCGTAGAAAAACCTTCTGAACACACTAGAGGCCACAGTTAAGGTTCGATCATCATAAAACTTGCCCAGAATGATCATCTTGACAATATCTCGGTCAAGTTCAAACACGGGTCATGTCGGATCATAAAGTAAGTCAGTAAGTCAAATCATAGAAAAACCTTGTGAACACACTAGAGGCCACAGTTTTGGTCCGATCATCATCGAACTTGCCCAGAATGATCATTTTGACAATATCTCAGTCAGCTTCGAATATGGGTGTTGTCGGGTCAAAAAGTAGGTCAGTAGGTGAAATCATAGAAAAACCTTCTGAACCCACTAGAGACTACAGGTTTGGTCCAATCGTCATCAAACTTGCTCAGAATGAGCATCTTGATAATATCTTGGTCACGTTCGAATATTGGTCGTGTCGGGTCACAATGTAGGTTGGTAGGTAAAATCATACAAAAACCTTGTGAATACACTAGAGGCCACAGTTTTAGTCCAATCATCATCAAACTTGCCCAGAATGATCATCTTGACAATGTCTCAGTGAAGTTCGAATATTGGTCATGTTTGGTCAAAAAGTAGGTCAGTAGGTCAAATCAGAGAAAAACCTTCTGAACACACTAGAGGTCACAGTTTAGGTTCGATCATCATAAAACATGCCCAGAATGATCATCTTGACAATTTCTCGGTCAAGTTCGGATACGGGTCATGTCGGGTCATAAAGTAGGTCAGTAGGTCAAATCATAGAAAAACCTTGTGAACACTCTAGGGGCCACAGTTTTGGTCCGATCGTCATCAATCTTGCTCAGAAAGATCGTCTTGACAATATCTGGGACAAGTTCGCATATGGGACTTGTCGGGCCACAAAGTAGGTCAGTAGGTCAAATCATAGAAAAACCTTGTGAATACACTAGTGGCCACAGTTTTGGTCCGATAATCATCAAACTTGCTCAGAAAGATTATCTTGACAATATCTCGGTCAAGTTCGAATATGAGTCATGTCGGGTCAAAAAGAAGGTCAGTATGTCAAATCAGAGAAAAACCTTGTGAACACACTAGAGGCCACGGTTTTGGATCGATCATTATCATACTTGCCCAGAATAATCATCTTGACAATATCTCAGTCAACTTCGAATATGGGTGTTGTCGGATCAAAAAGTAGGTCAGTAGGTCAAATTATAGAAAAACCTTCTGATGACACTAGAGACCACAGGTTTGGTCCAATCATCATCAAACTTGCTCAGAATGAGCATCTTGATAATATCTTAGTCACGTTGGAATATGGGTCATGTCGGGTCACAATGTAGGTTGGTAGGTCAAATCATAGAAAAACCTTGTGAAAACTCTAGAGGCCACAGTTTTGGTCCAATCATCATCAAACTTGCCCAGAATGATCATCTTGACAATGTCTCAGTCAAGATCGAATATTGGTCATGTTGGGTCAAAAAGTAGGTCAGTAGGGTTAATCAGAGAAAAACCTCCTGAACACACTAGAGGCCACAGTTTAGGCTCGATCATCATAAAACTTGCCAAGAATGATCATCTTGACAATATCTCGGTCAAGTTCGAATACGGGTCATGTCGGGTCATAAAGTAGGTCAGTAGGTCAAATCATAGAAAAACTTTTGTGAACACACTAGAGGCCACAGGTTTGGTCAAATCATCATCAAACTTGCTCGGAATGAGCATCTTGATAATATCTTGGTCACGTTCGAATATGGATCATGTCGGGTAACAATGTAGGTTGGTAGGCCAAATCATAGAAAAACCTTGTGAACACACTAGAGGCCACAGTTTTGGTCGGATCACCATCAAAATTGCTTAGAATGATAGTCTTGACAATATCTCGGTCAAGTTCGAATATGGGTCATGTCGGTCAAAAGGTAGGTCAGTAGGTCAAATCGTAGAAAAACCTTCTGAACACACTAGAGGCCACAGTTAAGGTTCGATCATCATAAAACTTGCCCAGAATGATCATCTTGACAATTTCTCGGTCAAGTTCGAATACGGGTCATGTCGGATCATAAAGTAAGTCAGTAAGTCAAATCAAAGAAAAACCTTGTGAACACACTAGAGGCCACAGTTTTGGTCCGATCATCATCGAACTTGCCCAGAATGATCATTTTGACAATATCTCAATCAAGTTCGAATATGTGTCATGTCTGGTCAAAAAGTAGGTCATTAAGTCAAATCAAAGAAAAACCCTCTGAATACACTTGATGCCACAGTTTTGGTACTTGAGGCCACAGTTTTGGTCCGATCATCATCAAACTTGCTCAAAATGATCATTTGACAATGTCTTGGTTAATTTCGAATATGGGTCATGTCTGGTCATTAAGAAGGTCAGTAGGTCAGATTGTTGAAAAACCTTGTGAACACACTAGAGGTCCCAGTTTTGGTCCGATCATCATCAAACTTGCTCAGAATTATCATCTTGACAATATCTGGGTAAATTTTGAATATGATTCATGTCGGGTCAAAAAGTAGGCCAGCAGGTCAAATCATAGAAAAACCAAGTGAACACACTAGAGGCCACAGTTTTGGTCCGATCATCATCGAACTTGCCCAGAATGATGATCTTGACAATATCTCAGTCAAGTTCGAATATGGGTCATGTATGATCAAAAAGTAGGTCAGTAGGTCAAATCATAGAAAAACCCTCTGAACACACTTGAGGCCACAGTTTTAGTCCGATCAACATCAAACTTGCTCAAAATGATCATTTGACCATGTCTCGGTTAATTTCGAATATGGGTCATGTCTGGTCCATAAGAACGTCAGTAGGTCAGATTGTTGAAAAACCTTGTGAACACACTAGAGGTCCCAGTTTTGGTCCGATCATCATCAAACTTGCTCAGAATTTTCATCTTGACAATATCTGGGTCAATTTGAATATGGGTCATGTCGGGTCAAAAAGTAGGCCAGCAGGTCAAATCATAGAAAAACGTTTTGAACACTAAGAGGCCACAGTTTTAGTCAAACCACCATTAAACTTGCTCAGAATGATCATCTGGACAATATCTCAGTTAAGTTCGAATATGGGTCATGTCAAATCAAAAAGTAGATCGGTAGGTTAATTTGTCATAACTTTTGAACCGTTTGAGATAGAGCCTTCATATTTGGCATATAGGTTCCTTGTGACAAGGGCTTCCCACTCATATAAAGATGTGACCTGTGACTTTGACCTGTGACCTACTTTATCATAACTTTTGAACCATATGACCTAGAGCCTTCATATTTGGCATGTATGTTACTTGTGACAAGGTTTTCTCGAATTTTCAAAACTTTTGACCCATGACCTTGACCTTTGACCTACTTTGTCATAACTTTTGAAGCATTTGAGATACAGCCTTCATATTTGGCATGTAGGTTCCTTTCGACAAGGGCTTTCTATTCATACATTAAATGATCTTTGACCTTTTTCCTTGACATTTGACCTATTTTATTTTAACTTTTGAACCATGTTGTGTAGATGACCCTCTAGGAAAATAGCATAAACGATTAACAAATGGTCACAAGAGCTAAAAATAGAAAAACATTGCAAATTTGCTTCAAATGCGAACTCCTTCTAAACCCTTGGGCCAATTGGATTTCAAACTTCACCGGAATGTTGCCTAGGTGACTCCCTACCAAAATAGTTAAAACTCATTCCACTCAAATGAACAAGATGGCTGCCAGAGCTAAAAATAATAAAAAAAATCTTCAAACGACAATTCCTTCTGTACCCTTGGGACAATTTAATTCAAACTTCGAAGAAATGTTGCTTAGATGACCCTCTACCAAAAAGGCTAAAACGATCCCGCTCCGATGAACAAAATGGCCACCAGAGCTGAAAATGGAAAAATATTGTAAATTTGATTCAAACGTGAACTCCTCCTAAACCCTAAGGCCAATTTGATTCAAACTTCACAGGAATTTAGCCCAGGTTACTCCCTACCAAATAAGCTAAAATCATTCTGCTGATGAACAAGATGGCCACCAGAGCTAAAAATAGAAAGTACTCGAGACAGTGACAAACAGGTGAACGAACCAGGGCCCTGTGCGCTTTCTTGTTAACTTTCCTTTCTTGTATGGTGATGTTCCTCGTGCATCATCCTATGGCATTTATATTTCGCAATTAATTCGATTTTACAGAGTGTCTAGTCATGTAGCTGACTTGAACACTCGTCATATATGCTAAACTTTCATCAGGGTTATCAGTATCAGAAAATACACAAAGTCTTTTTAAATTTTTATAGACGTCATTCCGATTTAATTTGAAAATTCATTGTTGGACTTAAATCTCTTCTGCAACAAGGTCTATCGGAACCCGAATAGTATGGTGACTTAGTATAGAAATTCAGTAAAATATATAAATGCAATGATACCAGCACCCAATTTCGTAATATCATTCTTCGGTCAATCTATGCTTTCATTTTTAAGTTCATTATCCGTTTCTGTTTTACGTCTTCTGGACACCGAGGCGAATAAATTCTACGATAGTTCTCATCAGTTATATGATGCGGCTCTCTTAACTAGAGGCTATACTCAGCATACTCTCCGTCCTTACATTGATTCTGAAATTAATCATAAACGCCATTTCTTCAAAATATCCTTCATTAATAAGGGTATGGATTTTATAGATTTGCCCAGTATCTTCCGTGAGAGATCGGTGCTTTCTTCCATTCCTGCTTATTTTCAAAATACTGAAACACCTATAATTTGCTATAGATATAACAAACCTGTTAGATCTATCATTTTTAGCTCATCTGTTTTTTGAAAAAAAAACTTTCGAGCTATTGTCATCACTCCGGCGTCTGCGTTGTCGTTGTCGTCTGGCGTCGTCGTTCCAAAAAAACTTAACCTTGGCTATAACTTAAAAAGTATTAGACCTAGCCTCATGAAACTTCATACACACACTCATCATCACAAGAGCTACATTTTGACCAAGGACCATAACAACATTGTCGATTTTGGCTGAATTATCTCCCCTTTTCCAATTTTTTTCTGAAACAAATTTTTTGCTCTCATTTTAATACTATTCACAACAGAGCCTTCAAACTTCACATGAATGTTCCTTGGCACAAGACCTTTTCAATGATACCACACTTTTTGATCTGTGACCTTGACCTTTGAACTTTGACCTATTTTTCGAAAATTTAACCGAAAACCTTAACCTTGACCATATTTCCAAAAGTATTTGGCCTACCTTCATGAAACTTCATACACATACTCACTATCACAAGAGCAACATTCCCTACAAGTTTTATAACTCCATCTTTCAATTTGATTGCTCTTGTTTGACTTAGAACTTTGGTTTTCTAAAAGAAACTGCAGACGAGCGTTGGCACCCGCATACGGTGCTCTTGTTAATTTCAATAAACTTGTTTCAGATCTTGATATTGACACTAATACTCCTGATTCATGTGATTGTAAGTATTGCTATCCTGCTGCTGGTCATGTAATTACTGGCAATTTGAAAATTATTCCTGATTCTAGGATAAGGAATATAATTTCTAAAGGACCGAAATATCGGTTTCCTTCTAAAATTGATTTCAGTAAATGTAGAGATGAAATCGCTGCTTCCTTGAATGAATTCGGTAATCGATGGTGTAAGCGAGAGTATTTTGAACATAAAGCCCTTAAGGACTGGAAACTTAGCATTTTAAAACTAGTGAATAAACGCATTTCTTTCTATTCTCAAAATACTAACTTATTACCTCCTAAGCCCAAGACGTCTTTACGTCATCTTAAACTAGGTATTCAAGAATTTCATAAGAAGTTTGTTTTGGCCCCTGCAGACAAGGCCGCTAACAACGTCGTCGTTGTGTGACGGCTCCACTATGTTAACACGCTTAAGCAGGAGCTTGGTGGTACTAAGGCCTATGAACTTCAGCCTTTAGCTGAAGAGAGAGCTATAGTAGATAAACATGTTTGTCTTTCAGCCACCAAGTTTGCTGTGTGTGTTAACGAAGGCCAAGACAAGCTTCCTACGCTATACTGGTTAACAAAACTTCATAAAAGACCTTACAAAGCACGGTTTATTGCAAATTCTAGCTCTTGCACTACCACTGAACTTTCTAAATTATTAACTTCCTGTCTTACTGCTATTAAAACGCATGTAATTAAATATTGTGATAAAGTCTTTGAAAGATCAGGAAGAAATCTGTTTTGGTCTATAAAAAATTCGAATGAGGTTTTGAATAAATTGAAATCCAGACATTTTCGTGCTTCTAGTCCACTCTTTACACTACACTTCCTCATAATCTGATAAAAGAAAAGCTTAATGATTTAATTGAATGGGCTTTTCACAGAGAAGATTCTCTCTATCTTGCATGTAATGTCAGAAATGCATTTTTCACTTCTAAAGAGCATAAGAATTATACACTTTGGTCATGTCAGAAAGTGTGTGATGCCCTCACCTTTCTACTTGACAATATTTATATTAGATTCGGTACTAAGTTATTTAGACAAATTGTGGGTATTCCGATGGGTACGAATTGCGCACCTTTTGTGGCCGATCTGTTCTTGTATTGTTATGAAAGAGACTTCATGCTCTCGCTTTCCATTGATAACCAATCTGAAATTATTGAAGCTTTTAGCTCTACTTCTAGATATTTAGATGATTTATTAAATATTGATAATACATATTTCGATGATTTGATCAGTCAGATTTACCCCCTAGAACTTCAGTTAAATAAAGCAAATTCTTCTGATACCGAGGCCCCGTTTTTGGATTTATATCTATCTATTGTAGATGGATTTGTTTCGTGCAAAATTTATGATAAACGCGATGACTTTGATTTTGAGATTGTAAATTTTCCTTTTTTGGATGGTGATGTTCCTCGTGCGCCATCCTATGGCGTTTATATTTCGCAATTAATTCGATTTGCTAGAGTGTGTAGTCATGTAAATGACTTCAACACTCATAATAAATTATAAACGGCTAAACTCCTTAATCAGGGTTATCGGTACCATAAACTACGCAAAGCCTTTTCAAAATTTTATAGACGCCATTCTGATTTAATTTCAAAATTCAATATTGGACTTAAATCTCTTCTGCAGCAAGGTCTATCGGAACCCGAATTTTATGGTGACTTAGTATATAAATTCAGAAAAATATATAACCGCAATGACTTCAGCACCCAATTTCGTAAAATCATTCTTCGATATAAAAAGATTGGGTACAACATGGATATTATACGACAGACTGCATGCATGGTAGTTAACCCAATCACGGTTGGCAACTTTGCTTCCCTCTTTAATTGCACGCCGGTGGGTCAGGCCTCAGATTCTATGACGGCTCCAACGTAAAGGCTTATTGAGAATTAGAGAGATCTAATTCAAGGTAATGTTGGTTGGTGCCTGATGCTCTAGCTCTGGTCGGGCCCATCGGAGTCTAATTGTTGGTTTTCTTTTGCTCCAGCATTTCAGTGGTTTCTTGCTGTCGAGTCCTCATCGTTGTCTCACCTCTGTGGTTCTTTGATTTTTGTGTTCACGGAGATGTTGCACTGATGAGTTAGGAGGCCTTCATGCGGACTGAACAAATTATTTGTCTAAATCGCGACGGAGGTAAGGGCGAGGATTGTGGCCACGTAAAATCGATTTAAGCCCCCCAGTGGAAATCTTCCACTGACCGTTCCAAGGCGGCTCTTCTGTGGCGATTTATTTATGTTGTTGTTTGTTACTTACTGTGTGTATCACTTTTGTCTTTTAATTTTGGATGGCCATATGGCCATTTTGTGGGAAAGTAACTGTCCTTATGGCCTTCCTTTGTTTAGGTTTCCATTATGGTCTGGTCGCTTAATGTTTGTATTTCTTTCCCTTTGGTGTCTTTTATTGGTGGTGTAAGTTAATTGTATCAATTCCTGATCTTTGTTTTACTTCTACTTTCGATATAAAAAGATTAGATACAACATAAATTGTTAATTGCTAAACTTCTTAATCAGGGTTATCGGTATCATAAACAACCCAAAGCATTTTCATAATGTTATAGACGGCATTCCGATTTAATTTCAAAATTCAATGTTGGACTTAACTCTTCTGCAACAAGGGATATCGGAACCCGAATTTTATGGTGACTTAGTATATAAGTTCAGAAAAAAACATATAATTGCAATAACTTCAGGACCCAATTGCGTAAAATCATTCTTCGATATAAAAAGATTGGATACAACATAAATGCTATACGACAGACTGCACGCATGGTAGTTAACCCAATCACGGTTGACAACTTTGCTTCCCTCTTTAATTTTACGTTCCAGGGCGGTTCTTCTGTCGCGGTTTATTTTTGTCATGGTTTGTCTTTGAGTTTGTGTATTACTTATATAATTTTGTTTTGGATAGCCAATTGGCCATTTAATGGGAAAGTAACTGTCCTTTTGGCTTTCCGCTATTGATGTTTCCATTAGGGTCTAGTTGATTCAAGTTTGAACTTCTTTCCCTTTAGTGTATGATGAGAGCTGTGGGTTAATTCTATCGATTCCTGGTAATTGCCTGCATGTCCATTTTGTTTCGCTCAGATGAACAAGCGCTGGAGTTAAAAATCGAAAAGGCAACTCCTGCTGCATCCTCGAGCTTAGTTGATTTTTAAACTAGAGGAATGTTGTTAAGGTTACCAAAATAGCTAAAATTGTTCTGCTTGGATTATCAAAATGGCCGCATGATCCAAAAATAGGAAAAAAAAAACCTTCAAAATATTTGCTTTAAATGCCAACTCCTTCTTGGAGATCAACAGAAACACTTTTTATGATTATATGAACTAATGGTACTTCGAAGTATACAAAACAAGGCAGGAAACCAGACTAAAAGCTGAAAACCAGACTGAGAACATTTCTAGGTTTTAATGTGTTATAACTTACTATTTAGCTTGACATATGCAAGAAAGATGCTTGGACTCTTATGGTGTCATTTGAAGTATAATGAAATTTTAAATCTATTATCTGAATTTTAAGTTTCCTTTTGGTACCACAAAATGAAATGTCTGAAGGAAAATAACTGCAATATTCACCAATTCACTCTGAATCTGAAATATTTTTGAAACTTTTCTTCCACTTGGTCAGTTTGAAAAAAGTGGGTGGTGCTTAAGCTAGTTTGCATTAAATTTTATGGTACTGTAACGTTTGTAAGAAATTGTACGAGGCGGTTTTCAAGAGAGTTCTTCTCTCAGTATTATCTACATGTATTTGTTATATTCATCAGTTTGAAAAACGTTCTGACATTTTCAGTTCACCTTTAACCCTTGGGCCAATTCAAACTTCATATCAATGTTGCTTTGATGAACCAAACAAGTGTTTAGCTCTGATGAACAAGATGGTCGCCAGATCTAAAATTAGAAAAAAAATCTTTAAATGGCAACTCTTCCTACACTTGGGCCAATTTTATTCAAACCTAATGGGAATGTTGCTATAGTGACGCTTTACTATAATAAGCAAAACGGGTTAGCTCCGGTGAACGAGATGATCACCAGAATTAAAATCGAGAAATCGTTAAACGACATCTTCACCTAACTCTTGGGCCAATTTCATTCTTTCAGAAGCAACGTGATATCATGAAATCAGGTGGGCGCTTCAGGGCCATCTTGGCCCTCTTGTCTAAGTTTTATAGACGTCATTTCGATTTAGTTTGAACTTAGCTTAGTTTATACTAATTTATTTTAGTTCGATTGCGATGGAAGCTTCAAACTTATTTAATCGCTCTCTCACTCTCACACTCATTCCCATGTTTTCACGCTTTCGAGAGAGAGGCAGTGACTATTACACCAATGCTACCCATTTACACCTGTTTTGGGTTAGGCAATATCATTACGTGTCTTGCCCAAGGACACATCTCGATACCAAGTGGCGGAACATAAAATCTTTCTGCAACAAGGCTAATAGTAACCCGAATATAAATTCAGAAAAATGTTTGCATGTAATGATTTCAGTATCCAGTTTTGTACACACAATCTTCGAAATAAAAAATATTGGTTACAACATAAATGTTATACGACAGGCACGTCTGGACCTAGACAGAACAAAGGGCGAGATCTGTGACCAGTTATAATCAATATAAGCCAACCATACATCTTCAACCCCACAAAAAGTGTAAAATATTTTAATGACCGTTCCAAGGCAGTTCGTCAGTTGTGGTTTATTATTGTCATAGTTTGTGCATGTAGTTATTGTTCATATCTTGTTGTTTTGATAGCTGTTTAGCCACTTTGTGAGAAATAGAAGTGAAGGCAATGATCAGGAATCGATACAATTAACCCACACCTCCCATCAGAGACACCAAAGGGAAAGAAAAACAAACAATAAATAACTAGACCCTAATGGAAAAATCAATTGCGGATAGCCAAAAGGACAGTTACTTTCCCACAAAATGGCCAATTGAAGGGGGTGCGTTCCTATTGTGATCTTTTTATAAGAAATAGAGTCTTACTTGTGTTTCTTGGCCCCCGCCTTAAAGGCTTGAAGAAATATATGGGCTGCATGATGCTTCCACGCAGAGCTGAACCCGGCCCGCACTCTAGTACTGGTAAACCGCTTAGAGGATCTAAGCCTGTCCAGGAGCCGCGGTGCGAGGCTAATAAACCCTATTGGTTTCATTGGGCGACGGGGCTTGAGAAGTCATTACATCTCAATGTCGGGTAAAAGTGCCACAAAATTGGAAGCAACGTCTCCAAAATGACCTTTACAGTGTTGACGGGAACGTTAAAACTCAAATCAAACAAACACATTACTTGTGTTTCTATCCCTCTGGGGTCTTAAATGGAGGTGGTGAGGTAATTGTATCAATCCTGACCATTGCCTTCACTTATATTTTATTTTTTTCGCATTTTGCAGCGTTATATTTGATTATGTCGTACGACGATAATTTCACATGATAGATTTGTACACTAGTGTTTTCTTATAAAATGCATATTTAAGGAAAAACACTACCGATGTGCAAGAAAACTATTCATGGTTGTATAATGAAATGGTTATTGTCCTGATTATGTGAATGATTTTCCTGTTTTGGATGTAAGTGGTCACTGGCAAGCTCCAATATTCGGTTAAATCTGTGCAGTTATCCTATTTGAGTATGTGAACTAAAGAGGTTGTTTCTCATTTTTCAGCTAATGTTAAAAAGCTGTAGCTTAGCCCCTGCCAGATCATATCAGAAAAAATCGGCTGGATTTGGTTTTGGTTTGCCAAAACTTGGAGGTTTGTTCTCACGCAAATCTAAAGGTAATATACAGTTTTCATAATCGATGTACTGCAAATATTTCATAACTGTAGTCGTTATATTTTGTTCTCGGCGATGTTGCACTGATGCGGACGTGAAAACATTTTTAGCTCGTCTGTTTTTTGAAAAAAAAACTTTCGAGCTATTGTCATCACTCCGGCGTCTGCGTTGTCGTTGTCGTCGTCTGGCGTCGTCGTTCCAAAAAAACTTAACCTTGGCTATAACTTAAAAAGTATTAGACCTAGCCTCATGAAACTTCATACACACACTCATCATCACAAGAGCTACATTTTGACCAAGGACCATAACAACATTGTTGATTTTGGCTGAATTATCTCCCCTTTTCCAATTTTTTTCTGAAACACATTTTTTGCTCTCATTTTAATACTATTCACAACAGAGCCTTCAAACTTCACATGAATGTTCCTTGGGACAAGACCTTTTCAGTGATACCACACTTTTTGATCTGTGACCTTGACCTTTGAACTTTGACCTATTTTTCGAAAATTTAACCGAAAACCTTAACCTTGACCATATTTCCAAAAGTATTCGGCCTACCTTCATGAAACTTCATACACATACTCACCATCACAAGAGCTACATTCCCTACAAGTTTTATAACTCCATCTTGCAATTTGATTGAATTATCTCCCCTTTTCTCTCCGTTTTTTTTTAAATTGTTTTTGTCTCTATTTATGTGACATGGAAAAACAGACGAGCATGGCGCCGCTTGCGGTGCTCTTGTTTGTGTCAACCACGACAGTACCAAGTGTGAGGATTGTGGCCACCTAAAATCGACTTTAACCCATTCAGTACCAGAAACCCGTAAAGGGGTACCTTTGCAAACAGTGCAGACCCAGATCAGACGCCGCAGAACGCGGCGTCTGATCAGGGCCTACACTGTTTGCAAAAAACTTAAGCCATTTCCCAAATAAATTTTGAAGAAAAATCAACCTGACACCCCTAAATTTGGAAATAGACTCCTGCCATATATAAGCTGGAAGATTCCATTTGGTACAAAAAGGGTTAATCGCCCCCAGTTAAATCGTTTTACTGACCGTTGCAAGTCGGTTCTTGTGCCGTGGCTTATTGTAATAGTTCGTGTTTGCAAAATAGAAGTGAAGGCAATGGCCAAAATCAATACAATCAACCCACAGCTCCCATCAGAGACACCAAAGTGAAAGAAGCACAAACATGAAACAACTAGACCCTAATGGAAACATCAATAGCGGAAAGCCAAAAGGACAGTTACTTTACCACAAAATGGCCAATTTGCTATCCAAAACAAAATAATATACGAGATACACACACTTAAAGACAAAAAACATAACAAAAATAAACGCGACGGAAGAACCGGCTTGATATGGTCAGTGAAACGAATTCCACTGGTGTGTGGGGGTGGCTTAAATCGATTATATGTGGCCACAATCCTCGCACGTTTTCCGTCGTGATTAAGACAAATAATTTGTTCAGTCCGCATGAAGGCCTCCTAACTCATCAGTGCAACATCTCCGTTAACACAAAAATCAACCAACCTCAGAGATGAAACAACGGTTAGGACTCGACAGCAAGAAACCACTGAAATGCTGGAGCAACAGAAAACCAACATTAAGACTCCGATGGGCCCGACAAGAGACACAGTATCAGTCACCAACCAAAATTACATAAAATTAGATACTCTCTAATTCTCAGTAAGGCTTTACGCTGGAACCGTCATAGAATCTGAGGCCTGACCCACTGGCTTGAAATTGTATAAGCCTGCCCAGGACAAAGGTGGATAGATCAACTGACCTGCTCAAAAATGACCTGAAATTGTGTTGACTGGACCGTTAAGCTCTAATACAAACGAAAAAAAACTTCACTTAACCACAAAATAGCAAAATGTTTTTATGAACCGACATCTCTATGCATGCAAATATAATGTTCAATCAATAACCTTTGCATTACATTACAACTTTGGAAATAAACACTTTGAAAAGCGTGTAAAATTGTCTGTTTGTTTGTTAGTTTGTATTCGAATTTAACGGCTAGTCAACACTATTTATGTCATTTTAGCCGGTCAGTTTACCTATCAACACTTTTCCTGGGCAGTCTTATACGTTAGCGATTAACCAGTACAGTGCAGATTCTTTCGCAAGAAACTGACAAATGCCCTTCTTGAATCAGCGGAAGGGAGAGAATGATTGAAAAAAAAATTCACGATCAATTTCAATGAAAGAATGTTGATGACACCAGCAGGTATCGAACCCGCGTCCTCCTCTCCTGTTAACAAGTCAGAGTTGCATCCGACTGAGCTACCGAGGCCGGCCGTATGATTGTCTGTGAACTCAGACAATTTGCAATTATATATTATAATTGCTTGTGACTACTCGTTAGAAATACATCGTTTAGGCGGTTCTAACGATCGAGGTGGTTCTAACGAGAACCCACAATTTATAGCAAACACACGAAGTGTTTGCTTTACTGTAGAGAGGCTGGAACAACATACTTAGGCACCCAAATCTCCCCTGGAATCTCGTTCAGTTTCTCGCGATAATCCGCCATCTTTACAGAGTTCATGAGAATTGTATTCACATCCAAACATTGCTTCTCAAAATCAAAAGGAGTCAAGTCCCATTACAAAAGAAACACAAAAAGCATAGAAATAATTTTTAAAAGCTCTTTTCGATGACCGCTGCATCAAACGCTGAAGTTTGATCGCGGGAAAGTTTCGAAACTACGTCGCGCGTTTTAAATGAACTGAAACGTACCGCACTGAGCTGAAAATGTTAGCCGGTTAAAATCAAGCACCGCGCTTGGACCAACGAGTTACCGAAGCATTTACCGAAGCATTTACCGGAGTGGAAAGCGCTTCTCGTCTGGCCAAGCAATTACAACTTTTCACAAATTATTACTCGGATATAAAATAAAGCCCTGGGAATAGTAATATTTGGCTACCGTTGCATCAAACGCTGATGGAGCGTGATAGCCCAGTGGATTGTGCACTTGCCTCTGATGCTAGAGGTCCCGGGTTCGATCCCCGGCAGCGGCGATAAAATTACGGTGTCCGAACACGCTCCATTGGCATCATTTGCAGGGATGAATGTCATAAAGTGCACCGTCCTTCGGATCGGGACGTTAACTGGAGGTCCCTGTGTCGGGAGAACCATCCCCTGGGCAGGTTAAAGATCCCTACCGTAATTACATGATTACTGTGTAGGCTTTCATCCTGCAAAACCTGGAAACCTGGAGTGTATGTAATATACACCTGCGGTAATGGTCAAATGTGACCGACGCAGTATTAGAAGATAGATAGATAGATAGAAGTTTTGTCGCGGGAAAGTTTCGAAACTACGTCACGCATTTAGGTGAATTGAAAAGTACCATACTGAGTCGAAAAGGTTAGCCGGTAAAATCCAGCACCGCGATTGGTCCCACGAGTTACCGGAGCATATACCGGAGCTTCTCGGTTGGGAGAAAAAGCGCTTCTCGTCGGGCCAAGCAATTAAAACTTTTCACAAACACTCAGGGGGTAGAATAAAGCCCTGGGAATAGTAAGAGACACAATGAGCTATCTGGTTACCTGTGGATTTCTATGTTCCTAAGATTTACAAAATGATGATGAGCTCCAAATCCATAGCATAACGCTAGTGCTTCAGGATACTTATGTGTCCATGCTGCAAACGTACTGAGTCACCCTATCTAATTTTCTTCCCATGAAGTGCACACAGGACCAACACTGGAGCACCATCACACTAAGGTTATGTGCATATCAGCGGTGAAGCACAAACAATAGTTTTGGGTTTAATGACACGTCAACCCTGGTGGGTCACTTTGAGTCGTCTCCCAGAGAAAGGGACTAAAGAGATATAAGAGGTAGTAGTGGAGAAGATTGGTAGGTGGGGGACGAGGGAGAAAGGGGAAAATGAATAAAAGTGTACAAACAGAAGCAGTAACAACGCTCCCCCTCTATCCCTACCTGCTGCAAGGACAGCAGGCCTTGCCCAACTGTTAGTCACTATCAGTTGGACTCCCGTCACCTTTGCCTCACAACAGAGCATACCAAAACTTTTAAAAAAAGTTTTATGTAGTTCAGGGAAGATCCCTTTTGAAGCCCTCAAGGATCCCAGAAGTGGCAATATTCTGTGAAAGATGGCCCATAGTGTGATGCCCGTGCCGATGAAGGAGAGTTGAAGAAGATGTCGGTCCATATACTCCGGGGAGTATCCCCTACTGTTCGCCGCTTTTGGGTCGGAGAACCGGCAAACATGGATGTCCGCTTAGCCCAGAGATACATGTAGACCATGCCTTCCATGCTGGTGCGTTTGCCATGCTGGTGCTGTATCACTTGGGAGGTAATGCTGGTTGTGTGATAGTCATCTCTGACAAACCAAGTTGCTGGCCGTTGCACCGTATCGAGCTGCTGGATAGTGTATGTGGGCCCCATACTGATGGGCATAATCCAGGATAAGTCTAGTAATGCTCTTTACCATCATGCTTCAACATCTTCAGACCAGCTGGTTATCTCCCTTCCAAAGAAACGCCAGGCTGCTGTTTGCCTTTTTACAGGTGCATCAAAATGGATTACCATGACATGTTTCTGAAATAAATGATGCCCAGGTACTTTAAAGTCTTTAAGATTGACAGTTCATGGTTGTGTATCTTTAACATGAAGGTTGATCCAAATCTTCGGCCTTCGCTTACATTCTCCATTTTTTACACTGACTGTCGCACATTTGCTTGGATTGAGAAGACTTTTGCTTGTCCGTATTCCATTATAGGTATTGCTGTAGTCTGTCAAGATCCCTCTGAAGTGTTCAGTATAAGTCATGCTTTAGACCTCGTGATATAAAAGGCTGGCATTAGCAAAGAGGTGAACTCAAGGGCTAACTTTCTGTGGCAGGTCATTTATGCATGGGCAGAACAACATAGGTCTGAGCATGGCACCTTGAGGGACACCGGATACAGCTGGGGCAATCGTGGTAATCAGGCTGTGACCAGGTCTGGATAGCCCCTGTTGGTCAGGAAGCTCTGGATCCACTGCAAGTGGTTTATACAGTAAAATTCAGCCATTGAGACCACCTAAAATTAAGTCTTATTCTGCTTTAAAAAGCCTATTTAGTAAGCTAAAGTTATTCTTTCTGTGTTATCTCTCTCTCTTCCCCTCTCTCTCTCTCAACTGCATTTGGTCACACTTGACTATTACTTGCAGGTGTACAGACACTTGTGATTTGCAAGACACATGCCTACTTGGTAATTATGGCATTACGGTTAGGATCTTTAACCTGCAGAGGGGATTATTCTTTCTGCTCAGGGAGTCTCCAGTTAACGTCCCGAGCCGAAGGATGGTGCACTTTGTGGCATTCGTCCCTACAACTAAATTGCCAATGGAACATGTTCGGATACCAAACTTTATTTCACTGCCTGGAATCGAACCGGGGGTGTCGAGCATCAGAGGCAGGTGCACTAACCACTGAGCTGCCACTACTAGTATTTTTGATCTTCTACACCAATATTAACTACCTAAGTCCTCCATAGGATACACTCTCGATAAAGATAAATACTCGACCACTGTTACAGTTTCAACTCAAACAATGGCATGAAAAGTAAATAACACACAACACCAAAAGTACCAGGCCTATAATGATGCCCTGAAGCATTTTCCTCCCAGAACTATTCCTCAGTGGAATAGTATTCCCGCGTCGGCGGTAGATGCCAAGACCACAGAGAGGTTCAAAGACCAGCAGAGGAGTTCAAAGAGCGTACAGTATAGATTGGGACTCGGAGATACATGCCTTTTTGTATACCTCTGCCAATCAGATTGTAAATAGTTTTAGGACCCATCAAACAACCACCACCCGACCCCTCTCCTTTTTTGTTTAGCCAAATATGACCGACTCAGTATATGAAGATAGACGGGGTTGTAAATGAATGTGTTTGCTCAAAAGGCAGTGCCTTTATTTCATATTATTTTGAGCAGCAATAAATAAAATATCACAATTTTTCATCTTAAAACTTCCGTTTTTTCTTTTCGGAGGTAAACTTTACAATGTATTTGTATAGGCCCGTTTTCGTGATGAATAAGTTCTGAATAGTTAGATTCTTTGGAAGCAAAGAATACACCAAACAAACCAAAATAGCAGATTCGATTTTATTGAATATGTTCAGGAAATGTACTGGAATGTGCAACACCGGCCACGCCCTCTAGTGCCGGCTTGGGCAGAACTCTATTTTCCAAATGATTGAAAATGTACTCAATGATCCCAGAGGACCAGAAAATATTATCCTTACTGTGATGATGTACGTACCGCCACACTGCACAACACTAGCTGCAGTGGAGATTAATAAGTTTTGAAGCCGGGGTTTGTTTTTCCTGGTCGCCAGCTCTGCAGACAGTTTTCTCATGACGAAAACTCAAATGAGGCAGCACATGACAAAACCTACAATATTGAAGCGATCTGTGGGACTAGCAAAGACTCATATCAGCCTACACACCAGCCTACAAAATGATCAATCTTCGCCGATTGCATGCGCCATTGTTACAGACTATGTTGTGTAAATATATATACTTTAAAGGGGCTATACTTTGAAGGCAACAGGACTGAAACGTATGGATTGTTTTTCTAAATAGAAATGGAAGCAATGGCCGGAATCGATACAGTTAATCCACAGCTCCCATCAGAGGCACCAAAGGGAAAGAAACACAAACATGAAACAACAGACCCCGACAGAAACACCAACAGCGGAAAGCCAAAAGGACAGTTACTTTCCCACAAAATGGCCAATAGGCTATCCAAAATAAAATAATACAAGCGACACAAACAACCAAAGACAAACAATAACAAAAATAAACCGCGACAGAAGAACCGCCTTGAAACGGTCAGCGGTAACCCTAATTATCCGATTTCGACCTATCAGGCCATATTAGATTTGTTTGTTTGTTTTGGAGTTTAACGGCCCAGTCAACACTATTTAGGTCATTTTTGTATGTTTTTTCCTGCCCGACTCAGATGATAGGATGGCAGATGTTAACTCGACATTAAATTGGTAGTCTCCAGTCAATCTACTTGTTGATTATTAGCGTAAAGATCCTTTAAAAATAGTCATTTTATGTTTTACTGCTATGAGTATTTTCCCTTCCATTTAAAAATATTAATATATGTTTTGTTATTTTGAAGCTCGCAAGGCTGCTCCGGCTATGGCTATTAAGTCTTGTGCTGCTCCACCACCAGCGCCCAGAGCAATCTATGAAGACTGCTTACATGACGAACTCTGTGATGCTATGAATGAAGGTTGGTGTTTTTCGTTCAACGTTCATTTGCAATCTTTAAAGTTCTGTAGATGACCTGTAAAGCGGGGCTTGTGAAAGGAAAAAAATGTAAGTGAAACACAATAAGTTCCTCCAATAAGCACTAAATCGCAGTTTCCTGTATTTTTCACGAACCCAATAATTCCTATACTATTGGGGAGTTTCTGTGAATATTGCATGCACTTAATAATGCAAACTAGTGAGAAGATGTCATTCAGGAAAGGCCACAACAGACTGCACCTATTTTGCTCGCATACAATATTTTGTTGATATTTTAGATTTTGCCTTCATGCAACGGAACTGAAGGTGTATGGCATTGTCATGTCAACATGAAGGAATGAGTGTATCGCTTTTGAGGTCTGAATGTTCTTGAGGTAGTTTAAGACGACTTAGTTATAAATTTGTTTGCATTTTAATGAATACTTCTCTTAGTGTAACCATTTAGCACAGTACAACTACAACAGATTGCAAAAATTTTCACTCTTGATTGATGTGCAGTGTACTTTTTATAATACAGCAGCTGCTGATGTAGGCGTATTTTGAGTATGTATGACTATTTTAAGGAATACTGCTTTCTTATTGTTTTAAACGCCTGCTTACTGACTTCAAAGTTTAATACATTACTACTGAGTAGAACAGCTATCTTATGTATACCGGTAGTCCATTTCAATATTTTAGAGTGTCAGGGTTAAGTTATTTTTAGAAGAACACATTAGAAAGTTGCTATATTTTTTGGACAATATTACAGTGAGATTCCGCTATTAAAACCGCTTAAAATTACAAATAGTTCTTTCTTTGTGTTTTCTGCGCACAGTATCCTATGGCCGGTGACCATCTTTGGACTGTTCAAATGTGGTCTTAAAGGTCACTTTTGAACAGTCACAAAGATGGTCTTAATATTGAAATTTTAATGTATACGGGATGGTCAGACGTCAGACTCTGTGGTGTCTGTTATGAGCCTTCAAAAGTTGACCGTTTCATAGAAATAGTTTCAGTCTTTGTCTACAATTTTTGTTTGAATCTACACAGAACAAATCATTAGTCATTAGATCATTTCTGGTCAACACTAAAAAAAACTGAAAACAAAACATAACTGCAATGTTCTCAATTCGGAATGCATTAATTATGGCGTGTGTGATACTTTGGGTACCTCAAAAATATTTTGTTTACTTTCTGTGGGGTCACATTACCCGAAATGACATGGGTCAGTGCCATCAAGTAGCGAACAAAATCTGTAACCAATCAGAGGCTGCGATTTTTATGCGCATGCAAGTCACACTGTTTACGAATGCTTTAAAGAGAAACGGCACTTAGATACACGTAACAATGCATCGACGAAAATAAGCCAGTGCAGCCATGCCGTGTGATCAGAGTCTTCTTTGCACTTCACATGACTACCAACTGAGAAAAGGCCTGCTTATGAAAACAGGAAAGTTTGTGTTATGAGTAAGTTTGCATAGGGACCGAGCATTCACAATATACTCGACGAAACATTGTCGTCAGGCGAGTCATATGCCAAGTGCATGATAAAGAAAGGTTTTGTTTGTTTGTTTGATTTGAGGTTTAATGTCCCCAGCAACACTGTAAAGTTCATTTAGGAGACGTTGCTTCCAATTTTGTAGGACTTTTACTCGACCTTGAGGTGAAATGACATCTCAAGCCCTGCCGCCCAATGAAACCAATAGGGTTTATAAGTATGGATGGACCCGTTGCACCGCTTTGCCTGGGCAGGCTTTGATCATCTAAGCTGTTTACCAGTACTCGTGTGCGGGTCGGTTTCAGCTCTGCGTGGAAGCATCATGCAGCCCATCTATTTCTTCAAGCCCCGATGGGCGGGGCCGAAAGAAATGTTTTAAAAACGTTTTGTGCCCAAAGTACTTAAGCATAAAATTGGTCGTACCGTTAAGTTAGCATGCGCAAAAATATAAAAGTAGCGATTCACATGTCCCGCTTGGAGTATTAGATTGGGCTGCAGGATGCCTCCACACAGAGCTGAAACTGACCGCACATGAATTCTGGCAAACCGCTTAGAGGTTCTAAAATAGAAGTGAAGGCAATGATCAGGAACCGATACAATTAACCCACAGCTCCAAGCAGAGACACCAAAGGGAAAGAAACACAAACATGAAATAACTCTACCCAAATTGAAATATCAATAGCGGAAAATCAAAAGGACAGTTACTTTCCCACAAAATGGCCAATTGGCTATCCAAACCAAATGCTATATGTGCGATACACACACTCAAAGACAAACCATAACAAAAGTAAACTGCGACAGAAGAACCGCCTTGGAACGGTCAGTGAAACGATTTCCACTGGGGGGGGGGCTTAAATCGATTTTACGCGGTCACAGTCCTCGCCCTTACTTCCGTCGTGATTTAGACACATAATTTATTCAGTTCGGATGAACGCCTCCTTACTCATCAGTGCAACATCACCGAGAACACAAAAATAAAACAACCACAGAGATGAAATCACGGTGAGGACTCGACAGAAAGAAACCATTAAGCCTCGCCAGGATAAAAGGGGTGAGTCGGACCGTCCATGCATATAAGCCATATTGGTTTCATTGGGTGGCAGGGTTGGAGATGTTATTTCATCTCAATGTCGGGTAAAAGTCCCACTATATAGGAGGCAACGTCTCCAAAATGTTTTATACAGTGTTAACGGATTTTTTATCCTCAAATCAAGCAAACTTCTCCGCTGAGCATAGCGGAAATATTGTCTTCTTTATTTGGATTGTAATATGTAAATGCAGTACCAAAATGCAGTAGAACTTCGATGGCTCGAACAACGATTGCTCGTTTACCATGGATGTGTCGAACCCTTTCTTGAGCCCCTGGCGAAATCCTCTACATAAGAAAAAGCGGGGGATAATTAAGGGGATTTTAGCCTTTTGTCTTGCAAATGTATGCTGTGTGTACTCATTCGAATCATTATATAACACCGAAAATATGTCTAAAAGTATCTCTTTATGCCTCCTGGCAGTAATCCTCAGTGGCTCGAACTACCCCTGTCTCGAACAGATTTTCGAGGTCCCAAAGGTGTTCCAGCCATTGAAGTTCGACTGTAGAACTAAGGCAAAATCAAGCATCGATATAGTTTCCCAACATATCCAATCCAAGACACCATAGGGGAAAAAGCGCAAATACAAAACAACTTCACAATAATGAAAACTTCACAAGTGGAAAGCAGAAAGGGCAGTTATTTCACACAAAATGGCCTGACGACTATCCAAAAACTATAAAAAAAATATTAAAAGCAGTACAAATAGTCACAGACAAACTTTTACAATAATAAACACGACAGAAGAATTCAATAAAATGATATTTAATCACGAAAACATGCCTATATAATAATGACCCCCTTGAACCCTACTTTTTTATAGTAAAACTGGGTCTCCGGAGGTATACCTTACTTTTCTTATTTCTGCTCTAAAATATAGATTGTGGGTACTCATTAGAACCGCCGCGATGAGGCGGTTCTAACGATTGCCCACAATCTATATTTTGAGCAGAAATAAGAAAAATATCACAATTTTTCATCATAAAACTTTCATTTTTTCGGCGATAAAGGTGGCAATGTATTTATATAGGCGTGTTTTCGTAATGTACTGAGGGGTGGGGTGAATCAATTTAACCTGACCACAATCCTTGCCATTGGTTCTGCGCAGTTTAGACAAACAATGTATTCAGTCGGCATGAAGGCTTTCTAGCTCATCAGTGTGCACCATCTCCGAGAACATAAAAATCAAACGACCACAGAGATGAAACCGAACGACAAACAGCATGAAATAAGTGAAATGCTGGAGCAATAAAAAACAAAAGTTACACTTTGGTGGGCTCGGACAGAGACGGAGAATCAGACACATTAACACCGAACTTACTTAATAAGTTCAATCAAGTCTCCATGCTCGCTTGGGTTGTGCAAGACACATTACCCAGATAGATACAAAAAAGGAGGATGGTTTTTGTAAAAAGCTTATTTTTGTATACTAGGCGAGCCTTAAAAGTAGACACGACACACGTTTTCCACAAGTATATTATGTTCATCGCTATCTCGAACTATGATGGAATACGTTTATAATGGTGTCTGAGCAGTGGATAGTATTTCTGACTGTTTGTCCTCACCATACGTATACGCATCAGCGCCTTCGGGAAAGCGTTGTAAGCTATTTGGGCGATATGTGTAATAAATAAAAAAATGTTTAAAACTCAATTTGGTACAAGGTTTTCTACCATTGCTGCCAAGATGTTATAAAATAGAAGTGAAGGCAATGATCAGGAATCAATACAATAAACCCACAGCTCTCATCAGACACACCAAAGTCTAAAGAAACCAATTCTGAACCGATTGACGGATTCTGACCAAACTTGTATGCTAATAGCACTTGGATTTGAAAATCACTCATTTGGTTTGATGACATCGATCTCATTTTCAAGGGCATAGGCTACCAGAGACTCTCAATTTTTGTCCAAAGTTGGCTTGTCTGTACCATATGAACGAATCGATGGTTTTTTAGCTTGATTTGAGGTTTAACGTCCCCGTCAACACTATTTAGGTCATTTTGGTGACGTTGCTTCCAATTTTGTGGGACTTTTACCCATCATTGAGAGGAAACGACATCTCAATCTCTGCCGCCCAATGAAACCAATAGGTTTTTTAGGCATGGACTTGCAGACTCGCAGCAATTTTCCAGGGTAGGCTTAGACGTTCTAAGCAGATTACCAGTTATTTCAGCTCTGCATGGAAGCATCGTGCAGCTCAATCTATTTCTCCAAGCCCCGATGGGCGGGGGCGGTACAACGAATCGATGGATTTTAATTACTATTACACCCGGTACACTTTGTCACTATTGCCAATCCAAAATTTGATTGACTGGATATTCTGCTATTAAATATCTTTTAACCCTTTTTGTACCAAATGGAATCTTCCTCCTTATATGGCCAGGGATCGCAGGATCGATCCCGGGCTTCTTCAGACTTTCGGATGAGTCTTCAAACCGAGGTCCCGTCTCCGTATGACCTTAGCTGTTGGTGGGACATGAAGCTCAAACATTCACTCACTCCTCTTTATATATAGTCGATTTCAAAATTAAGGGTGTCAGGTTGTGTTTACTTCAAAATTTATTTGGAAAATGGCTTAATTTTTTTCATACAGTGTAGGCCCTGATCAAATGCCGCGTTCTGCGGGGTCTGATCTGGGCCTACAAAATAGGTTAACCCATTTCAAACTGTAAACCCCTAAACGGGTACAGTGTCAAACAGTGCAGACCCAGATCAGATGTCTCAGAATGCGGCGTCTGATCAGGACCTACAATGTTTGCTAAAAGTTCAGTCATTTTCCAAATACATTTTGAAAAAATCACAACGTGACACCCCTAAATTTCAAAATGGACTTCTGCTATATATAAGGAGGAAGATTCTATTTGGTACACAAATGGTTAATAATAGCAGTTAAGTCAGCTTATGGCTTTTTGCACGTGATGTGTAACCCTTTTTGTACCAAATGGAATCTTCCTCCTTATATATAGCAGGAGTTCATTTTGGGGTGTCGGGTTGTGTTTTCTTGAAAATTTATTTTGAAAACGACTGACCTTTTAGCAAACAGTGGAGGCCCTGATCAGGCGCCGGGTTCTGCGGCGTCTTATCTGGGCCTGAACTGTTTGCCAGGGTACACGTTTTGGGGTTTCTGGTACAGAATTGGTTAAACCATTTCAGACTGGAAACCCCTAAACGGGTACCGTGGCAAACAGTGCAGGCCAAGATCAGACGCCGCAGAATGCGGCGTCTGATCAGGGCCTACACTATTTGCAAAAAGTTTAGCCATTTTCCAAATAGATTTTGAAGAAATTACAACCTGACACTCCTAAATTTCAAAATGGACTCCTGCTATATAAAAGGAGGAAGATTCCATTTGGTACAAAAAGGGTTAATGATAGCTGTTCAGTCAGCTTTTTACTTTTTGCATGCGATGTTTGAATGACGATGATGTTGCCTTATGCTTGCGCTTCTTCCCCTTTCGTGTTTTGGATAGAAGGTGTATGGTAGTTGTATCGACTCCTGGTCATTTCATGCACATATACAGTAAATTCCGCTATTAAGACCGCCTAAAATTAAGACAAATTCTGCTTTAAGGAGCTTATTTAGAAGGCTCCACTTAATTTTCCTGTATGATTTCTTCCCACAGTGTCCTCTGGTTATGGACCATCTTTGGAACTGTTCAAAAGTGGTCTCGAAGACCACTTTTGAACAGTCCCAAAGATGGTCTTAATATAGGAATTTTACTGTATACGATGATTCACCATGCCCTGTGATGTCTCATTTTTTAGCTCACCTGTCACATAGTGACAAGGTGAGCTTTTGTGATCACTTTTTGTCCGTCGTCCGTCGTGCGTGCGTCCGTGCGTGCGTCCGTGCGTGTGTGCGTGCGTGCGTGCGTGCGTGCGTGCGTGCGTCCGTAAACAATTTCAAATAAGGATATCTCTAATACCCAACGGTCAATCTTGATCATATTTCATGAGAAGCATCATCAGGTAGGGGGAAAGGCTGCATAAGGTTTTTAGGCTGATCAGATTGGAATTCTGGTTGCCATGGGAACATATAGCCCCCATAGAGTTACAATGGGAAAAAATTAAAATATCTTCTTCTCTGAAACCAAAGGGCCCAGAGCTGAGATATTTGGCATGTAGCAACAGCAAGTGGTCACCTACATAATTCCTGCCAATCATGACCCTGGGGTCCAAATTGGCCACACCCCGGGGCCCCTTAGCCCCCATAGACTCATTATGGAAAAAAAGCTTCAAAAATCTCCTTCTCAGAAACCACAAGGCCAAGAGCTGAGATATTTAGCATGTAGCAACGGCAAGTGGTCACCTACATAATTCCTGCCAATCATGCCCCACGGGTCCAAACGGGCCACCCCAAGGGGCCCTTTAGCTCCTATAGACTCATAATGGAAAAAAAAAACTTCAAAAATCTTCTTCTCTGAAACCAAAGGGCCCAGAGCTGAGATATTTGGCATGTAGCAACGGCAAGTGGTCATCTACATAATTCCTGCCAATCATGCCCCTGGGGTCCAAATTGGCCTAACCCCGGGGCCCCTTAGCTCCCATAGACTCATAATGGAAAAAAAAGCTTCAAAAATCTTCTGCTCTGAAACCACAGGGCCCAGAGCTTAGATATTTAGCATGTAGCAACGGCCAGTGGTCACCTACATAATTCCTGCCAATCATGCCCCTGGGTTCCAAATTGGCCACGCCCCGGGGCCCCTTCGCTCCCATAGACTCATAATGGAACAAAAAGCTTCAAAAATCTTCTTCTCGGAAACCACAGGGCCCAGAGCTTAGATATTTAGCATGTCGCAACGGCAAGTGTACACCTACATAATTCCTTCCAATCATGCCCCTGGGGTCCAAACGGGCCACGCCCCGGGGCCCTTTAACTCCTATAGACTCAAAATGGAAAAAGGCTTCAAAAATCTTCTTCTCTGAAACCACAGGGCCCAGTGCTGAGGTATTTGGCATGTAGCAACGGCAAGTGGTCACCTACATAAATCCTGCCAATCATGCCCCTAGGGTCCAAATGGGTCATGCCCCGGGGCCCCTTAGCTCCCATAGACTCATAATGGAAACAAAGCTTCAAAAATCTTCTTCTCTGAAACCACAGGGCCCAGAGTTTAGATATTAAGCATGTAGCAACGGCAATTGGTGTCCTACATAATTCCTGCCAATCATGCCCCTGGGTTCTAAATGGGCCACGCCCCGGGGCCCCTTTGCTCCCATAGACTCATAATGGAAAAAGCTTAAAAAATCTTCTTCTCTGAAACCAGAGCGCCCAGAGCTTAGATATTTTGCACATAGCAACGGCAAGTGGTCACCTACATAATTCCTGCCAATCATGCCCCTGGGGTCCAAAAGGGCCACGCCCCGGAGCCCCTTAGCTCCTATAGACTCATAATGGAAAAAAAGCTTCAAAAATCTTCTGTGAAACCACAGGGCCCAGGGCTTAGATATTTAGCATGTCGCAACGGCAAGTGTACACCTACATAATTCCTGCCAATCATGCCCCTGGGGTCCAAACGGGCACGCCCCAGGGCCCTTAAGCTCCTATAGACTGATAATGGAAAAAAGCTTAAAACATTTTCTTCTTTGAAACCACAGGGCCCAGTGCTGAGGTATTTGGCATGTAGCAACGGCAAGTGGTCACCTACATAAATCCTGCCAATCATGCCCCTAGGGTCCAAATGGCCCACGCCCCGGGGTCCCTTAGCTCACATAGACTCATAATGGAAAAAAAAGCTTCAAAAATCTTCTTCTCTGAAACCACAGGGCCCAGAGTTTAGATATGTAGCATGTAGCAACGTAAATTGGTAACCTACATAATTCCTGCCAATCATGCCCCTGGGGTCCAAAAGGACCACGCCCTGGGCCCCTTAGCTCCTACAGACTCATAATGGAAAAAAAAAACTTCAAAAATCTTCTTCTCTGAAACCACAGGGCACAGAGCTTAGATATTTAGCATGTAGCAATGGCAAGTGGTCACCTACATAAATCCTGCCAATCATGCCCCTGGGGTCCAAAAGGGCCATGCCCCGGGGCCCCTTAGCTCCCATAGACTCATAATGGAAAAAAAGCTTCAAAAATCTTCTTCTCTGAATCCACAGGGCCCAGAGCTTAGATATTTACCATGTAGGGATGACAAGTGGTCACCTACATAAATCCTGCCAATCATGCCCCTGGGGTCCAAATGGGCCACAGCCTGGGACCCCCTTGGCTCCCATAGACTCAAAATGGAAAAAAAAAAAAAAAAATTTTCTTCTCTGAAACCACAGGGCCCAGAGCTTAGATATTTAGCATGTAGCATCGGCAAGTTGTCACCTACATATTTCCTACTAATCATGCCCCTGGGGTCCAAATGGGCCACGCCCCGGGGCCCCTTAGCTCCCATAGACTCATAATGGAAAAAAAAGCTTCAAAAATCTTCTTCCCAGAAACTGTGAAGCACAGAACTTAGATATTTAGTATCTAGCAACATAAAATAGCCAGCTACATAAATCCTGCTAACCCTGCCCCTGGGGTCAAAGTTGGCCACGCCCGAGCTCATCACCTCCAATAGACTTATAATGGAAAAAAACTTAAAAAAAATCTTCTTCTATGAAACCATAAGGCCTAGAGCTTATATTTTTGTATGTAGCAACGTCAAGTGGCCACCTACATAAATCCTGCCAGTTATGCCCCTGGGATCCAAATTGGCCCCACCCCAGGGTTCTTTAGCTTCCATAGACTTACAATTGGAGAAACTTCAAAAATCTTCTTCTATGAAACCACAGGGCCCTTATAATAAAAAAACAAACAAAAGAAAATAACAACTTAAAATGGGAAAACAAAAAAATCTTCAAAAATCTTCTTCTCTGAAACCATAAGTCCCAGAGCTTAGGTACATGTATTTAGCATGTAGCAATGTCGAGTGGTCGCCTACATGAATCCTGCCAATCATGCCCCTGGGGTCCAATTCCTGTGGCCCCTTAACTCCAACACACTTATAATGGAAAAAAGCTTCAAACATCTTCTTTAAAACCATGAAGTACAGACCTTAGATATTTAGTATATAGTAACACAAAATGGTCGCCTACATAAATCCTGCCAACCGTGCCCATTGGGTCAAAATTGGCCAAGCCCCAGGGCTCATTAGCTTCTATAGACTTATACTGGAAAAAACTTAAAAAATCTTTTTCTCCAAAACCATAAGGCACAGATTTTGTTTGATTTGAGGTTTTACATCCCCGACAACACTGTATAGGTCATTTTGGAGATGTCTCTTCCAATTTTGGTGGGACTTTTACCAGACATTGAGATGAAATTACATCTCAAGGCCCTGTCGCCCAATGAAACCAGTAGGGTTTATAAGCATGGACACCGCTTTGCCTGAGCTTAGATATTTAGTATGTAGCAATGTCAAGTGGTCTCCTACACTAATGATTTTCTGGTACACAGGTGAGCGATATAGGGCCATTGGGCCCTCTTGTCTGACCTTTTTGTCATTCATGTTAGCCTGAACAACTTATATAGTCTAGCGTATATGTAATGCTCCATTACTAACACCGAGACCTTTGGGTAAACAAAAACGGCATACGCATATGCACAACTAAGCGACAAGCTGTCGACGGTAACAAAATTTGACCTCTTTCCACGCTTGTCTGACTGCCTGTTCAGCGCTGTTCTTAGGAACCACAAGCCGATGCAGCATAACTCAATGGCCCAATGACAACTAAAAAGACAAATCCATTTTAGAATCAACATCCAATATACCATGAGGGTAACTGATAAGGCCTAAAGGAGGCGCTGAGTCTGTTCTTAGAAAAATTCTTTGCACAAGCCTATGATATTTTTTGTTTGTTTTTCAAATGTGTAGTCGCTTTGGCTTGATTAAGACTATCGTAGACTATAAGTGAAAATAAATAATACAGCAATAATTGGACCCGCCATGGTTTAATTTGCACTTTTCGTTTGTCTAACTGTATTAGGGGCATCGTTCAGCAGCCCTCGTGATTGCTGCATCTTAGTGATTGAATCAGATTTATATTGTTTCTGTAATTATGCATTAAGCTAGCAAAATGTAACTCGAAACGAATATTCAGTATTTAATTTTAATGGATTTACACCTGGGACCACTCCGAACATTTGCCAGCTGTACAGCTTCCGGGTAGCTTGTGCTGCCGACCCTTTTCTAAGGCACAGTTGCTCTTAAATTATTGACTTGTCGTATTTTTACAAAATAGTCCTAAATCCTTAATGTGCATTAGTGTTCAGCGCTTTCTAGCTGTCTAGTACCGGCAGAGGGGGTTGATTGTATCGCTTGTTGTTGAGTTTGTTTCCAATTAGAGAGGACCCGCATTATAATGACATTCGTTATAGCGGCAAACTCGTTATAACGACAATTTGCATGGAACGAATTCCTAGCTAAAGGTTTAGCCTTGATTCCGAGCGACTTGGGCTTCCCTCGGGTTGGAAATGCCCAAATCGAATCCATAGTCATTGTTATTTAATATTCCAAGAAACAAATGTCTATAACATTTCTTTCTTGGAGTAATTGTGTGGAAAAGATCGCCTCAATAATAGGGAGAACAAATACCGTCGTTATTACGCGAGTCCGCTGTAGTTGCTTTCTCTTTTTCCCTGTGCCAAGGGTGAGCTTAGTCATGTGAATGTGGCTATCCCTGTTTTACTTTCATTTGACCTGGGGCCCGGCATTTCGTATAATTTACATGTGCGCCCAGCGCAGAATCAGATCAGCCTGCGCGTCAATATAGTCAAATAAGAGACTTCTCTTGCTGCATGAAGGAGCATTTGGGCCCTTAGCTTAGAGCGCACAAGGAAGACTGATCAGAGTGCACGGATAAGCAGGCTGATCTTAGTCTTCGCTGGGTGCACATTTAAATTGAAGGAAATGTTGGGCCACGGCTCATTTTGTTTTTATCCCCGTGTGTTCCTGCGTACATGCGTTCATATGTACGTCCTTGTGTACGCGCGTGTGTGTACTTACGTACCTGATCCTGTATGGGTTAAGGTAAAGGTTTAGGTTTTTTGTAACAGGTAGAGTCTGGTATTTTTGGAACTCATATTTCCAAACCATTTAGTGGAGTTGGTTCATATTTGGTATGAAATATATAGGTCCAGCATTTTAATGTGCAATACTTTCACCCATGTCCATGACCTCAAGGTCAAGGTCAGTGAAACGAATTCCACTTGGGGGGGGGGGGGTAAATCAATTTTATGCGGTTGCAATCCTCGCCCTTACTTCCGTCTCGATTCAGTCCGCATGAAGGCCTAAAAACCCACTATTCTCTTTGAAGTTAAGTTTTACAGTCTACTCAAAGCACTAAATTATTACCTTTATTCTATTTCAGAGATACCAGGTGAAGCTAGTGGCGAAGTTTTACAAGCAGGAGGGAGTGTCTTGTACGCGAAAAGTAAGTGAAGTGACTGATGTAGGATTATGCTTTTACCCTTAAGATGTCAAATAAAACTGCATCTGAAATGTTGGCTGTTTTTGTTGTCTATTTAATCTTCTTGCAACTTTTTCAAGCTTATTTTTGCATACAGGCGAACAATAAGAATCCAGATCAGGCTTCTCATACAAGGATTATTTTGATCTGGGTCCATACCCTTTGCAACAATGGCATTTAAACTCACCAGCAGAAAACAAACCAGATATCAATTGGCGCCTGTAGGGTTAATCAGCTATTGCAGCCGTGCATATTTCATTAACAGTGAAGATTCTGATTTTCTTACACACCAGATAAGGAAATCCACAGTTTTAGCTTCGGATAGGAATTCTGTTCTAACCCTGGTGTTCTTACCCAATATCGAATATTCCCGCGTGTTTGATAAATGCACTGGTTGAATACGACCTCATGTCCGCCGTCGTGGATGTTGACGTCACAGCACGTTACGTGACGCCACTAAACATCACTGCGGTGTAATAACAATATGGCAGACGTTGGCAACCGAAGTGACTGCAGTATTAAAAACACACGCTCAGAAATGGAAGGTACGCAAGCAAAAGAATCCTACATGGGTGTGAGGGGTGGATAGAAAAACCGTTACAAGGGATCACTGTCCGGGTTGGCCCCCGCCCATCGGGGCTTGAAGAAATAGCTGGGCTGCACGATGCTTCCAAGCAGAGCTGAAACCGACCGCACACGAGTACCGGTAAAACGCTTAGAAGATCTAAGCTTGCCTAGCCAAGTCGGTGCGAGTCGGACCGTCCATGTTGTAAACCCTATTGGTTTCATTGGGCGACAGGGCTTGGGATGCCATTTCATCTCATTGTCGGGTAAAAGTCCCACAAAATTGGAAGCAACGTCTCCCAAAATGACCTATACGGTGTTGATCGGGACGTAAAACCTCAAATCAAACAAACAAAATCACTGTCCGTCATCATGGGGCTTGCCCCGTGATGCCGGACAGTGACCCTCGAGACGGATTTTTCCATCCACCCCTCACACCCATGTAAGATGCTTATTAGATTACTCCGGCTGTTTAGAGCTATAATGGGTCAGTCAAAGTACAAAATCATGTACGCAAGCCGAGTTAACAGCTCTTTCCCAAAACAGATGGTTACTCAGTACTATACTGGACTAAATAATTTGGACACACAGAAACGTTGAAATTAACCCTTGACCTGCCGAATATTTAAATACGCCACACCCACAACTGATCATCAACCAATCAGATTTCTTGATGCAAATCATTGCAACAAATTCATAAACTGAATGGCAAGCAATGAAGATATTGATCAGATGGCTTCTTCAGAAGCCATCTGATCTGGATCTACATTGTTTGAAAGATAAGGCATATCTGGGCCCAGCAGGACAAGGGTTGAAACATTTAAAAACATTTTACAGCAAATGAAACCACAAGGAAAGTGACTCCTTTGACCAGCTTGTCGTAATTGCCAGGGATTTAAAATAGAAGTGGAGGAAATGATCAGGAATCGATACAATTAATTCACAGCTCCCATCAGAGATATCAAAGGGAAAGAAACACAAACACGAAACAACAGACCCTAATGTAAACATCAATAGCGGAAAGCCTAAAGGACAGTTACTTTCCCACAAAATGGCCAATAGGCTATCCAAAATAAAATAATATAAGTGACACAAACACCCAGAAGACAAAGCATAACAAAAATAAAACGCGACAAAAGAACCGCCTTGGAACAGTCAGTGAAACGAAATCCACATGGTGGTGTGTGTGTGTGTGTGTGGGGGGGGGGGGCTTAAATCAATTTTACGTGGCCACAGTCCTTGCCCTTACTTCCGTCGTGATTAAGACAGATAATTTGTTAAGTCCGCATTAAGGCCTCCTTACTTATCAATGCCACATCTCCGTGAACACAAAAATCATCCAACCACAGAGATGAAACAACGGTGAGGACTCGACGGCAAGAAACCACTGAAATGCTGGAGCAAAAGGAAACCAACAGTAAGACTCCGATTACCGTCATCCTCATCCTCAGCCTCCGCCGCCGTTTACACAATTTAGCTGGCTGTTCGGCTCCGTCCTTAGGAACATGTTCAAGTAATTTGCATTTGCAGATGGAATGGAGTAAGTCAACCCTGCTCACCCCACCCTTCTTATCCCAGACGCAGTATGTTTAATCTTTGATTGTTTCTATATGCTTTTTGGGGATTTGTAACTTTCTGTTTCCAGGATTTTCGTGCAGTTTGTGATTTGTTGCCAGTTGATGCTACCAGAAAGGCCCAGTGGCTAGCTATTTACCTTATTTGCATGATCTGCTGCTTCCTAGTCTGAAGGTTATCAGTGTTGGAAAAACAGGTAACCAGACCCCCCTGACCTCAAAAGGTCAGGGGGTCTGGTTACCTGTTTTTCCAATATTGACAATATGCAAGCTGGGAGCCAGCCAATAATGCAAATATGGTGAATCTTTGCAATTCATAGCTGTGCTTCAGCTATTTGGCAATTTCATGAGCGGGAAAGATGCTTGTATGCTTTCCGTTCTGTGGCATAATAGTACTTTGGCTATGTGGGATCTCAGAGTGTCCAAGTGTGGAAGTGAGACCATGTGGCTATCTTGTCTGTAGCACAGCTCTCCTTCTGCTCATCACGTGGACAAGTCCGTGAAATGAAGACCCCCCTATACCCCACATTATATAGAGAAAACTGGGGTTTACGGGGGTAAACATTATTTTTGTTATTTTTACTCCAAGACATAGGTTGTGGGTACTCGTTAGAACCACCTCAATGAGGCGGTTCTAACGAGCACCCACCACCTATGTTTGCAGTATTTATAAGAAAAATATCACGGATTTTCATCAGAAAAATGGCCATTTTGGAGATGTGAAAAAAATGCACTATGTCGCACGGGTGTGTTATCGTAATGTATTTGGAAATTCCAGTGTGGGAAGAGAGCTTCTGGCACTCCATTCTGTGACAGATCTATGCTTGGGCTAGTTTGGTTGTCATCATGTCAGCAAGTTCGTATAATGAACAAAGTAGAAGTAAAACAAAGATCAGGAATCGATACAATTAACTTACTCCACCCACCAAAGACACCAAAGGAAAAGAAACACAAACATGAAGCGACCAGACCATAATGGAAACCTTAACAAAGGATGGCCATAAGGACAGTTACTTTCCCACAAAATGGCCAAATGGCCATCCAAAATACAAAGACACAAGTGATGCACACAGTAAGTAAAAAAAAAACAACAGCATAAATAAACCGCCACAGAAGAACCGCCTTGGAACGGTCAGTGGAACCCTCCAAACCTCACTTTCCACAAAATGGCCAGAAGGCTATCCAAAATGAAACGATATTATTAAAACATACATGCAAAGACGAACTATAACATTAATGGGGCACCTGCTCATCGGGGCTTGGAGAAAGAGATCGGACTGCATGGTTCTTCCATTCAGAGCTGAAAGTGATCTCGCACATGGGTACTGGTAAACAATTTAGAGGATCTTAGCCTAACCAGGCAAAGTGATGCGAGTCGAAGGGTCCATGCATATAAACCTCATCTCATTGTCGGGTAAAAGTGGCAAAAAGTTGAAAAAAGTTTAGGTCGTAGTACCAAAGCGTTAATCCAAACTCATTAATCCACAGACAAATGACAAATATTAATGTTCAGACCAACAGACATGGACTCCAGAAGAGTGTAATCAGGCTTCCTAGGATAGCAAGCATTACTTGGTAAGCAAGCTTTGGAAGCAACGTCTCCAAAATGACCTACAGTAGAACTACGTTGGCTCGAACACCGGTGACTCGTTTACCATGGATGAGTCGAACACATTCTTGAGTCCCTAGCAAATTCCTCTACATAAGAAATAATGGGGGATAATTAAGATTTTAGTCTTTTAGCTTGCAAATGTATGGTGTGTGTACTCATTAGATTCGCCTCGATGCGGCGATTCTAATAAGTACTCACACCATACATATTCATTATAGAACACCGAAAACATGTCAAAAAGTATCTCGTTATGCCTCCTGACAGTAACCTCAGTGGCTCGAACTACCCCTGTCTCGAACAGATTTTCGAGGATCCAAAGGTGCTCTAGCCATTGAAGTTTGACTGTATATAGTGTTTATGGAGACTTGATTCGGTACTAAGTTATTTAGACAAATTGTGGGTATTCCGATGGGTACTTATTGCGCACCTCTTGTGGGTGATCTGTTCTTGTATTGTTATGAAAGAGACTTCATTTTGTCGCTTTCCATTGATAACCAATCTGAAATTATTGAAGCTTTTAGCTCTACTTCTAGATATTTAGATGATTTATTAAATATTGATAATACCTATTTTGATGGTTTGGTCGGTCAGATTTACCCCCTAGAACTTCAGTTAAATAAAGCAAATTCTTCTCATACCGAGGCCCCGTTTTTGGATTTACATCTATCTATTGTAGATGGATTTGTTTCGTGCAAAATTTATGATAAACGCGATGACTTTGATTTTGAGATTGTAAATTTTCCTTTTTTGGATGGTGATGTTCCTCGTGCGCCATCCTATGGCGTTTATATTTCGCAATTAATTCGATTTGCTAGAGTGTGTAGTCATGTAACTGACTTCAGCACTCGTAATAAATTGTTGACGGCTAGACTCCTTAATCAGGGTTATCGGTACCATAAACTACGCAAAGCCGTTTCAAAATTTTATAGACGCCATTCTGATTTAATTTCAAAATTCAATATTGGACTTAAATCTCTCCTGCAACAAGGTCTATCGGAACCCGAATTTTATGGTGACTTAGTATATAAATTCAGGAAAATATATAACCGCCATGACTTCAGCACCCAATTTCGTAAAATCATTCTTCGATATAAAAAGATTGGGTACAATATGGATATTATACGACAGACTGCATGCATGGTAGTTAACCCAATCACGGTTGGCAGCTTTGCTTCCCTCTTTAATTGCACGCCGGTGGGTCAGGCCTCAGATTCTATGACGGCTCCAACGTAAAGGCTTGTGGAAAATTAGAGAGATAATGCTGGTTGGTGCCTGATGCTCTGTCTCTGGTCGGGCTCATCGGAGTCTAACTGTTGGTTTTCTTTTGCTCCAACATTTCAGTGGTTTCTTGCTGTCGAGTCCTCGCCGTTGTCTCACCTTTGTGTTTTTTTTATTTTTTGTGTTCACGGAGATGTTGCACTGATGAGTTAGGAGGCCTTCATGCGGACTGAACAAATTATTTGTCTAAATCGCGACAGAAGTAAGGGCGAGGATTGTGGCCACGTAAAATCGATTTAAGCCCCCCGGTGGAAGTCTTCCACCGACCGTTCAAAGGCGGCTCTTCTGTGGCGATTTATTTATGTTGTTGTTTGTTACTTACTGTGTGTATCACTTGTGTCTTTTAATTTTGGATGGCCATATGGCCATTTTGTGGGAAAGTAACTGTCCTTATGGCCTTCCTTTGTTTAGGTTTCCATTATGGTCTGGTCGCTTAATGTTTGTATTTCTTTCCCTTTTGTGTCTTTTATGGGTGGAGTAAGTTAATTGTATCAATTCCTGATCTTTGTTTTACTTCTCCTTTAAACCTTAATCAAACAAACATTCTAACAATAATAAACCACAACAGAAGAACAGTCAGTTCAAAGTGTTTTACTAGGGGGCATTTGGGCTTAAATCGAATTTTCGTGGCTACAATCCTCGCCCTTAGTTCTATAGTGGAACAGACAATTAACCCTTCTCTTGCTGAATATTCATTTTAGCCACACCCATTTCGTTATATCAACCAATCAAATTACTTGATGTAATTTATTGCTATAAATTCGTAAACAGAATGCCAAACAGTATAGATGCTGATCAGATGGCTTCTTTAGAAGCCATTTGATCTGGATCTACACTGTTTGCAAAGATAGGGGTTGTCGTGAACAGCAAGATAAGGGTTAAAGGCATTCACACATTTTTTTTAGCAAAACCGATAGCATATTTGTCATATCGTATGATCAAAATTTAACGGTATTTAACTAAGTGTTATTTGATTTAAACAACAAGACTCAGATTATTTACTGCTAGAGATTGTTTATACATGATCATGTGTTTTTCACCGTAGCTGTCCTGACTACGTTTTTCATGTATAAAATAAAATGAATTTTTTTTTTCGATAAATACCAAAAATATTTTATTTAGTCTGTAGAAAGCATCAGAATGTTCACTCATACTTCGCACTCGTTAATAATTCTGCTGTTTCCAACACTCTTGATCAAAAAATTGGTATTCAGCTATAAAAGGTAAATATCCTCAACATATATTCACGCCAGTATACCTTTAACCACATGCGGTAAACATATATATGTCATACAGTGCTTTCTTTCATTTCTGAAAATGGTCATTTTCTTTCTCTCATTTCTGTCAAAAATGTTGAAAGTTGGTTCTAACAAGTATCCAAAGTCTACTATCTATTATAGAAAGTAATGCATATGTAAATCCGAATTTAACCATTGTGAAATGAGGTTTACAAAGTTAATTGTACATGTGCTTATATGAGTGATGATGCTTAATATATGAGTGATGATGCTTATATGAGTGATGATAGAAAAAAAAGTTTGCTGGGTTTAGATTTGCACAGATTTGTTTCTGTTATGCATCACGAAAACACACCTATAAAACTTTGACCCTCTTCAGCCCCACTTTTATATAGTACAACTGGGGTTTGCAGGGGTAAACCTTATTTTTCTTATTTCTGCTCTAAAATAAAGATTGCGGGTATTCGTTAGAATCGCCTCAATGAGACGGTTCCAACGAGTACCCATAATCCATATTTTAAGCCGAAATAAGAAAAATATCACAATTTTTCATGCTAAAATTTTCATTTTTTCGGCGATAAAGGTTACAATGTATTTGTATAGGCGTGTTTTCGTAATGTGTATCGTTTTTATTTAAGAAAATAAGCTGTTAGAGATGATTTATCTTCAAGAAATTGAGGGATATTGGCAGTTCACAGACGAAGTTATCGCATTACTCGAGGTTGGCAAACATGCTCTAAAAGATCTTGACATTGCAAAGGTAGGCAGTCATTTTAATGAGAGATGGACACACCTTAAGGGCATGTAACTTCTCAAGAACAGATTTGAAAACAAAATACTTTGACCATGAAGAGCTTATAAAGGCACTGTTCATCACGAAAATACACCTATATAATTCTGACCCCCTTCAACCCCACTTTGATATAGTAAAATTGGGGTTTATATGGGTAAAACAGAAGTGTAGGCAATGATCAGAAATACCTTATTTTTATTACTTCTGCTGTAAAATATAAATTGTGGGTACTCGTTAGAACCGCCTCGATGATATACCTACATTCTATATTTTGAGCTGAAATAAACAAAATATCGCAATTTTGCAACTTAAATTTCTTTTCTTTTTTTTCGGCGGTAAAGTTAACAATGTATTTGTATAGGCCTGTTTTCCTAATGCTTCCCAAGAAAACAGACAAGGTGTCATAAAATGTGTATTCTTTGTAAAACGACTTAAAGGTGTATCCATTCACCTATAATCAATTTTGAACTGAATGAAATCTTCCACCTTATATAAATGTTGAAGTAATAGGCTGAAGTGTTTTTCGAAATAGATTTAAAATGACTGATGTTTAGCTCGCATGGACGAAGTCCAGGAAGAGCTATTGCATTACCCCCGCCATCGGCGTTGGCGTGGTGTTGGCGTTGTACATTTTGCACAAATCAACAAGCGCTTTGAGCTGCGTAAAGCCAAATGCCTGCAATGAAAAGCGACGTAACGTGATGACGTCGGGTTTCCGACAGTATATCTGTCACAAAATTTTGACGTTTTCCAATCAGACGGCGCGTTACATACGAAGGCGCATTAGAATGTTGTGTGACATAATCAACAAATTGAGATTTAAGTGTTTGTGATAATAAACATGTAGGTCATTAATATGAGGAACAATAAACATGTTTTAACCTTAAAACTATTACTCAGAGAGCCAAGAAAAAAATGTTTTATTAAGAAAAACATACACGTATGATATGGTCCAAAGTAGATGTGAAAGAAATGATAAGGATACAATTACTATACACCAGTCAAGACACCAAAGGGAAAGACGCACAAAATTAAAACATCGGCACCATACTTACAACATTATTTTTTCTCGAAAATCTTGGTTTGAGCTCACCTTGTGCTCAAGGTGAACTATTGAGATTGGTCAGTGTCTATCGCCCCCACCCCAATGCGTCTGTCTGATTTGCTTTGGAAGACTACTGTTCCTAAACCCTTTGGCTGAACAAAAAAAACATTTAGAAATTGTGTTTGCGAAACACTATGCCCCCAACCATATGCTTGTCCCTAATTGGGACAGTAAACAGTACCTCATGATCATTTGCATTAAAAATAAACCTGTCAAATATTAACAGATTTTAAACAAAAGTTATTCAGGTCATCTATGCCTTAGTAGCAATCAGTCTGCCAAATATCATTAGCCTAGCTCAAGTGGTTCTCCAGTTATTTTGTTCACAAGGTTGCCCTATAGCCAAAATGTGTAAGTCCAAAAAGGGGCATAACTCCATTAAATATTTTCAGAATTTCGTCAAAAGTTAACTAGGTCATCTGCACAATGGACCCAAACCGTATACAAAATATCATGAGCCTAGGTCAGGCGGTTCTCCAGATATTTTGTTCACAAGGTTTCCCTATAGCCACAATGCATAAGTCAAAAAGGGGCATAACTTCGTAAAATGTTTTCGGTTTTTCATCAAAAGTTAATCAGGTCATCTACACCTTAGACCCGAATATTCTACTAAATATCATGACCCTAGTTCAAGCGGTTCTCCAGATATTTTGCTCACAAGGTTTCCCCATAGCCACAATGCGTAAGTCCGAAAAAGAGCGTAACTCCATTAAATATTTTCGGAATTTCATCAAAAGTTAATCAGGTCATCTAAACCTTAGACCCAAACTGTCTGCTAAATATTATGAGCCTAGCTGAAGCAGTTATCCAGATATTTTGCTCACAAGGTTTCCCCATTGCCACAATGCATAAGTCCGAAAAGGGGCGTTACTCCATTAAATATTTTCGGTATTTCATCAAAAGTTAACCAGGTCATCTACACATTAGACCCAAACTCTCTACTAAATATCATGAGCCTAGCTGAAGCGGTTCTTCAGATATTTTGTTCACAAGGTTTCCCCATAGCCGCAATGCATAAATAAGTTCTGAAGTCAGATCCTTTGGAAGCAAGGAATACACCAAATAAACGAAAATAGCAGACTCGGTTTTATTGAGTCTGTTCATGACCAGTACTGAAATGTGCAACACCGGCCAGGCCCTCTATCACTCTATTTTCAAAATGATACCAAATGAACTCAATGATCCCAAAGGACCAGAAAATATAATCTGCACTATGAGGGTGTACGGGGAGACGTTTTACGGCCGCCACTCGGCACAACACCAGCTACAGTAAAAATAATTAAGTTCTGAAGTTAGATCCCTTCGAAGCACACCAAATAAACGAAAAAAGCAGACTCGGTTTTTTTAGTCTGTTCATGACCAGTACTGAAATGTGCAACACCGCCACGCCCTCTAGCACCGGCTTAAGCAGAACTCTATTTTCAAAATGATACCAAATGAACTCAATGATCCCAAAGGACCAGAAAATATAATCTGCACTATGATGAAAAGTCCGAAAAGGGGCGTTACTCCGTTAAATATTTTCGGAATTTCGTCAAAAGTTAATCAGGTCATCTACATCTTAGACCAAAACTGTTTACTAAATATCATGAGCCTAGCTCAGTGGTTCTCCAGATATCTTGCTTACAAGGTTTCCCCATAGCATGCATAAGTCCGAAAAGGAGCGTAATTCTGCAAGGACAAGTCCGGCGAAAAAAAAATACGTGTCCCCTTATGTTTCATGCACAGTCCATATATGAAACTTCGAGATCCTAGCTGAAACCATTCTTGAGTTTCCTACAGGGTGAAAACGTAACGGACAGACAGATGGACAAGACAGAACCCATATGCCCTAGCAACTTTGTCGAAGTTGGGGGCATAAAACAAGGGGAAGTTTAACAACTATCACAGATTCATTATTAGGCCATGGGAAAGACGTTATTAGATTTTGGTGACCTTAACCTCATTTTCAAGGTCACGGCATTATAAAGACTAGAAATCAGCCATTCATACATTCTATCTCATTAATCAATAGATGGATCTTGTTCAAAATAGGTTAACTACCCCACTGGGATGGGGGAGGCGGAGGGAGGAAGGGGTTAGATTATTGCGATCATGACTCCAATTTCAAGGTCACACTTGCACTTTGAAACTAATATTTTGATCAAAAAAGCTTATGTGCACAATATCAATTGAAACAATGGTTGGAATTTGACCAAACAAGCACGATTGTAAACATCAATCGGACGGAGGAAGAAGTCATCAGATTTTACTCACTTTGGCCTCATTGACAAGATCACTTCATTATAAAAATTCTAACTAGCCGGTGCTAGAAGGCATGACCGGTGTTGTCCATTTCAGTACTGTTCATGAACAGATTCAATAACACCGAGTGCTTTTTTCGTTTATTTGGTGTATTTTTTGCTTCCAAGTGATCTAACTATTTAGAACTTACTTATTTAAAGATGAGCCTTGTGTGCCACCTTTTTTCATGTATATGTATCAGTAAATCGAATATGACGGCACTTACACAGCTTTATCAATGATTAGATTTTTGTTACCTTGATCTTACTTTCAAGGTCACATTGCCATTTTCAAACTCATATTCTGACCAAACACGGCGTGTGTTCAAAACTAGGGCCATTTATATACTTTCGGGGCTGAAAACACGGGGCTTTTAGGACGACATTGCCGTAGTACACCTTATATAGAGAGTTACAGCCGCCTCGTGATGGGCGAGTATCTTATAAGCATTGCTTATTGACATTTTTTTCATTTGCATCAATGTTGTACGCAAATTACAAGGTTTTCTCACTGTGATAACGTGGCCCATATTAAGGGGAATGGGAACACCTTCAGGGGAGGCAACTCATGCAAAAGTATTTTGTCTCCCATTTCAATAGGGGTCAACTCTTAAAGGAAAGAATTTGCTCCTGAGGAGCAAATTCTTTCCTTTTAGAGTAGACCCCTTTTTCGGTAGGCCTGAGCCTATAGAAAAGTGAACAGGAAGTTCCGAAACTTGTCTCCCTTTGAAAAATGGCGGAAAAATAAGCCAGGTGTTCCCATTTTCCTTAAGTCCATGCAATTATTTTTCAAGGACACCAATATGGCAATAACATTAGCAGTAGTTGTATGGCTGAGGTCGAAGTTCAAGCAGAGTCGAGATGAATGGGAAATGATTGAAACCAAGGCTTGCACTTGGCTCAGCTCTAAGCTCGAGAAAGACCAAAAGCTGGATGATCTGTTGGAAGATGTGAAGAAAAAGTTGTGGCCTGATGGTCTAGACTATTAGTAGTGTAGCATGTGTCGAGTAAAGACAGTTTGCTTGACATACTATATATTAACACAGGTGCAAATAAATAAAATAACATCTATATTGAGACATATGGTATGCGTGTCCCTAAACTGTCATGTATCACATCTCAGCAAGATGGGCAAAATTCGAGTAAAATAGCAGTTCGCCACATTTCAGAAGTCACAATGAAGGCAAAGGTAGTTATTGTGGATGCTGTAAATGAGGTGGTTTTAACGTACTCACAATCTATGTTTCTGAGTAGAATTTGGCTTGGTTGAACCGTTTTGTTCCTGTTTTTTGTTGTTGGTGGTGGTTTTCCCCCCAAGCAGACAGTGTAGAAGCTGCATTTTGTGACATTTGATCTGGATCGACACTGCTTGCTGATTTTTCAGCATGTGTGTGTCCAGATATATTCACAGATAGACCTCTCATCATGTAAACAAGTCCGTGAAATGAACGCTCCTCTAAACCCCATTTTATATAGAGAAAACTGGAGTTCACGGGAATATTATTTTTCAAATTTCTACTTCAAAACATATGTTGTAGGTACTCGTTAGAACCGCCCTTGTTGTAGGTACTCGTTAGAACCGCCCTATGTTACCAGTATAAAAAGGAAAGGTATCACGGATTTAATCAGAAAAGTAGCCATTTTTGAGATGTGAAAAAATGCACATATCGCACGGGTGTGTTATCGTAATGTTTACATAGCACTTTGACATCAGAAGGACAAGAATAACCAGGCTATAAATAGCTGTCGTTCTTCAGGAAGCCTTCTTGCTCTGTGTTCATCAGCTTGTTACCTTCCACATGCGATTGAAATGTGGCGATTCAACATGCAAGGACAGTAGTTTGCATAGCCTTTGCCAAGCAGGAAGCCAGGCTATAAAGGCTGTATGAAGATGTCCTATAATTCACTTTTGCCGTGTTTCCTCAGGAACTTTATAAGGGCCAATATTGAGGTATCGGGTCCATTACGATAACACACCCGTGCGACAAAGTGTTTTTTTTTACATCTCCAGAATGGCCTTTTTTCTGATGTAAATCCGTGCTATTTTTCTTACAAATACTGCAAACATAGGTTGTGGGTGTTTGTTAGAACCGCCTCAGAGGCGGTTCTAACGAGTACCCACAACCTATGTCTTGGAGCAAAAATAAGAAAAATAATGTATACCCCCATAAACCCCAGTTTTCTCTAAAAAAGTGGGGTTAAAGAGTCTTCATTTCACGGACCTGTTAACCTGATGAAACACATTTTGTCCATTAAAAGTAGGAGTAAAAGAAAGATCATGAATCAACACAATTAACTTACTCAACCCACTAAAGACACCAAATGGAAAGAAACACAAACATTAAGCGACCAGACCATAACGGAAACCTAAACAAAGGAAGGCCATAAGGATAGTCACTTTCCCCAGTCACTTTCCCACAAAATGGCGATATGGCCATCCAAAATAAAAAGACACAAGTGATACACACAGTAAGTAACAAACAACAACATAAATAAACCGCCACAGAAGAATTGCCTCGGAACGGTCAGTGGAAAAATTTCCACTGGGGGGCTTAAATCGATTTTACGTGGCCACAATCCTTTCCCTTACTTCCGTCGCGATTTAGACAAATAATTTGTTCAGTCCGCATGAAGGCCTCCTAACTCATCAGTGCAACATCTCCGTGAACACAAATAATCAAAGAACCACAGAGGTGAGACAACGGTGAGGACTTGACAGCAAGAAACCACTGAAATGCTGGAGCAAAAGAAAACCAACAGTCAGACTTCGATGGGCCCGACCAGAGACAGAGCATCAGGCACCAACCAACATTACATTGAATATGAATTTCTTCTCCTATTGATGACGACTTGTCTGGACCTGTTTTGTTTTTTTGTGTGGAAGGAATATAGATTGTAGAAAGTTAATTTAAGCGGCTTTGACGCTGATTTACAATGAAAGTTATTTTGTGAAATTGTGTTGTAGTCTTTCAAGGGAAGTCATTACATGACTCCGTAACCTGGATGAATATATGAAATCCTTGATGAAGTTGGTTCGAAAAGATGTGTTGAAGACTAGATATTACTGAGATTAAAATGATTCTATGTGCAATTTTGAAGGTATACCACGTTTTGAGAGTTGATTTATATATGAATCATAAAGGTGTCAATATATGTGATAATGATTTCTATTTTATTTTTTTCTCTCTAACCCATACATGTATTTTTGTAACCAAGTTTTGTTTGTTTGTTTGATTTGAGGTGTAACGTCCCCGTCAACACTATTCAGGTCATTGTGCAGACTTTGCTTCCAATTTTGTATGAATTTTACCCGACATTGAGATGAAATGACATCTCAAGCCGTGTCACCCAGTGTAACCCATAAGGCCTTCTAAGCGGTTCACCGGTACTCATGTACGGTCGGTTTCATTTCTGCTTGAAAATACCATGCAGTCCAATCTATTTCTCCAAGCCCCGATCGGCGGGGGCCCCATTATAATGTTTTAACAGTTATATATATTCATACATCACGTAAACACGCCTATGTAATTTTGACCCCCTTGAACCCCACTTTTGTATAGTAAAACTGGGGTTTCCGGGGGTATACCTTTTTTTCTTATTTCTGCTCTAAAATATAGATTGAGGGTACTCGTTAGAACTGCCTCCATGCATTGAGCAGAAATAAGAAAAATATCACAATTTTTCATCTTAAATTTTCTTTTTTTTTCGGCGATAAAAGTGGCAATGTATTTGTATAGGCGTGTTTGCCTAATGGTTTTCTTGATATGTGCTCTATTCATACCAAATTATATTTTACATTGGATTCCATGTCAGAAACTGAGGGTTAAAAGACCGCATTATATCCAAACAGACATGCATCACGAAACCATGGCTATATATTTCTGCCCCCCTTAAACCCCACTCTTATTTAGTAAAACTTGGGTTAACCGGGGAAAACCTTATTTGTCTTATATCTGCTCTAAAATACAGATTGTGGGTACCCGTTAGAACCGTCTCAATGTGCCCGAGCCATGTCCTACCCCCTCCACCCGAATAAAAAGCCTAATATCTCAGAAAGGTTACAGATCCCTACCACTAAACCATATATATTCTTGTTCCGTTTGAAAAGACGCATTCAGTGTCACCAGCCTGGGGTACCCCGGGCCGTACCGCATCCCTTTACTTCATTAAAAACCATGTACATGAATCTTAGAAACTGTTCAGATCCCCACCCCTAAACCATATATATTCTTGTTCCTTATGATAAGGCTCATTCTGACAATGTGCCGGGGACATGCTCCAACCCCTCCACTTCATTAAAGGCCATGTATATCAGAAACCATTCAAATCCTTACCCCATAGAAACAATACAGCTCCTCGTCGCAAAACCACATACAGTCGAACTTCAATGGCTCGAACACCTTTGGGACCTTGAAAATCTGTTCGAGACAGGGGTAGTTCGAGCCACTGAGGTTACTGTCAGGAGGCATAACGAGATACTTTAAGACATCTTTTCGATGTTCTATAATGAATATGAATGCTGTGTGTACTCATTAGAATCGCCTCATCGAGGCGATTCTAATGAGTACACACAGCATACATTTGCAAGATAAAAGACTGAAATCTCCTTAATTATCCCCCACTATTTCTTATGTGGAGGATTTCGCTAGGGGATCAAGAATGGGTCCGAGCCATCCTTGGTACACGAGCCATCAGTGTTCGAGCCATCGAAGTTCTACTGTATGTTCTTGTTCCTTATGATAAGACGCCTTTATTGATACCAACCAGGGCTCCATTGGGTCCATGCCCGCTCCATCTACTTCATAAAATGCCTAATATGGTTTTTTTTCTGTCCCTGTCATGCCTTGTCTGTCCTTGTCAGTCCCAGCAGTGTTTAGCAGGACCGCGCTGTTTTTCGCTTTCCCCGATATTAATCATTTATTGATTGGTGAACAGTGAAAGCGTTCCATTCATTGACCTGATCACAACCTTGTGCACAATGGTTCAGCTCTCTTACCACTAGGCCACAGTGTCAGTCTGTAAGCTATTAAAATATTTGCAATAAATGAAAATCGCAACTTATTTAACCAGCAGGTACTTCCCTATTATGCCGACTACTGTTAAAAAAGCAATATACTCCCCTTCGGGAGTGTGGGGGAATTTTTTTCATTCCATGCCACAGATAAATTAATTTATCCGGTGATTCCTTGTTATGCAACATATGGCAGGTTTCGTTTCGGATACTCACTTTTTGACGACTGTGTATGAGTAAACCCACAATTATTTATAGTAGCATTGCACTAAATACTGGAGGTACTGGGTTTTATCACTATTGGACCGAGCTTAATACCAGGCATGCTTCCATGTGTTTCATTTCAATGTGAGATAAGGATAGTTGTAAGGAAATAAAATGATGTGTGTTTTATAATTATATCTGCAAGCTGAAAGCATTTTTTGCTGATTTTCGATGGTCATCCCTTCGTTAAAAAGTCTGCTTGTGCTGTAGGTAAACAAACATGGCGGACTGTGACTTGAAAAGGAGCATGTGGCTTTTTTCTCATTATTTTTTTAGCTAGGTTGGCTCTATAAACAAGTAAGGTTTGAAAAGATTTGTATGAGTAGTTTTTGTGGGAGCATGTTAAATGTTACTATTGTCGCCTATGGAAAACATTTAATTGTGAGCTCCCTTATTCACCTTATTTGCAAATAGATGCTGGTTCCTAGTCTGAATGTTATTAGTGTTGGGAAAACAGGTAACCAGACCCCCTGACCTTCAAAGGTCAGGGGGTCTGGTTACCTGTTTTTCCAATATTGACAATGTGCAAGCTGGGAGCCAGCAAATAATGCAAATATGGTAAATATTAGATCTGACAGCTGTATACTGCTGATTTCCACAATAAAGTTTAAACTTAAACTACCTGTAAACTACTATACACAAAGGACCCGCAGATACCGGAAAATGTTCTTCATTGTTGAACTCTTATCCCGCTGAATAATTAATTTAGCCACACCCATTTCTGACTTTGAACCAATCAGATTACTTGATGTAATTTATTCGGCAGTGGCTACAGATACGGTTCCGTATCTCTAGTCCCGGAGGCTAGGGATACGGATCTATATCCCTAGCATGTTCCATTAGGCCTGGCTAGAGGTACAGTTTGATAAGACTGATAATTGTTTCAAACAGAGATACTTTTGTTGTTTGGACGCAATTTGCAAAGTAGCATAACTCTACTAAGGTGAAAGGTGGGAAAAGTAATATGAATGCTGAAATGGGACAGGACCAGTGGGATTCCTGCGTTGTGCACATTTGTTTTTCTAATATTTGCTCTAAAACATAGAATGTTGGTACTCTAACGTGTACCCACAATCTATGTTTTGAGCAAAAAATCAAAATATTTTAACTGGACTGAAAATTGTCATTTTTACAGCCATCAAAATTCGTAGATGGTATTAATTTTTTTCGAGCAAGCTCTCATGAACCTTTGCTCAATGATAAGTACCAATCTTTTCTTGGGTTTGCTAATTTAACAATGATATCAAATAAAAAAAAGATAAAGAAAAGAAATATGACAAAGAAAAAAGAATGAAGATAAAGAAAAGAAAAGAAAAACGAAATAAGAAAAAAAAAGGAAAAAAAGGCTAGCAAATGGCTGTAAATAACTCTTGGAATTAGTTTCTTCTGTTCTTTGCAGCAAGACCTAGTCGTACCTGCCCGTTTGGTACTGGCCGGAAACTATGGATGACGCAAATATAATTGATATGATGCAATAAATTAAAGGTAATATGAAATTCAAAATTCAACTTTTATTCTGGTATATTTGACTCATCCATAGGCTAATATGACAGGTCGAAAAAATGATAATCAAATACAACATAATAATAAAGCTAATAATAATAATAATAATAAAACACAGGATTGCCATTGGCCCTGTCCCATTTCAGAATTCATGTTACTTTTTCCACCTTTCACCTTAGTAGAGTTATGCTACTTTGCAAATTGCGTCCAAACAGCAATGTATCTCTGTTTGAAACAATTAGCAGTCTTATCAACTGTACCTCTAGCCAGGCCTATTGGAAAATGCTAGGGATACAGATCCGTATCCCTAGCCTCCAAGACTAGAGATACGGATCCGTATCTCTAGCCACTGCCAATTTATTCGTACAAATTCACAAACTGAATGTCAAACAGTGTAGATCCTGATCAGATGGCTTCAAAAAGAAGCAATCTGATCTGGATTTACACTTTTTGCAAAAATATTTGTTGTTGGGTTCAGCGGGATATTGGGTTCAGCATGATATTGTGTTCAGCGGGATATTGGGTTCAGCGGGATATTGGGTTCAGCGGGATATTGGGTTCAGCGGGATATTGGGTTCAGCGGGATATTGGGTTCAGCAGGATATTGGGTTCAGCGGGATATTGGGTTCAGCAGGATATTGGGTTCAGCAGGATATCGGGTTCAGCGGGATATTTGGTTCAGCGGGATATTTGGTTCAGCGGGATATTTGGTTCAGCGGGTTATTGGGTTCAGCAGGATATTGGGTTCAGCGGGATATTGGGTTCAGCATGATATTGGGTTCAGCGGGATATTGGGTTCAGTGGGATATTGGGTTCAGCAGGATATTGGGTTCAGCGGGATATTGGGTTCAGCGGGATATTGGGTTCAGCAGGATATTGGGTTCAGCAAGATATTGGGTTCAGCGGAATAAGGGTTAAACCAGTAAATGCTCGTGTCCTAAATTGGATCAATGACAACATTACGCAAACACGCCTATACAAATACATTGCCACCATTATCGCCGAAAAAAATGAAAATATTGTGATGAAAAATTGTGATATTTTTCTTATTTCTGCCCATAATATAGATTGTGGGCACTCGTTAGAACCGCCTCATCGAGGCGGTTCTAACGAGTACCCACAATCTATATTTTAGAGCAGAAATAAGAAAAATAAGGTATACCCCGGGAAACCCCAGTTTTACTATATAAAAGTGGGGTTAAAGGGGGTCAAAAATTATATAGACGTGTTTTCGTGATGAACAGTGAAGTCCTAGATCAGACGCCACAGAATGCGGCTTCATCAAAATCCGCAGAAAGCTGCGTCTGATCAGTTCTCACTGTTTGTTTAAAGTACAGAAATGTAATAGTATAATTGCTGGTTCAAGCCTACATTGAATGCCAGAACCAGTTCTCAGGTCATGTAGGGTATTCATCAAATGAACTTGTAAACACGTTTGTCTCTCATATAGAGTCAACCGTTTTCAATTGTATTTTCACCACAGCATAACAAAACAGGCCTATACAAATACATTTAATAATTGTGAAAATATAGATTGTGGGTATAACAAATACAAATGGGGGCGGTTATAACAAATTCACATGTACCCACAATCTATATTTTAGAGAAAAAAAATGAGAAAAATAAGGTTTACCCCTTCCATAATCTCGGGTTTACCCCTTCCGTAAAAACAGGCCTATACAAATACATTTAATAATTGTGAAAATATAGATTGTGGGTATAACAAATACAAATGGGGCGGTTATAACAAATACACATGTACCCACAATCTATATTTTAGAGAAAAAAGTGAGATAAATAAGGTTTACCCCTTCCATAATCTTGGTTTTACCATGTAAAAGTGGAGTTCAAGGTCGATGGGATTATATAGGCTTGTTTTCGTGATGGTATGAAGGATTCATTTGTTGTTTTTGTTCTTTACTTCTCTTATATCATATCTAAATTCCGTTACTTCTGTTTATCATATGACGTCGCATCTGAGAATGTAATAACACCATGTAATAAATTCAATAATCCACTAGTGGATTATATATGCAAATTAGCTAGATTCGCCCCGTAGCGTTACATGCACGACGTCCTTAACGACGTTGCGTTTACTAAAGGCGGAATATTGACATTTTTGTTAAACAATCGTGAATAAAATGCGTTTTAAATGTCATATGATAAATAGAATCTTGCATTCATGTACCACTGAATTTATTAAACTCGTGGAAGAAAAGAGATAAAATGCCCGGCAAAGCCTCGCATTTTATACCTTTCTCTCAACTCGTTTAATAAATTCAGTAATACATGAGCACTCATGTACGATCCTCTATTTATTGTATATAGAGACCATGTTACTTCTCTAATAAAATTACTGTATGCATTTGTTGGGTCATTATTCGTTACATCTACTTGTTTTCTTGATGGTATGAAGCAATCCATTTTTGTTGTTGTTTTTTACTTCTTTTGTATCATATCAAATATGTTATTTCTGTTTATAGTGTATAGAGACCATGTTACTTTTCTAATAAAATTATCGTATACTCTAGTGGTGTCATTATTCGTTACATGTAGCAAAAAAAAACGTGTTATAACAGGAAAACACGCCTATTCAAATATGTTGGTACAGTTTGACCACACACACAAAAAAAAAAAAATATTTTCCTTTTCTTTTTTTTCTTTTTTTTTCTAATGGGTATCAACAATCTATGGTTTTGAGCAGAAATAAGAACAAAATAATGTATACGGCTGTAAACTGCAAACTGGGGTTGGAGGGGCTCAATTTGATATACATGAAGGCGTGTTTTTCTGATGTCTTTTAGTATAACGACCTTGGTAGTTATTTAGAAGTTTGGTGCTATCAAACGAGCGAACACGAAGGTGCTGATCAGACTGCACGCATGCGCAGACTGATCGCACCTTTGTTTTTCGCAAATATCAACACATATTTTCTCTTGACGTGGCTTATTTAATGTGTGGGTGCGCAGACTTATCAATACCTTTGACCATTAGTTTGTTTGTTTTATTTGAGGTTTAGCGTCTCCGTCAACACTGAATAGGTCATTTTGGAGACGTTGGTTCCAATTTTGTGGGACTTTTACCCGACATTGAGATGAATGCCATCTTAAGCCCTGTCACCAAATGAAACCAATAAAATTTATAATCATGGAGGGTCTGACTCTGCTTTGCCTGGGCAGGCTTAGATCCTCTAAGCGGTTTATCAGTGCTTGTGTGCGGTCGGTTTCAGCTCTGCGTAAAAGCATCATGCAGCCCATCTATTTCTTCAAGCCACGATAGACGGGGACCGGTTTGACCATTGTAGCCGATAGAAAAAAAATCTTTAAGCTTCTGTTATCTTGTTTCAAAACCAAACCGACTTAAACCCATTGAATACTGATGGACTCTTTAATTGCTATATGTTGGACAAGTCCATTTGTCATATTTAGTATTAACATATTTTATTGCATCATAAATCAAGCAACAGGGTTGGGCCACCAGTTGTGCCAACATTAGTTACGGCCCTCCCCTACAAAACAGTGTTACAGTAATATATATATGCACATGATAGTGACAAATACAGAGACATTTTGAGTACTTCATATGGAGTGATATAACAAATAAAAATACATCACATTTTCCAAAGATGATGAGAAAAGAAAAAAAAGGTGAGAAAAAATGTATAAGATGTATAATGAATAATTAAATGAAGAAAAACAGTGTGATAAAAATAATAAAGTGAAAATGGAATGAGATGAAAATGGAATGAGATGTCATGCTGGCCTAAGTGAGCAGCAGCCTAGTTGGCGAACCTTCTAGTATCCTTAATAAATGTTTGTACGGCTGTAAAGATGAGAGTGTTATCTTCTATCGACAGACTTACATCTCCAAATAAAAGAATATTAATATTGAGTGGATGAAAAGCTCTGGTTGATTGGAAAAGAATTACTCTTTCGTTAGTGTAATGTGAACAGTGAAAAAAATAATGAGCAGCATCTTCGGCTTCGTCAGAGCAACTACAAGTGAAATTAGGTGATAAGTGATTAATATATAAGTCAAGACGTAAATTACTACAATTATTTCTAATTCTTGCGTGTAAAGCAGACATATATCTGTTACCAGTTCTATAGTGTAATGGGACTTTCGAGTTGTTTTGATGCCTTTTCAATTGATACTTAAAACTTGCCAGAGACGGTGAATTACGTAATTCGACGTCAAGAGAATTCCATGCTAAAATTGAGGATGGAATACAAGATTTGCGAGAGATTTCAGTCCTGCAGAAAGGAGCGGTAACATCTGCTTGGTTTCGGAGATTGTAAGCATTTGCTTCACCCACTAAAGGGGGAATTAAATCGGATATATATGTAGGAACGAACCCGTTTATTGATTTATACATAAATACAAGTTTTTGCTGTCTGCGACGCTCCAAAAGTGACACCCAGCCACATTCTCTGTACAGATTGTCCAGAGAAACTGATCTGGTTAAGCCTGTAACTATGCGGGCAGCTTCATTCTGAAGTTTTTGAAGCGAGTTAATATCCTCAACAGTACAGCCATCCCATACAACACATGAATATTCGATAATAGGCAACAAGTACGATAAATAAATTTGATTTAATGCAACACGACTAAATGTATATTTCAGTTTCCTCATTATGCCAATAACTTTTGATGCACTGTTTTTAATATTCTCAATATGGGAATGCCATTTACCGTTACTACTGAAGGTTAGACCTAAATGTTTATGATCTGTAACAAATTGTACGGTAGTTCCATCAAATATTATATAAGGAAGTGATTCAATAAGTTTTAAAGTGAAAATCATTGCTTCTGTTTTAAGTGGGTTAAATTTTATCAACCACTGAGATGCCCAATTTACTAACATTCGCAAATCATGGTTAATGATACCCTCAATGTCATTTAGAGTAGCTGCAGCGCAGAATAGGGAGCTATCGTCGGCAAATAATCTAGTAAGGCTAAGCAGAGAATCAGATATATCATTGATGTAAACTAAAAATAAAAGGGGGCCTAGAACAGACCCTTGAGTAACACCGGCATTTACTCTCCTTAAGGTTGAAGAACTGTTCTTATAACGACTTTTTGCTTCCTGTCATTGAGGTAGTCAGTAATCCAATCCAATAATTCACCGTCTATACTATTTTGTTTTAATTTAAAAACTAGTCCCTTATGCCATACTCTGTCGAACGCTTTAGAAACGTCTAAGAAAACCATACATGAAAATTGGTTATTATCAAAAGTCTGGCAGATGTGATGATAGATGTCTATAAGTTGAAAGGTTGTTGAATGATTGGGTAAAAAACCAGATTGGTATTTATAAAGTAAATTATGTTCATGAAAAAAGTTATGTGTTTAAAAGCTATTCTTTCTTATAGTTTGCCAACGTTACTTAAGAGAGAAACAGGTCGAAATGTCGAAGGATCAGAATTATCTCCCTTTTTGGGTAAAGGTATAACATTTGAATATTTATAGAGTTCTGCAAACTTGCCTTCTCTGAAAGATCTATTAAAGAGTGTACACAGAGGCACAGATACTTCTTTTGCTACAGATTTTAGCATTTTGGTACTAATACCATCTGGCCCTGTAGCCTTGTTCGGATTTAAAATTTCAATCAAAGATGCTACCTTTTGTGGTGTACATGCAATTCTTGATACCCGACTTTGGCATTTATATTCAAAATCAGGCAAGTCGACGTTTTCATCATTGACTGTGGAGATAGATGTAAAATATTCGTTTAGTAATTCTGCTTTATCTTCTGATGAAAAACAAAAGTCGTTTTGCCCAGTAACTGGGAATGAATTTAGAGGTGGAATTGAAGCGGAGCTGGAATTGCTTTTAACAAAGTGGCGTACCACTTTCCAAAATTATTTTTTATCATTAGAGTGAAAATCAGAAATAGAAAATTCCAAATTGTTGTAGAATTGCTCTTTTGCGTGTCGCTTTAAATTGTTAACTTTATTATGAAAGAGCTTATATCTTGACAGAGTGTTAGCATTACCTGATTTGTTGAATTTCCGTTTTAATCTATCTCGTTTTCTAGACACACGTCTTATTTCAGAGTCGTACCACGGCTTGTCATCAGGTCTAATAAGTACATTTTTGGATGGAACACAAGAGTTAACACATTCAAAGTAGAAGTAAAACAAAGATCAGGAATTGATACAATTAACTTACTCCATCCATAAAAGACACCAAAGGGAAAGAAATACAAACATAAGCGACCAGACCATAATGGAAACCTAAACAAAGGAAGGCCATATGGACAGTTATCAAGTAAGGTATCATTAAATTTAGAACACGCTTCATCTAGAGTACCTTCGCTTAGACATGACCAATCATAATTTGAAATTTTTTGTTTTAAAAGTGTAAAATTAGCCTTTTTATATTAAAATATTAGTCTATTGAAAGCGCCTTCAGTATCATACTGAAAGGGTAGTGTTATATATGTCGCTTTGTGGTCACTTATATTGGCTGGAATAGTTAAAGAACCAGAATCCAGGAATGGCATGTCGTCTGGAATAATGATTGGGTCAAGAATGGCATGTAGCCTTGTTAGGGCCCCGAACTGAAAGTGTGGGTGCCCTATAGTAATCACTCTGTCCGTCCGTCTGTCTGTCTGTCCGTCTGTCCGTCCACAAATTTTCCTACTCCTCTGATAGCGCTGCCGGGGCCCTAGTCAGTTTCACTGACAGCTCTAGTTGGTTCTATTATAACATTTGTCATCGAGTTAATCAATAAAACATCTTTTAGATTGTGATAATTTGGATTCAGTAGATCTTCGTTGAGGTCTCCAACGATTATTAGATTTTTGGAGAGTTTGAGAGCCCTTTCATTATTTAAGTTTAAATTGTTAAAGAACTGTATGTCAGCTGTAGAGGGACAATAGAAATAAACCAATTAAATATAACTCATTTTTCACCTTTACTTCAATTCATAAAGACCCTTCACAAAAAAAGCTCAAGTTCTGGTTTTCTCACATGAAGTAAGCTTGAATTGATATATGCTAACCCCCCCCCCCCTCCATGATTTGTTCTGTCCTTTCTGTAAGGTACACTGAAACTGTTTGAAAGAAAAAGCATCTCTGCTGGAAAGTTGGCATCTAGATGAGTCTCAGAAAAACATTATATATTAAAATCAGAAAAATTATCACGAATAAAGTCTAATTTGTTTCTAATGCTTCTAATATTTAAATGCAAAATTGAAAGATCGTGCACATTTTCAGGTCCTGGATTAGTTTCTATGTCACCAGCTTGAAAAGTAGAAGTAAAACAAAGATCAGGAATTGATACAATTAACTTACTCCATCCATAAAAGACACCAAAGGGAAAGAAATACAAACATTGAGCGACCAGACCATAATGGAAACCTAAACAAAGGAAGGCCATATGGACAGTTACTTTCCCACAAAATGGCCATATGGCCATCCAAAATTAAAAGACACAAGTGATACACACAGTAAGTAACAAACAACAACATAAATAAATCGCCACAGAAGAGCTGCCTTGGAACGGTCAGTGGAAGATTTCCACTGGGGGGCTTAAATCGATTTTACGTGGCCACAATCCTCGCCCTTACTTCCGTCGCGATTTAGACAAATAATTTGTTCAGTCCGCATGAAGGCCTCCTAACTCATCAGTGCAACATCTCCGTGAACACAAAAATCAAAGAAACACAGAGGTGAGACAACGGAGAGGACTCGACAGCAAGAAACCACTGAAATGCTGGAGCAAAAGAAAACCAACAGTTAGACTCCGATGAGCCCGACCAGAGACAGAGCATCAGGCACCAACCAACATTATCTCTTTAATTTTCAATAAGCCTTTACGTTGGAGGCGTCATAGAATCTGAGGCCTGACCCACCGGCGTGCAATTAAAGAGGGAAGCAAAGTTGCCAACCGTGATTGGGTTAACTACCATGCATGCAGTCTGTCGTATAACATCCATGTTGTACCCAATCTTTTTATATCGAAGAATGATTTTACAAAATTGGGTGCTGAAGTCATTGCGGTTATATATTTTTCTGAATTTATATACTAAGTCACCATAAAATTCGGGTTCCGATAGACCTTGTTGCAGAAGAGATTTAAGTCCAATATTGAATTTTGAAATTAAATCAGAATGGCGTGTATAAAATTTTGAAAAGGCTTTGCGTAGTTTATGGTACCGATAACCCTGATTAAGAAGTTTAGCCATTAATAATTTATTACGAGTGTTGAAGTCAGTTACATGACTACACACTCTAGCAAATCGAATTAATTGCGAAATATAAACGCCATAGGATGGCGCACGAGGAACATCACCATCCAAAAAAGGAAAATTTACAATCTCAAAATCAAAGTCATCGCGTTTATCATAAATTTTGCACGAAACAAATCCATCTACAATAGATAGATGTAAATCCAAAAACGGGGCCTCGGTATCAGAAGAATTTGCTTTATTTAACTGAAGTTCTAGGGGGTAAATCTGACTGATCAAACCATCAAAATAGGTATTATCAATATTTAATAAATCATCTAAATATCTAGAAGTACAGCTAAAAGCTTCAATAATTTCAGATTGGTTATCAATGGAAAGCGACAAAATGAAGTCTCTTTCATAACAATACAAGAACAGATCAGCCACAAGAGGTGCGCAATTAGTACCCATCGGAATACCCACAATTTGTCTAAATAACTTAGTACCGAATCTAATATAAATATTGTCAAGTAGAAAGGTGAGGGCATCACACACTTTCTGACATGACCAAAGTGTATAATTCTTATGCTCTTTAGAAGTGAAAAATGCATTTCTGACATTACATGCAAGATAGAGAGAATCTTCTCTGTGAAAAGCCCATTCAATTAAATCATTAAGCTTTTCTTTTATAAGATTTTGAGGAAGTGTAGTGTAAAGAGTGGAAAAATCGTAGGTAGACAGACTAGAAGCACGAAACTGTCTAGATTTCAATTTATTTAAAACCTCATTCGAATTTTTTATAGACCAAAACAGATTTCTTCCTGATCTTTCAAAGACTTTATCGCAATATTTAATTACATGCGTTTTAATAGCAGTAAGACAGGAAGTTAATAATTTAGAAAGTTCAGTGGTAGTGCAAGAACTAGAATTTGCAATAAACCGTGCTTTGTAAGGTTTTTTATGAAGTTTTGGTAACCAGTATAGCGTAGGAAGCTTGTCTTGGCCTTCGTTAACACACACAGCAAACTTGGTGGCTGAAAGACAAACATGTTTATCTACTATAGCTCTCTCTTCAGCCAAAGGCTGAAGTTCATAGGCCTTAGTACCACCAAGCTCCTGCTTAAGCGTGTTAACATAGTGGAGCCGTCACACAACGACGACGTTGTTAGCGGCCTTGTCTGCAGGGGCCAAAACAAACTTCTTATGAAATTCTTGAATACCTAGTTTAAGATGACGTAAAGACGTCTTGGGCTTAGGAGGTAATAAGTTAGTATATTAAGAAGAATGACAAAAAAGCAATATATATTGCAAAAAGTCAAGACCATGAGAGCATTTGCGTGGTGGCAAATACATGAAAATAGTTTGTAAAGTGTCATCATTATTAAAAAGACTGAATGCATATTTAGAGTGACCTTAAACATTTTCTTGCTGCTAGTGATGCCGTGGTGAAACAAACCAACCGAGACCCTCCACTGGTCAAGGGAAATACCCATTATCAACCATAATGATCAGACATTTTGGCATTGGATCTCAGTGGCATGTCCCACAACTGCATCTGACACCCAGACAGCATGACAGTGATATGTGAAAATAAAATGAGATACATATAATATAGATGAATACATGTATTAATGGAGCATTTGTAGAAAAGCATGTGTATGAAGGTAAACTTTGGAAGAAACAGATAAAAATTGGTGATAAATTGTGAACTTAGCTACCATTAGGAAAACACGTCCATGTCAAACAGTAGTGTCCAACATGGTTACTGAACTGACTAATGGTGGGTTAAACTGTAACCCCCTTTCCCAATCCTGCCCCTGACACAGACCGTGGGTGACCGCAAGAACCGCCTCAGTGAGGAGGCTTCAACGAGCATCCACAATCCATGCTTTTTAAGCGAAACATGCTTTTTAAGCGAAAAAAAGGAAAATAATGTATACCCCTATAAAGACCATTTTAACGTGTATATGTAAAAGTGGGGTTTAAGAGGGTCACAATTACATAGACGTAATTTGTCATATTAGTGGGGCCAGGCCTATTTGTTTTGGTATTATTCTTTTTTGATGGAAAATTCTGATAGCAAATCGTGCAGGCCCTGACCAGACGTTCTGCGGCGTCTGATCTTGCCAAGGTACCCCTTTATGGATTTCCTGCCTGCAATGGGTTAAATAAACTTCACTTGATTTGATATTGTAGTTCGTCAATAGACGGATCCAATGTTTTGACACGTGATCTTGTTTACATTTCACTGCGCATGCGCCAATTACCTCCCCTGCAGAGGTACTCTTTTATCTGGTTGCGACTGTTGCCGTACAGTGTCAATGAGAATTTTGAATATTTATCGTGTGATTAAACTCATTTCCTCTCAACAAAATTAACTGATCCTTGTCAGTTTGTGTTTTTGAAGTAATAAATGATATAGAAACAGTCTCTTCTGACATTTTATCGCACATTTTGTTGCCTAAAAAGCGTTATAAAACTAACCACCATCATGCCAAAACGTATTATTTATTGAACGAATGGAAATAAGATTAAAGCACGTATATTTTCTATCCAATTTTATACGAAAAAAGAAGCAGTTTAATGTCAAAAATGGTTTGTGGCAAGCAGTTTTGATGAAATACGATTTAACAATAGTTATTTCAGAAAACAATTCGTGCTACACCAACGGTAGAGTATGGAACCGGAAGTTTTTTTGCCGACCAGATAAAACAAGACTAATGACCTTTGACCTTGTGTGACGTAGACTTTGGATGTGTCTATAGGTTTTGTCATTGTGTGGCTCATATTATGTATGCTAACTGCTCTGACCAGATCAGTTTGACATTTGTAAAACAATTTTCTGTTTCCTTTTTCGAACCATTAAATACAAGTGAAGGCAATGGTCAGCAGTACTAATGGAATGGGGTATGGGAGTGTGCTTATGGCTTAACTCTGGAGCTTAGAATAGAAGTGGATGCAATGATCAAGAATCGATACAATTAAGCCACAGCTCTCATCAGAGACACCAAAGGGAAAGAAACATGAAACAACAGACCGTAATGGAAACATCAATAGCGGAAAGCCAAAAGGACAGAAACCTCATGGTTAGGAGTCGCTCTGATAAGATTGGTGGGATATGCAGGCTGTTTTGTGCCGTCAATGACCACCCTGTTGTACAGCGCTACTTGCCAAAAATTCAGATCGATCGCATTTACTAACGTTTGATGCTTCCCGCCGGCTATTGTCCATATGCCTATCGCTGTCCCTATGCAAAATCCAGGTTAGGTTATTTATATCCACGCGAGTCTTGTTCCTGTGACGTCAGAGTGCAGTGTGTGTTTGAGTTTTACGTCCCACCAACAACTGAGGTCATACGGAGACGGGACCTTAATTTAAAAGACTCAGATATCTGAGTCTGGCTAGACTCAGATATATGAGTCTGGAGAAGCCCTTGATCGAACTCACAGCCCCTGGTATATAAGGCAAGTAGCATAACCACTTCACCACGGAGGCTTCTAGAGCGCTGTGTAAAAAGTAAAATCTGGGCTCGTGTACTGGGTCTATGGCAAACAGTAAAGACACATACTAAACTGTATGCTAAAACTGGAAGGGTTAAACGAAATCGTTAACTCCATCACGAAAACATGCCTATATAATTTTGACCCCCTTGAACTCCACTTTTAAATCGTAAAACTGGGGTCTACAGGGGTAAATTAAATGACCTAACAATCAAAGACTAGGAAGGACTTGGGCATACCTATCTTGGAAATTCCAGGTAGACAACACTTTCTGCGCAGCAACCAAACTAGCTGTCGAGGTGCCCAGAAAAAAGTGCATCTGAAAATGTCTTTATTTTTGCATACAGGCAAACAGTGCGGACCCTGATCAGACTACTCGGAGAACGTCAGTCTGACCTGGGTTCACTGATTTTGATGGAAAGACTTTTAACCAGTAGATAACAAAGCACAAAGCAGACGACAATATCATTACGAAAACACGCCTATACAAATACATTGTAAATTTTTCGCCAAAAAACTTTTTGAACTGTTCAAAATATAGATTGTGGAGGTTCGAACGAAGCAGAAATAAGAAAAATAAGGTTTACATCTGTAAACCTCAGTTCTACTATATAAAAGTCGGGTTCAAGTGGGGGGGGGGGGGGTCAGAATTATATAGGCGTGTTTTATTTGTTTATCAGACGTAAACGACAAATGAGTCGAAATGACAGGCCCAGAAGTGACTGACACATCGACTGGATCGATACCTTCGTCGGACTCATCTTCGTTTAAGTTTCCGTTCAGCCGTCGAAACGGCTTGGGTGACCGTGGCCTAGTGGGTAAGAGCACTGACTCTTAAGCATTAGGTCTCTCACCGCTGTGGTTCGAGCGTGGCTCCAGTCATATGTGAAATGCCAAGTTCTGCAACGGAAGGTCAGGTCATGTGTTTTTTTTTCGGGTACTCCGGTTTTCGCACACCTCTGATAAACGATAGGCTCGATATGAGTGAAATCATCTTGAAAGGGTCGTTAAAACACAACCAACATCAAAACGCACAGCATTCGAAAACCTTGATACTGCCATGTCCTACGTAAGTATGACATTTAACACCACACGGACGTCAGGCTAGACTGTTGTTTGTTTGATTTAAGGTTTAACGTACCTGTCAACACTGCATAGGTCATTTTCGAGACGTTGCTTCCAATTGTTTGGGAATTTTACCCGACATCGAGATGAAATGACGTCTCAAGCCCTGTCGTCCAATGAAACCAATAGGATTTATAAGCAGGGACGGTCCGACTCACACCGCTTTGCCTGGGCAGGCATAGATCCTCTAAGCGGTTAACCAGTACTCGTGTGTGGTTGGTTTAAGCTCCGAGTGCGTGGAAGCATCGTGCAGTCCATGTATTTCTTCAAGCCCCGATGGGCTGGGGCCGTCTGGCTAGAATTACCCAATACTTAACCTGTTTCCTCTTCTTCTTCAACGCCCGCGCGACAAAGTGCATTTTTCACATCTCCACAATGGCTACTTTTCTGATGAAAATCTGTGATACAGTCGAACTTCGATGGCTCGAACCCCTTTGGCACCATGGAAATTTGTTCGAGACAGCGATAGTTCGAGCCATTGAGGGTTACTATTAGTGCCATATCAGGAGGCATAATGGAGAGAATTGTGGGATATCTTTTCAGTGTTCTGTGCTATAAATGTATGTTGTATGTACTCATTAGAATCGCCTCATCGAGGCGATTCTAATGAGAACACACAGCATACATTTGCAAGATAAATGAAGAAAATCTTCCTAAATTACCCTAATATCGTATTTGGAGGAATTCCCTGCGGACTCAGGAACGGGTTCGACTCATCCATAGTAAACGAGCCATCGGAGTTCGAGCCACTGAAGTTCTACTATATTATTCTTCTTAGTACTGCAAACATAGATTGTGGGTACTCGTTAGAACCGCCTCATTGATTTACTACAACGTAAACTTAAAGTAACAGGAAGCTACTGCGCTTTTTAATGTTTTGGTCTATGGAAAACAATCAACGTGTTTATGTATCATTCTGTAGCAAATATAAACTTAAAACTTTTTTTTGACGGCACCGTGGCCTAATGGATAAGAGCGCTGACTCTTAATTATTATGTCCCTCACCGCTGTGGTTCGATCCTCACTCTGGTCAAATGCGGGACGCCAAGTTCTGCAACGGAAGGTCAAGTAGTTTTACTCAGAGCACTCCTGTTTCCTCCCGCATCTGAATAACGATCGGCTCGAAATTAGTGAAATAATATTGGAAGGTCCGTAAAACCAAAGCCATTTAAAATCTTTTCCAGGGGCCAGTTGTTCAAAACTAACGACTTTGTTAGTTAACATATCGTTAAAACTTTGATCATGAAATATGGCAAATATGCTAATATTTTTGCTAAAAAATGTGAGCAGCTTTTGCAGATGCAAAAGCTGCTCACATTTTTTCAGCAAAAATACCAAATTTTTAGATATTGTACTTGCTAGAAGAGTTAACAATTTGACCACTAATGAGCTCGTTAAGCTAACGATGCTTTGAACAACTGGGCCCAGATTTTTAAATAACTGTAATTCTTATCACTATAGACAATTTAATAAGCCTGTCGTTTATATGTTTATCTCTTCAGAACCCTATGTATTGGATACATGTACTTGTTACAATGGCCTCGTCGAAGTTATCTAACCCTTATCTTGCTGTTCACGACAACCCCTATCTTTGCAAACAGTGTAGATCCAGATCAGATGGCTTCTGAAGAAGCTATCTGATCAGGATCTACACTGTTTGGCATTCAGTTTATGAATTTGTTTCAATAAATTACATCAAGTAATTTGATTGGTTGTTAGACAGAAATGGGTGTGGCTTAAATGAATATTCAGCAAGATAAGGGTTAAGCAAGTAACCATACTACAAGTTTTATGAACAAGTACGAAACTCAAGCCATTTATTTTCCTTGTTTCTTGCCCTTAATAGTGAGCTAAAACACAGCTCGGGTTTCTCCGGGTACTCGAGTTTTCGACCACACCTGATTATAATGACTTGAAGGGGTAGATAAGAGCGCTGAATGTTAATCATTAGGGTTTGGCTTGCGTCACATGTGAGACGCCGTTCTGCAACTGAAATCCAGGAGGTTGTTCTCCGGGTACTCCGGTTTCAATTTTCGCCTCTAAAAATAGTAAACAAACTGCAGTATTTGAAAGTGAACCCTTAGAACAAATGAACAAGACCTTTGCATTTAAAAAAAAATATTTTATTTTCAGTTCTTGACACCAAAAAAATTGCAAATTTAGATAAATAATAACCTAATCAAAGTTAATATGGGCCCCGCCAAGCGATTTTGGTACTTATCGCCTATGCGAGCAGCGAAGGTTCAGGCGAGCCTGCGCATCCGCGCAGTCTCGCCAGAACCTTCGCTGCTCGCTCATACAAGCAGTGAATCAAGAGGAACCTTCAGACAGAAAGCCATATCCCTGGCCCCTCTGAATGGCTGGGCATGCGCAGTTAAAATTTGTCATGACGGAATGCTCGAAGACCCAAAGTCGCTTGGCGGGGCTCATATGTTTTCATGCAAAAAAAAAATGCTGTACGATTCGAACGCACGACACTGGTCCTAATGTGAGTAAAGGTTTCGTTTCCACTGGACCACTTCTCTTATCTGTGTATTGTGCAGCATGTTTGTTGCATTGTAAACACTGAACAAGATGTGTTTGAGAAACACGAACATGTCCCCGGGCATAGACATTTTTTTTCAAAGTTGGTCACAGTTCAAAGTCAAGGTCACATGTCAAGATTTTTGGTTTGAATGGGAAGCCCTTGGCAAAAAGAACTTACATGCCAAATATGAAGGCTCTATCTTAAATGGTTCGAAAGGTATGAACAATAGTATTTTTCTTTAAAGTAGATCAAGGTCACAAGTCAAAACATTTTGTATGAATGTAAAGCCCTTGTCACAAGGAACCTACATGCCAAATATGAAGGCTCTATCTAAAACGATTCAAAAGTTATGATCAATTGTATTTGTTCTTTTAAGTAGGTGAAGGTCATGGTAAAAAAAATGCATGAATGTAAAACTTTTATCACAAGGAACCTACATGCCAAATATGAAGCTCCATTCCAAACCGTTCGAAAGTTATGACCAAAATGTTTTTTTTTTCTTTTAAGCAAGTCAAAGGTCAAGGTCACAAGTCAAAAAGTTTTACATGAATGTAAAGCTCTTGTTACAAGGAACCTACATGCCAAATATGAAGGCTGTATCTCAAACGGTTCAAAAGTTATGACCAATGTTAACTTTTTCTTTTATGTAGGTCAAAGGTCAAGGTCACATGACAAATTTTTTATGTGAATGTAAAGCTCTTGTCACAAGGAACCTACATGCAAAATATTAAGGATGGATCTCAAATGGTTCAAAAGTTATGACCAAAATGTTACTTTTTAAGTAGGTCAAAGGTCAAGGTCACAGGTAATTTTTTTTGCAAGAATGTAAAGCTTTTGTCACAAGGAACATACATGCCAAATATGAAGGCTGTATCTCAAGCGGTTCAAAAGGTATGACCAATGTTATTTTTTTCTTTTAAGTAGGTCGAAGGTCAAGTTCACAGGTCAATTTTTTTGCATGAATGTGAAGCTCTTGTCACAAGGAACGTTCATGCCAAATATGAATACTCTATGTCCAACGGTTCAAACGTTATGACCAACGTTAAAGTTGTCCACGTACAAACCAACAAACAAACAAACCAACCAACAAACAGACAGGGCAAAAACAATATGTCCCCGCTATCGCTACCGGGGACATAAAAGTATAGGTCAACTATGTTGCAGTCGTTCCCTCCCATATATGAAATGAAATTATTATGCAAAGAGCACCAAATAATTCGTTTTACATTAACAAAGTACAGCCGAACTTCAATTGCTCGAACACCTTTGGGACCTCGAGTTCGAGCCACTGAGGTTACTGCCAGGAGGCATAACAAGATACTTTTAGACATCTTTGCGATGTTCTATAATGAAAATGTATGCTGTGTGTACTCATTAGAATCGCCTCAATTTGCAAGATAAAAGACTAAAATCTCCTTAATTATCCCCCATTATTTCTAATGTAGAGGATTTCGTTAGGGGCTCAAGAATGGGTTCGACACATCCATGGTAAACGAGCCATCGGTGTTCGAGCCATCGAAGTTCCACTGTACATGGAAAACGAACCTCTGGTGCCTGAACATGAATCCAAAGTACCTGCAAACAAGCACTTTACCGGATAAGCGCCGGATCGCCATTTTTTGTATATTTTTTTACATAAACTATACAGACATAACCAATATTTCGGAAGGGGTATCAGGAATAATTAAACTCAAGTTATTTTTTTTTTTTTTTTTGGTTTGGGTTTTACGGCCCTTTCAAGATTATTTCACTCATATCGAGCCGATCGTTAATCAGAGGTGGGCGAAAACCGGAGTACCCGGAGAAAAACCACCTGACCTTCCGTTGCAGAACTTGGCGTCTCACACGTGGCCCGAGCGAGGCTCGAACCTACGGCGGTGAGAGACCTAATGACTAAGAGTCAGCGCTCTTATCCACTAGGCCACGGAGGCCCGTCAAACTCAAGTTATAACTTTACTTATCACCTTTATACACCAATATTCTGCGCAAACTTCTTTTACGAACAGTCATGCATCGAAATGTCCACAGTCTCATTTAATAAATATGTCATATACAGCTATTTTCTATGAATATGGAATCCTGAGAAACCCCCTACCGGAAGAGTCCAATATAATACTGATTTTATTTATAGGCCTTTTAAAGACTATTCTATTAATTAACTAATTGAACAAGCATATATATCATAACTAACGTCTAGAAAAAAAGTAAATCGTACCTTCTAATTGCAGTGTTCTTAGTACTTTGATTTTCCCGTCTCCGCATGACCTTAGCCGATGGTGGGACGTAAAACTCAAACACTCACTCACTCAGTACTTTGATTTTGAATCGTCAGCGGTAATATCTATTTTTAGCTATTGAATTTTACACATGATTGACAGCATTTACTTGTCAGATATCTTCTTAGACTATAAACTTCCTGAAATATGTCGAGTGGAGAAGGATCTAAAACTGGCGGCCCCAAAATGTCGGGGCATGGACTATTATCGCAAGCCGGAAATACAGGTAGGCCCCAAATCAGATATAATTAATGAAAAACAATATTAAAGAAGGTTTCTAATCGGCAAATTGACAAAATCAGACGCCGCGATCAGCGTCTACACCTGTACACTGTTGCTTAATGTACCGATTTTTTTTATTAGTTCGGCTGTTTTTGAAGCTCTGGCGTCGTCTGCGTTGTCGTCGTCGTCGTGCAAAAATTTGGACATTTTGTAATATCTCTGTCATTACTGAACATATTTACTTGAAACTCGGACTAGTTGTTCATTATGAAAAGGGGAACTCATACCAATAGGTGAGATTACCCTCCAAAATATTTTGGCACAGTTATGCCCCTTTTTCGACTTCGAATTTTGGTTTTCTAAAAGAAACTGCACCTGAGCGTTTGCACCCGCGTGCGGTGCTCTTGTTTTTTATTTATTTATTTTTTTATTTTTTTTGTTTATAATTGTAAAACGCAATGGATGGGGAAACCAAAGGCTCAATATTTAATACCAAACTGAATCGGGATGGTCTGCCATGCCATTCCCAAGACATGGGCCGGCGATATCGGGCACAGAGCAGGCAGAAGTTCTGCCAGGACTTCACCTGTGTCCGCCAAGTTCCTGAAATCCATGGTTGATATCATATTACGTTAACTAACACCTCAGAATGGCAACAGATGAAGTGGGTATTTTGTGATAATTGAAGGATAGTTTTATTTATTTCTCTATATAAACCTATGTTGTGGGTATTCATTAAAACCGCCTCGCCGAGGCGGTTCTAATGAATACCCACAGCATAGGTTTTTATTGAGAATTGACAAAAACTATCCTCCAATTATCAAAAATACGAACCTTTATCTGTTGCTATGCTGAGGCTCGGAATACACAAACGTCGATTTGTTTGTTTGATTTGAGGTTAAGCGTCCCCGTCAACCATGCAAAGGTCATTTTGGAGACGGTGCTTCCAATTTTGTAGGACTTTTACCCGACATTGAGATCAAATGGCATCTCAAGCCCTACCGCTCAATGAAACCAATAGCGTTTATAAGCATGGACGGACCGAGTCGCACCGCATTGCCTGGGCAGGCTTAGATCCTCTAAGCGGTTTACCAGTACTCGTGTGCGGGTCGGTATCAGCTCTACATGGAAGCATCATGCAGCCCATCTATTTCTTCAAGCCCCGATGGGCACAAGAACGTCGATACGTCAGTACGGGACGTTTCTGTGGGTAGTGTTTGTGTACATTTACTGGTTTGAACTGTCTCGGTTCCAACGGACACCCATAATCTATATTTCGACATAAAAACTGACAACATTTTCGTCGAAAAAAGAACATTTAACCCATAAAATGCCAATCACGACAATTGTCGTCTGCTTTGCCCTCTGCCGGTTACCTTAAAAGTTTTTATTTGCAAACAGTGTGGACCCAGATCAGACTGCTCCTGTAGCAGCAGTCTGATCTGGGCCCACATTGTTTGCCTGTGTGCAAAAATATATTTAAAAAGTTTAAAAAAAAATCAGCAGACGACATTTTCAGATGTAGTTTTTCTCGGCATCTTATGAGTTAAGGGCAATAGAGGTCAACTTTGGGCCAACATCGATATGACGACGCCACAGCGTACTGGTGTCAGTCATACGTTGGCCTAGCTTTCCTTGCTTGCTAAGATATATAAATGCGCTCTCGATGCAACATTAGCGTATGGTCACGTTACATTTCTGCTTTTGCGCTACATACGAAAGCCTAGAAGGTCCACTTTTAAAAAGAAGAAGAAGAAAAAAATAAATTATCTCGTTAAATGAGACATTTTGTTTGTTATGGAATTTAACGTCCCAGTCAATACTATTTTAGGTCATTTTTGAGCCCGTCAGTGTAATTATCCACACTTTTCCTGGCCAGGCTTATACGCAAGCGGTTATCCAGTACAGTGCAAATTTGACAACAGAGGAAGGAAGGGAATGACCGTAGACATGATTTCATGATCAGTCTCCACGAAAGAATGTTGCCGACCCCGGCAGGTATCGAACCCGCGTCCTCCTAATCACCAGTCAGACGCGCTACTGAGCTACCGAACTTTTTTTCGTCTAACTTCTACCTTCGACTTTATAGGACATTGTAGTTAGGTAGATAGGTAGGTAGATTGGCAGGTATGCATGTGGGTAGGTAGGTAGGTAGGTAGGTTAGAAAGACAGGTTTAGGTTGGTGGCGAGGAAAGTGGGTAGGTACCTATCTACCTACCTACCTACGTACCTAAGTACCCTATTGGTTTCATTAGGCGGCAGGACTAGAGATGTCATTTCATCTCAATGTCGTGTAAAAGTCCAACAAAGTAGCAATTGGTCGCAATGTCTCCAAAATGACCTTCACAGTGTTGACGGGGACTTAAAACCTCAAGTCAAACAAACAAACACCTACCTACCTACCTTCTCACCAAGACGCACCCCTCCTACCTACCTACCTATCTACCTACCAAGAAATGCACCCTCCCAACACACCCTCCCATCCATCCACAGAATCTGCCTACTCCTCCCTCTCCCCCACCTACTTACCTAACTACCTACCTTAATCTACCCCGCCAATCGGGACTTGAAGACATAGATGGCTGCATGATGGGCTGCATGATGCCTGACCGCACATGAATACTGGTAAATAGCTTAAAACTGCCCAGGCAAAACTGATGCGAGTCGGACCGTCCATGCATATAAACCCTATTGGTTTGATTTGGGCGGCAGGTTTTGAGATGTCTTTTGATCTCAAAGTCGGGTCCCTCAAAATTGGAAGCATAGTCTCCATAATGACCTATATAGTGTTGACGGGAACGTTAAACCTCAAATCAAACCTACCTACCTACCTACCAAGCCGCCCATCGGGGCTTGAACAAATAGATGGGCTGCACGATGCTTCCACGCAGAGCTGAAACCGACCGCACACGAGAACTGGTAAGCCGCTTAGAGGGTCTAAGCCTGACCATGCAAAGCGGTTCGAGTCAGGCCGTTCATGCTTATAATCCCTATTGGTTCATTGGGCGACAGGGCTTGAGATGTCATTTAATCTCAATGCCGGGTAAAAGTCCCACAAAATTGGAAGCATGGTCTCCAAAATGACCTATACAGTGTTAACGGGGGCGTTAAACCTCAAATCAAACAAACAAACAAAACCTAACTACGTACCTACCGTCTTACGTACGTACGTACCTACCTACCTGTGGCCCCGCCCATCGGGGCTTGAAGAAATAGATCGGTTGCATGATGCTTCCACGTAGAGCTGAAACTGATCGCAGACGAGTACGTGTGTTGACGGGGACGTTAAACCTCAGATCAAACCTACCTATTGGTTTCAATGGGCGGCAGTTTCAATTTCGGGTAAAAGTCCCGTGTAATTGGAAGCATCGTCTCCAAAATGACCTATAGAGTGTTGACGGGGACGTTACTCCTCAAATCAGACAAACAAACAAAACCTACCTACCTAAACAACGTCGAAGCAAGAAGTTCAAGTAAGAAATTAGAAGTAAGAAATTAGAAGTAAGAAGTTAGAAGTTAGAAGTTAGAAATGTTCTATCGTTTTCTTTTCGTAATTTGATAATCAACACCACTATGCATACAGACCATCTCTACCCTAAGTCCAGTCGCCCTGAGTGATCTTGGCTTTGGTCACGTCGAACCCCAATATAAGTTCAGCTAAAACGATTTGTCTTTAATCAAGATAATATCCTTCTACATTCTATAGTATATGTTAGTCCTTGGGCCCTGCCAAATAAATAAATAAATAAATAAATAAATAAATAGTAACACAGCTTCTAATTTCCTTGATAGGCGTCTCGAGCATAAAATTAGTTTAATTAATGCGCCAGCATAATTTATCATTTAAATTACCAAGAGAGTTTCGATACCCCGGTCTTTTATCATACCGAACTTTTTCCTTCATAGGCGGCGAACGGAATTATTCGTGAATTTCCGGTAAAACCTGTCTGGGCGATATTCGAGTTATCTCCCTGCACACCGCTGGGAAACTGACAGGTATCGATGTACAGAATATCCATTTTTTTTCGATAAGGGAATCATTAATCATATATCTGCAGTTATGACCATTTACCTGTAGGTATTCAAAGCAGCTATTAAGTAGTGCTCAATAAGTTTGAAATGCACCAAATAAAAATAGAATAATTTTCTTACATCAGGATAACAGTGACTTTTTTCTAGCTTTAAGGATAAATAAGATACGAGGATTTATATTTTTTTTCCTTCATAATTTTAATATAAAATGCCTGCAATATATACAGGTAACTTTAACTGCCGAATTCGTACGGAAATCGATATTTAACTCGGTAATTTCCGGCGAATGAAGGAAAAAGTTCCACATGTAGAGTTATCGTATTACACTTCTCACGGCTGAATTATCTCACACCCCTCCGTGAGGGATTTCAGCCGCTTCCGGTGCGACTGAAGAATCTCAAGGGATCAATAATCTCACGCTACACCGGCTTAAACGAGACAACTATGTCATCATAACGACCAAGCTTTCTGGTTATAACGAGAAAAATACCACGTTATAACGAGAAAATTAAGTCGTACTAAAGAGAAAAGATTTACATCTCGTTTATACGAGATAACTATGTAGTTATAACGTCTTAACTTCTCGTAATAACGAGATCTTTTTTTTTTTTTTTTTTTTTTTTTTGACAGTGGTTATCCTAGGCTTTCGTAGTTACCGTATCATATATCCATTAAGGAAGTTTTATTTTTAATGACTTAAACATTACTACGCTTCGGCGGTCATTGTCGACATTTCCTTAAACACGTAGGCATTCAATACAGTACGAAAACAAGCCTATGCAAATACATTGTAAACTTTACCGCCGAAAAAAAACAAACAAGAAAAAAAAAAAAAATTAAGATGATAAATTGTAATATTTGTCTAATTTCTGCTCAAAATATAGATTATGGGTACGAGGCGGTTTTGTTTATTTGTTTGATATGAGGTTAACGTCCCCCTTCAACACTGTACAGGTCATTTCGGAGACGTTGCTTTCAATTTTGTGGGATTTTACCCGACATTGAGATGAAATGACATCTCAAGCCCTGTCACCCAATGAAACCAATAGGGTTTATAAGCATGGACGGTCCGACTCGCACCGCTTTGCCTGGGCAGGCTTAGATCCTCTTAGCGGTTTACCAGTACTCGTGTGCGGTCGGTTTCAGCTCTGCGTGGAAGCATCATACAGCCCATCTATTTCTTCAAGCCACGATTAGCGGGGGCTTGGTACGAGGCGATCCTGCTAACGAGTGCCCACAATCTATATTTTAGAGCAGAAATAAGAAAAATATAAGGTTTATTCCTGTAAACCCCAATTTTACTACATAAAAGTAGTGTTCAAGGGGGTCAAAATTATATAGGCGTGTTTTCGTGATGAAATGCATGATTACAACCATGACTCGGAGCAGCATGAGAAGACTTATCTATGACCCGGCACAAGGCTTTTCATCTCCGGTGATCCATAACAAAACACGCCTATATAAATACATTGTATCCCCCCCCCAAAAAAAAAAAAAAAAAAAAAAAAATTTCAGATGAAAAATATCGATATTTTTTTCATTTCTGCTCAAAACAGAGATTGTGGATACTCGTTAGAACCGCCTCGACGCGGCGGTTCTAACGAGTACCCATAACCTATATTTTAGAGCAGAAATACAAAAAAAAATAAGGTTTACCCTTGTAGACCCCAATTTTATTAAATGAAAGTAGGGTTCAATGGAGTCAAAATTATATAAGCATGTTATCGTGATGAAACGCATGCACACAACCATGACTCGGAGCAACCCGAGAAGACTTATCTATGACCCGGCACAAGGCTTTTCGTTGATATCTCCGATGATCATTATGAAATCTATGGATCCCGTCATCATCCCCTCCCCACCCCTATCCCCGCAGCACCGCTAGACAGACTCAGACTTCTTATTTCAAATGATATGTGAGGTGAATTATAAAACTAGGAATAAATTTGAATTACAATATAGCCCCTGACAACACCTTATGATCCGGATCTACACCATTTGTTATTCAGTTTGCCGGTGAATTGAGCGAATGCATTATATCAAGTAAGTTACATCACATCACGTGATCAAGTCCGTGAAATGAAGACCCCACTATACCCCACTTTATATAGAGAAAAATGGGGTTTACGGGGGTATACATTATTTTTCTTATTCTTGCTCAAAGATATAGATTGTGGGTACTCGTTAGAACCGCCTCAATGAGGCGGTTCTAACGAGCACCCACAACCTATGTTTGCAGTATTTATAAGAAAAATATCACAGATTTTCATAAGAAAAATGACTATTTTGGAGATGTGAAAAAATGCCCTATATCGCACGGTTGAGTTATCCTAATGATCCTGCTGGTGGTAACGATAATGAGGTAATACAGATCGTCATCCAAGCATCTATGAATCCCACGATCATCTAAGGTTCTTCCTGAATAAAACCGTTTGTTCACATCACTGAACAGTGGAAGAAACCGGGAGTACTCGGGGGCGGGGGGGGGGGGGGCTACCAACCTTCCACTAGCCTACCCCGCAAAGTTATTAAGCATAAAACTCTTCAGTCCGCATAACTATCACTTATTTGTGGGAACGGTTATTTAAAATTGTCGCGTTAATTTTATCACTGTGAGGCACCTACATTCTTTATTTTGACTAGAATTATTAATAATAATAATAATAATAATAATAATAATAATAATAATAATAATAATAATAATAATAATAATAATAATAAATCACCTGAAAAATGCTAGTTGTAGAAATATGAAATATGCCATTTTTGACACGGATGTATTCTCGTTACGTGCCAGTTATATGATAACTGTCATCTTGGACTGCTTTTTTCAATTACAGTTCCCTTGAAGGAGATCAATGTTGACATCAAAATAATAGGCTTCGTGGCGGAGGTGACCTCCAGTTTGTTGTACACCAACTCTGAAAACAGTCCTATAGAGGCGGAATTCACTTTCCCAGTAGATGATGGCAGCGCTGTGTTTAAATTTGAGGCAGAAATTGAAGGGAGACATATTGTGGCAGAGATACAAGAAAAAGAGCAGGTAGGTATTTGATTGTGTTTAAGCCTGGGGTTGAGGGGAGTCATATTAAGAAAAAGAGCAGGCAAGTATTTGATTATGTCTAAGCCTAGGGTTGAAGGGAGACATATTGTTGCAGAGATACAAGAAAACGAGCAGGTAGGCGTTTGATTTTGTCTAAGACTAGGGTTGAAGGGAGACATATTATGGCAGAGATACAAGAAAAAGAGCAGGTATTTGGTTATGTCTAAGACTAGGGTTGAAGGGAGACATATTGTGGCAGAGATACAAGAAAAAGAGCAGGTAGGTATTTGATTATGTTTAACACTAGGATTTAAGGGAGACATATTGTGGCAGAGATACAAGAAAAAGAGCAGGTAGGTATTTGATTATGTTTAAGACTAGGGTTGAAGGGAGACATATTGTAAAAAGAGCAGGTAGGTATTTGATTATGTCTAAGCCTAGGGTTGAAGGGAGACATATTGTGGCAGAGATACAAGAAAAAGAGCAGGTAGGCGTTTGATTTTGTCTAAGCCTGGGGTTGAAGGGAGACATATTGTGGCAGAGATACAAGAAAAAGAGCAGGTATTTGATTGTGTCTAAGCCTGGGGTTGAAGGGAGACATATTGTGGCAGAGATACAAGAAAAAGAGCAGGCATGTATTTGATTTTGTCTAAGACTAGGGTTGAAGGGAGACTTATTGTTGCAGAGATACAAGAAAAAGAGCAGACAGGTATTTGATTGTGTTTAAGCCTAGGGTTGAAGGGAGACATATTGTGGCAGAGATACAAGAAAAAGAGAAGGTAGGTATTTGATTATGTCTAAGCCTAGGGTTGAAGGGAGACATATTATGGCAGAGGAAAAAAGAAAAAGAGCAGGCAGGTATTTGATTTTGTCTAAGCCAAGGGTTGAAGGGAGACATATTGTTGCAGAGATACAAGAAAAAGAGCAGGTAGGTATTTGATTGTGTTTAAGCCTAGGGTTGAAGGGAGACATATTGTGGCAGAGATACAAGAAAAAGAACAGGTAGGTATTTGATTATGTCTAAGCCTAGGGTTGAAGGGAGACATATTGTTGCAGAGATACAAGAAAAAGAGCATGTAGGTATTTGATTATGTCTAAGCCTGGGGTTGAAGGGAGTCATATTGTGGCAGAGATACGAGAAAAAGAGCAGGTAGGTATTTGATTATGTCTAAGCCTGGGGTTGAGGGGAGACATATTTTGGCTGAGATACAAGAAAAAGAGCAAGGCAGGTGTTTGATTATGTCTAAGCCTAGGGTTGAAGGGAGACATATTGTGGCAGAGATACAAGAAAAAGAGCAGGAAGGTATTTGATTATGTCTAAGACTAGGGTTGAAGGGAGACATATTGTGGCAGTGATACAAGAAAAAGAGCAGGTATTTGATTATGTCTAAGACTAGGGTTGAAGGGAGACATATTGTGGCAGAGATACAAGAAAAAGAGCAGGTATTTGATTATGTCTAAGACTAGGGTTGAAGGGAGACATATTGTGGCAGAGATACAAGAAAAAGAGCAGGTAGGTATTAAATTTTGATAGTGTTTAAGACTAGGGTTGAAGGGAGACATATTGTGGCCGAGATACAAGAAAAAGAGCAGGTAGGTATTTGATTATGTTTAAGACTAGGGTTGAAGGGAGACATATTGTGGCAGAGATACAAGAAAAAGAACAGGTAGGCGTTTGATAGTGTCTAAGCCTAGGGTTGAAGGGAGACATATTGTGGCAGAGATACAAGAAAAAGAGCAGGTAGGTATTTGATAGTGTTAAAGACTAGGGTTGAAGGGAGACATGTTGTGGCAGAGATACAAGAAAAAGAGCAGGTTTTTGATTATGTCTAAGACTAGGGTTGAAGGGAGACATATTGTGGCTGTGATACAAGAAAAAGAACAGGTAGGTTTTTGATTATATTTAAGACTAGTGTTGAAGGGAGACATATTGTGGCAGAGATACAAGAAAAAGAGCAGGTAGGTATTTGATTATGTTTAAGACTAGGGTTGAAGGGAGACATATTGTGGCAGAGATACAAGAAAAAGAACAGGTAGGCGTTTGATAGTGTCTAAGCCTAGGGTTGAAGGGAGACAAATTGTGGCAGAGATACAAGAAAAAGAGCAGGTAGGTATTTGATAGTGTCTAAGCCTAGGGTTGAAGGGAGACATATTGTGGCAGACATACAAGAAAAAGAGCAGGTATTTGATTATGTCTAAGCCTAGGGTTGAAGGGAGACATATTGTGGCAGAGATACAAGAAAAAGAGCAGGTAGGTATTTGATAGTGTCTTAGCCTAGGGTTAGAGGGAGACATAGTGTGGCAGAGATACAAAAAATAAGAGCAGGTATTTGATTATGTCTAAGCCTAGGGTTGAAGGGAGACCTATTGTGGCAGAGATACAAGAAAAAGAGCAGGTAGGTATTTGAAAGTGTCTAAGCCTAGGGTAGAAAGGAGACATATTGTGGCAGAGATACAAGAAAAAGAGCAGGTAGTTATATGAAAGTGTCTAAGCCTGGGGTTGAAGGGAGTCATATTGTGGCTGAGATACAAGAAAAAGAGCAGGTAGGTATTTGATTATGTCTAAGACTAGGGTTGAAGGGAGACATATTGTGGCTGAGATACCAGAAAAAGAGAAGGTAGGTATTTGATTATGTCTAAGACTAGGGTTGAAGGGAGACATATTGTGGCAGAGATACAAGAAAAAGAGAAGGTAGGCGTTTGATTTTGTCTAAGCCTAGGGTTGAAAGGAGTCATATTGTGGCAGAGATACCAGAAAAAGAGCAGGTAGGTATTTGATTGTGTCTAAGCCTGGGGTTGAAGGGAGTCATATTGTGGCAGAGATACAAGAAAAAGAGCAGGTAGGTATTTGATTTTGTCTAAGCCTAGGGTTGATGGGAGACATATTGTGGCAGAGATACAAGAAAAAGAGCAGGTAGGTATTTGATTGTGTCTAAGACTAGGGTTGAAGGGAGACGTATTGTGGCAGAGATACAAGAAAAAGAACAGGTAGTTATTTGATTATGTCTAAGACTAGGGTTGAAGGGAGACATATTGTGGCAGAGATACAAGAAAAAGAGCAGGTAGGTATTTGATTATGTCTAAGACTAGGGTTGAAGGGAGACATATTGTGGCAGAGATACAAGAAAAAGAGCAGGTAGTTATTTGATTGTGTTTAAGCCTGGGGCTGAAGGGAGACATATTGTGGCAGAGATACAAGAAAAAGAGCAGGTAGGTATTTGATTGTGTCCAAGCCTAGGGTTGAAGGGAGACATATTGTGGCAGAGATACAAGAAAAAGAGCAGGTAGGCAGGTAGGCGTTTGATTATGTCTAAGCCTAGGGGTTGAAGGGGGACATATTGTGGCAGAGATACAAGAAAAAGAGCAGGTAGGCGTTTGATTATGTCTAAGCCTAGGGTTGAAGGGAGACATATTGTGGCAGAGATACCAGAAAAAGAGCAGGTATTTGATTATGTCTAAGACTAGGGTTGAAGGGGACATATTGTGGCAGAGATACAAGAAAAAGAGCAGGTAGGTATTTGATAGTGTTTAAGACTAGGGTTGAAGGGAGACATATTGTGGAAGAGATACAAGAAAAAGAACAGGTAGGCGTTTGATAGTGTCTAAGCCTAGGGTTGAAGGGAGACATATTGTGGCAGAGATACAAGAAAAAGAGCAGGTAGGTATTTGATAGTGTTTAAGACTAGGGTTGAAGGGAGACATATTGTGGCAGAGATACAAGAAAAAGAGCAGGTTTTTGATTATGTCTAAGACTAGGGTTGAAGGGAGACATATTGTGGCTGAGATACAAGAAATAGAACAGGTAGGTATTTGATTTTATTTAAGACTAGTGTTGAAGGGAGACATATTGTGGCAGAGATACAAGAAAAAGAGCAGGTAGGTATTTGATTATGTTTAAGACTAGGGTTGAAGGGAGACATATTGTGGCAGAGATACAAGAAAAAGAGCAGGTAGGCGTTTGATAGTGTCTAAGCCTAGGGTTGAAGGGAGACATATTGTGGCAGAGATACAAGAAAAAGAGCAGGTAGGTATTTGATAGTGTCTAAGCCTAGGGTTGAAGGGAGACATATTGTGGCAGAGATACAAGAAAAAGAGCAGGTAGGTATTTGATAGTGTCTAAGCCTAGGGTTGAAGGGAGACATATTGTGGCAGAGATAAAAGAAAAAGAGCAGGTATTTGATTATGTCTAAGCCTAGGGTTGAAGGGAGACATATTGTGGCAGAGATACAAGAAAAAGAGCAGGTAGGTATTTAAAAGTGTCTAAGCCTGGGGTTGAAGGGAGATTTATTGTTGCAGAGATACAAGAAAAAGAGCAGGTAGGTATTTGATTATGTCTAAGCCTAGGGTTGAAGGGAGACATATTGTGGCAGAGATACAAGAAAAAGAACAGGCAGGTATTTGATTTTGTCTAAGCCAAGGGTTGAAGGGAGACATACTGTGGCAGAGATACAAGAAAAAGAGCAGGTAGGTATTTGATTTTGTCTAAGACTAGGGTTGAAGGGAGACATATTGTGGCAGAGATACAAGAAAAAGAGCAGGTAGGTATTTGATAGTGTTTAAGACTAGGGTTGAAGGGAGACATATTGTGGCAGAGATACAAGAAAAAGAGCAGGTATTTGATTATGTCTAAGCCTAGGGTTGAAGGGAGACATATTGTGGCAGAGATACAAGAAAAAGAGCAGGTAGGTATTTGATAGTGTCTAAGCCTAGGGTTGAAGGGAGACATATTGTGGCAGAGATACAAGAAAAAGAGCAGGTATTTGATTATGTCTAAGCCTAGGGTTGAAGGGAGACATATTGTGGCAGAGATACAAGAAAAAGAGCAGGTAGGTATTTAAAAGTGTCGAAGCCTAGGGTTGAAGGGAGACATATTGTGGCAGAGATACAAGAAAAAGAGCAGGTAGGTATTTGATTATGTCTAAGCCTAGGGTTGAAGGGGGACATATTGTGGCAGAGATACAAGAAAAAGAACAGGCAGGTATTTGATTTTGTCTAAGCCAAGGGTTGAAGGGAGACATACTGTGGCAGAGATACAAGAAAAAGAGCAGGTAGGTATTTGATTTTGTCTAAGGCTAGGGTTGAAGGGAGACAAATTGTGGCAGAGATACAAGAAAAAGAGCAGGTAGATATTTGATTTTGTCTAAGCCTAGGGTTGAAGGGAGATATATTGTGGCAGAGATACAAGAAAAAGAGCTGGTAGGTTTTTGATTATGTCTAAGACTAGGGTTGAAGGAAGACATATTGTGGCAGAGATACAAGAAAAAGAGCAGGTAGTTATTTGATTATGTCTAAGCCTGGGGATGAAGGGAGTCATATTGTGGCTGAGATACACAATATCTCGGGGTCTTGTATCTATTTGATTTTGTCTAAGCCAAGGGTTGAAGGGAGACATACTGTGGCAGAGATACAAGAAAAAGAGCAGGTAGGTATTTGATTATGTCTAAGACTAGGGTTGAAGGGAAACATATTGTGGCTGAGATACCAGAAAAAGAGAAGGTAGGTATTTGATTATGTCTAAGACTAGGGTTGAAGGGAGACATATTCTGGCAGAGATACAAGAAAAAGAGCAGGTAGGTATTTGATTATGTCTAAGCATAGGGTTGAAGGGAGACATATTGTGGCAGAGATACAAGAAAAAGAGCAGGTAGGTATTTGATTATGTCTAAGACTAGGGTTGAAGGGAGACATATTGTGGCAGAGATACAAGAAAAAGAGCAGGTAGGTATTTGATTATGTCTAAGACTAGGGTTGAAGGGAGACATATTGTGGCTGAGATACCAGAAAAAGAGCAGGTAGGTATTTGATTATGTCTAAGCCTAGGGTTGAAGGGAGACATATTGTGGCAGAAATACAAGAAAAAGAGCAGGTAGGCGTTTGATTTTGTCTAAGCCTAGGGTTGAAGGGAGTCATATTGTGGCAGAGATACCAGAAAAAAGAGCAGGTAGGTATTTGATTTTGTCTAAGCCTGGGGTTCAAGGGAGTCATATTGTGGCAGAGATACAAGAAAAAGAGCAGGTAGGTATTTGATTATGTCTAAGACTAGGGTTGAAGGGAGACATATTGTGGCAGAGATACAAGAAAAAGAGCAGGTAGGTATTTGATTATGTCTAAGACTAGGGTTAAGGGGAGACATATTGTGGCTGAGATACCAGAAAAAGAGCAGGTAGGTTTTTGATTATGTCTAAGACTAGGGTTGATGGGAGACATATTGTGGCAGAGATACAAGAAAAAGAGCAGGTAGGTATTTGATTGTGTCTAAGACTAGGGTTGAAGGGAGACGTATTGTGGCAGAGATACAAGAAAAAGAACAGGTAGTTATTTGATTATGTCTAAGACTAGGGTTGAAGGGAGACATATTGTGGCAGAGATACAAGAAAAAGAGCAGGTAGGTATTTGATTATGTCTAAGCCTAGGGTTGAAGGGAGACATATTGTGGCAGAGATACAATAAAAAGAACAGGCAGGTATTTGATTTTGTCTAAGCCAAGGGTTGAAGGGAGACATACTGTGGCAGAGAAACAAGAAAAAGAGCAGGTAGGTATTTAATTTTGTCTAAGACTAGGGTTGAAGGGAGACATATTGTGGCAGAGATACAAGAAAAAGAGCAGGTAGGTATTTGATAGTGTTTAAGACTAGGGTTGAAGGGAGACATATTGTGGCAGAGATACAAGAAAAAGAGCAGGTATTTGATTATGTCTAAGCCTAGGGTTGAAGGGAGACATATTGTGGCAGAGATACAAGAAAAAGAGCAGGTAGGTATTTGATAGTGTCTAAGCCTAGGGTTGAAGGGAGACATATTGTGGCAGAGTTACAAGAAAAAGAGCAGGTATTTGATTATGTCTAAGCCTAGGGTTGAAGGGAGACATATTGTGGCAGAGATACAAGAAAAAGAGCAGGTAGGTATTTAAAAGTGTCTAAGCCTAGGGTTGAAGGGAGACATATTGTGGCAGAGATACAAGAAAAAGAGCAGGTAGGTATTTGATTATGTCTAAGCCTAGGGTTGAAGGGAGACATATTGTGGCAGAGATACAAGAAAAAGAACAGGCAGGTATTTGATTTTGTCTAAGCCAAGGGTTGAAGGGAGACATACTGTGGCAGAGATACAAGAAAAAGAGCAGGTAGGTATTTGATTTTGTCTAAGCCTAGGGTTGAAGGGAGTCATATTGTGGCAGAGATACAAGAAAAAGAGCAGGTAGATATTTGATTTTGTCTAAGCCTAGGGTTGAAGGGAGACATATTGTGGCAGAGATACAAGAAAAAGAGCTGGTAGGTTTTTGATTATGTCTAAGACTAGGGTTAAAGGAAGACATATTGTGGCAGAGATACAAGAAAAAGAGCAGGTAGTTATTTGATTATGTCTAAGCCAGGGGTTGAGGGGAGTCATATTGTGGCTGAGATACAAGAAAAAGAGCAGGTAGGTATTTGATTATGTCTAAGACTAGGGTTGAAGGGAGACATATTGTGGCTGAGATACCAGAAAAAGAGAAGGTAGGTATTTGATTATGTCTAAGACTAGGGTTGAAGGGAGACATATTGTGGCAGAGATACAAGAAAAAGAGCAGGTAGGTATTTGATTATGTCTAAGCCTAGGGTTGAAGGGAGACATATTGTGGCAGAGATACAAGAAAAAGAGCAGGTAGGTATTTGATTATGTCTAAGACTAGGGTTGAAGGGAGACATATTGTGGCAGAGATACAAGAAAAAGAGCAGGTAGGTATTTGATTATGTCTAAGACTAGGGTTGAAGGGAGACATATTGTGGCTGAGATACCAGAAAAAGAGCAGGTAGGTATTTGATTATGTCTAAGCCTAGGGTTGAAGGGAGACATTGTTACATGTGGGTTTACGGCGTCCCGCAAACCCCCATGCTGACAAGACAACCGAGCGTGATCTCTGACAGGTGTACGGGCAGCTGTGGGGTAAGGCACAAGAAAGATGTTAAATGATTGACATGAATTATTTACAGTATCTACATACAACACTTACTAACACAAAACATCACAAATTGTTGCTTCTGTAGCCAACTCACGACGTCCGCTCCGAAGGCAAAACACTGTTCTGTGCTCGGAACGGGTGACGTGAATACCTACAGAAGCAAACAACAAAAACAACAAGAAAAACAAAAAAAGAAACAACACAAAACGCGACTGGCCAGTTTATAACTTTGGGTGAATCCCCCACTCGCGTGACACTTCTTCTCGCGAACTAGTAAAACTAGTCTATCAACATAATTGATTATCCTAGGATTAGCGATCACGTTTGCTGATCAGCCGTTTAGTGATCGTCCAAATAAGGTAAGTTGACCTCTTCCATGATCACATTTGTTTACAACGAACAATGATTTAGAAGAATCTGCTTCTATCCTGGTAGGCGCTGATTACGGCGGTCTGTCCGCCCTTGCTGGACCCTAACGCCTAGCGTCGTACCAGTACCTGCTGCTATGAAGCAGGGAGCAGCAGGTCACACATTGTTATGCCTGCAAATTACGATAACGGGACTAGAAACGAGTCACAAAACATACATACTATATCATGATCCCCCTCCCGGAGAAGTAAGAATATGTTCATGCATATACCGTTATTGCGCATGCGCCGACCAGACATACAGGCTGATTAGTGCATGCGACAAATAACCGTACAGCAGAACTCAACTTGACTGTGCATCAAATTATCAGCACCCAGCGCTTGACACAATAATACTCAAAGTTCATGTTTCCTTACTGAGCACTACAGAAATCAATTAATGCTCACTACTACTGAGCATAATACTCATCAAATTTGTGCTCACTACATTATCACAAGTAAGAGGCAATTGAACAGACCACGCCTTTGCGCTACCTGGTCAGCCGCCAATTACAGGAAACATAACAATCTCTATTTCATATCCTTCTCCGCGACACGGCTCACAAATATAGCTATTCACAAATTCAATACATTAATAACAGATAGAAACTACAACAGAAGATTTTCATCTATAATCTACAACATTTGTTAGTGTCTCATATGGGCCAACACTGTTTGCCGTAAATTCTCTCTATTTGGTAGGCACCCCGTCACAACCGTCCTCGCGACGCCGATGACGCAGCTGACGTCATCCCCGCCGCTCAGGCCGTTATGACGTGTGGCGACCAAATACTCCCACTTATCATCATCACGTTCTTTATATGTACATACATGCACAAACTGAGTTATCAGACAAAAACGGCATCATTACAAAATGAACTCGTAATTCTTCTTGAACAAAATTATTTCTAATCAACGTGAACATGCTTGTAAAATAAAATTCATTACAGTTCATCATCACGGATAACCCAACAGGCTCTTGTATGAGTTTGCCCTGATGATGAAGATGTAGTTAAACCCGTCTTAAGTTTACGTCCCCTCTACACCTAATATCATATTGGGACGGAACCACGGTTTTCTAACCACAGCTAGTCACAAGTCATAGATCAAACAAGTGACCCGGCGTTTATTAATTACATTCTACAAAAGGGGTCTAAAAGCCTAAATGAATCTAGAATGAGCGGGTGTCCAAACTTTACGTCTCACCAACATCTAGGGTCAGCATGAGACAGGACCTCACTTAGAAAGACTCATTCTACTACTGGAGAAGCCTGGGATCGATCCTGCGACGTCTAGCTGGCAAAGCTAGTAGCCTAATCACTACAGGCCACAACAGTGAATTCAGAATAGGCTTCAGAAAGTTGGGGTATACTAGAAGTAAACCCCTCCAAAACCTACAAGCATGTTCATACAAAAATAATACTAAACATAGATTTAACATACCTTTCAATATACTTTCTATTTCCCCGTCACAATGTTGTGTTTACTCTTTACAACTTGACCTGCTGCTAAGGCGTCCGCTTTTTCCAGGGTTTATATATCTATGAATACTACCGGAAAATCATGCCTACTCGTATTACCTCGCTTTGTTCGTGGGGAAGTGGAGATACCGGCCACAAACAAAGCCAGATAGCAAAATCGAGTAGATAATGGATTTGCCTTCAAATAGTATATTTCCCATAGGAAAAATTGATGAAACGACCCTATAATCAATGACATGACTCCTGTCAAAACGAACACCCACACAACACGTGACGGGAATAAAAATCATATATGGCACAATTTGGCGGTTGGCGATTTTTAGGCAAATTCTATAGGACTCGGCCTTTTAGCGGCCCCCTGTATTGTAAAAACAGCTCTCTATAAACCACTCATGCATACATCGTATGATATGTGCATGACTTGTTCATGGAGCCGCATAGTTTGCGTACCATATTTCACCCAAAATATTTCACTCACACCGCCCTACCATATATCTACTAAAATAATTTAGATGTGCATAAGCACCAGAGAGGTTTCCTATTCCATCTCGTAACAAAGGTTTCCCCTTTTGGAGAAAAAACAATCAGAAATGTTTTTTCTTTGTGTATAGAGATGGAATAGGATGAACCTATCTAAACAAGACAGCTATTTACACAACAACCGTGCGAATAATTACCTACTAAGGTAGTCTGCCCCCAAATTTTCTTAAGTAAAATTTAGCTAGTAAGCCAAGGTGGTTTGCCCCAGAATTTTCCTGTTCCCCTGACACTCTGTTGTTTGTTAGAAAACGGATATCGTTTTAATCTTACTGGAGGTGGCCTTTCTGGCTTAACAGATTTGATTGATTTCACAGGTTCTGACATAAATGTGGTACATATAATTTGGTCTGTCTGACATGTCAGTCCTGCAAGGCGCTGTTCTCTCAGCCCTTCTGTCTCCTCACTCTCCTCCGTTTCCTCACCCTCTACTGACGTTAGTGTATGTGGGACGCTAACGTCGCCGTCACTTTCCTGTTGCTCTGCAGTTTCAAAACTGCTGTCTTCAAATGAAGACTCGTCGACGTCATTTTTGTCATGACTGTCTGTCAACAAATTAGGTTTAGAGATCAGACAATGAGACGTCACAGTCTGACGCTCAACATACTGTTTCAGTATATTAGCGTGATATGTGTTAACATTTCCATTGACGTCAATCTTATAATCCATTCTGTTCACTACCTCAACAACTTCATAAGGACCTTTCCATTGAAGCAATAATTTATTACTGTCTGTCGGTAGTAACAACAGTACTTTGTCGCCGACGTCAAATTTACGCGACCTCGCGCCTTTATCATAATAAGCTTTCTGCTTAATCTGAACCTTCTTTAAATTATCACGCGCTAATTTGCATGTCTGCTCTAACCGTTCCCTAAGCTCAATAACGTATTGATACGTCGAAAGAACTTGCTCATCGCGTACCTCTTCAGCCCATAATTCTCTTAATATTGTCATTGGACCTCTGACGTTACGTCCATATAACAACTCAAAAGGGGAGTATCCTAAAGACTCTTGTGGGACTTCCCTTACCGCAAATAATAAGGCTGGAAGATATTTATCCCAATCTTTTGGACGTTCAGCACACATGCGACGTAACATCTGCTTTAACGTAGCGTGGAAACGCTCTATCAGTCCGTTGCAAATTGGGTGTCTCGGACTACACGTTAACTGTTGAAGAGAAAGAAGTCTGCTGACTTCCTTCATTACCTCAGCAGTAAACTGTGATCCACAATCAGTCAACATTTCATCAGGAATGCCAACCCTACTAAACATTTCAATAAGCGCTTCCGCGACACGTTCCGTCTCAATACTCGGTAAAGCTATCGCCTCTGGATACCTTGTCGCATAATCTATCATGGTTAAAATATACCGAGATTTCCTATCAGATCGAGGCTCAATTGGACCAACTATGTCCACTGCCACCCTCTTAAATGGCGTATCAATCAATGGCATTTTTCCTAGAGGTACTTTAGTGACCCGACCTTTCTGAATAGTTCTCTGACAAATATCACAAGATTTACAAAATCTAGCGACATCACCGCAAATACCGGGCCAGTAAAACTCAGTTACAACTCTATCCAATGTCTTCCTAATACCCATATGTCCAGACATAAGCGTTTCATGAGCCAGTTTCAACACCTTTCCTCGGAAACTTTGAGGGACCACAAGTTGGAAAGAGACTTTGTTACCCTTGGTGAACTCCCTATATGCCAAACCTTTTTTCTCAATAAACCTAGTTTCACCTCGGTTTAAACCACGACTCACAGTCTTGTTCCCAGATACAACCCTTTTCCTGATGTTTTCCAAAGTTGGATCATCAACCTGAGCTTGCTTGAAAGCCTCCTTGTCATCGTTAATGATCTGATCGGGAACCTTAAGTTTTCTGTAAGGCTTCTCATCCTGCCTAGTTTGAGACCTAGTTACAGCCGCAGCTGAGAAATGAGACATATCAGGAAGTTTTGATCCATCAATGTTACCGATAACCAAATCGTACAACGTATCATCCATACACAAAGCTTCAGTTTTCCCAGTGAAAAAAGGACAATCAATGTCAATCATTGCCAAAGGATACCTTTGTGTGGATTCATCAATCAACGTAACATTTGATTCCTTTCCTATTAACTGACTATCCGAAACCAAACTTCTCCGAACGACACAGCCTGTACACCCAGTATCTCTTAATACAACCACCTTTTTATTATTAACCAATCCTTGTGCCGTCGGTAACCTTGCCTTTAAGAAGTAACAGACACCTTCCCTAGTTTCCTTACTACACTCCTCCCTATCCGAAATCAAAGGATCACCAACCTTATTTTCAAAAATACTTCCAATCTCATCACCTTTCCTAGTTACTTCCGTTTGACAAAAACTAACTTGGTGTGCTGCGCCACGTGGTGTGCTATTATTTTTACCGCGTCCGCGAAAAGACCCTCTAAAATTACCACGACCACGTGTATAACCACGACCTACATTCTGCGTATTCTCATTCTTAACCTGAGAACCTTGAGTCTCTACGCGCGTGTTAAAATTTTCTTTAACACCGCTATCCCCCACTCCAGCTGCTCCTACCTCTGCGCTATACAATTGTTTCCTGTCGGGGTTCTTAAAACATTTAATTGTTAAATGCCCCTTACCGCATATGCTACATTTGATCTCTGGCTGGTGTTCCCGGCTGTGGAACAGCACATTGATACTCTGAATCATCAACTTTAGAAAAAAAAAAAAAAAAAAATAATGCATTGACAGCCACATTTAGAAATTAACTTGAATCTTCCTTCCTGCGTTGATGAAGTGCGAAACCCATGTATTCAACTGAATGGATACTGACAAGTCGATAATTTCTGAGCAGGAAGGCAAGGCAAACCCCACTTTTTCTTGGTAACGAAAAATTTAAGTAGACCCCACTTAATTGTGTTACCTGACATTCTACTAAGTTAAATTGGAGCTACTAATTGATCTTACCCACACATGGTTCTGACGTAGTCACGTTAACAATTTACTGACGTTGACATAACGTTAGCGTTAATATTTACGCAGTGGCTTGAGGTTAGGTATGACGTAATAGAAACATTAATGGTGACTTGTTATGATCGGAGTTTTGTAATGTGATAAAACTTCGGATTGTAGCATTTTACTGTAAACGTCGTCAGTTTATGACGTCATATTAGACTACCAGTACGCAACGTCATACTGTGCTAAAAGCATTTGACATTTCAAATCGCGTGTGCTTTAAATAACTAACGTTTTAGTTAGATTAACGCGTATAACACATATCTTAACGTTTTAGTTAAGCCCATTCAATCATCGCTGATCATAACTGATCAGTTTATAGTGGTTTTGATAGTAACGTGAGATTTACGTTATCAATAATGGAGCGTTTAATGCAATTGGGAAAGGACTTAGGTTATGAGGGGAAGGAGTTACAAGGTTTTGTTAAAGAGCAGCAGGATATTGAGCGGGCAGAAAGGCAAGAGCAAAGGGATTTAGAAAGGTTAAGGTCTGAAGAAAAGGAAAAGGAAAGGGCAGAAAAAGAAAAGGAAAGGGTACATGAACTAGCTAAGTTAGAGGAAAAGGAAAAGGAAAGGGCTGAAAAAGAAAAGGAAAGGGCACATGAACTAGCTATGTTGAATGTTAACAAGGAACTTGAAATGGCACGCATTAAGACTGAAAGGGAGGCAAAAGAGATTAGTGAGGCCCATTTAGAAAAAATAAAACATGGGTTTGAGCTACAGCACCAAGAATTAAGGAATCAGTTAGAAATGCAGAGAGCGAAGCTCGAGCTAGAATTTGAAAAGCAAAAAGCTGAGAAGGTGGCTCATGCCCGGGATCCTAAGTTACCTTATTTTGAAGAGGGTAAAGATAAAATGGATAGTTATTTATCTAGATTTGAGAAATATGCTACGGCTAATAAATGGGATAAGAGTGTTTGGGCCGCGTATTTAAGTGCATTGCTCAAAGGGCGCGCACTTGATGTATATGACCGGTTGTCAAATGAGGATGCGGCGGATTATGAAAAGTTAAAGGACGCTTTATTAAAGAATTTTGACATGACAGAGCGCAGATTTAGGAAACAGTTTCGTTATAGTAGGCCCGAGAAATCAGAAACGTTCATACAGTTCAGTAGTAGACTGAGAAGTTATTTAGAAAAATGGCTTAATATGGCAAAGATAGAAAAATCTTTTCCGGCTGTCTGTGATTTCATGGCAAGGGATCAGTTCCTGGAGTCATGTAATAGAGAACTGTATGTGCATCTGAAGCCAAAACAGTTTGGTAATTTAGATGAAATGGCTAGGGAGGCAGATTTGTTTGCAGAAGCGCGCGGGGGCGTATATAGTTGCATTAATAAGGGGCAACGCGATAATAGAGGCGCAGCGCAGGGTAAACAGGACAAAGTTGACTCGAACAAACCGAGTGGTAGACCGGATATCAAGTGTAGCAAGTGTAAGACCCCTTTTGTAGAATGTAATTAATAAACGCCGGGTCACTTGTTTGATCTATGACTTGTGACTAGCTGTGGTTAGAAAACCGTGGTTCCGTCCCAATATGATATTAGGTGTAGAGGGGACGTAAACTTAAGACGGGTTTAACTACATCTTCATCATCAGGGCAAACTCATACAAGAGCCTGTTGGGTTATCCGTGATGATGAACTGTAATGAATTTTATTTTACAAGCATGTTCACGTTGATTAGAAATAATTTTGTTCAAGAAGAATTACGAGTTCATTTTGTAATGATGCCGTTTTTGTCTGATAACTCAGTTTGTGCATGTATGTACATATAAAGAACGTGATGATGATAAGTGGGAGTATTTGGTCGCCACACGTCATAACGGCCTGAGCGGCGGGGATGACGTCAGCTGCGTCATCGGCGTCGCGAGGACGGTTGTGACGGGGTGCCTACCAAATAGAGAGAATTTACGGCAAACAGTGTTGGCCCATATGAGACACTAACAAATGTTGTAGATTATAGATGAAAATCTTCTGTTGTAGTTTCTATCTGTTATTAATGTATTGAATTTGTGAATAGCTATATTTGTGAGCCGTGTCGCGGAGAAGGATATGAAATAGAGATTGTTATGTTTCCTGTAATTGGCGGCTGACCAGGTAGCGCAAAGGCGTGGTCTGTTCAATTGCCTCTTACTTGTGATAATGTAGTGAGCACAAATTTGATGAGTATTATGCTCAGTAGTAGTGAGCATTAATTGATTTCTGTAGTGCTCAGTAAGGAAACATGAACTTTGAGTATTATTGTGTCAAGCGCTGGGTGCTGATAATTTGATGCACAGTCAAGTTGAGTTCTGCTGTACGGTTATTTGTCGCATGCACTAATCAGCCTGTATGTCTGGTCGGCGCATGCGCAATAACGGTATATGCATGAACATATTCTTACTTCTCCGGGAGGGGGATCATGATATAGTATGTATGTTTTGTGACTCGTTTCTAGTCCCGTTATCGTAATTTGCAGGCATAACAATGTGTGACCTGCTGCTCCCTGCTTCATAGCAGCAGGTACTGGTACGACGCTAGGCGTTAGGGTCCAGCAAGGGCGGACAGACCGCCGTAATCAGCGCCTACCAGGATAGAAGCAGATTCTTCTAAATCATTGTTCGTTGTAAACAAATGTGATCATGGAAGAGGTCAACTTACCTTATTTGGACGATCACTAAACGGCTGATCAGCAAACGTGATCGCTAATCCTAGGATAATCAATTATGTTGATAGACTAGTTTTACTAGTTCGCGAGAAGAAGTGTCACGCGAGTGGGGGATTCACCCAAAGTTATAAACTGGCCAGTCGCGTTTTGTGTTGTTTCTTTTTTTGTTTTTCTTGTTGTTTTTGTTGTTTGCTTCTGTAGGTATTCACGTCACCCGTTCCGAGCACAGAACAGTGTTTTGCCTTCGGAGCGGACGTCGTGAGTTGGCTACAGAAGCAACAATTTGTGATGTTTTGTGTTAGTAAGTGTTGTATGTAGATACTGTAAATAATTCATGTCAATCATTTAACATCTTTCTTGTGCCTTACCCCACAGCTGCCCGTACACCTGTCAGAGATCACGCTCGGTTGTCTTGTCAGCATGGGGGTTTGCGGGACGCCGTAAACCCACATGTAACATTTGGTGTCAGAAGTGGGATAGGACCTCACTTAGAAAGACTCATTCTACTACTGGAGAAGCCTGGGATCGATCCTGCGACGTCTAGCTGGCAAAGCTAGTAGCCTAATCACTACAGGCCACAACAGTGAATTCAGAATAGGCTTCAGAAAGTTGGGGTATACTAGAAGTAAACCCCTCCAAAACCTACAAGCATGTTCATACAAAAATAATACTAAACATAGATTTAACATACCTTTCAATATACTTTCTATTTCCCCGTCACAATGTTGTGTTTACTCTTTACAACTTGACCTGCTGCTAAGGCGTCCGCTTTTTCCAGGGTTTATATATCTATGAATACTACCGGAAAATCATGCCTACTCGTATTACCTCGCTTTGTTCGTGGGGAAGTGGAGATACCGGCCACAAACAAAGCCAGATAGCAAAATCGAGTAGATAATGGATTTGCCTTCAAATAGTATATTTCCCATAGGAAAAATTGATGAAACGACCCTATAATCAATGACATGACTCCTGTCAAAACGAACACCCACACAACACGTGACGGGAATAAAAATCATATATGGCACAATTTGGCGGTTGGCGATTTTTAGGCAAATTCTATAGGACTCGGCCTTTTAGCGGCCCCCTGTATTGTAAAAACAGCTCTCTATAAACCACTCATGCATACATCGTATGATATGTGCATGACTTGTTCATGGAGCCGCATAGTTTGCGTACCATATTTCACCCAAAATATTTCACTCACACCGCCCTACCATATATCTACTAAAATAATTTAGATGTGCATAAGCACCAGAGAGGTTTCCTATTCCATCTCGTAACAGACATATTGTGGCAGAAATACAAGAAAAAGAGCAGGTAGGCGTTTGATTTTGTCTAAGCCTAGGGTTGAAGGGAGTCATATTGTGGCAGAGATACCAGAAAAAGAGCAGGTAGGTATTTGATTGTGTCTAAGCCTGGGGTTGAAGGGAGTCATATTGTGGCAGAGATACAAGAAAAAGAGCAGGTAGGTATTTGATTATGTCTAAGACTAGGGTTGAAGGGAGACATATTGTGGCAGAGATACAAGAAAAAAAGCAGGTAGGTATTTGATTATGTCTAAGACTAGGGTTAAGGGGAGACATATTGTGGCTGAGATACCAGAAAAAGAGCAGGTAGGTATTTGATTATGTCTAAGACTAGGGTTGATGGGAGACATATTGTGGCAGAGATACAAGAAAAAGAGCAGGTAGGTATTTGATTGTGTCTAAGACTAGGGTTGAAGGGAGACGTATTGTGGCAGAGATACAAGAAAAAGAACTGGTAGTTATTTGATTATGTCTAAGACTAGGGTTGAAGGGAGACATATTGTGGCAGAGATACAAGAAAAAGAGCAGGAAGGTATTTGATTATGTTTAAGACTAGGGTTGAAGGGAGACATATTGTGGCAGAGATACAAGAAAAAGAGCAGGTATTTGATTATGTCTAAGCCTAGGGTTGAAGGGAGACATATTGTGGCAGAGATACAAGAAAAAGAGCAGGTAGTTATTTGATTGTGTTTAAGCCTGGGGCTGAAGGGAGACATATTGTGGCAGAGGTACAAGAAAAAGAGCAGGTAGGTATTTTATTGTGTTTAAGCCTAGGGTTGAAGGGAGACATATTGTGGCAGAGATACAAGAAAAAGAGCAGGTAGGCGTTTGATTATGTCTAAGCCTAGTGTTGAAGGGAGACATATTGTGGCAGAGATACAAGAAAAAGAGCAGGTAGGCGTTTGATTATGTCTAAGCCTAGGGTTGAAGGGAGACATATTGTGGCAGAGATACAAGAAAAAGAGCAGGCAGGTATTTGATTTTGTCTAAGCCTAGGGTTGAAGGGAGACATATTGTGGCAGAGATACAAGAAAAAGAACAGGTAGGTATTTGATTATGTTTAAGACTAGGATTGAAGGGAGACATATTGTGGCAGAGATACAAGAAAAAGAGCAGGTAGGTATATCTGAGATTGAAGGGAGGCACATAGGGGCTAAGATACAAGAAAAAGAGCGTGGATACTTGATTATGTGTAAGCCTATGGTTGACTTGTTCTTAACGTCCCCGTCAACGATGCATAGATCAGTCTGGCGACGTTGCTTCCAAATCTATGGGACTTTGTGATGAAATGACATCTCAAGCCCTGCCGTTCAATGAAGCCGATAAGGTTTATAATAACCGACGGTCCGACGCACAACACGTTTCCTGGGCAGGCGTAGAAACCTGTACTCATGTGCGAACGGTTTCAGCTCTGGATGGAAGTATCATGCAGCCCAATCTATTTCTTAAAGCCCCGATGGGCGGTGGCCGTAAGCCTCTTTTGGAAGGGAGTTATAGTGTGGCAGAGAAACAAAAAAGAGCAGGCAGGTATTTAATTATATCAAAGCCTTATTTTGAAAATGGAGACACTGTGGGTGCGATTCACGAAAATGAGCAGGTGAATAGCTGGGTGATCGGAACGGAGGTATTGCCTGACCTTTTATGCGATTGTTGAAGATAACCCATTATTGAGGCGGATTTTACCCATTGCATCGCTGTGATTAAAGTCGAAGAGGAGACTGTAGGAATACATATTGTTGTTGCTTGAATACAAGAAAAGGAGCTTGTAGGCACGTATGTAATGTCTAAGCCAGGACTTGAAAGAGAAGCATTGTGGCTGAGACACATCACGTGATTGAGTCCGTGAAATGAAAACCAATAAATCCCACTTTATATAGAGAGAAATGGGGGATACGGGGGTATACATTATTTTTCATATTTCTACTCCAAGACATAGGCTGTGGGTACTCGTTAGAACCGCCTCGACGAGGCGGTTCTAACGAGCACTCACAACCTATGTTACTTAGATTGTTGGTACTCGTCAGAACCGCATCAACGAGAAGGTTATAACGAACACCCACAACCTATGTTTGCCGCATCAATAAGAAAAATGTCACGGATTTTACTCAGAAAAGTAGCCATTTTGGATATGTGAAAAATGCACTATTTCACACGGCTGTTTTATCGTTATAACATGAAAAAGAAAATGTAGGTCATTTGATGATGTACAGATTGGAGACTGCAGGAAGACTTATAGGTGCTCAGACACAATGAATCAAAGTACTGATAACACTGTTGGGTCGATTGTCACTGAGTTTAGGCCTGATCTTTGTTTTACTTCTACTTGACATTACGCAAGCACGCCTATACAAATACATTGCCACCTTTATCGGCGAAAAAATGAAAATTTTATGATGAAAAAATTTGATATTTTTTCTTATTTCTGCTCAAAATATAGATTGTGGTACTCGTTAGAACCGCATCATCAAGGCGGTTCTAAAGAGTACTCACAATCTATATTTGAGACTCAAAATATAGATTGTGGGTACTCGTTAGAACCGCCTCATCGAGGCGGTTCTAACGAGTACTCACAATCTTTATTTGAGAACAGAAATAAGAAAAATACGGTATACTCCCGAAAACCCCTGTTTTACTATATAAAAGTGGGATTCAAAGGGGTCAAACTTATATAGGCGTGTTTTCGTGATGAATATGAACATGATCTGTGACGTAGATTGTTAACTTTGTCTTTAGCCCTCACTTGATCTGGGTCTTGACTCTTTGTCAAGCCCTACCCATGGTTCCAGTCCAGCTTCTATATATAATCCTATTACGCAACACGCTGACCTCACCGCGGTACAATCAACACGGCTATTTTCTATAAAAATTGTTAGCCCTCGCCCATCGGGGCTTGAAGAAATAGAAAGGGCTGCATTGCACACGAGTTAATGGGTCTAATCCTGCCCAGGCAAAGTGGAGCGAGTCGGAGCGGCCATGCATATAAACCCTTTTGGTTTCATTGGGCAGCAGGCATTGAGATGTTATTTCATCTCAATATCGGGTAAAAGGGCAACAAAGTATGAAGCAGTGTCTCCAAACTCACCTAAATAGTGTTGACGGGGACGTCAAACCTACAAATCAATGATTGTCACATGGAATTAAGCACTGAAAAAATTCTATGCTTTGTAACTTGGATCGATTGCCAAACAATCGATCCACAAGTGGTTCAGATACAGTAGAACTTCGATGGCTCGAACATCGGTGGCTCGTATACTATGGCTGAGTCGAACCCGTTTTTGAGACCCTAGGGAATTCCTCTACATAAGTGCAGTGTGGGATTTTTTTTTCTTTTATCTTGCCAATGTATGCTTGTGTACTCATTAGAATCGCCTCGATGAGGCGATTCTAATGAGTACACACAGCATACTTTTTTCATAGAACATCGAAAAGATGTCAAAAATTAACTCCGATATGTCCCCTGTCAGTAACCCTCAGTGACTCGAACTAGCCTTGCCTCGAACAGATTTTCGTTGCCCCAAAGGTGTTCGAGCCATTGAAGTTCGACTTAGGTTGCTTGAAGAGTGTGTGTGTGCGTGTTGGTGGGGGGGGGGGGGGTATATAAATGGCTGCAGTTGAGAAAGTCTGCGAGTGAAGGGTGCACACTGTATCGTTTGATTTGAGGTTTAATGTCCCCCTCAGCATTATTTAAGTCGTTTTGGAGATCTTGCTTTCAATTTTGTTGGACTTTTACGGTTTACCCGACATCGAGATAATTTTTTTTTTTTTTTGGGGGGGGGGGGGGTTACGGCCCTTTCAAGATTATTTCACTCATATCGAGCCGATCGTTAATCAGAGGTGGGCGAAAACCGGAATACCCGGAGAAAAACCACCTGACCTTCCGTTGCAGAACTTGGCGTCTCACACGTGGCCCGAGCGAGGCTCGAACCTACGGCGGTGAGAGACCTAAAGACTAAGAGTCAGCGCTCTTATCCACTAGGCCACGGAGGCCCGTTGACATCGAGATAATATCACATCTCAATCCCTGCCACCATATGACACCAAAAGGATTATGTGCATGGACAGTCCGACAAACAACACTTTGACGTTGCAGGCGTAGACCTGCGGAGCGGTTTGCGGTCGGTTTCGGCTCTGCGTGGAAACATCTATTTCTTCAAGTCCCGATGTGTGGGGGCATTATTATATCAATGATATATATATATAAAGGTGCAGGTGGGAACGTTTGAAATAGTAGTATAGGTACAAGAAATACACATATGGGAGACGAAATGGATCAAGCGTGAGTGAATGAGTGAGTGAGTGAGTGAGTGTGTGAGTGAGTGAGTGAGTGAGTGAGTGAGTGAGTGAGTGAGTGAGTGAGTGAGTGAGTGAGTGAGTGAGTGAGTGAGTGAGCGAGTGAGTGAGTGAGTGAGTGTTGATATTTACGTCCCACCAACAGCTAAGGTTATATGGAGATGGGACCTCGGTTTAATGACGTATTCGAAAGTCTGGAGAAGCCCGGGCTCGCTCCTCCGATCCCTTGTTTACAAGGCGAGTAGCATAACCACTACACTACGGAGGCTTCATCGCCCCCGCCCATCGGGGCTTGAAGAAATAGATGAGCTGCATGATGCTTCCACGCAGAGCTGAAACCGACCCCACACGAGTACTGGTAAACCGCTTAGAGGATCTACTCCTACCCAGGGAAAGCTGTGCGTGTCGGATGCTTATAAACCCTATTGGTTTCATTGGGCGACAGGGCTACCAGAAGCCTCCGTGGTGTACTGGATGCGCTACTCGCCATGAAAACCAGGGATCGCAGGATCGATCCCGGCCTCTCCAGACTATCGGGTTAAACTAGTCTTTAAACCGAGGTCCCGTCTCCGTATGACCATAGCTGTTGGTTGGACGTAAAACTAGAACACTCACTCACACTCGCGACAGGGCTTGAGATATCATTTCATCTCAATGTCGGGTAAAAGTCCCACAAAGTTGGAAGCAACGTCTTCAAAATGACCTATACAGTGTTGGCGGGAACGTTAATCCCACAAACGGAGGCTTCTAAAATGGATCACGTTAAGGGGAATGGAAACACCTTCAGGGGAGGCAACTCATGCAAAAGTATTTTGTCTCCCATGTTAATAGGGGTCAACTCTTAAAGGAAAGAATTTGCTCCTGAGGAGCAAATTCTTTCCTTGAAGAGTAGACCCTTTTTTCAGCAACACTGGTTTATAGAAAAGCAAACAGGAAGTCCCGAAAGTTGTCTCCCTTTGAAAAGGGCGGACAAATCTGCCAGGTGTTCCCATTCCCCTTAAAGAGAGACATGTTATAAAAGGGAACAGGTCATTTGGATAATTGAAGATTACTTGCAAAAATGCACATGTGTCAAATATGAAAAAAAAATGAACATGAAGGTTTGTTATTCTATGGCCCTAAAGGCAAGAAGGAAGTGAAGAAAACGTATTAGGATTGGCCAAAATTACCAAACCATCGTCCTTGACAATCCAGGGTGTTAGCCCTTTTTGTACCAAATGGAATCTTCCTCTTCATATACAGCAGGAGTCCACTGCGAAATTCAGGGGTGTCAGGTTTTGTTTTTCTTCAAAATTTATTTGGGAAATAACTTAGATTTTTGCAAACAGTGTAGGCCCCGATCAGACGCCGCGTTCTGCGGCGTCTGATCTGGGCCTGCACTGTTTGCCCGGGTACCCCTTTAGGGCTTTCTGGTGCTAAATGGGTTAACCATTACGTTACACATCATTACCGAAGAAAAGCTAGCATAATAAATAAGTATCATATTTTTTCTTCCTCATTTAAAGTGATTAAGTCCTTATGACGAAACGAAATTGATCACCCCTGGGTAACCGAGGTTGACAAAGTACGGTTTTGTGTGTGAAAATTTGAGTGTAATGTCCCACCAACATTTATGGTAATATGAAGACCGGACCTTGGTTTAAAGACTCATCCGAAAGTCTTAGGAAGCCCGGAATCAGTCCCACGACCACATGGTTTGTAAGGCGAGTACTCGTATATCAAACACACCAAGGAGGCTTCTATATACGGTTTTGCCTAAGGTTTCTTATATTACTTATAATGGGCCCCGTCAAGCGATTTTGGTACTTATCGCCTATGCGAGCAGCGAATGTTCAGGCGAGCCTGCGCATCCGCGCAGTCTCGCCAGAACCTTCGCTGCTCGCTCATACAAGCAGTGAATCAGGAGGAACCTTCAGACAGAAAGCCATATCCCTGGCCCCTCTGAATGGCTGGGCATGCGCAGTTAAAATAGTCATGACGGAATGCTCGAAGACACAAATTCGCTTGGCGGGGCTCAAATGATACCATAAAAGCTCTGATTAGTCTTAATAGTCTTATTACACATACGGGTATTTTTCTCCTATGTCAATAGAGGTCAACTGTTAAAGGAAAGAATGTGCTCCTGAGGAGCAAATTCTTCCCTTTAAGAGTAGACCCCTTTTTCAGCGGGACAGGGCTTATAGAAAAGAAAGCAGGAAGTCACGAAAGTTGTCTCCCTTAGAAAAATGGCGGACAAATGTGCCAGGTATTCCCATTCCCCTTAAAGCCCTGTGACTAGACCCTTATACCCCTGAATCATAATATGAAATAAATGCACTGCCTTTTGAGCAAACACACTCATTTACACCCCTATCTAGCTATCTATATTCCTATATTACCAACTCAGTTAATTTGCAGCGTGGACACTTTAAAGTACCCTGAAGCACTAGCGTTTTACTTTAGATTTGGGGCTTATCATCATTTTGTAAATCTTGGGAAGGTAGAAATCCACAGGTAGCCAGATAGCTCATTGTGTCTTACACAATTCCCAGGGCTTTATTTTATACACCTGAGGGATAGTTTGCGAAAAGTTTTAATTGCTTGGCCAGACGAGAAGCGCTTTCCACCCTACCGAGAAGTTCCGTAAATGCTTCGGCATATGCTCTGGTTACTCGTTGGTCCAGTCGCGGTACTGGGTTTTACCGCCTAACATGTGCGGCTCAGTGCGGTACGTTTCAGTTAATTTAAACGCGTGACGTAGTTTCGAAACTTTCCCGCGGCCAAACTTCAGCGTTTGATGCATCGGTCTTCGAAAACAGCTTTTTAAAATTATTTCAGCGCATTTTGTGTTTCTGTTGTAATAGATCTTAACTCCTTTTGGTTTTGAGAAGCATTTGTTGGATAGGAATACAATTCTCATGAACTCTAAAGCAAACACTTCGTGTGTTTGCTATAAACCTTACTTCTGACTTTGAACCAGAAGCCTTCGTGGTGTAGTGGTTACTCTACTCGCCGTATGAACCAGGGGTCGCAGGATCGATCCCGGGCTTCTCCAGACTTTCGGATGAGTCTATAAACCGAGGTCCCGTCTCCGTATGACCTCAGCGATTGGTGAGACGTAAAACTCAAACACTCACTCACTCTGACGTTAAACCAGTCAGATTACTGTATAGTTTATTCCCAAACTGAATGTCAAGCAGTGTGTGTGTGTGTGAATTCGGGTTTAACGTCGCTTTCAACAATTTTCCAGTCATATCACGACGGTGTCTGGTTGCGACAGGGAGCGCAATGCTCACGTTTATAGTGCTGTCTCACTGAAGTATCATGTCCCAGACACATTACATGATACCACACCCAGTCACATTATCCTGACACTGGATCGACCAGTCCTAGCTCTATCCCGTAAATCTGAGTGCCAAGTGAGGAGCAGCTAGTACCATTTTTAACGACTTTGGTATGTCGCGGCCTGGGATCGAACCCGAGACCTCCCGTTCCCCGGAGCGGACACTCTACCAACTGAGCTATCGGGGCCGGTGTCAAGCAGTGTAAATATGTATATACACTGTTTGCAAAGGCAGTGTTTGTTCCGTTCTGCAGATTAATGGTTAATTCAATTCTTTATCTGTCCCTGTCTGAAACAGCCGCCCTCGATGGCCCAGTCGGATACGCTGTTTCGTTGGCGGATTCGATACCTGCCGGGTAGGCGACATCCTTTCGTGAAAATCTCTCACCCATCCGCTGACTGGAAATGGGCAGTTGTTAGTTCCTGGTGACCTTAAAATCTTAAAATAGATTTATCTGCTCGTTAGAACCGCCTTGGTGAGGCTGTTCTAACGACCAGCCCCAATCTTTGTTTTTAGCATCAAGAATCAATGTTTTGAACAGTAATATGATATACCCATGTTAACCCTAGTTTTCACTATAATTGGGCCCCGTCAAGCGATTTTGGTACTTATCGCCTAAGCGAGCAGCGAAGGTTCAGGCGAGCCTGCGCATCCGCGCAGTCTCGCCAGAACCTTCGCTGCTCGCTCATACAAGCAGTGAATCAAGAGGAACCTTCAGACGGAAAGCCATATCCCTGCCCCCTCTGAATGGCTGGGCATGCGCAGTTAAAATTTGTCATGACGGAATGCTCGAAGACACAAATTCGCTTGGCGGGGCTCAATAATTTATAAAGTGGGGTTTCCGGGGCGTTTTATACATAGACTCTTAACCGTGTTGAGTATAAAGAAATAGAGGATCTTACATGAGTGTTCATGTATTATTGAATTTATTAAACGAGTTGAGGAAAAGGGATAAAATACGAGGCTTTGCCGAACATTTTATCCCTTTTCCTGGACGAGTTTAATAAATTCAGTAATACATGAGCACGAATGCAAGATTCTATTTATCATATGACATTTAAAACGCATTTTATTCAGGATTGTTTACAAAAATATCAATATTTCCCCATAAGTAAACTCGACGTCGTTAAGGAAGTCGTACATGTAACGTTACGGGACGTATCAAGCTAATTTGCATATTTAATCCACTAGTGGATTATCGAAAATAATACCTGGCGTTATTACACTCTCAGACACCCTCAGTCATATGATAAAAAAATGATTGTTACCTTCTGTTCAAAGGTACATGTAAACGGTTCATAATCGGCAAATATCTAAACGCATCACGAGAACAAGCTTATATAATTTTAACCCCCTTGAACCCCACTTTTATACAGTAAAACTGGGGTTTACAGGGGTAAACCTTATTCTTTTTGCCTTATTCTGCTGTATAAATATAGATTGTGGGTGCTTGTTAAAACCGCCTCATCACTGCCTCGATGAGAGGGTTCTAACGAGTACCCACAATTTACAGTTTAATCAGAAATAAGAAAAATATCATTCACCGTTTTTCATCTTAACATTTTCTTCTTTTTTCGGCGATGAAGTGTACAGTGTGTTTGTATTAGTCGGGGGTTTTAAATCCATAGCTCCCGTATTTAAGCAGTTTAATGCACCTTATTTTCTCACACTTAACTATGATATGAATTCATTGAGAGGTATCTTAGCATCTTGAAAATGGAGTTAGAAAATCAAAAAAAAAGTGGGGGAACAGACATAAAAAGGGCAGATAGATACATGTTCCTACCCTATTTTCTCATTTAAGCATCCAAACAATTCCAAACGGCATCTCTGAAACTACAAGGCCAATTGAAATCTAATTATATGTGAAGCCGCCATGGGGTGGAAGAACAAACATATATTCTGAATGTCTGGGTCTATTGACCAAAATGTCCCCACCAGGCCCATATATGGTAAAAACCATTGAAAATCACCTTCTCAGGAACCAATCGACCGATGACCTTGAAACTAGGCATACAATACTGGGGATCCGGACCCTATCAAATTTGTTCAAATGATTACATTTGGTTGACCTTGAACTTTCTTACGTCATAGTCACATTCGGTCACTTCGGATTTTGTATGGAAAAGACAGGATTTTCTGCTTCTGCTCCAGCCTATAACATCAGCGTTGATATTTGCAACCATCAAAAGGATCCTGGTGCCATTATATTATTTATTCCTAATTTTTCTAAAACTAGTGTGTTAACTGATACCAAATCACATATACTGCATCAGTGTAGTCGAGAAATGAAAGTTTTTTTTTAGGAGTCTGTGTGAGTGACACACCAATATATGACCAAAAGCGATTTTGAATTCTCCACCTCAGGGAATACAATACCTTTTTGTATGCAGCATATTGGACTCTAGCCCTGCTACGAAATACGCCTATATAATTTTGACCCCCTTGAACCCCATTTTTATATAGGACAACTGGGTTTTCCGGGGGTATACGGTATTTTCTTATTTCTGCTCTAAAATATAGATTGTGGGTACTCGTTATACCCGCCTCGATGAGGTGCTTCTAACGAGTGCCCACAATCTATATTTTGAGCAGAAATAAGAAAAAATATCATAATTGTTCATCATAAAATTTTCATTTTTTTGGCGATAAAGGTGGCAATGTATTTGTATAGGCGTGTTTGCGTTATGTGTTCAACCATAATGTATGCGACGGCAACAAAAATACTTTGGCCGCAGTGGTCCTGAGACTGGCCTGTACTAAACCATTATGGTCTGTTAAAATAAATGGCCACCAAAGCTGGGGCGATTTATGTCCACTTAAGCTCTGGTAAGTGTAGTTTCCCATGGACTGCTTGTTTATAATTTTGTGTTCAGGGCAGTTAATAAAAGTCGCATAAGCTTGATGGCAAGCGTAAACTATATTTAATTGTCGTCATGATACAGCAGCCACAGTTTTCTGCTTTACCGATTGCGCTTGTTTGATTATCTTTTATTGCTTAGCTGCATTTTCCATGAATTGATGACCAGTTGTAGTTTGGTATGAAGTTACAATGACAGCAATACCTCTAAAAGATGAGATAACAACGTGGCCCTATTTCAGTCTTTTTTCAAAGGGTTGGCAGATTTTTGTCCAGTATTTCATAATTGAAGGAAATGCGTCCTTTAATGAGTTTACTCCTCTGAACAATCCAGCCTCCTTTTGGCTGAAGGTCTGCGAAATTTTACTGCAAACAAAAAAAAGAAACATTACTTGTTGAAACGACTTTACTTAAAGGTTTTAGAGGTTTATTGTTTTGTTTTTTACCATTAATTTGCTGCAGAAGATGCTCTACTAAATTTAAATATCAGCATCTAATTCTCCAACAGCGGATTTCATATGGTTGAATGACTCTAGGTTTGGTCGATCTTTTGGCAAACATGTGCGAATTGAGGTCAAGTTACACGAAAATGCAGCAAAGGTCAGTCGAGGGTATGTGTTGAACCCGATGTTCCAACTCTTCTTGCCAAAGGTGTAGAAGAAGAATGTGATTTACGTAGGAATCGTAACATTTATTATGCCAAACATAGTCCATGTTCAAAATATGTGACATATTAGGTTTCAACCTCAACAAAATTAACCCGCCCGCCTAGTTCCTGTCATATGTATGAACGCATTTTCACCAGAACGCCCGAAGGTAGGTGCCTGATGCTCTGTCTCTGGTAGGGCTAACCGGGGCCTAACTGTTGGGTTTCCTTTGCTGCAGCATTCTCGCTATTTCATGCTGTCATTGTTTCATCTCCTTATTCGTGTGTTTTATGTTCTCGGAGATGTTGCACTGAGAGCTGGAAATCCATCATGCAGACTGAACAACTTCTCGGTTTTAACCAAGACAAACAAGGGCGAGGATTGTGGCCACCTAAACTCAATTAAAGTGTCCACCCTACCGCCGTAAAACTTCTTCCAAGACGGTCCTTTTGTTATGGTTTATTACTTTTATAGTTAGTCTATAAGATGTCTGTATTGCTAATGCCTTTTCATTTGGATAGCCGTTTGACCATGTGGGAAGATAACTCTCCTTCTGCCTTTTCATTCGTGGCGTTTTCATTTAGGTGTTTTGAATGGGATGTGCGAGGTATTTTGTATAGATTCCTGATCATTTCCTACACTCTGTTTTTCAAATCATGATAACTCCTTATGGCTTGACATAGAAGGCCTTTTTGGCCAATCTAAATGGGACAATTTGGGTGGTTGGGTGAGGCAAAGGTGGCGAGTACCTTTCGTCAATCGGGTCCCCAACTGATATTGGCTTACAGCTTGACATTGCCTGCTGTTCTTGCAGCAGGTAAGGGTAGATGAAGGAATACTGTTATTTCTTGTGTTTCTGCACTTTCATTTATTTTCCTGTCTCCTCTGTCCCCCACTGTCACCTGCTCTACTATCTCTTCCATCGCTTTTCTCCCTTTCTCTGGGAGAGGATACAAAATGACCAACAGGAGTTGGTGTGCCTTTAATCCAAAACAATCAATATATGGGACACATATCAGTAAAAGGAAGTAGTAAAAAAGGAGATGAAGAACCGATTAATCAGTGTGTGACAAGAGACACCGCATAATTCCGAGCTTACGGTGAATAGAGGGACACGGTTATTGAAGACAGGTTGCCCAACAAAAAGGTAGTAAATGCAGGTGACATCTTCTTAAGATGCAAGGTCACAGGTTAAAGCACAACTCTTGGGAAATGGAAGAAGGAAGGGTGTTTAAGGGGTGGCTTTACATTACATTTAAGCTCGGGTACTACTTATTACGAGTATTAGTCTTGCGACTTGCCAGAAAATAAGGTACCCAGTAAGATTTCAATAGAGACCTTGTAGTGGCCAGTAACATTTACGTGTATAAAATATAATAATGTCGACGTTAATTGGGGAGCCTTCAGCACAAACCGGAAACTTTGGATCATGAATCTTGAAAAATACAATGTATTCATGTGTCCAAATCCCGCTACGGAGATAACCGGGTTTTTCTTACGGACAATCACGATTAATTTACCGGTTTTCATTTGTGGTTGTTGCTCTCTTGAATTGCAGGAAATCAGCCTACCAATAACACGTCCTCATCTTTCTGTGGGGAATCGTTTGGCAGGATTTGTCCAGTGCACTAAAAGCAAATAGAAGCCTAAGCTTCGGACACGGCCAAGGTTTATGAACTGCCCGAGGGCCAGTGGGACAGTCAGTAAGCGCTGATAATGCATCGCGTGAACAAGTTCGTGACATGAAGACCGCCTATACCCCACTTTATATTGAGAAAACTGGGATTTAAGGGGGTATATATTATTTTTCTTATTTTGCTCCAAGACATAGGTTGTGGGTACTCGTTAGAACCGCCTCAATGACGGCCCCGCCCATAGGGGCTTGAAGAAATATATGGGCTGCATGATGCTTCCACGCAGAGCTGAATCCGGCCCGCACACTAGTACTGGTAAACCGCTTAGAGGATCTAAGCCTGTCCAGGAACCGCGGTGCGAGGCGGACCGTCCATGCTAATAAACCCTGTTGGTTTCATTGGGCGACAGGGCTTGAGATGTCATTTCATCTCAAGGTCGGGTAAAAGTCCCACAAAATTGGAAAAAAAAACGTCTCCAAAATTACTTTTACAGTGTTGACGGGGACGTTAAACCTCAAATCAAACAAACAAAACCGCCTCATTGAGGCAGTTCTAACGAGCACCACAACCTATGTTTGCAGTATTTATAAGCAAAATATCAGGGATTTTCATCAGAAAAGTAGCCATTTTGGAGATGTGAAAAAATGCACGGGTGTGTTATCGTAATGTGCCTTCAGCTTGTGTTATTATTGCTAAAATAACAAAACGCAAAAACCCGAGGTCTGGGACGTCATGACAACCATCTGATGGTAATTCGGAGAAAACCGTGGATCATTCATTCTGCAGCAATTCAACGTCTTTAAGCTCACCAGAGTCAAAGCATAGACACTTATCTACATCGAGAGCATTTTCGACATCGCCTCTGAAACTCCCAGGCCGGTTGAAACCAAATTACACGTTGAACCTTCGTGCAATATTTTCGGTATAAAATTGTAACCAATGCCATCAAATTGATATTTGCAAGCAGCTGAATGGAAAATTATCAATTCCAAAAGTCCAGGGTCACTTACCGACTTTTCTTTCGGATGGTTCAGATTCACAATGTTAAATTTGTATTTTCGTTTCTACTAAACTTGATAGGCTGATTGAAACCAAATGAATCGTGGAACCTCTATGGGTTGAATTTAGATTGGAGTTACACCGCCAAAAAGCCACTAAGCTCACATGTAAAACAAAACAACAACAAAAAAAAAAAAAAAAAAAAAAAAAACAGCTACCGGAAACAAATGTATGCTGATGATATTGAAACTTTGTATGCAGCATTTGTGGGGACTCCGGTTCTATCAATTTTAATAAAATGATGGCGTAAACATTACGAAAACACGCCTATACAAATACATTTTAAATTTTATTGCCGAAAAAAATAGAAGAAAAACTGTGATATATAGAAAACACATGGATAGCGTCTTTAATAATAAAATATAATCGGTGAGCTTTAGACATTTTTATAGGGGCGGGCTTTATCGAGCCCCTATAAAATCGTCGGGGCGAACCGATTATATTTTATTTTATATCGCAATCAGGCATTCTAGCAACCTAATAAAGGGGGTCGAATAACTGCACGCTATAATCGGTAGTGACCTATAATACCTTCTACTGACCTATTATACGTCTAGTGACCGTTAATAGACCGGACCTACTTTTCAGGCCCTTATTTACAAGTGTAAACAATTGCATGCAATCTTTTATGCATGGGACAACAACGAAACTGCAAGTTGAAATCTTTGCAATATCTATTTGAACAGATTTTCAGATATTTCAGCTTAATTCTTACCTTCTCGCCTTTCCTGGTTTGAAAGGCCCTTTGGAATAACTGCGCACTGCTGCTGCAGCTGCGTCTCAACCTCGAAAATAATTTCTAAAGCTTAAATAAACTATTTATTTGCAAGTTTTCATACACAATGTAAAACGCTGAGAAACATTAATTCAAGCGTCAATGTTGTTTCATATGTCTTTGTGGCGTGGTGACGACAGAAACTTTGCACTTGTTGACGTCACGTTATACTACGTGCGCGCGCCATGGCGCTGAATGTCGTTAATATGCCACGCTGTCTGCTGTATTTTTTGGGGGGTTAAATTTGCTAAATTATTGCAAAACCCTTTGGTTGTTTTGAATACGGTATAAACTAAATACATGATTAGTGTCTTTAATTATCAAATATAATTAGTTCGCCGCGACAATTTTATAGGGGCTCGCTAAAGCTCGCCCTATAAATTTGTCTAAGGCTCACCGATTATATTTTATTATTTAAGACAATAGCCATGTATTTACTATATTAGACACTTTCCATGTATTTAGTTTATACCACAGACTTTCGGATGAGTCTTTAAACCGAGGTCCCGTCTCCATATGACCTTAGCTGTTGGTGGGACGTAAAACTGTAACACTCACACACACATTTAGTTTATACCGCAATCCAAAACAATCAATGGGGATTGCAATAATTTAGCAAATTTACTCAAAAAAAGACAGCAGACAGTGTGGCATGTTAAACGACATTCATTGCCATGGCGTGCACACGTAGTATAACGTGACGTCAACGAGTGCAAATTTTTTGACGTGATCTAGCCTCAAAGACGTAGGGAACAACACAGATGCTCGAATAAAAGTTTCTCAGCGCTTTACTTTCTTTATGAAAATCTGCAAATAAATAGTTTATTTTAGCTTTAAAATTATTTTCGAGGTTGAGAACCAACTGCAGTAGCAGTGCGCTGTTATTACAACAAGCCATTCAAACCAGGAAAAGACGAGAAGGTAAGAATTTAGCTGAACTTTCTGAAAATCTGTTTAAATAAATATTGCAAGGATTTTAACTTGCAGTTTTGTTGTTTTCCAATGTAAAACGTTCCCATTTTATTATCTATATTTGTAAAATAGGGACCTAAAAAGTAGGTCCGTCTATCAACCGTCACTATACATATTATATGTCAGTAGAAGGTATTATAGGTCACTACCGATTATAGCGTGCAGTTATTCGATCCCCTTTATAAGGTTAATAGAATTCCTGATTGCGGTATACATTTCTTATTTCTGCTCAAAATATATATTGTGGGCACACGTTAGAACCGCCTCATTGAGGCGGTTCTAACGAGTACCCACAATATACATTTAAGAGCAGAAATAAAAAAAAAATAAAGTTTACTTAGATATTTGTCTCTGAAAATGGCAAAATATTTATTCAAGCCTATGACACCAGTGTTTGTATTTGCAATCCACGGCATGGAAGTTATTGACCTTTGACCGGGGTGGCTCAAATTCTGTATTTTTGTCTTCATCTTCAGTAAATCTGTTATGCTGTTAGAAACCAAAGTATATTGAGCCTCTGTGTTGTGGGCCATTGGAAGCTTGCTTGCGGAATTGGCGTTAAATAAACAAAATGGCCAATATTGGATTTATTTACTAGCATATTTTGGTGGCGTTTTGAAGGTTTGCGACCTGTACAGCAGAAATATTATTTAAAATAGGAATAAGTTACTTTTTTTTTTGCATAAAATAAGATACTCATAGAAATTTAATTTCAACACATTTTCTATTGGTAGGCAAAACTGACATACAAAGATGCAGTAGAAAAAGGTTCCACGGCCATGCTACTAAAGGAAGATGATACGGCAGGCGACATTTTCCAATGCACACTGGGAAACCTCCCGCCAAAAATTGATGCTAAAATTAGCTTCTGTTATGTGATTGAACTACCACAGGAACCCGACGGAAAGATCAGGTTTACTCTTCCGACAGTTTTGAATCCTCGCTACTCACCAGGTAAACTTAAACGGAATAGATGCACTCTGGCATATTGTCTTACGTTTTGGATTATATTGTTTGTCAATCGACCCAAAGTAATAAAGCGTTTTAGGCTTTCACTGCTAAAGTCCACGTGTCTACATCAGGAAAACATGCCTATACAATGTTGACCCCCTTGAACCACACTTTCATATAGTAAAACTGGGGTTTACAGGGGTAAACCTTATTTTTCTTAATTCTGATCTGAAATATGGATTGTGGGTACTCGTTAGAACCGCCTCGATGAGGCGGTTCTAACCTGTACCCACAATCTTTATTTTGAGCAGAAATAAAAAAAAATATCACAACTTTTCATCTGAAAATTGCTGGTTTTTACGATAAAAAGGATGTATTTGAATAGGCGTGTTTTCATAATGATTACTAAGTAGAGAATCCAGCTAACAGTTATTTACAGAAAACATCTACGTTGAGGGAGAGGGCTATTTATAGAATCTGAACTGAACTCGTGTTGGGTCTAGCAAACAGTGAAGACCCAGATCAGGCGCATCAGGATTTACTCTGATTGCTTACAGCACGAGGTGTCTGATAAGAGTATACTGTGTTATAGTATTAAATGAAACGTTAACAGTCTATGTCACCGCTCAGGATAATTTTGAACCCCTCGAACCCCACTTTTATATAGTGAAACTGGGTTCCTTTGTTTAGGTTTCCATTATGGTCTGGTCGCTTAATGTTTGTGTTTCTTTCCCTTTGGTGTCTTTGATGGTGGAGTAAGTTATCGATTCCTGATCTTTGTTTTACTTCTACTTTACAGGGGTAAACCTTATTTTATTTATTTCTGCTCTAAAATAAAGAGTATGGGTACTCGTTAGAACCGCCTCAATGAGGCGGTTCTAACGAGTACCCACACTCTATATTGTGAGCAGAAATAAGAAAACTATCACAATTTTTCATCTTAAAATTTTCATTTTTCAGCGATAAGGGTGGCAATGTATTTGTATAGGCGTGTTTGCGTATTGGTTGTCTTCAGCATACACTCAGAAACAGTCGACCCACCAGTACTGTCAGTGCTTTGATTGCAAAACGGAAAAACTGTCAGACACTCCCAGGTTGTTTTCTTTAACTTAAGCTCGTCAAAAGCAGGACAAGTGTAGGTGTCTCTTTAACCACAAACAAAGATGACGTAATCGTTGACCCACATTCTATATTTAGCAACAGTCGGCCATTTTGGATTCTATTTATAGTAACTAATTTGCATATAAGCGACAAGGTGACTTAAATGAAAAAAAGGAAAAGATAATTGATATTGTAAAAATGTCAATACTCCTTTGATTGTCTAGACGGTATTAATTTCAGACAAAAAAGTACAAACAAGAAAATCGGTTAATTGTCAATACTTCTTTTGCATCTTTAAAAAAGTTAACAAAAAAGGTCGACTGTTACTAAATATAAAAAAGTAGGTCATTAAGACAACCTTTTGGTTAAAAGTTACAAGGATCTTCTCTTAAAGGAAGGAATTTGCCCCTAGGAGCCAATTCCCCTTGAAGCTAATCACGACTTTGTCGTCTGCTTTTGCCATCTACCGGTTACCTTAAAAGCAATATTGGGCAAACAGACTGAGTGTGGACCTAGATCAGAAGCAAATTGATCTGGGCCGACACTGTTTGTCTGTATGCAAAAATGTTTTTAAACAGTTTGCAAAAAAAAAAAAAAAAAAATAGCATTTTCAGATAGAGTTTTTCTCGGCGTCTTAAGTGTTAAGAACAGACCCCAATTAAACTGTTTTCGAAAGTGTTTTCTCCCACGATGGTGTATTTATTCATTTTTATTAAATTATATTGAAAAAGATCTTTTCTTGCCCTAAAGTTGTCTATATCTGTACTGCATCACACCTCGCAGGGATTATGTACAGGTGCGCGTCAGTGCACTGTTAGTAGAAACGTTTCGCAAATAGAAAATTTCTATGAGGGTAAAATAGTAATAATAATAGGGTTAAAATTTTAACGATGAGTCTTTTCTAACGAGTACCCACAAGTTATACTTTAGAGCAGAAATAAGAAAAATAAGGTCTACCCCTCCCTGTAAACCCTGGTCTTATTATATAAACGTGGGGTTCAAGGGGGTCAAAATTATATAGGTGTGTTTTCGTGATGAAGAATAGACACCGAGGTAGCCAAACGAACATTAATTGAAAATGTGATTGTTTGAATTGAGGTTTAACGTCCCCATGAACACTGTATAGGTCATTTATGAGACGTTGCTTCCGATTGTTTGGAACATTTACCCGACGTTGAGATGAAATGACATCACAAGCCCTGTCGCCCTATGATACCAATAGGGTTTATAAGCCCCCCCCCCCTCCGCTGACCGTTCCAAGGCGGTTCTTCTGTCGCGGTTTATTTTTGTTATGGTTTGTCTTTGGGTGTTTGTGTCGCTTATATTATTTTATTTTGGATAGCCTATTGGCCATTTTGTGGGAAAGTAACTGTCCTTTTGGCTTTCCGCTATTGCTGTTTCCATTAGGTCTGTTGTTTCATGTTTGTGTTTCTTTCCCTTTAGTGTCTCTGATGGGAGCTGTGGGTTGATTGTATCGATTCCTGGTCATTGCCTCCACTTCTATTTTTATAAGCATGTACGGTCCGACTCGCGCCGCTTTTTCTCAGCAGGCTTAGATCCTCTAAGCGGTATACCAGTACTTATGTGCGGTCGGATTCAGCTCTTTGTGGAAGCATCATGCAGCCCATATATTTCTTCAAGCCCCGATGGGTGGGGCCTTAATTAATTGAAGAATGCTAAGACAGTTGTATAAACCGCAGGGAACTGAGAGCCCCGTAAAGTCGCCAACCCATCTCCGAATAATCACAACTGGGCGTTACCTGACGGTACGTCTTGGCGGTTTCGTTTGTTGGTGCTGTTCAATTTGAAATATTTTCATTCTGACATTTCTTTCTGCCATATTATCTAGTTCAGTAAAGGTAACATTTCGAGAAAGAGGTTCTACCGCGACTTTCCTTGTTGTTTTTTTTTGGTTGTTCAGTTATGTCTGTTCGTCTATTCCCACCACGTGAACAAGTCCGTGAAATGAACACCCCCTTTACCCCACTTTATACAGAGAAAACTTTTTTGGGGTGGGGGGGGGGGTGGGGTGGTATACCATATTTCTCTTATCTCTGCTGCAAGACATAGGCTGTGAGTGCTCATTAGAATCGCCTTATTCTATCGAGCATTGACAACCTATGCTTGCAGTATGTTAAATTAGAAAAAAATATCAGGGCTTTTCTTCAGAAAAGTAGCCATTTTGGTTATGTGAAAAATGCACTATGTCGCACGGTTGTGTTGTCTTAATGCCTATGGTATTAGGATAAGCAATTTTCTGACACAATCAGTTCCTGTAGTATCTTTGACTCATTTTATTTGACTAAATTCATCATGAAAACACACCAGGTCCTTTACAATTTTGACGCTTAAAACGTCACTTTTATATTGTAAAACTGGGGTGTACAGGGCATATAGCTGCTAAAATATAGGTTATGGGTAGTCCTTAAAACCGTCAACTGAAGCGGTTCTAAAGAGTACCTACAATTTATGTTTAGAGCAGAAATATGAGAAAAAAATCGTTTTTTTTTTTTTATCGATTTTTTTATTTCATTTTTGGTGACTTTCTCAATATATTTGAATCGGCGTCTTTTCATAATGTGGATAGATTGTCTCTTCAGATGCTGGTGGAGTGGTGGCAGCAGAAGGGGCCACATACGCAGCCCCTGCCAGTATTCCGTACAAGTTCAATATGACTGGTAGTGTCAGAGGGTATCATAAAGTCTTGTCAGTGACGTCAGAACATGATAAACTGAAGGTGAAACCAGCAGGAGAAAAATTGACTTCGGTAAGCAAGCTCACAGATGTTGTTGCTCAAATAATTGTTTGCTTAAAAGGCTCATAAGTGGCCAACACATTAGCTGTTAAAGCATGGATAAAATATAATAACTCTAAATGGTCAAAACATTAGCTGTTTTAACATTGATAATATCTAATACACGGAAGTGGTCAGAACATGAGATGTTTTAACACGGATAATATTTAATATTCGTATGTGGTCAAATCATTAGCTGTTTTAACATTTATAATATCGAATACTCGTAAGTAGTCAGATCATTATCTGTTTAACACGGATAATGGCTAATACTCATAAGTGGTCAGAACATCAGCTGTTCAAGCATGGATAAAATATAATACTCCTAAGTGGTCAAAACATTAGCTATTTTAACATCGATAATATGTAATACTTAAAAGTGGTCAAAACATTAGCAGTTGACGCATGGATAAAAATTTAAAACTCCTAAGAGGTCAAAATATTAGCTGTTTTAACATTGATAATATCTAATACTCGTAAGCGGTCAAAACATTAGCTGTTTTAACATGGATAATATCTAATACTCGTAAGCGGTCAAAACATTAGCTGTTTTAACATGGATAATATCTAATACTCGTAAGTGGTAAAATCGTTAGCTGTTTTAACATGGATAATATCTAATACTCGTATGTGGTCAAAACATTAGCTGTTTTAGCATGGATAATGTCTAAGTGGTCAGAGCATTAGCAGCTGTTGTAGCATGGTTAATATCTAATATAAGTACATGTAACTGGTAAAAACATTGGTTATTTAGCATTGATAATATCTAATAGTCGTAAATGGCCTAAATATTCGATATTTTAGCATAGATAATGTCTAATACTCTCAAGTGATCAAAACATAGCTGTTTTAGCAAGGATAATATATGATACTCGTAAGTGATGAAAACATAGCCGTTTAGCCTGGATAATATCTGATACTCGTAATGATCAAAACATAGCTGTTTAAGCATGAATAATACCTTATACTCGCAAGTGACCAAAACATAGCTGTTGTAGCATGGATAATATCTGATACTCGCAAGTGATCAAAACATAGCTGTTATAGCATGGGTAATATATAATACTCGCAAGTGATCAAAACATAGCTGTTTTAGCATTAATAATATATAGTACTCACAAGTGATCAAAACCGTCGTGATATGACTGAAAAATTGTTGAAAGCGACGTTAAACCCGAATTCACACACACACACACAAGTGATCAAAACATGGCTGTTTTAGCATCGATAATATCTGATGCTCGTAAGTGGCCTTAAATTAGCTGCTTTAGCATACAAAAAAAATCTAAAACTCGTTTGCGGCCACAACATTAGCTGTTTAAGCATGGATAATATAAGATACTCGTAAGTGATTAAGCATTGCCGTTTTAATATGTAACTGGTAAAAACACTGGTTATTTTAGCAGTGATAATATCTAATAGTCGTAAATGGTCTAAACATTCGCTGTTATAGCATGGATAATATCTAATACTCGCAAGTCATCAAAACATAGCTATTATAGCATGAATAATATGTAATAATCGCAAATGATCAAAATATAGCACGGAAAATATCAGATAGTCGTAATTGGCCACAAATTAGCTTGTTTAGCATGCAAACTATCTAAACTCGTTAGCGGTAAAATTATTAGCTGTTTTAGCATTGATAATGTCTAATACCCGGGCAGTTTTGCGGAGAGAAAAATATGTGAATACGAGGTCCGTACCTCCAAAGTCAAATTCCTACTTAGAGGGCAAAGGTTAAGAAAAAGGCCCGATACTTAAACACGGTCAACAACCTTCTTATTTCTGAATGGATTTTGAAATTAATTGGCAAAACTGTTAACCATCATAAGAAGGTATATCGTGCGCAAGACGCAGGTTTGTACATCAAAGGTTAAGGTCATACTCAGGTCATACCCCTCTTTTTCTTTTGTCCGGTTATTCTGAAAGTTTGGAAATTATTTGGTAGAAATTTTAAACGCCATGAGTCGATGTGTCCTGCGCAAGACCCAGGTTGGTACGTCCAAGATCAAGGTCATATGTAGAGGTCAAAGGTAGAAGAAAAGTGCCTTTTTATTGTGTCCGCTCAATGTCTCTGTTGTTCCTGGATGGATTTGGAAATAACTTGGCAGAAATGTTAACCATTATTAAACAATTTGTTGAGTGCGAGCCCTATGTCAGTTCCAAAAAGGTCAAGGTCCTGCTGAGCGGTCAAATGTCAACTACTACCATCAACATACTTTCAGGCTGGGGCATCCGTGTCCTGTGGACGCATTTCTAGTCAAATTAGGAATCGATTGTGTTCATTGATAAATTGATTGCTGAGAGTTTATAAATAGAAACCTTTACAGCCATTACGCAAACACGCCTATACAAATACATTGCCATCTTTATCGCAGAAAAAATGAAAATTTTATGATGAAAAATTGTGATATTTTTCTCATTTCTGTTCTAAATATAGATTGTGTGCACTCGTTAGAACCGCCTCATCAAGGCGGTTCTAACGAGTACCGTCAATCGTTATTTTAGAGCAGAAATAAGAAAAAATAAGGTATACCCCCGGAAACCCCAGTCTTACTATATAAAAGTGGCGTTCAAGGTGTTAAAATTATGAAAGTGACGTTCAAGGGGTTAAAATTATATAGGCGTGTTTTCGTGATGGAATGTGACATTGATATTGACATCTAATATGTTCTATTGGAAGGTTAAGTCCATATCACTGCATGTTACGTGGGGCTGTATTATAGAACGTAAGTGTACCTTATTGTAATGTTATGGATTATAATTAATTCAAATATGAAATTCTGGTCAGAGGTTGCTGCGAAATTAACCATTAAGACAAATATTCGCTATAAGATTTTAAAATTATGGCCTTCCTTTGTTTAGGTTTCCATTATGGTCTGGTCGCTTAATGTTTGCATTTCTTTCCCTTTGGTGTCTTTTATGGGTGGAGTAAGTTAATTGTATCTATTCCTGATCTTTGTTTTACTTCTACTTTAAGATAAAGATGCCAAAACTAACACAGAGATAACAGCAATTCTTCTTCTGTTCTTTGGTACAGGATAGCTAATGGTCCAGTGCCAGTGCCACCGGTCTAGTCTACGCACAGAGAAAAAAGATCTACCGGTGCTGCGGCACTTGGTTATATATTACAAAGACTGATATTGCAAATTGCCTTGTGTTTCAGATTTCATTAGCAGAGCACTTCAATTTTGACCATGACCTGAGTTTCCTTGTGGAATATAAAAACTGTTACACCCCACAAGTTGTTCTGGAAATGGGCGATTCAAATGCAGGTAGGAAATAGATGTGATTTATGGCGGTGATTAGAATACATCATTCATATGGGATAATAATATATTTTGAACCCATTTTAAAGTGGGTCAAAAGTTAGGCCGCATTCTCTTAAAATTATACAGGGCAGTGTTTTTGGTACCCAATGCTCTGTCTCTGGTCGGGACCAACGGAGTCTAACTGTTGGTTTTCTTTTGCTCCAGAATTATAGTTATTTATATATATGCTGCCGAGTACTCAGAGTTGTTTCATCTCTGTAATTGTTTGATATTTATGTTATCAGAGACGCATCTCTAATGAGGTAGAAAAATAGAAGTGATGGCAATGATCAGGAATCGATACAATTAACCAACAACTCCACCAGAGACACTAAAGGGTAAGGAACATGAAACAATGAACCGTTATGGACACATCACTAGCGGAAAGCCAAAAGGACAGTTACTTTCCCACAGAATGGCCAATTGGCTATCCAAAAAAATAATATACGCGACACAAACACTCAAACACAAAACCATAACAAAAATAAACCGCGTCAGAAGAACCGCCTTCGAACGGTCAGTGAAACGAATTCCATTGGGGTGTGCTTAAATCGATTTTACATGGCCACAATCACCCTTACTTTCGTCACGATTTAGACAAATACTTTGATCAGTCCTTATGAAGGCCTCCTAACTCATCAGCGCAACATCTCCGTGAACACAAAAATCAAACAAACACAGAGATGTAACAACGGTGAGGACTCTGACTCCAAGAAACCACTGAAATGCTGGAGCAAAAGAAAACCAACAGTTAGACTCCAATGGGCCCGACATGCATGCGGTCTGAAACCTACATACGGACTGAACAAATTATTTGTCTAAACCACGACAGAAGTAAGGGCGAGGACATAGGCCGGGTAGAATCGATTTAAGTCCCCCAACCTAACCAGTGAAATATCTTTGCTGAACATTTCAAGGCGGTTCTTCTGTCCTCTTGTCGCGGTTTATTTTTGTTTTAGTTAGTCTTTGCAAGTGTGTATTGCTTATATCTTTCAGGCTTGTCGCTGAGCCAATCGTGGTTTAACTAATGATTTTCTTTAGCTCTGGCAAACATTGTAAGGGGTATCGGGTTTGCTTCATTGCAGTGTTTGAATTTTATTTATGATTCTGTGATGATGCATTGATTGAGTTAGAAAATCATTATGCAAACAGAATATTTAATGTTTATTGTTGGGAACCACACCCTAACCTAGGGCGAAGATTCGGCTGGTAAAAGATCTTTAAGCCCCTCAGTGGCATATGCTGCTGACCGTTCTAAGGCGGTAGTTTTGGTGTTGGTCTTTTGCTGTTATTTTTGTTGTATGTCTGTGAATTTGTTGTGAGTTGTTGTTTAGTGTTTTCTAATGGTCTGATCACCCCGTGTGGGGAAGAGAGGGCTGATTGTTCCATTTAATAAACACTCGTAATTGTTCTTGTTTTGTGTATGTTTCCTCTTCCTCTTGGTGTCGAGAGTAGGTTACGTCTTGTGATTTTGGCGCTGCCTGGGTCTTTCTTTTACATTTTTATAACTTTTTAATTTTGGGCAGCTTTTTGGCCTTTTTGTGGGACAATACTGTTCTTTTGGCTAGTGATGTTTTCATTAGGGTTTAGTTTTTTCATGTTTGTGTTTCTTTCCCTTTTGTGTCTGATTGCAAGTGTGGGGTAATTTATCGATTCCTGATTATTGCCTTCACTTCTGTTTTTAAAAGGCCGGATCTCAGCACACGCTGGAAATGATTCTTTAATTCTTTAATATAATCATACAGTATGTATACGTTTTATTACATTACACTAATTTCCTGTGACAGGGCTATTGTTGGGATTTGGGGACAATAATCAGAGGTAACTCAGGTTGAAGGCTTTCAACAAATTGCTTTGAAATGTTCCTACATGTAGCATTATAATCACCTGCCACAACTATTTTTTATTTGGAAAAGAATCAAGTTAAGCTTCATGTAAGGGTTGTTCGGAAACTTTTCCTTTGTTAACATTAAGATATCAAATTCATGCGACATAGTGTATTTTTCACATCTCCAAAATCACTGCTTTTCAATCCGTGATATTTTTGTTATTTGTATTTCAAAATATGTTGTTGGTGCTCGTTAGAACCACATCATTGAGACGGTTCTAACGAGTACCCACAACCTGTATTTTGGTACAGAAATAAGAATAAATAATGAATATTCCCATAAAAAAAACAGTTTTCTCTATATAACGTGGGGTTTACGGGGTGTTCGTTTCACGGACGGACTTGTTCACATGATGATGTAAAATGCAATGTACGTTAAAGTCGGATAAATGCTATCCGGTGGCATCCTTGTTTCAAGCTTCTGTTAAATAAAGGCTTATTGAAATTTCCTTTATATGATAGTTCTAATGCCGAGTAATGCGTACACACATCATTCTGTTTCAAGATAAAAGGGGAAACAAACTTCTTTAATTATGTGCCCTTGAGATGAGGGATTAAATCCACTGGGACGCAAGCATATGTTTTAGTCAGTCTTGATGAATTAAACATCAGTACTCCAGTCAAAGACAGCACTGGATATAATTTTCCTTGTTCTGATCTCTTTCAGGCGGTATAATGCAAGAAGATATGTTAATGGTAAATTTCTATCCTAAACTTAAGGAGACACCATCTGCCACTGCAACAGGAGAATACATATTTGTCATTGACAGATCAGGTAACTCCATCATAGCTACGGAGAGAATTAGCGATAATTGTCTTGAGTCCATTTAGGCCATAAATCGGCGGTTTTAGGGTCAGAAATTTTGTTCTACGGCGACGCAAAACGGAGCCATAAAACGGAATTTGCAACCGTAAAATCGACGATTAACCTCCCCAAATGTCAATTTTCTATACATGATCCCCATTCTAATGCACTTGTTCAGTAGTTTTGTTAAAATAATATTATTTTGATGAAGGCGATATGCGCTATGAGCTGCGTTAAACCAAACCTTAGCCAATGAAAAGCGAAGTAACAATATGTCGTCGGATTTCAGATATACTGTCCCAAATAACTGACGTTAACCAATCAGACGTCGCGCTACATATACAAGTGCATTTGAATTAGAAATATATGTAATTTGGTACCCGTAACATTGCCTTTTATGTTGGTGGTACTTTATAATCGTAGCCACGCCATAATCAATAAAAGAAATAAAAGAAGACAACTCCTCCCCAGTCACTGAAAAAAGCCATTTGTCATGAAATTGCACAGAATCTATAATATTTAGGACAAATTTTCGCAGCCATTCTGTTGAATCAAAGCCTTTCTTGTCTGCCTTTGAAATTCGTATTAACTGTTGAAATAGAGCACCAAACCGACCGTCTCCATGCCGATCTTATTCTTTTTGTATAGACGCATAGCTCAGATACCTTTCTATGGAGCAAGCAATTTGATAATGGATAAATATTCACGGGAGACAACACATTCAGGGATCTGGAGTCCTCATTCCTACTTTATCACAGCCTTTTATTGAATTTAATTGCTATCCAACTTGATGACACCATGCTGAGCAAGGAGTCCTCCACGCCAGCCAAGCAACGAGCTAAATGTGTAAACCGCGGTGGAAGATGGTGGTGAAGGTTGGGGTCCTATAAGACCTTATAACGTACCCCTGCTCCCAACCAAACACTGGGTAGTTATACCACCACCCACGTATACGATGGACTTTGATCAAATGTTGCATATGAATTGATATTGACGTCCTCTAGCTTGGGATTGTAACACAACATTTTGTGACGAGTTACAACAGAGTTATGACCCTTGATTGACGTAGAAAAATCGTATCTGCATAATATTTTGACAATAAAATTGATGGCATTTGATCATATTTGGCATGTGAATTTATGTTGACTAGGTGTAGCTTGCGATTGTTACACGGTATTCCGTGTTGATTTCCAGCAGAGATTGACCGGCCCCGATAGCTCAGTTGGTAGAGTGTCCGCTCCGGGGAATGGGAGGTCACGGGCTCGATCCCAGGCCGCGACATACCAAAGTCGTTAACAATGGTACTAGCTGCTACTCGCTTGGCACTCAGATTTACGGGGTAGAGCTAGCACTGGTCGACCCAGTGTCAGGATAATGTGACTGGGTGTGATATCATGTAATGTGTCTGGGACATGATACTTCAGTGAGGCAGCACTATAAAAGTGAGCATTGAGCTCCCTGTCGCAACCAGACACCGTCGTGATATGACTGAAAAAGAAAAATTGTTGAAAGCGAAGTTAAACCCGAATTCACACACACACACACACACACACACACACACACACACACACACACACACACACACACACACACACACACACACACACACACACACAAAAATTCAAGCAGGTGTATAAACTAAAGGCCACAATCCAAGAACGCAGCCGTCTCAAGTTTCCTATAGAAAGTGACAAGGAGGCACACACAAAAACAGACGAAACATGAACCCACGGCAAAAAGCCAAATAACAATTAAGACACTGCAAAAGACCGACCGCATTGGGACGGTCAGTAGTAAAGTAGAAGTAAAACAAAGATCAGGAATCGATACAATTTACTTACTCCACCCATCAAAGACACCAAAGGGAAAGAAACACAAAAACCAAGCGACCAGACCATAATGAAAACTTAAACAAAGGAAGGTCATAAGGACAGTTACTTTCACTCAAAAATGGCCAAATGCCATCCAAAATAAAAAGACACAAGTGATACACACAGTAAGTAACAAACAACAACATACATAAACCGCCACAGAAGAACCGCCTTGGAACGGTCAGTGGAAAAACTTATTTTGGGGTATCGAGGATTGTGGCCACGTAAAATCGATTTAAGCCCACAGTGGAATTAGTTTCACTGACCTTTACAAGGCGGTTCTTCTGTCGCGGTTTATTTTTTAATGGTTTGTCTTTGAGTGTTTGTATCGCTTAATATTATTTCATTTTGGATAGCCAATTGGCCATTTTGTGGGAAAGTAACTCTTTTTGGCTTTCCGCTATCTCTGATTGGAGCTGTGCGTTAATTGAATCGATTCCTGATCATTGCCTTCGCTTCTGTTTTTCAATTCCGGAGTTTATGAAATTTCAACCCTCGCCCTCAGTTCCAGTACAGTATCAAACAAAATGACAATAACAAACCGATCCACATAGAGGCTTTCTATCTCATCAGTGAGTCATGATAAAATACATGGTAAAATGCTTATGTATTATAGATTAACATTATCATGAATCAGGGTTGAGAACTTAACAACAATCCGACGTCAGGGCAGAAGAAAACCATTAGTTAGATCACGCAGGGTCAAACCCAGAATATATCCGGCTCCACCATTCCCAAATTCAAAAGATTTAGGGTGAGACCTTCATCAAAGAGCCCGGGGTTCGGCCCACCGCCTTGCAACCAATGGGCGAGGCAAAGGTGTCCACTTTAAAAGAGTCAACAACCAAACACGCAGTCTGTCGCATAATATCCATGCTATAACCACTTTTCTTGTATTATTTTGTTTGTTTGTATTGGAGTTTTACGGCCCAGTCAACACTTTTTAGGTCATTTTTGAGCCGGTCAGTTTACCTATCAGCACTTTCCTTGGCAGGCTTAAACGTAAGCGGTTAACCAGTACAGTGCACATTCTTTCGCCAGAAACTGACAACTGCCCTTCTTGAATCAGCGGAAGGGAGAGAATGACCGTAGAAAAGATTTCGTGATCAATCTCCACGAAAGAATGTTGCCGACCCCGGCGGGAGTCGAACCCGCGTCCTCCTGATCACCAGTCAGACGCGCATCCGACTGAGCCACCGAGGCCGGCTTTCTACGCTATACTGGTTACCAAAACTTCATATAAAACCTTACAAAGCACGGTTTATTGCAAATTCTAGTTCTTGCACTACCACTGAACTTTCTAAATTATTAACTTCTTGTCTTACTGCTATTAAAACGCATGTAATTAAATATTGTGATAAAGTCTTTGAAAGATCAGGAAGAAATCTGTTTTGGTCTATAAAAAAATCGAATGAGGTTTTAAATAGATTTAAATCTAGACATTTTCGTGCTTCAAGTCTGTCTACCTACGATTTTTCCACTCTTTACACTACACTTCCTCATAATCTTATAAAAGAAAAGCTTAATGATTTAAATGAATGGGCTTTTCACAGAGAAGATTCTCTCTATCTTGCATGTAATGTCAGAAATGCATTTTTCACTTCTAAAGAGCATAAGAATTATACACTTTGGTCATGTCAGAAAGTGTGTGATGCCCTCACCTTTCTACTTGACAATATTTATATTAGATTCGGTACTAAGTTATTTAGACAAACTGTGGGTATTCCGATGGGTACTAATTGCGCACCCCTTGTGGCTGATCTGTTCTTGTATTGTTATGAAAGAGACTTCATTTTGTCGCTTTCCATTGATAACCAATCTGAAATTATTGAAGCTTTTAGCTCTACTTCTAGATATTTAGATGATTTATTAAATATTGATAATACGTATTTTGATGGTTTGATCAGTCAGATTTACCCCCTAGAACTTCAGTTAAATAAAGCAAATTCTTCTGATACCGAGGCCCCGTTTTTGGATTTACATCTATCTATTGTAGATGGATTTGTTTCTTGCAAAATTTATGATAAACGCGATGACTTTGATTTTGAGATTGTAAATTTTCCTTTTTTGGATGGTGAAGTTCCTCGTGCGCCATCCTATGGCGTTTATATTTCGCAATTAATTCGATTTGCTAGAGTGTGTAGTCATGTTACTGACTTCAACACTCGTAATAAATTATTAACAGCTAAACTCCTTAATCAGGGTTATCGGTACCATAAACTACGCAAAGCCTTTTCAAAATTTTATAGACGCCATTCTGATTTAATTTCAAAATTCAATATTGGACTTTAATTTCTTCTGCAACAAGGTCTATCGGAACTCGAATTTTATGGTGACTTAGTATATAAATTCAGAAAAATATATAACCGTAATGGCTTCAGCACCCAATTTCGTAAAATCATTCTGCGATATAAAAAGATTGGGTACAACATGGATATTATACGACAGACTGCATGCATGGTAGTTAACCCAATCACGGTTAGCAACTTTGCTTCCCTCTTTAATTGCACGCCGGTGGGTCAGGCCTCAGATTCAATGACGGCTCCAACGTAAAGGCTTATTGAGAATTAGAGAGATAATGTCGGTTGGTGCCTGATGCTCTGTCTCTGGTCGGGCTCATCGGAGTCTAACTGTTGGTTTTCTTTTGCTCCAGCATTTCAGTGGTTTCTTGCTGTCGAGTCCTCACCGTTGTCTCACCTCTGTGGTTCTTTGATTTTTGTGTTCACGGAGATGTTGCACTGATGAGTTAGGAGGCCTTCATGCGGACTGAACAAATTATTTGTCTAAATCGCGACGGAAGTAAGGGCGAGGATTGTGGCCACGTAAAATCGATTTAAGCCCCCCTGTGGAAAGCTTCCACTGACCGTTCCAAGGCGGCTCTTCTGTGGCGATTTATTTATGTTGTTGTTTGTTACTTACTGTGTGTATTACTTTTGTCTTTTTATTTTTGGATGGCCATATGGCCATTTTGTGGGAAAGTAACTGTCCTTATGGCCTTCCTTTGTTTAGGTTTCCATTATGGTCTGGTCGCTTATTGTTTGTATTTCTTTCCCTTTGGTGTCTTTTATGGGTGGAGTAAGTTAATTGTATCAATTCCTGATCTTTGTTTTACTTCTACTTTCTTGTATTAAGCAACAATTTTCTGACCTGACCAGAAAAATTATCACTATTCTTTTGGTATTTTTTTGAATTTATAAACTAAATCCCCCAAAAAATCAGGTTCCGACAGTCCCCGTTGCAGAAGTGTCTTGAAAGAAATGCCATATTTGGAAATAATGTCGTTATGTCGACGATGGAATTTTAAAAAAGTTTTGCGCAGTTTATGATACCGACAGCCTTGTTTTAGAAGTATAGATGTTAAAATTCTGTTGCGATCATTAAAACAGAAGTGAAGGCAATGATCAGGAATCGATACAATTAACACACAGCTCCCATCAGAGACACCAAGGGAAAGAAACACAAACATGAAACACCTAGACGCTAATGGAAACATCACTAGCAGAAAGCCAAAAGGACAGTTACTTTCCGACAAAATGGCCAAATGGCTATCCAAAAACAAAATAATATAAGTGATACACCCACTCAGCGACAAGCCATAACAAAAATAAACCACGACAGAAGAACCGCCTTGGAACGGTCAGTGAAACGAATTCCGCTTGTGGGGTGGATCGAGGGTGTGTGCTTAAATCGAGTTTACGTGTCCAAAATCCACGCCCTTTCTTCCGTCGCGATTTAGACAAATAATTTGTTCAGTCCGCATGAAGGCCTCATAACTCAGCAATGCAACATCTACGTGAACCTAAAAATCACTCAACCACAAAGATGAAACAACGATGAGGACTCGACAACAAGAAACCACTGAAATGTTGGAGCAAAAGAAAACCAACAGTTGGACTCTGATGGGCCCAACCAGAGACAGGGCATCAGACACCAACCAACATAACATAAAATTAGATTATCTCTAATTCTCAGTGAGCCATCAACAGTCATCAACATGTAATCAAGCTGTAGCATTACGAATAAGCTATGGCATATAAACCCCAGCCTAAGGGATGTCACCATCCCTTGAATTACAAATTCGTTGCCACATAAAATCATGCGAAAACATTGATAGATTTTTATCAAATTTGGCACGTGAATTAATGTTGTAGCTTGGGATTGTTACACGACATTTTTTGTCGATTTTCAACATAACGTCTAATAATTATAGCCATTGAATGACGTAAAACATTTTTCGCCTAATATCTTGAGAAAGAATTTATGGATTTAAATCAAATTTTGCATGTTAATTTATGTTGAGAATATATAGCTCGGGATTGTTACACGGAATGTTGCATTCATTTTCAGTAGAATTATGGCCCTTGAATGATGTCATAATTAGTTTCCGATCAATATTTGGAGAAAGAATTGATGGTTTTTGATCATATTTGGCAGGTGAATTTATGTTGGCAAGATATAGCTTGGGATTGTAACGCGGCAGTTTGTGTCTTTTTGCATCAGTTATGGCACTTGAATGACATCAAAACTTAGTTTCCGTTCAATATCTTGAGAACGAATTGATGGATTTTGATTTAATTTGGCATATGAATTTATGCTGACAAGATATACATGTAGCTTGGGATTGTCACATGGCATATTGCGTCTTTTTTTCAGTAGAACCATGGCTATTGAATGGTGTCAAACATTCCTTTCGGTTCAATATCTTGAGGCAGTAATTATGAATTTGATCAAATGTGGCATGTGGATTTATTTTGGCAAGGTATATCTTGCGAATGTTACACGGCTTTTTGCATCAATTCTCAGCAGAGTTATTGTCATTGAATGACCTCAAAAATCCTGTTCGACTGTTGCGGTGGTATTCTGCAAGCCCTGCGCACTGATGTCGTATTACTGGTAGAAACTTGACGGTACTTTTGCTGCAGTTTTATTTATTTTATGTTTGATATCCAAACGTTTTTCATTTTCACACTTTTGAGTGTTCTAATTATTCAGTTCACTATGGGTAGCCACCTGTTTTTGGTGGAGCCGCTTACTCGACTCTATTGCTTGTTAATGGGAATGATGACACCTGACAGATTTTTCCGTCATTTTTCAAAAGGAGGCAAGTTTCGGGACTTCCTGTTCGCTTTACTATAAGCTCTATCTCACGGAAAAAGGGGTCAACTCTTCAAGAAGGATTTTTTTAGTAAAATTTTCAGACCGTCAAAAGCGTCAACTTCTAACTTTAAACACAAGGTCACAACAACAATACACAATTTCATGGCAAGTTATGTTTATCAAACAACAAGATTGTCAAAATTATAGCCCTTTAAAAAACTCAAAATTTCAGCATTTTCCATCCTTTTCATGTCATAATTTCAAAACCATTATATATATCCCAGGGAAACTTGCTGTAGTTTATCCCGTATACAAAATAGAAGTAAAGGCAGTGATCAGGAAGCGATACAATTAACCCACGGCAAATCAGAAAAACCAAAGGGAAAGAAACACAAACACGAAACAACTAGACCCTAATGCAAACCTCAACCTTGAATTAGATCTCTCGAATTCTCAATAAGCCTTTACGTTGGAAAGGGAAAGAAACACAGACATGAAACAACAGACCCTAATGGAATCATCAATAGGACAGTTTCTTTCCCACAAAATGGCCAATAGGCTATCCAAAATAAAATAATACAAGCGACACAAACACCAAAAGACAAACAATAACAAAAATAAACCGCGACAGAAGAACAGCCTTGGAACTGCCGCCTTGGAACTGTCAGTGAAACGAATTCCACTGGTTGGACTTTAATCGATTTTACGGGTCCACAATCCCCGCCCTTACTGCCGTCGCGATTAATCCAAATACTTTGTTTAGTCCGCATGAAGGCATCCTAACTCATCAGTGCAACTTCAGTGTGGCCACGTAAAATCGATTTAAGCCCCCGCCCACCTCAGTGCAATTTGTTTCACTGTCCGTCCCAAGGCGGTTCTTCTGTCGCGATTTATTTTTGTTATGACTTGCCTTTGAGTGTGTGTATCGCTTGTGTTATTTGTTTTTGGATAGCAAATTGGCCATTTTGTGGGAAAGTAACTGTCCTTTTGGCTTTCCGCTATAATTGATGTTTCAATTAGGGTTTAGTTATTTCTTGATTATGTTTCCTTCCCTTTGTTGGTGTCTCTGGTGGGAGTTATGGGTTAATTGTTCCGATTCCACTGCTATTTTGTTTGCCAATTTTGCTGGAGTTGTTGGTTAAGTGACGCCATAGACTTGTTTCTGCTCTGTCTTTGTTTGGACCCATCGGTGCCTAATTGTTGGTTTTGTTTTGCTCCAGCATTTCAGTGACTTTTTTGCTGTCGAGCCCTCACCGTTGTTTCATCTGTGTGGTTAATTGATTTTTGCACTGATGTGTTAGAAGTCCTAATGCGGACTGAACAAATTATTGGTCTAAACCGCAATGGAAGTAAGTGCGAGGACTGTTGCCGCCAAAAATCGATTTAAGCACACACACCCCTCCCAGTTGAATTCGTTTCGCTGACCGTTCCAAGGTGGTTCTTCTGTCGCTATTTATTTTTGTAATGGTTCGCCTCCGAGTTTTTGCTTCGTTTATATGATTTTGTTTTACATGGCCAATTAGCCATTTTGTGGGAAAGTAACAGTCCTTTTGGCTTTCAACTATGTATGTTTCCATTAGGGTCTGTTGTTTCATGTTTGTGTTTCTTTCCCTTTCATGTCTCTGATGGGAGCTGTGATTAATTGTATCGAGTCCTGCTCATTGCCTTCCTTTCTGTTTAGAAACAAAATCCTGGACTTTGAGTTGACAAATACATCGCTATTAAAATAATTTCCTTAAGGTTGTAATTTAACATTTTCTCTCCGTTTCGGTGGGATGTTTCTGGCATTGAATGACACCAAAAACAAAAATATTGTTGCTCAATATAATACAAAACAGTTGCTGGCGTGAGTGAGTGTTTGGGTTTAACGTCATTCCAACAGCTAAGATCATATGGAGACGGGACCTCGGTTTAAATAGAACTGAAGGCAATGATCCTTGCCCGTTTATCTTGTGTTTTCTACAACATTAAACGAAAAAAAAAAGGCAGAAAAAGCTAGTTCGACTTTGTTGACCTCTAATCTGGACGAATTTCAAGTAGAGGACTTTGGATGGTCTAGTCTAGATGTTACTGGTGTCAATATCGGGGTTATACGTGTCCTCTTGTCACTTGTTATAGTTCTATACCTAGTAAGCCTCAGTTGCTTATTTGGCCTAGCGATTAGGAGATCACATTTAGTTCTGATAGTACCAGATTAGGCAAATTCATATTATGTAGATATTCTCATGAATATTTCCTGCAACCACTCCCTCCGATCGATTCAAGGACGGCAGTTGTCAGTTTCTTGCCTGAGAGTACCCTGTACTGGGTAACAGCCCCGGTGCACATTCCGGCACAGGGAAAGGTATATTCCGGCACAGAAAATGTGTGGTTAGGTAAACCGAATCACTCTATTTGTTAATGTGGCCATTTAGTTGACAAAATATTGTTTTTATTTCAGGAAGTATGTGTGGAGACAGAATAAAAAATGCTAAAGAAGCCTTATTTCTATTTCTGAAGAGCTTACCAGCTGGCTGTTATTTCAATGTTATTAGCTTTGGAAGTTCCTACAGCTCATTGTTTAAACTGTAAGTCAATTTCATCTTCTTGGTCTTCTTCTTCTTGATAAACGGCCATTGTTCTGTAGAATGGTTTGATGCAACAGGTTATTTAACTATCTATGGGTTTGCGTTGAGTCCGAACAGTAGCATTATAAGGAGGGATTGGTGTCTGGCTTAACAAAGATTTGATACACCCGCAGGGAATGTTGAGCTCCTGTATTTTTGTATTTTTTCTGCTAGAACTGTATTTATTTGTGGTTAATTTACTTGCTTCTTTGCGGCAGTTTTAAATATGTTATGTAAACGGGTAATCCTAAACTCACTCAATGTAGTGTCCACAATATACACTTTGCGTGCAATTAATGAGAAATAAGATATTTAATCTTGTAAACCCCACCTTCTTCCGAAGGGCGTTTGGTTTAGAAGGATGATCGTTGAGAAAGTCACAAAGGACGTTTTTGTTCGAATGCGAATGTATTGTTGTCTAGTAAATTATTGATGGTCATTGTTTTGTAAAAACTATTTATTTTGGTTCCTTTGCCCTCACTTCTACCCGAGCTTTGACTTCTATTTTCCATATTTGAACCGTATTGTATCCAACACATAGTAAATATTTTATTATCAGTGCTTTAAAGATTTTTATTTGTATATGACGGTTGAAAATGTAAACACACACACACACACACACACACACACACACACACACACACACACACACACACACACACACACACACACACACACACATTTCATAGAGGACATAGAAATATTTAGAATTGTATACCATATGATGTATATCATTATCCTTCTTGAATGTGAATATGTCATTACAGTTTTGGAGGTAGTTCATTACTTTCTAATCTTTCATTGCCTCCACTACCCTTTTGCATCCTTTATTTGCTTATCCAAACAACTCCCCCATTCAAGCATTTCTTAAACAGACAGACATGACCATCGTTATACGTATGTGGCTTAGCAATCTACGCCTTCCGATCACAGTGTATCCTGATCACATCCGTCTTTTAACGCTTCTGGACCACCCAGAAGCAAGTAATGAATACCCTCGCTATACTGTGTGGACGAACATGCTCATCTACGGGTTTGCTTGTTATAAAAGTCTTTGTAATTGTTTTGTCATAGTCTTGCCAAAAGCATATGCATATATATGTAATAACATAAGGTATCACTGCGTACATTTCTTACATAATGAAATGTTTGTTTGCTACCTATGACAGCGCTATGTTCTTCCTGGAAGAGAGTCAGCTTTTTTTCTTCACATACTGCGTTGCATCATGCCGTATAAACTATCGTTAAATATTAGTTTACTGTCAGTAACAGTGCTATGATTTTCCTTAAAGATACAGTTAACTAATAGTTTTTATCATATGACGTCGCGTCTCAGAGTGTAATAACGCCATGTTTGTTTTATTTGAGTTTTAACGTCCCCATCAGCACTCTAAAGATCATTTTGGAGACCTTGCTTCCAATTTTGTGGGACTTTTACCCGACATTGAGATGAAATGACATCTCAAGACCCTCTATATAAAACTCACTGAAAGGATGCTCTTCCGTTGGGGTCTGTTGCTTCATGTTTGTATTTCTTTGCCTTTGGTGTCTCTGATGGGAGCTGTGTGTTAATTGTGTCGATTTCTGATCATTGCCTCTACTTCTATTTCACATGATTCACAAAATGCCACAGCTCATACTAAATTGGCACATATCGCGTAGGCGACCATGATATATAGAATCACACTTGAGTTTTAAGTTTGCATGACCAGCCTCATGCCAAATTTAATACAGATCGCGTAGGCGACCATTATATACAGAATCACACTTGGCTTGCCATTTTGCATGCCCCAGCTCATGCTAAATTGGTACATAGCGCTTTGTCGATCATCAAAGTTCAGATGAGTCTATGCATGTCAGCGCATAAGCATGAACTAGCCTGTTTCTTTGTGCTCGTAGGCGTGCAGAACAAGTATTCATGAAGTTTCGTTGCCAGAAATAATATGCCCGGACCTATTTGTTGCCATGCACATGCAATTAAAGAGAAGACCTCACACACTACTCTGGTTTCTTTTCTTATGAGTTGGTTCATTTAATGTCCCCATGGGCGTAGACATTATAAACTAAGGGTTTAGCACGGAAGTACAACCATTAGTTACCCACAATGCAGGTTGATATTTAGATTTTTGCAACAAGTATAAGCTTTTAGAAGAAGAAAATAACGACCGATAACAGGTAGTAGCTTTCAAACAAAACGAGGCCGCCGGGCAGTGCTCTGACACAAAATTGCTATCAAATTTTTACAAGCCCATATTTGCTGTCATATTTGTGCAGGCTAATACAAAGTATACATCTACCAACTCTCGAACACGACGGACCACTGCCTATCCTATAAGCTTCCCAGGAGCCTTCGGCGCTGGTGAGCTAAAAACCTTGCCTCGCCGTTAGCAAAAGGTTTTGGTTTTATATTCAGTTAGTCTTCTATAAAGTGTAAGAAAATTGTCTACTTAACTTCTCTTCAAGTTTTCAAGCATTCCATTTGATAAGATGTTACAAGCATATTGAAGTTGCACATGTGCCTTGTTAAAGATGAGAAAGTACTTTTTTTTAAATACAGCTTTTGCAAATTTGACATTTTAGACATTATACTTCAGTCGGCAGGATGCAGACCGGCAATAAGAATATTGCCAGAAAGACAGTTAATTGTATAAAACAACATTGTTGAGATATAACTTGACATTGACATTTAATATGTCCTAGGCATAGACCTAGCCTTATGTAAAAGCTTTACCTGTGATATATATGTCGCAGGTGGAGTTTGGGATAAAGGAGTAACACAGTCGGACTAGTTGGTTTTATTTATAAAATAGGAGAAAAAGGGTGTCCTGCAACAAATACAAATAATTGTCATAGCTACTATAATATACTAATAAATATATATGACTAATTGATATTACATATATTCAATATAGCATGACAATACAAACTGTCATAACTATCCCTGAATAAATATAATAAATATAGAGAAGACTTTGTCGGTATGAATCGACAAATGTCAGACGACGACAACAATTCTTCGGACAGCCGGTGCATGATAATATATGAAATTATTCCAACCTCATGCACAAATCATATTAACATAAATAAATAAATACAGAAATTTTAAAATACAGAGAGGCAGAGTAGACGTCACTGAGATAACAAAGATACAGATCAGACGGCTCAGCTTCACCGACCGAGCTGTATATTTGCCTCTCACAATTTATATATAAATTTACCTTGGTCAAGAAGCCGTATGATACAGTGGTTTGCATATTATGCGCTTAATAATCGAGGTCCTTGAATTGATCCCTGGCTCCTTCAGACATCAGACAAACCGCCAGACCAAGGCCTCATCTCTGCATGACCATACTAGTTGCTGGGAACATAATTAAAACTTCACACACATTGGTCTTATTAAAACTACATAATCTTGGGACCAGCACATAAAATATTGCAGCACAGGGAAAATATTAATGTTTCACTCCAGGTTTTACCGAAATCCCTTATATAATAACTATATTCTGTATCGGAATGTGGGACACAGACCGACATAATGAACAATGGCTGGGACAACTCTTGTTCCCCTAAATAACCAATGCAACTACATAAAACTATTCATGTACATACGTAAACTCACAAACTGAATGGCAAACATTGCAGACCCCGATCAGATGGCATCATCAGAATTCATCTGATCTGGTTCCACACTGTTTACAAAGGCAGAGATGTACATGAATAGCAGGACAAGGGATAAACTAAACCATGTTCTTCTATGGACAACTTGAAAGCATTTTGCTTATCAGCAATTTACTTGTACAATGTAAATATTGGCCCATTCAGAATAAATACACAATTTCTGGTAAAATAATACTATTGTGGAAAAGGGCAAGCATTGGGGAATTACCTGGACTCATCTTAAAATAATAATACTACTAGATCTATATCTATTTCTGAAATCATTGAAGACTTCAATTCAGTTGAAAATCAGCTGTACAAAATGGCTGTTCCAGAAATCATACAAAAAGATTTCCCGCGTGCAATAATTGTTATTGTGCATATTAAAAGTGACCAATCACACATACTGTTACTCACACATACGTTAAAAGTCAATGGGGAAAATACCTTTGGCTATAATAAAAGAAATTCCATTGGTTGACCTCAAATGTCAAAAATAAACAATAATGAAGGCACTTTCGTTTTGCCACCGGAATATAAGTCAGTGACGAGGTGCAACAAACTACCGAAAAAGGGACAACCAAGACAATTCACCTTTATGAGTATATTACGAAAAGTAACAACTGTGACATTCTCCCCTGCTTAGATTAAAATGTCTCCTGACATTTTCAATATCAACAAAGTATGGAAATCACGACGCTGGATGTGATATGAAAAAAAATCAAAAACTATACAATACCTGAAGTGTACACATTATAAGAATACCAATCAGTTAAATGATTCTGAAGAATCAATATCAGCAAAAATTGCTCCACACAGTATTCTACTTTTTACACTTTATATGAATACAATAATGTATCTCATGATTTCCAACGTTTAAAGAAAACACTTCATAACTGAACTATTCCTGAACAGTTCATGAAACATAGTAAATCAACATGAACATCCAGCAGGTTGTGAGTTATAACACAGCTACTATCCCCATTTAAACAGACTTTTACATATAAAATACAATGTATCTTATGATTGCTATAGAGCTTACCACAACAACCACAGAAACATACACAGACAAGGATTTGCAAATACACAATTTTAATATATAATGTATCTTAAGATTGTAATGGATCTAACCACAACAATCAAAGAGACATTCAGACACTTAATTGCAAATACACATAAATTAACTGACTGACATTCTCCCCTGGATGGGAAAATGTATATAAAACACTTTTTTGCAAATACAAATAATTTCACTGACTGTGACATTCTCCCCTGAGTGGGAAAATGTAATTAAAACACAAATAAAATACATATTTAAACAAAGTACTCCTGTACATCTGGGTTTTCTATCAGTATCTGGCTGCTGACCCATTCGCCATTACGGTTAGGAGCTTTTCTTACTCTGGTCGACCTTCTCGGGGATGGAGGCATTGCTGCTGGTAATTCAGATGCTTCTGGTGGATGTGACTGATCTGAGTCAGTCCCTATTGAATAAGGGTGTGTAGTGTCATCCACGAGAAATGCATCTGGAGTACCATCAGTTGTCTGCACTGAATCAAGATCAAATAAGGAACCTGATAATTGAATATTAGGACCATGACCTGAAATAGAAGAAGGAACTCTACTCCTTTGCTGAGACCTTCCACGCCTAGGTTGCAGGACGGGGTAAATAAAAGGTGTATTTGTGTCAGAATCAGAATGACTTGATTCTGAATCACCTGAAAATGTATCCCGCTGATTGGTGGCAACCCTTCTTGATCGTAGAGGCCTTGCTTGAGAATCTGAATTATCAGATTTTGCCGGAATAGCACTAAACGGTAGTAGCATATTCCGGTGTAGAGTTTTGACCACATGGTCACCAGATTCCTTTTGGACCTTGTAGACAGGGACATTTTTATTGGGGATTTTAACAACTACATATGGTGTTTTCTCCCATCTGTCCGCTATCTTATGCCTTCCCCGAAAGCCAACTTGCCTTACTAAGACTCTGTCGCCTACATCTAAAGTTGCTTCTCTGACTTTGAGATCATAGTGTCTCTTATTCTTGTCAGCACTTTTACGAGCTTCATTTGAAGCAACTTTATATGCAAACTGAAGACGTTTCTTCAGTTTTGTTGCATAATGCTCCTTAGAACGGACTTTATGCTCCTCCGGGGACTTCAGCCCTAAATAGGCGTCAATAGCAAGTCTGGGGTGTCTTCCAAACATAAGGAAGAAAGGACTATAACCAGTACTGTCATGGCGAGTAGCATTGTACGAGTGTACCAATGGAGCTACATATGATTTCCAGTCATCCTTCTGATGGCTCTCTAAGGTACCCAACATATTTAATAAGGTCTGATTGAACCTTTCCACCATACCATTCCCCATAGGTTGGTATGGTGTAGTTCTAGATTTTTCAATACTAGCCAGGCTGCAAAGTTCACTAATGACATTGCCTTCAAAATTTCTTCCCTGATCGCTATGTAAACGTGCAGGGAAGCCATAATGAACAATGAAATTGTCGAAGAGAACTTTTGCAGTGGTTTTGGCTTCTTGATTTCTAGTTGGAAATGCCTGGGCGTACCTTGTAAAATGGTCTGTAATGACCAGGATGTTTTTTAAAGTAGAAGTAAAACAAAGATCAGGAATTGATACAATTAACTTACTCCATCCATAAAAGACACCAAAGGGAAAGAAATACAAACATTAAGCGACCAGACCATAATGGAAACCTAAACAAAGGAAGGCCATATGGACAGTTATTTTCCCACAAAATGGCCATATGGCCATCCAAAATTAAAAGACACAAGTGATACACACAGTAAGTAACAAACAACAACATAAATAAATCGCCACAGAAGAGCCGCCTTGGAACGGTCAGTGGAAGATTTCCACTGGGGGGCTTAAATCGATTTTATGTGGCCACAATCCTCGCCCTTACTTCCGTCGCGATTTAGACAAATAATTTGTTCAGTCCGCATGAAGGCCTCCTAACTCATCTAAGCCGCCCTTAGACCTTTCCAACGTAAGGAAATCAATACATAATAATTCCATGGGCTGTGTACTGACTATATTGCATAGTTCAGCACCAGGAGCTGGAATAACCTTTCTTCTTATGCATTTTTCACAATTCTGTACCTTGTTTACCACATCTGCTTCTAAACCAGGCCAATAAAAACGTGAACGAACCAATGACAGAGTGCGATCACGGCCCTGATGACCGACATCATCATGTAAATGTTGTAACACAATGCTATGAAAGCGAACAGGTAATACAAGTTGTTTTGTGTCAACACCATTCAGTACAGTAAACCTGTACAAAATGTTGTCACACAAAGATAACTTGTTCCATTCTCGAAAGTATTTCGAAACCTCTGAACTTTCAGACTTTCGATCAATATCTTGTGGTTTATAACCACCTTTGATCAAATACATGACTCTGCCAATGGTCGGATCGGAAGCTTGTTCCTTTGCCCAGTCAACAGTACTAATATCAGTAGAATCTACTGAATGATCTAAATGAGGATCAACAGAATCCAGAATAGTTGCATGACTAGTAACAACTAAATTTTCGGCCAAAGGACAACTGTCACGTGATACAGTAAGGGCATCACAAATTGCCGAAATAACATCTGGAAATAATTCCTCTGTATCCTGAGGTCTTCTAGAGAGTCCATCTGCATCTCCATTGGATTTACCACTTCTGTAAACTAATTTAAAATTGAAACTACCAAGAGATGCTAGCCACCGATGACTTGTTGCATCTAATTCGGCTGTAGACAAAACATAAGTTAAGGGATTGTTGTCTGTATAGACAGTGAACTGATTTCCATAGAGATAGTCATGGAATTTGTCAGTCACTGCCCATTTCAGACAAAGAAATTCCAACTTATGTGCAGGATAGTGCTTTTCACTATTCCTAAGGCCTCTACTAGCGTACGCAATAACGCGTTCCAGACCGTCTTGTTCTTAATAAAGAACAGCACCAAGCCCTTCAGTACTGGCGTCAGTATGCAGAATAAAGGGTTTTGAAAAATCTGCATATGCTAAAATAGGAGGAGAGGACAGTTTTTCTTTAAGGGAATTAAAAGCAAGCTCTTGAGCATCACCCCACTGCCAAGGAACAGACTCCTTCTTCTTCTTCTGTCTGGGAACTTTATGGGTACAATGGCCCACAAGTAAATCATTTAAGGGTTTAACGATTTTGGCATAATCCCTTATAAACCTCCTATAGTAGCCCGTGAAGCCTAAAAATGACCGTAATTCTTTTACGTTACTTGGTGCGGGCCAAGCAGCTAATGCCTCTATTTTGTCTGGGTCAGTTTTTACTCCCTCTTCACTTACCACATGTCCCAGATATTTAACATTCGTCTTAAAGAATTCGCACTTTGAGGGCTTTAACTTAAGACCATGTTGCCTTAATCTGCTAAAAACAGCTTCCGATCTGTCTAGATGATCCTCAAAATTTTCAGAGAAAATTAAGATATCATCTAAAAAGATTAGACTTTCCTTCAAATTGAGTTCCCCCATAGTGCGCTCCATAAGACGTTGAAATGTTGCCGGTGCGTTAGTTAACCCGAATGCCATGCGATTACATTCGTAAAATCCCAGGTTTCCTACGCTGAAGGCTGTTTTATGTTTGTCTTCTTCTTTCATTTCAACTTGCCAATATCCACTGCGCAAGTCTAATTTTGAGAAGAATTTTGCCCCTAGAAGTGTATCTATGGTGTCATCAATACGAGGCAATGAGTATGCATCTTTAACTGTACGGCTATTTAATTTGCGAAAATCTACGCAAAAGCGTAATGAGCCATCCTTTTTTCTAACAAGCACGACATTGGACGAAAATGGACTTTGTGACTCCCTTATTGCACCTGCTTCTAACATTTCTTTAAGATGTATACGAACTTCCTCATAAAGGGCTGGAGGAATTCTACGATAAGGCTCTTTGAAAGGAGTTTCATCATTAAGTTTTATCTCATGCTTAACAATGTCTGCTTTGCCAAGGTCTGTTGGACCTTTAGAAAATATACAAGACCATCTATTTAATACAACCGTTGCCTGCTCTTCCAGATCCGAATTAAGATTTTCAGTGTCAACAGTGACGCCTAAATCTTCAAAAGATGTTGAATTTAAGTTTTCTTCCTGTTTTTGTGATAAATCAGGAGTCCAAGAATCAACTACCTTTACACCATTCAAAGAACAGAGAAGAGATTTTGGAGGAATCTCAATCACATGAGCAGACAAATTACAAACACGGACTGGAATTCTATTAGTCGTACCAGAATGTTTCAATTCAACAACACGAGGACAAATGGTCAAATCACCTGATAAAGAAGTGTCTGTATGCTCTGTAACCGCAGTTTTAAAATGACCTACATTTCTTGCTATCCCATGCACAGTTTTAATCTCACCGGTAGCTAAACGAATACCAAAGTTGTTTGTAGTTTTGACTGGTATATTGTCATCACATATATTATCAAAAGCTAACTGCCATTCCTCAGGGACTGATTCCTCTAAAACTTGTGAGGAAGTATACTTTGAGTTCCTACAGCGATTAATAATATTAGTACCAATCAAAGATGGAACTTTACTATTGTACGAAGTATCTGAAACAACTAACATAGGTATCTTGTCAGATAAGGCTCCAAAATGTGGAATCTTAATATCTGCTTCAATATAGCCAATGTATGGAATCTTACTACCATTGGCAGTTGTGACTGACAGACCAAAATCTGAAATATCATGTAAATTTGGTTTTGGACTCAAAGATTCATAAAATGATTGTGAGCTGAACTAATCATTGAGCCTGTATCTATTAAGCCACGTGTATTGACACCACAGATATTAATATCACTTTCATTAGATGAACCTATCATTCTTTCAAGTACAGTGGGATTTGACTTAGGGCTACTATAGGTGGTAGCTCCCTCTGGTCGCCCTTCAACAGAGGAAGTTAAAAGTTTAAATGTTGATCTGAGCCATTTGAAGTACCATTTGAAGTACCACCACGGTTAGCACCACGGCCGCTAGTGCCACCGCGATAATTACTTCTGGACCGACCACCACCAAAACCGCCACGCGAAGTATCATTTTGGGAATCAATTGTGTTTCCCCGGTACACCCGGCCAAAATCACCATGTGTGTTATTGTAGCTACCGCGTCCATAACCACCACGAAAATTGCCTCTCTGCCTGAAATTCCTACGGTTATAGTTTGTATAGCCGCCGCGCTGATCTTGAAAAGATCTGTAGGACGACGACTGACTATCAGCAGACTTCTGCTGATTTTCAAGTCGTTGTTCCATAGACTTCTTCTGCCCATTAAATCGGACAGCTGTTTTAAAATTTTGTCCTCTTTGGACTCCGTTTCAGCCTGTCCAGACTGCTGTTGGGCCTTTTGTTTCTGAGTAGGTCTCAGGCAACTGGCTTCCTCAAATTCTACTTTTCGAATCTCTTTTAGCAAAGATTGAAATTCAAAAATACTGTCATAAAGATGACGGGTAGAATTTTTCAGTTGCTGGGATTTAAGCCCAGTCCAAAATTCAATACGAAGGATGGAATCTTTTGCTGAAAATTCAATGTGGCCATGGGTAACTGCCCTTGACAGTGTTTGCTCAAGACGCGTCCCATATGACACTATAGATTCAGAATCTTTCTGAAAGTCATTATAAAATGTTTGCATCAGGGTTGCACCTGTGCTCACAATACCATAAAACCCTTCTAATTTGGCTAAAATTTCATCAACAGATGCATTTTCCCCAAGAGGTATAATTACATCGCTCGCAGAACCTCTGAGAGAGTTTCTTATAGATTGTAATAAGGAATATTCAGGTAATTCCTGAATATTTCTTAAACATTTCACCTCTAAGCTCCATACTTCATATGTAGCTTCTCCCTTTTGTAGTACTTCCGAACCACTGAAAATGGGGAGTTCGGGGAAAGAGAAATTTTGTGGCACATAAGTGACATTTTGACCTTGTGATGCATTAAAAGGTTGATGCATTGTTGGGACAGGGGAAGGTGTAGTAAGGGGATTTTTAAATGTAAATTTAGGTTTAGCACCTTGTGATACTGGGTTTGAAGGTAATGTCGCCCGGGGAGTACTTGTAAGAGTATTAAATGTAAATTTGGGCTTAGCAGCCTCAGATACTGGGTCTGATGGTAATGTAACCCGAGATGTACTAGCAAGTGCACTTTTCTTAGCTAATGCTAAAAGGGCATCATAATCTTCTTTACTGAGTACTTTATACTCAGAGCTAGCTTTAACTTTTGTCAAAGCTTCTTCCAGTGCCTTATCAGTTTCATCCCCCGTTGCTCCACCTGTAGCTCCTTCAGATTTATTCAAAGACATTTTGAAAAATAATGCTTTATTTCAACAGGGTATTTGAAAATACTTTAAATTATATTATTGTCACTAATAGTGGACTTGTACTGATAATTTACAAAAAAAAAATGACAAGAAATAAAACAGCAAACTGTTGGGAAGTAGAAGTAAAACAAAGATCAGGAATTGATACAATTAACTTACTCCACCCATAAAAGACACCAAAGGGAAAGAAATACAAACATTAAGCGACCAGACCATAATGGAAACCTAAACAAAGGAAGGCCATAAGGACAGTTACTTTCCCACAAAATGGCCATATGGCCATCCAAAACCAAAAGACACAAGTGATACACAAAGTAAGTAACAAACAACATAAATAAATCGCCACAGAAGAGCCGCCTTGGAACGGTCAGTGGAAGATTTCCACTGGGGGGCTTAAATCGATTTTACGTGGCCACAATCCTCGCCCTTACTTCCGTCGCGATTTAGACAAATAATTTGTTCAGTCCGCATGAAGGCCTCCTAACTCATCAGTGCAACATCTCCGTGAACACAAAAATCAAAGAACCACAGAGATGAGACAACGGTGAGGACTCGACAGCAAGAAACCACTGAAATGCTGGAGCAAAAGAAAACCAACAGTTAGACTCCGATGAGCCTGACCAGAGACAGAGCATCAGGCACCAACCGACATTATCTCTCTAATTTTCAATAAGCCTTTACGTTGGAGCCGTCATAGAATCTGAGGCCTGACCCACCGGCGTGCAATTAAAGAGGGAAGCAAAGTTGCCAACCGTGATTGGGTTAACTACCATGCATGCAGTCTGTCGTATAATATCCATGTTGTACCCAATCTTTTTATATCGAAGAATGATTTTACGAAATTGGGCGCTGAAGTCATTGCGGTTATATATTTTTCTGAATTTATATGCCAAGTCACCATAAAATTCGGGTTCCGATAGACCTTGTTGCAGAAGAGATTTAAGTCCAATATTGAATTTTGAAATTAAATCAGAATGGCGTCTATAAAATTTTGAAAAGGCTTTGCGTAGTTTATGGTACCGATAACCCTGATTAAGGAGTTTAGCCGTTAATAATTTATTACGAGTGTTGAAGTCAGTTACATGACTACACACTCTAGCAAATCGAATTAATTGCGAAATATAAACGCCATAGGATGGCGCACGAGGAACATCACCATCCAAAAAAGGAAAATTTACAATCTCAAAATCAAAGTCATCGCGTTTATCATAAATTTTGCACGAAACAAATCCATCTACAATAGACAGATGTAAATCCAAAAACGGGGCCTCGGTATCAGAAGAATTTGCTTTATTTAACTGAAGTTCTAGGGGGTAAATCTGACTGATCAAACCATCAAAATAGGTATTATCAATATTTAATAAATCATCTAAATATCTAGAAGTAGAGCTAAAAGCTTCAATAATTTCAGACTGGTTATCAATGGAAAGCGACAAAATGAAGTCTCTTTCATAACAATACAAGAACAGATCAGCCACAAGAGGTGCGCAATTAGTACCCATCGGAATACCCACAATTTGTCTAAATAACTTAGTACCGAATCTAATATAAATATTGTCAAGTAGAAAGGTGAGGGCATCACACACTTTCTGACATGACCAAAGTGTATAATTCTTATGCTCTTTAGAAGTGAAAAATGCATTTCTGACATTACATGCAAGATAGAGAGAATCTTCTCTGTGAAAAGTCCATTCAATTAAATCATTAAGCTTTCCTTTTATAAGATTATGAGGAAGTGTAGTGTAAAGAGTGGAAAAATCGTAGGTAGACAGACTAGAAGCACGAAAATGTCTAGATTTCAATTTACTTAAAACCTCATTCGGATTTTTTATAGACCAAAACAGATTTCTTCCTGATCTTTCAAAGACTTTATCACAATATTTAATTACATGCGTTTTAATAGCAGTAAGACAGGAAGTTAATAATTTAGAAAGTTCAGTGGTAGTGCAAGAGCTAGAATTTGCAATAAACCGTGCTTTGTAAGGTTATTTATGAAGTTTTGGTAACCAGTATAGCGTAGGAAGCTTGTCTTGGCCTTCGTTTACACACACAGCAAACTTGGTGGCTGAAAGACAAACATGTTTATCTACAATAGCTCTCTCTTCAGCTAAAGGCTGAAGTTCATAGGCCATAGTACCACCAAGCTCCTGCTTAAGCGTGTTAACATAGTGGAGCCGTCACACCACGACGACGTTGTTAGCGGCCTTGTCTGCAGGGGCCAAAACAAACTTCTTATGAAATTCTTGAATACCTAGTTTAAGATGACGTAAAGACGTCTTGGGCTTAGGAGGTAATAAGTTAGTATTTTGAGAATAGAAAGAAATGCGTTTATTTACTAGTTTTAAAATGCTAAGTTTCCAGTCCTTAAGGGCTTTATGCTCAACATACTCTCGCTTACACCATCGATTACCGAATTCATTCAAGGAAGCAGCGATTTCATCTCTACATTTACTGAAATCAATTTTAGAAGGAAACCGATATTTCGGTCCTTTAGAAATTATATTCCTTATCCTAGAATCAGGAATAATTTTCAAATTGCAAGTAATTACATGACCAGCAGCAGGATAGCAATACTTTGAGTTTTTACAATCACATGAATCAGGAGTATTAGTATCAATATCAAGATCTGAAACAAGTTTATTGAAATTAAAAATGATAGATCTAACAGGTTTCTTATATTTATAGCAAATTATAGGTGTTTCAGTATTTTGAAAATAAGCAGGAATGGAAGAAAGCACCGATCTCTCACGGAAGATACTGGGCAAATCTATAAAATCCATACCCTTATTAATGAAGGATATTTTGAAGAAATGGCGTTTATGATTAATTTCAGAATCAATGTAAGGACGGAGAGTATGCTGAGTATAGCCTCTAGTTAAGAGAGCCGCATCATATAACTGATGAGAACTATCGTAGAATTTATTCGCCTCGGTGTCCAGAAGACGTAATACAGAAACGGGTAATGAACTTAAAAATGAAAGCATAGAGTGGCGTCCATGATTTAATAATATAATTGACAGTCACTTCAGTCTAGTATTGTTTCGTTTAAACGCACGTGTTTTACGTTTAAAGTTACCATTTTTCCTGGTGCCGTGAGATCTAGTTCTGCGTTTTCGACATTCCAGGAGTGAGAAAATATCAAAGTCCGGCATTCTGGAAATATTACCCTCATGATAAATGTTGTCATTAAATCCCAGTGGAAAAGGGGTCTGTAAAAATTTAATCCATTTCAGTTCAGCTTCATGTCTTTTGATTATTTTGAATCTAGATGTAGAATTTGCATCGTAATAAAGTTTTTCCACTGGTTGTATAACAATGTTATTTACAGAATGACCTGTACGTCGAAAGTGACGGTACAAGAAAGTGTCAGTTTTCTTAGGCTTACTCATTCTACGATAATGCTCGTTCAATCTAGTTTTAAGCATGCGGTTAGTTTGACCGACGTACTGCATATTACAGTTTGTAGCACGTCAAGTAATTAGATAAATTAAATCTGTAGACTGTCATGTCAAATCAGACATGTTAACTACAGAGAAGCGTCTACCGTTTACAGATGAAGTAACGGTAGACGCAGTGCTTAAATGCGAACAACATCTGCACCTCTTGGCATTGCACTTAGAAATACTGGGATACATTCCACTTCTTTTCCACGGATTAGTATATTTTCGAAGGATGGGCGATTTGAGAGGAGATAGTCTTATACGAAGACTACTCCCAAAAACATTGGTATTGCCTGCTCCTTTGAGATTAACTGAAGTTACAAAAGACAAATTTAAGGGTCTAACCAATACCGAAGGCAACATAGTATTAAAGTTCTTAATAGAATGGGGAATCCGTACAGAAGAAGCAGAGTGTAACCTAAGGGGTGATATTGATATTTTAAATGTATTTGTAATACTCATTTTGGTTAGTAAGGTTGTGATACCGTCAATACTAAAGCGATGTTCATACCGGTTATTAAATAAATAAATAAAACAGCATATAAAATTACTGAAGAAGATTCCTTCGAATAGAAGGAAGGTACAACAAAAGCCCACAAAACATCCTAGTCTACTTAAAGTACAGGGATGTCAAACAATCAGTTGTTATACAACGAGGAACGAACATCGGTTTAATAATGACCTTCAACCGGTATCTAAAGGATGTCAATTGATGGAACAGTGAAAAGCAATTGTATAAGCAATCCCTGAGGATTGGAAAAATAAGAGCATTAAATGCATGTACGGGGAGACCTTTTACAGCCGCCACACGGCACAAACAAAACAGCCCTGATATGCAAAGTAGAAGTAAAACAAAGATCAGGAATTGATACAATTAACTTACTCCACCCATAAAAGACACCAAAGGGAAAGAAATACAAACATTAAGCGACCAGACCATAATGGAAACCTAAACAAAGGAAGGCCATAAGGACAGTTACTTTTCCACAAAATGGCCATATGGCCATCCAAAACCAAAAGACACAAGTGATACACACAGTAAGTAACAAACAACAACATAAATAAATCGCCACAGAAGAGCCGCCTTGGAACGGTCAGTGGAAGATTTCCACTGGGGGGCTTAAATCGATTTTACGTGGCCACAATCCTCGCCCTTACTTCCGTCGCGATTTAGACAAATAATTTGTTCAGTCCGCATGAAGGCCTCCTAACTCATCAGTGCAACATCTCCGTGAACACAAAAATCAAAGAACCACAGAGGTGAGACAACGGTGAGGACTCGACAGCAAGAAACCACTGAAATGCTGGAGCAAAAGAAAACCAACAGTTAGACTCCGATGAGCCCGACCAGAGACAGAGCATTAGGCACCAACCGACATTATCTCTCTAATTTTCAATAAGCCTTTACGTTGGAGCCGTCATAGAATCTGAGGCCTGACCCACCGGCGTGCAATTAAAGAGGGAAGCAAAGTTGCCAACCGTGATTGGGTTAACTACCATGCATGCAGTCTGTCGTATAATATCCATGTTGTACCCAATCTTTTTATATCGAAGAATGATTTTACGAAATTGGGTGCTGAAGTCATTGCGGTTATATATTTTTCTGAATTTATATGCCAAGTCACCATAAAATTCGGGTTCCGATAGACCTTGTTGCAGAAGAGATTTAAGTCCAATATTGAATTTTGAAATTAAATCAGAATGGCGTCTATAAAATTTTGAAAAGGCTGCGCGTACTTGTAAGAGTATTAAATGTAAATTTGGGCTTAGCAGCCTCAGATACTGGGTCTGATGGTAATGTAACCCGAGATGTACTAGCAAGTGCACTTTTCTTAGCTAATGCTAAAAGGGCATCATAGTCTTCTTTACTGAGTACTTTATACTCAGAGCTAGCTTTAGACTCAAGTGAGGCTATGCAGTAATTGTTCTTGACTGATGGTTGACTGAAGGCTAAGCACCTGACGGGGAAGAGACCCTACCTACTGCGCCACCTTCACTCAATAAGTATCAGCAAAGAACAAAAACTACAAGGCTAAATTCACTTGCAATCTACAAATATTTGAGTGATGATCTTTTTCATCCAACAGTAAGCTAGATCCGAATTTGGATGAATACCATCTTTGTACAAAGAAAAATCTAAACTGGACCTACTGCTAATATCACCATGTGCCTTTCTGTCATTTTGCAGATCTCTTTTGAAATTTGGTGAATTAACACTATTAGCTTTATTTACTTCTTGAATAAAGTCATTGATCAAAGCAATTCTGTCAGTTAAACGGAAGTCATTTTCTTTGAAACTGGCATAATTTTCATTTCCCAAATATTTGTTATAGAGCTGAATGGAATAATAAGGTATTTTTAAGAACACTATTTTAACAGTTGGAATGTGAGACACAAAGACAAGATATTTTCTAATTTGATCCTCAACATAAGTAACTGCTGCACTATCTGAACTGTGCCTTAAATCTATATAATTCCTTCTTACTTTTCTGTTATTACTGTCAGTATATATAATTCTATTTTTCACAGTAAGATCACAAGTACCCAACCAAATGTATAATACAACATGCTTGTAAATATTAACTTTTCTTTTAAGATTATTTTTCAGCCAAAAGTACTGATCTAAGAACCTTAATCCACCCCTACAAGCAAAATCAATTGAATAACCTTTTTCCTCTATTATATGAGCATGCTGTTTCAAATAATTTCCTTTACTATCTGACACAATGATAGGCTTATACTTCAATGGTCCTCCAAAATTATTTGGGCGATTATTATATTTCACTACTCTATGTTTACTCATAACAAATATAATGACTGAAATAGTGTTGACAGATATTAAACTCTAGTCAAAACCATGTTATTGAAATACTGAAGAACTAGGGTCTGAATCACAGTTTAAATAAACATATTTCTAGTACAAAACAAATCACCTACCTCAGTTCACATAGTGTGCACTTGGGATTCAAAATTCAAGGCAACAAGGAGGGGTAAGCATTCACTAGAACTAGGCTACATGGGAGTATTGCAACCTACAAAAGTAACATCTCCAATAGAACCCAAAATATCACAGTCAGGAATTAATCTAAAATAGTAGAATAAAATATTCTCTTACAGGCATCAGCATTCATCCTGTGGAGTGAAGTGTGTTAGAAATAAGGCATGCAAAAAAAATAAGTGCAGTTGTGAAACATGCATTTACACTAAGCCTTACAGTTACACTAACACTTACATTTACACTGTGTCTAAATAATACAAATACAGACAGCTATATAATGTGTAAATAATGCAAACACTTAGACAACATAATTCATAGTGATTAACTGTAGACTACTCAACTAAGCTGAAATTAGATAGAGTCTATCACCAGCACACTCAAATTCTGTTTGTAAATGCAGTGACATTTCAAACTATGAGAAAAAGATCATGAAAGGTCTATATTGCATTAAGCTATCTGAAAAGCTATCTGAGAAAGTATCTAACAACTATACATCAACACAGAAATCCTGTTAAAATATAGCACAAACACACACAAGCACATATACATAATACTGATAAGAGATAAATAATAAAATAGAAACAGTTCGGCTGTCACGTATGTGCCGTAATAATCAAAGTTGAAAGAACCATCATCTTGACAGTGATGTCTTTATAATATCACTAGTTGATAGCTAGTGTTTATAGATAATACTCTACGCGCATGGTAGTTATGTTGAAATTTATGCAAGCTTGCTTAAATATAAATTAGACTTAAGATTTTAATTTTCACGGGGCCGGCCATATTCGCGTACTGCAGTAAAGATATGTTGTGAGAACTATATTTATCACAGATACACGAAAAATAATTCACAGCAGAGAATATCAGACATCACGAATAAAACACAGTAGTGGACATCAGACATCATGAAGACACAGACATCACATACAGCCAGAACACCCTCAGTTTATCTAGTGGATTTGTTGAACCGATTTGGTGGGCGCCATGTGTCGCAGGTGGAGTTTGGGATAAAGGAGTAACTCAGTCGGACTAGTTGGTTTTATTTATAAAATAGGAGAAAAAGGGTGTCCTGCAACAAATACAAATAATTGTCATAGCTACTATAATATACTAATAAATATATATGACTAATTGATATTACATATATTCGATATAGCATGACAATACAAACTGTCATAACTATCCCTGAATAAATATAATAAATATAGAGAAGACTTTGTCGGTATGAATCGACAAATGTCAGACGACGACAACAATTCTTCGGACAGCCGGTGCATGATAATATATGAAATTATTCCAACCTCATGCACAAATCATATTAACATAAATAAATAAATACAGAAATTTTAAAATACAGAGAGGCAGAGAAGACGTCACTGAGATAACAAAGATACAGATCAGACGGCTCAGCTTCACCGACCGAGCTGTATATTTGCCTCTCACAATTTATATATAAATTTACCTTGGTCAAGAAGCCGTATGATACAGTGGTTTGCATATTATGCGCTTAATAATCGAGGTCCTTGAATTGATCCCTGGCTCCTTCAGACATCAGACAAACCGCCAGACCAAGGCCTCATCTATGCATGACCATACTAGTTGCTGGGACACATAATTAAAACTTCACACACATTGGTCTTATTAAAACTACATAATCTTGGGACCAGCACATAAAATATTGCAGCACAGGGAAAATATTAATGTTTCACTCCAGGTTTTACCGAAATCCCTTATATAATAACTATATTCTGTATCGGAATGTGGGACACAGACCGACATAATGAACAATAGCTGGGACAACTCTTGTTCCCCTAAATAACCAATGCAACTACATAAAACTATTCATGTACATACGTAAACTCACAAACTGAATGGCAAACATTGCAGACCCCGATCAGATGGCATCATCAGAATTCATCTGATCTGGTTCCACACTGTTTACAAAGGCAGAGATGTACATGAATAGCAGGACAAGGGATAAACTAAACCATGTTCTTCTATGGACAACTTGAAAGCATTTTGCTTATCAGCAATTTACATGTACAATGTAAATATTGGCCCATTCAGAATAAATACACAATTTCTGGTAAAATAATACTATTGTGGAAAAGGGCAAGCAAGGATGTTGCATATAAAACATTGGTTCGCCTTTAGCTAGAATATGCATCACCTATTTGGCATCCCTATGTTAAAACTCAGATTCAGCAGGTGGAGAAGGTGCAGAGGACAGCTGCTCGATGGACCTGCCGACGATGGCGCAATAGAAGCAGCGTCGGTGACATGCTTAACGAGCTAGAATGGCCGTCCCTAGAGGCCCGTCGTGAGCAGTCCTCTTTAACCTTCTTCTATAAGATACATTCAGGTACAGTGGCCGTTAATAAAGATAAATACTTGACCCCTGTGACAGTTTCAACTCGAACAAGGGCATCAAAAGTAAACAACTCACAGTATCACAGGTACCAGTCCTACAGTGATGCCCTGAAAAATTCCTTCTTCCCTAGGACTATTCCCCAGTGGAATAGTCTTCCCTCTTCTGTGGTGAATGCTAAGACTGCAGAGGAGTTCAAAGCCCATACAGTGTAAGATTGAGACTCAGAGGTATGCGTTTTAGTATACCTCTGTTATTTAGATTGTAAATAGATTTAAGGACTCATCCAGTGACTTCTCTTTTTTTTTTTTCAGCTAAATTCTAAATTTAGCTACGCACCCAACTGAGGTAATGGCCAAATATGACCGACTCAGTATAAGAAGATAGATAGATAGATAGAAAGCATTGGGGAATTACCTGGACTCATCTTAAAATAATAATACTACTAGATCTATATCTATTTCTGAAATCATTGAAGACTTCAATTCAGTTGAAAATCAGCTGTACAAAATGGCTGTTCCAGAAATCATACAAAAAGATTTCCCGCGTGCAATAATTGTTATTGTACATATTAAAAGTGACCAATCACACATACTGTTACTCACACATACGTTAAAAGTCAATTGGGAAAATACCTTTGGCTATAATAAAAGAAATTCCATTGGTTGACCTCAAATGTCAAAAATAAACAATAATGAAGGCACTTTCGTTTTGCCACCGGAATATAAGTCAGTGACGAGGTGCAACAAACTACCGAAAAGGGACAACCAAGACAATTCACCTTTACGAGTATATTACGAAAAGTAACAACTGTGACATATAAAAATCGGCAAAGGCTCTTTATATGAACGGCTTCCTATATTGACAGACTGTGTGCGTTCTGCCTCATGATACGTGTATTTATCAGATTAATGAATTGGACCATCTGATAAATGGCCATTATCAATACAGTCTCATTTTTAATTTCAATAAACTTGTTTCAGATCTTGATATTGATACTAGTACTCCTGATTCATGTGATTGTAAAAACTCAGTGTATTGCTATCCTGCTGCTTGTCATGTAATTACTGGCAATTTGAAAATTATTCCTGATTCTAGGATAAGGAATATAATTTCTAAAGGACCGAAATATCGGTTTCCTTCTAAAATTGATTTCAGTAAATGTAGAGATGAAATCGCAGCTTCCTTGAATGAATTCGGTAATAGATGGTGTAAGCGAGAGTGTGTTGAGCATAAAGCCCTTAACGACTGGAAACTTAGCATTTTGAAACTAATGAATAAACACATTTCTTTCTATTCTCAAAATACTAACTTACTACCGCCAAAGCCTAAGACGTCTTTACGTCATCTTAAACTAGGTATTCAAGAATTTCATGAGAAGTTTGTTTTGGCCCCTGCAGACAAGGCCGCTAACAACGTCGTCGTTGTGTGACGGCTCCACTATGTTAACACGCTTAAGCTTGGTGGTACTAAGGCCTATGAACTTCAGCCTTTAGCTGCAGATAGAGCTTTAGTAGATAAACATAATTGTCATTCAGCCACCAAGTTTGCTGTGTGTGTTACCGAAGGCCAAGACAAGCTTCTTACGCTATACTGGTTACCAAAACTTCATAAAAGACCTTACAAAGCACGGTTTATTGCAAATTCTAGCTCTTGCACTACCACTGAACTTTCTAAATGATTAACTTCCTGTCTTCCTGCTATTAAAACGCATGTGATTAAATATTGTGATAAATAAAAATCAAAAATGAGTTTCTTTAAGAGCAATGAAAACATTCATAAGAAAGAAGATGGGTCATACTACGTAGTTTCGGCTAATAAAGCCTCATCAGTGACCCTGTAATGACCCGGCAAAGAAAGCCAGAGGAAACATACTGCAATTTTGCAACATACTGTCTTTGAAAGATCAGGAAGAAATCTGTTTTGGTCTATAAAAATTCGAATGAGGTTTTAAATAAATTGAAATCCAGACATTTTCGTGCTTCAAGTCTGTCTACTTACGATTTTTCCACTCTTTACACTACACTTCCTCATAATCTTATAAAAGAAAAGCTTAATGATTTAATTGAATGGGCTTTTCACAGAGAAGATTCTCTCTATCTTGCATGTAATGTCAGAAATGCATTTTTCACTTCAAAAGAGCATAAGAATTATACAATTTGGTCATGTCAGAAAATGTGTGGTGCCCTTACCTTTCTACTTGACAATATTTATATTAGATTCGGTACTAAGTTATTTAGACAAATTGTGGGTATTCCGATGGGTACGAATTGCGCACCTCTTGTGGCTGATCTGTTCTTGTATTGTTATGAAAGAGACTTCAGTAAGTTTGTTACTTACTGTGTGTATCACTTGTGTCTTTTAATTTTGGATGGCCGTATGGCCATTTTGTGGGAAAGTAACTGTCCTTATGGCCTTCCTTTGTTTGGGTTTCCATTATGGTCTGGTCGCTTAATGTTTGTATTTCTTTCCCTTTGGTGTCTTTTGTGGGTGGAGTAAGTTAATTGTATCAATTCCTGATCTTTGTTTTACTTCTACTTTTCATGCTGTCGCTTTCCATTGATAACCAGTCTGAAATTATTGAAGCTTTTAGCTCCACTTCTAGATATTTAGATGATTTATTAAATATTGATAATACGTATTTCGATGGTTTGATCAGTCAGATTTACCCCCCAGAACTTCAGTTAAATAAAGCACATTCTTCTGATACCGAGGCCCCGTTTTTGGATTTACATCTATCTATTGTAGATGGGTTTGTTTCGTGCAAAATTTATGATAAACGCGATGACTTTGATTTTAAGATTGTAAATTTTCCTTTTTTATACCCCCGGCATACGAAGTATGCAATGGGGGTATATAGTTTTTGTCTTTTCCGTCTGTCTGTCAGGTTGCACTACAGTAAATAATTGGTCTTTATGAAAGCTGCACTTGCTTTGGGGAGAGCTTTCAGTACAGAATTGAATATTCTGCTGCTTCTGATTGGATCTGGTGCTAAGCCATTATTTTTCTGAGAAGTATTATTGTTTATTAGAAGAAATATTAGTAGGTATTTGCTATTGTAAAATGCAGTTGATTTAAATTGAACCATAAAATTGTGCTGACTGGCCACTGGAAATGCCTGGATTTATTCGCTGCGGTATGGGTTTGTTGACGCTGGCTGCCAAAAAGGCCAAAATATGCCGCACAGCATACATATTTTTTAGCTTCTTCTGGAAGGTAAATGGTCAGCCTGTCAAATTATATGACTCATAATGGAAGCATTAGACTTGCTGAAATGTGGTAGAACATGGAATATGCCCCAATTTACATTGTGAGTAAGGGGATTTTTTTTACTGTAGTGCCACCTAAACCGAAAGTAGAAAAATCAGCTCCCCTCTAATGTTTTCATTCATTACATAATATTTTCACACATAATAGGTTCCCTACAATTCTGTATCTTAAGGTGGATCTTCCTGGCATGTATTTTGTCACAGAAACTGTACAAATTGTAAGTTTAGTGCTAATTTAGGACTAACTGGGTGTATTTTATAAGTTTTTGCTTCTGTTCCATGTAATTGGAGGGGGGGGGGGTACTTAAAAGCCATGTAAATCAGTTGTCATTGGTCTGTTTGGAAAGCAGACCTGCAGTAAATGTCTAAACAGGAACACAAGAAAAAGAAAATACTCAATATTGAATATAACACTGAGGTTACTTGGCATTAGACAAGGGTCTCAAGCCAATGCAAAATTTCAAAATTGTCTCTCCGAACAGCCCGCTGCAATATTGCAATGAGTTTTCTCAGCCGTTGTAAGTTCTTACTGGTTGGGTTCATGTTACAAGATTTGAATAGATATATTCAGACATTTCTCATGGCATTAAGGCATTTATAATCATTTTCATCAAAGTTTTGTCCCCAAAATATCCTCAAAATGCCAATTTTTACTGAAATTAGGGGGTATAGGTGTGAGAACAGCCAAAATTTCTAGCATGGCTGCTAATAGGACATGATTTAGTGCATTTTAGGATTAAAGTATTCCAAAGACATCTGAGAAGAAGCACTGATGCAAGCCGGTTTCTGGGTTCCATTCTGGAAAGAGGTAAACTTTGCGCTTTTTCACAAAACATGGTTTGTCCGGCTTTCATCGTAGAATCTGGAAGCGATAACTTTTACGCAAAGTTTAAAGATTCTTTGTCACTGAACATTAATTATGCATGACTATATTATTAGATATGGTCTAAACTTGTGTTTGGCAATTCTTTTGGTGGATCATAGAGAAATTAGCGTTTGGTATAGGTTGCACTACAGTAAATAATTGGTCTTTATGAAAGCTGCACTTGCTTTGGGGAGAGCTTTCAGTACAGAATTGAATATTCTGCTGCTTCTGATTGGATCTGGTGCTAAGCCATTATTTTTCTGAGAAGTATTATTGTTTATTAGAAGAAATATTAGTAGGTATTTGCTATTGTAAAATGCAGTTGATTTAAATTGAACCATAAAATTGTGCTGACTGGCCACTGGAAATGCCTGGATTTATTCGCTGCGGTATGGGTTTGTTGACGCTGGCTGCCAAAAAGGCCAAAATATGCCGCACAGCATACATATTTTTTAGCTTCTTCTGGAAGGTAAATGGTCAGCCTGTCAAATTATATGACTCATAATGGAAGCATTAGACTTGCTGAAATGTGGTAGAACATGGAATATGCCCCAATTTACATTGTGAGTAAGGGGATTTTTTTTACTGTAGTGCCACCGTCAGTCTGTCTATGTCTATCTGTCTGTGTGTCCGTAAACAATTATTTTGTGTCAAAGATATCTCAGGAACTGCTTCACATAGAAACTTGAAATTTTACACACATGATCAGTATGACTAGTTGTATTGTGGGAAAGAAAATAAGGGCCAAGGGGTCAGACCTTTTAGAGTTATTTCCCTTTGTAGTTCTTGCTGTTTAATAGTGTATATTTTTATTTTGTGTCAAAGATTTCTCAATAACTACTGTACATAGAAACTTGATATTTTGCAAACATGATCAGTATGACTAGTTGTATTGTGGGAAAGAAAATAAGGGCCAAGGGGTCAGGCCTTTTAGAGTTATTTCCCTTTGTAGTTCTTGTTTCAGCTGAGATGATGGCACTGGCCGGGGGTATACGTGCCCCACTGGGCACTTTTGTCTAGTTTGGATGGTGATGTTCCTCGTGCGCCATCCTATGGCGTTTATATTTCGCAGTTTATTCGATTTGCTAGAGTGTGTAGTCATGTAACTGACTTCAACAGTCGTAATAAATTATTAACGGCTAAACTTCTTAATCAGGAGTATCGGTACCATAAACTACGCAAAGCCTTTTCAAAATTTTATAGACGCCATTCTGATTTAATTTCAAAATTCAATATTGGACTTAAATTTCTTCTGCAACCAGGTCTATCGGAGCCCGAATTTTATGGTGACTTAGTATATAAATTCAGAAAAATATATAACCGCAATGACTTCAGCACCCAATTTCGTAAAATAATTCTTCGATATAAAAAGATTGGGTACAACGTGGATGTTATACGACAGACTGCATGCATGGTAGTTAACCCAATCACGGTTGGCAACTTTGCTTCCCTCTTTAATTGCACGCCGGTGGGTCAGGCCTCAGATTCTATGACGGTTCCAACGTAAAGGCTTATTGAGAATTAGAGAGATCTAATTCAAGGTAATGTTGGTTGGTGTCTGAAGCTCTGTCTCTTCATTTATTCTCATTTATTATAAAAATGTCAATATTCCGCCATTAGTAAACATGTAACGTTCTGGGACGTAGCTAGCTAATTTGCGTATTTAATCCACTTGTGGATTATCGAAAATATTACATCGCGTTATTACACTCTCAGACACGACGTCATATGATAAATACTGTTGTTTATCATGCAACACTTTTAATTAGATGCTGTACTCATCATTTTCTTCGCTCAACAATCAATTCTGAAATAAATAACAAACTTTATTTTATGAAAATAACTTTTGTAAACAAAGAAATTTAGTATATTGATATACTTTGTATGTTTAGAGACAACATGTAATTTCTTCATTACCTGATTACCTGATTATTTTAATGATAAAGAACCCCCAATAATTTATTATAAACATAACAAAATAGAATTGAAGGCAATGTTCAGGAATAGATACAATTAATCCACAGCTCCCATCAGTGACACCAAAGGGAAAGAAATGCAAACATGAAATAACTAGAGCCCAGGAAACATTGACAGCGGAAAGTCAAACAGATTGGCTATCAAAACAAAATAATATAAGCGATACAAACACTCAAAACACAAACTATAACCAAAATAAACCGCGACAGAAGAACCGCCTTGGAACGGTCAGTAATTCCACTCGGGTGTGTGTGTGTGTGGGGGGGGCTTAAATCGATTTTACGCAGCTGCAATCCTCGCCCTTACGTCCGTCGCGATTTAGACAAATAATTTGTTCAGCCCGCATGAAAAATAGAATTTGAGGCAATGATCAGGAACCGATACAATCAACCCACAGCTCCCATCAGAGACACCAAAGGGAAAGAAACACAAACATGAAACAACATACCCTAATGGAAACATCAATAGCGAAAAGCCAAAAGGACAGTTACTTTCCAACAAAATGGCCAATAGGTTATCCAAAAAAATAACATAAGCGACACAAACACACAAAGACAAACCATAACAAAAATAAACCGCGACAGAAGAACCGCCTTTGAACGGTCAGCGGAAACGAATTCCACTGGGGGACTTAAATCGATTTGACGTGGCCACAATTCTCGCCCTTACTTCCGTCGCGATTTAGACGAATAATTTTTCAGTCCACATGAAGGCCTCGTAACTCATCAGTGCAACATCTACGTGAACACAAATAATCAAACAACCACAGAGATGAAACAACCGCGAGAACTCGACAGCAAGAAACCACTGAAATGCTGGAGCAAAAGAAAACCAACAGTTAGACTCCGATGGGCCCGACCAGAGACAGAGCACCAGGCACCAACCAACATTACCTTGAATTAGATCTCTCTAATTCTCAATAAGCCTTTCCGTTGGAACCGTCATAGAATCTGAGGCCTGACCCAACGGCGTGCGATTAACGAGGGAAGCAAAGTTGTCAACCGTGATTGGGTTAACTACCATGCATGCAGTCTGTCGTATAACATTTATGTTGTACTCAATCTTTTTATAGCGAAGAATAATTTTACGACATTGGGTGCTGAAGTCATTGCGGTTATATATTTTCTGAATTTATATACTAAGTCACCATACATTTCGGGTTCCGATAGACCTGGTTGCAGAAGAGATTTAAGTCCAATATTGAATTTTGAAATTTTGAAATAACCATAAGTAGACACACTTGGAGCACGAAAACGCTTGGATTTCAATTTATTTAAACTTCATTAGAATTTTTTATAGACCAAAATAGATTTCTACCTGATCTTTCGAAGACTTTGTCGCAATATTTTATCACATGTTCTTTGATAGCAGTAAAACATGAAGTAAATAATTTGGAGAGTTTAGTGGTTGGACAAGAGCTTGAATTTGCAATAAACCGTGCTTTGTATGGTCTTTTATGGAGTTAAGGTAACAAATATAACGTAGCTTGTCTTGGCCTTCTGTAACACAGACAGCATCTTGGTGGCTGAATGACAAATGTGGTCATCAACTAAAGCCCTCTCTACAGCTAAAGGCGGTTCCAGCGTAAAAACATAAATGGAATTTTATTTTATTTTAGTATTCTTTATGTTGGTTGGCGCCTGATGCTCCGTCTTTGGTCGGGCCCCTCGGAGTCTAACTGTTGGTTTTCTTTTGCTCCAGCAATTCTGTTGTTGTATGCTGTCGAGTCCTCAACATTGTTTTATCTCTGTAGTTTTTGATTTGTATTTTCTCGGAGATGTTACATTGATTGGTTAGGAAGCCTTCATGCGGACTAAAAAAAATAGTGTACACCGCGACAGAGGTAAGGGCGAGGATTATGGCCATGTAAAATCGATTTAAGCCCCCGAGTGGAATTTTTTCCACTGACCTTTCCAAGGCGGTTCTTCGTTGGCGGTCTATTTATGTTGTTGTTAGTTACTTACTGTGTGTATCACTTGTGTCTTTTATTTTGGATGGCCATTTGGCCATTTTGTGGGAAAGTAAGCCGTCAAACAACGACCACATTGTTAGCGGCCTTATCAGCTTGAGCCAAAACAAACTTCGGAGTCTAACTGTTGGTTTGCTTTTGCTCCAGCATTTAAGTGGTTTCTTGCTGTCGAGTCCTCACCGTTGTCTCACCTCTGTGGTTCTTTGATTATTTGTGTTCACGGAGATATTGCACTGATGAGTTAGGAAGCCTTTATGCGGACTGAACAAATAATTTGTCTCAATCGCGACGGAAGTAAGGGCGAGGATTGTGGACACGTAAAATCGATTTAAGCCCCCCAGTGGAAATCTTTCCACTGACCGTTCCAAGGCGGTTCTTCTGTGGCGATTTATTTATGTTGTTGTTTGTTACTTACTGTGCGTATCACTTGTGTCTTTTTATTTTGGATGGCTATATGGCCATTTTGTGGGAAAGTAACTGTCCTTATGGCCTTCCTTTGTTTAGGTTTCCATTATGGTCTGGTCGCTTAATGTTTGTGTTTCTTTCCCTTTGGTGTCTTTGATGGGTGGAGTAAGCTAATTATATCGATTCCTGATCTTTGTATTACTTCTACTTTTCCTATGAAATTCTTGAATACTTAGTTTAAGGTGACGTAAAGACGTCTCGGGTTTAGGAGGTAATAAGTTCGTATTTTTCGAATCAAAAGAAAACGTTTGTTCACGAATTCTAGAATGCTAAGTTGCAATTCCTTAAGAGCTTATGCTCAACATACTCTCGTTTACACCATCGATTACCAAATTCATTCAAGGCAGCTGCGATTTCATCTCTACATTTATTGAAATCAATTTCAGAAGGAAATCAATATTTCGGTCCTTTAGATGTTATATTACGTATCCTAGAATCAGGAATGATTTTTAAATTGCCAGTAATAATATGACCAGCAGCAGGATAGCAATACACTGAATTTTTACAATCACATGTATCAGGAGTGTTGGTGTCAATATTAAGATCAGAAACAAGTTTATTGAAATTAAAAATGATAGATCTAACAGATTTATTGTATTTATAGCAAATTATGTATTTATGTATTTATAACACTCCTAAGGCATCAGTGCATCTCCCAGAACACAAAAATCATACAACCTCAGAGATGAAACAACGGTGAGGACTCGACAGAAAGAAACCACTGAAATGCTGGAGCAAAAGAAAACCAACAGTTAGACTCCGATGGGCCCGGCCAGAGACAAAGCATCAGGCAACAACCAACATTGCACGGCGGTTAGCCGGACTCCGGACTTTTTGATGACGGTACCACCCTTAATCCTTTGAATTCGGGAAGGGTGGATATTTCCTGAGTCCGACCCTCCATGATCTAACTGGTGGTTTTCTTCTGCTCTGACGTCGGATAGTTGTTGAGTCCTCAACCCTGATTCATGATAAAATAAATCTATTCATAACAATTTTACCATGTCCATGTATTTTATCATGACTCACTGTTGAGCTAGAAAGCCTCCATGCGAATCAATTTGTTTTTGTTATTTTGCTTGATACTGTACTGGAACTGAGGGCGAGGGTTGAAACTTCATAAACTCCGCAGTTGAGCCCCCCACCCACAGTTGTTTTCGTTCTTTCGCAGTGTATTTGGCTTTGTGCCGTTGGTGCATGTTTCGTCTTTTTGTGTGCGTGCCTCCGTTTCACATTCTATAGATGACTCGAGACGGCTGCGTTCTTGGATTGTGGCCTTTCCTGAGTGACCTTTTCTTACTAGATTACATAAAATTAAATTCTCTCTAATTTTCAGTAAGCCTTTACGCTGGATCCGTCATAGAATCTGAAGCCTTGCCCACCGGCGTGCAATTAAAGTGGGAAACAACAAACCTATGAGAAATATTATGTTTAATTTTAATCAAGTTGTATCAGATTTTGACATTCATTCTAACGAACCTGATACATGAGACTGCCAAAAATCCAAATTAATGTATCCTGCCGTTGGTCATGTTATTACGGGAAATCTTAAAATTTTATCTGACAAAAGAATTCGAAATGTAGTTTCTACAGATCCTAAGTACATATTTCCTTCCGGTATTGATTCTAATAAATGTCAGGATGAAATTATCCAGGATTTGAACACTTTCGACGATCGTTGGTGTAAGCGAGAAGGTGTTGAGTATAGTACTTTAAAAGAATGGAAAACTAACATTTTCAAATTAGTTAATAAACATGTTGAATGTTATTCCCCAAATACTAATCTTCTAGTGCCTAAACCTAAATCAACTTTACTTCATTTGAAGCATGGTATCCATGAATTTCATGGGAAGTACGTTTTGGTTCCCGCAGATAAGGCTGCTAATAATGTCGTCGTTGTTTGACGGTTGCATTATATTAACACTTTAAAACAGGACCTAAATGGTACCGTGACCTACAAACAGAATCCATTTGACGAAAAGTCGGTTGTTGATTGCCACAGCAACAAACTGCCGATATGATTTTCTGAGATCGTTTCTCTTTTAATTTTCACGGGTGTTTATTACGTGGAAAATAGAAGTGAATGCAATGATCAGGAATCGATACAGTTAACCCTCAGCTCCCATCAGAGACACCAAAAGGACAGAAAAACTAGACCCTAATGGAAACATCAATAGCGGATAGCCAAAAGGACAGTTACTTTCCCACAAAATGGTCAATTGGCTATCAGAATCAAAATAAGAAAAGAGATACACACACTCAAAGACAAGCCATAATAAAAATAAACCGCGACAGAAGAACCGCCCTGGAACAGTCAGCGAAACGAATTCCACAGTGAAAGGGACTCGTTATGTTAATATGATCATTCTCCTGTCAGCGTGTTGGCATGATAGTGTGAATGATACACTACTTATCCCTACTTAATACAGTTGACAAGAGCAAAATTGGTTAACGAGGGCATATAATATTTGATACATGTTCGTGTCCGCAACCTTCATCAATAGGTAAAGGAAAATGCCATGCTTTTAGCTTTGAAGTCATTATAGAATATTCACATTCTCAGTATATTTACAAAAAAATCCTGTAAATAACTATAGTGGCTCAATATTGTTCATACTTCAGTAATTACGTTGACTTACGCGCAAAGAAACGTCAAATTTAACCATGTATCACAAAAACACGTCTATATAATTCTGACCCCATTGGACCCCACTAGTAAAACTGGGGTTTACAGGGGTAAACGTTACTTTTTCTTATTTCTGCTCTAAAATATAAATTGTGGGTACCAGTTAGAACGTGTACCCACAATCTATATTTTCAGCAGAAATAAGAAAAATATTGTTTTTTTTATTTTTGCTCTAAAATATAGATAATGCGCACCCGTTAGAACCGCCTCATTGAGGCGGTTCTAACGGGTACCCACAATCTATATTTTGAGCAGAAATAATTAAAATATCACATTTGTTACCATCTTTAAATTTTAGTTTTTTTTTTTCAGTGGTAAAATTTACAATGTATTTGAATAGGCGTGTTTCAGTACGATAACATGATGGCTACGTTATAAAGTCAAAGATACTCTTCTGCTGTTGAAATGAAAATTGCTTGTTTCAGTATAAGGCCTCAAACTAGATTTTTGTCACAAAATGGATCAAAACAAATGTAAATATACGAATAATTAGGGGATAACTGTACTGAAAATTGTCATTTGGGGAGGTAAATCGGAGGTTTTACGGTCGGAAATTTCGTTTTACGGCGACGCGCTAGCGGAGCCGTAAAACGTAATTTGCGACCGTAAAACCGACGATTTACCTCCCCAAATGACAATTTTCAATACAGTTATCCCCATTCTAATGCACTTTTTTGGTTGTTAAGCTAACAATTGTACTATTTTGCACAAGGCGGCAAGCGCAGTGAGCTGCGTAAAACCAAATGCCAGCCAATGAAAAGCGACGTTACGTGATGCCGTCGGGTTTCCGACAGTATATCGCAGAATATACTGTCGCAAATTTTTAAAGTTATCCAATCAGACGTCGCGTTACATACGTAAGTGCATTAGAATTGTTGTTTAATTCACACTGCTTGAAGTATGAACAACATCATGTCACGAGCAAATGTACATGAACACTTACTGAACTCGCGACCCGATTACGATAACACACCCGTGCGACATAGTGCATTTTTATGCCCCCGAGAATCTTTGTTCGGGGGGGCATATAGTATTTGCCCTGTCTGGCTGTTTGTTTGTCTGTCTGCCCGTCACAGAAAACTTTAACCTTGATCATAACTTCAACAGTATTTTACCTAGCCCCATGACACTTCACACACTTATTCGTCATAACAAGGGCTACATTCTGACCAAGGGCCATAACTCGGTTGTCAATTTTTGCTGAATTATCTCCCCTTGAATTTTTTTGAAACTTTAACATAGGCCATAACTTTCGATTGATAGGGCTTTCATATTTCACATGTGCATTCCTTGTCACAAGACCTTTCTAGTGGTATCATAATTTTTGACATCGTGACCTTGACTTTGCCATTTGACCACCTTTTTAAAATCTTTAACATTGGCCATAACTTTCGATTGGTAAGCGGTAGGGCTTTCATATTTCACATGTGCATTTCTTGTCACAAGACCTTTCTAGTGGCACCATAATTTTTGACCTCGTGACCTTGACCTTGATGTTTGACCTCCTTTTTAAAACTTTAGCATAGTCCATTACCTTCGATTGGTAAGTGATAGGGCTTTCATATTTCACATGTGCATTCTTTTTCACAAGACCTTTCCAGTGGTACCATAATTTTTGATCTCGTCACATTGACCTTGACGCTTGACATACTTTTTAAAAACTTTAACATTCGCCATAACTTACGATTGGTAAGTGATAGGGCTTTCATTTTTCACATGTGCATTTATTGTCACAAGACCTTTCCAACAATCCCATAATTTTTGACCTTGTGATCTTGATTAAAGATTGCTTAGTGATACTACTTTCATATTTAACATGCGCTGTCCGGGGGCATCAGTGTTTAACAAACACATCTTGTTCACATCTCCAAAATGGCTACTTTTCTGATGAAAATTCGTGATATTTGTCTTAAAAAACTGCAAACATAGGTTCTGGGTGCTCGTAAGAACCGCCTAATTTAGGCAGTTCTATAGAGTACCCACAACCCATGCCTTTGAGCAGACATAATAATAATAATGTATACCCCAAAAAACACCCAGTTTTCTCTATATAAAGTGGGTCTTCATTTCACGGACTTGTTCACGTGATGCGATGCGGTTCATACTTCAGCTAAGGTTAAAAATTACAATAATTTCTTAAAAAGATAATTACACGAATGTGTTATCTAAACCCTTATCTTGCTGTTCACGACAACCCCTATCTTTGCAAACAGTGTAGATCCAGGTCAGATGGCTTCTTAAAAAGATAATTACACGATTGTGTTATCTAAACCCTTATCTTGCTGTTCACGACAACCCCTATCTTTGCAAACAGTGTAGATCCAGATCAGATGGCTTCTAGAAGCCATCTGATCAGGATCTACACTGTTTGGCATTCAGTTTATAAATTTGTAGCAATAAATTACATCAAGTAATTTGATTGGTTGATAGACAGAAATGGGTGTGGCTTAAATGAATATTCAGCAAGATAAGGGTTAATATATTCATATTTTGACAGTGGTAGCAGTAAGTATAATAAGAGCAGTCTAAACGAAGCATTGTCTCTTCAAAAGAAGATGGATGCTGATATGGGAGGGACAGAGATTTTGGAGCCACTGAAACACGTGTTTGGAAAGAAAGTCATGAAGGGACATCCAAGACAGGTAAAATACGCAACTTATAACGGAAAACACGCCTATACAAATACATTGTAAATTTTACCGCCGAAAAAAAAAACTAAATTTTTAGATGATAAATTGTGATGTTTTTCTTATTTCTGCTCAAAATATAGATAGTGGGTACTCGTTAGAACTGCCTCATCGAGGCGGTTCTAACGAGTACCCACAATCTATATTTTAGAGCAGAAATAAAAAAAATAATGTTTACCCCTGTAAACCCCAGTTTTTCTATATAAAAGTGGGGTTCGAGGGCGTCAAAACTATATAGGTGTGTTTTCGTGACGGCAAACAGTGTATACCAGATGAGAAAGCAGCATCTCATAAGGGTCCACACTGTTTACAGTTTTCACTCCATTATTAAGGCCGAATGGATACACCACAGATTTATATGTGATCGTGTTTTCAAGAAAAACAATAGTTGGACTACCTGTTTTCTTTTCTGTGAACTGTGAACTAAGTTTTTCTGAAAGTGTTGCTATCCCAGAAGATCACCACGGAAAACAAAGTAGAAGTAAAACAAAGATCAGGAATTGATACAATTAACTTACTCCACCCATAAAAGACACCAAAGGGAAAGAAATACAAACATTAAGCGACCAGACCATAATGGAGACCTAAACAAAGGAAGGCCATAAGGACAGTTACTTTCCCACAAAATGGCCATATGGCCATCCAAAACCAAACGACACAAGTGATACACACAGTAAGTAACAAACAACATTATAAATAAATCGCCACAGAAGAGCCGCCTTGGAACGGTCAGTGGAAGATTTCCACTGGGGGGCTTAAATCGATTTTACTTGGCCACAATCCTCGCCCTTACTTCCGTCGCGATTTAGACAAATAATTTGTTCAGTCCGCATGAAGGCCTCCTAACTCATCAGTGCAACATCTCCGTGAACACAAAAATCAAAGAACCACAGAGGTGAGACAACGGTGAGGACTCGACAGCAAGAAACCACTGAAATGCTGGAGCAAAAGAAAACCAACAGTTAGACTGTATAATATTGACCCCTTTGAACCCCACTTTACACTGTGAAACTGGCGTTACAGAGGTAAACATTATATTTCTTATTTCTGCTCTAAAGTATAGAATGTGGGTACTCGTTAAACCACCCCCATTAGGCGGTTCTCACGCGTTACCATATTTTATATTTTAGAGCAAAGACGTTTAAGAAAAATATCACAATTATTCATCCAAAATTTACAGTTTATTTATATAGGCGTAGTTTCGTAATGTGTATCAGTTTCCCTTGTTTGTAAAACAGAAAAGTTGAGAGTCAATAAAATTAAAATTGTTTTACAATCAATATGATAAGAAAAGAAGAGTATTAATTATATGTTCAAGTATATGTTTGGATTGGGTTTCCTTCCTGCAGTCTCTGAGTCAAACACATATATGCGTTGGTTGGGATTCTATCGATCAGCCTCATGGAACAACATTTTAGAAAACAAACATATAGACCCATGTCGTTTTCACAGTTTTAAATGCAATTTGTTATAAGTCCCCTATTTGTGTGACTTCAGAAGGGAAATTTAAATTTATGTATGATTCGTCTGTCCAATCGGTTGTCGGTCTATCTGTATTGTATGCGATAAATTGGAAAAAACTGCTGATGTGTGGGAATGTAAGGCGGCGGTAAAACGTCTCCCTGCCCTACATCATGGTGTAGTTTATATTTTCTTGTCGTTTTGGATCATTGATTCCATTGTGGAATTTCGAAAATACTTGAGGGTCACTGATGAGGCCTAATTGGCCGAAACTAGCTAGTCTGGCCCAGAAAACATGCACACTTCATATTTTCCAGTTCTGTGGTGTATTCCTTGCTTCCAAAGGATAACCCTTTTATAGAACATATTTATGGTGGCCTAGTATATGAATTGAAATAAATATATAACTACAATGACTTCAGCACCCTATTTCGTAAAATCATTCTTCGATACAAAAAGATTGGGTAAAACTTAAATGTAATGCGACAGACTGTATGCATGGTAGTTAACCCAATCACGGTTGAAAACTTAGCTTCCCTCTTTAATAGCACGCCTGTTGGTCAGGCATAAGATTCTATGACTGTTCCAGCGTAAAGTCTTACTGAGAATTTGAGAGAATTTAATTTTATGAAATGTTGGTTTGGGCATGATACTCCGTCTCTGTTCGGGCCTATCGGAGCCAACCTGTTGGTTTTCGTTTGCTCCAGCATTTCAGGGGTTTCTTGCTGTCGAGTCCTCACCGATGTTTCATCTCTGTAAGTGTTCGATTTTTGTGTTTTCAACATTTAAGAAAACGAAGCAATTAGACACATGTCATTTACACAGCTTTGGGAAATTCATTTTTATCTACAATTTGTACTAAGTCCCCTACTTGTGTTTCTCCAGGGGGGGGGGGGGGGGGGGGAGAATTAGGCATGATCCGTCTGTCCACTCGATAGTCCATCTAAATGTATTGTATGCGAAAAATTGAAACAAAATAAAAACAGCTTGCAACACGGTCTATCGGAACCCGAATTTTATGGTGGATTAGCATATAAATTCAGAAATATAATATATAATTGCAATGACTTCAGCACCCAATTAGGTAAAATCATTCTTCGATATAAACAATTGGATTTTGTTTGTTTGGTTTTAGGTACATCATTCATAGTGCAGTTTATATTTTACTTTTGGTCCTTTGAGATCAGCGTGAATATTCTGAGAAATCAGAAATAAATTATTGGTTTAGACTCATATTCTAGACAGGTTTTTAATTATTTAGACCCCATTTTGATTTATGTCAGTCTTTGAATCGACTGCCTATTCAAAATTCGCAAAATTGCAGTATGTTTCCTCTGGCTATCTTTGCCGGATCATTACAGGGTCGCTGATGAGGCTTTATTAGCCGAAACTACGTAGTATGACCCATCTTCTTTCTTATGAATGTTTTCATTGCTCTTAAAGGAACTCATTTTTGATTTTTATTTGCCTTCACTGCAGCTGGTGTTGTGCCGTGTGGCGGCCGTAAAACGTCTCCCCGTACATCAACCATAGTGCAGTTTATATTTTACTTTTGGTCCTTTGAGATCAGCGTGAATATTATGAGAAACCAGAAATAAGTTATTGGTTTAGACTCATATTCTAGACAGGTTTTTAATTATTTAGACCCTATTTTGATTTATGTCAGTCTTTGAATCGACTGCCTATTCGAAATTCGCAAAATTACAGTATGTTTCCTCTGGCTTTCTTTGCCGGATCATTACAGGGTCACTGATGAGGCTTTATTAGCCGAAACTACGTAGTATGACCCATCTTCTTTCTTATGAATGTTTTCATTGCTCTTAAAGGAACTCATTTTTTATTTTTAATTAACATCCCTGTCAACACAGTATAGGTCATTTGGAGACGTTGCTTCCAATTTCTTGGGACTTTTACCCGCCATTGAGATGAAATTACATCTCAAGCCCTGTCGCCCAATGAAACCAATAGTGTTTATAAATCGATTTTACATGGCCATAATCCTCGCCCTTACCTCTTTCGCGGTTCTTCTGTCACGGTTTATTTTTTATGGTTCGTCTTTTGTTTGTTTATTTCGCTTATATTATTTTGTTTGGGATAGCCAGTTTGCCATTTGTCGGAAAGTGACTGTCCATTTGTCTTTCAGGTATTGATATTTCCATTAGGGTCTAGTTATTTCATGTTTGTGCTTCTTTCCCTTTGGTGTCACTTCTGGGAGCTGTGGATTAATTGTTTCGATTTCTGATCGTTGCCTCCACTTTTATTTTAGAAATTTCATTTCAAAACGAACGGGAATCAGGTAAAATAATGCATATTTTGAACCGTAGTGTTGTCTATGGCGAGAGTAGGAAAAACGTGAATGTTTCTACGACTTAATCCAAGTTTTCTCGAATTGTAGGTCCATTGACATTTCAGTTTGATTTTTTTCTGAAACAGCTGGGCAAGTTTCAGTTTTTTTGTGCATGTAACCTCCTGACAACGGGAAAATAAATGTGTGTTCGATTTCTCCAGGTTATATGATCATGAAGGCCACCATGCCCAAAACGATAATACGATAATGGTAAACGAAAATATTGTGGTCCTTAACATGTGATTAGGTTTTGTTTTTGTTTGATTTGAGGTTTAACGTCCCCGTAAACACTGTAAAGGTCATTTTGGAGACGTTGCCTCCAATTTTGTGGGACTTTTACCCGACATTGCGATGAAATAATGTACAATTTGAATCGTTATGAATAGGATTCTTTCTCTAAAATGGCTGGATCAGTTTCAAATAAACTCCATACGCATCCCCATAACAATGGCGGAACGAAAGTTTGTTGGAATGGTATAGGTCACATGATCTAAATGTCCGCTTTGCCGATTATAGTTAGAACTCCTTTGTAAACACCATACCAGAAACGTTGGGCCAATTATTTCGAACCTGGTATATGACATCAAATAGAAGTAGAGGCAACGATCAGGAATCGATACAATTAGCCCACAGCTCCCATCAGAGACACCAAAGGGAAAGAAACGCAAACATGAAAAAATAGACCCTAATTGAAATATCAATAGCGGAAAGCAAAAAGGACAGTTACTTTCCCACAAAATGGCCAATCGGCTGTCCAAAATAAAATATAATTAGCGACACAAACACCCAAAGACAAACCATAACAAAAATTAACCGCGACAGAAGAACCGCCTTGGAACGGTCAGCCAACAAATTCCACAGGGGGCTTAAATCGATTTTACGTGGTCACAATCCTCGCCCTTACTTCCGTCGCGATTTAGACAAATTATTTGTTCAGTTCGTATGAAGGTCTCCTAACTCATCAGTGCAACATCTCCGTGAACACAAAAATCAAACAACCACAGAGATGAAACATCGGTGAGGACTCGACAGCAAGAAACCACTGAAATGCTGGAGCAAAAGAAAACCAACAGTTAGACTCCGATGGGCCCAACCAGAGACAGAGCAACAGGCACCAACCAAAATTACATTGAATCTGAGGCCTGACCCACAGGCGTGCAATTAAAGAGGGAAGTAAAGTTGTCAACCGTGATTGGGTTAACTAACGTGCATGCAGTCTGTCGTATAACATTTATGTTGTACCCAATCTTTTTATATCGAAGAATGATTTTACGAAATTGGATGCTGAATTCATTGCAGTTATATATTTTTCTGAATTTATATACTAAGTGACCATAAAATTCGGGTTCCGATAGACCTTGTCAAAGAAGAGATTTATGTCAAGTTTGACCCAATGATGACCCAGTGTCGACCAAGGCCTATTTTTAAGTAACAATGATCCTGGCCACACTGATGTGAGAATAATTGAACAAATAATACGCAGGATTAAGTTGAGAGGTTAGGGCCTCATGGTCTTCTTGTTTCCTTATTTTCAGCTGATTCTACTGACAGACGGAGAGGTGGGAAACACTGACGACGTTATTGGTCTTGTAAAGTCAAATTCCCACAGCTCAAGGTAATATTGACAAATTTCAAGGGTTTTTAGGATGCACAACTACCATACTGTTACTAAATTGCCTCTGATGTAACTGTATAAAACTTAGTCGTTAATTAACATATCATTTAAACTTGAAACATCCAGTGTAACAAATATTCGTTGGCTTGCTTAGCAACTATAAATAATTTTTGAAGCTGCAGAAATACCACACATACTTTCGGTAATTATTTGTCCGTTCGCTTGTGGTTACATTGAACTACGTGATTAGTGAAAAGTTGATTTTCAATTTATGTTCTTCTGTCCTGGTTTATTTTTGTATACTTCGTCTTCGCATGTTTTATCGCTTTTTGTTTTTGTTTGCCATTTCGAGGGAAAGTAATTGTCCTCTTGGCTTTGTGCTGGGGATGTTTCCATAAAGTCTATGTGTTTCATGTTCGTGTTTCTTTCCTTTCGTGTCTTTGATGGGAGGTGTGGATTAATTATATCGATCTCTGATTATTGCCTTCATGTCGATTTTGCCTTTACATAGTCAGTGTTTTACGACCAATATTTTTCCTGCAGCTGAACTTTAAAAAGTGCACTAGAAGGATTTAAACAACTGTGTAGCATGTTATGAAATGAACGTTGTAGCATAGGTAGCGCCCCCTCTCCCAGTGGAATTCGTTTCACTGACCATTCCAAGGCGGTTCTTCTATCGCGGTTTATTTTTTTATGGTTTGTCTTTGAGTATGCCGCTCGTTTTTTTTTTTTTTTTTTTGTTTGTTTGTTTTGGATAGCCAATTCGCCATTTTTTGGGAAAGTTACTAGCCTTTTGGCTTTCCGCTGTGGAAGATTCCATTATTGTCTAGTTATGTCTTGGTTCTGTTTCTTTCCCTTTGGTGTCTCTGATGGGAGCTGTGGTTTAATTGTCTCAATTCCTGATCATTGCATTCTCTTCTGTTTTAATCAAATACTTGTTTAAAATCAATAGTCTGACACAGTATCAAGGGCGTTATCAGATTGTTTTGGATGCATATTTACGTATTGAATGCAATTGAGTTGCCCACAACCATCGGGGCCTGGAGAAATCGATTGGGCTGCAATGTTGCTTCCGCGCAGAGGTGAAACTGGCCACACACGAGTACTGGTTTTGTTTGTTATTTTTTTTAGTTAAACGGGCCATTCAACGCTATTTGGGTCATTTTTGAGCCAGTCAGTTCACCTATCTACACTTTTCCTGGGCAGGCGTATACCTAAGCGGTTAACCAGTCCAGCGAACATTCTTTTGCCAAAACCTGACAACTGCCGTTGTTGAATCAGCGAAATGGAGAGAATGACCGTAGAAAAGATTATATGATCAATCTCCACGAACGAATGTTGCCGACCCCAGCAGGTATCGAACCGACGTCATCCTGATCACCGGTCAGCGCACATCCGACCGAGCTACCGAGGCGGGCGCCCATACGAGTACTGGTAAACCGCTTGGAAGGACTTAGCCTACCCAGGCAAAGCGATGTGAGATTGACCTCCATTGCATATAATCCTTTTGGTTTTTCCGGGCGGGTAGGGCTTGAGATGTTAATTCATCTCGATGTCAGCTATAAGTCCAGCAAAATTGGCGGTTGTGTCTCAAGAATAACCGAAAAAGTGTTCATGGGTACGTTAAACCTCAATGCAAACAAACAAACACAATAGATCAATACACCTTCAAATAATTTAATGCACTATTTTTCTATATAATGTACACGCGAGCAAATCGTGCCTTTCATGTCTCAATAAAGGATCTTAAAGGTATTTTATTATATGACGTCGCATCTGAAAATGTATGACGTCATGTAATAAACTTGAAAATCCACTAGTGGATTAAATATGCAAATAAGTTAGATACGTTCCGTAACGTTACATGTAGGACGTCGCGTTTACTAATGGCGGAATATTGAAATTTTTGTAAACAACCGTGAATAAAATGCGTTTTAAATGACATATGATAAACAGAACCTTGCATTCGTGTTCATGTATTATTGAATTTATTAAACTCTTTGAGAAAAAGGGATAAAATTCTCGGCAAAGCCTCGCATTTTATCCCTTTTCCTCAACTCGTATAATAAATTCAATAAGACATGAACTCTTATGTAAGATCCTCTATATATGGGATGGGTGAGGTAATTGCATCGATTCCTGACAAAATTGCATTAACTGATTCGATGATGAAAAAATAGAAGTGAAGGCGATAATCAAGAAGCGATACAATTAACCCACACCTCTACTCAGAGAGTTTGTGACACTTTTATTCATTTATTTCACTCATATACTTTGGTGCTCATTTGAACCCGCATATCTGGGTCACTACTGGTTGTCCATAATTTATGGGTTTGGGCAAAAAAGACTATTATACTCATATTAATTCTATATTTCTTTAAATAAAGTCTGCTGCGAATTCCATTGACACCTTAATTTGATGACAAAATGCGTGCGATATTTATCCTAAAAGCGAAAAACTTTGTGCTGTTAGTCGAGTTTATTCTTGCATCGTTGAGCAGAAATCATTGAAGACGAACTATGGCAAGCTGCATGCAGCATTGAACATCTGCTACCATCACATCTAAGATTATAAGAATCTGATATGGGGTTCTGTTGTAGATGAGCGTTTCCAACCTGAGGGATGACCGTGCTGAGCGGAACCGAGTCTACGCCGAGGTTCGGCTCAGCTCGGTCATCCCGAGGGTTGGAAACGCCCATCTACAACAGAACCCCATATTGTATTCTTTTTCTTTTTTCTTGCACAACTCCTCCGGTTAGTTTTGACAGCTCGCACCGGCAGTTGAATAGAATTGAAGCGCATTTATGTTAGTTGCCTGGGTCGGAACACCAGGGTCAGAACATAAATTTCTATCCCAGGGTAAAATCATGGATTTCCTTGTCTGGTGTGCAAGCAAAACCAGGGCATCGACAATTTTGTAATCTCTATGCAAGAGACGATTGCCTATTGACTCAAAGGTCTTTGAAACAGAAAAAGAAAGATGGGTTCAGACTGAATGAGTATGACGGTTGAATCGAGTTTTCTCTCTGGTTGAGGACACGGTTTTAGGCTTGATTTAAAGAGATGCCCACCAGTTTCAGGGCTGCTCTGTTAGAATAACGGTAGTCACTATTTACATCTATTGCTTTGTTTGAGTTATTTTAGCATTTGGAGAAAAAGCTGATGACTCAGTTTTATCTGTTGTCCGTTTTGTTAACTATCGTCGCTCCATAATTCAACTTCGTACCCTGTTGATATTGTGGGAAGAATTTGTGATCTGACTGTTTCAGTTCCTTATCTTTTCTCCTTTTAATTGTCATGCAAATCATTTCAATCAGACGATTCACAAAATATTTCAAACATAACAAAAGAGCTTCTACTACGGGGACTGGTAGATTAAGCATTAATTACAGATAAATTTCAATAAATCAAAATATCTTTGGAACCATGACAATTTATTTGAGAAAAGGGTATTTCAAACACTAAGTTTTGATCATAATATCAGATCATGAGGAATAACGAGGATGTCTTTAGGATATCTTTTCGATCTTGCATCACGAAAACACACCTATATAATTTTAATCCCCTTTAACCCCACTTTTATATAATAAAACTGGGGTTTTCAGGGGTAAACATTTCTTTTCTTATTTTTGCTCAAAAACATAGATTGTGGGCACTCGATAGAACCGCCTCGTTGAGGCGGTTCTATCGAGTCCCCGCAATCTATGTTTGCAGCAACAATAAGAAAAATATCAGATTTTTTATCCGGAAATTTTCATTTCTTGGGTGGTAAAATCTTCCATAACTTTTGTATAGGCGCGTCTTCGTAATGGTATGGAGCTTAGATGTGTTCTCTGCATTCAGTAGAATAGCTTCATTAGGGGATTCTGATTAGGTCAGACCAAACCTAAAATTGTTAAAATCAGGAGAAACTAAATGAAGTATAAAATATATGATTATCTGTATCTATTGGTTGATTATTCTAGGGACCGAGTTTAGACGGCCGTTATAAACGAGATATCTAAGTTCGAGATATTATGGGTAGAGTGTTTATCTATTTTAGAGTATTCACCCTTGGAATTGGCAGCGGTGTTTCTACGTCGCTGATAAAAGGTGTGGCACTTGCAGGCAATGGGAAAGCTGAATTTATCTCCGATAAAGACAGGATTCAACCAAAGGTATTCTATAAAATAAAATGTTTGACAGAGAGAATGTGTATAAAGACTGAATTTCGTGTATGAGTTGCAAACCTGCATACATGCACCATGCAAATATCAATGGGAATAGGTTGAAGATGAGATAAGATTGCAAAAAAATATCATCAATCATCATGCAAGTGTAATAAAAAGGTTTGTTTTGAAGATGACATTTCATGAATAAGACGACAAACAGTGCTGTGAAGAGCATTTATTACGTTTAAAAACAAAGAAAAGCTTTATTTGATCCTGCAGATAGTGTTAATTGCCACTTGATGATAGGTAAATGTGTTTCCACCATAGTGCAGTTTATATTTTTAGCGCACCTGAGCAAGAAGTGCTCATGGTGAGCTGTTGTGATCGGTCGATATCCGTCGTCCGTGGTCCTTAATGCGTCGTGTGTCATGTGGCGTCAACAATTTGCTAACTCCTCCTGAACCCTTGGACCAATTTCATTCAAATTTCATAGGAATGTTGCTTAGGTGACCTTCTACCAAAATAGCTTATTGGTTCCGCTCGGATGAACAAAATATCCACATAGGCTACAAATAGAAACGTCTCGACCAAATTAGCTTAAACGGTTCCGCTCCGAATAGCAAGATGGCTACCAGAGCTAAGAAAAACATGAAAAACTTCAACAATTGGCAGTAAATTGCCAACTCCTCCGAAACCCTTGTGCACATTTCAATCAAACTTCAGAAAAATGTTGCTTAGGTGACCCTCTACCAAAATAACTAAAACCCTTCCGGCCACCAGAGCTACTAATATAGAAAAATATCACCAGTTGGCTTTAAATGCCAACTTTTCCTAAACCCTTTGGCAAATTTCAATCAACGTTCATAAAAGTGTTGCTTTAATAGGAGACCCTCTACCAAAGAAGCTTAAACCTTTCCGCTCAGATGAACAATATGACCACCAGGGCTAAAAATAGAAAATTTTTTTAACGACAACTCCTCAATTACCCATGTGCCAACTTCATTCAAACTTCATAGAATTGCTGCTTAGGTGTCCCTCTACCCAATTAGTTAAAATGGTTCCACTCGGAGGAGCAAGATGGCCACCAGAGCCAAAATTGAAAATACATCAACAATTGGCTTTAAATGCCAACACCTCCTGAACCCTTTGCTGAGCAAGATGGCCACCAGTGCTAAAAGCAGAAAAAAGCATCAACAATTTGATTTAAATGCCAACTGCTCCTGAACCATTTTGGCCAATTTTAATCAAATTTTATAGCACTACTACTCGGGCGACCCACTAATAAAATAGCCAAATTGTTCCACTTGGATGAACAAGATGACCACCAGAGCGAAAAATAGAAAAAAAAACTTTAAGCGGCTCCTCCTTCTATACCCTTTGGTCAACTTCATTCAACTTTCATAGGAAAGTTGCCATTACGTTGACTCACCCGTACGACATAGTGCATTTTTCACATCTCCAAAGAAAAAGATCCTTGATAGTTTTCTTATAAATGCTCATAATATAGGTTGTGTGTGCTCGTTAGAACCGCCTCATTGAGGCGGTTTTTACGAGTACCCACAGCCTATGTCTTGGAGCAGAAATAAGAAAAATAATGAATACCCCCATAAACCCCAGTTTTCTCTATATAAAGTGGGGTTTAGGGGGTCTTCATTTCACGGACCTGTTCATGTGATGCTTAGAAGACTAATTACCATCAGAGTTCACAAAACAAAAACATCCACAGTTGGCTTTAAATGCTAACTCCTCCTGAAACCTTTGGCCAATTATAATCAAACTTTATAGGAATGTTGCTTAGGTGCCCCCTCTACCAAAATAGCTAACATTGTTCTGGTTGGATGAACATTTTTGGCTGCCAGAGCTAAAAATTAAAATTCTTTAAAGAAGAACTCCTTCTGTACAGTTGGGCCAATTTCATTCAAACATAAAATGAATATTGCTTAAGTTTCCCTTTACCAAAAAGACTAAAGCTGTTGCACCCAAATGAGCAAGATGTCCAACTAAGCTAAAATAAAAAAATGTCAACAATTCTCTTTAAATGCCACGTTGGGGCAATTTCAGACAATCTTCATTGGAATGTTGCTTAGGTAAGTAATCCACATGACGTCCAGAAGCACTTTGACATCTCTAAATTAGGTGAGCGATTCAGGGACATCTTGGCCCTCTTGTAATTTTCGTTGAGATCATAAACTCTACGGCACTTAACCTTAACCTGCTGCATAATTAAGCCCCGCCAAGCGAATTTGTGTCTTCGAGCATTCCGTCCTGACAAACTTTAACTGCGCATGCCCAGCCATTCAGAGGGGCCAGAGATATGGCTTTCTGTCTGAAGGTTCCTCTTGATTCACTGCTTGTATGAGCGAGCAGCGAAGGTTCTGGCGAGACTGCACGGATGCGCATAGGCGATAAGTACCAAAATCGCATGACGGGGCCCAATTGATTCAGCCACACCCACTGACTTTGAACAAATAAGATTACTTGATGTAATTTATTACTACATATTCACACACTGAATATTAAAGAGTTTAGATCCTGATCAGAAGCCATCTGATTTGGATGTTCACTTTTTGCAAATAATATTGCTGTTGTGTTCAGTGGGATAATGGTTAAAATATATACGAGTATTATTGAAGAGGCCGAGGTACTTATCAAAGTAAACCTAGCCTATCTGTTCCAGAACATTTGAAACTTGATTTCCATACTTGTATATCGTTGCATTTCTTGTTTACAAAGGCAAGCTTTATGTAGAGGATCCTTAAGGAGTGTTCAAGTATAAGAATATCCGCTTTTTGAAAATAAAAGAACTGGATTTTTTTTCGTCACGGGTGTACATCCGTCCGTCCGTTCTTCCGTCTGTCACAAACCTTGTGAATGCAACTGCTGTTTTTATTTCTTGGTCTTTGGTAATGAAAAGTGAAAATAGAAACGTTCAGAAACTGATACAAACTTGGTATACGTATTGCATGAAGGAAATCAAAATTTGATCTGTCTCCTTGGGGTCAAGGGGTGAGGTCGAAGGTCAAATTTCCAAGTAAATGCTTGTGAATGCAACAACGTTTTCATTTCTTGGCCTATGGTGACCAAACATGGTACGCGTTTTGCTTAGGGAGCGCAAATATGCGTGATTGTCAAATTTTTAAGACAATGCTTGTGAATGCAACAACTTTTTTTATTTTTAGCCTATGGTAACTAAACTTGGTACACATATTGCTTAGGGACGGCAGATGCGCATGATGGTATATATAGATTCTTTTATCCTCCGACATTTGAAACGCATTTTATTCACGATTTTAACAGAAATGTCAATAGTTCGTAATAATCTGTAAATGAGACTTCTTTAAGGACGTCGTACGTGTATATTACGTGACTAATTTGAATATATAATCCACAATCCACCAGTAGATTTCCGATCCGAATATATAGGGTCATTACACTCTGAGAGCCGAAGCCATATCTTACACATATTTTAAAGTGGATCACAATAGTCTAGCAATGTCAATTATGGAGAGGCTACCAAAAGTTCCTTTTGTTCAATCTGTGCCATGAGAATAAAAACGGTCAAACTGATGTGCATCTGACACTAACCTATCGACAAACACACAAATATTACTGAAGTCATTTATATGACTTCTTTGGTGCACAAAGTGGAAAAAATCTTCACTTGAAAAATCTTTACTTGTTAACATGATTATTTATTGGGATCCACATTTAAGCTACCATGAACCAGAGTATTAACCAAAAACCTGCAACAATCGTACTTTAGTGGGCAATGAAGATTTGGACAATGAATATTAGTGCGATATACTGCATCACGCCTGTAACATTTTTACCCCCCCCCCCTTTAAATAAAATAGAAGTGGAGGCAATGATCAGGAATCGATACAACCAACCCACAGCTCCCATCAGAGACACCAAAGGGAAGGAAACACAAACTTGAAACAACAGACCATAATGGAAACATCAATAGCGGAAAGCCAAAAGGACAGTTACTTTCCCACAAAATGGCCAATAGGCTATCCAAAATAAAATAATATAAGCGACACAAACACACAAAGACAAACCATAATAAAAATAAACCGCGACAGAAGAACCGCCTTGGAACGGTCAGCAGAAACGAATTCCACTGGGGGGCTTAAATCGATTTTACGTGGCCACAATCCTTGCCCTTCCGTCGCTATTTAGACGATTTAAACCCCACTTTTATATTGGTAAAACTGGGTTTACATCATGAGATTCAGCATCACGAAAACACGTCTATATAATTTTGACCCCCTAAAACCCCACTTTTATAAAGTAAAACTGGGGTATGTGTTATTTTTTTCTGCTAAAACACATAGATTGTGGGTACTTATTAGAACCACCTCATCGAGGTGGTTCTAATGAGTACCAACAATCTATGTTTTTTGCAGAAATAAGAGAAATATCAGACTTTTTTATCAGAAGATCTTCATTTTTGAATGGTAAAAATTTTCGATGTATTTAAATAACTTAAAGCATGTTTTCGTAATGAAGAGTACGAGCAACTGCGAGTTAATCATAACGCCAGGTTAGGAAGAATAGTGAGGGTGATTTGATTCCATTGCATACAACTTACACTTTTATGATAAAATATGAAACATTCTCTTATTCTCAATGTGTTAGTATTTGGTCATAGGTGCTTAAGAACAAATCGAGGGCTGCCCGCAAAACTGCGGTAACTACACTTTTTTCACAAAATGACTTTTTTGCAGAATTCTATTCTGATTTTAAAGGCCCACAACCTGTAAAAATAACAGGCTGATATTGAAACTACTTTTTTTAGAATTTTGAAAATTCAAAAATGTTGTATCTCAGATGCATAAAAATTTCACCGCAAAAGGGTTGTAACTTGAGTTACAACACTTTTGCGGGAAAAAATGTATCAAATGTCTATTCATTTTTGTCTGCAATACGGTTGTAACTCATAGTTCTAGATAATACAGTCAATGTCAATGCTAGCCATACATTAAAGCTTTCCATACATTTCTTCAAAAACCTATTAGAATCACTTTGCCGTAGGTTTGACATAGTTTAGACGTTTTCTTCCCTCAAAACAAGATTAACTGGAAACTTTACGTTGATCTTCTCATATAAGGTTCCTACATTGCCAGTTGCGAACTCTATGATTACTAAGATCTAAGAGGAAATTTTATTTTACTTTATATTATTACCACATACAGCTAGTTTTAATGATAAGGTTATAAGGTATTAAAACTGGCACAAAATATTTATCCTAACCTGCATGTGTATGACATACATGTACGCTGTGTCCATCTTATATAATGACCTAGTACTATCATAGTTTGATTCCATTTTTCATGTTGTTCCTTAACGATAACAAATGATAGAGTATACTGCTGCCTCCTGTGATTTTGTCCAGTTTTTTGTCACACTTGCTTGAAGCATGGCTCTATATACATGTAGGAGTCCACCCTTTTACCCATTTTCCTGTTTGTTCATCCATTCCTCAAGCCACTGACAGCATTTGCAACCACCCTAACTATCACCCTGATGTACAAGTGCATTTCTTGAGAATTATAAGTGCTTCATTCCTGATGTAGCAACTTGCATCTAGGGATAGCAATACAAGCATTCATATATGACCTTGACATACACTTCATGGTTCACTGACTGTAAACTATTGTGTCAACCAAGACTTTCCTCCATGTGGTCAAGTCCATTTCTCAAGAACTATTAGAACTTCATAACTGATACTTGGTACAAAGTAACATCTAAGGATGGCAGCTTTAGTGCAGGCATCCATTTTTTTGCACTTGACCTACTTTTTATAGTTCACTGACTTTGTGAACTATTGCAGCCACCCTTACTTTCACCCAAATGTTCAAGTGCATTTCTCAAGTTCTAACTATAAGAGCTTCATGGATCATACTAAGTGCAAAGTTGCTTCTAGCGATGGCAACTTCATTGCAAGCATCCATATTTGACCTTGATCTCATGTCATGGTTCACTTACTTAGAGAACTATTGTATCAAGCATAGCTTTTAACCCAATGTTCAGGTCCCAAGAACTATAAGAGAATCATTAATTATACTTGGTACAAACTTGCATCTTAGGATGACAACTTTGGTGCAAGCATCCACTTTTCACCTTGACATGCATTTCAAGGTTCACTGACTTTGTGAAAATTTCCCCTTGGCTGAGCTTTTGTTTTAAGGAAATCAGGATGATTTCATCTTGAGGTAGTTTCCTGATTAAAAAGTCTATGTATAGATAGAAGTAAGGATGCCAAGTTGCTGCCACTGTTCTCAAACAATAAGGGATTCTTACAAAGCATTTGAAACTTATTTAAGCCTTATTGGAGCTGGAGAAGTGGTGGAAAGAGAGGACTAAACCCTCCTCTCTCCATTATTCAAGACATTATACCAAATTTGATAAGCTCAGTTACACAGATTTGGCATGAATTTTAACCCTTTTTGTACTGAATGGAATCTTCTTCCTTATATATAGCATGAGCCCATTTCAAAATTTAGGGGTGTCAAGTTGTGTTTTCTTCAAAATTGATTAGGAAAATGGCTGAACGTTTTTGAAAACAGTGTAGGCCCTGTTCAGACGTCTGATCTGGGCCTGCACCATTTGCCAGAAGTACCCATTTCGGGGTTTCTGGTACTAAATGGGTTAATGGCCCAGCTGTGGGCCGCTGTTAAGCCTATCAGCTTACCTTGCAAGGCTTATAAGAGGCAAATTCTGCCACTGGCGAATTCAATAGATGCAGATCAACCCTTGCATGTGTGCAATTGGATAGTACACTGACCCAGGTTAAAATGGTCATTTACCACGAATTAGCATGTTTTCCTTGGTATTCTATGGACCTGGGACCATGGTTGGCCAGGTTTGTAAAATGGCACCACAACCCCATAATTTGATGACCATGGTCATTTACCATGGTCCCAGGTGAAAATGATGGTCAGTTGACCATGAACACTATGGTAGACAATGGCCAATCTTTGACCATGGTTTTGACGAGACCACAAAAAACCATGGGCAGACATTTTTATATTCACTTAATGTACAATGTATAGGAACCCTACCAAGATGAAGGAAATCTTCCAGTTCAAGATGCCTGCCACTCATATTTTATGACATTCAAATGAATGCTCTTTAAGCCCGCAGACCAACAGGCAGATAAATGTACTAAACAATCTTGATCAAATTCTGTTGACAGCAATCTCGAAAATCATCTCTAAGAGGTGGTCAAAGAGTGGATACAAAACTTACACATAGGTGGTAAGCTACATACATGCTTCTTGTCTACATAAAAATGAATAAGTAATTAATTCAAATAATTAGAATTTTTTGGTAAATGAATATAAATTTGAAAAAAAAAATAAATAAATAAATATCAAGGGAGGATATAAATTTCAGTTGAGGCTACTGAACCTTCACACTTGAACTAAATCAGACTGGCCAGTGTCCAAGGACATTGTGCTTTGACCTCCCTTAGCATCCACTGAATCCATGAATAATGTCCAGACTGTCCACTGAGTCTATTGCAAATGCCCAATGGGTTTACTGACATGGTCCACTTAGTTTATGGACAATTCTAAGGGAGGGTGATTTTTTAACAGACAGCCAAAAGCCTTAAAGCCAAAGCTGGAAAAAAATTCAAATGTTAAATCTTGCTGTTATGGATTAGAGTGTTGTATTTTATACACTGTTATTTAACCAGAGCTAAATTTGATCATGGTCCACCATGAAGCTATGTTGGCCATGGTAGACCATGATTAGGTGGAAATTTTATGACAGTTGAGTCTGTTGATTTTGTTTGTTTGTTTGATTTGAGGTTTAACGTCCCCGTCAACACTGTAAAGGTTATTTTGGAGGCGTTGCTTCCAATTTTGTGGGACTTTTACCCGACATTGAGATGAACTGACTTCTCAAGCCGTGTCGCCCAATGAAACCAATAGGGTTTATTAGCATGGACGGTCCGCCTCGCACCGAGGTTCCTGGACAGGCTTAGATCCTCTAAGCGGTTTACCAGTACTAGTGTGCGGGCCGGATTCAGCTCTGCGTGGAAGCATCATGCAGCCCATATATTTCTTCAAGCCCCTATGGGCGGGGGCCATGAGTCTGTTGACCATGATCAACCATGGTCAATGACCCTAGTAATTTTGACACTGGTTTCTACTAACGAGCAGCCATGGTCTGCTATGGACAACCACGGTAGACCATGGTTAGTTGGACATTTAGGACAATTGACCATTATTATCCATAGTTGACCATAGTAGTACTGTGTTTTTTACCCCCTTTCAAACCACTGATAACCATGGTTTTGTTTGTTTGAATTGAGGTTAAACGGCCCTGTCATCACTGTATACCTCATTTTGGAGAGGTTGCTTGCAATTTTGTGGGACTTTTACCCAAAACTGAGGTGAAATGACATCTCAAGCCGTGTCGCCCAATGAAACCAATAGTGTCTACAAACATGGACGGTCCGCTTTGCATCGCTTTGCCTGGGCAGGCTTAGATCCTCTAAGTGGTTTACCAGTACTCGTGTGCGGTCGGTTTCAGCTCTGCATGGAAGCACCATGCAGCCCATCTATTTCTTCAAGCCCCGATGGGCAGGGTCGACAACCATGGTGACCATGAAAAAAAAATGTAATACAGACACTCTATATTTTATACTATCAGACAACATGCCATGAAAAAAGGTAGACCATCAACACCATGATGACCATGGTCAACCATGGTTACTATTTCACTTGGGGGTACTTCTAGTGTCTATATATGAAATTTAAAGATTTGCTAGTCTTGGCTGAGCTGACTGGTTTTGGTCTAACTGGCTGCAACCCCATTACACAGTTTGTGGCATCAGGTTGCAATAGAACATCTCTCTGTACTTCATCATAGTGCACTTTATATTATTTCCTTAGGGATCATCATTCATCAGGTATATTCCAGGTTTTATAAAAAATAAAACGGGTTACTGATGAGGTCTAATTGGCTTGTTTGCTATACAGTACTGCACGTGTCCATAATCAATGAGAGCAAGGTAAAAGACTTCATGTTCTATGTTTTCCAAGACAAGGCCTGAGCAGGTGATAAAGTTCAGAAGAACTGTTGATGTCACCCAAATGTCGGCATCAGCTTTCACGTCCATGTCCTGCTCACTTTAAAGTTTTACATAACAGTTCATATTTCATTTATCACTTGCCAACTAACATTTCGTCTTTGGAATATAATTATTTTATAGGGGTAGGGCTTAGGAGTCACATTAACCCTGTCATATCTGGAGTTTAATAATTTACAAACTACGATAAATTGAATGTTTTGGGCATACAAAAATCTTTTCAAAAAAGAGATAGTTCAAACTTCTGAGGTTTACTCAAAATGCCAGTTCAGGATGATTTATGGATATATTTGCACTATTATGTTATTGAAGGGAATGGTGTATGTGTAAACTTATTACAGTTGACTCTAATGAATACACACAACACACCTTTCAAGATAAAATAAAAAACATCACCATTTATTTTCCTAGAAATATGGCTATCTGGAGCTATGGAAAGAATTCTTTAGGACTCCAGAACAAGTTTGAATTAACAATAGTAGATGAACCATCTGTGTTTGAGTTATAAAGGGTTAAACTTCTATTCCCCTTCAGCCCCCAGGGCCATTTCCGATTCAGTCCCCAGGGTCCGGGGGCAGGGTTTAGGGTTCAAAAATTAGGTCACACTCACTTGAAGCAAATTTTTAAGTTCATATCTTAGCAGTTACTTACCAGAACCCTTCAGTGTTTGGAATATAATCATAAAATCATATAAAAACTTCATTAAAGAATTGCTTTAAAAACCTTTCAGGTATTGATGTGTAGGTAGGTAAGGCGCGAACAGATGAGCTATGCTATCTTGTAACAGCTCTTGTCTTTTTTGCTAGGTGTTCCTTTAAAAGTATTAAAGTTTGAATGCACAGAGGAAGGTTCTTTGCAGAAAATATGAGATTGACAGAGTCCATTGAGGCAACATAAACCATTACGAAAACATGCCTATTCAAATACATTGTAAATTTTACAGCCGAAAAAAAAACAGAAAAAAAAACGAAAATTTTAAGATGAAAAAATGTGACTGCTCTAAAATATAGATTGTGGGTACACGTTAGAACTGGCTCATTGAGGTGGTTCTAATGAGTACCCACAATCTACATTTTCGCCAGAAATAAGAAAAATAATGTTTACCCCTGTAAACCCCAGTTTTACTGTATAAAAGTGGGGTTCAAGGGGTCAGAATTATATAGGCGTGTTTTCGTGATGACTAATGAAGTCATCTCCAAATCTCTAACATGCCTATACCATTAGCAACTCATCATAATTTTGATCTTTTTAATCTTCAATCCACTTTGGTTACAATAAAATGGTTCTCTGTCTTATTTTATTCATTGTACACGTTTGTTTTTCACAACTTGACACTGATCTTCACTGTTTGCCAATGACCCTGATTTATGCATGCTATGCATAAATTGTTTCATAAATATGCATCATGATCTTATCTAACTGAACAGGTTGATAAAAATATGCTTTAATATATTATGCTAAAAGATACCACCTCCTTACCAGCCAAACAACTACAAAAATGTCACCGCAAAACAGTTGTAAGTTGAGTTACCGCTGTTTTGCGGTAAACTTCTGTTGTGAAAATAATGCAAAACGTGGCAAAAAATGTTGTAACTCAAGAGGTTACAAATATCAAAATAATTAGCAGAGCTAAGTAAAATTACATTTTGTCGTGTAATTTCCTTGGTGATTATAAGTTTATATTCTAAAACACAACCCAGCACAATGACTATTTATGAAAAGAAACAGTTTTTTGCTTCTCCTGTAAAGTTTTCAAAAACGGAGTTACCGCAGTTTTGCGGGCAGCCCTCGAAATACGAGTCAACCGTCACTATTCAAATCATAAAGAACAGTATAATAAAAATACAGCTTCAGATAAAGAAGCAAACCGGTAAAGAGGTTAATATAGGAATCATTTTCATGGAAGGTTATGTTTGGTCATAAAAGGTTGTGTGGCTTTTATGCCGAGCGCTCTCCCGCTTTGTTTTTGGTTGGCAAGGGCCTTTTGTGCCTGCAGCAGGTGCAGAATGGTGACTTTTTCGTCTTTTATTAACTACAGTAGAACTTCGATGGCTCGAACAACGATGGCTCGTTTACCATGGATGAGTCGAACCCGTTCTTGAGCCCCTAGCGAAATCTTATACATAAGAAACAGTGGGGGTTAATTAAGGAGATTTTAGTCTTTTATCTTGCAAATGTATGCTGTGTGTACTCATTAGAATTCTAATGAGTACACACATCATACATATTTATTATCGACACCGAAAAGATGTGTAAAAGTATCTCGTTATGCCTCCTGACAGTAACCTCAGTGGCTCGAACTACCCCTGTCTCGAACAGATTTTCCAGGTCCCAAAGGTGTTCGAGCCATTGAAGTTCGACTGTATTTCCTTTTCCTAATGCCTAATCTCTTGGGAGACGGCTTAGGATGGACGGTTAACTAAGAACTCGGCTGTTGCTCCGTCGGCTGTTGTAAGTTACTATTGTGGTAGCGATCTAACTAAATAGATCACGCAATTAACCCGGACACCTAGGGAAAGAAACACAAACATGAACCAACTTGACACTAATGGAAACATCACAAGCGGAAAGCCAAAAGGAAAGTTATTTTCCCATAAAGTGGTCCATTGGCTATCAAAAGCAAAATAATATAAGCGATACAAACACTCAAAGACAAGCCATAACAAAAATTAACCACGACAGACTAACCGCATTGGAACGGTCAGTGAAACGAATTCCTCTGGGGGCTTAAATCGATTTTACGTGGCCACAATGCCCGCCCTTACTTCAGTCGCGATTTAGACAAATTCTGTGTTCAGTCCGCATGAATGCCTCCCAACTTATCAGTGCAACATCTTCGTGAACACAAAAATCAATCATATACAGAGATGAAACAACGGTGAGGACTCAACAGCAAGAAACCACTGAAATGCTGGAGCAAAAGATAACCAACAGTTAGACTCCCAAGTACTTGTATACCGCCTAGAAAGTCTATGTCCTGCCAGGAACAGTGCATTTAACTGTCTGGCCCCATATGACCATAGCTGTTGACTGCGTCAAAAAACCACAGAGCATAACATCACCAGTCTTGTTTCAAAGCTATACTGTAGGTATTTGTTGTCCTCATTGTGTCGATTCCAAGTAAAACCAACAACATACAACAAATCAAAAGTATCACGAAATTATCTTAAGTGCTATTTTTAATATGGAAAATTAAAAAGAGAAACGATCAGGAACTGATACAATCAGATCCCAAATTCTTCTCACATGGGAAAGAGGTCAAAAAATGGAGTGACGACAGTGAACAAAACAGACAACAGGTAAACCGAGGCAACAGCTCTTTCCCAAACAGATGGTGATCAACTTTACTAAAAAAGGAGCAATATACAAAACTGGGAAAAAGAATCAGAATCAACAACATGACAAACATTAAACTGGAAGGACAAACGTAAATACAAATGAACAACCAAAAAGGGAGAAGAATAAGAATAATCAACATAACAACATATATGATTAGGGAAAGAATCAGAACCACTACTACAAAATATGAAGGAACCGCAGCAAAAGCACCGACTTGGAATGGTCAGTAGATTTACTGGTGGGTTTGAGCTAACATTAAGGGATCCCAACTTATTTGATTCAAACAAGTATTTTAGAGGGAAAGTGACTTTTTTTGGCCTCCCTCTATTGGTGTTTTCATTAAGGTCTATTAATTCATGTTTGTGTTTCTCTCCCTTTGGTGTCTCTTATGGGAGCTGTGGGTTAATTCTGATTCCTGATCATTGCCTTCTTTTCTGTTTACGTTGGTCCACGTGAAGGTTTTCTAGCTCACTAGTGAATCAACTCGTTGAACAAAGAAATCACAATTAATAAAATAGAAGCGGAGGCAATGATCAGGAATTGATACAATCAACCCACAGCTCCCATCAGAGACACCAAAGGGAAAAGACACACAGACATGAAACAACAGACCCTAATGGAAACACCAACAGCGGAAAGCCAAAAGGACAGTTACTTTCCCACAAAATAGTCAATAAGCTATCCAAAATAAAATAACATTAGCGACACAAACACCCAAAAGACAAACCATAACAATAATAAACCGCGGCAGAAGAACCGCCTTGGAACGGTTAGCGGAAACGAATTCAACTAGGGGGGGGGGTCTTAAATCGATTTTACGTCTCCACAATTCCCGCCCTTACTTCCGTCGCGATTTAGACAAATAATTTGTTCAGTCCGCATGAAGGCCTCCTAACTCATCAGTGCAACATCTCCGTGAATACAAATAATCAAACAACCACAGAGATGAAACAACGGTGGGGACTCGACGGCAAGAAACCACTGAAATGCTGGAGCAAAAGAAAACCAGCAGTTACACTCCAATGGGCCCGACCAGAGACAGAACATCAGGCACCAACCAACGTTACCCTGAATAAGATCTCTCTAATTCTCAATAAAATATGTTCTATAGAAGGGTTATCCTTTGGAAGCAAAGAATACACCACAGAACCGGAAAATATAAAGTGTGCATGTTTTCTGGACCAGACTAGCTAGTTTCGGTCAACCAGGCCTCATCAGTGACCCTCAAATATTTTCAAATTCCACAATGGTATCAATGATCCCAAAGGACAAGAAAATATAAACTAAACTATGATGTAGGGCCTTTACGTTGGAACCGTCATAGAATCTGAGGACTGACCCACCGGCGTGCAATTAAAGAGGGAAGCAAAGTTGTCAACCGTGTTTGGGTTAACTACCATGCATGTATGTTGACACAAGCATGAAGGCTCGACAGTAAGTTGCGCTGAGCCATCCAGTGCTGAACACAACGCCACGGGAGCATTGGAGCAAAGAAAAAAAAACAGCAGTTGAATCCCGTTGGAACAAGCAACAGACATAAAAGTTCCGGCTCCGATCAACTAATAAATAGCTTTAAGCCAAAGTCATCATGGAGTCTGAACCCCAATCAACCGGCATGCAATTAAAGAGGTAAGCATAGTGTCCCCTGGAGCAAGACGAAGTACTTGATGATGGATAGTATCTAAAGTTTTCAAATAGGACTTTCAAACAGAACGATATGCGACAGACCAATCATAAAAAAGTCCCTGTATTACTTTTTTATTGTGATTTCAATGTCTTTCCCATTTCCTTGTATTACTTGTACATGTATATTGTTATTTCCAGGTGATTTCTCTTCTTAAATGTGCTACACAGCCAGCTGTGTCTAATATAGAACTGGAATGGGACCTACCTGAGGGTATTACTGCAGCACCAATACCGAGCCAGCCGCCAACATTTATTGGCATTGGTGAAAGACTTTGCCTTTATACTCTACTCACAGGGGGAAGACTAAAGGTGAGGATGTTTGAATCAGGCATATATAAATAGAGTGAGTGTTCATGTATTATTGAGTTTATTAAACGAGTCGAGGAAAAGGGATAAAATGCAAGGCTTCATGGAGCAGTTTTTCTTTTCCTCAACGAGTTCAATAAATTTAATAATAAATAAGCACGAATGCAAGGTTCTATTTATCATATGAGATTTAAAAGGCATTTAATTCATGGTTTGTTTTCAAACAATTCAATTATCCGTCGTTAGTATTCGCGACGTCGTTAAGGACGTTTTGCGTGTAACGTTACACGACTTATCTAACTAATTTATATATTTAATCCACTAGTACATTACCGAATTTATTACATGGCGTTATTACATTCTTAGACGCGATGACGTGTGATAAAAAAGAATACAGGAGTTGTCAGCTCTTATATGAGCGGTCGTTTGTTTGTCCCCACGGAATGTTATACGAACACGGAGCCGCCGAAAAGAAACTAACCATCAGAGACACATAAATATTATGCATCTTTCCCATTCATGTCATCTCTTACTTATCTACCTACTTTTCATGCTTTATGTAGCAATCTATATAGTCTATATGCGTATCTTCGTTTCATGAACACCTAGGCTTCATTACCATCACATTTATTCTGTTCTGATTAAACCTCTATGACGAACACTGATGTACCCTGTCCACCCTTTTATGCCCCCCCCCCCCCCGCCATTCGAAGAATGTTGTTAGGACATATAGTGTTGCCCCTGTCCCTGTCTTTCCGTCCGTCTGTTCGTGCGTGCGTGCGAAACCTAAACATCAACATATTTTCAGACGGGGGCATTCAGGCCGGAACACATTTCTAGTCTGATTTTTGACCTATTGTTTTTACTTGCATAGTGTCTAGTCTGTGCATGTAGCTCTCATTCTAGAACGAAGAGTCCACTAGGTTAATAAACCTCTTTTGCATTAAGGTCTATCGGAACCCGAATTTTATGGTAACTTAGTATATAAATTCAGAAAAATATATATAACCGCAAACGCCTTCAGCACCTTTATTTCGTAAAATCATTCTTCGATATAAAAAGATTGGGTACAACATAAATGTTATACGACAGACTGCATGCATGGTAGTTAACCCAATCACGGTTGACAACTTTGCTTCCCTCTTTAATTGCACGCCGGTGGGTCAGGCCTCCGATTCTATGACGGTTCCAACGTAAAGGCTTATGTTGGTCGGTATCTGATGCTCTGTCTCTGGTCGGGCCCATCGGAGTCTAACTGTTGGTTTTCTTTTGCTCCAGCATTTCAGTAATTTCGTGCTGTCGAGTCCTCACCGTTGTTTCCTTTCTGTGGTTGATTGGTTTTTGTGTTCACGGAGACGTTGCACTGATGAGTTAGGAGGCCTTCATGCGGTAAGTAAGGGCGGGGATTGTGGCCCCGTAAAGTCGATTTATGCCCCCCAGTGGAATTCGTTTCCGCTGACCGTTCCAAGGCGGTTCTTCTGTCGCGGTTTATTTTTGTTATGTTTGTCTTTTGGCTTTCCGCTGTTTCATGTTTGTGTTTCTTTCCCTTTGGTGTCTCTGATGGGAGCTGTGGGTTAGTTGTATCGATTCCTTATCATTGCCTCAACTTCTACTCGTAATGCATATAATGAATAGTTTTACATATCTAGTGTAGATATCATTTCTTTTATGTTTTAGCTCACCTGATCCGAACGCTCACACGTGAGCTTATAGTATGGTAAGGCTCCGTTGTTTGTCAGTCAGACTGTCTGTCTGCCTGTCTGCGTGTGTGTCTCTCTGTCTTTCAACATTTACAAACATCTTCTCCTTCGACACCACTGGGACGACTGAAGTCAAATTTCATGTGGAGCATCCATGGGTTAGGGGAACAAAAGTTTGTTAGCGGGGTCCAGATCACATGACCAAGATGGCTGCTATGCCCATACAAATTTAAAAGCTTCAAAAATCTTCTTCTCCGGAACCAGTAGGCCGATAGGCATCAAACTTGCCATGTAGCACTGGGAACTCAGGATCCGTCATAGTTTGTTCCAATGATGACCCCGAATGATCTTGATCTCTTTTACGCAAAATTCAGATTTGGACACATAGACTTGTGTATGGGAAAAGACTAAACTGAGTGTATTTTGAAAGTATTGCAGCCTTTCTTCTGAACATTGGTAGAGACAGTAAGATAAATGATTGAATGAAACTACATGAGTATACAAGGTCTAGCCATCCCTTGACCTTGACCGAAAGGCATCCAGATATGAAAATTAAAACAAATTTTCCACAGAAACAACAGGGCCATTTGTACCCAAATTTCGCATGAAAAGTAGAAATAAAACAAAGATCAGGAATCGATACAATTAACTTACTCCCCCCATCAAAGACACCAAAGAGAAAGAAACACAAACATGAAGTGACCAGACCACAATGGAAACCTAAACAAAGGAAGGCCATAAGGACAGTGACTTTCCCATAAAATGACCAAATGGCCATCCAAAATAAAAAGACACAAGTGATGCACACAGTAAGTACCAAACAACAACATAAATAAACCACCACAGAAGAACCGCCCCGGAACGGTCAGTGGAAAGAACTCCACCGGGGGGCCCAAACCGACCCCACATGGCGACAACCCCCGCCCTCACCTCTGTCGCGGTATACACTAATTTTGTTTAGTCCGCATGAAGGCTTCCTAACTCATCAGTGTAACTTCTCCGAGAACATACAAATAAAAAAATTACAGAGATGAAACAAGGTTGAGGACTCGACAGCATACAACAACAGAATTGCTGGAGCAAAAGAAAACCAACAGTTAGACTCCGAGGGGCCCGAACAAAGACAGAGCATCAGGCGCCAACCAACATAAAGAATACTAAAATAAAATAAAATTCCATTTATGTTTTTACGCTGAAACCGTCATATAATCTTAGGCCCGACCCATCGGTGTGCAATCAAAGAGGGAAGCTTTAAGGAACAAGGAAATGAAAATTAATAAATATGAGCCTGATCGCATGACCAAGTTGGCTGCCATGCTCACCTAAGGTTAAAATCTTTCAAAAATCTTCTACTTGGTATGTAGCATTGGAGTTTCGGACCCATAATAGCTTGTTAAAAAGATGACCCCCGGATAGTTTATGCCAAGTCTAAATTTAATCCAATAGACATTTATATGGGAAAAAGTAAAAACCATGTATTTTTCGGAATCTTTTGAAGCCTGTGATCCGAAAATGGCAGATCCAGTTAGTTAATTAGTTAAATGAATAGATGAAACAACATGTGTTTTAATGGTTAAGGTCTGTTTTGACCGTGGCCAAAGTCATTCAGATATGAATATTAAAGCTTACTTTCCGCAGAAACCACTGGGCTATTTTTAATCAAATGAAAGCTTTTAGGAGTATTGAAATGAAAATCAATTAATTTGAGTTTGGTCACATGACATGCTCAAATAAGATAAAATCGCTTAAGAAATCTGTTTTCTCTTGAACCAATGGGCTGATTTTCATAAAACTTTGTTTGCAACGTCTGAGACTGAAGCCAGTTATAATTTATGCAACTGATGACCATCGGATGACCTTGAATATATTATTTTGTTTTGGATAGCCAATTGGCCATATTGTGGGAAAGTAACTGTCCTTTTTTGTTTTCGGCTATTGATGTTTCCATTAGGGTCTAGTTGTTTCATGTTTGTGTTTCTCCCCCTTTGGTGTCGCTGATGGTGTTAACGCAATAAATTAGTCCATATTTACTCTAGTAGGTTTATTGGTTACCCTGGGAGAAGTTAAACTGATGTAACGTCATAACGTCGTTACCATGGTATTGATGACGTCATAGTTAAGATAGTGTAGAGTAGCTTCCCCTGGATAATGTGCTTACAATTAACAGATGAGAGCTGTGGATTAATTGTATCGATTCCTGATCATTGCCGTCACTTCTATTTTGACCTATTTTACGCCAGGGTCAATCACGGTCAAGTAAGATTTTGTATTAAGCAAAAGTCAAAACCATGTATTTTTAGATATTATTTCAGCCTATGATCTGGAAATTGGAAGATGCAGTTAGCTAAAGTAGTTATTTAAACTTCAGGACTGTACAAAATCAAGGTATTTTTTTACCTTGGCAAAAGGTCATTTAGATATAAAAATAGAAACAAACTATTTTCCACAGTAACAACTGGGCCAGTTGCAATCAAATTCATCTGAAAACCTTTTGGAACAAGGAAATGAAAATTAATTAATATGAGATTTGTATCATTGCTAATTTGGCCGCATGCCCATATAAGGTAAAATACTTTCAATATTTTTTCTTTTCTCCAAGAACCAATTGGTTGATTTTCCTGTAACGGGGTATGTAGCAATTGGGACTCGATCAAATCATTGTTTGTTCAATTGTCGATCCCTGGATGACCTTGACATATTTGAGACTAAGGTCAAATGCGGTCACATAGGCTTTGTGTATGGGAAAAAGTCAAACTTGCATTTTCGCAATAGTTGTAGATGAAGGTAGCTAAATAAGAAAATTATACTTTATGAGTATTAAAGGAAAAGCTCATCTAGATATGAAACTATAAACAATAATTTAGTAAGAAAGCACGGGTCTATATGTAATCAGATTTCAGGAGGCCTTCATGCGGACTGAACAAATTATTTGCCTAAATCGCGACGGAAGTAAGGGCGAGGATTGTGGCCACGTAAAATCGATTTAAGCCCGCCCCCCCCCCAGTGGAAATCTTTCCACTGACCGTTCCAAGGCGGTTCTTCTGTGGCGATTTATTTATGTTGTTGTTTGTTTCTTACTGTGTGTATCACTTGTGTCTTTTAATTTTGGATGACCATATGGCCATTTTGTGGGAAAGTCACTGTCCTTATGGCCTTCCTTTGTTTAGGTTTCCATTATGGTCTGGTCGCTTAATGTTTGTATTTCTTTCCCTTTGGTGTCTTTGGTGGGTGGAGTAAGTTAATTGTATCGATTCCTGATCTTTGTTTTACTTCTACTTTTCATATGGAAGCTTTGAGGAGCACGAAAATGGAATTCAATGAAAATGAGGTCCCATATGACAAATATGGCAGCCATACCAAACCCTTTTTTTTTAAAAAAAAGCAATTGGGCATATCAAGGCCAAATTTACATATGAAGCCTTAAAAGAATGGAGGAACATACGTTTGTTAAAATGGTTTAGGACACGTGTCAAGATAGCTGCCATGGTAAAAACCCTTCAAAACTCTTCTCCTGAGAACCCTTAAGCCCCCATAAATGCCTAGCACTCGGGTGAGCGGTTAAGAACCTTTGATCTTCTCGTTTTATGTATTTTCAGTCATCTGCCAAGAAATGTAGTGTCAACTTAACTGGACAGTATAAAGATAAACAAGTGGACTTCAAGATGGAATTTTCTGTACCTTCAGAATCAGAAATAAACGAGTCCTCTCCACTCCACCGCCTCGCAGCTAAAACGCAAATTAAACTGCTAGAAACAGAGCATTCAGAATTACTGGGTGATGGTAGGTCATCCCTAGACGTCATACGAATACGTCTGTTGTATAATGATATACATTACTTGCTATGACGTCACGTTGAGGTAGTAACGTGGCCACGTAAAATTGATTTAAGGCCCCACCCCCACCAAGTAAAACATCGTGTTCCAAAGTATTTTTCTGTCTTGGTTAATTATTTTTAAAGTTCGTCTTTGCATATGCATTTTGCTTACAACTTTTTATTTTGGCTAGACGTTTGGCCATTTTGTGGAAAAGTTACTGTCCTTTTGGCTTTCCGCTTGTGTTATTTTCATTATAGTGAAGTTTTTGTCCCCACCCCTTCCGGACTTGAGTGGGGGAGACTAGTAATAACTCCGTTCGTCCGTACGTCCCTCAGTCCGGGTGAACAAGCGGGCACATATTCGGTAGATATGAGTTGGGTACCCGCGGTTTATTCTGTTAGTGTCCAATAAAATACCCATCTAATTTAATGGAACATGCTGGGTACTTGTGCGAATTTGTTGGGACATGATTGACACTTTTAGGCAAAAAAATAACATTGAAGTACCCCAAAAGTGCCCGTCTGTACGAACTTTGTCTCCGAAACTCCTCCTACATTTTCAAGGGATTTTAATGATACTGAGTATTTCTAAGTGCATTGTTAGCAGTTGCTGATTGCACTTATGTACTGCGTCTGCCGATTCTTCATCTGTGAACGTAGACGTTATTCTGTTGTTAAAATCTCCGATTTGACCTGAAATACGTGAAACCCTGACTGTAAAATGCAGTACGTCGGGCAAATTAATTGTATGTTGTATCCATGAACGCTATTGTAGAATGAGTAAGTCTTAAAAACTGACACTTTCCTGTATAAATTCTACAGCTAGATTTAAAATTATCTAACGACACGAAACTTAATAAGAATGGATTAAATCATAACAGACTACTTTTTGGGGCTTTAATGACAACATTTACGATGAGGGTGATATGTCTAAAATGCCAGATTTCGACATTTTCACGCTTCTGGAATATCGAAACCGTAACATATGATCAGGAATCGATACAATTAACTCACACCTCCCACCAGAACACCAAAGGGAAAGAAACACAAACATGAAATAACAGACCCCAAAGGAAATTCTACCAGCGGAAAACCAAAAGGGCAGATACTCTCCCCAAAAATGGGCAACTAGCTGTCCAAACTAACAAAATATACGCGATAAACACATTTAAAGACGAACTGAAACAAAATGAAGCTCGGGAGAAGAACCGCCGTGGAACGGTAAGTGAAAGGGGACTAAATCAATTTTACGCGGCCGCAATCCTCACCCTCACTTCTGTCGTGGTTTAGACAAAAAACAGTTCTACTGAAGGCTTCCTAACTTATCAGTGCTACATCTCCAAGAACATAAAAATTAAGCAACTGCAGAGATGAGACAACGGTTTGGACTCGACAGCCTGAAATAACTGAAATGCTGGAGCAAAGACTACCTCGGTTAGACTCCGATGGGCCCGACCGGAGGCAGAGCTCCCGATCCCCACCAGCATTACCTAAAACTAAATTCCGCTAGAGCCGTCAAAGAATCTGAGGCTTGACCTGCCGGCTTGCAATTAAAGTGAGATGCAAAGTTTTCAACTTTGATAAGGTTAACTGCCATGCATGCAGTCGGTCGTATAACACAACACTTATATTGTATCCAAACTTTTTGAATTGGGCACTAAAGTCATTGCAATTATATATTTTTCTGAATTTAATTACCAAGTCATCATAAAATTCGGGTTCCGATAGGCCTTATGTCAGAAGAGATATAAGTCCAACATCGAATTTCAAAACTAAACCGGAATGTCGTCGATAAAAATCAATTTATCTATCTAAGCCCACCCCCCTCCCCACTGACCGTCTATCGTTTTTCATTTTTTGTTATAGTTTGTCTTTGAATGTGTGTATGTGTATTGCTTATATATTTTTGTTTTGCATAGGCATTTTGTGGGAAAGTAACTGTCCTTTTAGCTTTCTGCTAGTGATGTTTCTATTTATTTTATGCTCGGGATTCTTTCCCGTTGGTGTCTCTGATGGGAGGTGTGATTGTATCGATTCCTGACGATCCTGATCATTGCCTTCACCTCTGTTTGCTAGTTATTGTTCCCATGACTTGACGGATCATGTCATATCGAGGTCATGCTCAGCTGCTTTTTATACGCCCGTTTGAAAAACGGTCGTATTATGTTATGCCCCGCCGTCCGTCCGTCTGTCCGTCCGTCCGTCTGTAAACTTTATGTTTCCGGATAACTTCTCCTACAGTTTACATCCAATCAAGCTGAAACTTCATACATAGTTAGACCATAATGCTGAGCAGCGCATATTATTTTGAGATTACGGTCCACCAAATATTAATAGAGTTATGCCCCTTTGAAATTTATTGTAAACTTTTCGTTTCCGGATAATTCCTTCTACAGTTACATCCAATAAAGCTGAAACTTAATATATATTATTTGACCATGATGTGGGGCAGCGCATATTGTTTTGGGGTTGCGGTCCACCTAATAATAATAGAGATATGCCCTTTTGAATTTTTTGTAAACTTTTCGTTTCCGGATAACTCCTCCTATAGTTTGCATCCGATCACGCTGAAACTTCAAATATAGTTAGACCATGATGTGGGGCAGAGTATATTGTTTCGGGGTTAGGGTCCACCAAATATTAATAGTGTTATGCCACTTTGAAATTTTTTGTAAACTTTTCGTTTCCGGATAATTCCTTCTACAGTTACATCCAATAAAGCTGAAACTTAATATATATTATTTGACCATGATGTGGGGCAGCGCATATTGTTTTGGGGTTACGGTCCACCTAATAATAATAGAGATATGCCCTTTTGAAATTTTTGTAAACTTTTCGTTTCCGGATAACTCCTCCTATAGTTTGCATCCGATCACGCTGAAACTTCAAATATAGTTAGACCATGATGTGGGGCAGCGTATATTGTTTCGGGGTTAGGGTCCACCAAATATTAATAGAGTTATGCCACTTTGAAATTTTTTGTAAACTTTTCGTTTCCCGATGACTTCTCCTACATTTTACATTCGATTTAGCTAAAACTTCATATATAATTAGACCATGATGTGGGGCAGCGCCTATTGTTTGGAGTTATGGTCCACCAAACAGTTATAGAGTTATATCGCTTTGATATTCTGTAAACATTTTGTTTCCGGATAACTTCTCCTACATTTTAGATCCGATGATGTTGTAATTTTACATACAGTATGACCATGATATGTAGCCGTGCAAATTATTTCGACGTTACGGTCTGTCAAATATTACCAGATTTTTCTAAACATTCCGTTTACTGATAATTCCTGTTACATTTTACATCTGATGAAGCTGAACAATTACATGTAGTAAGACCATGATGTGGAACAGTGTATAATATTGTGAGGTTATAGTCCGCAAAATATTACAAGAGTTATTCCCCTTTCATATATTTTACTTCCGGATAATGCCTCCCACATTTTACATCTAATGAAGCTGAAACTTTACTTATAGTTTGACTATTATATGGAGCAGCGAATATTATTTCAAGGTTACAGTCCACCATTTATTGCCAGAGTTATGCCTATATTATTATCCACCAAATATTACCGACCATGAAAATTTGTTGGAGACGGGTAGTTTGAGCCACTGAGGGTTATTAATAGTGCCAGGTTAGAACATATGGGGCACATATTGTTCCTTTTTTTTGGTTACATTCCACAAACCCAAACTTCAAAAAAAAAGTCAGTATATGTATGCTCCAACTTACTAATGGCCACGGGCGTATAATGCACCGCTTGCGGAGCTCTTGTCACCAGATGTATGGCCCTTTGGCAATTGTTTAACAGTAAGCATTGTCGGTGTATTTTGAATAGCTGATTTGCCTTGTACACAGAGGGCCAATCAGAGTTCGTCTCATTCCAGTTGTTTCATGCTGTATTTGTCAAAACCGCGAAGGAAGTAAGGGTGAAGATTGTGACCACGTAAAATCGATTTAAGCACCCCCAAGTGAAATTCTTTTCACTGACCGTTCCAAGACGGTTCTTCTGTCGCGGTTTATTTTTGTAATAGTACGTCTTTGAATGTGTTAATCGCTTATATATTTTTTGTTTTTGGATAGCCAGTTGGCCAGAAGCCTCCATGCTTAGTGGTTATGCTAGTCGCCTTGTAAACCTGGGGTCGCAGGATCGATTCCGGGCTTCTCCAGAATTTCGGATGAGTCTCCTAACCGAGATCACGTCTCCGTATGAACTTAGATGTTGATGAGACGAAAAACTCACACACTCAGCCAGTTTACCATTTTATTGGGAAGGTAACTGTCCTTTTGGCTTTCCTCTAGCGATGTTTTCATTAGGAACAACAGACCATAATGGAAACATTAATAGCGGAAAGCCAAAAGGACAGTTACTTTCCCACAAAACGGCCAATAGGCTATCCAAAAGAAAATAATATAAGCGACACAAACACACAAAGACAAAGCATAACAAAAATAAACCACGGCAGAAGAACCGCCTTGGAACGGTCAGCGGAAACGATTTCCACTGGGGGGCTTATCCATTTTACGTGGCCACTATCCTCGCCCTTACTTCCATTGAGATTTAGACAAATAATTTGTTCAGTCCGCATGAAGGCCTCCTAACTCATCAGTGGCACATCCCCGTGAACACTAATAATCAAAGAACCACAGAGATGAAACAACGGTGAGGACTCGACAGCAAGAAAACACTGAAATGCTGGAGCAAAAGAAAACCAACAGTTAGACTCCGATGGGCCCGACCAGAGACAGAGGGTCAGGTACCTACCAACATTACCTTGAATTAGATCTCTCTAATTCTCAATAAGCCTTTACGCTGGAACCGTCAAAGAATCTGAGGCCTGACCCACCAGCGTGCAATTATAGAGGGAAGCAAAGTTGTCAACCGTGAGTGGGTTAACTTCCATGCATGCAGTCTGTCGTATAACATTTATGTTGTACCCAATCTTTTTATATCGGAGAATGATTAAATGAAATTTGGTGCACCAGTCCTTGAGGTTATATATTGTTCTGAACTTATCCACTAATTCATCATAAAATTCGGGTTCCAATAGACCTTGTTGCAGAAGAAATTTAAGTCCAAAATTGAATTTTGAAATTAAATCAGAATGGTGTCTATAAAAATTTGAAAAGGCTTTGCGTAGTTTATAGTACCGATAACCCCAATTAAGAAGTTTAGCCGTTAACAATTTATTACGAGTGTTGAAGTCAGATGCATGACTACACATTCTGGCAAATCGAATTAATTGCGAAATATAATTGCGATTATAGCGCACGAAGAACATCACCATCCCAAAAAGGATAATTCACAATGTCAAAATCAAAATCATTCGCGTTTATCATAAATTTTGCACGAAACGAAACCGCCTACAATAGATAGATGTAAATCTAAAAACGGGGCCTCGGTATCAGAAGAATTTTCTTTATTTAACTGAAGTTCGTTGGGGGGTGAAAATTTGATTGATCAAACCATCGAAATAGGTATTATCAATATTTAATTAATCATCCAAATAGCTAGAAGTGGAGCTAAAAGCTTCAATGATTTCAGACTGGTTTTCAGCAGAAAGGGACATCATGAAAAATAAAAGTAGAGGCAATGATCAGGAATCGATACAATTAACCCACACTGCCCATCAGAGACACCAAGGGTAAAGAAACACAAACATGAAGCAATAGACCCTAACGGAAACACCAACAGCGGAAAGCCCAAAGGACAGTTACTTTCCTACGAAATGGTCAAAAGGCTATCCAAAATAAAATAATATAAGCGACACAAACACCCAAAGACAAATCATAACAAAAATAAACCGCGACAGAAGAACTGCCTTTCTCATAACAAAACAAAAACAGATAAACCACAGGTGGTGCGCAATTAGTACTCATCGGAATACCAACAACTTGTCTAAATAACTTAGTACCAAATCTTATGTAAATATTGTCAAGTAGAAAGGTGAGAGCTTCACACACGTTCTGACATGACCATAAAGTATAATTTTATGCTCTTCAGAAGTGAAAAAAAAACATTTCTTACATTACATGCAAGGTAGAGGGAGTCTTCCTATGAAATGCCCATTTAATTAAATCATTAAGTTTTTCTCTTGTAAGATAATGAGGAAGTGTAGTGTAAAGGGTGGAAAAATCATAAGTAGACAGACTTGAAGCACGAAACCGCCTGGATTTCAATTTATTAAAAACTTCATTAGAAATTTTATTGACCAAAACAGATTTCTACCGGATCTTTCGAAGAATTTGTCGCAGGAGTTTATCACATGTTTTTGATGGCAGTAAAACATGAATAATTTGTAGAGTTCAGTGGTAATACAAGAGCTTGAATTTGCAATAAACCGTGCTTTGTATGGTCTTTTATGAAGTTCAGGTAATCAATATAACGCCGGAAGCTTGTCTTCGCCTTCTGTAACACAGACAGCAAACTTGGTGGCTGAATTACAAATGTGGTCGTCAACTAAAGCCCTCTCTACAGCTAAAGGCTGACGTTCGTAGGCCTTAGTACCACCAAGTTCTTGCTGAAGAGTGTTTACATAGTGAAGCCGTCAAAAAACGACCACAATGTTAGCGGCCTTATCAGCTGGAGCCTGCCAAGGCAAAGCGGTGCGAGTCGGCCCGCTCATGCTTATAAACCCTTTTGGTTTCATGTGACGGCAGGGCTTGAGATGTCATTTAATCTCAATGTCGGGTAAAAGTCCCATAAAATTGGAAGCAACGTCTCCATAATGACCTTTACAGCGTTGACGGGACGTTAAACCTTAAATCAAACAAACAAAAGCAGCCCTTGGATGAAGAAAGGGATTGTTTTGATTTTAACGATAGCTCAACCCTTGTGGGTTATTTGTGTATTGTCTCCCAGAGAAAAGGGAGAAAAGAGATAGAAGAGATAGTAGAGGAGATGAAAGTGAGGGACACAGGGGGGGGGGGCAGAGGAGAAAGAAATGAATGGCAAGGAAGAAACAGAAGAAAACATAACATTCCCCTTTACCCTTACCTGCTGCAAGGACAACAGGTCTTGTCCAACTGTAAGATGATATTAGTTTGACGTCCCAATGATGGAATATACACGTAACCTTTTGCCTCACCCAACCACTCCCTGAGAGGTCTGTGTTTAATAGTCATATCTATCTTACAGCCACAAAAGCTGCTGTTTGTATTAAACAAGGCCAAGATAGGATTGCTACGTTATATCGGTTGCCTATATTTTTACAAAGACCAAAACAAAGCGCGGTTTATTACAACTTCAGGTTCCTATACTGGACATTCTAAATTGTTGACTTTATGTAGTGCATCATAGTGCAGATTATATTTTCTGGTCCTTTGTTAATATTGAGTTTATTTTGAAAATAGAGTATTGCTCATATCTTTGTTTTGGATAGCCAAATGGCCATTTTGTAGGAAAGTCACTATTCTTTAAGCTTTCCGCTATTGATCTAGCTATGTCATGTTTGTGTCTCTTTCCCTTTGGTGTCTCTGGTGGGAGGTGCAGGGTTACTGTTTCGATTCCTGATCACTGCTTTCACTTCAATCTTATATGATCATCAGTGAAATATCAATAGTCAAGGTCAACGTATGACCATGGCTCAAGGTCACACGGATTGAGTGAACATTAGAAACCACAGGGACAATCGAAATCATATTTTATGAAGAATATCTATTCCTGAGTGAGTGAGCGAGTGAGTGAGTTGAGTTTTAAATCCTACCAACACCAGAGACAACAAAGGAAAAGAAACGCCAACATGAAATATAAACTAGGCCCTCATGTAAACATCAATAGCAGAAAGCCAAAATGACGGTTGCTTTCCCTTAAAATGGCAAATTGGCTAGCCAAATCAAAAAAAATATAAGTGATACACACACTCAAAAACAAACCATAAAATAAATTGCACTAGAAGAACCGCCTTGGAATGGTCAGTGAATTTCATATGCAGCTTTGAGGGAAGTGCAGAATGATAATATTTATTTGAAGGGCCCAGGCCACATGATCACAATTGCTGCCACACATGTATGGTATAAACTGGAAGAGATTTTTGTCTCTCCAGTACCACTGGGCCAGTTGCAGTTGATATGCAGTATCAGGTGACTAAATAGTATAAAATTACTTTAAATGATGACCTTAGGTTGATGTTCACGCTTACGTTTTATTGAAAATATGGACATTTGGACACTTGAATGGGACAGGTTAACCAATGCATAATTTAGAAAAAAATGCAGTTTAATATATGGATCTATCATATGACGTCGCGTCTGAGAGTGTAATAACGCCATGTAATATTTTCGATAATCCACTAGTGGATTAAATATGCAAATTAGTTACATACGCCCCGTAACGTTACATGTACGACGTCCTTAACAACGTCGCCTTTACTAATGGCAGAATATTGACATTTTTGTAAACAAATCGTGAATAAAATGCGTTTTAAATGTCATATGATAAATAGAATCTTGCATTCGTGCTCATGTATTATTGAATTTATTAAACTCGTTGAGGAAAAGGGATAAAATGCTCGGCAAAGCCTCGCATTTTATCCCTTCTCCTCAACTCGTTTAATAAATTCAATAATACATGAGCACTTATGTAAGATCCTCTATGAATTTATCTGTGACTCAGATGAGCAATCGTTGCCTTTGGGCTACTTGTTCTTCATTGATGATGGACGTTTTCCTTTACTTGCAAATGAATATGCGCTGCAACAGAAAAAGAGAATACCAGGTGAGTGTCTTTTGATATCAAGTTTATCAGGCAAGGCTTCGAGAATGCTTGTAGAATCGCGAGGCTTGTCGAGCGATTCTACATGCGTTCTCGAAGCCGAGCCTGATAAACTTGATATCAAAGGACACGAATCTGGTATTCTTTTTATCAGTTTATCCCAATATACACTTACATTTTTGCCATTTTTTTCAGTTTTGCCAGTTCTAAGAAGTGCAATGTCACGTTGACCTGATAAAGCTCACTTGTCCTGAGATAGCAGATGTTTATCAGGTCAATGTGCTGCAATGCAATTAATATAGGAGGTGACTGATAAAATTTGGATCGGGTACGCCCACTTGCTAAAATGAGCCGATGCACAACATTTTCCACAATTTACATGTGTGCCTATCACCCGGTCAGTCTGATCACAGTCTTCGTTAAGCACTGTTAAGATACCCAAGGGCACAATGCTCCTTCATGTGACAAGAGAAGTCTGATCTGACTATTCACTGGGCCCACATATAAATTGTAGGAAATGCTGTGCCCCGCTCAAATATTGTCATTTTATGTTGAATGGGCGATTAAAATCCGAAACACAAATAAAAATGCACAAATACTTCAATTATCACATAGTACCTATTTATCATATGCGGTCGTGTCTGAGAGTGTAATAACGCCGTGTAATGAATTCGATAATCCACTAGTGTATTAAATATGCAAATAAGCTAGATACGTCCCGTAACGTTACATGTACGACGTCCTTAATAGCGTCGCGTTTACTAATGGCGGAATATTGACATTTTTTGTACAAAAACCTGAATTAAATACGTTTTAAATGTCATATGATAAATAGAATCTTGCATTCGTGCTCATGTATTATTAAATTTATTAAATTTATTAAACTCGTTGATGAATACGTATAAAATACTCGGCAGAGCCTCGCATTTTATCCCTTTTCCACAACTCGTTTAATTTGTTTGTTTGTTTGATTTGAGGTTTAACGTCCCCGTCAACACTGTAAAGGTCATTTTGGAGACGTTGCTTCCAATTTTGTGGGACTTTTACCCGACATTGAGATGAAATGACATCTCAAGCCCTGTCGCCCAATGAAACCAATAGGGTTTATTAGCATGGACGGTCCACCTCGCATCGTGGTTCCTGGACAGGCTTAGATCCTCTAAGCGGTTTACCAGTACTAGTTTGCGGGCCGGATTCAGCTCTGCATGGAAGCATCATGCAGCCCATATATTTCTTCAAGCCCCTATGGGCGGGGGCCGCCAACTCGTTTAATAATTCAATAATACACGAGCACTCATGTAAAATCCTCTAAGTCAGTTATTTATTAAACTCGTTGAAGAAAAAGGATAAAATGCTCGGAAAAGCCTCGCATTTTATCCCTTTTACTCAACTCGTTTAATAAATTCAATTATACATGAAAACTCATGTAAGATCCTCTATATAAAGCGCACCATCTCGAAAAGTGTCTACAAACATAGTCAATCGGGAAACACCTGAAGCAGCCTGAATTGGAACGCCTTGCACATTTTCCCACCATATTTCATTGGGAGACAACTTTCGGGACTTCCTGTTCGCTTTTCTATAAGCTCTGTCCCACGGAAAAAGGCGTCTCCTCTTAAAAATAAATTATTTCCTTTAAGAGAAGACCATTTTGACATTTAATAAAAAAATACTTCTGCAGGAGTTGCGTTTCATGTAGGTGTTCCCATTCCCATTAATAGTCTGACCAATTGCAGCATGTTAAAGTCATCCATACATTGCACCATGTAGACTCTGAATGTGCTATTTACGAAAACATACATATTCAAATGTATTGACAATTTCACCATGGCTCCAAGGTAGTGATGTGGGGGTGTGGATGCAGAATTATATAGGCGCGTATTCGAAATGTGGCTTTATATGGGCCCCGTCAAGCGATTTTGGTTATCTTATCGCCTATGCGAGCAGCGAAGGTTCAGGAGAGCCTGCGCATCCGCGCAGTCTCGCCAGAACCTTCGCATGCTCGCTCATACAAGCAGTGAATCAAGAGGAACCTTCAGACAGAAAGCCATATCATTGGCCCCTCTGAATGGCTGGGCATGCGCAGTTAAAATTTGTCATGACGGATTGCTCGAAGACACCAAATCGCTTGGCGAGGCTCATATAGTTTTCACTATATGAATAAGTTCTATTACATTTGTTTCTGTCCATGTGATTGTAACATATTCTCAGCAATGACGAATAAATTTGTCATTTGGGTGCTTACATTTCAGACAGTTTCATGTACAGACCAGAGAATGTTGATAAAGTTTCTGCTATCAAGCAAAAGCTTATTATGGTTAGCAAAAGTGCCAACATCGTATCGCAAATGACAGCCTTTGTAGCAGTGGACAAGGAGGCGAATGAACGGGTCAAAGGTGAAATGGTGAAAAGATCTTGTCCTATACCAGTAGCATCTGAGGAATTTACAGAAGCACTTTCTAAACGCGACTTTGGGCACGATGATTTGGTATGTATTCAAACATCACGTGGACAAGAAAGTTAAATGAACAACCCCTAACTCCCACTTTATATAGAGAAAACTGGTGTTTAGGTGGGTATACATTATTTTTTTTATTGCTGCTCTAAGACATAGGTTGTGGGTAGTCGTGAGGACCGCCTCAATTAGGCGGTTCTAGCGAGCACCCACAACCAATGTTTGCAGTACAAATAAGAAAAATATCACGGATATTAATTAGAAAATAGCCAAATAGATGTGAAAAATGCACTTTGACGCAAAGGTTGCTTTCGAAATATATTTTTTATAGCAATACTTCAGTGACGCTTACATCAGTGTTTATCTTGATTCTTTCTTGCGTCCACTGGGAATTGTAACCAAAGTGCCATATTAGAAATAATACTTATAAATAATCTTTCTTGCATTCGTTGGGAATTGTAACCAAAGTGCCATATGAGAAAAAAATACTTATAGATCATCTTTCTTGCATCCGTTGGGAATTATAACCAAAGTGCCATATGAGAAATAATACTTATAGATCATCTTACTTGCATCCGTTGGAAATTATAACCAAAGTGCCATATGAGAAATAATACTTATAGATAATCTTACTTGCATCCGTTGGAAATTATAACCTGAGTGCCAGATGAGAAATCATGCTTAAAGATAATCTTACTTGCATCCGTTGGGAATTATAACCAGAGTGCCATATGAGAAATACTACTTATAGATAATCTTTCTTGCATCCGTTGGGAATTATAACTAAAGAGCCATATGAGAAATAATACTTATAGATAATCTTTCTTGCATCCGTTGGGAATTACAACCAATGAGCCATATGAGAAATAATGCTTATACAGATAATCTTTCTTGCATCCGTTGGAAATTATAACCAATGTGCCATATGAGAAATAATACTTATAGATAATCTTACTTGCATCCGTTGGGATTTATAACCAAAGTGCCAGATGAAATATAATACTTAGATATAGTCTTAGTTGCATCCATTGGGAATTATAACCAGAGTGCCAGATGAGAAATCATGCTTAAAGATAATCTTACTTGCATCCGTTGGAAAGTTTAACCAAAGTGTATATTGTGCATTTCATTTAAAATCCCTAGGAACTAAATTTGACCAAATATAACCAAAGTGCCAGATGACAATTCATACTTATAGATAATCTTACTTGCATCAATTGGGATTTATTACCAAAGTGCCAGATGAAATATAATACTTATAGATAATCTTACTTGCGTCCATTGGAAATTATAACCAAAGTGCCATATGAGAAATAATACTTATAAATAATCTTTCTTGCATCCGTTGGGAATTATAACCAGAGTGCCATATGAGAAATACTACTTATAGATAATCTTACTTGCATTCGTTGGAAATTATAACCAATGTGCCATATGAGAAATAATACTTATACAGATAATCTTTCTTGCATCCGCTGGGAATTATAACCAGAGTGCCATATGAGAAATACTACTTATAGATAATCTTTCTTGCATCCGTTGGAAATTATAACCAATGTGCCATATGAGAAATAATACTTATAGATAATCTTACTTGCATCCGTTGGGATTTATAACCAAAGTGCCAGATGAAATATAATACGTATAGATAATCTTACTTGCATCCATTGGGAATTATAACCAGAGTGCCAGATGAGAAATCATGCTTAAAGATAATCTTACTTGCATCCGTTGGGAAGTATAACCAAAGTGTAAATTGTGCATTTCATTTAAATCCCTAGGAACTAAATTTGACCAAATATAACCAAAGTGCCAGATGAGAATTCATACTTATAAATAATCGTACTTGCATCCGTTGGGATTTATAACCAAAGTGCCAGATGAAATATAATACTTATAGATAATCTCACTTGCATCCATTGGGAATTATAACCAGAGTGCCAGATCAGAAATCATGCTTAAAGATAATCTTACTTGCATCCGTTGGGAAGTATAACCAAAGTGTAAATTGTGCATTTCATTTTAAAATCCCTAGGAACTAAATTTGGCCTTGACGTAGAATAGGTAAAGGTGATTATAGGGTAATCGTTCTTCTTCAAACCGGGTAGTTCTTAATCAACTAATGCTACAAACCAAGTTTCGAGATAATCAGCACAGTGGTTCTGGAGAAGAAGATTTTTAAGGGTTTTGTTCATATTTGGGCACGACGGTCGTCTTGGTCAAGTGACATGGACCAGTATTGCAAACATACTTCCCACCCCCCACCCCCCTCCCCCAATTGTCATGAGGCTGTATATGAACTTGCCTTGAAATTAGCCACGTGATTTCAGAGAATATGTATTTTGACACGTGAACTGACCTGCAATCCAAGTGACCTTGAGCCAGGGTCACCAAATGACCTGGACCTTAAACATTCACAGATATTTATTGTGTACCTATTATGTCATAGACCACAATATGTTTCGAAAAATGCATTGCTATACCTTTTACCCGTTCAAAAGGCTTAGGAAATAGATTTGCCATTGGCATAAAATAGGTCAAGATCAACATAGTGTCATTATATTTGCCACCTAGATAGCAATAGTTCATCCATAGCAACAAACCAAGCTTCAAGACAATCAGTCAAGTGGTTCAGGAGAAGAAGATGTTTAAGGTTTTGAACTTATATGGGCATGGCGGCCATCTTGGTCCTGTGATATGGACCATTTGAATAAAACTTTTGTAAACTGTCTATCGTTAGGGTGCATATAAAATTTAATTGAAATTGGCCATGTGGTTTAAGAGAAAATGTATATTGAAATGTCAATGGACCTGCAATCCAAATGACCAGATTGCACTCTCAGTAGCATGCATTGAAGACTGACTGGACATTATGGTTGCACTGGCTTATATATTCCCTTCTCTTGCTAAATATTCAGTTAAGCCACACCCATTTCTGTCTATCAACCAATCAAATTACTTGATGTAATTTATTGCTACAAATTCATAAACTGAATGCCAAACAGTGTAGATCCTGATCAGGTGATCTGGATCTACACTATTTGCAAATATAGGGGTTGTCGTGAACAGCATGATAAGAGTTAGTCTCTACTGGATCAATTTTGAAAGTGTTTTAGTAAATGTGTAAATAAAGCTTGTATCTGGAAAGCTCCAGTTGTTCAGAGGTAATGGTGGTGTTAGTTTATAGATTGTTTATGCGTTCTATAATCAATATCACGTGTTTTTTGGACAGTTGTTTGAGGCTTTTCAGTGTCTGAGCAAAGATCTGTGTAAGATATATGTTGGATCCAACAGGGCAGTTAACTCGTATCATGCTGTTCACGACAACCCCTATCTTTGCAAACAGTGTAGATTCAGATCATCTGATCAAGATCTACACCGTTTGCCATTTTATTTATGAATTTGTAGAAAAAAAATACATCAAGCAATCTGATTGATTCAGAGTCAGAAATGGGTGTGGCTAAACTGAATATTCAGCAGGAGAAGGGTTAATACGATGACAAGCGCTTGGCTCGTGTTGCAAATGACGATCTGAAGAATCGAACCAATGTGTTACGGACGTGAATTAATTTTTACCTGTTCAGTATCGAAATATGTTTTACGTTCCTTTAGTTTCTCTTTTCGTTGCACTGTTAATTAACCCTTTTTGTACCAAATGGAGTCATCCACCTTATATATGGCAGGAGTCCATTTCAAAATTTAGGAGTGTCAGATTGTGTTTTCTTCAAATTTGTTTGGAAAAATGGCTGAACTTTTAGCAAACGATGTAGGCCCTGATAAAACGCCTGAGCCTGCACTGTATGCCAACTACCCGTTTTGGGGTTTCCGGTAAAACGGGGTTAAGCAAAAAAAAAAACGTGCATTGGTAGGCAGTGAAGATCCTGATCAGAACGTAGCAACTTACCGCGGCTTGATACCTCCAAACCCTAAGATGTCTTAAAGTCACCTTAAACAAAGTATTCAAGAATTTCATAAGAAGTTTGTTTTGTCTCGAGCAGACAAGGCCCATAATCATGTGGTTGTTGTTTGATGCTCCGCTATGTAAACACTCCTCAGTAAGAGCTTGGTGGTTCTTAGGCCTATGAACTGCAGCCTTTGGTTGTAGACAGGGCTACTGTTGATGACCACATTCGTCATTCAGCCACCTAAAAGTTTAAAAGGAAGACCCTGGGAGCGCCACAATCATAAGACACAGCGCACTCTCTCTCGACACCAAGAGAAAAAAGGAAACATACCCAAAACAGGAAAAATTACGAGTGTTTACAAAATAGAACAAACATCTCTCTTTCTCTTCCGGGTTGACCAGACCATTAGAAAACACTAAACGACGGCCAACAACAAATTCGCAGGCAAACAACAAATCCAAGGGTGTTGTTCCCAACAATAAACATTAAATATTATTTTTTTATAACGATTTCCTCACTTACTCAATCCATCATCACAGTGACATAAATCAAATTCATACACTGAGATGAAGCAAAGGTGAGGGCTGCTAGCCGATCCCCCTTTCACTGTTGGCCAGAGCTAAAACGAATCATAAGTTACACCACGATGGGCCCATCGAAAGACATTACATCAGGCTTCAAAACCTGAGGTTTTGGAGGTTTATTTTTGTTATGGTTTGTCTTTGGGTGTTTGTGTCGCTTATAATAGTTTATTTGGAAGCAATAAAACCTCTGGCTTTCAACATATTTAAAACTTCACAAGAGTTTTTCACAAACCAAAAATAGCTTAATAACTTCTATTTCATAAACAACTTCACAATATCGGATCCAATGTTTTTGAAAGCGATGAGGCAAGAAGGTAAACGTTTCGACCACCTCGTAGATGTACATGAGCTAGAGTTTGCAAAAAACGGGTTTTATAAGGTTTTTTATGAAGTTTAGGCAACCAGTATAACCAGCTTTCTTGGTTCTCCTTACTACAAAGTTATACGTTATATGGTTACAGTGCTTTAATTTTTACTGTATGTAATATGTTCTATAAAAGGGTTATCCTTTGGAAGCAAGGAATACACCACAGAACTTGAAAATATTGGAGTGTATATGTTTTCTGGGCCAGACTAGCTAGTTTCGGCCAATTAGGCCTCATCAGTGACCCTCAGATATTTTCAAAATTCCACAATGGAATCAATGATCCCAAAGGACAAGAAAATATAATCTACACTATGATGTAGGGCAGGGAGACGTTTTACCGCCGCCACACATTCCCACACACCAGCTGTAGTGAAGATAAATATGTTCAATAAAAGGGTTATCCTTTGGAAGCAAGGAATACACCACAGAACTGGAAAATATGGAGTGTATATGTTTTCTGGGCCAGACTAGCTAGTTTCGGCCAATTAGGCCTCATCAGTGACCCTCAGATATTTTCAAAATTCCACAAGGGAATCAATGATCCCATAGGACAAGAAAATATAATCTACACTATGACGTAGGGCAGGGAGACGTTTTACCGCCGCCACACATTCCCACACACCAGCTGTAGTGAGCCTCCTACGTTATATTGGTTACTTAAGACCACACAAAGCACGTTTGAATGCCAATTCAAGCTCTTGTACCACCACTGAACTTTCCAAATTGTTGACTTCATGTTTTACTGCCATCAAAAACATGCGATTAAATATTGCGACAAAGCCTTTGAAAGATCAGGGAGAAATCTGTTTTGGTCTATAAAACGTATAATGAGGTTCTAATATATTGAAATCCAGACGTTTTTGTGCTTCAAGTCTGTCAACTTATGATTTTTCTGGGTTGAAATTGCATAAACTCCGGAGATAGAGTCCCCAGTAGTTTAACTACTGACCGTCCCAAGGCAGTCGTTCTTTTGCAGTGTCTTATTTGTTAGTTGGCTCTGTGTCGTTGGTTCATGTTTCGATTGTTTTTGTGTGTGTCTCCGTGTCACTTTCTTTAGGTGACTTGAGACGGCTGCGTTCTTAGATTGTGGCCTTTCCTGAGTGACCTTTTCTTGCAAGTTTCTATACTTCACACTTCACTTCCACATTATCTTATACAAGAAAAACTTACTGAATTAACTGAATGTACATTTCATAGGCAAGAGCTCATCTATAATGCATGTACTTTAGGAAATGCTTTTTTTACTTCTGACGAGCATAAAAATTATACTTTATGGTCATGTCAGAAAGTTTGTGAAACTCTTATCTTTCTGCTTGGCAATAATTACGTAAGGTTTGCCTTCACTGCAGCTGGTGTTGTGCCGTGTTGCGGCCGTAAAACGTCTCCCCGTACATCAACCATAGTGCGGTTTATATTTTACTTTTGGTCCTTTGAGATCAGCGTGAATATTCTGAGAAATCAGAAATAAACTATTAGTTAAGACTCATATTCTAGACAGGTTTTAATTATTTGGATCCCATTTTGATATATAACAGTCTTGAATCGACTGCCTATTCAAAATTAGCAAAATTGCAGTATGTTTCCTCTGGTTTTCATTGTCGGATCATTACAGGGTCACTGATGAGGCTTTATTAGCCGAAACTACGCAGTATGACCCATCTTCTTTCTTATGAATGTTTTCATTGCTCTTAAAGGAACTCATTTTTGATTTTTATTGGTACAAATAAAAATCAAAAATGAGTTCCTTTAAGAGCAATGAAAATATTCATAAGAAATAAGATGGGTCATACTACGTAGTTTCGGCTAATAAAGCCTCATCAGTGACCCTGTAATGATCCGGCAACGAAAGCCAGAGGAAGCATACTGAAACTCCGCGAACTTCGAACAGGCAGTCGATTCAAAGACTGATACAAATCAAAACGAGGTCCAAATAATTAAAAACCTGTCTAGAATTTGAGTCTAAACTAATAATTTATTTCTGACTTCTCAGAATATTCACGCTGATCTCAAAGGACCAAAAGTAAAATATAAACTGCACTATGGTTGATGTACGGGGAGAACAAAGCTATTTTTGAACAAATTGTGGGTATTAGGTTGGGTGCTAATTGCGCATCCCTTGTGGCTGATCTGTTCATGTTTTATTATGAAAGAGACTTCATGATGTCCCTTTCCGTTGAAAACCAATCTGAAATCACTGAGGCCTTTAGCGCGACTTCTAGATATTTGGATGATTTATTTAATATTGACAATACATATTTCGATGGTTTGATCAGCCAAATTTAATGTCCCCTCCGAACTTCATTAAATAAAGCAAATCATTCTGATACCAAGGCTCCGGTTTGGATTTACATCTATTTATTGTAGATGGATTTGTTATTTAAACAAGTTTTTGATATTCCGATGGGTACAAATTGCGCACCCCTTGTAGCCGATCTGTTTTTGTTTCGTTATGAGAGAGAGACTTCATGATGTCCTTTTCCGTTAAAAGCAAATCTGAAATCATTGAAACCTTTAGCTCGACTTCTAGATATTTGGATGATTTATCAAATATTGACAAAAAAGAAGTGGACAACACATCACATAAAATTAAATTCTCTCAAATTCTCAGTACAATAGAAATGAAGACAATGATCATGAAACAACCAGACCCAACGAAACACCAACAGCGGAAAGCCAAAACGACAGTTACTTTCACGCATTGGCCAATGGGCTATCCAAAACAAAATAGTATAAGCGACACAAACACTCGAAGACAAACCGCCCTGTAACGGTCAGTGAAACAAACTCCACTGGGGGCTCAAATCATTTTTAAGTGGCCACAATCCTCGATGGTTTAATCGCTCAAATTTACCCCCTCCCCCAGAACTTCAGTTAAATAAAACAAATTCTTTTGATACCGAGACCGCGTTTTTTATTTTTATTTACATCTATCTATTGTAGATGGGTTTGTTCCTTGCAAAATTTATGATAAACGTGATGATTTTGTTTTTAGCTCACCTGACCGAAGGTCATGGTGAGCTTTTGTGACAGTAAGATGTCCGGCGTCGTCGTGCGTCGTGCGTCGTCCGTCGTCCGTCGTCCGTCGTGCGTCGTCCGTGCGTAAACTTTTTCTTGTGAACACACTAGAGGCCACAGTTTTGGTCCAATTATCATCAAACTTGCTCAGAATGATAATCATGACAATATCTCGGTCAAGTTCGAATTTGGGTCATGTCGGGTAAAAAAGTAGGTCAGTAGGTCAAATCATAGAAAAACCTTGTGAACACTCGAGAGGCCACAATTTTGGTCCAATCATCATCAACTTGCTCAGAATGATCATTGTGACAATATTTTAGTGAAGTTTGAATATGGATCATGTCGGCTTAAAAAGTAGGTCAGCGGGTCAAATCATAGAAAAACCTTGTGAACACCCTAGAGGCCACAATTTTGGTCCAATCATAATCAAACTTGCTCAGAATGATCATCATGACAATATCTTGGTCAAGTTCGAATATGGGTCATGTCCGGTCAAAAAGTAGGTCAGTAGGTCAAATCATAGAAAAACCTTGTGAACACTCTGAAGGCCACTGTTTTGGTCCAATTATCATGAAACTTGCTCAGAATGACCATTGTGACAATATTTCAGTCCAGTTCGAATATGGGTCATATCGGGTTAAAAAGTAGGTCAGCGGGTCAAATCATATAAAAACCTTGTGAACACCCTAGGGGCCACAATTTTGGTCCAATCTTAATCAAACTTGCTCAGAATGATCATCATGACAATATCTCGGTCAAGTTTGAATATGGGTCAAATGGTTCCGGTCCGTTGCACATCTAGGTCACAGGAGCCAAAAACAGATTTTTTTCACCAAAAACTTAAAAAATCTTCTTCTCTGAAACCACAAGGCCCAGGTCTTTGTTATTTGGTATGAAGCTTCATCTAGTGGACCCCTACCAAGATTGTTCAAATTATAGTGCTGGGGCCAAAAATGCCCCCGCACGGGGGCCCTTTGGTTTTACATAGGCTTATATAGGGAAAATCTTTAAAAATCTTCTTCTCTGAAACCACAAGGCCCAGGACTTTGATATTTGGTATGAAGCTTCATCTAGTGGACCCCTACCAAGATTGTTCAAATTTGAGTGCTGGGACGAAAAATGCCCCCGCCACGGGGCCCTTTGGTTTTACATTGGCTTATATAGGGAAAATCTTTAAAAATCTTCTTCTCTGAAACCACAAGGCCCAGGTCTTTGATATTTGGTATGAAGCTTCATCTAGTGGACCCCTACCAAGATTGTTCAAATTATAGTGCTGGGGCCAAAAATGCCCCCGCCCCAGGGCCCTTTGGTTTTACATAGGCTTATATAGGGAAAATCTTCAAAACTCTTCTACTCTGAAACCACAAGGCCCAGGACTTTGATATTTGGTATGAAGCTTCATCTAGTGGACCCCTACCAAGATTGTTCAAATTATAGTGCTGGGACAAAAAATGCCCCCGCCACGGGGCCCTTTGGTTTTACATTGGCTTATATAGGGAAAATCTTTAAAAATCTTCTTCTCTGAAACCACAAGGCCCAGGTCTTTGATATTTGGTATGAAGCTTCATCTAGTTGACCCCTACCAAGATTGTTCAAATTACAGTGCTGGGGCCAAAAATGCCCCCGCCCCGGGGCCCTTTGGTTTTACATAGGCTTATATAGGGAAAATCTTAAAAAATCTTCTTCTCTGAAACCACAAGGCCCAGGTCTTTGATATTTGGTATGAAGCTTCATCTAGTGGACCCCTACCAAGATTGTTCAAATTTTAGTGCTGGGACAAAAAATGCCCCCGCCACGGGGCCCTTTGGTTTTACATGGGCTTATATAGGGAAAATCTTTAAAAATTTTCTTTTCTGAAACCACAAGGCCCAGGACTTTGATATTTGGTATGAAGCTTCATCTAGTGGACCCCTACCAAGATTGTTCAAATTTTAGTGCTGGGACAAAAATGCCCCCGCCACGGGGCCCTTTGCTTTTACATTGGCTTATATAGGGAAAATTTTTAAAAATCTTCTTCTCTGAAACCACAAGGCCCAGGTCTTATATATTTGGTATGAAGCTTCATCTAGTGGACCCCTACCAAGATTGTTCAAATTATAGTGCTGGGGCCAAAAATGCCCCCGCCACGGGGCCCTTTGGTTTTACATAGGCTTATATAGGGAAAATCTTTAAAAATTTTCTTCTCTAAAACCACAAGGCCCAGGACTTTGATATTTGGTATGAAGCTTCATCTAGTGGACCCCTACCAAGATTGTTCCAATTTTAGTGCTGGGGCCAAAAATGCCCTGCCCCGGGGCCCTTTGGTTTTACATAGGCTTATATAGGGAAAATCTTTAAAAATCTTCTTCTCTGAAACCACAAGGCCCAGGACTTTGATATTTGGTATGAAGCTTCGTCTAGTGGACCCCTACCAAGATTGTTCAAATTATAGTGCTGGGACAAAAAATCCCCCCCTGCCACGGGGCCCTTTTGTTTTACATAGGCTTATATAGGGAAAATCTTTAAAAATCTTCTTCTCTGAAACCACAAGGCCCAGAACTTTGATATTTGGTATGAAGCTTCATCTAGTGGACCCCTACCAAGATTGTTCAAACTATAGTGCTGGGGCAAAAAATGCCCCTGTCCCGGGGCCCTTTGATTTTACATAGGCTTATATAGGCAAAATCTTTAAAAATCTTCTTCTCTGAAACCGCTAGGCCCAGGTCTTTGATATTTGATGTGTAGCTTCATCTAGTGGACCTTTGACAAGATTGTTCAAATTTTAGCCTTTGTTGATGTTTGGTATGAAGCTTCACCTTTACGACCTCCCTCAACATTATGTACATTAAAGCCCTGGGGCCAATAATGGCCCTCTCTGGGGCCCACTTGTTACACTATGGATCAGGTGAGCGATCCAGGGCCATCATGGCCCTCTTGTTGAGATTTTTTCCTTTCTTGCATGGTAATAATCCTCATACGGCATCCTATGGTGTTTATGTTTCGCAATTAATTCGATTTACCAGAGTGTCTAGTCATGTAACTGACTTCAACAATCGTAATAAATTGTTAACTGCTAAACCTCTTAATCAGGGTTATCGGTATCATAAACAACGCAGAGCCTTTTTCAAAATATTATAGGCGTCATTCCGGTTTGGTTTCAAAACTCAGTGTTGGTCTTAAATCTCTTCTGCAACAAGGTCTATCGGAACCTGAATTTTATGGTGACTTAGTATATACATTCAGAAAAATATATAACCGTAATGACTTCAGCACACAGTTTCGTAAAACCATTCTTCGATGTTAAAGGAGTTGGTACACCATAAATGTTATACGGCAGACTGCATGCATGGTAGTTAACCCAATCACGGTTGACAGCTTTGCTTCTCTCTTTAATTGCACGCTGGCGGGTCAGGCCTCAGATTCTGTGACTGTTCCAGCGTAACGGCGTACTGAGAATTAGAGAGAATTTGATTCTATGAAAAGTTTGTTGGTGCCTGAATCCCTGTCTCTGGTCGGGCCCATCGGTTTCTATCTGATGGTCTTTTGCTCCAGCATTTCAGTGGTTTCTTGCTGTCGAGTCTTCACTGTTTACTCATCTCTGTGGTTGTTTGCTTTTTGTGTTCACGGAGATATTGCACTAATTAGCTAGAAGGCCTTCATGCGGACTGAAAAAATTATATGTCTAAATCGCGACGGAAGTAAGGGTGGGGATTGTGGCATGAAAAACCATAATAAGCCCCCAAGTTGAATTCGTTATCTGACCGTTCCAAGGTAGTTCATCTGTCGAGGCTTATTTTTGTTATGGTTTATCTTTTAGTGTTTGTATCGTTTATACGAGGGTAGGCTAAAAAGTTCTGAGCCTGACCAAGATCCAATGGTTTGTCCATAAAGAAAGTGCCTTATTTTTCAACATGGTCTCCCTTCCTGTCCACACACTTCCTCCAGCGATCCCAGTGGTGTAGAGGGTCTCATCTTGGTCCCTGAAAAACCTCCACAGCAGCTATCACCTCTTCGTCTGACCGATAATGCTGCCCAGCCAAGTGCTTTTTCATGTTTGGAAACAGGATATAATCTGATAGAGCTAGATCAGGTGAGTACGGAGGGTGATCGACAAGAGTGAAGCCACAGTCATGCACAGCAGCCATTGCGACAACCGATTTAAGAGCAGGTGCATTGTCCGGATGGAACAAGACCCCTTTTGTCAATTTTCCGGGTCGTTTAGCCTTAATTGCTTTTCGCAATTGTTTTAGCAGATCTGCATAATACTCCCCATTAATTGTTTTGTCCTTTTGAATGTCATATATGAATATTATGCCCTTGGCATCCCAGAACACTGATGCCATCACCTTCCCTGCAGAGGAGACGACCTTCGCCTTCTTTGGAGGGGGTGAGCCAGGGTGCTTCCATTGCAAGGACAGTCTTTTGGTATCTGGCTCAAAGTGATGAACCCAACACTCATCCTGAGTGACAAAACAGTCTAGAAAACCATCTTGGTCTGCTTCAAAAATCGTCAAGTTGGCTTGTGACAAGTTCAAGCTGGTCAACTTTTGGTCAGGCGTCAAAAGCCGTGGCACCCATCTGGCGGAAACCTTCGCCATTCCTAATTCACTGTGTAGAATGTTCTCTACTCGTTCACGGGAGATGCCAACAGTGTTAGCTAACTGATTTACAGTTAAACGCCTGTCAACCATCACGGCCCTGTGCACTTGGCTGATTGTTTCCTCAGTTGTTGCCGTTGTGGGTCGGCCACACCGGTCATCATCTTCAAGGCTGTCCTTGCCCATCTTAAAATTTGCTGCCCACCTTTTCACTGTTGCATACGAAGGAGCATCATCCCCTAATGTAGCAACCATATCGGCATGAATGTCCTTAGGAGCTAACCCCTTTTTATGGAGGTGATTGATGACACCACGATGCCAGATTTTGTCCATTTTCTCAAAAAAGTGCTAGTATCAATTCTAGAATTTCTACGTTATTGCAGGTAAACTTGAACCCATTTGAGTCAAACACAGTGAAAAATGAACAAAATAAGGACAAATACGCAATGCGAATTTACACCAATACATACTGATACACTGGCAATACAGTACGTATTTACGTCCGTCTTGTGCGCAAATACGGAAATAATAAGCAACTGGTGTGACAAGGTTTACGCAACCAAACACGTGCGTATTGGAGAACGTATCTTTGAAAAATACAGAAGAAATAAGCAGCGGATGCAACAATTGTTACGCAGCAAAATTTTTATGTATTGAAGGACGTATTGTTTAAAAATACAGAAAAAATACGCAGCTTGTGCGGCAAACCTTGCGCAAAAAACGCATGCATATTGGTTTATATACATTTGAAAAATACGGAAAAATACGCTGGTGGTTTGACAAAGAATTCGGTTCGTGTTGACATGTGTATTTATGACAGAATAGAAAAGAAAAACTAGCCTGTCAGTTACACGTTGTGCAGCTATTCGCATACGTATTGTTTATATGGATCACAGAAAGAAACTATACATGCATATTGTCCTAGCCTAGGGTGGGAATATTGTACTTTTAGGCCAAGATTTTGCAGAAACGTACATATTTTGTATATTATTTAAATACAATGCATGTCCGACAAGAATTTCACAGCAATATGATCATAGTCTACATGTAGACAAGGAACACCCAAAGATTCTTGGTTCATTCTGATTCAACATTACATCACGAAAACACGCCTATATGATTCTTACCCCCATGAACCCTCCTTTTATAAAATAAAACTGTGGTTTACAGGGGGTAAACCTAGACTGGAATCAGTCCAAAAGTTTAAACCAATATTTTCTCCTTCGTATTAGCAATGCATTTATTTCTCCTCTCTAATACTTTCTGATCTCCAAAACTTTTGGGACTGTCCATTCATTTGGTGCTATGGGATGGAAGTCATTGCTTTTGAGCTGGATTAAAATTAATAAGATTATTCTTATAAGTGAAATGATTAAATGAATGGACTGTTTCCAGTCTAGGGGTAAACCTTATCTTTCTTATTTCTGCTCTGAATTATAGAATGTCGGTTATCGTTAGAACCGCCTCATTGCGGTGGTTCTAACGTGTAGCCGCCTCATTACGGCGGTTCTAACGTGTACTCACAATCTATATTTTGAGCAGAAATAAGGAAAATATCACAATTTTTCATTTAAAATTTTCGTTTTTAGATGGTAAAATTCACAATGTATTTGTACAGACATGTTTGCGTAATGAATTCCAGAGTCAGGCCTACTAATGAAGCTGAAGCTATTAAACAACAAGAAGCAACCTCTAGCCCTTTCTTTGTATGCGCAGCTTAGTAACGCCCCGTCAAGGAAGTTAACTCTGTTGTTGTCGACATTCTATTGTTAGGTTAGCTTGTCTAAGATTTCGGCGGTTAGCAATCGCCAACAAACGATCGAACTATTGGCTTGAAAACCTGTCAATCAATTCTGGCGCAGGACTAAATAGGCCCACTCCGGTTATAGCTGATACGACAGGGCTGCAGATTGCCTGCGGTCAAAAATCTTCAAGTTTCAGAGCCAATACACTATATCTGGCATGGGGTTACATTGAGGTTAACTGCATTTATTACATATTAAAATCCATTCCTGAAGTGAAAATGAAATTGTGCAGATTTGGTGTGTAAAATGCTTTAACAATGGTTACAAAAGATAGGTCTGGAGAAATTGTTGAAGTAACAATAATATGCCACATATGCAGTCAAATCAAGTAACAAAGGTTTGGAGTTAATGAATACAAAATTTCATGCCTCTTCGATGCCTGCTTCTTGGTCAGGCTCAGAACTTTTCAGCCTACCCTCGTATTATTTTGTTTTGGATAGCCAATTGACCATTGTATGGGAAAGTTGCTGGCTTTTTGGCTTTCCGCTATTGACATTTCCATTAGGGGCTGGTTGTTTCATGTTTATGTTTCTTTCCCTTTGGTGTCTCTGGTGGGGGTTGTGGGTTAATTCTATCGATTCCTGATCAACGTCTTCACTTCTTTTTTTATTCCTGCAGAATTTATGACAAATGCGATGATTTTGATTTTGAGATTGTAAATTTTACATTTTTGGATGATGATGTTCTTCGTCCTGCCTCCTATGGCGTTTATATTTCGCAATTATATCGATTTGGCGGAGTGTCTAGTCATGTAACTGACTTCAAAACTCGTAATAATGTGTTAACTGCTGAATTTCTTAATCAGTGTTATCGGTTTAAGCCTTTTCAAAATTTATAGAAGCCATTCCGATTTCATTTCAAATTTCAATACTCTCTTCTGTAACATGGTCTATCGGAACCCTAATTTTTTGATGACTTAGTTTCATATTTAGAAAACTTTATTCTTGTAATGAGTTCAGGACCCAATTTCGTAAACTAGTAAGAAAAAGTCACCCAGGAAAGTCCACAATCCAAGAACACAGCCGTCTCAAGTCACCTAAAGAAAGTGACACGAAGGCACACAAAAAACGAAAGAAACATGGACCAACGGCACAAAGCCAAATAACAATAAGACACTGCAAAAGAACAACCGCCTTGGGACGGTTAGAAGTAAAACTACTGAGGAGGTTGGGCGAGGCTTCAACTCCGGGATTTATGAAATTTCAACCCTCGCGCTCAGTTTCAGTACAGTAAAAATTCTACGCTATAAAAAGATTGGGTACAACATAAATGTTATTCGACAGACTGCATGCATGGCAGTTGACCTCAGATTCTATGACGGTTTCAGCGTAAAGGCGGTTCTTCTGTCGCGGTTTTTTGTTATGGTTTGTCTTTGAGTGTTTGTATCGCTTACATTATTTTGTTTTGGATAGCCGATTGGCCATTTTGTGGGAAAGAAACTGTCCTTTTGGCTTTCCGCTAGTGATGTTCCAATTGGGTCTGTTTGGCCATGTTTATGTTTCTTTCCCTTTGGTGTCTCTGATGGAAGTCGTGGGTTAATTGTATCGATTCCTGATATTTTCCTTCACTTCTATTGTACTCACAAGTTGAGAGAATTTTATTTTATGTGATGTGATGCTCTGTCTCTGGTCGGGCCCATCACAGTCTAACTGTTGGTTTTCTAATGGGTTCTTGCTGTCAAGTCCTCTGCGTTATTTCATCTCTGTGGCTCTTTGATTATTTGTGTTCTCGGGGAAGTTGTAATGTTGAGTTAGGAGGCCTCCATGCGGACTGAACAAATTATTTGTCCATATCGCCACGGAAGTAATGACGAAGATTGCGGCCGCGCGAAATCCATTAAAGCCCCCCCCCCCCCCCCCCCCACACACACACACACACCAGTGAAATTCTTTCCACTGACCCGTACTTCTGTTTTGGATTATTGTAATTATACCAGTGGAATTCGTTTCACTGACCGTTCCAAGCCGGTTCTTATGTCTTGGTTTATTTTTGTTATGGTTTGTCTTTGAGTGTTTATATCTCTTATATTATTTTGTTTAGGATAGCCAATTGGCCATTTTGTGAGAAAGTAACTGTCCTTCTGGCTTCCCGCTATTGATATTTCCATTAGGGTTTGTTGTTTCATGTTTGTGTTTCTGGTTAATTGTATCGATTCCTGATCATTGTCTTCACTTCTATTGTTCATGTGCATGTGTGTGTTGCTGGTTTATTTTTTTTCTTTTTATAGCCGATTGACTTTATTTCCAGAGGGCCATCCGGAGTTCGCCTGTTTGTTTTTATTTCATGTGTTTCGTGCTGTATTTTTCTAAACCTTGACGGAAGCAAGGGCGAGGATTGCGGCCGCGTAAAATTGATTTAAGTCCCCAGGTGGAATTCGTTTCAGTGACCGTTTCAATGCGGTTCTTCTGTCGTTTTTTTTTTTTTTTTGTTACGCTTTTGTCTTTTAGTTTGCGTATCGCTTGTATGTTTTCTTTTGGATAGCCAATTGGCCATTTTGTGGGAAAGTAACAGTCCTTTTGACTTTCAGCTATTGATGTTTCAATTTGGTCTAGTTAATTCATGTTTTTGTTTTTTCCCTTTGGTGTCTCTGATGGGAGCTGTTGGTTAATTTTATCGATTCCTGATCTGATTTATTGCCTTCACTTCTATTTACTGCTGATGTTCGTTGTCTCCAGTGTTCCTGTAGCGTTGTGTGCAGCATCGGATGGTTCAGCGCCTTTTACTTGCGAATCCTCGTTCTTGTGGCAACTTGGTTTTAATTATGATTTCTTTGTTTACCGAGTTGATTCAATGATGTTTAAGAAAACCTTCACTCGCCAAAAAAATACTTGTTGGAACCACAGTGAAAGTGAGGGTTAGAATCGCGTAAAGTTAACTTAAACCCACCAGTATCGATTCCTGATAATTGCCATCGCCACTATTATCAGTAAGCTGCTGCACTCTTGAGAGAATTATATGGTCCTGTTGAGAGGTTCCATGTGACTTTTTATGCTATTATGTGTCTAAATCGCGACGGAAGTAAAGGCGAGGATTGTGGCCACGTAAAATCGATTTAAGACCCCCCCAGTGGAATTCGATTCCGCTGTCCGTCCCAAGGTGGTTCTTCTGTCGCGGTTTATTTTTGTTATGGGTTGTCTTTGGGTGTTTGTGTCGCTTATATTAGTTTATTTTGGATAGCCTATTGGCCATTTTGTGGGAAAGTTACTGTCCTTTTGGGTTTCCGCTATTGATGTTTCCATTAGGGCTGTTGTTTCTTGTTTGTGTTTCTTTCCCTTTGGTGTCTCTGATGGGAGCTGTGGGTTGATTGCATCGATTCCTGATCATTGCCTCCACTTCTATTTTTTAAATCGTTTTTTCGTGGCCACAATCCTCTCGCAATTTAGTCAAATAAACTATTCAGTCCGCATGAAGCCTCCTAACTCATCAGTGCAACATCTCCGTGAAGACAAAAAGTCAAACGACCATATAGATGAAACATTGAGGACTCACGGAAAGGCTGGAGCAAAAGAAACCCAACAGTTAGACTCCGATGGGCCCGACAAGAGACAGAGCATCAGGCACCAACCAACATTACATATAATTAGATTCTCTCTAACTCTCAGTAAGCCTTAACGCCGGAACTGTCATATAATCTGAGGACTGACCCGCTGGCGTGCAATTAAAGAGGGAAGCAAAGTTGTCAAGCGTGATTGGGTTAACTACCATGCATGCAGTCTGTCGAATAACATTTATGTTGTACCCAATCTTTTTATATCGAAGAATGATTTTACGAAATTAGGTGCTGAAGTCATTGCGGTTATATATTTTTCTGAATTTGTATACTAAGTCACTATAAAATTCGGGTTCCGAAAGACCTTTTTGCAGAAGAGATTTAAGGCCATTATTGAATTTTGAAATTAAATCAGAATGGCGTCTATAGAATTTTGTAAAAAGGCTTCGCGTAGTTTATGGTACCGATAACCCTGATTAAGAAGTTTAGCAGTTAACAATTAATTACGAGTGTTGAAGTCAGTTACATGACTACACATTCTGGCAAATCAAATTAATTGCGAAATATAAACGCCATAGTGTGGCGCACGAAGAACATCACCACCCAGAAAGGGATACTTTATAATCTCAAAATCAAAATCATCGCGTTTATCATAAAGTTTGGTCACGCAACATCGATTTAAGCCCCCCAGTGGAATTCGTTTCACTGACCTTCCACGGCGGCTCTTCTGTCGCGGTTTATTGTTTGTTATGGTTTGTCTTTGAGTGTTTGTATCGCTTATATTATTTTGTTCTAGATGTGCAATTGGCCATTTTGTGGGAAAGTAACTGTCCTTTTGGCTTTTCGCTATTGATGTTTCCATTAGGATCTGTTGATTCGTGTTTGTGTTCTTTCCCTTTGGTGTCTCTGATGGGAGCTGTGGGTTAATTGTATCATTCCTGATCATTGCCTTAACTTCTATTTTACAAGAAACAAGCCCATCTACAATGGAAAGATGTAAATCCAAAAACTGGGCCTCGGTATCAGAAGAATTTGCTTTATTTAATCGAAGTTCTGCGGGGTAAATTTGACTGATCAAACCATCGAAATAGGTATTGTCAATATTTAATAAATCATCAGCCTTGTGTAAGCCCAATGTGACTGAATAGCCACCGAATATTGGATCATGCTGTTAGAAGATCTACAAGGTTGTCAGAGAAGCAGCATGTAAGGTAATAAAATATCCCAAGATTTCAGAGAAATAAATGAGTGCATTTGCTACCCACTCATTGGGATAATCAGAAATAGCTTTAACAATTTAGTTTCATAAAGATATGTCGTATCATAGAAGGGTTTCTGGAAGATTATCTGATTCTGTCTGCTATTTTAAAATATGGATATGGGCAGGAGAGATATTTGTATTCAAATGAACTAAATATTATCCTGTTTCCAGTCAGTAGTGTAGTTAAACCCAGTGATGCCAATGTTGCTACATAACAACTGCCGTCAGAATAACTTTTTTAAGAGCTCATCTGAAAGATGGATATAACGCCATCGAAAACTGTATTGGTATATACAGGTGTACAGATTCTGTTCACAAACATAGGAAATACATTGAAAATTATGTTCATGGAAAAATGGATAAAAACATTATTTTACATTAGAAAAATAAGCATTAAAATGCAACCTATCTGTGACCAGGGAAATATATTTTCGAAAAGTACAAAACGTAAAATAAAGTTTTATTCCCATTATAGCTGCCGGCAAAAATGCCCTGTAAAAACAATAAATACCTGTGATTTATAATGTAAAATGTATTTGCACGGTTTACTAATCAGTTTGATAAAATTATATTTGAACTGTACTAATCTATTAATTTAGGTATCATTCATTTATTCATGTGTTGATTTATTTATTAAACAAGCCAAAATAGAAGTGGATGTAATGATCATGAATCGATATAATTACCCCACAACCCACTTACAAGACACCAAACAGAAAGAACCACTAACATCTATTAACTTAATTCTAGTGGAAACACCACACGCAAAAAGCCAAAAGGGCAGTTACTTTCCACAAAGTAGACTAACAGCGATCCATAAAAAGGATATTGGCAATACATACATGCAAAGACCAACTTTAACACAAGTAGTTTAGGTCGTAGTACTAAAGCGTTAATCCAAAATCGTTAATCCATTGACAAAATGGTAAATATCAATATTCGGATCAACAGACATGGACTCCAGAAGAGTGTAATCAGGCGTCCGCGGATCGTAAGCATTACTTGGTAAGCAAGCTTCGCCCACCATGCCCATCGACCCGAACGAAGAAAAGGTGGAAATGCCGGGAAGTGTATGTCCGAGATTTTGGAAGTCTTCCTATGGCTGTCCATTGGCAAACATATCAGAAATAATTCTGGAAATGGCCACATTGTACGGATCCACAAGATCATGGTGCCTCCCATAAAACTTCTTTAGTGTTGATACCAAGTTGGTTTTTTGACACCCCTGGCATAAAAACCTGGTAGTGAGCACCTTCCCACGTTCCATAAAGTCCTGATACTTTGAACAGGCTCTAGCATAACGGATTAATTGTGAAACGTAAACTCCATATGCTGGTGCAGACGGGATATTACTGCTCAGGAAGGGAAAGTTTACAATCGGAAAATTGAAGTCATCTCGTTCATCGTACAGCCTGGTAGAAAGCTTCCCGTTGTCAATATAGAGATAACAATCCAAGTATGAGGAGGAGGTTGCAGTCTCTGTTGTTTCCTTAATTTCAAGTTCACGTGGATAGATGAATTCCAAGTACTCTGCAAATTTAGCATTTTTCAGAGACAATAAATCATCTATATATCTGTAGGTGAAATTGAATTGTTGTGCAAGGCGTTTCTTGCCTTCTTTGAGGAGACTTTGTACAACAGAGGAATCAACAGAAGTTGGTTGAGATTTTCTTTCAGACCTACTTCCGAGGACAAACCAATGTTAAATATTTAATTTTATAATTAATGTACCTTTCCGCTTAAACATTTTCAAACATGTCTGAAGTCTATTTTATTTTTCATTGAGACAGATCTCGATGTTTCAAAACTTCATTTATAAGCGAAGTAAAATAATGTACACTAGCAGAAGAGTTGTATAAACAAAAATTAAGGTCAATTTACACTAAACTTGATAATATTTTCTTTTTGTCACCTGCCACTGATATGAGACAGAAATATAAAACGACTACAAGCACCACCTCCAAAATGACATATATAGTGTAGATGGGGATGTTAAAGTATAATTTGTATAGATCTAAGCTATTACCTAAATGCATTGAAAGCCACCTAAAAGTGTTAGAAAGACTAGGTGAGTTTGCCTAATTTCTGGTGAGGCAAAAAAAAAAAACTGGTGGCTGTTCAAAGAGAGAGAAACACAAACATTAAAAAGTAAAACCTAATGAACATTTATACCGCAATCAAGCATTCTAGTAACCCAATAAAGGGGGTCGCAAAACTGCACGCTATAATCGGTAGTGACCTATAATACCTTCTACTGACCTATAATACGTCTAGTGGCCGTTTATAGACCGGGCCTACTTGTCAGGTCACTAATTTACAAGTGTAAACAAAAACATGCAACCTGTTATACATGGGAAAACATCGAAACTGAAAGTTAAAATCTAACACACATACGAATGCGAACTATAATAAAAATGAACCGCGACAAAAGAACCGCCTTGGAATTGTCAGTGAATCGAATTTCACTGGGGATCGGAGGTGGGGAGGACCAAAATTGATGCATGATTTTTGCCAATAGCATGCATTGAAAAATAGAAGTGAAGGCACTGATCAGGAGTCGAAACAATTAACCTACAGCTCCCATCAGAGACACAAAAGCGAAGAAACACAAACATGAATTAACTAGACCCTATTGGAAACGCCAATAGCGGAACGCCAAAAGGAGAGCCACTTTCCCACGAAATGGCCAATCGCTATCCAAAACAAAAAAAAAGTATAAGCGACACACACACTCAAAGACAAACCATAACAAAAATAAACTGCGACAGAAGAACCGCCTTAGAACGGCCAGGGAAACGAATTCCACTGACGGCTTAAATCGATTTTATGATGCCGCAGTCCTTGCCCTTACTTCCATCTGGGCACGGATGGAGTCAGAGCATCATGCACGTACCAACATTACCTTAAATTTGAACTTTCTATACTTCTCAGTAAAATAAAAGTGAAGGCAGTGATCAGGAATCGATACAATCAACCCAATAGCATGCATTGAAGACTAGAAGTGAAGGCAGGAATCGAAACAATTAATCCACAGCTCCCATTTGAGACACCAAAGGGAAAGAAACACAAACATGAAAAAACAGACTCTGATGGGAACATCAATAGCGGAAAGCCAAAAGGACAGTTACTTTCCCACAAAATGGCCAATTGGCTAGACAAAAAAAAATGTGAGCTATACAAACCCCCAAAGACAAACCATAACAAAAATAAACCGGGACAGACGAACCGCCTTGGAACGGTCAGTGTAACGAATTCCACTGGGATCTTAAAATGGATTTTACGTGGCCAAAATCCTCGCTCTTCCGTCGCGATTTAGACAAATAATTTTATCCAGTTCGCATGAAGGCCTCCTACCTCATTAGTGCAACATCCCCGTGAACACACAAAATCAAACAACCACAGAGTTGAAACAACGGCGAGGACTCGACATCAAAAAACCATTGAAAGCAAAAGAAAACCAACAATTAGACTCTGAAAGCATTTACGAGGGAACCGTCGTAACATCTTAGGCCTGACCCATCGGCCTACAATTAAAGAGGGAAGCAAAGTTGTCAACCGTGATTGGGTTAACTACCATTTATGCAGTCTGTCTTATAACATATATGTTGAATCCAATCATTTTTATCGAAGAACGATTTTACGAAATTGGGTGCTGAAGTCATTGCAAAAATATATATTTCTGAATTTATATACTAAGTCATTATAAAATTCGGGTTCCGATAGACCTTGGAGAGATATAAGCAAACAGTGAATTTTGAAATTAAATCAGAATGACGTCTATATAATTTTGAAAAGGCTTTTGCTATTGTTTGTCTGTGAGAGTTTATATTATTTGTTTTGGGTAGCCAATTGGCCATTTTGTGTGAAAATAACTGTCATTTGGCTTTCCGCTATAGATGTTTCCATTAGGGTCTAGTTGTTCCATGTTTTTACGGTGCTTTCCCTGTGGTGTCTCTGATGGGAGCGGTTGGTTAATTTTATCGATTCCTGATCCTTGCCATCTCTTCTTTTTTGGCGTAGTTTATGATATTGACAACCCTGATTGAGAAGTCTAGCAGTTTACAATGTATGTCGACTGTTGAAGTCAGTTACATGACTAGACACTCTTGCAAATCGAATTAATTATGAAATACAAAACCCAGAGGATGCCGCACGAGGAACATCGCCATCCAAGAAAGGAAAATATACAATCTCAAAATCAAAATCATGGCTTTATCATAACTTTTGCAGGACACAAACCCATCCACAATAGGTAGATGTAAATCTACAAACGGGGTATCGGAAAAATCTACTTTATTTAACTGATGTTCTGGGGGTACATTTGACTGATCAAACCAACGCAATAGGTATTGTCAATATATAATAAATCATCTAAATATTTAGAAGTCGAGCTAACGGCTTCAATGATTTCAGATTGGTTTTCAAGGGAAAGAGACATAATGAAGTCTCTTTCATAACAAAACAAGAACAGGTCAGCCACAATAGGTGCGCAATTCTTACCCATCGAAATACCCACAAGTTGTCGAAATAACTTAGTACCAAATCTTATGTAAATATTGTATAGCAGAAAGGTGAGAGCTTCACACATTTTCTGACATGGCCATTAAGTATAATTTTTATGCTCTTCAGAAGTAAAAAAACACATTTCTTACATTACATGCGCTATAGCGGGAGTCTTCCCCATGAAATGTCAATTCAGTTAAATCATTAAGTTTTTTCTTTTTAGCTCACCTGCCACTTAGTGTCAATGTGAGCTTTTGTGACCACATTTTGTCCGTCGTGCGTCGTTGCGTCGGAGCATGTGTCCTTCCATGCGTCCGTAAACAATTCTAATTAAGTATATCTCTAACACGCCCAATCTTGATCATATTTCATGAGAAGCATCATCAGGTAGGAAGAAAGGCTGTATAAGGTTTTTGGGCTTATTGGATTGGAATTCTGGTTGCCATGGCAACATATAGCTCCCATAGACTTACAATGGGAAAATTTTTCAAAATCTTCTTCAGATAATCTCTGAAACAACAGGGTCCAGAGCCTAGATATTTAACTTGTAGCAACGTCAAGTGGTCACCTACATAAATCCTGCAAATCATGCCCCAGGGGTCAAAATTGGTCACACCCCGGGGCCCGTAGCTCCCATAGACTTATAATGGAAAAAACACCTTCAACTAGAATCGTGCAGTTGATGGCAAGCCATTGCATATCCCCACGCTTCCCCGTGGGCCCCACCCCCTGGGCCATCCCCATGGGGTGTTTGACCCGAGGGGTAAAATTTTGATTGTGATGTATTCTACTCATCATGCCGTTCGATTTAATATGCTACACGACCATGTTCTGAAAAAACTTTGATTTTTTTATCCCCAAGGTGCCCCACCCCTGGCCCCACTCCCAGGGATAGGATCAAAATTCCGAAAGTGTCATGCACTCCCCAGACCAAAGTTTTATCAGTTCCCAAAGTTTCAAGTTTCTATCTATAACGGTCTAGGAGGAGATAGCCGGTAACAGTAATGTATGGGGGTAAAGGGGTCAAAATCAGTTTTTGACCTCTGGTGACCTCAAAATTGACCCCAGGGGTCAAATTTTGGTTGTAATATTTTCCACTGATCATGCCGTTTGCTTTGATATATTACACGGCCATGTTCTGGAAATTTTGATTTTTGACCCCCGCCCCCCCCCCCCCCCCTGGGCCCACCCGTAGGGGTGAGATCAAAATTCCGAAAGTGTCATGCACTCCCCTGACCAAAGATCTATCATTTCCCAAAGTTTCAAGTTTCTATCTATAACCGTCTAGGAGGAGTTATCCGGTAAAGGGGTCAAAATCAGTTTTTGACCTCTGGTGACCTCAAAATTGACCCCAAGGGTCAAATTTTGGTTGTATTTTTATCTACTAATCATGCCGTTCGCTTTGATACATTACACGACCAAGTTCTGGAAATTTTTATTTTTGACCCCCGCGGGCCCCACCCCCTGGGCCCACCTGTAGGGGTGTGATCAAAATTCCGAAAGTGTCATGCACTCCCCAGAGCAAAGATCTATCAATTCCCAAAGTTTCCAGTTTCTATCTATAACCGTCTAGGAGGAGTTATCCGGTAAGACGGACGGACGTACGTACGGATGTACGTATGGACGACGATAACCATTACAATATCCCCACTTTTTCTTCGAAAAGCGTGGGGATAAAAATCTTCTTCTCTGAAATCATGAAGCACAGAGCTTAGATGTTTGGTAAGTAGCAACATAAAATAGTCACCTACATAAATCCTGCTTAATATACCCCTATGGCTAAAATTGGCCACGCCACGGGGCTCATCAGCTCCTATAGACTTATAAGGGGAAAACCATCAATCATCTTCTTCTCTGAAACCATAGGGCCCAGAGCTTAGATATTGAGCATGTAGCAACGGCAAGTGGTCACCTATATGAATCCTGCCAATTATGCCCTTGGGGCCTAAATGGGCTACACCCCAGGGCCCTTAGCTCCCATAGACTCATATTGGAAAAGAAGCTTCAGTGTAGTTTATATTTTCGTGTCCTTTGGAATCATTGATTCCATTGCGGAATTTTGAAAATATTTTGAGGGTCACTGATGAGGCCTAATTGGCCGAAACTTGCTAGTCTGGCCCAGAAAACACGTACACTTCATATTTTCCTGTTTTGTGGTGTATTTCTGGCTTCCAAAGGATAACCCTTTTATAGAACGTATTTTCAGAAATCTTCTTCTCTGAAACTATGAAGCACAGAGCTTAGATATATAGTATCTAGCAACAAAAATAGTCACCTACATAAATCCTGATAACCCTGCCTCTGGGGTTAAAATTGGCCACACCCAAGCTCATCAGCTCCCGTAGACTTACAATGGAAAACAACTTCAAAAATCTTCTAAGACCCAGAGCTTAGATATTTAGTATGTAGCAACGTCAAGTGGTCACCTACATAAATCAGGCCAAGTATGCCCTTGGGATCCCAGTTGGCCACACCCTAGGTCTCTTTAGCTCCAATAGACTTACAATTTGAAAAACTTAAAAAAAAATCGTCTTCTCTGAAACCGCAGGGCCCAAAGCTTAAATATGTAGGATGTGGCAACGTCAGGTGGTCACCTACATAAATCCGGCCAAACCATGCCCTTGCGGTCAAAATTGGCCAGGCCCATTGGTCCATAACGTCCCATAGACTTATAATGAAAAAAAACAACAACTCCAAAACTCTTCTCTGAAACCATAAGTCCCGGAGCTTAGATATTTAGTTTGTAGCAACATGAACTGGTCACCTTAATAAATCCTGCCAACTATGCCCCTTAGGTCAAAACTGACCACGCCCATGGGCCCATTAGCTACCATAGACTTAAATTGTAAAACAAAAACTTAAAATGGAAAAACAAAACTCCAAAAATCTTCTTTTCTGAAACCACAAGGCCCAGCGCTTAGTATTTAGCATGTACCAACTTCGAGTGGTCGCCTACATGAATCCCGTCAATCATGCACCTGGGGTCCAAATTGGCCAAATCCTGTGGCCTCTTAACCCAAGAAACTTACAATGGAAAAAAAGCTTCAAGAATCTTCTTCTCTGAAACCATAAAGTACAGGCCTTAGATATTTAGTATATAGCAATATATAATGGTCGCCTACATAAATCCTGCGCACCATGTCTTTGGGTCAAAATTGGCCACGCCCCAGGGCTTATTAGCTCCTATGGACTTATACTGGAAAACCTTCAAAAATCTTCTTCTCAGAAATCATGAAGCACAGAGCTTAGATATTTAGTATGTAGCAATGTCAAGTGGCCTCCTACATAAATCCTGCCAGTCCGAATTGACCATGGCCCCCTCCGCCGCTGGCCTCCTTAGCTCCAATAGACCTATAACGGATAAACTTCAAAAATCTTCTTCTCAGAAACCACAGGGCCCCGATTTTTGATTGATTTTAGGATTAACGTCCTCGTCAACACAGCGTAGGTCATTTTGGAGAATTGCTTCCGGTTTTGTGGGATTTCACCTAACATTGAGATGAAAGACATCTAAAGCCCTGTTGCCCAGTGAAACCAATTCTGTTAATATGCTTGGACGGTCAAACTGGCACTATTCCTGGCCAGGCTTTGAACCTTTAAGCTGTTTAACGGTACTAATGCGCGGTCGGTTCCAGCTCAGAACACATTTACATTCCATATTTTCCATTTCTGAGGTGTATTCTTTGCTTCCAAATGATATCCCTTTTATTGAACATATTGAAGCAGTGGTGGTACAAGAGCTTTAATTTGCAATGAACCGTGCTTTGTATGGTCTCTAATGAAGTTAATGTAACCAATATATCGTAGGAAGCTTGTCTTAGCCCTCTGTAACACATTAAAGCAAACTTGGTGGCTGAATGACAAATGCGGTCATCATTTATAGCCCTCTCTATAGCCTAAGGGTACAGTTCATACGCCTTAGTGCCACCAAGTTCTTGCTGAAGAGTGTTGACATAGTGAAGCCGTCAAACAACGATCACATTGCTAGCGGCCTTGTCTGCTGGAGCCAAAACATATCTTCTTATTATATAATTCTTGAATACCTAGTTTAAGATGACGTAAAGACGTCCTAGGTTAAGAAGGTAATACATTCGTATTATGAGAGTCGAAAACAATGTGTTTGTCCACTAGTTTCAGAATGCTAAGTTTTCATTCTTTGAGGGCTTTGTACTCAACATACTCTCGTTTATTCCATCGACTTACAAATTCATTCAAGGCAGCACCCTTTCATCTCTACACTTATTGAAATCAATTTTAGAAGGAAATCGATATTTCGGTCCTTTAGAAATTACATTGCATATCCTAGAATCAGTAATAATTTTATATTGCAAGTATCATTATGACCAGCAGCAGGATAGCAATACACTTATTTTTTTAATCACATATATCAGGAGTTTTAGCGTCAATATCTAGATCAGAAACATTTTTATTGAAATTAAACATGATAGATCTAACAGGTTTCTTGTATTTATAGCAAAGTATGGGTGTTTTACTATTTTAAAAACAAACAGATAAGGCCGCTTAAAATGTGGTCGTTGTTTGACGGCTTCACTTTGTTAACAATCTTCAGCAAGAACTTGGTGGTACTAAGGCCTATGAGCTGCAGCCTTTAGCTGTAGAGAGGTCTTTAGTTGATGACCACTTTTCTCATTCAGCCACCAAGTTTGCTGTATGTGTTACAGAAGGCCAAGACAAGCTTCCTACATTATATTTGTTACCTAAACTTCATAAAACACCTTACAAAGCACGGTTTATTGCAAATTCAAGCTCTTGGACCACCACTGAACTTCCTAAATTATTAACTTCATGCTTGACTGCCATCAAAATCATGTTATAAAATATTGCGACAAAGTCTTCGAAAGATCAGGTAGAAATCTGTTTTGGTCTATAAAAATAATCTAATGAAGTTTTAAATAAATATAAATCCAGACGTTTTCGTGCTTCAAGCCTGTCTACCTATGATTTTGCCACCCTTTTTACTACACTTCCTCATAATCTTATAAAAGAAAACCTAGCGATTGAATTGAGTGGACATTTCATAGGGAAGACTCCCTCTATCTTGCATGTAATGTAAGAAATACTTTTGTCACTTCCGAAGAGCATAAAAATTATACTTTATGGTCATGTCAGAAAGTGTGTGAAGCTCTCGTCTTCTACTTGACTTTTTTGACACAAGGTTTGGTACTAAGTTATTTAGACAAGTTGTGGGTATTCCGATGGGTACTAATTGCGCATTCCTTTTGTTTTGTTATGTGTGAGACACCATGATGTCCCTTTCGACTGAAAACCAATCAAAAATCATTTAAGCTATTAGCTCGATTTCTAGATATTTTGATGATTTATTAAATTTTGACAATACCTAATTCGATGGTTTGATCAGACAAATTTACCCCCACCCAGAACTTCAGTTAAATAAAGCAAATTCTTCAAATTACGATAAACGCGATGATTTTGATTTTGAGATTGTAAATATTCCTTTTTTGCATTGTGATGTTCCTCGTGCGCCATCCTATGGCGTTTATATTTCGCAATTAATTCGATTTACCAGCGTGTGTAGTCATGTTACTGACTTCAACACTCGTAATAAATTGTTAACTGCTAAACTTCTTAATCAGGGTTATCGGTACCATAAACTACGCAAAGCCTTTTCAAAATTTTATAGACGTCATTCTGATTTAACAAATTTCAGTATTGGACTTTAATCTCTTCTGCACCAAGGTCTATCGGAACCCGAATTTCATGATTACTTTGTATATAAATTAAGAAAAAAATATAACCGCAATGACTTCAGTACCCAATTGCGTAAAATCATTCTTCGATATGAAAAGATTGGGTACAACATAAATGTTATACGACAGACTGCATGCATGGTAGTTAACCAAATCATGGTTGACAACTTTGCTTCCCCTTTTAATGGCACGCCGGTGGGTCAGGCCTCAGATTCTATTACGGTTTCAGCGTAAAGGCTTACTGAGAATTAGAGAGAATCTAATTATTTGTAATGTTGGTTGGTGCCTGATGCTCTGTCTCTGGTCGGGCACATCGGGATCTAATAAAGGCGTAACTATACCTAATTTAGTGACACAGAGGCCTTTCTGATATTTAATCTTCATCAGAGTGCCTCAACCCCAAAGTTTTGAAACCGAAACGGATGATGGACAAGACCCGGCAAACACAGCACATCCCCCTCCTAGCACACACCGACCTACGTAGCCTATGAGACAGGTCAGCTGGAGGCATCAGGCAAGAGAGCCTACCCGCGGACTTATAGGGTCCCCCACCGAGCCAGCATCAGCAAACATGACCCAAACTCCACGGAATTCCCGGGGATCAGGAAGGAGATGTCCAAAGTAGCGAGACTTGCAAAATTTAAAATATAACAAAAAGTGTTAACCAAATCCGCTAAGATACATGTCTCACCTGACAAGTCAGTATTAGTTTTAGAACAATTAGAATTTTATGCTGCAACAATTAAGGATATAACATAGTTATTTAAATCAGTACTTGAGCACTGACGTCAACACCGCAGTATCAACCTCAAGAACTGATACTGAGCTGATGATACCCGCGGGGACGAACGAATCATCCACCAGCAGAGATATCGACCCAGTGGTTGCAATTAAGGCGTAACTATACCTAATTTAGTGACACAGAGGCCTTTCTGATATTTAATCTTCATCAGTGTGTCTCAACCCAAAAGTTTTGAAACCGAAACGGATGATGGACAAGACCCGGCAAACACAGCACATCCCCCTCCGAGCACACACCGACCGACGTAGCCTATGAGACAGGTCAGCTGGAGGCATCAGGCAAGAGAGCCTACCCGCGGACTTATAGGGTCCCCCACCGAGCCAACATCAGCAAACATGACCCACACTCCACGGAAGTCCCGGGCATCAGGAAGGAGATGTCCAAAGTAGCGAGACTTGCAAAATTTAAAATATTACAAAAAGTGTAAACCAAATCCGCTAAGATACATGTCTCACCTGACAAGTCAGTCTTAGTTTGGGAACAATTAGAATTTTATATGTTTCAACAATTACGTATATAATATAGTTATTTAAATCAGTACTTGAGCAGTGACGTCAACACCGCAGTATCAACCTCAGCACTAAGGAACTGATACTGAGCTGATGATACCCTCGGGGACGAACGAATTATCCACCAGCAGAGATATCGACCCAGTGGTTGCTATTAAGGCGTAACTATACCTAATTTAGTGACACAGAGGCCTTTCTTATATTTAATCTTCATCAGTGTGTCTCAACCCCAAAGTTTTGAAACCGAAACGGATGATGGACAAGACCCGGCAAACACAGCGCATCTTTCTCCGAGCACACAACGACCGACGTAGCCTATGAGACAGGTCAGCTGGAGGCATCAGGCAATAGAGCCTACCTGCGGACTTATAGGGTCCCCCACCGAGTCAACATCAGCAAACATGACCCACACTCCACGGAAGTCCCGGGCATCAGGAAGGAGATGTCCAAAGTAGAGAGATTTGCAAAATTTAAAATATAACAAAAAGTGTAAACCAAATCCGCTAAGATACATGTCTCACCTGACAAGTCAGTCTTAGTTTTAGAACAATTAGAATTTTATACTCCAACAATTAAGGATATAATATAGTTATTTAAATCAGTACTTGAGCACTGTCGTCAACACCGCAGTATCAACCTCAGCACTAATGAACTGATACTGAGCTGACGTTACCCTCGGGGACGAACGAATCATCCACCAGCAGAGATATCGACCTAGTGGTTGCAATTAAGGCGTAACTATACCAAATTTAGTGACACAGAGGCCTTTCTGATATTTATTCTTCATCAGTGTGTCTCAACCTCAAAGTTTTGAAACCTAAACGGATGATGGACAAGACCCGGCAAACACAGCACACCCCCCTCCGAACACACACCGACCGACGTAGCCTATGAGACAGGTCAGCTGGAGGCATCAGGCAAGAGAGCCTACCCGCGGACTTATAGGGTCCCCCACCGAGCCAACATTAGCAAACATGACCCACACTACACGGAAGTCCCGGGCCTCAGGAAGTAGATGTCCAAAGTAGTGAGACTTGCAAAATTTAAAATATAACAAAACGTGTAAACCAAATTCGCTAAGATACATGTCTCACCTGACAAGTCAGTCTTAGTTTTAGAACAATTAGAATTTTATTCTGCAACAATTAAGGATATAATATAATTATTTAAATCAGTACTTGAGCACTGACGTCAACACCGCAGTATCAACCTCAGCACTAAAGAACTGATACTGAGCTGATGATACCCTCGGGGATGAACGAATTATCCATCAGCAGAGATATCGACCCAATTGTTGCAATTTAAGACACATTTTTCGATTACATAACATCCTAATGACTGTTTATTAAAGAATCCAGCATTGCGATAAAATACACTTGGGGTATTCAGGCTGCCATACAGGTAGGGGACCAAGATCGGGTAATAATTACCTAGGGATATGACTTTGACACTTGAGATCTATTCATATACAACTAAGTCCTTATTTGGATTTGCATGGAAGAAACATAAGCACTTTTTTCGATTTTATATTTAATAGCCTTTATCTATAATCATTACATAAAATGCCAATTCAAATGTATTGGTAATTTTTTTCCATCAAAAATGATTAATTTTTTTTGTTTCAGATAAAATCCTGATAACTTTATTATTTCTGCTCTAAACATATATTGTGGGTACCAATTTGAACCACCTCAGCAAAGCGGTTCAGACGAGTACCATCAATTGGTTTTTACAGAGAGACTGCTCCATGAGGCGGTTCTAACGAGGACACACAATATCTGTTTTTTAGGAAAAAGGAACATCCCTTAAACCCACTTTCTATAGAGAAAATGGGGGTTAAGGGGAATACATTATTTTCCTTATTTCTGCTCCAAGTCATAGGTTGCGGGTGCCCGTTAGAATCGTCTCATTGAGTCATAGGCTGTGGGTACTCGTTTGGACCGCCTCAATGAGGCGGTTCTAACGAGCACCCACAACATATGTTTGCATTATAAATAAGAAAAATAAATTTAATTGTGTTCGTTATTTTAGTTTTAAACTTCAAAAGGTGCAAAAATAAAGTCTTAAAATATTTCTTTTTTTCCCCTCTCTTTTCTGATATGATTGATTGTGTCTAAAACAAAGAACATTCCATCTTGACTGAAACTATAAAATGCTATTGTTTTAGACATAATATGATTTGTGTGTCACATTCTTTCAACCAAAATAAAATAAATAAATAAATAAATAAATAAAGGTAAATTGATTGATTAAATTTTGAGGTTAATCAATTCATTTACCTTGTTTGTTTACTTGTAAAGGAAACAATGGATATCTGTGTTTTTCTTTACTTAATTTTAAAATAAAAAAAGAAGTAATTTAAACAATATTTTGTCAGTAAATTATACTTTCACTCAAGTACCCTTATTGAGCCCCCTATTAAACAAGAAATCTGCTCATAATCACCTCATAATCACTCAGATAAGATAAGTCTTTAATGTGCACTAGGGTCCGAAGGAAATGTTTATTGGAGTTCATTAGACAGGCCATCCCTTTTATATAATGAAAAATGTGTCTTAAAGGCGTAACTATACTTAATTTAGTGACACAGAGGCCTTTCTGATATTTAATCTTCATCAGTGTGTCCCAAACCCAAAGTTTTGAAACCGAAATTCTGATGATGGTCAAGACCCGGCAAACACAGCACATCCCCCTCCGAGCACACACCGACCGACGTAGCCTATGAGACAGGTCAGTTGGAGGCATCAGGCAAGAGAGCCTTCCCGCGGACTTATAGGGTCCCCCACCGAGCCAACATCAGCAAACATGACCCACACTCCACGGAAGTCCCGGGCATCAGGAAGGAGAGGTCTAAAGTAGCGAGACTTGCAAAATTTAAAATATAACAAAAAGTGTAAACCAAATCCGCTAAGATACATGTCTCACCTGACAAGTCAGTCTTAGTTTTAGAACAATTTGAATTTTATGCTGCAACAATTAAGGATATAACATAGTTATTTAAATCAGTACATGAGCACTGACGTCAACACCGCAGTATCAATCTCAGCTTTAAAGAACTGATACTGAGCTGATGATACCCTCGGGAACGAACGAATCATCCACCAGCAGAGATATCGACCCAGTGGTTGCAATTAAGGCATAACTATACCTAATTTAGCGACACAGAGGCCTTTCTGAAATTTAATCTTCATCAGTGTGTCTCAACCCCAAAGTTTTGAAACCGAAACGGATGGTGGACAAGACCCGGCAAACACAGCACATCCCCCTCCGAGCACACACCGACCGACGTAGCCTATGAGACAGGTCAGCTGGAGGCATCAGGCAAGAGAGCCTACCGGCGGACTTATAGGGTCTCCCACCGAGCCAACATCAGCAAACATGACCCACACTCCACGGAAGTCCCGGGCATCAGGAAGGAGATGTCCAAAGTAGCGAGACTTGCAAAATTTAAAATATAACAAAATGTGTAAACCAAATCCGCTAAGATACATGTCTCACCTGACAAGTCAGTCTTAGTTTTAGAACAAATAGAATTTTATGCTGCAACAATTAAGGATATATAATATAGTTATTTAAATTAGTACTTGAGCACTGACGTCAACACCGCAGTATCAACCTCAGCTTTAAGGAACTGATACTGCGCTGATGATACCCTCGGGGACGAACGAATCATCTACCAGCAGAGATATCGACCCAGTGGTTGCAATTAAGGAGAACTATACCTAGTTTAGTGACACAGAGGCCCTCAGATATTTAATCTTCATCAGTGTGTCTCAACCCCAAAGTTTTGAAACCGAAACGGATGAAGGACAAGACCCGGCAAACACAGCACATCCCCCTCCGAGCACACACCGACCGACGTAGCCTATGAGACAGGTAAGCTGGAGGCATCAGGCAAGAGAGCCTACCCGCGGACTTATAGGGTCCCAAACCGAGCCAACATCAGCAAACATGACCCACACTCCACGGAAGTCCCGGGCACCAGGAAGGAGATGTCCAAAGCAGCGAGACTTGCAAAATTTAAAATATAACAAAAAGTGTAAACCAAATCCGCTGAGATACATGTCTCACCTGACAAGTCAGTCTTAGTTTTAGAGCAAGTAGAATTTTATGCTGAAACAATTAAGGATATAATATAGTTATTTAAGTCAGTACTTGAGCACTGACGTCAACTGTTGGTTTTCTTTTGCTCCAGCATTTCAGTGGTTTCGTGCTATCGAGTCCTAACCGTTGTTTTAGCTCTGTAGTTGTTTGATTTTTTGTGTTCACGGAGATGTTGCACTGATCAGTTAGGATGCTTTCATGCGGACTGAACAAAAATATTTGTCTTAATCGCGATGGAAGTAAGGGCGAGGACTGTGGCCACGTCAAATCGATTTAAGCCCCCCCCCCCCAGTGGAATTCGTTTCCCTGACCAGTCCAAGGCGGTTCTTCTGTCGCATATTATTTTTGTTATGGTTTGTCTTTGAGTGTTTGAAACCATTATATTATTTTGTTTTGGATAGCCAGTTGGCCATTTGGTGGGAAAGTAACTGTCCGTTCGGCTTTCCGCTATTGATGTTTTCTTTAGGATCTGTTGTTCTATGTTTGTGCTTCTTTCCCTTTGGTGTCTCTGCTGGGAGCTGTGGGTAATTGTCATTGCCTTCACTTCTTTTTCCACAGCAATGTTGCTTGGGTGACCCTCTACAAAAATAGCTAAAACGGTTCCGCTCCAATGGACGATGGTGGCCAGAGCTAAAATAACAAACCTTTAAACGACAACTACTCATACACCCTTCGGCCAATTTCATTCACTTTTTATAGGAATGTTGCATTGAAGACTCTCTACCAGACTATCTAAAACGGTTCCGCTCCTTAAGTGCTAACCTACACATTTTGGCCATTTTCAATTAAACTTCACAGCAATGTTGCATAGTTGACCCGCTACCAACATACGTAAAACGGTTCTGCTCTGATGAACAAAATGGCCACCCTAGCTATAAATAGAATAATAATCTTTAAACAACCTTTTTAGCCTTGTCAATTTCATTAAAACTTCTTAGGAATGTTGCATAGGTGACCCTCTACCAAAATGGCTAACGGTTATGCTCTGATAAGTAGAACGAAAACGAGGTACAAATAGAAAAAACTTCATGACTTTGCTTTAAATGCCACCTCCTCCTAAACCCATGTGTCAATTTCAATTAAGCTTCAATGTAGCTTAGGAGACACAATGTCAAAATAGCCAAAGTCGTTCCGGTCCATTGAACACGATGGTCACCAGAGCTCAAAATAGAAAATTCTTTAATCCACAACTCTTCCTATACGGTTGGGCCAATTGCATTCAAGCTTCATAGAAGAGTTGCGTAGGTGACCCTCTACCAAAGAAGCTAAGTTTGTACACTGGTGGGTCAAGCCTCAGATTCTAAGAAGGTTCCAGCGTAAAGGCTTACTGAGAATAAGAGAGTTTCTTATTTTATGTAATGTTGGTTGGTGCCTGGTGCGCTGTCTCTGGTCGGGCACATCGGAGTCCAACTGTTGGTCTTCTTTTGCTCAAGCATTTCAGTGGTTTCTTGCTGTCGCGTCCTCACCGTTGTTTCATCTCTAAGGTTGTTTGATTTTCGTGTTCACGGAGATGTTGCACTGATGGGTTAGGAGGCCTTCATGCGGACTGAACAAATTATTTTCTAAATCGTGACGGAAATAAGGGCGAGGATCGTGGCCAAGTAAAATCGATTTAAAAAAAAAAATGGATGCAATGATCAGGAATCGATACAATCAACCCACAGCTCCCATCAGACACACCAAAGGGAAAGACACACACACACACGAAACAACAGACCCTAATGGAAACACCAACAGCGGAACGCAAAAACTGACAGTTACCTTCCCATAAAATGGCCAATAGGCTATCCAAAATAAAATAAAGCAAGCGACACAAACACCCAAAGACAAACCATAACAAAAATAAACCGCGACAGAATAACCGCCTTGGAACGGTCAGCTAAAACGAACTCCACTGGTGGGTGGGGGCTTAAATCGATTTTACGTGGCCACAATCCTCGCCCTAACTTCCGCCAAGATTTAGACAAAGCCTCCCAGTGGAATTCGTTTCATTAACCCTTCCAAGGCGGTTCTTCTGTCGCGGTTTACTTTTGTTCTGGTTTGTCTTTGAGTGTGTGTATCGCTTATATTATTTTTTTTTTGATAGCAAATTGACCATTTTGTTTGAAAGTAACTGTCCTTTTGGCTTTCCGCTATTGATGTTTCCATTAGGATCTGGTTGTTTCATGTTTGTACTTCTTTCCCTTTGGTGTCTCTGATGGGAGCAGTGCGTTAAATTATCGATCCCTGATCATTACCTGCACTTCTATTTTGTAGATCAGGACTGATTTGTTTGTGCCGTGTGGTGGCTTTAAAAGTCCCCGTACATGCATTAAATGCTCTTATTCTTCCAATCCTCAGGGATTGCATTTACAATTGCTATTCACCGTTCCTTAATTTGACATCCTTTAGATACCTGTTGAAGGTCTTTATTAGACCGTTGTTCGTACCGTGTTGTATTACAATTGCGTGTTTAATTTCTATGGGCTTCTTTATTGGCATAACTGTTCTGTGGGCTTTTTATACCCGCCTTCTATTTGAAGGATTTACTTTCAGATCTTCCGTTTACTGTTTAACTTAAGGACCGGTATGACTATCAATTTAGTTTTGTCCGTATCGCCCCTTTAAGCACACATCAGTAGCACAAATAAATTTAATCTACAATATCTCCCCTTAGGTTACATTCTGCTTCTTCTGTACAGATTCCCTAATCTATTAATAACTTAAGAGTTATGCCGCCGTCAGTATTGGTCAGACCTATACATTTGTTTTCTGCCGATTATGTCAATTTTAGTGGAGTAGTTTAAAAATAAGCTAAGAGTAAGATTAGCACCTATAAAATCGCCAGTTCTTAGAAAATATCCCAATCCTTTCACAAAAGTGGAATGTATCCTAGTATTTCTAAGAGCAATGCTAAGTGGTGTAGGTGCTACTCCCATTTATGCACTTCGTCTACCGTTTCTTCATCTGTAAATCGTAGACGCTTTTCTGAAGTTAACATGTCCGATTTGACATGTAATTCGTCGGATTTAATATATGCGATAACCGGACAGACTGCAAATTGTAATATGCAGTACGTCGGGCACACAAATCACATGTTAAAAACAAGAAGCAACACTGTCGTAGAATCAGTAAGCCTAAAAAAACTAACTTTTTCTTGTACCGTCATTTCAGACAGACTTGTCATTGTCATTCTGTAAATGATATTTCTGTACAGTCAGTGGAAAAAATTTACCATAATGTAAATTCTACAGCTAGGTTTAAAATTAATATGAAATTAAGGCATTGCCTTCTTTGCGACACCGCATTGTACACTCTTGGTGCAATAGTTGACAATCACTTAAGGTGATGAGTGTCCCTGCCATATGCCTCACCAGATGAGTGATTTGTTTGACATATGCAGTAGCCATGCAGACATTCTAGAAACTGAATATTATCCAAGAAACACATGGCCAAAATGTATACCTCGTTCCAGAGGACATAATTCAGATCAAAATTCTGGTTCCTGTAAAATAACAGTATGCCCATCTTAAATGCATATCTAAAATGTGTGTGTTGCAGGTTTCAATATCCAGCACCAAATACTACAGGAGTTGTGGACAAACAAAAAGTACTATTTAACCTGCCATAATGTGCTGGATCATAATTCTGTAGTTGAACATTTCTTTTATGCACAGAAGCCTCCGTGGTCGAGTGGCTACGCTACTCGCCTTGTAAACCAGGGGTCGCAGGTTCGATCCCGGGCTTCTCCAGACTTCGGATGTGTCTTTAAACCGAGGTCCCGTCTCCGTATGACCTTAGCTGTTGGTGGGACGTAAAACTCCAACACTCACTCACTTTTATGCACATGTTTAGTGTCTGAACTGTGTTGTTAGTTTCAAAATACGGCATCAAATACTGTAGGAGAAGTGGCAGAGACACGAACAGTCCTATTTAACCTCCTATGCTACACATACATGCATGACCAAAATGTCATTCAAGGGGACATAATTCTGCAATAAGGGCTGGATCAGCATCCTGCTTCCTTTATATGTATGTTCAATGAATGTCGGAAGTATGTTGCAAGTTTCAATGTCCTGCATCCAATACTGTAGGATGAGTTGCAGAGTCAAGAATAGTATCAAAAAAGTGTGACATATGGATAAGTGCAAAACTATTTGGCCTTCACACTTCGTGACGGTGACATAAAAAAATATATATAAAAAAAACTCGACAATCACTAGGGATGATGATTGCACACACCATATGTCTCACAAGACGAGTATTTCAATGGGGCTAGATCAGAATCCTGTTTCCTTTATGCAAATGTTGAATGCATGTCTGGACTGTGTTGCTAAGTTTTGAAGTCCAGGATCAAATGGGCTTGAAGAAATATATGGGCTGCATGATGCTTCCACGCAGAGCTGAATCTGGCCCGCACACTAGTACTGGTAAACCGCTTAGAGGATCTAAGCCTGTCCAGGAACCGCGGTGAGAGGCGGACCGTCCATGCTAATAAACCCTATTGGTTTCATTGGGCGACAGGGCTTGAGATGTCATTTCATCTCAGTGTCCGGTAAAAGTCCCACAAAATTGGAAGCAACGTCTCCAAAATGACCTTTACAGTGTTGACGGGGACGTTAAATCTCAAATCAAACAAACAAAAACCAGGATCAAATGCTGTAGGAGAATTTGCTGGGACATGAACGGTACTATTTAACCTCCTATGCTAAACATATGGCCAACACGTTTGTCTTTTAAGGGCACATAATTCTGAGATAAGGGACTGGATCAGAATCCTGTTTCCTTTATGCATATCTATTATTTGATATATAGATATCAAATATTGAGTTTTAGATATCTATATATGCAATGGAATAGTAGATATCATAAAACAAATTTATAGATATCAAGAAATATATAATTCATATAATTGATTATATTTTATGATATAACAAGAAAAATGCCTAATGGCATTATGGACGGGTTTTCTTTTCAGTACGGTTAGGATGGTGGTGGCATGGGTGGGGTAGGGTGGGGTGTGCTGGTGTGGGGTAGGGTGGGGTGGGGTGGGGTGGGGTGGGTTAGGAGTCGGGTGGGACGGGGTGGAATTTGTGGTGTGGTGGAGTGTGGGGTGGGATGGGGTGTGGTGGGGTTGTGGGGTGGGTTGGGCTTGGGTGGGTGGGATGGGGTGAGGTTGGGGGTGGATTGAGGTTGTTTTGGGATGGGGGTGGGGTAGGGTATGCTAGGGTAGGGTGGGGTGGGTAGGGTATGTATGTAAAACTATGTATGCACAGAACAAATGCAATATCCTAACCCAGTAACAATTTTTTGTGTGTGTGTGTGGGGGGGGGGGGGGGTGTGTTTTACGAAGAAAAAAAAAATATTTTTTTTTTCTATTTTTAGCTCTAGTGGCCACTGATTTTAGCAATTTTGAAAAAGGGTCGTCTAATGAACATTTCTGTAAAATAATTTTGAAATCGGGCCATTATCCCAGGAGGCGATGTCGTTTAAAGAAATTGTTGACGGACGACGGACATCAACTCACCTTGAGCACTTCGTGCTCAGGTGAGCTAAAAAAGAACGAAAAAAAAAAAAAAAAAAAAAAGAAAATTCCATGCCTGTGCATGCATGTATGTATTATTACTAGCAACTATCAGGGGAGGAAGATAATAATTGTTCATATGTGTTTATGGAGAAGAAAAGAAAAATAAAGAAAAAAAAGAATGAAAAAAAGAAAGAAAAAAAAAATGTCTCCACCGGGGATTGAACTCACGCCCCTCAGATTCATAGTCAACAATAGGATTCGTAGTCCAGCACTCTATCCACTACACTGGCATTTGAAAAAAGGTTAACCAAAAGGTAAACCTGAAAAACACAAGTTTGAAAAATGACAATTTCCGCCAAAATTTTAGTCATTTATGGATAATACATGAAAGCGGTACCTCCACTTATGCATCAGTCCTGATATTAAAACAATCTGCTACAGAATAGATGTAAAATATCACTTTGAAAAAAGGTTAACCAAAAGGCAAACCTGGGACGACGCCCGCCCGCCCGCCCGCAGGACGCCCGCCCGGACATCGCTATTTTAAAGGACGGATTTTTTTAAAAACCCGTCCAAAAAGTACTGATAATTATAGATACCAATAATGTTAACTATAGATATCTATAATTCTATTATAGATTTCTGTAATTTGTTTTATGTATATCTATATTTTGATTTTTAGATATCTATAAATTGATTTATAGATATCTATAATAAAAATATAGGCTATCAATATTATTAGATACCTATAATTGGGCTGGCCTCAGTGGCTCAGTCGGATGCGCGTCTGACTGGTGACCAGGAGGACGCGGGTTCGACTCCCGCCGGGGTGGCAACATTCTTTCGTGAAAGATTGATCATAAAAACCTTTTCTACAGTCATTCTCACACTTCCGCTGATTCAAGAAGAGCAGTTGTCAGTTTCTGGCGAAAGAATGTGCACTGTACTGGTTAACCGCTTACGTATAAGCCTGCCCAGGAAAGTGTTGATAGGTAAACTGACCGGCTCAAAAATGATCTAAATAGTGTTGACTGGGCCGTAAAACTCCAATACAAACAAACAAAAAACCTATAATTTGATTTTTAGATATCTATATATGCTAAGGAATTAAAAATATCAAGAAATATATATTTCATATCACTGATTACATTTTTATGATATCAAAAATATTGATAATCAAAGAAATCAATAATGTTCATTATAGATATTTATAATTTGATTTATAGATATCTATAATAAAATTATAGATATCTTGAAATTGTATTAAAAAGTGAAGCTGCACCCCATAGCAAACAAAGTTTACATGAAGTCTGGCCCAGAAAACTTGCACACCCCATACTTATCAGTTCTGCAGAGTATTCCTTGCTTCTGAAGGATAACCCCTTTTTAGGAGATATTCATTCAGTCCCCACTGATGCAAAATTATTGAAAGATACATGTACAAGTAGTGATAATACAAAGAAGTTTATTTAGATTTAACTTTCAAATTCAACAGAGCATAACATTAGGCTAAGATTGTCCACATACTTTATTTAAGAACTTTACCAGAGGTCGCAGGTTCGATCCCGGGCTTCTCCAGACTTTCGGATGAGTCTTTAAATCAAGGTCCCATCTCCATATGACCTTAGCTATTGGTGGGATGTAAAACTAAAACACTCACTCATTTAAGAACTTTACAAGTTTACATTTGTAACAGCCACTGTAACAAGGACACTGATAGTCCTATATCCATCACCATAACTAGCCAATCCTGAATCCTTAGTATTATAGTAATAATTTGAACACAAGGGGACTGCTTCAAGATTGTTGTTCGGATTGATTGACAGGATAGTCCTACATGTACATAGAGTACCAATGTGGTAAATGACAAGCAGTTCGTGTTTTATGTTTAGAGGATCTTACATGAGTGATCATTTCATATGAAATGACCACGAGTGTAAGATCCTGTTTATCATAATGACCACTTTAAATTGGATTTTATCGCCTTTAAATTTGACAATATTTCCATGATTTTTATAATACGAATTATACGATGTTATCCATTGCTTATCAATGATGTCATGTGATAGAATATCTTATTTTTTTCCCTAAATTAATCAGTGTACAATATGTTAACCTTGGAGTGAGTCATTTTTACTGAAGTGTCAGTGGTAGATTCCATTTGATGCATACCAAATATCAAAGCTATGGTCTATGCTAAAAAAAAGATTGCTGTGGAAGGTTCGTTTTTTTGGCCCAGGGCTTAAATTTGATCAATGTTGGTAGAGGTCTAGATCATCAAAACTACGCATGAATACCAAAAGCACGGGCCTTCTGGTATTCGGCGAGAAAATTTTAAGTGACCCCCTATAGCAGGGCAATGTTTGACCACATGAATATGATTGGAGCAATGCTACACATAAAATAAAAGGTCTGGTCATTTTGGTTTCAAAGCAGATTTTTTTACACTTTCCCAATGCAGTGACCTTGAGACATTAATAAGTTCATGGTCAACAAAATATAATCAAATCTTTGGAAGGTTGCATTAACATGTTGCACCAAGTTTGAGCAGACTTAAAGAATTTGTTCACATAGGGCGCAGACAAGCTAAAATTGATGGTTTTTGGGCACCTGTGGCCTTGAAAATAAGGCCAATGTCACCAATATCTACTAAAATCTTTCGTAAGTTGCAGTGGCATAATGAACAAAGTTTGAGCAAATTTCAACAATTCGTTCATGGTGCTGACAAGCCATTTCTGTCCCAAAATTGACAGTTTTGAGGGCCTGTGCCCTTCAGAATAAGGTTAAGATCACCAAAATCTAATGACATCTTTGATAGATTCAACGATATACTCAACCAAGTTTGACAATATTTTATCAATTTGTTTGCAAGATAGGGTGGCAAAAGACAAAATTTACAGTTTTTGAGGGCTTGTAATCTTAAATATAAGGGTCAATGTTATCAAAATGGTAAGTGGCAATGATATATTGTACCAATGCTATACCAAGTTTGACCGAATTTCATAGATTCATAGGAGGCAGACACGCCACTTTTGGTCTGAAATGTACAGTTTTTGGGGCCTGTGCCATTGAAAATAATGTCACGGTCACCAAAACCTAATGGCTGTTTTCCCCATCCTAGTAATGGAACAATGCAAGTTTGGTCAGATTCCTTCAATAGGTTCAGGAGAAATAGTGCTTCCAACAAGCTACACTGATGCAGTCCGCATAAAAAACAATATGCACCCCCCCCCCCCCCGCACCCTTAGTGCGAACATAATAATTCCAAAAGTAGGAAAACCAGTTTCAACTCATATGTTGTGCACATCGTCCTGTGGGCATTTGCATATTTGTGTAGTTTCATGAAAATATCTCAAATGGATTGAGGGAAGGACGGGTGGGTACTCAAATTTTCGGAGGGTATACATCATACACTGTCACTTTTTGTGGCAGGGCCTAAAAATTGATCCATAAATGAATTTGTCTAGTACATCGAAATTGAACTATTCAGACATGCTAAACTCGTAACTTATTCTTCTTTTAAACACTTTAAAGGCTTCAGTGTTCATCACATACTTTCTACAGCCTGTGTCCTATTATGTAACATTATGAAAATATGCCTTTTCAAGTATATCATTTTTTTTCACCAAAAATGAAAATTTTCAAATAAAAAAATCTGATATTTTTTTTATATATTTCTCCACAAAACAGATTGTGGGTGCTGGTTAGAACAGCCTCGACCAAGCAGTTGTAACGAGTACCCACAATCATTGTTTTTGAGCAGTTAACATGTAAGAAAAATAATATTTATATGTACCCTTGTTAACCCCAATAAAGTAGGGTTTAAAGCAGGTCAATATATAAGGCATGTTTTCAAGATAGACAGCATTGTTGGGACTGTTCAAAAGTCGTCTGGTTTAAAAGCAGGTCAAAATTTATTAGGCATGTTTTCATGATAGATGTAGCATTTTTGGGGCTGTTCAAAAGTAGTCTTAATGAGTCCCAAAGGTAGTCTTAAAATAAAGGAATTTCACTTCTTTTGTTTTTGTTATGTTTGATTTGAGGTTTAACAACCCCATCAACACTGTAAAGGTCATTTTGGAGACGTTGCTTCCAATCTTGTGGGACTTTTACCCGACATTGAGATGAAATGACATCTCAAGCCCTGTCACCCAATGGAACCAATAGGGTTTATTAGCATGGACGGTCCGCCTCGTACCGCGGTTCCTGGAAGGCTTAGATCCTCTAAGCGGTTTACCAGTAATAGTGTGCGGGCCGGATTCAGCTATGGGTAGAAGCATCATGCAGCCCATATATTTCTTCAAGCCCCTATGGGCGGGGAGGAATAGCGAATGTCCCAACAAGTCTGTGTCATCACCATCTTTAATTTCACTTTTCTGCCTGTTAAAATATGCAAATGTTAACGCCTAAACTATTCAAAAGTTATTGATCTTTCTTCCATTCTTTATTGTCAGTTAATGGCCCCCGCCCATCGGGGCTTGAAGAAATAGATGGGCTGCATGATGCTTCCACGCATAGCTGAAACCGACCCGCACATGAGTACTGGTAAACCGTTAAGAGGATCTAAGCTTGTCCAGGCAAAGCACTGCGAGTCGGACCGTCCATGCTTACAAACCCTATTCATTTCATTGGGCGACAGGGCTTGAGATGTCATTTCATCTCAATATCGGCCAAAAGTCCCACAAAATTGGAAGCAATATCTCCAAAATGACCTTTACAGTGTTGAAGGGGACGTTAAGCCTCAAATGAAACAAACAAATAATTGTCAGTCATGATCCAGTGGTTCAAAAACACAGCTGCCATCAAGAAGTTCTAGGCATTAAATAATTCAGTCCTTTTTCTTTCAGTAGGTAGTAGGACTATATAGGCTGTCAGCTGTTAGCTACTGGTGGAAGCAAGGTTCCTCTGTATTAAACTGTATGTGGGTTTTTCCATGCTGAACCTGTAACAAAAATTGGAAAAGATTTTTAAAAAAAGAAAATAAGGAAAAGAACAAAATAAATGTACATGTGACCATAACAAAGACTAGAAATGTTTTCAGAAGAAAACTGCATCCTCCCATTCCCTCCCAACCATAAATATGACTGTTACAACCACTTTGACTTGGAAGGTGCATACCGTAAAAATTCAGACACCTTGAGGACTTGCTGTAATTGAATAAAATCTCCTAAAATGTTAGCAAATTTGTTTCGTGAGGAGTCAAAAAGTGGAGACAGAATGGCAAACAGTGGCGACCCTGAACAGACTGCTTCATGAGCAGTCTGATCTAGGTCTGCACTGTTTGCTTAAGCCTGAATGTCCCAATACTAAGGATCCTTATGGTACATGCAAAAATTGAGCAATCTATAAATTCAAGAAACCTAAAAAAACAGCCCAGCCTGTATTAAGCAAGCACCTAGGGGATAACCAAAATGTGCTTGCTTAGGACATATACTCGCTTAATACATGTCAATCTTAATGCATTTGCCTTTATCGTAAACCAAAAGCATGACTGAATTAGGCAGGTTACTTGCTCAACAGTGGTGGCCACCATAACAGGCTTTACTGTAGTTAATGGCCTCTAAAATCCAATCAAGTCTTTCTATGTTCAATTTGTCAGAATTCATCCATTGTTGTATGAGATATGGTGCAGACAAGGCAATATTAGAAATCTTTGCACTATTTGGTCATGAAAAGAGAAGATCACCAAAATCAAACCTTTGATATCTGCGCCGGGGCACAGCATTTCCTACAATGTCCATGTGTACCCAGTGAAGAATCAAATCAGCCTGCCCATCCATATAATCTGACCAGAGATTTCTCTTGCTGCATGAAGGAGCATTGGGCCCTTAGCTATCCTTTGAGTGTACAACAAGACACTGATCTGACTATGTGGATGCATAGGCTGATCTGAGTCTTTGCTAGGTACACATGTAAATTGTAGGGAATGTTGTGCTCCGGCTATTTGTAATACATGTACTATATTGCACCAATTCTTAGCATAATCTAAAATTTGGAAGGTTTCACAGATAACAACAAATCTTTTCACTTGAAGATATATTTTTAGCCAAAGTTAATTTTGTCAGTTTGTGTGTGTGTGTGTGTGTGTGTGTGTGTGTGTGTTTGTGTGATTGACCTTAAAACTGAGGTAAATGTCATAAAAATGTATTGTTGAAATTTTTGGTTCATGTAGGATGCAATGGCAAGCAATGGCAAGCATGGTAAGTACAAAATATAATCAAAAAGGTGATTCAAGTTAAAAGATCCCCCCCCCCCCACACACACACCCTCCAATGATAGGGAAAACAAAACATCAAATAAAGTGAAAAATCTATCATTATGAACCTAAATATTCGTACAGACAGACAAAAAGTGCAGACCCAGATCCAGTCTGACCAGGGTCTGCACTGTTTACTATTCCGTCTGCACCATTTGGACTCTTTGCGGGCTCATGAAACAAACTTGTTAATTTTACAATTACAGTAACTTCTCTGATCCAATCCCATCACGGCTTGAAGAAATTGATTGGGCTGCATGATGCTTCTACGAAGAGCTGAAACTGACCACACATGGGTACTGGTAAACTGCTTAGAGGTTCTGTGCATGCCCGGAAAAGTGGTGGGAGTTGGCCCGCCCATGAAAATAAACTGTATCGGTTTCATTGAGCAACAGGGCTTGAGATGTCATTTCATCTCAATGGTGGGTAAAAGTCTGACAAAATTGGAAGCAATGCCTCCAAAATAACCTAGACAAGAGGGCCATGATGGCCCTGGATCGCTCACCTGATCCATGATAGAGTAACAAGTGGGCCTCAGGGAGGGCCATTATTGACCCCAGGGCTACACTGTGCATAATGTTGAGGGAGGTCTAAAGAGGTGAAGCTTCATACCAAATATCAACAAAGGCTATAATTTGAACAATCTTGGCAAAGGTCCACTAGATGAAGCTATACACCAAATATCAAAGACCTGGGCCTTGGGGTTTCAGAGAAGAAGATTTTTTAAAGATATTCCCTACATTACCAGGGCCATAATTTAAACAATCTTGATAGAGGTCCACTAGATGAAGCTTCACACCAAATATCAAAGACCTGGGCCTTGCTGTTTCAGAGAAGAAAATTTTCAAAGATTATTTCTATATATAAGTCTATGTAAAACCAAAGGGCCCCGGGGTGGGGGCTATAATTTGAACAATCTTGGTAGAGGTCCACTAGATGAAGCTCCATACCAAATATCAAAGGCACGGGCCTAGTGGTTTCAGAGAAGAAGATTTTTAAAGATTTCCCTATTTAAGTCTGTGTAAAACCAAAAGGTCTCGGGGCGGGGGCGTTTTTGGCCCCAGGGCTAATAGCCTATAATTTGAACAATCTTGATAGAGGTCCACTAGATGAAATTTCACACCAAAAATATCAAAGACCTACGCCTTGTGGTTTCAGAGAAGAAGATTTTTAAAGATTTTCCCTATATAAAGTAGAAGTAAAACAAAGATAAGGAATCGATACAATTAACTTACTCCACCCATCAAATACACCAAAGGGAAAGAAATACAAACATTAAGCGACCAGACCATAATTGAAACCTAAACAAAAGAAGGCCATAAGGACAGTTACTTTCCCACAAAATGGCCATATGGCCATCCAAAATTAAAAGACACAAGTGATACACACAGTAAGTAACAAACAACAACATGAATAAATCGCCACAGAAGAACCGCCTTGGAACGGTCAGTGGAAAGATTTCCACTGGGGGGCTTAAATCTATTTTACATGGCCACAATCCTCACCCTTACTTCCCCCGTGATTTAGACAAATAATTTGTTCAGTCCGCATGAAGGCCTCCTAACTCATCAGTGCAACATCTCCGTGAACACAAATAATCAAAGAACCACAGAGGTGAGACAACGGTGAGGACTCAACAGCAAGAAACCACTGAAATGCTGGAGCAAAAGAAAACCAACAGTTAGACTCTATAAGTTATAAGTCTATGTAAAACCAAAGGGCCCCCATGACAGGGGCGTTTTTGGTCTCAGGGCTATAATTTGAACAATCTTGGTAGAGGTACACTAGATGAAGCTTCATACCAAATATCAAAGACCTATAGACCTTCTGGTTTCAGAGAAGAAGATTTTTCAAGATTTTCCCTATATAAGTCTATGTAATACCAAAGGGCCCCGGAGCGGGGGCATTTTTGGCCCCAGGGCTATAATTTGAACAATCTTGGTAAAGGTCCACAAGATGAAGCTTCATACCAAATATCAAAGACCTAGGCCTTGTGGTTTCTGAGAAGAAGATTTTTAAAGATTTTCCCTATATAAGTCTATGTAAAACCAAAGGGCCCGGAGGCGGGGGCATTTTTGGTCTCAGGGCTATAATTGAACAATTTTGGTAGAGGTCCACTAGATGAAGCTTCATACCAAATATCAAAGACCTAGGCCTTGTGGTTTCCGAGAAGAAGATTTTTCAAGATTTTCCCCTCTATAAGCCCATGTAAAACCAAAAGGCCCCAGGGTGGGGGCATTTTTGGCCTCAGCACTATAATTTGAACAATATTGGTAGGGGTCCACCAGATGAAGCTTCATACCAAATATCAAAGACCTGGGCCTTGCGGTTTCAGAGAAGATTATTAAAGATTTTGCCTATATAAGGAGGGGGGGGTAACTGGGCCTTGTGGGGTGAAGCTTCATACCAAATATCAAAAACATGGGCCTAACAGTTTCAGAGAAGAAAATTTTTAAAGATTTTCCCTATATAAGTCTTTGTAAAACCTAAAGGCCCCGGGGTGGGGGCATTTTTGGCCCCAGGGCCTGGGCCTTGTGGGGTGAAGCTTCATACCAAATATCAAAGACATGGGCCTTACAGTTTCAGAGTAGAAAATTTTTAAACATTTTTCCCTATAAAAGCCCATGTAAAACCAAAGGGCCCCAGAGCGGGGGCATTTTGGCCCCAGCACTATAATATGAACAATCTTGGCAGGGGTCCACTAGGTAAAGCTTCATACCAAATATCAAAGACCTGGGCCTAGCGGTTTCAAAGAAAAAGATTTTTAAAGATTTTCCCTATATAAGCCCATGTAAAACCAAAAGGCCCCGGGGTGGGGGCATTTTTGGCCCCAGCACTATAATTTGAACAATCTTGGTAGGGGTCCACTAGATGAAGCTTCATACCAAATATCAAAGACCTGGGCCTTGTGGTTTCAGAGAAGAAGATTTTTAAAGATTTTCCCTATATAAGTCTATGTAAAACCAAAGTGCCCCAGAGCGGGGGCAGTTTTGGCCCTAGGGCTATAATTTGAACAACCTTGGTAGGGGTCCACTAGGTGAAGCTTCATACCAAATATCAAAGATCTGGGCCTTGAGGTTTAAGAGAAGAAGATTTTTTAAAGATTTTCCCTATATAAGCACATGTAAAACCAAAAGGCCCTGCTGGGGGGGGGGGGGGGGTACGGGTTGGGGGGAGGACCTGGGCCTTGTGGGGTGAAGCTTCATACCAAATATCAAAGACAAGGGCATTACGGTTTCAGAGAAGAAAATTTTTAAAGATTTTCCCTATATAAGCCCATGTAAAACCAAAGGGCCCCAGAGCGGGGGCATTTTTGACCCAAGGGCTTTAATTTGAACAACCATGGTTGGGGTCCACTAGGTGAGGCTTCATACCAAATATCAAAGACCTTGGCCTTGCGGTTTCAGAGAAGAAGATTTTTCAAGATTTTCCATATATAAGTCTATGTAAAACCAAAGGGCCCCGGAGCGGGAGCATTTTTGACCCAAGGGCTTTAATTTGAACAACCATGGTTGGGGTCCACTAGGTGAAGCTTCATACCAAATATCAAAGAAGTTTTTTTAAGATTTTCCCTGTATAAGCCCATGTAAAACCAAAAGGCCACGGGGCGTGGTGGCGGGGGGGGGGAACCTGGGCCTTGTGGGGTGAAGCTTCATACCAAATATCAAAGACATGGGCCTTACGGTTTCAGAAAAGAAGATTTTCGCTATATAAGCCCATGTAGATCCAAAGGGCCCAAGAGCGGGGGCACTATAATTTGAACAATCTTGGTAGGGTTCCACTAGGTGAAGCTACATACCAAATATCAAAGACTTGGGCCTAGCGGTTTTAGAGAAGAAGATTTTTAACGATTTTCCCTATATAAGCCCATGTAAAATCAAAGGGCCCCGGGGTGGGGGGCATTTTTGGCCCCAGGGCTATAATTTGAACAATCTTGGTAGGGGTCCACTAGGTGAAGCTTCATACCAAATATCAAAGACCTGGGCCTTGCGGTTTCAGAGAAGAAAATTTTAAAAGATTTTCCCTATGTAAGCCCATGTAAAACCAAAGGGCCCCGGAGCAGGGGCATTTTTGGCCCCAGCACTATAATTTGAACAATCTTGGTAGGGGTCCACTAGATGAAGCTTCATATCAAATATCAAAGACCTGGGCCTTGCGGTTTCAGAGAAGAAGATTTTCCCTATATAAGCCCATGTAAAACAAAAGGGCCCCTGGGCGGGGGCATTTATTGGCCCCAGCACTTTAATTTGAACAATCTTCGTAGGGGTCCACTAGATGAAGCTTCATACCAAATATCAAAGACCTGGGCCTTACGGTTTCAGAGAAGAAAATTTTTAAAGATTTTCCCTATATAAGCCCATGTAAAACCCAAGGGCTCCGGAGCGGGGGCATTTTTGGCCCCAGCACTATAATTTGAACAATCTTGGTGGGGGTCCACTAGATGAAGCTTCATACCAAATATCAAAGACCAGGGCCTTGCGGTTTCAGAGAAGAAAATTTTAAAAGGTTTTCCCTATGTAAGCCCATGTTAAACCAAAGGGCCCAGGAGCGGGGGCATTTTTGGCCCCAGCACTATAATTTGAACAATCTTGGTAGGGGTCCACTAGATGAAGCTTCATACCAAATATCAAAGACCTGGGCCTTGCGGTTTCAGAGAAGGAGATTTTTAAAGATTTTCCCTATATAAGCCCATGTAAAACCAAAGGGACCAGGGGCGGGGGCATTTCTGGCCCCAGCACTATAATTTGAACAAACTTGGCAGGGATTCACTACATGAAGCCTCATACCAAATATCAAAGACCTGGGCCTTAGGGTTTCAGAGAAGAAGATTTTTAAAGATCTTCCCTAAATAAGCCCATGTAAAACCAAAGGGCCCCGGAGTGGGGGCATTTTTGGCCCCAGCACTATAATTTGAAAAATCTTGGTAGGGGTTCACTAGTTGAAGCTTCATACCAAAGATCAAAGACCTGGGCCTTGCGGTTTCAGAAGAAGATTTTTAAAGATTTTCCCTATATTAGCCTTTGTAAAATAAAAGGGGCCCAGGGCGGGGGCATTTTTGGCCCCAACATTATAATTTGAACAACCTTGGTAAGAATCCACTAGATGAAGCTTCAGACCAAATATCAAAGACCTGGGCCTTACGGTTTCAGAGAAGAAGATTTTTTAAAGATTGTCCCTATATAAGCCCATGTAAAACCAAAGGGCCCCGGAGCGGGGGCATTTTTGGCCCCAGCACTATAATTTGAACAATCTTGGTGGGGGTCCACTAGATGAAGCTTCATACCAAATATCAAAGACCTGGGCCTTGCGGTTTCAGAGAAGAAGATTTTTTAAGATTTTCCCTATATAAGCCCATGTAAAACCAAAGGGCCCCGGGGCGGGGGCATTTTTGGCCCCAGCACTATAATTTGAACAATCTTGGTAGGGGTCCACTAGTTGAAGCTTCATACCAAATATCAAAGACCTGGGCCTTGTGGTTTCAGAGAAGAAGATTTTTAAAGATTTTCCCTATATTAGCCCATGTAAAATCAAAGGGGCTCGGGGCGGGGGCATTTTTGGCCCCAGCACTATAATTTGAACAATCTTGGTAGGGGTCCACTAGATGTAGCTTCAGACCAAATATCAAAGACCTGGGCCTTACGGTTTCAGAGAAGAAGATTTTTAAAGATTTTCCCTATATAAGCCCATGTAAAACCAAAGGGCCCCGGAGCGGGGGCATTTTTGGCCCCAGCACTATAATTTGAACAATCTTGGTAGGGGTCCACTAGATGGAGCTTCAGACCAAATTTCAAAGACCTGGGCCTTACGGTTTCAGAGAAGAAGATTTTTTAAGTTTTTGGTGAAAAAAGTCTATTTTTGGCCCCAAATACCAAGATGTGCAACGGACCGGAACCATTTGAACAACTTTGAAAGGGGACCACCTAAGGATCATTCCTGTGAAGTTTGGTCAAAATCCGATCAGTGGTTTAGGAGGAGATGTCGTTTAAAGAAATTGTTTACGGACGCACGGACGCACTGACGCACGGACGTACGGACGCACGGACGCACTGACGCACGACGGACGACGGACGAAAAGTGATCCCATAAGCTCACCTCGTCACTACGTGACGGTGAGCTAAAAATGTTGCCGGGGATGTTGAACCTCAAATAAAAAAAAACATTAACTCCTGAAAGTGTAAAAATTTTTAGGATTTTTATGGTATATCTTATGAGAGGATTTAGTAATATTAATAAGAAAAAGACAGCATTTTCAAAGTAAGACAGCATTTTCAAAGTATATGTCATTAATTGTTTTTTATTTTTCAGTGGAAAAAAAGGCATGACATTGCAAGTGAATAATCTATTGGGCAGACAATTCAGATGAAATGTCAAGCCTGATTTTCACTGAAAAATAATGAGAAAAAAAAAACATCCAAAAAAAAAAAAATCAGTGTCTTCTATTACATGTAAATTAACACTACTTTAATCTTATAACAGCTCAGTGATCATTTTTATCAAATATATTTTAAAAATTCTCTTAAAGATCTGTCTGTTGAGGTTTAGCATTAATAGCAACAATAGTTTTGGTGACATTGCTTTCAAATCTGTGTGGGCTTTTTTACCTGATCCAGGGCCTGACAGATCAAACTTTCCACCACTTGCCCGGCATTCCACAGCATCTTGAAAATAGCTTAGAATTACCATATTTATTATTAATTTTTTTATGTCCTATATATTTTTCTGGGAAAGTGAAATAAAAAAAAAACTCTTGCCCAGCCAAAATTTAGACTTGGCAGTGGATTAAGATTAATCAGGCCCTGTCTGATCTGAGAGCAAAGAATCGATTTCAAGTCCTGCAGTAACTCTTTCTACCATTATGTACACGTATAACTGCATGTAAGTTTATAAACTTAATTATTGGGGCAGCCAGAACCCAAAATCACTTTCCTTGAGCATAGCTAAATTATCTTTCTTGAGCATACTTGAATTATCTATGCAGTTAACCCATACTCACTCTTGCAGCTCTGCCATGGATGGATCCAGCTGTCGGTCCATCCATCCATTTCACAAAGCCTTCAAGGGCGGGGGCAAGCCCCAATAGGCGGTGGTATTTTGGAAAAGTAACTCTCCAGATTTTTAATTTTAAAGTTATAAGTCTAATGCCACATTAGTGTTAGTAAAATTATCACTATAAAAAAATTTAAAGTCGGGTAATAGTATTTTGTTTGTTTGATTTGAGGGTTAACGTCCCGACGAATGCGTCAACATGGTACACGTAATTTTGGAGACGTTGCTGCTAACTTTGTGCGGTTTTTACCTCCCATTGAGATGAAATGACATCTCAAGCCCTGTCGCCTAATGAAACCAGTATGGCTTATAAGCATGGACTGTCTGACTCGCACTACTTTGCCTGGGTAGTCTTAGATCTCCTCTAAGTGGTTTATCCGTACTCGTGCAGTTGGTTTCAGCTCTGTGTAGAAGCATCATGCAGCTCATCTATTTCTTCAAGCCCAAATGGGTGGGGGATGAAATAGTACTCATACCTCTGATCTATTCCAGATAATATTCTATGTGGATTTGCTTGGGCATTCATATTCAGTCTACATTCTGACCATCAACTAGGCTCTGGTGCATCCATTCACCTAGAATATACTTACCTTCATTAGGTATGATTGGTTTCCAACACAGAATGGCTAATATCTTGTAGAACAGTTTGGGGCTAAAGTTGATAAAATGTCTGTGACTGTGATGTTTCACCGAGAAAGTGTCTCATGCAGCTCCTGTTTCACTTGGTCCCCAATGTTCAGAGACAGGCTCTGAAGTCCCTGTCATACCTGTTGGAAATTAAACAAAAGTCTGTGTTAACCATTTCAACCATGCAAAACATGTAGATCCAGAGTAGACTGTTCATAACAAGTCATCCCATTAGGATCAACATCTTGTTAATAATGCTGATTTTAAAAACACTCTATATATATGCAATAATGGATGAATCCAATATCAAAGATGTCCACATCGGCACTTCAGAAATTGGAGAAAGATAGGCTAATTATTAACTGCAAATGCAGATCTATGGAGTATTTATGTCTATTCTGATGTACCGAAAAACTTCAATGACTCAAACTCCAACAGTGTATTTGCTTGCTTGAATTGGGGTTTAACATTCCCGTCAACACTGTTTAGGTCATTTTGCAGGCGTCGCTTCCAATTTTGTGGTACTTTTACCCGACATTGAATAACATCTCAAGCCCTGCCATCCACACAGAGCTGAATCTAACCCCACAAGAGTACTGGTAAACGGCTTAGAATGTCTAAGCCTGCCCAGGCAAGGCGGTGCAAGTTGGTCTTTACATGCATGTAAACCCTATTTTTCTCCTATTACTGCTACTCGCTCACATCTGAGCATTACGAGCAGGATTTCCTGGGTGGTAACCAGTATTTTTTTTTATTATTTTATTTTTTTAAGCAATGTGGATGAAGTGCCTTGCTCAATGACACAACACTTTGGTCAGAGTGAGGCTCGAACGCGGAACCTCTAGATCACAAATCCGATGCGCTACCACTGCACCAAAGCGCTCCACTATTGGTTCATTGGGCGCCAGAGCTTGAGATGTCATTTCTTCTCAATTTCTGGTAAGAGTCCCGATTTCTCCAAAATGACCTAAATAGTGTTGACAGAGATGTTAAACCTCAAATCAAACAAATAATTCCTGGGCAAGCTTAGACATTCTAAGCGGTTTACCCATGTCCAATACTCATGTGCAGTCAGTTTTAGCTCTGCGTGGAATCACATTGCACCCACATCTATTTCTCCAAGCCTCGATGGGCACTAGTAGCTTTTTTGTTTGTATTGGAGTTTAATGGCCCAGTCAACACTTGTCTATGTCATTTTTGAGCCGGTCAGTTTGCCCATTCACACTTCCTGGACAGGCTTAAATGTAAGCGGTTAACCAGTACAGTGCACATTCTTTCGCCAGAAACTGACAACTGCCCTTCTTGAATCAGGGGAAGGAGGAGAATGACCGTAGAAAAGATTTCATGATCAGCCTCCACTAAAGAACATTGCCGACCCTGGCAGGCATAAAACCCGCGTCCTGATCACCAGTCGGATGCGCATCGCATCCGACTAAGCTACCGAGGCCGGTCCCAGTAGCTTGTTGACCATGACCTAATCAAGCCCATTCGTGTGTCCATAGGGAATCTTGGCTGTAGATGAGAAATTTGAAGGGTGACCAGGAAGATTTTCGCACTTTTTATCTTGCTAAGTTACTTTTATCTTGAACATGTAAGTTGTGTGTGCATTAAAATTGCCTGGATGAGCAATTCTACCAAGTACACACAACATACTTACACAACATATTTTATAAAACATCAAAAACATGTACCCAAATCAGAGCACTTCTACTCATCACCATAACAAGACCCTGTAATACCACTTTATTAGTGAGAATGTGGTTTCATGCTGTAATACCAGCTTTATATATATAAAAAAAAATGGTATTTAAGTTTTGTCATGGGTGTTCGCCTGGATGACCCTCCGCCCGTCCTTCCCACCACGTGAACAAGTCCGTGAAATGAACACACCACTAAACATCACTTTATATATTGAAAACGGGGGCTTACGGGGGGGGGGGGTATATACATTACTTTGCTTATTTCTGCTCCAAGACATAGGTTGTGGGTACTCGTTAGAAGCGCCACATTGAGCCGGTTCTAACAAGCACCCACAACATATGTTTGCAGTCAAAATAAGACATTACTTTGCTTATTTCTGCTCCAAGACATAGGTTGTGGGTACTCGTTAGAAGCGCCACATTGAGCCGGTTCTAACGAGCACCCACAACATATGTTTGCAGTCAAAATAAGACAAATATCATGGATTTTCATCAAAAAAGAAGCCATTTTGAAGAGGTGAAAAAATGTATTATTTTCCACGGGTGTTATCTTAATGATCGGTCACAAACCTTGTCAATGTACCTACTTTTTTATTTTTTGCCCTATACACATATATGTATTGCTTAGAAACTGCAGATGTGCATAAGAGTATCCAAATTTTGATCTGAACCCCTGGGGTCATGGGGTGAGGTCAAATTTTCAAGAAAATGCTTGTGAATGTAACAATGACTACTTTTTATTTCTTGCACTATGGTCACCAAACTTGGTACATGTATCGCTAAGGAGCGCAGATGTGCATAAGGGTATCCAAATTGTGATCTGAATCCCTGGGGTTATGTAGTGAGGTCAAAAGTCAAATTTTCATGAAAATACTTGTGAATGCAACTTCTACTACGGCGGCTGTCCGTTGGGGCTTGAAGAAATAGATGGGCTGCATGGTGCTTCCACACAGAGCTGAAACCAACCCGCACACAAGTACTGGTAAACCACTTAGAGGACCTAAGCCTGCCCAGGCAAAGCGGTGCGAATCAGACCGTCCATGCTTATAAACCCTACTGGTTTCATTGGGCAACAGAACTTGAGATGCCATTGCATCCCAATGTCGGGTAAATGGCTGACAAAATTGGAAGCAATGTCTCCAAAAAGATTCCTGCAACGGATGGTCAGGTGGTTTTTCTCCGGATACTCCAGTTTTTGCCCACCTCTGATTAACAATTGGCTCGATATGAGTGAAATAATCTTGAAAGGGATGTAAAACCAAAATCAAATCTCCAAAATTACCTATACAGTGTTGACGGGGACATTACAAAGAAATATTTATTCAAGTATGGTTGCAAAACTTGCTACATACATGTAGATTGTTTAGGTACTGCAGATGCGCATGAGGGTATCCAAATTTTTTATCTGAACCCCTGGGATCATTGGCTGAGGTCTTAGGTCACTACTCTTAACCGACATTGAGAGGAAATGAGATCTCAAGCCCTGTGGCCCAATGAAACCAACAGGTTTTATAAGAATGAAAGGCCAGGCTCATACTGCTTTGATTGGACAGGCTTAGATCCTGTTACCAGTTTACCAGTACTTTTAAACAGTAGACAGATAGATACATGTAGACAGACGTATCTTTAGACGTATTGGATGAAAGAAAAAGGATAAATTGACAGATTGATATTTTTTTTACGGCTTTGGTTTGATGACCCTTTTAAAGATCAGACTCTTATTTCAAGCCGATCGTGGACAAAAACTGGATAGAAACCACCTGGCCTTCTGTTGCAGAACACTGCATCTCACATGTGACCCAAGCACTCAAACCACAAGTTCACAACCGTGAGAGACCTCTTATCCACTTGGCCACGAGGGCCTGTCGACAAATAGGGTAGCGGCCCCCGCCCATTGGTGTTTGAAGAAATAGATGAGCTGCATGATGATACCTCGTGCAGAGCTGAAATCCGACCGCACATGAGTACTGGTAAAGCGCGTAGAGGATCGAAGCCTGTCATAGCAATGTGGTGCGAGTCAGGTCGTCCATGCTTATAAACCCGATTGGTTTCATTGGGCCACAGGGCTTGAGAAGTCTATCCATCTCAGTGTCGGGTAATGCACAAGTCATTTGAAACCAATGCCCCCCACCTACGGGGAGAGCGCGGACAATGACTTTTCACTTTTCACAGCCCTGCACTGCGGGGGACCTCCAGAAGGTCACAGCCCCACTGTTTATAATAGTTCGTTCCACTGGGTGTATATTTGCATAATATCAAAACCAAGGTTGGTCGGTAAATACCGGTGGCGGGAATTCCCACTGGTATTTACAGGTAATTACCATCCTGGGAAATACTCCAAATTTCAGCAAAAATGGGAAATAGTGGGAAATATGATTTTTGTATAGTTATTTCATAGAAAAACACTATAATATTTGTGTAATTTAATTGAAATAATGAACAGTTAGCTATTTTGCAGTATGCTTCCCCATACATATATGTCATAAGTCTGCTTTTACTCAATCAAACACAAGCATAAATATAAAGTGATCTGTGGTTATGTAGGGTGAAGAGTTATTTAAAATCACTCATATGCTTAAGAAGATAAAATACCATAATGAACAAACAGTGGAGGCCCTGATCAGATGCCATGTTTTGATCTGGGCCTGCACTGTTTGCCAGGGTACCCTGGTAAAATGGGTTAAGGATGTTAAATTACACTAGAATAGGTTTGTTTGCAAGTTTGCCAAGTAATCACACTCCTAATGCTAAAGCTGTGATAATTTAATTATTTGTTTGAGACAGGTATTAAAAGGACACAGTTACAGGAATTTAAGCATAAAAGGTTTCTTAAATTATCTACAGAAAAAATTACATGTATTAACAAGTCAAGGGAAATCGCTAAAAGTTAAATACTTATATTTTAGAATCACATTCGAAAAGAAATTATATACATTCTATATGCAGGCAAGGGTCCAAGGGACTATAGATCTTTATAGTTATTCAATGTAAAAAGGGCTGGAAAATTCTCCAAAAATTCACTTGTCCTACATAACTAAGTGCATGTAAACTTTGGTAAATGTTGCAAGGACTAAACAAACTTTTACTTGTCTTTCAATTTTTTGTCATTGCAAGCAGACAAGTGGAATTTCCAAGCTCTGCATGAACTTGAAATAATTTTGCTTACAAATAGCTAGGTAGTTGGGGTATATTAAGCAGTCTCAATTGGTACCACCTATGTAAATATATATTTCCCTGTATTTCCCGGGAACATGCTTATAAACCCTATTGGTTTCATTGGGCGACAGGGCTTGAGATGTTATTTCATCTCACTGTTGGGTAAAAGTCCCACAAAATTGGAAGCAACGTCTCCAAAATGACCTACATAGTGTTGACAGGGACGTTAAACATCAAATCAAACAAAATTAACGGCACTGCAGGGAACACAGAGGGTAACTACCTGCACATTAGCCCAGCTATCCCCTGTAGGTGGTGGGGGGGGGGGGCAGTGGTTACAAATGACTAGTGCATAAAAGTCCCACAAAATTGGAAGCAACATCTCCAAAATGATGTTAAACATGATCTATCCAGTGTTGACGGGGACGTTAACCTCAAATCAAACATACAAAGCTAGGCTGGTACAATTCTGAGTGTTTTGCTCAAGAATGGCCGATGGCTCAGTGGTGCTTACACTTGCCTCTGATGCTAGAGCCCCCCCCCCCCCCCCCCATTCGATCCCCAGAGCCCAAAAACGCTCCATTGGCTTAATATTAATACCAAAAAGTGCACAGTCCTTCGGATCTGGACGTTAACTAGAGGCCCCCTGTGCAGGAAGAGTCATCTCCTGTGCAGGTTTGAGACCCCTACTGTTATTACATGATTAGGCTGTAGGCTTTCAACCCTGCAACCTGGAGTGTATGTAATGTAATTATGTACACCTCCGAAGCCCCCGCCCATAGGGACTTGAAGAAATATATGGGCTGCATGATGCTTCCACGCCGAGCTGAATCCGGCCCGCACACTAGTACTGGTAAACCGCTTAGAGGATCTAAGCCTGTCCAGGAACCGCGGTGCGAGGAGGACCGTCCATGCTAATAAACCCTATTGGTTTTCTATCTATCTATCTTCTGATACTGCGTCGGTCACATTTGACCATTACCGCAGGTGTATATTACATACACTCCAGTTTTGCAGGATGAAAGCCTACACAGTAATCATGTAATTACTGTAGGGATCTTTAACCTGCACAGGGGATGGTTCTCCCTGCACAGGGGGGCCTCCAGTTAACGTCCCGATCCGAAGGACGGTGCACTTAATGACATTCATCCCTGCAAATGATGCCAATGGAGCGTGTTCGGACACCGAAATTTTATCGCCGCTGCCGGGGATCGAACCCGGGACCTCTAGCATCAGAGGCAAGTGCACTAACCACTGAGCTATCACGCTTCATTGGGCGACAGGGCTTGAGATGTCATTTCATCTCAATGTCGGGTAAAAGTCCCACAAAATTGGAAGCAACGTCTCCAAAATGACCTTTACAGTGTTGACGGGGACGTTAAACCTCAAATCAAACAAAATGTACACCTCCGATCGCAGTATAAGTAGAAAGATTTCTGGCGTGGGACTTGAACCCCGAAAAGTGCAGGTTAAAGCCCTGCAGGTTAAAGCCCTCTGCGGGAATTACTAGCACATGACTGCCAATGTACTTTGTAGGAATATCGACTGCAATGTCAACAGTTGAGCAGGTCTTGTGCTGCAGCTGTGAGCTGTTCAATTTTTTGTACTTTCAGTTTCAGCCTCGCCCTCGGTGCTCGGCCAACTGTAACGTGAGAAATACGCAAATATTGGCCCAAATATTTATATAAAAGTATAGTTGTCTTTGAAGTTCCAACTGAATGTGAAATTACTGCATTGTTGTTCTTACCGAAATTCTTCTAATAACTAAGGCATTGGTAATTATACGCCTCTGGCGGGCTGACAGCTTGAAACAAAATGGCGACATATCGGTCTTCAACTGTATGCAAATGAGCTTGTTGCCGGGGAGCTACTGGTTTCCGTCGCCTACTATCACAGGCGAGAAAGACGCCAAATAATCGGTAACCATTATTCATGAGCCTAAACATAGACGTTATTTCATTGGATCACGGTTCAATTGGAATACTCAGAGTTATTCGCTGTGTTTTAATCATTCGAATTTTTTTTCGTACCTTGACGAAAGCTTTTCAGGCCTATGGTATGTTCTATCCCATAGTTCCATACGCGTTACCATTTGACGCCACCGCGTGGCTGCTTCGCAGCCACAAGGCGGTGTCGCTATTAAACGTCATGAAACTGAATTAAAATGGATTAAATTATTACTGACACCTTTTCCTTTGAGCTTTAATGACAACATTTATCATGCGGGTAAAATATCTAAAATGCCCGATTTTGATATTTTCTCACGTCTGGACTGTCGAAAACGTAAAACTAGATCGCCCGGCACCAGCAAAAAATGGCAACTATAAATGTTAATTATGTGCTTTTAAAAGAAACAATACCAGGCTGAAACGACTGTCCATAATATTTTTGAATCATTGACGCCCCTCAATGCTTGCTTTTCTAAGTTCATTACCCTTTTCTGTATTACGTATTTTGGTCACAGAAGCGAATAAACTCACGATAGTTTTAATCAGTTATACGATGCTGCTCTTTGAACTAGAGGTTATACTCGGCATGCTCGTCGTCCTTTCATCGATTCTGAAATTAATCGTAAACGCCATTGCATCAAAATATCCTTCATTAATACGGGTTTAGATTTCATAGACTTACTTAGTATCTTCCGTGACAGTTCAGTGATTTTATCTATTCCTGCTTATTTTCAAAATACTAAAACACCCATAATTTGCTATAAATAAATACAATAAACCTGTTAGATCTATCATTTTCAATTTCAATAAACTTGTTTCTGAGCTTGATATTGACACTAACACTCCTGATACCGGTGATTGTAAAACTTCAGTGTATTGCTATCCTGCTGCTGGTCATATTATTACTGGCAATTTAGAAATTATTCCTGATTCTAGGATACGAAATATAATTTCTAAAGGACCGACATATCGATTTCCTTCTAAGTGTAGAGATCAAATCGCAGCTGCCTTGAATTGATTTTGTAATCGATGGTGTAAACGAGATTATGTGGAGCATAACGCTCTCAAAGAATGGAAACTTAGCATTCTGAAACTAGTGAACAAACATAGTTCTTTCTACTCTAATAATACGAACTTATTACCTCCTAAACCTAAGAGCTCTTTACGTCACCTTAAACTAGGTATTCAGGAATGTCATAAGAAGTTTGTTTTGGATCAAGCAGATAATACCGCTAACAATGTGGTAGTTAACACTCTTCAGCAGGACTTGGTGGTACTAAGGCTTATGAGCTGCGGTCTTTGATGTAGAGAGGGCTTTAGTCGATGACAACATTTGTCGTTCGGTTTTCTGTATGTGTTACAGAAGGCCAATACGTTGTATCGGTTGCCTAAACTTCATTAAAGACCATACAAAACACGGTTCATTGCCAATTAAAGCACTTGTACCATCACTGAACTTTCCAAATTGTAAACTTCATGTTTTACTGTCATCAAAAACATATTACGACAAAGCCTATGAAAGATCTGGGAGAAATCTGTTTTGGTCTATAAAATATTCTAATGAAGTTTTGATTTAATTGAAATCCAGACGCTTTCGTGCTTCAAGTCCGTCTACTTATGATTCCCACTCTTCACACTACACTCCCTCATAATCTTAAAAAAGAAAAAACTTAATGTTTTAATTGAATGGACAATTCATAGGAAAGACCCCCTCTATCTTGCGTGTAATGCAAAAATTTGTTTTTCACTTCCTAAGAGCATAAAAATTATACTTTATGGTCATGTCAGAAAGTGTGTGAAGCTCTCACCTCACTAATTGACAATATTTACAAAATATTTATTACTAAGTTATTTAGACAAGTCGTGGGTATTCCGATGGATACAAACTGCGCACCCATTGTGGCTGAAGTATGAAAGAGACTTTATGATGTCCCTTGCCGTTGAAAACCAATCTGAAATCATTGAAGCCGTTAGCTCGACTTCTAGATATTTGGATTATTGATTAAATATTGACAATAGAAGTGGAGGCAATGATCAGGAATCGATACAATCAACCCACAGCTCCCATCAGAGACAACAAAGGGAAAGAAACACAAACATGAAACAACAGACCCTAATGGAAACGTCAATAGCGGAAAGCCAAAAGGACAGTTACTTTCCCACAAAATGGCCAATAGGCTATCCAAAATGCATATTTCGATGGTTTGATCAGTCACATTTACACCCCCCCACCCCCATCAGAACTTCAGTTAAATAAAGCAAATTCTTCTCATACCGAGGCCCCGTTTTTTTATTTTCATCTACCTATTGTAGATCGGATTGTTTGTTGCAAAATTTATGATAAACGCGATTATTTTAATTTTGCGAGTGACAAGGTGAGTTTTTGGGATCACTTTTTGTCCGTCGTCCGTCGTGCGTGCGTGTGAACACACTAGAGGTCACAGTTTTGTGCCAATCATCATCAAACTTGGTCAGAATGATAATCATGAAAATATCTCGGTCAAGTTTGAATATGGGTCATGGCAGGTCAAAAAGTAGGTCAGTAGGTCAAATCAAAGAAAAACCTTGTGAACACTCTAGAGGCCAAAGTTTTGGGCCAATCGCCATCAAACTTGCTCAGAATGATCATCTTGACAATAACTCGGTCAAGTTCGAATATGGGTTATGCCGGGTCAAAAAGTAGGTCAGTAGATCAAATCATAGAAAAACCTTGTGAACACTCTAGGGGGCACAGTTTTGATCCGATCGTCACCAATCTTGCTCAGAATGATCGTCTTGACAATAACGGGGACAAGTTCGCATATGGGACATGTCGGGCCACAAAGTAGGTCAGTAGGTCAAATCATAGGAAAACCTTGTGAATACACTAGAGGCCACAATTTTGGTCCGATAATTATCAAACTTGCTCAGAATGATTATCTTGACAATATCTCGGTCAAGTTCGAATATTAGTCATGTCGGGTCAAAAAGTAGGTCGGTATGTCAAATCAGAGAAAAACCTTGTGAACACACTAGAGGCCACGGTTTTGGTCCGATCATCATCAAATATGCCCAGAATGATCATCTTGACAATATCTCAGTCAACTTCGAATATGGGTGTTGTCGGGTCAAAAAGTAGGTCAGTAGGTCAAATCATAGAAAAACCTTCTGAACCCACTAGAGACCACAGGTTTGGTCCAATCGTCACCAAACTTGCTCAGAATGAGCATCTTGATAATACCTTGGTCACGTTCGAATATGGGTCATGTCGGGTCACAATGTAGGTTGGTAGGTAAAATAATAGAAAAACCTTGTGAATACACTAGAGGCCACAGTTTTAGTCCAATCATCATCAAACTTGCCCAGAATGATAATCTTGACAATGTCTCAGTGAATTTCGAATATGGGTCATGTTGGGTCAAAAAGTAGGTCAGTAGGTCAAATCAGAGAAAAACCTTCTGAACACTAGAGGTCACAGTTTAGGTTCGATCATCATAAAACTTGCCCAGAATGATCATCTTGACAATTTCTCGGTCAAGTTCTGATACGGGTCATGTCGGGTCATAAAGTAGGTCAAATCATAGAAAAACCTTGTGAACACTCTAGGGGCCACAGTTTTGGTCCGATCGTCATCAATCTTGCTCAGAAAGATCGTCTTGACAATATCTGGGACAAGTTCGCATATGGGACTTGTCGGGCCACAAAGTAGGTCAGTAGGTCAAATCATAGAAAAACCTTGTGAATACACTAGTGGTCACAGTTTTGGTCCGATAATCATCAAACTTGCTCAGAAAGATTATCTTGACAATATCTCGGTCAAGTTCGAATATGAGTCATGTCGGGTCAAAAAGAAGGTCAGTATGTCAAATCAGAGAAAAACATTGTGAACACACTAGAGGCCACGGTTTTGGTTCGATCGTCATCAAACTTGCCCAGAATAATCATCTTCACAATATCTCAGTCAACTTCGAATATGGGTGTTGTCGGGTCAAAAGTAGGTCAGTAGGTCAAATCATAGAAAAACCTTCTGAACACACTAGAGACCACAGGTTTGGTCCAAACATCATCAAACTTGCTCAGAATGAGCATCTTGATAATATCTTAGTCACGTTGGAATATGGGTCATGTCGGGTCACAATGTAGGTTGGTAGGTCTAATCATAGAAAAACCTTGTGAATACACTAGAGGCCACAGTTTTGGTCCAATCATCATCAAACTTGCCCAGAATGATCATCTTGACAATGTCTCAGTCAAGTTCGAATATTGGTCATGTTGGGTCAAAAAGTAGGTCAGTTGGTCAAATCAGAGAAAAACTTCCTGAACACTTCCTGAGGCCACAGTTTAGGTTCGATCATCATAAAACTCGCCCAGAATGATCATCTTGACAATATCTCGGTCAAGTTCGAATACGGGTCATGTCGGGTCATAAAGTAGGTCAGTAGGTCAAATCATAGAAAAACCTTGTGAACGCACCAGAGGCCACAGGTTAGGTCCAATCATCAACAAACTTGCTCAGAATGAGCATCTTGATAATATCTTGGTCACGTTCGAATATGGGTCATGTCGGGTAACAATGTAGGTTGGTAGGCCAAATCATAGAAAAACCTTGTGAACACACTAGAGGCCTCAGTTTTGGTCGGATCACCATCAAAATTGCTTAGAATGATAGTCTTGACAATATCTCGGTCAAGTTCGAATTTGGGTCATGTCGGTCAAAAGGTAAGTCAGTAGGTCAAATCGTAGAAAAACCTTCTGAACACACTAGAGGCCACAGTTAAGGTTCGATCATCATAAAACTTGCCCAGAATGATCATCTTGACAATATCTCGGTCGAGTTAGATTACGGGTCATGTCGGATCATAAAGTAGGTCAGTAAGTCAAATCATAGAAAAACCTTGTGAACACACTAGAGGCCACAGTTTTGGTCCGATCATCATCGAACTTGCCCAGAATGATCATTTTGACAATATCTCAGTCAAGTTCGAATATGTGTCATGTCTGGTCAAAAAGTAGGTCAGTAGGTCAAATCAAAGCAAAACCCTCTGAACAGACTTGAGGCCACAGTTTTGGTACTTGAGGCCACAGTTTTGATCCGATCATCATCAAACTTGCTCAAAATGATCATTTGACAATGTCTTGGTTAATTTCGAATATGGGTCAGGTCTGGTCATTAAGAAGGTCAGTAGGTCAGATTGTTGAAAAACCTTGTGAACACAATAGAGGTCCCAGTTTTGGTGCAATCATCATCAAACTTGCTCAGAATTATCATCTTGACAATATCTGGGTCAAGTTTGAATATGGGTCATGTCGGGTCAAAAAATTGGCCAGCAGGTCAGATCATAAAAAAACAATGTGAACACACTAGAGGCCACAGTTTTGGTCCGATCATCATCGAACTTGCCCAGGATGATGATCTTGACAATATCTCAGTCAAGTTCGAATATGGGTCATGTATGATCAAAAAGTAGGTCAGTAGGTCAAATCATAGAAAAACCCTCTGAACACACTTGAGGCCACAGTTTTGGTCCGATCATCATCAAACTTGCTCAAAATGATAATTTGACCATGTCTCGGTTTATTTCGAATATGGTTCATGTCTGGTCCATAAGAATGTCAGTAGGTCAGATTGTTGAAAAACCTTGTGAACACACTAGAAGTCCCAGTTTTGGTCCGATCATCATCAAACTTGCTCAGAATTATCATCTTGACAATATCTGGGTCAAGTTTGAATATGGGTTATGTCGGGTCAAAAAGTAGGCCAACAGGTCAAATCATAGAGAAACGTTTTGAACACTAAGAGGCCACAGTTTTAGTCAAACCACCATTAAACTTGCTCAGAATGATCATCTGGACAATATCTCAGTTAAGTTCGAATATGGGTCATGTCAAATCAAAAAGTACATCGGTAAGTTAATTTGTCATAACTTTTGAACCGTTTGAGATAGAGCCTTCATTTTTGGCATATAGGTTCCTTGTGACAAGGGCTTCCCACTCATATAAAGATGTGACCTGTGACTTTGACCTGTGACCTACTTTATCATAACTTTTGAACCATATGACCTAGAGCCTTCATATTTGGCATGTATGTTACTTGTGACAAGGTTTTCTCAAATTTTCGAAACTTTTGACCCATGACCTTGACCTTTGACCAACTTTGTCATAACGTTTGAAGCATTTGAGATACAGCCTTCATATTTGGCATGTAGGTTCCTTTCGACAAGGGCTTTCTATTCATACATTAAATGATCTTTGACCTTTTTCCGTGACATTTGACCTATTTTATTTTAACTTTTGAACCATGTTGTGTAGATGACCCTCTAGGAAAATAGCATAAACGATTAGCAAATGGTCACAAGAGCTAAAAATAGAAAAACATTGTAAATTTGCTTCAAATGCGAACTCCTTCTAAACCCTTGGGCCAATTGGATTTCAAACTTCACCGGAATGTTGCCTAGGTGACTCCCTACCAAAATAGTTAAAACCTATTCCACTCAAATGAACAAGATGGCTGCCAGAGCTAAAATAAAAAAAAAATCTTCAAACGACAATTCCTTCTGTACCCTTGGGACAATTTCATTCAAACTTCGAAGTAATGTTGCTTAGATGACCCTCTACCAAAAAGGCTAAAACGATCCCGCTCCGATGAACAAAATGGCCACCGGAGCTGAAAATGGAAAAATATTGAAAATTTGATTCAAACGTGAACTCCTCCTAAACCCTAAAGCCAATTTGATTCAAACTTCACAGGAATTTAGCCTAGGTTACTCCCTACCAAGTAAGCTAAAATCACTCTGCTGATGAACAAGATGGCCACCAGAGCTAAAAATAGAAAGTACTCGAGACAGTGACAAACAGGTGAGCGAACCAGGGCCCTGTGGGCTTTCTTGTTAACTTTCCTTTCTTGTATGATGATGTTCCTCGTGCATCATCCTATGGCATTTATATTTCGCAATTTATTCGATTTTACAGAGTGTCTAGTCATATAGCTGACTTGAACACTCGTCTTAAATTGTTAACTGCTTAACTTTTATCAGGGTTATCAGTATCAGAAAATACACAAAGTCTTTTCAAATTTTTATAGACGTCATTCCGATTTAATTTGAAAATTCATTGTTGAACTTAAATCTCTTCTGCAATAAGGTCTATCGGAACCCGAATAGTATGGTTACTTAGTATAGAAATTCAGAAAAATATATAAATGCAATGGTACCAGCACCCAATTTCGTAATATCATTCTTCGATATAAAAAGATTGGATACAACATAAATTGTTAACTGCTAAACTTCTTAATCAGGGTTATCGGTACCATAAACAACCCAAAGCATTTTCATAATTTTATAGACGGCATTCCGATTTAATTTCAAAATTCAATGTTGGACTTAACTCTTCTGCAACAAGGGATATCGGAACCCGAATTTTATGGTGACTTAGTATATAAGTTCAGAAAAACATATAATTGCAATAACTTCAGGACCCAATTGCGTAAAATCATTCTTCGATATAAAAAGATTGGATACAACATAAATGCTATACGACAGACTGCACGCATGGTAGTTAACCCAATCACGGTTGACAACTTTGCTTCCCTCTTTAATTTTACGTTCCAGGGCGGTTCTTCTGTCGTGGTTTATTTTTGTCATGGTTTGTCTTTGAGTTTGTGTATTACTTATATTATTTTGTTTTGGATAGCCAATTGGCCATTTAATGGGAAAGTAACTGTCCTTTTGGCTTTCCGCTATTGATGTTTCCATTAGGGCCTAGTTGATTCAAGTTTGAACTTCTTTCCCTTTGGTGTATGATGAGAGCTGTGGGTTAATTCTATCGATTCCTGGTAATTGCCTGCACTTCCATTTTGTTTCGCTCAGATGAACAAGCGCTGGAGTTAAAAATCGAAAAGGCAACTCCTGCTGCATCCTTGAGCTTAGTTGATTTTTAATCGAGAGGAATGTTGTTAAGGTTGCCAAAATAGCTAAAATTGTTCTGCTTGGATTATCAAAATGGCCGCATGATCCAAAAATAGGAAAAAACCTTCAAAATATTTGTTTTAATTGCCAACTCCTTCTTGGAGATCAACAGAAACACTTTTTATGATTATATGAACTAATAGTACTTCAAAGTATACAAAACAAGGCAGGAAACCAGACTGAAAGCTGAAAACTAGACTGAGAACATTTCTAGGTTTTATTGTGTTATAACTTACTATTTAGCTTGACATATGCAAGAAAGATGCTTGGACTCTTATGATGTCATTTGAAGTATAATGAAATTTTAAATCTATTATCTGAATTTTAAGATTCCCTTTGGTACCACAAAATAAAATGTCTGAAGGAAAACAACTGCAATATTCATCAATTCACTCTGAATCTGAAATATTTTTGAAACTTTTCTTCCACTTGATCAGTTTGATAAATGTGGGTGGTGCTTAAGGAGGGTCGCGCATAATTGACTCTGCCGTAATCAGGTTCGAATTTTTACCTCAAAATGATTTTTGTTTCTATTTAGTTTTCAAAGTTTTTTCTGAGGTTTTTGTAACATTTAATAACCATTGCAATGTGCATTTTGTTATAAATTATTTTGCGACTTCATAGACTACTTTCCGGTCTAGTCCGCATGGCTGGAAGCACAGGAAAATAGAGGGATAAACAGACTAACCCTGTATTTTTCAGCTACTGGTTTGTTTCCACCGATTGCAGCCCATCAGCTGTCTCTGAACTCTCTTTAACGCACGATGTTTACTTTATTTTCCATTGGTGTCAAAAATATAGCCTCGAAGAGTCTATCAGTTCACATATTCCACGGCCATACTTTGTCAACACAAACAAAACACTGAATCAATAGTGACGTTTACTTTAGTTTGCGTGACGTCATATATATGGAAAGAAAACACTGCCATATTTGATAACTAAAAGTGCAGACTGTAATGCCTGGCAGCGCACAATATTCTTTTAACTGTCAGTCGCAGTCTCAGGTTCAATTACTGTTAAGCTATCGCAGTGAACAAATAGCCTGTGCCAGCACCCATAATTAGGATCTTGCACTCAACAGGTGTAGGCCTGTCCATGTTAATAAACTCTATTGGCTCAATTTGCGGCGGGGTTTTAGTTGACATTTCATCTTAAGGTCGGGTAAATGTCCCACAAAATATGAAGCGACGTCTCCGAAATGACCTTTACAGTGTTGACGGGGACGTTAAACCTCAAATCAAACAAACAATAATCAAGCATAAACAAAAGGGTGTAAAAGAAAAAATCCCTTTGATCTGTTTCGAATATAAGGATGATGGTTTAAGTTGTGCCACACGGAGCCTTTGTATGCCCACACATCCACCATCATAACAGAATTTTGTCAATGTACCGGCTCCAGCCAATCGGGCTGCATAATGCTTTCACGCAGAGCTGAAACCGACCGCACGTGAGAACTAGTAAACCGCTTAGAGGGTCTAAACCTGCCCAGGAAAATGGGTCCGAGTCGGACCGTCCATGCATATAAACCCTATTGGTTTCGTTGAGCGGCAGGGCTTGAGATGTCATTTTAACGTCAACATAATATTGGTCATTTGGGAGAGGTTACTTCCCAATTTGTGGGTCTTTTTACCCGACATTGAGATGAAACCTGACAGCCAGTGAAACCAATCTATATGTTTATAAGGGCCGTCCGTCTTGCACCACTTTACCCGGGCAGGGCGGTCTACTCGTACTCATGAATGATTGGGTTAGTATCATGCAGCACAATCTTTTTCTTCAAGGCCAGTTCGGGGCTATCATGCATTGTAGAGACTATATATATATATATGAGAAGTTTTTGGGCGACGCCTTTGAAGTGGTGTAGCACACTGAAGTGATTCAGCTATGATTACAAAGGCCCCCCAGAACAGAACTCGCATGACAAGACATAAAGCACAATGATGTAATGCATTTGGCTGAGAAAAGAGTCTTGAGGAACACCGACCTTCAATTCGAATTCTTCAATGGAACCAACACAAAAACGCATACGGCTCCGCGAATTAGCATACACCCACTGGACCATTCGAACATTCCACTCCTCCACTTCAAATTTTCTCTGTGCCTCCCAGATGACTTTCCGAGACACTCAACCAAATGCCTTCTCAAGGTTCACGAAAGCCATTATGTGGGAATGCAACTGCCATTTTGGCTTTTCGCTAGTGATGTTTCCATTACGGTCTAGTTATTCATGTTCGTGGCTCTTTCCCTTTGGTGTGTTTGATCGGAGGTGTTGGGTAATTGTATCGATTCCAGGTCATTGCCATCACTTCTATCCACTTTCGGAAAGTAAAAGGATAACTTATCTCACCTCCCTTTCACAGTTTGCATAAACAGGCAATAGATAATTAAATAGCGTTTCCGGTCAATATGGCATGAAAAAAAAAACTTGTCAATATTATAGAAAAAATATAATTAGAAGTGTTTCTACTTTCCCTATAACGTTGGCAGGAACTTAAATGGGAAAAGGGAAATTTTATATTCTTTTGCATCAGCTTATTGTATTTTTTTTTTTTTTTTTTTTTTTTTTTATCAATTTCAACCCATTTCATTACGGGGTGGGGTAATAAATTGTCAAAAAAGAAAGCTAAAAATGTATAATAATGTTTCCCAGGTATATTAATAACATACATCTGACATTGTTTGAACGTCTGCGACAATGTTAATGGCTTCATATCTTTTAAACATGAACAAAACGACAATATGGCTATATCAGAACATGCATTGTTTGGCCAGAAAAATTCAGTTTTTAACACCATAAAACTTGTTTCAATTCTTATGAAATACTTTGATTCATATCACATTAAGGAAGCAAAAGCATGTGCAATAATAAAGGTATAATCCTTGTTCTTGTCATTTAAACAATATCTTAATGCTTTTTTAGCCATTTTTATTGGGGGGTGGGGTAATTTTTTCTGCAATATTTCTCTCAGATGCCTGGTGACATGGTCAAATTTCACGCATATTTCGTGTATTTAATATTATTACACAATATATGTGAAAATAAGAAAAATCTAAAGACGAAAAATGCATTCTTTTTCAAATATAGCGAAAATTGCATCTCAAACCAGCAAAACATGCAGAAAAGGACATTTGTAAATAGGTGTTTCGACAAAAATCTGTGAAAGAGTTTGTCTTTTACACATAGGTACGCAAACATGACATTATCCTGCATTGTGTTTTATTTAACCAAACTTGGAAATATTGTTTTAAACAATTGTTATCGACAATTTGTCAATGACTGGGGTAATTATTGAAACATTCGATAAATTCGAAAACAGAACCCATCTTTAAGGCTAAAAAGCTCGAAAAAAAGCTTGGTGTGCCTATATTTTTATACCGGCAAACGAGTGCAGGGATTTCAAGCTACAAAATATAAGCAAATAAAAAAAATCTAAAGAGAAAAGAATTGCTCCCCACCCTCCTTAAGCTAGTTTGCATTAAATTTTATGGTACTGTAATGTTTGTAAGAAATTGTACGAGGCGGTTTTCAAGAGAGTTCTTCTCTCAGTATTATCTACATGTATTTGTTGTATTCATCAGTTTGAAAAATGTTCTGACATTTTCAGTTCACCTTTAACCCTTGGGCCAATTCAAACTTAAGCGAGAGTATGTTGAGCATAAAGCCCTTAAGGACTGGAAACATAGCATTTTAAAACTAGTGAATAAACGCATTTCTTTCTATTCTCAAAATACTAACTTATTACCTCCTAAGCCCAAGACGTCTTTACGTCATCTTAAACTAGGTATTCAAGAATTTCATAAGAAGTTCATTTTGGCCCCTGCAGACAAGTCCGCTAACAACGTCGTCGTTGTGTGACGGCTCCACTATGTTAACACGCTTAAGCAGGAGCTTGGTGGTACTAAGGCCTATGAACTTCAGCCTTTAGCTGAAGAGAGAGCTATAGTAGATAAACATGTTTGTCTTTCAGCCACCAAGTTAGCTGTGTGTGTTAACGAAGGCCAAGACAAGCTTCCTACGCTATACTGGTTACCAAAACTTCATAAAAAAACCTTACAAAGCACGGTTTATTGTAAATTCTAGCTCTTGCACTGCCACTGAACTTTCTAAATTATTAACTTCCTGTCCTACTGCTATTAAAACGCATGTAATTAGATATTGTGATAAAGTCTTTGAAAGATCAGGAAGAAATCTGTTTTGGTCTATAAAAATTCGAATGAGGTTTTGAATAAATTGAAATCTAGACATTTTCGTGCTTCTAGTCTGTCTACCTACGATTTTTCCACTCTTTACACTACACTTCCTCATAATCTTACAAAAGAAAAGCTTAATGATTTAATTGAATGGGCTTTTCACAGAGAAGATTCTCTCTATCTTGCATGTAATGTCAGAAATGTATTTTTCACTTCTAAAGAGCATAAGAATTATACACTTTGGTCATGTCAGAAAGTGTGTGATGCCCTCACCTTTCTACTTGACAATATTTATATTAGATTCTGTACTAGATTATTTAGACAAATTGTTGGTATTCCGATGGGTACTAATTGCGCACCTCTTGTGGCTGATCTGTTCTTGTATTGTTATGAAAGAGACTTCATTTTGTCGCTTTCCATTGATAACCAATCTGAAATTATTGAAGCTTTTAGCTCTACTTCTAGATATTTAGATGATTTATTAAATATTGATAATACCTATTTTGATGGTTTGATCAGTCAGATTTACCCCCTAGAACTTCAGTTAAATAAAGCAAATTCTTCTGATACCGAGGCCCCGTTTTTGGATTTACATCTATCTATTGTAGATGGATTTGTTTCGTGCAAAATTTATGATAAACGCGATGACTTTGATTTTGAGATTGTAAATTTTCCTTTTTTGGATGGTGATGTTCCTCGTGCGCCATCCTATGGCGTTTATATTTCGCACTTAATTCGATTTGCTAGAGTGTGTAGTCACGTAACTGACTTCAACACTCGTAATAAATTATTAACGGCTAAACTCCTTAATCAGGGTTATCGGTACCATAAACTACGCAAAGCCTTTTCAAAATTTTATAGACGCCAATCTGATTTAATTTCAAAATTCAATATTGGACTTAAATCTCTTCTGCAACAAGGTCTATCGGAACCCGAATTTTATGGTGACTTAGTATATAAATTCAGAAAAATATATAACCGCAATGACTTCAGCACCCAATTTCGTAAAATCATTCTTCGATATAAAAAGATTGGGTACAACATGGATATTATACGACAGACTGCATGCATGGTAGTTAACCCAATCACGGTTGGCAACTTTGCTTCCCTCTTTAATTGTCAGGCCTCAGATTCTATGACGGCTCCAACGTAAAGGCTTATTGAAAATTAGAGAGATAATGTTGGTTAGTGCCTGATGCTCTGTCTCTGGTCGGGCTCATCGGAGTCTAACTGTTGGTTTTCTTTTGCTCCAGCATTTCAGTGGTTTCTTGCTGTCGAGTCCTCACCGTTGTCTCCCCTCTGTGGTTCTTTGATTTTTGTGTTCACGGAGATGTTGCACTGATGAGTTAGGAGGCCTTCATGCGGACTGAACAAATTATTTGTCTAAATCGCGACGGAAGTAAGGGCGAGGATTGTGGCCACGTAAAATCGATTTAAGCCCCCCAGTGGAATCTTCCACTGACCGTTCCAAGGCGGCTCTTCTGTGGCGATTTATTTATGTTGTTGTTTGTTACTTACTGTGTGTATCACTTGTGTCTTTTGGTTTTGGATGGCCATATGGCCATTTTGTGGGAAAGTAACTGTCCTTATGGCCTTCCTTTGTTTAGGTTTCCATTATGGTCTGGTCGCTTAATGTTTGTATTTCTTTCCCTTTGGTGTCTTTTATGGGTGGAGTAAGTTAATTGTATCAATTCCTGATCTTTGTTTTACTTCTACTTTTCATATCAATGTTGCTTTGATGAACCAAACAAGTGTTTAGCTCTGATGAACAAGATGGTCGCCAGAGCTAAAATTAGATAAAAAATCTTTAAATGGCAACTCTTCCTACACTTGGGCCAATTTTATTCAACCCTAATTGGAATGTTGCTATAGTGACGCTTTACTATAATAAGCAAAACGGGTTAGCTCCGGTGAACGAGATGATCACCAGAATTAAAATCGAGAAAGCGTTAAACGACATCTTCTCCTAACTCTTGAGCCAATTTCATTCTTTAAGAAGAAACGTGATATTATGAAATCAGGTGGGCGCTTCAGGGCCATCTTGGCCCTCTTGTCTAAGTTTTATAGACGTCATTTCGATTTAGTTTGAACTTTGTTTAGTTTATACTAATTTACGAGGGTAGGCTGAAAAGTTCTGAGCCTGACCAAGAAGCAGGCATCGAAGAGCCATGAAATTTTGTATTCATTAAATCCAAACCTTTATTACTTGATTTGACTCAAATGAGTTCAAGTTTACCTGCAATAACATAGAAGTTCTAGACTTTGAAAATTGATACTAGCACGTTTTTGAGAAAAAGGACAAAATCTAGCATCGTGGTGTCATCAATCACCTCCATAAAAAGGGGTTAGCTCCTAAGGACATTCATGCCGATATGGTTGCTACATAAGGGGATGATGCTCTTTCGTATGCAACCATGAAAAGGTGGGCATCAAATTTTAAGATGGGCACGGACAGCCTTGAAGATGTTGACCAGTGTTGACGACCCACAACGGCAACAACTGAGGAAACCATCAGCCATGTGCACTGGGCCGTGATGGATGACAGGCGTTTAACTGTGAATCAGTTAGCTAACACTGTTGGCATCTCCCGTGAACGAGTAGAGAACATTCTACACAGTGAATTAGGAATGTCGAAGGTTTCCGCCAGATGGGTGCCACGGCTTTTGACGCCTGACCAAAAGTTTACCAGACTGAACCTGTCACAAGCCAACTTGGCTATTTTTTGAAGCAGACGAAGATGGTTTATTTGACTGTTTTGTCACTCCGGATGAGTGTTGGGTTCATCACTTTGGGCCAGAGACCGAAAGACAATCCATGCAAAGGAAGCACCCTGGCTCACCCCCTCCAAAGAAGGCAAATGTCGTCTCCTCTGCAGGGAAGGTGATGACATCAGTGTTCTTGGATGTCAAGGGCATAATATTCATAGATTACCTTCAAAAGGGCAGAACAGTTAATGGGGAGTATTATGCAGATCTGCTAAAACAATTGCGAAAAGCAATTAAGGCTAAACGACCCGGAATATTGACAAAAGGGGTCTTGTTCCATCAGGACAATGTGCCTGCTCATAAATCGGTTGTCGCAATGGCTGCTTTGCATGACTGTGGCTTCAAACTTGTCGATCACCCTCCGCATTCACCTGATATAGCTCCATCAGATTATATCCTGTTTCCAAGCATTAAAAGAGCACTTGGCTGGGCAGCATTATCGGTCAGACGAGGGTGATAGCTGCTGTGGAGGAGTTTTTCAGGGACCAAGGTGAGACCTTCTATACCACTAGGATCCAAGGACTCCAGCATCGCTGGAGGAAGTGTGTGGACAGGAAGGGAAAAATAAGGCACTTTCAGCATGGACAAACCATTGGATCTTGGTCAGGCTCAGGACTTTTCAGCCTACCCTCGTATTTTAGTTCGATTGCGATGGAAGCTTAAAACTTATTTAATCGCTCTCTAACACTCATTCCGGATGTTTTCACGCTCGCGAGAGAGAGGCAGTGACTATTACACCAATGCTACTTATTTACCCCTGGTTGGACTTAGGCAGTGTCATTACGTGTCTTGCCCAAGGACACATCTCGATACCGGGTGGCGGAACATAAAATCTTTCTGCAGCAAGGCTAATAGTAACCCGAATATAAATTCAGAAAAATATGTGCATGTTATGATTTCAGTATCCAGTTTTGTACACACAATCTTCGAAATAAAAAATATTGGGTACAACATAAATGTTATACGACAGGCACGTCTGAACCTAGACAGAACAAAGGGCGAGATCTGTGACCACGTTTAATCAATATAAGCCAACCATACATCCCCAACCCCACAAAAAAGAGTAAAATATTTTTAATGACCGTTTCAAGACAGTTCGTCAGTTGTGGTTTATTATTGTTATAGTTTGTGCATGTAGTTATTGTTCATATCCCGTTGTTTTGATAGCTGTTTAGCCACTTTGTGAGAAATAGAAGTAAAGGCAAGGATCAAGAATCGATACAATTAACCCACACCTCCCATCAGAGACACCAAAGGGAAAGAAAAACAAACATTTACTAACTAGACCCTAATGGAAAAATCAATTGCGGATAGCCAAAAGGACAGTTACTTTCCCACAAAATGGCCAATTGAAAGGGGTGCGTTCCTATTGTGATCTTTTTATAAGTAATAGAGTCTTACTTGTATTTCTTGGCCCATAGGGGCTTGAAGAAATATTTTGGCTGCATGATGCTTCCACGCAGAGCTGAATCCGGCCCGCACACTAGTACTGGTAAACCGCTTAGAGGATCTAAGCCTGTCCAGGAACCGCGGTGCGAGGCGGACCGTCCATGCTAATAAACCCTATTGGTTTCATTGGGCGACGGGGCTTGAGAAGTCATTTCATCTCAATGTCGGGTAAAAGTGCCACAAAATTGGAAGCAACGTCTCCAAAATGACCTTTACAGTGTTGACGGGGACGTTAAAACTCAAATCAAACAAACAAATTACTTGTGTTTCTATCCCTCTGGGGTCTTAAATGGAGGTGGTGAGGTTATTGTATCAATCCTGGCCATTGCCTTCACTTATATTTTTTTTTTTTTTTTTTTTTTTTTTGCGTTTTGCAGCGTTGCATTTGATTATGTCGTACGACGATAATTTCACATGATAGATTTTTTACACTGATGTGTTTTCTTATAAAATGCATATTTAAGGAAAAACACTACCGATGTGCAAGAAAACTATTCATGGTTGTATAATAAAATGGTTATTGTCCTGATTATGTGAATGATGTTCCTGTTTTGGATGTAAGTGGTCACTGGCAAGCTCCAATATTCGTTTAAATCTGTGCAGTTATCCTATTTGAGTATGTGAACTAAGGAGGTTGTTTCTCATTTTTCAGCGATGGTTACTAAGCTGCAACTTATCCTCATATCAGAAAAAATCGGCTGGATTTGGTTTTGGTTTGCCAAAACTTGGAGGTTTGTTCTCACGCAAATCTAACGGTAATATACAGTTTTCATATTCGATGTACTGCAAATATTTCATCACTGTAGTCGTTATATTTTGTTCTTGGCGATGTTGCACTGATGCGGACTGAAAACAGTTTTTGTGTAGACCACGACAGTACCAAGTGTGAGGATTGTGGCAAGATAAAATCGACTTCAACCCATTCAGTACCAGAAACCCGTAAAGGGGTACCTTTGCAAACAGTGCAGACCCAGATCAGACGCCGCAGAACGCGGCGTCTGATCAGGGCCTACACTGTTTGGAAAAAAACTTAAGCCATTTCCCAAATAAATTTTGAAGAAAAATCAACCTGACACCCCTAAATTTGGAAATAGACTCCTGCCATATATAAGCTGGAAGATTCCATTTGGTACAAAAAGGGTTTAATCGCCCCCAGTTAAATCGTTGTACTGACCGTTGCAAGTCGGTTCTTGTGCCGTGGCTTATTGTAATAGTTCGTGTTTGCAAAATAGAAGTGAAGGCAATTACCAAAATCAATACAATCAACCCACAGCTCCCATCAGGGACACCAAAGTGAAAGAAGCACAAACATGAAACAGCTAGACCCTAATGGAAACATCAATAGCGGAAAGCCAAAAGGACAGTTACTTTACCAAAAAATGGCCAATTCGCTATCCAAAACAAAATAATATAAGAGATACATACACTCAAAGAAAGAAACATAACAAAAATAAACGCGACAGAAGAACCGGCTTGGAATGGTCAGTGAAACAAATTCCATTGGTGTGTGGGGTGGCTTAAATCGATTTTACGTGGCCACAATCCTCGCACGTTTTCCGTCGTGATTCAGACAAATAATTTGTTCCGTCCGCATGAAAGCCTCCTAACTCATCAGTGCAACATCTCCGTTAACACAAAAATCAACCAACCACAGAGATGAAAAAAACGGTGAGGACTCGACAGCAAGAAACCACTGAAATGCTGGGGCAACAGAAAACCAACAGTTAGACTCTGATGGGCCCGACCAGAGACACAGCATCAGGCACCAACAAAAATTACATAAAATTAGATACTCTCTAATTCTCACTAGCTTTACGCTGGAACCGTCATAGAATCTGAGGCCTGACCCACCGGCTTGCAATTGTATAAGCCTCCCCAGGAAAAGGGTGGATAGATCAACTGACGTGCTCAAAAAATGACTTAAAATTGTGTTGACTGGACCATTAAGCTCTAATACAAACGAAAAAAAAACTTCACTTAACCACAAAATAGCAAAATGTTTTTATGAACCGACATCTCTATGCATGCAAATATATTGTTCAATCAATAACCTTTGCAGTACATTACAACTTTGGAAATAAACACTTTGAAAAGCGTGTATAATTGTCTGTTTGTTTGTTTGTTAGTTTGTATTCGAATTTAACGGCTAAGTCAATACTATTTATGTCATTTTAGCCGGTCAGTTTACCTATCAATACTTTTCCTGGGCAGTCTTATACGTTAGCGATTAACCAGTACAGTGCAAATTCTTTCGCCAGAAACTGACAAATGCCCTTCTTGAATCAGCGGAAGGGAGAGAATGATTGAAAACATATTTCACGATCAATCTCAAGGAAAGAATGTTGATGACCCCAGCAGGTATCGAACCCGCGTCCTCCTCTCCTGTAAACAAGTCAGAGTTGCATCCGACTGAGCTACCGAGGCCGGCCGTATAATTGTCTGTGAACTCAGACAATTTGGAATTATATATTACAATTGCTTGCGGCTACTCGTTAGAAATACATCGTTTAGGCGGTTCTAACGATCGATGTGGTTCTAACGAGAACCCCAATTTATATTTTGAGCTGCAATAAGAAAAATATCAAAATTTGTCATCTTAAAACTTCCGTTTTTTTCGGAGGTAAACTTTACAATGTATTTGTATAGGCGTGTTTTCGTGATGACAAAGTTCTGAATAGTTAGATTCTTTGGAAGCAAAGAATACACCAAACAAACCAAAATAGCAGACTCGATTTTATTGAGTCTGTTCAGGACATGTACTGGAATGTGCAACACCGGCCACGCCCTCTAGTACCGGCTTGGGCAGAACTCTATTTTCCAAATGATTGAAAATTAACTCAATTATCCCAGAGGACCAGAAAAATATAATCCACACTGTGATGATGTACGTGCCGCCACACTACACAACACTAGCTGCAGTGGAGATTAATAAGTTTTGAAGCCGGGGTTTGTTTTGCCTGGTCGCAAGCTCTGCCGACAGCTTTCTCATGACGAAGACTCAAATGAGACAGCACATGACAAAACCTACACTATTGAAGCGATCTGTGGGGCTAACAAAGACTCATATCAGCCTACTCACCAGCCTACAAAATGTTCAATCTTCGCCGATTGCATGCTCCATTGTTAACGACTATGTTGTGTAAATATATATACTTTAAAGGGGTTATACTTTGAAGGCAACAGGACTGAAACGTATGGATTGTGTTTCTAAATAGAAGTGGAGGCAATGATCAAGAATCGATAAAATTAACCCACAGCTCCCATCAGAGGCACCAAAGGTAAAGAAACACAAACATGAAACAACAGAATCCAACAGAAACACCAACAGCGGAAAGCCAAAAGGACACTTACTTTCCCACAAAATGGCCAATAGGCTATCCAAAATAAAATAATACAAGCGACACAAACAACCAAAGACAAACAATAACAAAAATAAACCGTGACAGAAGAACCGCCTTGGAACAGTCAGCGGTAATCCTAATTATCCGATTTTGACCTATCAGGCCTAATTAGAGACCCTCAAATATATTTAGAATTCAACAATATAATCAACGACTCCAAAGGACAAGAAGATGTAATATATACTATGGTAAAGGGCAGAGATACATATTATAGCCACAAGAAGAATGGAATGTCTTTTTACAACCGCAAAAATCATTGCGGTTCACTCAGTTCTTCTTGACTGAATGTATGTTTTGTCATGCCCGACTCAGATGATAGGATGGTAGATGTTAACTCGACATTAAATTGGCAGTCTCCAGTCAATCTACTTGTTGATTATTAGCGTAAAGATCCTTTAAAAATAGTCATTTTATGTTTTACTGCTATGAGTATTTTCCCTTCCATTTAAAAATATTAATACATGTTTTGTTATTTTGAAGCTCGCAAGGCTGCTCCGGCTATGGCTATTAAGTCTTGCGCTGCTCCACCACCAGCACCCCAAGCAATGTCTGAAGACGACTTAGATGAAGAACTCTTTGATGCTATGAATGAAGGTTGGTGTCTTTTGTTCGACGTTCATTTGTAATCTTTAAAATTCTGTAGATGAACTGTAAAGCGGAGCTTGTGAAAGGAAAAAAATGTAAGTGAAACACAATAAGTTCCTCCAATAAGCACTAAATCGCAGTTTCCTGTATTTTTCACGAACACAATAATTCCTATACTATTTTGGAGTTTCTGTGACTATTGCGTACACTTAATAATGCAAACTAGTGAGAAAATGTCATTCAGGAAAGGCCACAACAGACTGCACCTTTTTTGCTCGCATAGAATATTTTGTTGATACTTTTATGTTATGCCTTCATGCAACAGAACTGAAGGTGTATGTCATTGTCATGGCAACATGAAGGAATGAGTGTATCACTTTTGAGGACTGAATGTTCTTGAGGTAGTTTAAGAAGTTCTAAATTTGATTGCATTTTAATGAATACTTCTCATAGTGTAACCATTTAGCACAGTACATATACAATAGATTGCAACAAATTCACTCTTGATTGATGTGCAGTGTACTTTTTGTAATACAACAGCTGCTGATGTAGGCCTATTTTGAGTATGTGTGACTATTTTAAGGAATACTGCTTTCTTTTTGTTTTAAACGCCAACTTACTGGCTCCAAAGTTTAATACATTACTACTGAGTAGAACAGCCTTTCTTGCACACCAGACAAGGAAATCCGTGATTTTACCCTGGGATAGAAATTTATGTTCTGACCCTGGTGTTCCGACCCAGGCAACTAACACAAATGCGCTTTAATTCTATTCAACTGCCGGAACTACTTCCGCACTACTTTTATTTTGTAAACAATATGCATGTGCGAGCTGTCAAAACTAACCGGAGGTGTTGTGCAAGAAAAATAATCCAATATGGGATTCTGTTGCAGATGTGCGTTTCCAACCCTTGGGATGACCGTGCTGAGCGGAACCTCGGCATAGCCTCGGTTCCGCTCAACACGGTCATCCCTCGGGTTGGAAACGCTCATCTACAACAGAACCCCATATCAGATTCTTATAATCTTATGTATACCGGTAGTCAATTTCAATATTTTGGTATGTCAGGTTAAGTTATTGTGATCACATTTCGTCCGTCGTCCGTGCGTGCGTCCGTGTGTGCATAAACATTTTTTGTCCGCACGATAGCATCTTCATTTGAGCCCCGCCAAGCGAATTTGGGTCTTCGAGCATTCCGTCATGACAAGTTTTAACTGCGCATGCCCAGCCATTCAGAGGGGCCAGGGATATGGCTTTCTGTCTGAAGGTTCCTCTTGATTCACTGCTTGAATGAGCGAGCAGCGAAGGTTCTGGCGAGACTGCGCGGATGCGCAGCCTCGCCTGAACCTTCGCTGCTCGCATAGGCGATAAGTACCAAAATCGCTTGACGGGGCCCATTTATGAATTTGATATTTAACCAGACTTGCACACAACTTGTGCCACCATTGGATCTGGGTTCCTTTCTTGAACCAGCCATATCCCATCATGTGTTACGGAGTTACGGCCCATGAAAGGACAAAAATTGCCTATTTTGGTCTTGTCTGCTTGATAGCTGTTTCATTTATGATTTGATTTTAACTAAACTTGCACACAATTTGTACCACCGCGAAATCTTGGTTCCTTTCTTCAACCAGCCATATCCCATCATGGGTACTAGAGTTATGGCTCCTGATAAGGCGAATATTTCCTTTTTAGCTCACCTGGGCCGAAGGCTCCAGGGCAGCTTATAGTATAGTGGGTCCTCCGTCGTCCGTCCGTCGTCCATCCACACTTTTGAGCAGCTATATCTCTGTATCCCGCAGGTTGATCTCATTCATTTCTCATCTGTAGCATGCCTCTGGTGGGGCATTGGTGACATAAAATTCGGATCTACCTGAAACTTATATGTAAGGTGGCTGGGGACAAAAACTCTGATGAGTTCGAAAACTGGCCAAGTCCGCCCATTTATCATAGAGTTACGTCCTTTTGATTGCTGAAAATGCCGATTTTTGACCTTGTCATCACGGTAGCCCCTTCAGTTTTGATCTTATCTTTCTAATACTTATATGTATGGTGGCTGAGGATAAAACCTCGGATGAGTTCGAAAACCGGCCAAGTCGGCCCATTTATCATAGAGTAACGTCCCTTTGATTTCTGAAAATGCCGATTTTTGACCTTGTCATCACGGTAGCCCCTTCAGTTTTCATCGGATCTTTCTGAAACTTATATGTAAGGTGGCTGGGGATAAAACCTTGGATGAGTTCGAAAACCGGCCCAGTCGGCCCATTATTATAGAGTTACGCCCCTTTGATTGCTGAAAATGCCGATCTTTGACCGTGTCATCACCATAGCCCCTTCAGTTTTGATCGGATCTTTCTGAAACTTATATGTACGGTGGCTGGGGATAAAACCCCGGATGAGTTCGGAAACCGGCCAAGTCCGCCCATTTAACATAGTGTTACTTCGCTTTGATGGCTGAAAAAGCCGATTTTCGACCTTGTCATCACCGCAGCCACTTCAGTTTTGATCGGATCTTTCTGAAACTTATATGTAAGGTTGCTGGGGATAAAACCTCGGATGAGTTTGAAAACCAGCCAAGTCTGCACATTTATAATAGAGTTACATCCCTTTGATTGCTGAAAATGCGACTTTTGACCTTGTAATCACGGTAGCCCCTTCAGTTTTGATTGAATCTTTCTAAAACTTATATTCAAGGTGGCTAGGGATAAAAACTCGATTGAGTTCGAAAACGGGCCAAGTCGGCCCATTTATCATATAGTTAGGTCCCTTTGATTGCTGAAAATGCCAAATTTTGACCTTGTCATCACGTTAGCCCCTTCAGTTTTGATAGGATCTTTCTGAAACTTATATGTACACTGGCTGGGGGAGTTCGAATACCGGCCAAGTCGGCCCATTTATCATAGAGTTACGTCCCTTTGATTGCTGAAAAATGCCGATTTTTAGCTCACCAGGCCGAAGGCTCCAGGGGAGCTTATAGTATAGTGAGTCCTCCGTCGTCCGTACACACTTTTGAGCAGCTATATCTCTGCACCCTGAAGGCTGATCTCAATTATTTCTCATCTGTAGCATGTATCTGGTGGGGCATGGATGACATAAGCTCATTTTTGAAATCGCATGAAAACTTTGGTTGCTTTGGCAATCACAAGGTCCCATAGACTTACAATGGGAAAATGCTTGTCATCACCGTAGCCCCTTCAGCTTTGATCGGATCTTTCTGAAACTTATATATAAGGTGGCTGGGGATACAACCTCGGATGAGTTCGAAAACCGGCCAAGTCGGCCCATTTATCATAGAGTTACGTCCCTTTGATTGCTGAAAATGCAGATTTTTGACCTTGTCATCCCCGTAGCCCCTTCAGTTTTGATCGGATTTTTCTGAAACTTATATGTAACTGAAACTTATATAAAATCTCGGATGAGCTCGAAAATCGACCAAGTCGGCCCATTTATCGTAAAGTAACGTCCCTTTGATGTCTGAAAATGCTGATTTTTGACCTTGTCATCACCGTAGCCCTTTTAGTTTTGATCAAATCTTTCTGAAACTTATACGTAACGTGGCTTGGGATAAAATCTCGGATGAGTTCGAAACCCAGCCAAGTTGGTCCATTTATCACAGAGTAACGTCCCTTTCATTGCTGAAAATACCGATTTTTAGCTCACCTGTCACGTAGTGACGAGGTGAGCTTTTTGGATCACTTTTTGTCCGTCGTCCGTCGTGCGTCCGTGCGTCCGTGCGTCCGTGCGTGCGTCCGTAAACAATTTCAAATAAGTATATCTCTAATACCCCATGGCCAATCTTGATCAAATTTCATGTGAAGCATCATCAGGTAGGGGAAAAGGCTGCATAAGGTTTTTGGGCTGATCAGATTTGAATTCTGGTTGCCATGGCAACATATAGCTCCCATAGACTTATAAAGGGAAAAATTTAAAAAATCTTCTTCTCTGAAACCACAGGGCCCAGAGCTTAGATATTTAGCATGTAGCAAGGCCAAGTGGTCAACTACATAATTCCTGCCAGTCATGCCCATCGGTGCCAAATGGGCCACGCCCCGGGCCCCTTCGCTCCCATAAACTCATAATGGAAAAAAGCTTCAAAAATCTTCTTCTCTGAAACCACAGGGCCCAGAGCTTAGATATTTATTATGTGGCAATGGCAAGTGGTCACCTACATAATTCCTGCCAATCATGCCCCTGGGTTCAAAATGGGCCATGCCCCGGGGCCCCTTCGCTCCCATAGACTCATAATGGAAAAAAAGCTTCAAAAATCTTCTTCTCTGCAACCACAGGGCCCAGAGCTTATATATTTAGCATGTAGTAATGGCAAGTGGTCACCTACATAATTCCTGCCAATCATGCCCCTGGGGTCCAAACAGACCACGCCCCAGGGCCCCTTCGCTCCTATAGACTCATAATGGAAAAAAGCTTAAAAAATCTTCTTCTCTGAAACCACAGGGCCCCGAGCTTAGATATTTAGCATGTAGCAAGGGCAAGTGGTCACCTACATAATAACTGTCAATCATGCCCCTAGGGTCCAAACGGACCACGCCCGGGGCCCCTTAGCTCCTATAGACTCATAATGGAAAAAAGCTTAAAAAATCTTCTTCTCTGAAACCACAGGGCCCAGAGCTTAGATATTTATTATGTAGCAATGGCAAGTGGTCACCTACATAATTCCTTCCAATCATGCCCCTGGGTTCAAAATGGGCCATGCCCCATGGGCCCTTCGCTCCCATAGACTCATAATGGAAAAAAGCTTCAAAAATCTTCTTCTCTGAAACCACAGGGCCCAGAGCTTATATATTTAGCATGTAGTAGCAGCAAGTGGTCACCTACATAATTCCTGCCAATCATGCCCCTGGGTCCAAACGGACCACGCCCCAGGGCCCCCCCGCTCCTATAGACTCATAATGGAAAAAAGCTTCAAATATCTTCTTCTCTGAAACCACAGGGCCCAGAGCTTAGATATTTAGCATGTAGCAAGGGCAAGTGGTCACCTACATAATTCCTGCCAATCATGCCCCTAGGGTCCAAACGGACTATGCCCCGGGGCCCCTTAGCTCCTGTAGACTCATAATGGAAAAAAACTTAAAAAATCTTCTTCTCTGAAACCACAGGGCCCAGAGCTTAGATATTTAGCATGTAGCAATGGCAAGTGGTCACCTACATAATTCCTGCCAATCATGCCCCTGGGTTCCAAATGGGCCGCGCCCCAAGGCCCCTTCGCTCCCATAGACTCATAATGGAAAAAAAGCTTCAAAAATCTTCTTCTCTGAAACCACAGGTCCCAGAGCTTAGATATTTAGCATGTACTTAGGGCAAGTGGTCAACTACATAATTCCTGCCAATCATGCCCCTTGGTGCCAAATGGGCCACGCCCCAGGGCCCCTTCGCTCCCATAGACTCCTAATGAAAAAAAGTTTCAAAAATCTTCTTCTCTGAAACCACAGGGCCCAGAGCTTAGATATTTAGCATGTAGCAAGGGCAAGTGGTCACCTACATAATTCCTGCCAATCATGCACCTGGGTTCCAAATGGGCCACTCCCTGGGGCTCCTTCGCTCCCATAGACTCATAATGGAAAAATCTTCAAAAATCTTCTTCTCTGAAACCACAGGGCCCAGAGCTAAGATATTTAGCCCTTTGCAACGGCAAGTGGTCACCTATATAAATCCTGCCAATCATGCCCCTGGGGTCCAAATTGGCCAAATCCTGTGGCCCCTTAAAGCCAATATACTTATAATGTAAAAAAAAGCTTAAAAAATCTTCTTCTCTGAAACCATGAAGTACAGACCTTAGATATTTAGTATAAAGCAACATAAAATGGTTGCCTACATAAATCCTGCCAACCATGCCCTTTGGGTCAAAATTGGCCGTGCTTCAGGGATCATTAGCTCCTATAGACTTATACTGGAAAAAACACCACAAATCTTCTTCTCCTAAACCATAAGACTCAGAGCTTAGATATTTAGTATGTAGCAATGTCCAGTGGTCTCCTACACTAATGATTTTTTGGTACACAGGTGAGCGATATAGGGCCATTGGGCCCTCTTGTTAATCATATCATCACGGTAGCCTTTTCAGTTTTGATTGGATCTTTCTGAAACTTATAAAAGGTGGCTAGGGATAAAACCTCGGATGAGTTCGAATACCGCCAAGGTGACCTATTTATCATAGAGTTAGGTCCCTTTGATTGCTGAAAATATTGATTTTTGACATTATCATCACTGTAGCCCCTTCAGTTTTGATCGGATCTTTCTGAAACTTATATGTAAGGTGGCTTGGGATTAAACCTCGGATGAGTTCGAAAACTGGCCAAGTCCTTCCATTTACGATATAGTTATGTCCCTTTGATGGCTGAAAATGTCGATTTATGACATTGTCATCACCGTAGCCCCTTTAGTTTTTGATCAGATCTTTGTGAAACTTATATGTAAAGTGGCTTGGGATAAAACCTCGGATGAGTTCGAAAACTGACCAAGTCCTTCCATTTACGATATAGTTATGTCCCTTTGATGGCTGAAAATGTCGATTTATGACCTTGTCATCACCGTAGCCCCTTTAGTTTTTTATCAGATCTTTGTGAAACTTCTATGTAATGTGACTGGGGATAAAACCTAGGATAAGTTCGAATACCGGCCAAGTTGGCCCATTTATCATAGATTTACGTCCCTTTGATTGCTGAACATGCCGATTTTTGACCTTGTCATCACCATTGATCAGATCTTTCTGAAACGTATATGTAAGGTGGCAGGGGTTAAATCTTGGATGAATTCGAAGACAGGCCAAGGCAGCCAATTTATCATAAATTTATGTCCCTTTGATGGCTGAAAATGTTGATTTTTGACCTTGTCATCACCGTAGCCCCATCAGTTTTGATCGGATTTTTTCTGAAACGTATATGTTAGGTGGCTGGGGATGAAACCTCGGATGAGTTCGAAAACTGGCCAAGTCGGCCCATTTATATTAGAGTAACATCCCTTTGATTGCTAAAAATGCCAAATTTGACCTTGTCATCACCGTAGCTCCTTCAGTTTTGATCGGATCTTTCTGAAACTTATATAAAAACTCGGATGAGTTCGAATACCGGCCAAGTCGGCCCATTTATCATAGAGTTACGTCCCTTTGATTCCTGAAAAATGCCGATTTTTGACATTGCCACCACGGTAGCCCCTTCAGTATTGATTGATCTTTCTGAAACTTATATGTAAGGTGTTTGGGGATAAAATTCCTGATGAGTTCGAAAACTGGCCAAGTCCGCCCATTTAACATTCCTTTGATTGCTGGAAATGCCGATTTTCAACCTTGTCATCACCGCCGCCCCTTCACTTTTGATCGGATCTTTCTGAAACTTATATGTAAGGTGGCTGGGGATTACAACTTGGATGTGTTCAACAACCGGCCAAGTCGGCCCATTTGTCATTGAGTTACGTCCCTTTGATTGCTGAAAATGTCGATTTTTGACCTTGTCATCACCGTAGCCCCTTCAGTTTTGGTCGGATCTTTCTGAAACTTATATATAAGGTGGCTGGGGATAAAACCTTGGATGAGTTCGAAAACCGACCAAGTCGGCCCATTTATGATAGAGTTATGTCCCTTTGATTGCTGAAAATGCCAATTTTTGACCTAGTCATCATGGTAGCCCCTTCAGTTTCGATCGGATCTTTCTGAATTTTATATGTAAGGTGGCTGGAGATAGCACATAGGATGAGTTCGAATACCGGCCAAGTCTGCCCATTTGTCATAGTTGTGTCCCTTTGATTGCTGAAAATTCCGATTGTTTACCTTGTCATCACCGTAGCCCCTTCAGTTTTGATTGGATCTTTCTTAAACTTATATGTCAGGTGGCTGGGGATAAAAAAATGGATGAGTTTGAAAACCAGCCAAATCGGTCCATTTATCATAGAGTTACGTCCCTTTGATTGCTGAAAATGCCACTTTTCGACCTTGTCATCACCGTAGCCCCTTTAGTTTTGATTGAATCTTTCTGTATCTTATATGTAAGGTGGCTGGGGATAAAAGTTTGAATGAGTTCGAAAACCAGCCAAATCTGCCCATTTATCATAGAGTTACGTCCCTTTAATTGCTGAAAATGCCGATTTTCGACCTTGTCATTTGAAAGTAACATATAAGCAAGTCAGGAATAAAAGCTTGAATGAGTTTGAAAATCGGTGAGGTCAGCGGATTTATCGTAAAGTTACATTCTACTTGATTGCACAAATTGCAAAAAACTTGTGAATACACTAGATGCCACAGTTTTGGTCATATCATCATCAAACTTGCTCAGAATGATTATCTTGACACTATGTTGGTCAAGTTGGAATATAGGTCATGTCGGGTCAAAAATAGGTCAGAGTAAAAAGCTTGTGAACACACTAGAGGCCACAGTTTTTGTCCGACCATCAATAAACTTGTCCAGATTGATCATCTTGACAATGTCTCAGTCCAGTTCAAATATGGGTGTTGTATGGTCAAAAAGTAGGTCAGTAGGTCAAATTATAGAAAAACCTGAACACACCAAAGGCCACAGGTTTGGTCCAATCATCATCAACCTTGCTCAGAATGATCATATTGATAATATCTTGGTCACGTTTGAATATGGGTCATGTCGGGTCACAAAGTGGGTCAGTAGGTCAAATCATAGAAAAAACTTGGTGAATACAATAGAGGCCACAGTTTTGGTCCAATCATCATCAAACATGCCCAGAATGATCATCTTGATAATATCTTGGTCACGTTTGAATATGTGTCATGTCGGGTCATAAAGTAGGTCAGTAGGTCAAATCATAGAAAAACCTTGTGAACACACTAGAGGCTACTGTTATGGTTCGATCATCATCAAACTTGCTCAAAATGATAGTCTTGACAATACCTGGGTCAAGGCTGAATACGGGTCATGTCGGGTCAAAAAGGAGGTCAGTAGGTCAAATCATAGAAAAACCTTGTGAACACACTAGAGGCCACAGTTTTGTTCCGATCATCATCAAACTTGCCCAGAATGATCATCTTGACAATATATCATTCAAGTTCAAATATGGGTCATGTTTGATCAAAAAGCACGTCAGTAGGTCTAATCATAAAAAAACCCTGTGAACACACTTGAGGCTACAGGTTTGGTTTTATCATCATCAAACTCTCTCAAAATGGTCATTTGACAATATCTCGGTTAATTTCGAATACGGGTCATGTCTGGTCAATATGTAGGTCAGTAGGTCAGATTGTTGAAAAGCATTGTGAACACACTAGAGGCCCCAGTTTTGGTTCGATCATCAAAAATTTCGAATACGGGTCATGTCTGGTCAATATGTAGGTCAGTAGGTCAGATTGTTGAAAAGCATTGTGAACACACTAGAGGCCCCAGTTTTGGTTCGATCATCATCAAACGTGCTCAGAATGATCATCTTGACAGTATCTGGATCAGTTTTGAATATGGGTCATGTCGGGTCAAAAAGTAGGTCAACAGGTCAAATCATAGAAAAACGTTTTGAACACTCTAAGAGGCCACAGTTTTAGTCAAATCATCATAAAACTTGCTCAGAATGATCATCTGAACAATATCTCAGTTAAGTTCGATTATGGGTCATGTCAAATCAAAAAGTAGATCAGTAGGTCATTTTGTCATAACTGTTTTTAAACCGTTTGAATTAGAGCCTTCATATTTGGCATGTAGGTTCCTTGTGACACGAGCTTCCCACTCATATAAAGATTTGACCTGTGACCTTGACCTGTGACCTACATTATCATACCTTTTGGACCATATGAGATAGAGCCTTCATATTTGGTATGTATGTTCCTTGTGACAAGGTTTTCTCAACCGTTCAAAACTTTTGACCTATGACCTTGACCTTTGACCTACTTTGTCTTAACTTTTGAAGCATTTGAGATACAGCCTTCATATTTAGCATGTAGGTTCCTGGCGACAATGTTGCTTAGATGACCCTCTACCAAAAAGTCTAAAACGATCCCACTCCTATGAACAAAATGGCCTTCAGATCTAAAAATAGAAAAATATTGTAAATTTGATTCAAACGGAAACTCCACCTAAACCCTAAGGCCAATTTGATTCAACGTTCACAGGAATGTTGCCTAGGTTACTCCCTACCAAATAAGCTAAAGTCACTCTGCTGATGAACAAGATGGCCACCAGAGCTTATAATAGAAAGTACGCGAGACAGTGACACACAGGTGAGCGAAACAGGGCTCTCTGAACCCTCTTGTTAGAAGAACACATTAGAAAGTTGCTATTTTTATTGGACAATATTACAGTGAGATTCCGCCATTAAAACCACTTAAAATGACGAATAGTTCAGCTTCAAAAAGCGTTTAATAGGTTGCAGTTATTCTCTCTTTTGTGTTTTCTGCACACAGTATCCTCTGGCCGGTGACCATCTTTGGACTGTTCAAATGTTGTCTTTTAGGTCACTTTTGAACAGTCACAAAGATGGTCTTAATATAGAAATTTTAATGTATACGGGATGGTCAAACGTCAGAGTCTGTGGTGTCTGTTATGAGCCTTCAAAAATTGACCGTTTCATAGAAATATTTTCAGTCTTTGTCTATAATTTCTCTTTGAATCTACACAGAACAAATCATTTGTCATTAGATCATTTCTGGTCAAATTAACAAAGCATAACTGCTATTTTCTCAATTTGGAATGCATTTATTATGGCGTGTTTGATCCTTTGGGTACCTCAAAAAGATTTTGTTTACTTTCTGTGGTGTCACATTACCCGAAATGACATGGGTCAGTGCCATCAAGTAGCGAACAAAATCTATAAACAATTAGAGTCTGCGATTTTTATGCCCATGCTTGTCACACTGTCTACGAATGTTTTAAAGTGAAATGGGAACTTAGATACACGTAACTATGCATCGACGAAAATAAGCCAGTGCAGCCATGCCGTGTGATCAGAGTCTTCTTTGTGCTTCACATGACTACATACTGAGAAAAGGCCTGCTTATGAAAACAGGAAAGTTTGTGTTAGGAGTAAGTTTGCATAGGGACCGAGCCTTCCCAAATATACTCGACGATGCATTTTCGTCAGGCGAGTCATATGTCAAGTGCATGATAAAGAAAGGTTTTGTTTGTTTGTTTGTTTGATTTGAGGTTTAATGTCCCCAGCAACACTGTAAAATTCATTTGAGAGACGTAACTTCCAATTTTGTGGGACTTTTACTCGACCTTGAGATGAAATGACATCTCAAGCCCTGCCGCCGAATTGTAACCAATAGGGTTTATTAGTATGGACGGACCTACTCGCGCCGCTTTGCCTGGGCAGGCTTAGATCATCTAAGAGGTTTACCAGTACTCGTATGCAGGTCGGCTTCAGCTCTGCGTGGAAGCATCATGCAGCCCATCTATTTCTTCAAGCCCCGATGGGCGAGGCCGAAAGAAATGTTTTAAAATTGTTTTGTGCCGAAAGTACTTAAGCATAAAATTGGTCGAAGTAGCGATTCACATGTGTCGCTTGAAGTAATAGATTGGGCTGCAGGATGCCTCCACACAAAGCTGAAACTGACCGCACATGAATTCTGGCAAACCGCTTAGAGGTTCTAAAATAGAAGTGAAGACAATGATCAGGAACCGATACAATTAACCCACAGCTCCTAGCAGAGACACCAAAGGGAAAGAAACACAAACATGAAATAACTCTACACTAATTGAAATATCGATAGCGGAAAATCCAAAGGACAGTTACTTTCCCACAAAATGGCAAATTGGCTATCCAAACCAAATGATACATACACTCAAAGACAAACCATAACAAACGTAAACTGCGACAGAAGAACCGCATTGGAACGGTCAGTGAAACGATTTCCACTGGGGGGGGGGGGGAGGGGGGTGGGGGGGTCTTAAATCAATTTTACCCGGTCACAGCCCTCGCCCTTACTTACTTCGTGATTTAGACACATAATTTATTCAGTCCGCATAAAGGCCTCCTTACTCATCAGTGCAACATCACCGAGAACACAAAAATAAAACAACCACAGAGATGAAATCACGGTGAGGACTCGACAGAAAGAAACCACTAAGCCTCCCCAGGATAAAAGGGGTGAGTCGGACCGTCCATGCATATAAGCCCTATTGGTTTCATTGGGTGGCAGGGCTGGAGATGTTATTTCATCTCACTGTCGGGTAAAGTCCCACTATATTGGAAGCAACGTCTCCAAAATGTTCTATACAGTGTTCACGGGATTTTTTATCCTCAAATCAAGCAAACTTCTCCACTGAGCATAGGGGAAATATTGCCGTCTTTATTTGGATTGTAATATGTAAATACATTACAAAATAGAACTAAAGGCAAAATCAGGCATCGATACAGTTTCCCATCACAAAAACACGCCTAATATGATTTTGACCCCCTCGAACCCCACTTTTATATAGTAAAACTGGGGTTTGTAGGGGAAAACCTTATTTTTCTTATTTCTACTTTAAGATATAGATTGTGGGTACTCGTTAGAACCGCCTCACCGCCTCATCGAGGCGGTTCTAACGAGTACCTACTATCTATAATTTGGGCTGAAATAAGAAAAATATCACAATTTTTCATCTCAAAATTTTCATTTTTTTCGGCGATAAAGGTTACAATGTTTTGGTATAGGCGTGTTTTCGTAATGCAACATATCCAGTCCAAGACACCATAGGGAAAGAAACGCAAATACAAATTAACTTCACAGTAATGAAAACTTCACAAGTGGAAAGCAGAAAGGGCAGTTATTTCACACAAAATGGCCTGACGACTATCCAAAAAATATAAAAAAATATTAAAAGCAGTACAAATAGTCACAGACAAACTTTAACAATAATAAACACGACAGAAGAAGTCAATAAAATGATATTTCATCACGAAAACATGCCTATATAAGTATGACCCACTTGAACCCCACTTTTTTTAGCTCACCGTCACGTAGTGACGAGGTGAGCTTTACGGATCACTTTTTGTCCGTCGTCCGTCGTGCGTGCGTCCGAGCGTCCGTCCGTGCATCCGTAAACAATTTCTTTATACGACATCTCCTCCTAAACCACTGATCGGATTTTGACCAAACTTCACAGGAATGATCCTTAGGTGGTCCCCTTTCAAAGTTGTTCAAATGATTTCGGTCCGTTGCACATCTAGGTCACAGGAGCCAAAAATAGATTTTTTTCACCAAAAACTTAAAAAATCTTCTTCTCTGAAACCACAAGGCCCAGGTCTTTGATATTTGGTATGAAGCTTCATCTAGTGGACCCCTACTCAGATTGTTCAAATTAAAGTGCTGGGGCCAAAAATGCCCCCGCCCCGGGGCCCTTTGGTTTTACATAGGCTTATATAGGGAAAATCTTTAAAAATCTTCTTCTCAGAAACCACAAGGCCCAGGTCTTTGATATTTGGTGTGAAGCTTCACCTAGTGGACCTCTACCAAGATTGTTCAAATTATGGCCCTTGGACCAGAAATGCCCCCGCCCCGGGGGCCTTTGGGTTTACATAGGCTTATACAGGGAAAATCTTTCAAAATCTTCTTCTCTGAAACCACAAGGCCCAGGTCTTTGATATTTGGTGTGAAGCTTCACCTAGTGGACCTCTACCAAGATTGTTCAAATTATAGTGCTGGGGCCAAAAATGCCCCCGCCCCGGGGCCCTTTGGTTTTACATAGGCTTATATAGGGAAAATATTTAAAAATCTTCTTCTCTGAAACCACAAGGCCCAGGGCTTTGATATTTGGTATGAAGCTTCATCTAGTGGACCCCTACCAAGATTGTTCAAATTTTAGTGCTGGGACAAAAAATGCCCCCGCCACGAGGCCCTTTGGTTTTACATTGGCTTATATGGGAAAATCTTTAAAAATCTTCTCTGAAACCACAAGGCCCAGGTCTTTGATATTTGGTATGAAGCTTCATCTTGTGGACCCCTACCAAGATTGTTCAAATTATAGTGCTGGGGCCAAAAATGCCCCCGCCCCGGGGCCCTTTGGTTTTACATAGGCTTATATTGGGAAAATCTTTAAAAATCTTCTTCTCTGAAACCACAAGGCCCAGGGCTTTGATATTTGGTATGAAGCTTCATCTAGTGGACCCCTACCAAGATTGTTCAAATTTTAGTGCTGGGACAAAAAATGCCCCCGCCACGGGGCCCTTTGGTTTTACATTGGCTTATATAGGGAAAATCTTTAAAAATCTTCTTCTCTGAAACCACAAGGCCCAGGTCTTTGATATTTGGTATGAAGCTTCATCTAGTGGACCCATGCCAAGATTGTTCAGATTATAGTGCTGGGACCAAAAATGCCCCCGCCCCAGGGCCCTTTGGTTTTACATAGGCTTATATAGGGAAAATCTTTAAAAATCTTCTTCTCTGAAACCACAAGGCCCAGGACTTTGATATTTGGTATGAAGCTTCATCTAGTGGACCCCTACCAAGATTGTTCAAATTATAGTGCTGGGGCCAAAAATGCCCCCGCCCCGGGGCCCTTTGGTTTTACATAGGCTTATATAGGGAAAATCTTTAAAAATCTTCTTCTCTGAAACCACAAGGCCCAGGACTTTGATATTTGGTATGAAGCTTCATCTAGTGGACCCCTACCAAGATTGTTCAAATTATAGTGCTGGGGCGAAAAATGCCCCCGTCCCGGGGCCCTTTGGTTTTACATAGGCTTATATAGGCAAAATCTTTAAAAATCTTCTTCGCTGAAACTGCTAGGCCCAGGTCTTTGATATTTGATGTGTAGCTTCATCTAGTGGACCTTTGCCAAGATTGTTCAAATTATAGTCTTTGTTTATGTTTGGTATGAAGCTTCACCTTTAAGACCTCCCTCAACATTATGCACATTAAAGCCCTGGGGCCAATAATGGCCCTTTCTGGGGCCGACTTGTTACACTATGGATCAGGTGAGCGATCCAGGGCCATCATGGCCCTCTTGTATAGTAAAACTGGGGTTTCCGGGGGTATACCTTTTTTTTCTTATTTCTGCTCTAAAATATAGATTGTGAGTACTCATTAGAACCGCCTCGATGAGGCGGTTCTAACGAGTGCCCGATGAGGCGGTTCTAAGTAGTGCCCACAATCTATATTTTGAGCAGAAATAAGAAAAATATCACAATTTTTCATCATAAAATTTTCATTTTTTCGGCGATAAAGGTGGCAATGTATTTGTATAGGCGTGTTTGTGTACTGTACTGAGGGGTGGCGTGAATCATTTTATCCTGACCACAATCCTTGCCATTGGTTCTGCACGGTTTAGACAAATAATGTATTCAGTCGTCATGAAGGCTTTCTAGCTCATCAGTGTGCACCATCTCCGAGAACATAAAAATCAAACGACCACAGAGATGAACCCGAACGACAAACAGCATGAAATAAGTGAGATGCTGGAGCAATAAAAAAAAAAAAGTTAGACTTTTGTGGGCCCGGACAGAGACGGAGCATCAGACACTTACCGACATTACTTAAAAAGTTCAATCAAGTTTCCATGCTCACTTGGGTTGTGCAAGACACATAACCTAGATAGATACAAAAAAAGGAGGATGGTTTTGGTAAAAAGCTTATTTTTTTATGCTAGGCGAACCTTAAAAGTAGCCACGACACACGTTTTCCACAAGTGTAACGGGAATATAATCACTAAGTTATCACTTATGTTTCAATTTATGTTCCTCGTTATCTGGAGCTATGATGGAATACGTTTATAATGGTGTCTGAGCAGTGGATAGTATTTCTGATTGTTTGTCCTCACCATAAGTATACGCATCAGCGCCTTCGGGAAAGCATTGTAAGCTATTTGGGCAATATGTGTAATAAATAAAAAGATGTTTTAAAACTCAATTTGGTACAACGTTTTCTACCATTGCTGCCGGGATATTATAAAATAGAAGTGAAGGCAATGATCAGGAATCGATACAATTAACCCACAGCTCCCATCAGACACACCAAAGTCTAAAGAAACCGAATCTGACCCTATTGACGGATTCTGACCAAACGTGTATGCTTATAGCACTTGTATTTGAAAATCAGTCATTTGGTTTTGATGACATCGATCTCATTTTCAAGGGCATAGGCTACCAGAGACTCAATTTTTGTCAAAAAGTGGCTTGTCTGTACCATATGAACGAATTGATGGTTTTTTAGTTTGATTTGAGGTTTTACGTCCCCGTCAACACTATTTAGGTCATTTTGGAGATGTTGCTTCCAATTTTGTGGGATTTTTACCCAACTTGAGATGAAATGACATCTCAATCCTTGCCGCCCAATGAAACCAATAGGTTTTATAAGCATGGCCTGGCCGACTCGCAGCAATTTTTCAGGGGAGGCTCAGACGTTCTAAGCGGATTACCAGTACTTTCAGCTCTGCATGGAAGCATCGTGCAGCACAGTCTATTTCTCCAAGCCCCGATGGGCGGGGGCGGTACAAAGAATCGATGGATTTTAATTACTATTACACCCGGTACACTATGTCACTGTTACCAATCCAAAATTTGATTGACTGGATATTCTGCTAATATCTTTTAACCTTTTTTGTACCAAATGGAATCTTCCTCCTTATATGGCGAGTGGTCGCAGGATCGATCCCGGGCTTCTCCAGACTGTCGGATGAGTGTTCAAACCGAGGTCCCGTCTCCGTATGACCTTAGCTGTTGGTGGGACATAAAACTCAAACACTCACTCACTTCTCTTTAGATGGAGTCGATTTCAAAATTAAGGGAGTCAGGTTGTGTTTTCTTCAAAATTTATTTGGAAAATGGCTTAACTTTTCGCATACAGTGTAGGCCCTGATCAGCTGCCGCGTTCTGCGGCGTCTGATCTGGGCCTACACTATTTGCTAGGGTTTCTGGGAGAAAATAGGTTAAACCCATTTCAGACTGTAAACCCCTAAACGGGTACCGTGTAAAACAGTGCTGGCCCAGATCAGACGCCTCAGAACGCGGCTTCTGATTAGGGCCTACAATGTTTGCTAAAAGTTCAGTCATTTTCCAAATAGATTTTGAAGAAATCACAACCTGACATCCCTAAATTACAAGATGGGCTCCTGCTATATATAAGGAGGAAGATTCCATTTGGTACAAAAAGGGTTAATAATAGCTGTTGAGTCAGCTTATGGCTTGTTGCACGTGATGTTTAACCCTTTTTGTACCAAATTGAATCTTCCTCCTTATATATAGCAGGCGTTCATTTAGGGGTGTCGGGTTGTGTTTTCTTGAGAATTTATTAGGAAAATGACTGACCTTTAAGCAAACAGTGGAGGCCCTGATCAGACGCTAGGTTCTGCGGCGTCTGATCTGGCCCTGAACTGTTTGCCAGGGTAGTACCGTTTTGGGGTTTCTGGTACAGAATTGGTTAACCCATTTCAGACTGGAAACCCCTAAACGGGTACCGTGGCAAACAGTGCAGGCCCAGATCAGACGCCGCAGAACGTGGCATCTGATCAGGGCCTACACTGTTTGCAAAAAGTTAAGCCATTTTCCAAATAGATTTTGAAGAAATTACAACCTGACACTCCTAAATTTCAAAATGGACCCGGCTATAACGAGGAAGATTCCATTTGGTACAAAAAGGGTTAATGATAGCTGTTCAGTCAGCTTTTGACTATTTGCATGCGATGGTTGAATTACGATGATGTTGCCTTATGCTTGCGCTTCTTCCCCTTTCGTGTTTTGGATAGAAGGTGTGTGGTAGTTGTATCAATTTCTGGTCATTTCATGCACATATACAGTAAATTCCGCTATTAAGACCGCCTAAAATTAAGACAAATTCTGCTTTAAGAAGCTTATTTAGAAGGCTCCACTTTATTTTCCTGTGTGATTTCTTCCCACAGTGTCCTCTGGTTATGGACCATCTTTGGGACTGTTCAAAAGTGGTCTCGAAGACCACTTTTGAACAGTCCTAAAGATGGTCTTAATATAGGAATTTTACTGTATACGATGATTCACCATGCCCAGTGATGTCTCATTTTTCTGATCTTTTTCTGTCAGTCATGTTAGCCTAAACAACTTATATAGTCTAGCGTATATGTAATGCTCCATTACTTACACCGAGACCTTTGGGTTAACAAAATCGGCATACGCATATTCACAACTAAGCGACAAGCTGTCAATGGTAACAAAATTGACCTCTATCCATGCTTGTTTGACTGCCTGTCCAGCGCTTTTCTTAGGAACCACAAGCCGATGCAGCATAACTAAATGATCCAATGACAACTAAAAAGACAATTCCACCACGAAAACACGCCTATATAATACTGACCCCCTTGAAACCCACTTTTATAGAGTAAAACTAGGGTTTACAGAGGTAAACCTTATCTTTCTTATTTCTGCTCTAAAATATAGATCGTAGGTACTCCTTAAAACCGCCTCGATGCGGCGGTTCTAACGAGTACCCACAATCTATATTTGGAGCAGAAATAAGAAAAATATCACATTTTTTCATCGTAAATTTTTCATTTAAATTTTCAATGTATTTGTATAGGCGTGTTTTCATAATGCATTATAGAATCAACATCCTACACACCATGAGGGTAACTGATAAGGCCTAAATGCGGCGCTGAGTCTGCGGGTCCTCTGTAGTTGTTTTGTCGTTATAACGCGGGTCCTCTGAAGTTGCTTTGTCGTTATAACGCGGGTCCTCTGTAGTTGCTTTGTCGTTATAACGCGGGTCCTCTGTAGTTGCTTTGTCGTTATAACGCGGGTCCTCTGTAGTTGTTTTGTCTTTTTCCTTGCGCCATGGTTGAGCTACGTCTTATGAATGTGACTATCCCTGTATTACTTTCATTTGAACCGGGGCCCAGCATTTCATACAATTTACATGTGCGCCCAGCGAAGAATCAGATCAGCCTGCACATTCTTAAAGTCTGACCAGAGACTGGGCTTGCAGCATGAAGAAGCATTTGGGCCCTTAGCTATCCTTACAGGGCACAACGAAGACTGATCAGAGTGCTGTGTCCCGGCTCATTTTATTTTTATCCCCGTGTGTACCTGCGTACATGCATACGTATTTACGTCCGCATGTACGCGCGTGTGCGCGTACTTACGTAATCCTGTAACCTCAGGTTAAGGTTTTTGTAACAGGTAGAGACTGGTCTTTTTAGAACTCATATTTCCAAACCATTAATGGAATTGGTTCATATTTGGTATAGAGGATACAGGTCCAGCATTTTATTGTGCAATACCTTCACCCATGCCCATGACGTCAAGGTCAAGGTCAGTGAAACGAATTCCACTGGGTGGGGGTCGAGGGGCTTAAATCGATTTTACGCGATTGCAACCCTCGCCCTTACTTCCGTCGCGATTTAGACGAATTGTTAAATCCGCATGAAGGCCTAAAAAGCGCGCTTTTCTTTTTGAAACTAGGTTTAACAGTACTCAAGGTACTCAAAGCACTACATTATTAACCTTATGCTATTTCAGAGATGCAAGATGAAGCTAGTGGCGAAGTTTTACAAGCAGGAGGGAGTGTCTTGCACGCGAAAAGTAAGTGATTTGACAGATGTATGATTATGCTTGTCAGCTAAAACTGCATCTGAAATAAAAACTGTTTATGTTGTCTACTGAATCTTCTTTCAACTTTTTCAAGCATATTTTTGCATACAGGCAAACAATAAGGACCCAGTTCAGGCTGCTCTAGAAGCTGGGTACATACGCTTTGCAACGATGACAGTTTAAGCAACCAGCTAGCAACAAACCAGGTATCGATTTTTTTTGATTGGCGACTGTAGGGTTATCCAGCTATTGCAGCCGTGCATATTTCATTTACACGGAAGATTCTGATCTTCTTGTACTCCAGATAAGGGCGACCCCGCCCATAGGGGCTTGAAAAAATATATTGGCTGCATGATGCTTCCACGCAGAGCTGAATCCGGACCGCACACGAGTATTGGTAAACCGCTTAGAGGATCTAAGCTTCCAGGCAAAGTGGTGCGCGTCGGACCGTCCATGCTTATAAACCCTATTGGTTTCATTGGGCAACAGGGCTTGAGATGTCATTTCATCTCAATGTCGGGTAAAAGTCACACAAAATTGGAAGCAACGTCTCCAAAATAACCTTTACAGTGTTGACGGGGACGTTAAACCTCAAATCAAACACAAAAACAAACACCAAATAAGGAAATCCATAGTTTTAGCTTGTGATAGAATATCTGTTATAACCCTGGTATTCTTTCCAAAAATCGTGTATTCTCGCGTGTTTGATAAATGCACTGGTTGAATAAGACCTCATGTTTGCCGCCGTTAAGGTTAACTTTACAGCACGTTACTTGACGTCACTTAACAGCATAGCAGTGTCATCACAATATGGTGGACATCTGCTGCCGAAGTGACTGCAGTATTAAAAACTCGCGCTTAGAAATGGAAGGTATGCAAAAAAAAAAAGAATCCTACATGGGTGTGAGAGATGGATAGAAAAATCCGTCCCTCGGTATCACTGTCCGGCATCACGAGGCTTGATGCCAGACAGTGACCCTCGAGACGGATTTTTCCATCAACCCCACACACCTATGTAAAATTCTTTTAAGATTTCACCGGCTGTTTAGAGCTATTAATGGCCAAAGTACAAAATCACGTACGCAAGCCGAGTTAACAGCTCTTCCCAAAACAGATGGCAACTCGGTACTAAACTGGACTAAATAATTTGGACACACAGAAAACATTTAAAATTACACAGCAAATGAAACCGCAAGGAAAGTGTCTCTTTGGGGCAGCTTGTGGTAAGTTGTAATTGCCGGGGGAGGGGGGGGGGGGGGCTACCTTCATCCCCATTTTCTGCCTCCACCGCCGTTTACACCATTTAGCTGGCTGTTCGGCTCCGTCCTTAGGAAATTGTTAAAGTAATTTGCATTTGCAGAAGGAATGGAGTAAATCAACCCTGCTTACCCCGCCCTTCTTATCCCAGACGCAGTAGTCCTAATCGTTGATTGTTTCTATATGCTTTTTGGGGATTTGTAACTTTCTGCTTCCAGGATTTTAGTGCAGTTTGTGATTTGTTGCCAGTTGATGCTACCAGAAAGGCCAAGTGGCTAGCTATTACCTTATTTGCATGATCTGCTGCTTCCTAGTCTGAAGGTTATCAGTGTTGGAAAAACAGGTAACCAGACCCCCCTGACCTCAAAAGGTCAGGGGGTCTGGTTACCTGTTTTTCCAGTATTGACAATGTGCAAGCTGGGAGCCAGCCAATAATGCAAATATGGTGAATCTTTGCAAGTCATAGCTGTGCTTCAGCTATTTGGCAATTTCATGAGCGGGAAAGATGCTTGTACGCTTTCCGTTCTGTTGCATAATAGTACTTTGGCTATGTGGGATCTCAGAGTGTCCAAGTGTGGAAGTGAGACCATGTGGCTATCTTGTCTGTAGCACAGCTCTCCTTCTGCTCATCACGTGGACAAGTCCGTGAAACGAAGACCCCCTATACCCCACATTATATAGAGAAAACTGGGGTTTACGGGGTTAAACATTATTTTTCTTATTTTTACTCCAAGACATAGGTTGTGGGTACTCGTTAGAACAGCCTCAATGAGGCGGTTCTAACGAGCACCCACAACCTATGTTTGCAGTATTTACAAGAAAAATATCACGGATTTTCATCAGAAAAAAGGCCATTTTGGAGATGTGAAAAAATGCACTATGTCGCACGGGTGTGTTATCGTAATGTATTTGGAAATTCCAGTGTAGGAACGAGAGCTTCTGGCTCTCCATTCTGTGACAGATCTATGCTTGAGCTAGTTTGGTTGTCATCATGTCAGCAAGTTTGTGTAATGAACAACCCTCCAAACCTCACTTTCCACAAAATCTATGCTTGACCTAGTTTGGTTGTCATCATGTCAGCAAGTTCGTGTAATGAACAACCCTCCAAACCTCACTTTCCACAAAGTCTACGCTTGAGCTAGTTTGGTTGTCATCATGTCAGCAAGTTTGTGTAATGAACAACCCTCCAAACCTCACTTTCCACAAAGTCTACGCTTGAGCTAGTTTGGTTGTCATCATGTCAGCAAGTTTGTGTAATGAACAACCCTCCAAACCTCACTTTCCACAAAATCTATGCTTGACCTAGTTTGGTTGTCATCATGTCAGCAAGTTCGTGTAATGAACAACCCTCCAAACCTCACTTTCCACAAAATCTATGCTTGAGCTAGTTTGGTTGTCATCATGTCAGCAAGTTCGTGTAATGAACAACCCTCCAAACCTCACTTTCCACAAAATCTATGCTTGAGCTAGTTTGGTTGTCATCATGTCAGCAAGTTCGTGTAATAAACAACCCTCCAAACCTCACTTTCCACAAAATGGCAAGAAGGCTATCCAAAATGAAACGATTTTATGAAAACATACATGCCGAGACGAACTATAACATTAATGGGGCATCCGCTCATCGGGGCTTGGAGAAAGAGATCGGACTGCATGGTTCTTCCATGCAGAGCTGAAAGCGACCGCACATAGGTACTGGTAAACAATTTAGAGGATCTTAGCCTACCCAGGCAAAGTGATGCGAGTCGAAGAGTCCATGCATATAAACCCTATTGGTTTCATTGGGCAGCAGGGCTAAAGATGACATTTCATCTCATTGTCGGGTAAAAGTGGCACAAAGTTGAAAAAAGTTTAGATCGTAGTACCAAAGCGTTAATCCAAAATCATTAATCCATAGACAAATGGCAAATATTAATGTTCAGACCAACAGGCATGGTCTCCAAGAGAGTGTAATCAGGCTTCCTAGAATAGTAAGCATTACTTGGTAAGCAAGCTTGGTAAGCAAGCTTTGGAAGCAACGTCTCCAAAATGACCCATATAGTGTTTACCGAGACTTTAAACCTTAATCAAACAAACATACAAACTATAATAAACCACAATAGAAGAACAGTCAGTACTGTGTTTTACTAGGGGGCATTGGGGCTTAAATCGAATTTTCGTGGCTACAAACCTCGCCCTTAGTTCTATAGTGGAACATACAATTAATCCTTCCCTTGCTGAATATTCATTTTAGCAACACCCATTTCGTTATATCAACCAATCAAATTACTTGATGTAATTTATTGCCATAAATTCGTAAACAGAATGCCAAACAGTGTAGATCCTGATCAGATGGCTTCTTCAGAAGCGATCTGATCTGGATCTACATTGTTTGTAAAGATAGGGGTTGTCGTGAACAGCAAGATAAGGGTTAAAGGCATTCACACATTTTTTATTAGCAAAACCGATAGCATATTTGTCATATCGTATGATCAAAATTTAAAGGTATTTAACTACGTGTTATTTGATTTAAACAACAAGACTTAGATTCTTTACTGATAGAGATTGTTTATACATGATCAGGTGTTTTTCACGGTAGTAGTCCTGACAACGTTTTTCGCGTATAAAATAAAGAGAAAATTTAATATTTTTTTCGATAAATACCAAAAATATTTTATTTTGTCTGTAGAAAGCATCAGAATGTTCACTCATACTTCGCACTCGTTAATAATTCTGCTGTTTCCAACACACTTGATAAAAAAAAAATTGGTATTCCGCTAAAAAAGAGTAAATATCCTCAACATATATTCACGCCAGTATACCTTTAACCTCATGCGGTAAACATATGTATGTGATTCAGTGCTTTCTTTCATTTCTGAAAATGGTCATTTGCTTTCTCTCATTTCTGTCCAAAATGTTGAAAGTTGGTTCTAACAAGTATCCACAGTCTACTATCTATTATAGAAAGTAATGCATATGTAAATCCGAATTTAACCATTGTGAAATGAGGTTTACAAAGTTGATTGTACATGTGCTTATATGAGTGATGATAGAAAAAACTTTTTGCTGGGGTTTAGATTTGCACAGACTTGTTTCTGTAATGCATCACAAAAACACACCTGTAAAACTTTGACCCCCTTCAACCCCACTTTTATATAGTACAACTGGGGTTTGCAGGGGTAAACCTTATTTTTCTTATTTCTGCTCTAAAATATAGATTGTGGGTATTCGTTAGAACCGCCTCCATGAGGCGGTTCTAACGAGTACCCAAAATTTATATTTTGAGCAGAAATAAAAAAAAGTATCACAATTTTTTATCCTCAAATTTTCATTTTTTTGGCGATAAAGATTACAATGTATTTGTATAAGCGTGTTTTCCTAATTTGTATCGTTTTTATTTAAAGAAAATAAGCTGTTAGAGATGATTTATCTTCAAGAAATTGAGGGATATTGGCAGTTCACAGACGAAGTTATCGCATTACTCGAGGTTGGCAAACATGCTCTAAAAGATCTTGACATTGCAAAGGTAGGCAGTCATTTTAATGAGAGATTGACACACCTTTAGGGCATGTTACTTCTCAAGAACAGATTTGAAAAAGAAATACTTTGCCCGTGAAGAGCTCACCCCCTTCAGCTCCACTTTTATAAAGTAAAATGGGGTTTACATGGGTAAAATAGAAGTGAAAGCAATTATCAGGAATACCTTATTTTTAGCTCACCAGAGCCGAAGGCTCCGGGCGAGCTTATAGGATAGGCAGTTGTCCGTCGTCGTCTGCATCTGCATCTGCGTCGTCTGGCGTCAACATTTTCAAACGACATCTCTGAAGCCACTGGGCCGATTGGGCCCAAATTTTATCTGTAGCATCCTTTGGCAGGGGGATTGAAAGTTTGTGTTTTTTTTATCAAAATCGGCTCATTAGTTTGGTTGTTATGACAACATGTAGTTTCCATAGACTTATAATGGGGAAAATTGAATAATGGCATTTACTGCCAAGCCTCTACAGATATTTTGACAAAACTTTCATAGAAATGTTCCATAGACAATCTACTATCTGCCGTATGATTTGAGACCTTCTGCTCATTTTTTAGCTCACCAGAGCCGAAGGCTCTGGGGGAGCTTATAGGATAGGCAGTTGTCCGTCCTCGTCGTCTGTCGTATGTCGTCGTCTGGCGTCAACACTTTCAAACGACATCTCTTCTGAAGCCACTGGGCCGATTGGGCCCAAATTTTATCTGTAGCATCCTTGGGCTGGGGGATTGAAAGTTTGTGTTTTTTATGAAAATCGGCTAATTAGTTTGGTTGCTATAGCAACTTGTAGTTTCCATTGACTTATAAAGAGGAAAATTGAAAAATGGCATTTACTGGCAAGCCTCTGCAGATATTTTGACAAAACTTTCATAGAAATGTTCCATAGGCAATCTACTATCTGCGGTATGATTTTAGGCCTACTGCTCATTTTTATTGGTTGCCATGGAAACTAAAATGCAAAAAATAGAAAAAAAAATACTTTAAAAATCATCTCCTCAGAAACTATATGCTCTAGGAGACTGAGACTTTATAAAAATATTCACCATATTTGCCTTCACAGGTTTTGTGTTTTTAGCTCACCTGGGCCGAAGGCTCCAGGGGAGCTTATAGTATAGTGGGTCGTCCGTCGTCCGTCGTCCGTCCACACTTTTGAGCAGCTATATCTCTGTATCCTGAAGGCTGATCTCAATCATTTCTCATCTGTAGCATGCCTCTGGTAGAGCATTGATGACATAAACTTTTTTTCGAAATCGCTCTAAAACTTTGGTTCCTATGGTAACCACAAGGTCCCATAGACTTACTATGGGAAAATGCTTGTCATCACCGTAGCGCCTTCAGTTTTGATCGGATCTTTCTGAAACTTATATGTAAGGTGACTGGGGATAAAAACTCGGATGAGTTCGAAAACCGGCCAAGTCGGCCCAATTATCATAGAGTTACGTCCCTTTGATTGCTGAAAATACCAATTTTCGACCTTGTCATCACCGTAGCCCCTTCAGTTTTGATCAGATCTTTTTGAAACTTATATGTAATGTGGCTGGGGATAAAACCTCGGATGAGTTCGAAAACCGGCCAAGTCCGCCGATTTGTCATAGAGTTACGCCCCTTTGATTGCTGAAAATGCCAATTTTCGACCTTGTCATCACCGTAGCCCCTTCAGTTTTGATCGGATCTTTCTGAAACTTATATGTAAGATGGCTGGGGATAAAATCTCGGATGAGTTCGAAAACTGACCAAGTCGGCCCATTTATTGTAGAGTAACGTCCCTTTGATTGCTGAAAATGCTAATTTTTTACCTTGTCATCACTGTAGCCCTTTCAGTTTTGATCGAACCTTTCTGAAACTTATATGTAAAGTGGCTGAGGCTAAAATCTCGGATGAGTTCGAAAACCAGCAAAGTTGGTCCATTTATCACAGAGTAACGTCCCTTTGATTGCTGAAAATGCCGATTTTTGACCTTGTCATCACCGTAGCCCTTTCAGTTTTGATCGGATCTTTCTGAAACTTATATGCAAGGTGGCTGGGGATAAAACCTCGGATGAGTTCGCATACCAGCAAAGGTGGCCTATTTATCATAGAGTAAGGTCCCTTTGATTGCTGAAAATGTTGATTTTTTGACCTTGTCATCACTGTAGCCCCTTCAGTTTTGATCGGATCTTTCTGAAACTTATATGTAAGGTGGCTGGGGATAAAACCTCGGATGAGTTAGAAAACCGGCCAAGTTGCCCCATTTGCTATATAGTTATGTCCCTTTGATGGCTGAAAATGTCGATTTCTTACCTTGTCATCACCGTAGCCCTTGCAGTTTTGATCTAATCTTTCTGAAACCTATATGTAAGGTGAATGGAGATAAAACCTAGGATGAGTTGGAATGCCAGCCAAAATGGCCCATTTATCATAGAGTTACGTCCCTTTGATTGCTGAAAATGCCGATTTTTGACCTTGTCATCACGGTAGCCCCTTCAGATTTGATCGGATCTTTCTGAAACTTATATGTAAGGTGGCTGGTGATAAAATCTTGGATGAGATCGAAAACAGGCCAAGTCAGCCCATTTATCGTAGAGTTATGTCCCTTTGATGGCTGAAAATGTTGATTTTTGACCTTGTCATTACCGTAGCCCCTTCAGTTTTGATCAGATTTTTCTGAAACTTATATGTAAGGTGGCTGGGGATGAAACCTCGGATGAGTTCGAAAACTGGCCAGGTCGGCTCATTTATTTTAGAGTAACATCCCTTTGATTGCTAAAAATGCCAAATTTTGACCTTGTCATCACCGTAGCCCCTTCAGTTTTGATCGGATTTTTCTGAAACTTATATGTGAGGTGGCTGGGAATAAAATCTTGGATGAGTTTGAATACTGGCCAAGTCTGATCGGATCTTTCTGAAACTTACATGTAAGGTGGCTGGGAATAAAACCTCAGGTGAGTTCGAATACCGGCCAAGTCGGCACATTTATCATAGAGTGACGTGTCTTTGATTGCTGAAAATGCCTATTTTCGACATTGTCATCACTGCTGCTCCTTTAGTTTTGAACGGGTTATGATGAAACTTACAAACAAGGAAGTCAGGCAGAAAGCTTGGAGGAGTTTGAAAACTTGTTTTTGAACTTGTCATCACCATAGCCACTTCAGTTTAGATCGGATCTTCTTAGCAAGTCAGGAATAAAAGCTTGAATGAGTTTGAAAACCGGTGAGGTCAGCCTGTTTATCATAGAGATACATTCTACTTGATTTTCAGAAAATGCTTACCCTGTCATCACCATGTCCTCCTATAAAGCCTTCAGTAAAGGTTGGCACTTCCTTAATCTTTGAATCTGTTAGCTCAGGTGAGCGATACAGGACCAAGCTAGCTTGGTCCTCTTGTTTTTTTAAATTTGGCCTTTTAGTTTTGTTGCTATGGCAACTAAGAGTTTCCATTGACTTATAATGGGGAAAAGTGAAAAATGGCATTTACTGCCAAGTCATTGCAGATATTTTGACAAAACTTACATAGACATGTTCCTTGAGTAAACTTCTCTCCGCCATATGCTTTTATGTCAACCTGGAGGTCCCTAGGTTGTGCCGGGGGCCATGCCCCCCCCCCTCCACTTTCACAATGCCTTATATCTCAGAAACCTAATGGATCCCAACCCCTAAACCATATATATTCTTGTTTCTTATGATAAGATGCATTAAGTTACACCAACCTGGGGGTCACCCGGGATGTGCTGGGGACATGCCCCGCCCCCTCTATTTCATAAAATGCCATTTATCTCAGAAACCATTCAGATCCACACCCCTAAACTATATATATTCTTGTACCTTATGCAAAGATGCATTAAGTGACACCAACCTGGGGGTCCCCCTGGATGTGCCGGGAACATGCCCCACCCCCTCCACTTCATAAAATGTCATTTATCTCAGAAACCATTCAGATCCCCACCTTTAAACCCTGTATATTCTTGTTCCTTATGATAAGATGGACTCAGTGACACCAACCTGGGGGTCCCCCGGGATATGCCTGGGCCATGCCCAACCCCCTCCACTTCATAAAAGGCCCAATATCCCAGTAACCATACAGATCCCCACCCCTAAACCATATATATTCTCGTTCCTTATGATAAGTCGCATTCAGTGACACCAACTTGGGGGTCCCCCAGGATGTGCGGGGGCCATGCCCAACCCCCACCATTTCATAAAATGCTAAATATTCCAGAAACCTTACAGATCCCCACCCGGCCCCGCCCATCGGGGCTTGAAGAAATATATGGGCTGCATGATGTTTCCATGCAGAACTGAATCTGACCCACACACGAGTACTGGTAAACCGCTTAGAGGATCTAAGCCTGCCCAGGCAAAGCCGTGTGAGTGTCACCCTGTGCATGCTTATAAACCCTTTTGGTTTCATTGGCTGGACAGCGCTTGAGATGTCATTTCATCTCAGTGTCGGGTAAAAATCCCACAAAATTGGAAGCAATATCTCCAAAATGACCTTTTTAGTGTTGACCAGGACGCTAAACTTCAAATCAAACAAACAAACAAACAGATCCCCACCCCTAAACGATATATATTCTTGTTCCTTATGATAAGACGCACTCAGTGACAGCAACCTGGGGGTCCCTCTGGATGTGCCTGGGCCATGCCCCACCCCTCCATTGCATAAACGGCCCAATATCCCAGAAACCCTACAGATCCCCCCCAAAACCATATATATTCTCGTTCCTTATGAATATTTGGCATTCAGTGACACCAACCTGGGGGACACGCAGGATGTGCCGGGGCCATGCCCTACCCCCTCCACTTCATAAAAGGCCAACTATTCCAGAAACCTTACAAATCCCCACCCCTCAACCATATATATTCTTGTTCCTTATGACAAGATGCATTAAATGACATCAACTCTGCCCCCCCCCCCCCCCGATGTGCCGGGGACATGCCCCACCCCCTTCACTTCATAAAATGCCATTTATCACAGAAACCATTCAGATCCCCACCCCTTAACCATATATATTCGTGTTCCTTATGATAAGACGCACTCAGTGACACCAACCTAGGAGTCACCCAGGGCATGCCCGGGCCATGCTCCACCCCTCAACTTCACAAAAGCCCATATATCTGAGAAACTGTTCAGAGCCCTACCCCTAAACCATAATATATTCTTGTTCCTTATGATAAGACGCATTCAGTGACACCAGCATGGAGGACTCCGGGGGTGCCACCGGCCATGTCCCACCCCTTTTACTTCATTAAAGCCATATATCTCAGAAACTGTTCAGATCCCCACCCCTTAACCATAATATATTCTTCTTCCTTATGATAAGTCCCCACTTCATAATAGGCCATATATCTCAGAAACCATTCAAATCCCCACCCCATAATCACATATATTCTTGCTCATTGTTATAAGACACATTCAGTCACCCACATCCTGGGGGGGGGGGGGGGGGCAGGGGCCATTTCTCTCTCATCCACTTCATAAAAGGGCCTCATATCTCAGAAACCGTTCAGCATTCAGTGACAGCAATCTTGGGCTTTTCTGGGATCCACCATGCCCGAATCCCTCCACTGCTTAAAAAGCCTTACATCTCAGGAGCCATACATATCCCCACTGCTAAACCATAATGTCTCTGTTCCTTTTGATAAGATGCACTTAGTGACTTCAACCATTGGGTTCATGCCATACACTCTCTACTTTATAAAACACCTAATATTTCAGATACAGTCCACATGAGTCCTCATTTGGGTATGGGGTTTGTTTGGGAGACTTTATAATTGGTAGATTAAAATCATATCCTGTTCAAATACAATGTCATGGGCAGTGCCCACCTGAGCTCGGGTTTATGAAATTTGGCTCTTTGGTTTGTTTACTATGGCAAGTTAAGAATTTCCATTGACTTATAAATGGGGAAAATTGAAAAAGGACATTTATGCCTTTTAAGATATTTTGTCAAACTTACATAGAAATGTTCCTTTAATAATGTTGTTTTAGGCCTATTGGTTGCCACAGATGGGAAATTGTCAGTTGTCATCTGTTGTCCTGCAACAACACATTCAAGCGACATCAGACCTCTGAGGCCACTAGGCTGATTGGGTCCAAATTCTATCTGTAGTATCCTTGGGCGCAGGGCTTCAATGGTTAATTAAAATACATTGCTGTCAGTGGGCAGTGCCCCCTGAGCTCTAGTGAGCATAGTGGCCCATGGGCCTCTTGTTTATTGGTTGCCATGGAAACCAAAATGCAAAAAATAGACAAAAAAATACTTAAAAAAATCATCTCCTCAGAAACCATATACTCTCAGAGGCTGAGACTTTATGAAAATATTCACCATATCTGCCTTTACAGGTTTTGTGTTTTTAGCTCACCTGTCACGTAGTGACAAGGTGAGCTTTTGGGATCACTTTTTGTCCGTCGTCTGTCGTGCGTGCGTGCATGCGTGCGTGCGTGCATCCGTAAACTTTTTCTTCAAACAACATCTCCTCCTAAACCACTGATCGGATTTTGACCAAACTTCACAGGAATGATCCTTAGGTGGTCCCCTTTCAAAATTGTTCAAATGGTTCTGGTCCATTGCACATCTAGGTCACAGGAGCTAAAAATAGATTTTTAAAATGAAAACTTAAAAAATCTTCTTCTCTGAAACCGAAAGGCCCAGGTCTTCTATATTTGGTATGAAGCTTCATCTAGTGGACCTCTACCAAGATTGTTCAAATTATGGCCCTTGGGCCAGAAATGCCCCTGCCCCGGGGCCTTGGGGTTTACATGCGCCCATATAGGGAAAATCTTTAAAAATCTTCTTCTCTGAAACCACAAGGCCCAGGTCTTAAATATTTGGTGTGAAGCTTCACCTAGTGGACCTCTACCAAGATTGTTCAAATTATAGCCCTAGGGCCAGAAAAGCCCCCGCCCCGGGGGCCTTTGGGTTTACATAGGCTTATATATAGGGAAAATTTTTAAAAATCTTCTTCTCTGAAACCGAAAGGCACAGGTCTTCAATATTTGGTATGAAGCTTCATCTAGTGGACCTTTACCAAGATTGTTCAAATTATGGCCCTTGGGCCAGAAATGCCCCCGCCCCGGGGATCTTTGGGTTTACATAGGTTTATATAGGGAAAATGTTTAAAAATCTTCTTCTCTGAAACCACAAGGCCCAGGTCTTTGATACATGGTGTGAAGCTTCACCAAATGGACCTCTACCAAGATTGTTCAAATTATAGACCTAGGGCCAAAAATGCCCCCGCCCGGGGGGCCTTTGTTTTTACATAGGCTTAAACAGGGAAAACCTTTAAAAATCTTCTTCTCTGAAACCGCAAGGCTCAGATCTTTGATATTTGGTGTGAAGCTTCATCTAGTGGACCTCTACGAAGATTGTTCAAATTATAGCCCTGGGGCCAAAAATCCCCCCGCCCCGGGGGCCTTTGGTTTACATAGGCTTACATATTATATAGGGAAAATCTTTAAAAATCTTCTTCTCTGTAACCACAAGGCCCAGGTCTTTGATATTTGGTGTGAAGCTTCATCTAGTGGACCTCTACCAAGGTTGTTCAAATTATAGCCCTGGGGCCAAAAATGCCCCCACCCCGGGGGCCTTTGGTTTTACATAGGCTTATACTGGGAATATCCAAAAAAATCTTCTTCTCTGAAACCGCAAGGCTCAGATCTTTGATATTTGGTGTGAAGCTTCATCTAGTGGACCTCTACGAAGATTGTTCAAATTATAGCCCTAGGGCCAAAAATGCCCGTATCCCGGGGGCCTTTGGGTTTACATAGGCTTATATAGGGAAAATCTTTAAAAATCTTCTTCTCTGACACCACAAGGCCCAGGTCTTTGATATTTGGTGTGAAGCTACACCTAGTGGACCTCTACCAAGATTGTTCAAATTATAGCCCTAGGGCCAAAAATGTCCCCGCCCAGGGGGCCTTTGGTTTTACATAGGCTTATACAGGGAAAATCTTTGAAAATCTTCTTCTCTGAAACCGAAAGGCCCAGATCTTTGATATTTGGTATGAAGCTTCATCTAGTGGACCTCTAGCAAGATTGTTCAGATTATGGCCCTTGGGCCAGAAATGCCCCCGTCCCGGGGGCCTTTCGTTTTACATAGGCTTAAACAGGGAAAATCTTCTTCTCTGAAACCGCACGGCTCAGATCTTTGATATTTGGTGTAAAGCTTCATCTTGTGGACCTCTACCAAGATTGTTCAAATTATAGCTCTGTGGCTAAAAATGCCCCCGCCCCGGGTGCCTTTGGTTTTACATAGGCTTATACAGGGAAAAATCTACTCTGAAATCGCAAGGCTCAGATTTTTGATATTTGGTGTGAAGCTTCATCTAGTGGACCTCTACCAAGATTGTTCAAATTATAGCCCTGGGGCCAAAAATGCCCTCATCCCCGGGGCCCTTTGGTTTTTATAGGCTTATATAGAGAAAATATTTAAAAATCTTCTCTAAAACCACAAGGCTCAGGTCTTTGATATTTGGTATAAAGCTTCACCTAGTATAGCCCTTGGGCCAAGAATGTACTAAAGACACTGATTCTCAGGTGAGCGATTCAGGGCCCTCTGGGCCCTCTTGTTTATGAAATTTGGCCTTTTAGTTTTGTTGCTATGGCAACTTAGAGTTTCCATTGACTTATACTGGGGAAAACTGAAAAAAAGCATTTAATGCCAAGTCATTGCAGATATTTTGACATAACTTACATAAACACGTTCCTTGAAAAACCTTCTCTCAGCCATATGCTTTTATGTCAACCTAAGGGGCCCCTAGGTTGTGCCGGGGCCATGCCCCGCCCCATCCACTTCATAAAATACCTTATAACTCAGAAACCTTGCAGATTCCAACCCCTAAACCATATATATTCTTGTTCCTTATGATAAGATGCATTAAGTGACACCAATCTGGGGGTCCCCTGGGATGTGCCGGGGACTTGCCCTGCCCCCTCTATTTCATAAAATGCCATTTATCTCAGAAACCACCAGATCCCCACCCATAAACTATATATTTTCTTGTTCCTTATGCTAAGATGCATTAAGTGACACCAACCTGGGGGTCCCCCGGGATGTGCCGGGGACATGCCCCACCCCCTCCACTTCATAAAATGCCATTTATCTCAGAAACCATTGAGATCCCTACCCCTAAACCATATATATTCTTGTTCCTTATGATAAGATGGACTCAGTGACACCAACCTGGGTGTCCCCCGGGATGTGCCGGGGCCCATGCACCACCCCCATCCACTATATAAAAGGCCCAATATCCCAGTAACCTTACAGATCCCCACCTCTAAACCATATACATGTATATTCTCGTTCCTTATGATAAGTCGCATTCAGTGACACCAACTTGGGGGTCCCCCGGGATGTGCGGGGGCCATGCCCAACCCCCTCCACTTCATAAAAGATTCAATATTCCAGAAACCTTACAGATCCCCACCCCAAAACGATATATATTCTTGTTTCTTATGAAAAAACACATTCAGTGACACCAACCTAGGGGTCACCCAGGGTGCGCCCAGGCCATACTCCACCCCTCGACTTCACAAAAGACCATATATCTGAGAAACTGTTCAGAGCCCAACCCTGAACCATATATATTCGTGTTTCTTATGATAAGACTCATTCAGTGACACCAATCTGGGGGTCCCCTAGGATGTGCCGGGGCTTTACCCCACCCCCCTCTACTTCGTAAGAGGCCAGTATCTCAGAAACCGTTCAGATCCTCACCCCTAAAGCATATAAATTCTTGTTCCTTTTGATGAGACGCATACAGTGATACCAACCCAAGGGTCTCCCAGGCCGCACGGGGGCTGTGCCCTACAACTCCACTTCATAAAAGGTGATATGTCTCGGAAACCATTCAGATCCCCATCCCAAAACCATATATATTCTTGTTTCTTATGATAAGATGCATTCATTGAAACCAACCTGGGGGTGCCCTGGGATGTGCCCGGGCCATGCCCAACCCCCTCCACTTTGTAAAAGGCTCAATATCTCAGAAACCATTCAGAACCCCACCCCTAAACCGTATATATTCTTGTTCCTTATGATGAGATGCATTCAGTGATACCAACCTAGGGGTCTTTGGGGGTGTGCTGGGGCTATGCCCTACCCTTCCACTTCATAAAATGCCATATATCTCAGAATCTGTTCAGATCCCAACCCCTAAAATATGTATGTGTTCCCTATAATAAGACTCATTCACACACATCAACATGGGGTCTCTATATGCTAGGGCAACATGCTGATGCCATGGCCAATCCCTCCACTTCATAAAAGGCCATATATCTCAGACACCATTAAGATCCCCCTCTCATAATCATAATTATTCTTGTTTCTTATGATTAGACACATTCAGTCACACCAACTTGGTGGTCCACAGGGGCCATTTCTCTCCTCATAATTTCATAAGAGGGTCTCATATCTTGGAAACTGTTCATATCCCCACCCCTAAACAATATATTTTCTTGGTCCTTATTATAAGACATTCAGCGACAAAAATCTTGGCTTTCCTGGGGTCTGCCAGGGCCATACTCCAACCCCTCCGCAGCTTAAAAGGCCTTATATCTTAGGAACAGTACACATCCCAACCCCTAAAACATATATATTCTTGTGCCTTATGCTTAGATGCATTCAGTGATACCAGCCTTGGCTCTGTTGGGTCCATGTCTCATCCCTCCTCATAAAAGGCCTAATATTTCAGATACAGAGTCAACCTGGGTGCTCATTTGGAAATGGGGGTTTGTTTGGGAGAGTTTATAATCAATACATTAAAACCTGAAACCATACATGGCTGCCAGTGGGCAGTTCCCGCCTGAGCTCTGGTGAGCATTGTGGCCCATGGGACTTTTGTTATTATTTCTGCTGTAAAATATAGATTGTGGGTACTCTTTAGAACCGCCTCGATGATATACCCACAGTCTATATTTTGAGCTATATTAAAAAAATATCGCAATTTTGCTGCTTAAAATTTTCTTTTCTTTTTTTTTCGGAGGTAAAGTTAACAATGTATTTGTATAGGCGTGTTTTCGTAATGCTTCCCAAGAAAACAGACAAGGTGTCATAAAATGTGTATTCTTTATAAAACGACTTAAAGGTGTATCCATTCACCTATAATCAATTTTGATCTGAATGAAATCTTCCACCTTATATAAATGTAGAAATACCAGGCTGAAGTGTTTTCAAAATAGATTTAAAATGGCTGATGTTTAGCTCGCATGGACGAAGTCCGGGAAGAGCTATTGCATTACCCCCGCCATCGGCGGTAGCGTGGTTTAGGCAACAAGCGCTTTGAGCTGCTTAAAGCCAAATGCCTGCAATGAAAAGCGACGTAACGTGATGACGTCGGGTTTCCGACAGTATATCTGTCACAAAATTTTGACGTTTTCCAATCAGACGGCGCGTTACATACGAAGGTGCATTAGAATGTTGTGTGACATAATCAACAAATTGAGATTTTTAAGTGTTTGTGATAATATACATTTAGGTCATTTATATGAGAAACAATAAATATGTTTTAACCTGAAAACTATAACTCGTAGAGCCAAGAAAACATGTTTTGTTAAGGAAAACATACCCGTATGATGTAGTCCAAAGTAGACTTGAAAGAAATGATAAGGATACAATTACTATACACCAATGAAGACACCAAATGGAAAGACGCAGAAACATAAAACATCGGCTCCATAATTACAACATTTTTTCGAAAACCTTGGTTTTAGCTTACCTTAGCACGAAGTGCTCAAGGCGAGCTAATGAGATTGGACAGTGTCCATCGCCCCCACCCCTATGGGTCGTCTGTCAAATTTGCTTCGGAAGACTACTTTTCCTAATCCCTTTGGCTGAACAAAAAATAACGGGAATTTTAACAACTATTACAGATTCATTATTAGGCCATTGGAAAGACGTTATTAGATTTTAGTGACCTTAACCTCATTTTCAAGGTGACAGCATTATAAAGACTAATAATCAGCTGTTCATACATTCTATCTCATTAATCAATTGATGAATCTTGTTCAAAATAGGTAAACTACCCCATTGGGATGGGGGAGGCGGAGTGGGGAAGCGATTAGATTATTGTGATCTTGACTCCAATTTCAAGGTCACACTTGCACTTTGATACTAATATTTTGATCAAAAAATCTTATGTGCACAATATCGATTGAAACAATGGTTGGAATTTGACCCAACAAGCACAATTACATCAATTGGACGGAGGAAGAAGTCATCAGATTTTACTCACTTTGCCTGATTGACAAGATCACTTCATTTTAAAAATTCTAACTAGCCGGTGCTAGAGGGCATGACCGGTGTTGCACATTTCAGTACTGTTCATGAACAGACGCAATAAAACCGAGTCTTCTAGTTTCGTTTATTTGGCATACTTTTTGCTTCCAAGTGATCTAACTATTCAGAACTTACTTATCTAAAAATGAGCCTTGTGGGCCACCTTTTTTCATGTATCAGTTAATCGAACACAGCTTTATCAATGGAATGGGGTCGAGAAGAAGTGATTAGATTTTTGTCACCTTTATCTTATTTTTAGAGGTCATATTGCCATTTTAAAACTCATTTTCTGACCAAACAGGGCGTGTGTTCAAAAATAGGGCCATTAATATACTTTCAGGGCTGAAAATGCGGGGCTTTTAGGACGACATTGCCGTAGTACACCTTATATAGGGAGTTACAGCCTTGTGATGGGCGAGTATCTTATAAGCATTGCTTATTGTCATTTGTTTCATTTGCATCAATGTTATATGCAAATTACAAGGTTTTCTCACTGTGATCACGTGGCCCATATTAAGGAGAATAGGAACACCTTCAGGGGACGCAACTCATGCAAAAGTATTTTGTCTCCCATTTCAATAGGGGTCAACTCATAAAGGAAAGAATTTGCTCCTGAGGAGCAAATTCTTTCCTTCAAGAGTAGACCCCTTTTTCGGTAGGCCTGAACCTATAGTAAAGTGAACAGGAAGGTCCGAAAATTGTCTCCCTTTGAAAAATGGCGGAAAAATTAGCCAGGCGTTCCCATTTCCCTTAAGTCCGTGCAATTATTTTTCAAGGATACCAATATGGCAACAACATTAGCAGTAGTTGTATGGCTGAGGTCGAAGTTCAAGCAGAGTCGAGATGAATGGGAAATGATTGAAACCAAGGCTTGCACTTGGCTCAGCTCTAAGCTCGAGAAAGACCAAAAGCTGGATGATCTGTTGGAAGATGTGAAGAAAAAGTTGTGGCCTGATGGTCTAGACTATTAGTAGCGTAGCATGTGTCGAGTAAAGACAGTTTGCTTGACATACTATATATTAACACAGGTGCAAATAAATAAAATAACATCTATATTGAGACATATGGTATGCGTGTCCCTAAACTGTCATGTATCACATCTCAGCAAGATGGGCAAAATTCGAGTAAAATAGCAGTTCGCCACATTTCAGAAGTCACAATGAAGGCAAAGGTAGTTATTGTGGATGCTGTAAATGAAGTGGTTTTAACGTACTCACAATCTATGTTTCTGAGTAGAATATGGCTTGGTTGAACCATTTTGTTCCTGTTTTTTGTTGTTGTTGGCGGTGGTTTTCCCCCCAGGCAAACAGTGTAGGAATTGCATTTTGTGACATTTGATCTGGATCTACAATGCTTGCTGATTTTTCATCATGTGTGTCCAGATATATTCACAGATAGACCTCTCATCATGTAAACAAGTCCGTGAAATGAACGCTCCTCTAAACCCCATTTTATATAGAGAAAACTGGAGTTTACGGGAGTAGTATTTTTCATATTTCTACTCCAAGACATATGTTGTGGGTACTCGTTAGACTGCCCTATGTTAGCAGTATAAAAAGGAAAGGTATCACGGATTTCATCAGAAAAGTAGCCATTTTTGAGATGTGAAAAAATGCACATATCGCACGGGTGTGTTATCGTAATGTTGACATAACACTTTGACATCAGAAGGACAAGAATAACCAGGCTATAAATAACTGTCGTTCTTCAGGAAGCCTTCTTGCTCTGTGTTCATCAGCTTGTTACCTTCCAGATGCGATTGAAATGTGGCAATTCCAAATGCAAGGACAGTAGTATTCAAAGCCTTTGCCAAGCAGGAAGCCAGGCTATTAAGACAGTATGAAGATGTCCTGTAATTCACTTTTGCCATGTTTCCTCAGGAACTTTATTACGGCCAATATTGAGGTATTCGGTCCATTACGATAACACACCCGTGGGACAAAGTGCATTTTTTTCACATCTCCAGAATGGCCATTTTTCTGATGAAAATCCGTGACATTTTTCTTATAAATACTGCAAACATAGGTTGTGGGTGCTCGTTAGAACCGTTACAACCTATGTCTTGGAGCAAAACTCAGAAAAATAATGTATACCCCCATAAACCCCAGTTTTCTCTAAAAAGTGGGGTTAAGGAGTATTCATTTCACGGATCTGTTAACGAGATGAAACACATTTTGTCCATGAAAGTCATATCAGGCGAAATATGACTTTCTTCTCCTATTGATGACGACTTGTCTAGACCTGTTTTTTTTTTTTTTTGTGTGTGTGTGTGTGTGGAAGGAATATAGATTGTGAGAAGTTAATTTAAGCGGCTTTGACGCTGATTTACAATCAATGTTCTTTAGTAAAATTGTGTAGTAGTTTTTCGAGGGAAGTCATTACTTGACTCTGTAACCTGGATGAATTTATGAAATCCTTGATGAAGTTGGTACGAAAAGATGTGTTGAATACTAGACATTACTGAATTTAAAATGATTATATGTGCAATTTTGAAGGTATACCACGTTTTGAGAGTTGATTTATATATGAATCATAAAGCGTATCAATATATGTGATAATGATTTCTATTTTATTATTTTCTCTCTGACCTATACATGTTTTTATTGTAACCAAGTTTTGTTTATTTGTTTGATTTGGGGTTTAACGTCCCTGTCAACTCTATTCCGGTTATTGTGGAGACGTTGCTTCCAATTTTGTAAGAATTTTACCCGACATTGAGATGAAATGACATCTCAAGCCCTGTCACCAAGTGAAACCCATAAGGCCTAAGCGGTTTACCGGTACTCATGTACGGTCGGTGTCATTTCTGCTTGAAAACACCATGCATTCTAATCTATTTCTCCAAGCCCCGATCGGCGGGGGCCCCGTTATAATGTTTTAACAGTTATATATATTCAAACATCACGAAAACACGCCTATATAATTTTGACCCCCTTGAACCCCACTTTTATATAGTAAAACTGGGGTTTCCGGGGGTATACCTTATTTTTAGCTCACCAGAGCCAAAGGCTCCGGGGGAGCTTATAGGATAGGCAGTTGTCCGTCGTCGTCTGCGTCGTCTTCGTCAACATTTTCAAACGACATCTCCTCTGAAGCCACTGGGCCGATTCAGCCCAAATTTCATCTGTAGTATCCTTGGTCAGGGGGATTGAAAATTTGTGTTTTTAATGAAAATCGGCTAATTAGTTTGGTTGTTATGGCAACTTAGAGTTTCCATAGACTTATAATGGGGAAAATAGAAAAATGGCATTTACTGCCAAGCCTCTGCAGATAATTTGACAAAACTTTCATAGAAATGTTCCATAGGTAATCTACTATCTGCCGTATGATTTTAGGCCTTCTGCTCATTTTTATTGGTTACCATGGAAACCAAAATGCAAAAAGTAGACAAAAAATACTTAAAAAAATCATCTCCTCAGAAACCATATGCTCTAGGAGGCTGAGACTTTATGAAAATATTCACCATATTTGCCTTTACAGGTTTTGTGTTTTTTATGAAATTTGGCCTCTTAGTTTGTTGCTATGGCAACTTAGAGTTTCCATTGACTTATAATGGGGAAAACTGAAAAATGGCATTTACTGCCAAGTCAGTGCAGATATGTTGACAAAACTTACATAAACATGTTCCTTGTGTAAACTTCTCTCAGCCATATGCTTTTATGTCAACCTGGGGGTCCCTTAGGTTGTGCCGGGGCCATGCCCCGCCCCCTCCACTTCATAAAATGCCTTATATCTCAGAAACCTTACAGATCCCAACCCCTAAACCATATATATTCTTGTTCCTTATGATAAGGTGCATTAAGTGACACCAACCTGGGGGTCCACCGGGATGTACCGGGGACATGCCCTGCCCCCTCTATTTCATAAAGTGCCATTTATCTCAGAAACCATTCAGATCCCCACCCCTAAGCTATATATATTCTTGTTCCTTATGCTAAGATGCATTAAGTGACACCAACCTGGGGGTCCCCCGGGATGTGCCGGGGACATGCCCTACCCCCTCCACTTCATAAAATGCCATATATCTCAGAAACCATACATAGCCCCACCCCTAAACTATATATATTCTTGTTCCTTATGCTAAGATGTATTAAGTGACCCCAACCTGGGGGGATGTGCCGGGACCATGTCAAACCCCCTCCACTTCATAAAAGGCCAAATATTCCAGAAACCTTACAGATCCCCTGCCCTAAACCATATATATTCTTGTTTCTTATGATAAGACACATTCAGTGACACCAACCGAGGGGTCACCCAGGGTGCTCCCTGGCTAGCTTCACCCCTTGACTTCACAAAAGACCATATATCTGAGAAACTGTTCAGAGCCCCACCCCTTAACCATATATATTCTTGTTCCTTATGATAAGACGCAATCAGTGACACCAGCATGCGGGTCCACCCAGGGTGCCATGGGCCATGCCCCACCCCTTTACTTCATTAAAATCCATATATCTCAGAAACCATACAGATCCCCACCCCTAAACAATATATATTCTTTTTCCTAATGATAAGATGCATTAAGTGACACCAACCTGGGGGTACCCCGGGATATGCCCGACCCCTCCACTTCATAAAAGGCCATTTATCTCACCATATTATATTCTTGTTCCTTATGATAAGACGCATCAAGTGGCACCAACCTGTGGGTCCCCCGGGATGTGTCGGGGACATGCCCCACCCCTTCCACTTCATAAAATGCCATTTATCTCAGAAAACATTGAGATCCCCACCCCTAAACCATATATGTTCTCATTCCTTATGATAAGTTGCATTCAGTGACACCAAATTTGGGGTCCCCTGGGATGTGCTGGGACCATGCCCAACCCCCTCCTCTTCGTTAAAGGCCAAATATTCCAGAAACCTTACAGATACCCACCCCTAAACCGTATACAGTCTTCTTCCTTAATCCCCATCCTATAATCTCATATACTCTTGTTCATTGTTATTAGACACATTCAGTCACCCCCGTCTTTGGGGGTCCGCAGGGGCCATTTCTCTCCCTGCCACTTCATAAAAGTGCCTCATATCTCAGAAACCATTCAGATTCCCACCGTTTAACCTTAGATACTCTTGGTCCTTATGATAAGACTTATTCATTGACAACAATCTTGGGCTTTTCTGGGATCTGCCATGCCTGATTCCTTCCATTGCTTAAAAGGCCTTACATCTCAGGAACCATACATATTCCCACTGATAAACCATATATGTCTTTGTTCCTTTTGATAAGACGCATTTAGTGACAACAACCAGGGCTCCATTGGGTCCATGCCCCGATCTCTCTACTTTATAAAACACCTAATATTTCAGATACAGTCCACATGGGTGCTAATTTTGGTATGGGGTTGGTTTGGGAGACTTTATAATTGGTATAATAAAATCATATCATGTTATAATACATGGCTGCCATTGGGCAGTGTCCACCTGAGCTCTGGTTTATGAACTTTGGCTCTTTGGTTTGTTTGCTATGCCAAGTTATAGGTTTCCATTGTCCTATAATGGGGAAAATTGAAAAATGACATTAATGCCTTTCAAGATATTTTGTCACACTTTCATAGAAATGTTCCTTTAATAATGTTCTTTATGGCCTATTTGTTGCCACAGATGGGAAATTGTCAATTGTCATATGTTGTCCGGCAACTACACATTCAAGCGACATCGAATCTAAAGCCACGAGGCTTTTTGGGTCCAAATTTTATCTGTAACATCCTAAGGCACAGGGCTTCCATGGTTAATTAAAATACATTGCTGCCAGTGGGCAGTGGCCCCCTGAGCTCTGGTGAGCATTGTGGCCCATGGGCCTCTTGTTCTTATTTCTGCTCTAAAATATAGATTGAGGGTACTCATTAGAACCGCCTCAATGAGGCGGTTCTAACGAGTGGCAACAATCTATATTTAGAGCAGAAATAAGAAAAATATCACACTTTTTCATCTTAAATTGTCTTTTTTTTCGGCGATAAAGGTGGCAATGTATTTGTATAGGCGTGTTTGCCTAATGGTTTTCTTGATATGTGCTCTATTCATACCAAATTATATTTTACATTGGGTTCCATGTCAGAAACTGAGGGTTTAAAGACCGCATTATATCCAAACAGACGTTCATCACGAAACCATGGCTATATATTTCTGGCCCCCTTGAACCCCACTCTTATTTAGTAAAACTTGGGTTAACCGGGGAAAACCTTATTTGTCTTATATCTGCTCTAAAATATAGACTGTGGGTACCCATTAGAACCGTCTCAATGTGCCCGAGCCATGTCCTTGTTCCGTTTGAAAAGACGCATTCAGTGTCACCAGCCTGGGATTCCCTGGGGTACCCCGGGCCGTACCGCATCCCTTTACTTCATTAAAAACCATATACATGAATCTTAGAAACTGTTCAGATCCCCACCCCTAAACCATATATATTCTTGTTCCTTATGATAAGGCTCATTCTGACAATGTGCCGGGGACATGCCCCAACCCCTCCACTTCATTAAAGGCCATGTATATCAGAAACCATTCAAATCCTTACCCCATAGGAACCATACAGCTCCCCGTCGCAAAACCACATATAGTCTTGTTCCTTATGATAAGACGCCTTTATTGATACCAACCAGGGCTCCATTGGGTCCATGCCCCGCTCCATCTACTTCATAAAATGCCTAATATTGGGTTTTTCTGTCCCTGTCATGCCTTGTCTGTCCTTGTCAGTCCCAGCATTGTTTAGCAGGACCGCTGTTTTTCGCTTTCACCGATATTAATCATTTATTGATTGGTTAACAGCGAAAGCGTTCCATTCATTGACCTGATCACAACCTTCTGCACAACAGTTCAGCTCTCTTACCACTAGGCCACAGTGTCAGTCTGTAAGCTATTAAAATATTTGCAATAAATGAAAATCGCAACTTATTTAACCAGCAGGTACTTCTTTATCATGCGGACTACTGTTAAAGGCAGCAATATACTCCCCTTCGGGAGGGTGGGGGATGATTTCATTTCATGCCACAGAAAAAATAAATTTATCTGGTGATTCCATGGTATGCAACCTATGGCAGGTTTCGTTTCGGATACTCAGTTTTTTGACGACTGTGTATGAGTAGACCCACAATTATTTATGGTAGCATTGCACTAAATACTGGAGGAACTGGGTTTTATCACTATTGGACCGAGCTTAATACCAGGCATGTTTCCATGTGTTTCATTTCAATGTGAGATAAGGATAGTTGTAAGGAAATAAAATGATGTGTGTTTTATAATTATATCTGCAAGCTGAAAGAATTTTTTGCTGATTTTCGATGGTCATCCCTTTGTTAAAAAGTCCGTTTGTGCTGTAGGTAAACAAACATGGCGGACTGTAACTTGAAAAGGGGCATGTGGCTTTTTCTCATTAATTTTTTGAGCTAGCTTGGCTCTATAAACAAGTAGGGTTTGAAATGTTTTGTATGAGTAGTTTTTGTGGGAGCATGTAAAATGTTACTATTGTGGCCTATGGAAAACATTTAATTGTGAGGTCCCTTATTCACCTTATTTGCAAATAGATGCTGGTTCCTAGTCTGAATGTTATTAGTGTTGGGAAAACAGGTAACCAGACCCCCTGACCTTCAAAGGTCAGGGGGTCTGGTTACCTGTTTTTCCAATATTGACAATGTGCAAGCTGGGAGCCAGCAAATAATGCAAATGTGGCAAAATATTAGATCTGACAGCTGTATACTGCTGATTTCCACAATAAAGTTTAAACTTAAACTACCTGTAAACTACTATACACAAAGGACCTGCAGATACCAGAAAATGTTCTTCATTGTTGAACTCTTATCCCGCTGAATAATTAATTTAGCCACACCCATTTCTGACTTTGAACCAATCAGATTACTTGATGTAATTTATTCGTACAAATTCACAAACTGAATGTCAAACAGTGTAGATCCTGATCAGATGGCTTCAAAAAGAAGCAATCTGATCTGGATTTACTCTTTGCAAAAGTAATTGTTATTGGGTTCAGCGGGATATTGGGTTCAGCGGGATATTGGGTTCAGCGGGATATTGGGTTCAGCGGGATATTGGGTTCAGCGGGATATTGGGTTCAGCGGGATATTGGGTACAGCGGGATATTGGGTACAGCGGGATATTGGGTTCAGCAGGATATTGGGTTCAGCGGGATATTGGGTTCAGCGGGATATTGGGTTCAGCGGGATATTGGGTTCAGCGGGATATTGGGTTCAGCGGGATATTGGGTACAGCGGGATATTGGGTTCAGCGGGATATTGGGTACAGCGGGATATTGGGTTCAGCAGGATATTGGGTTCAGCGGGATATTGGGTTCAGCGGGATATTGGGTTCAGCGGGATATTGGGTTCAGCGGGATATTGGGTTCAGCGGGATATTGGGTACAGCGGGATATTGGGTTCAGCGGGATATTGGGTTCAATGGGATATTGGGTTCAATGGGATATTGGGTTCAGCGGGATATGCGGTTCAGCGGGATATTGGATTAAATGGGATATTGGGTTCAATGGGATATTGGGTTCAATGGGATATTGGGTTCAATGGGATATTGGGTTCAATGGGATATTGGGTTCAATGGGATATTGGGTTCAGCGGGATATTGGGTTCAATGGGATATTGGGTTCAGCGGGATATTGGGTTCAGCGGGATATTGGGTTCAGCGGGATATTGGGTACAGCGGGATATTGGGTTCAGCAGGATATTGGGTTCAGCGGGATATTGGGTTCAGCGGGATATTGGGTTCAATGGGATATTGGGTTCAATGGGATATTGGGTTCAATGGGATATTGGGTTCAATGGGATAAGGGTTAAACCAGTAAATGCTTGTCTTTATGCAAATACGCCTATACAAATATATTGCCACTTTTATCGCCTAAAAAATGAAGATTTTAAGATAAAAAATTGTGATATTTTTCTTATTTCTGCTCAAAATATAGATTGTGGGCACTCGTTAGATTCGCCTCATCTATATTTTAGAGCAGATATAAGAAAAATAAGGTATACCCCGGGAAACCCCAGTTTTACTATATAAAATTGGGGTTCAAGGGGGTCAAAATTATATAGACGTGTTTTCGTGATGAGCAGTGAAGTCCTAGATCAGACGCCACAGAATGCGGCTTCATCAAACTCCGCAGAACGCTGCGTCTGATCAGGTCCTCACTGTTTGTTTAAAGTACAGAAATGTAATAGTATAATTGCTGGTTCAAGCCTACATTGAATGCCAGAACCAGTTCTCAGGTCATGTAGGGTATTCATCAAATGAACTTGTAAGCACGTTTGTCTCTCATATAGAGTCAACCGTTTTCAATTGTATTTTCACCACAGCATAACAAAACAGGTCTATACAAATACATTTGATAATTGTGAAAATATAGATTGTGGGTATAACAAATACAAATGGGGGCGGTTATAACAAATACACATGTACCCACAATCTATATTTTAGAGAAAAAAAAATGAGAAAAATAAGGTTTACCCCTTCCATAATCTCGGGTTTACCCCTTCCATAAAAACAGGCCTATACAAATACATTTAATAATTGTGAAAATATAGATTATGGGTATAACAAATGCAAATGGGGTGGTTATAACAAATACACATGTACCCACAATCTATATTTTAGAGAAAAAAATGAGATAAATAAGGTTTACCCCTTCCATAATCTCGATTTTACTATGTAAAAGTGGAGTTCAAGGTCGATGGGATTATATAGGCTTGTTTTCGTGATGGTATGAAGGATTGATTTGTTGTTGTTGTTTTTTACTTCTCTTATATCATATCTAAATTCCGTTATTTCTGATTATCATATGAAGTCGCATCTGAGAATGTAATAAAACCATGTAATAAATTCAATAATCCACTAGTGGATTATATATGCAAATTAGCTAGATTCGCCCTGTAGCGTTACATGCACGACGTCCTTAACGAATTTGCGTTTACTAATGGTGGAATATTGACATTTTTGTTAAACAATTGTGAATAAAATGCGTTTTAAATGTCATATGATAAATAGAATCTTGCATTCATGTACCATTGAATTTATTAAACTCGTGGAAGAAAAGAGATTAAATGCCCGGCAAAGCCTCGCATTTTATACTTTTCTCTCAACTCGTTTAATAAATTCAATAATACATGAACACTCATGTAAGATCCTCTATTTATTGTATATAGAGACCATGTTACTTCTCTAATAAAATTACTGTATGCATTTGTGGGGTCATTATTCGTTACATATACTTTATTCTTGATGGTATGAAGCAATCCATTTTTGTTGTTGTTTTTTACTTCTTTTGTATCATATCAAATATGTTATTTCTGTTTATAGTGTATAGAGACCATGTTACTTTTCTAATAAAATTATCGTATACAATAGTGGTGTCATTATTCGTTACATGTAGCAAAAAACGTGTTATAACAGGAAAACACGCCTGTTCAAATATGTTGGTACAGTTTGACCACACACACAAAAAAACATATTTTCCTTTTCTTTTTTTTTCTTTTTTTTCTAATGGGTATCAACAATCTATGGTTTTGAGCAGAAATAAGAACAAAATAATGTATACAGCTGTAAACTGCAAACTGGTGTTGGAGGGGCTCAATTTGACATACATGAAGGCGTGTTTTCCTGATGTCTTTTAGTATAACGACCTTGGTAGTTATTTTTAAGTTTGGTACTATCAAAGGAGCGAACACGAAGGTGCTGATCAGACTGCGCGCATGCGCAGTCTGATCCGCACCTTTGTTTTTCGCAAATATAAACACATATTTTCTCATGACGTGGCTTATTTAATGTGTGGGTGCGCAGACTGATCCATACCTTTAACAATTGTTTGTTTGTTTGATTGATTTGAGGTTTAGCGTCTCCGTCATCACTGTATAGGTCATTTTGGAAACGTTGCTTCCAATTTTGTGGGACTTTTACCTGACAATGAGATGAAATGACATCTTTAGCCCTTATTCGGGGATTTGAAATTCGTAGCACGCGTTTTTAAGGAGTTTAATACACCTTACTTTCTCACACTTAACTATAATAATTTATTTAGAGGTCTCTCAGCATCTTGAAAGTGGAGTTAGAAAATCCAAAAAGTGGGGAAAAATACATAAAAAGGGGAGATAAATGTTCCTACCCCCTTTTCTCATTTAAGCATCCAAACAATTCCAAACGACATCTCTGAAACTACAAAGCCAATTGGAACCAAATTATATGTGAAGCCGCCACGGGGTGTACGAACAAACATACATACTGAATGTTTGGTTCACATGACCTAAATTTCCACCATGCCCATATATGGTAAAAGCCTTTGAAAATCGTCTTCTCAGGAACCAATCGACCGATGACCTTGAAACTTGGTATACAATATTGGGGACCCGGGCCCTATCAAATTTGTTCAAATGATGACATTTCGTTGCCCTTGACCTTTCTTTCTTCAAGGTCACATTCGGTCACTCTTGATTTTGTATGGAAAAGAGAGCATTTTCTGGTTCTGTTGCAGCTTATGACAGCAAGGTTGATATTTGCAATCAGCTTAATGATCCTGGGGCCATAAGATTAAATAGTTTTTAATTTTTCTAAAACTACTGGGCTAACTGATGCCAAAATACATATACTGCATCAGTGTGGTCGAGAAGTTTGTTAGAGGGATCTGTGTGATCGTCACGCCAATAAACGGCCAAAAGTGATTTTAAATTCTGCATCACAAGAAATACAAGACCTTGGTATGAAGCATTTTGGACTCTAGCCCTGCTAAGATTGTCCAAAGCTGACCATAATGTATGCGACGACAACAAAAAATAAACAATGGTTGATTTCAAAATAATTTGGCAGCAATGGTCCTGGGATTGGTCTCTACTAAATACGTTCTATAAAAGGGTTATCCTTTGGAAGCAAGGAATACACAACAGAACTGAAATATACGGAGTGTACATGTTTTCCGGGCAAGACTAGCTAGTTTCGGCCAATTAGGCCTCATCAGTGACATTATACCATTATACCACTAAACCATTATAGCCTGATAAAATAAATGGCCACCAAGCGGGCGACGGGAATGTTTGATTTGAGATGAAATGACATCTTAAGCCCTTAGTCGGGGATTTGAAATTCGTAGCACGCGTATTTAAGGAGTTTAATACACCTTACTTTCTCACACTTAACTATAAATGAGCTTATACGTCCCCGTCAACACTATTTAGGTTATTTTGGAGACCTTGCTTCCATTTGGGGACCTTTACCCGACATTGAAATGAAATGACATCTCAATCCCTGCCACCCAATGAAACCAATACGGTTTATAAGCATGGACGGGCCGAATCGCAGCAATTTTCCTGGTTAGGCTTAGATGTACTAAGCGGATTACCAGTACTCGCGTTAGGTCGGTATCAGCTCTGCGTGGAAGCATTGTGCAGCCCAATCTATTTCTCCAAGCCCTGATGGGCGGGGCGGGGCCGGGCCTTTGGGATGGTAAGAATGGGGTATGGGATGTGCTTATTGCTTAACTCCGGAGAAAAGAAGCCTCACCCCTGCTAGCATTCTACATAAATCTACAGCGGGCCGTTAGCGGCCCGTCAGCTACCCTGACGGGCCGCTAACGGCCCGCTGTAGATTTATGTAGAATGCTTACTGGGACATGGTTTGGGATCGCTCTGATAATTAAAAAGAGAAACGATCAGGAAGTGACACGATCAGATCCCAAATTCTTCTCACAATATCACCAGGGAAAGAAGTCGAAACATGGAGTGCACTAGGGAAAAATTCGAAACATGGAGTGAGGACAGTAAACAAAATGGACCACAAGTAAACCGAGGCAGCAACTCTTTCCAAAACAGGTTGTGGCTCAGAATATCCAAACCTAACTAAAGGGAAGCAATATACATTATGGGTCAAATAATCAGAATCACCAACATGACAAACATTAAACTGGAAGGACAAATGTAACTGAAATGAACAACCAAAAAGGAGGGAAGAATCAGAATAATCAACTAACAACATACAACATGTACATAATTAGGGAAAGAATCAGAACCACCAACACATAATCTCCAGGAACCACAGCAAAAGAAGTGACTTGTAACGGTCATTAAAACTTACAGGTGAGTTCAATTTGATTTTACGGGATCCCAAACCTCACCCTCACTTTCACTGTGGTTCAACCAAGTACTTGTTTGGTCTGCGTGAAGGTTTTCTAACTCATCGGTGAATCAACTCATAAACAAAGAAATTACAATTAAAGCTGACGGGATTTGCATGCTTTCATATGTCATCAGTGACCACCGTGTTATACAGCTGGAAAAGTTTCAGATTGATCCCATTTACTAACTGTTGAAGCTTCCCGCCTGTTGTTGTCCATGTGACTATCGCTGGCGCTGTGCAAAAAGGTCATTTATATCCGTGCTAGTCTTCTCCCTCTGACGTCAGAGTGCAGTGTGTGTTTGAGTTTTACGTCCCGCCAACAACTGAGGTCATGCGGAGACATGATCTTGGTTTAAAAGGCTCATCTGAGTCCGAATCAGAATTGATACTACCAGAAGCCCGTGATCGAACCAACGGCCCCCGGTATATAAGGCAAGTAGCGTAACCACTACACCACGGAGGCTTCCATAGCGCGTGGTAAAAAGTAAAATCTGGGCTCGTGAACTGGGTCATTGGCAAACAGTGTCGACACAGACCACGGACTGTATGCTAAAACTGGAAGGGTTGAACGAAACAGTTTCCTCCATCACGCAAACATGCCTATATTATTTTGACCTTCCTTGAACCCCACTTTTACAGGGATTTACAGGGGTAAATCTTATTTTTCTTGTTTCTTCTCTAAAACTTAGATTATGGGTACTCGTCAGAACCGCCTCGATCAGGCGGTTCCAACGCGTACCCACAATCTATATTTTGATCAGATATAAGAAAATATCGCATTTTTTGCATCTCAAAGTTTTCGGGGGGGGGGGGGGGGGTGCCGTAAAATTTACACTATTTGTATAGGTATGCTTTCGTAACGGTACGTCTCAATTCTCAATTCACGACTATTCATTACGATAATACGCCCGTATGGCATAGTGCATTTTTTCACATCTCCAAAATGGTTTCTTTTCTGATTAAAATATGCGATATTTTTCTTATAAATACTACAAACATAGGTTGTGGGTGCTCGTTAGAACCGCCTCATTGAGGCGGTTCTAACGAATACCCACAACCTATGTCTTGGAGTAAAAATAAGAAAAATAATGTTTACCCCCTTAAACCCCAGTTTTCTCTATATAAATTGGGGTTTAGGGGGTGTTCATTTCACGGACTTGTTCACGTGATGTCTCCCAGTCCATCGACATAATCAGTGCTGTCAGTGCTTTGAATATTATTGTAGTTCATCACGAAAACACGCCTAGGTTTACATTCTTTTCTAAGTTATATGTGTTAAAAAAAACATTGTTTCTGGGCACGCAGAACCGCAACGACCAAGCAGTTTGAATGGACTCGATAATATGTGACCTAACAATCAAAGGCTAGGAAGTAACTGGGCATCCCTATCTCGGAAACCCCGCGTAGACGAAAACAACACTTTCTCCGCAGGAACCCAGCAAGCTGTCCTCGAGGTGTCTAGAAAAACGTGCATCTGAAAATGTCTGTTTATTTGTGCATACATGCAAATAGTAGGGACCCTAATCACCCTTCTCGGAGAATAGCAGTCTGGCCTGGACCCACTGTGTTTGCTGCAAAAACTTTTAACCAGTAGATAACAAAGCATAAAGCAGACGACATTATCATTACGAAAACACGCCTATACAAATACATTGTAAATTTTTCGCAAAAAAAAACTAAACTTTTTGAATGAAAAATTGTGATATTTTCCTTATTTCTGCTCAAAATATAGATTGTGGGTACACGTTAGAACCGGTTCGAACGAGTAACAACAATAATTTTTTTAAAGCAGAAATAAAAAAAAAAAATAAGGTTTACCCCTGTAAACCCAGTTTCATTATATAAAAGTGGGGTTCAAGGGGGTCAGAATTATAAAGGCGTGTTTTCCATTATATTCATCAGACGTGAACGAAAAATGAGTCGAAATGACAGGCCCAGAAGTGACCGACACATCGACTGGACCGATACCTTCGTCGGACTCATCTTCGTTTAAGTTTCCGTTCAGCCGTCGTAACGGCTTGGGTGACCGTGGCCTAGTGGATAAGAGCACTGACTCTTAAGCATTAGGTCTCTCACCGCTGTGGTTCGAGCGTGGCTCGAGTCATATTTGAAATGCCAAGTTCTGCAACGGAAGGTCAGGTCATGTGGTTTTTTTGTTTTGTTTTTTTTTCGGGTACTCCGGTTTTCGCACACTTCTGATAAACGATAGGCTCGATATGAGTGAAATCATCGTGAAAGGGTCGTTAAAACACATACAACATCAAAACGCACAGCATTCGAATAACTTGATACTGTCATGTCCAATGTAAGTATGACATTTAACACCACACGGATGTCAGGCTAGAATGTTGTTTGTTTGATTTAAGGTTTAACGTACCTATCAACACTGCATAGGTCATTTTCGAGACGTTGCTTCCAATTGTTTTGGAATTTTACCCGACATCGAGATGAAATGACGTCTCAAGCCCTGTCGCCAAATGAAACCAATAGGATTTATAAACAGGGACGGTCCGACTCATACCGCTTTGCCTGGGCAGGCATAGATCCTCTAAGCGGTTAACCAGTACTCGTGTGTGGTTGGTTTAAGCTCTGCGTGGAAGCATCGTGCAGTCCATGTATTTCTTCAAGCCCCGATGGGCTGGGGCCGTCAGGCTAGAATGACCCAATACTTAACCTGTTTCCTCTTCGTATGAGGCGTATCGATATCATTAAGATAACGCCCGCGCGACATAGTGCATTTTTCACATCTCCACAATGGCTACTTTTCTGATGAAAATCTGTGATACAGTCGAACTTTGATGGCCCCTTTGGGACCATAGAAATTTGTTCGAGACAGCGGTAGTTCGAGCCATTGAGGGTTACTATTAGTGCCATATCAGGTGGCATAATGGAGATAATTGTGGGATATCTTTTCAGTGTTCTGTGCTATAAATGTATGTTGTATGTACTCATTAGAATCGCCTCATCGAGGCGATTCTAATGAGTACACACAGCATACATTTGCAAGATAAATGAAGAAAATCTTCCTAAATTACCCTTATATCGTATTTGGAGGAATTCCCTGCGGACTCAGGAACGGGTTCGACTCATCCATAGTAAACGAGCCATCGGAGTTCGAGCCACTGAAGTTCTACTATATTATTCTTCTTAGTACTGCAAACATAGATTGTGGGTACTCGTTAGAACCGCCTCATTGATTTACTACAACGTAAACTTAAGTAACAGGAAGCTACTGCGCTTTTTAATGTTTTGGTCTATGGAAAACAATCAACGTGTTTATGTTTCTTTCTGTAGCAAATATAAACTTAAAACTTTTTTTTTGACGGCACCGTGGCCTAATGGATAAGAGCGCTGACTCTTAATTATTATGTCCCTCACCGCTGTGGTCGATCCTCACTGGTCAAATGTGGGACGCCCAGTTCTGCAACGGAAGGTCAAGTAGTTTTACTCAGAGCACTCCTTTTTCCTCCCGCCTCTGAATAACGATCGGATCGAAAGGAGTGAAATAATATTGGAAGGTCCGTAAAACCAAAGCCATTTAAAATCTTTTCCAGGGGCCAGTTGTTCAAAACTAACGACTTTGTTAGTTAACATATCGTTAAAACTTTGATCATGAAATATGGCAATTATGCTAATATTTTTGCTGAAAAATGTGAGCAGCTTTTGCAGATGCAAAAGCTGCTCACATTTTTTCAGCAAAAATACCAAATTTTTAGATATTGTACTTGCTAGAAGAGTTAACAATTTGACCACTAATGAGCTCGGAACAACTGGGGCCAGATTTTTAAATAACTAATTCTTATCACTATAAACATTTTAATAAGCCTGTCGTTTATATGTTTATCTCTTCAGAACCCTATGTACATGTACTTGTTACAATGGCCTCGTCCAAGTTATTTAACCCTTATCTTGCTGTTCACGACAACCCCTATCTTTGCAAACAGTGTAGATCCAGACTAGATGGCTTCTGAAGAAGTCTTATCTTGCTGTTCACGACAACCCCTATCTTTGCAAACAGTGTAGATCATCTGAAGAAGCCATCTGATCAGGATCTACACTGTTTGGCATTCAGTTTATGAATTTGTAGCAATAAATTACATCAAGTTATTTGATTGGTTGTTAGACAGAAATGGGTGTGGCTTAAATGAATATTCAGCAAGATAAGGGTTAAGCAAGTAACCATACTACAAGTTTTATGAACAAGTACGAAACTTAAGCCGTTCATTTTCCTTGTTTCTTGCCCTTAATAGTGGTCTAAAACACAGCTCGGCTTTTTCCGGGTTCTCGAGTTTTCGACCACATCTGATTACAAATGAATGACTCGAAGGGGTAGATAAGAGCGCTGAATGTTAGTCATTAGTGTTTGGCTTGGGTCACATGTGAGGCGCCGTTCTGCAACTGAAATCCAGGAGGTTGTTCTCCGGGTACTCCGGTTTCAATTTTCGCCTCTAAAAATAGTAAACAAACTGCAGTATTTGAAAGTGAACCCTTAGAACAAATGAACAAGACCTTTGCATTTAAAAAAAAATATTTTATTTTCAGTTCTTGACACCAAAAAAATTGCAAATTTAGATAAATAATAACCTAATCAAAGTTAATATGGGCCCCGCCAAGCGATTTTGGTACTTATCGCCTATGCGAGCAGCGAAGGTTCAGGCGAGCCTGCGCATCCGCGCAGTCTCGCCAGAACCTTCGCTGCTCGCTCATACAAGCAGTGAATCAAGAGGAACCTTCAGACAGAAAGCCATATCCCTGGCCCCTCTGAATGGCTGGGCATGCGCAGTTAAAATTTGTCATGAAGGAATGCTCGAAGACCCAAAGTCGCTTGGCGGGGCTCATATGTTTTCATGCAAAAAAAAAATGCTGTACGATTCGAACGCACGACACTGGTCCTAATGTGAGTAAAGGTTTCGTTTCCACTGGACCACTTCTCTTATCTGTGTATTGTGCAACTTTAGCATGTTTGTTGCATTGTAAACACTGAACAAGATGTGTTTGAGAAACACGAACATGTCCCCGGGCATAGACATTTTTTTCAAAGTTGGTCACAGTTCAAAGTCAAGGTCACATGTCAAGATTTTTGGTTTGAATGGGAAGCCCTTGGCACAAGGAACTTACATGCCAAATATGAAGGCTCTATCTTAAATGGTTCGAAAGGTATGAACAATAATATTTTTCTTTAAAGTAGATCAAGGTCACAAGTCAAAACATTTTGCATGAATGTAAAGCCCTTGTCACAAGGAACCTACATGCCAAATATGAAAGCTCTATCTTAAACGATTCAAAAGTTATGATCAATTGTATTTGTAAAGGTAAAGGTCATGGTAAAAATTGCATGAATGTAAAGCTTTTATCACAAGGAACCTACATGCCAAATATGAAGGCTCTATTCCAAACGGTTCGAAAGTTATGACCAAAGTGTTTTTTTTTTCTTTTAAGCAGGTCAAAGGTCAAGGTCACAAGTCAAAAAGTTTTGCATGCATGTAAAGCTCTTGTTACAAGGAACCTACATGCCAAATCTGAAGGCTGTATCTCAAACGGTTCAAAAGTTATGACCAATGTTAACTTTTTCTTTTATGTAGGTCAAAGGTCAAGGTCACATGACAAAAATTTTTACGTGAATGTAAAGCTCTTGTCACAAGGAACCTACATGCAAAATATTAAGGATGGATCTCAAATGGTTCAAAAGTTATGACCAAAATGTTACTTTTTAAGTAGGTCAAAGGTCAAGGTCACAGGTAAATTTTGTTTGCAAGAATGTAAAGCTTTTGTCACAAGGAACATACATGCCAAATATGAAGGCTGTATCTCAAGCGGTTCAAAAGGTATGACCAATGTTATTTTTTTCTTTTAAGTAGGTCAAAGGTCAAGGTCACAGGTCATTTTTTTGCATGAATGTAAAGCTCTTGTCACAAGGAACGTTCATGCCAAATATGAATACTCTATGTCCAACGGTTCAAACGTTATGACCAACGTTAAAGTTGTCCACGTACAAACCAACAAACAAACAAACCAACCAACAAACAGACAGGGCAAAAACAATATGTCCCCGCTATCGCTACCGGGGACATAAAAATATAGGTCATCATGTTGCAGTCGTTCCCTCCCATATATGAAATGAAATTATTATGCCAAGAACACCAAATAATTCGTTTTACATTAACACAGTACAGCCGAACTTCAATTGCTCGAACACCTTTGGGACCTCGAGTTCGAGCCACTGAGGTTACTGCCAGGAGGCATAACAAGATACTTTTAGACATCTTTTCGATGTTCTATAATGAAAATGTATGCTGTTTGTACTCATTAGAATCGCCTCATTGAGGCGATTCTAATGAGTACACACAGCATACATTTGCAAGATAAAAGACTAAAATCTCCTTAATTATCCCCCACTATTTCTAATGTAGAGGATTTCGTTAGGGGCTCAAGAATGGGTTCGACACATCCATGGTAAACGAGCCATCGGTGTTCGAGCCATCGAAGTTCCACTGTACATGGAAAACGAACCTCTGGTGCCTGAACATGAATCCAAAGTACCTGCAAACAAGCACTTTACCGGATAAGCGCCGGATCGCCATTTTTTGTATTTTTTTTTTACATAAACTATACAGACATAACCACTATTTCGGAAGGGGTATCAGGTATAAATAAACTCAAGTAATAACTTTACTTATCACCTTTATACACCAATATTCTGCGCAAACTTCTTTTACGAACAGTCATGCATCGAAATGTCCACAGTCTCATTTAATAAATATGTCATATACAGCTATTTTCTATGAATATGGAATCCTGAGAAACCCCCTACCGGAAGAGTCCAATATAATACTGATTTTATTTATAGGCCTTTTAAAGACTATTCTATTAATTAACTAATTGAACAAGCATATATATCATAACTAACGTCTAGAAAAAAAGTAAATCGTACCTTCTAATTGCAGTGTTCTTAGTACTTTGATTTTCCCGTCTCCGCATGACCTTAGCCGATGGTGGGACGTAAAACTCAAACACTCACTCACTCAGTACTTTGATTTTGAATCGTCAGCGGTAATATCTATTTTTAGCTATTGAATTTTACACATGATTGACAGCATTTACTTGTCAGATATCTTCTTAGACTATAAACTTCCTGAAATATGTCGAGTGGAGAAGGATCTAAAACTGGCGGCCCCAAAATGTCGGGGCATGGACTATTATCGCAAGCCGGAAATACAGGTAGGCCCCAAATCAGATATAATTAATGAAAAACAATATTAAAGAAGGTTTCTAATCGGCAAATTGACAAAATCAGACGCCGCGATCAGCGTCTACACCTGTACACTGTTGCTTAATGTACCGATTTTTTTTATTAGTTCGGCTGTTTTTGAAGCTCTGGCGTCGTCTGCGTTGTCGTCGTCGTCGTGCAAAAATTTGGACATTTTGTAATATCTCTGTCATTACTGAACATATTTACTTGAAACTCGGACTAGTTGTTCATTATGAAAAGGGGAACTCATACCAATAGGTGAGATTACCCTCCAAAATATTTTGGCACAGTTATGCCCCTTTTTCGAATTCGAATTTTGGTTTTCTAAAAGAAACTGCACCTGAGCGTTTGCACCCGCGTGCGGTGCTCTTGTTTTTTATTTATTTATTTTTTTATTTTTTTTGTTTATAATTGTAAAACGCAATGGATGGGGAAACCAAAGGCTCAATATTTAATACCAAACTGAATCGGGATGGTCTGCCATGCCATTCCCAAGACATGGGCCGGCGATATCGGGCACAGAGCAGGCAGAAGTTCTGCCAGGACTTCACCTGTGTCCGCCAAGTTCCTGAAATCCATGGTTGATATCATATTACGTTAACTAACACCTCAGAATGGCAACAGATGAAGTGGGTATTTTGTGATAATTGAAGGATAGTTTTATTTATTTCTCTATATAAACCTATGTTGTGGGTATTCATTAAAACCGCCTCGCCGAGGCGGTTCTAATGAATACCCACAGCATAGGTTTTTATTGAGAATTGACAAAAACTATCCTCCAATTATCAAAAATACGAACCTTTATCTGTTGCTATGCTGAGGCTCGGAATACACAAACGTCGATTTGTTTGTTTGATTTGAGGTTAAGCGTCCCCGTCAACCATGCAAAGGTCATTTTGGAGACGGTGCTTCCAATTTTGTAGGACTTTTACCCGACATTGAGATCAAATGGCATCTCAAGCCCTACCGCTCAATGAAACCAATAGCGTTTATAAGCATGGACGGACCGAGTCGCACCGCATTGCCTGGGCAGGCTTAGATCCTCTAAGCGGTTTACCAGTACTCGTGTGCGGGTCGGTATCAGCTCTACATGGAAGCATCATGCAGCCCATCTATTTCTTCAAGCCCCGATGGGCACAAGAACGTCGATACGTCAGTACGGGACGTTTCTGTGGGTAGTGTTTGTGTACATTTACTGGTTTGAACTGTCTCGGTTCCAACGGACACCCATAATCTATATTTCGACATAAAAACTGACAACATTTTCGTCGAAAAAAGAACATTTAACCCATAAAATGCCAATCACGACAATTGTCGTCTGCTTTGCCCTCTGCCGGTTACCTTAAAAGTTTTTATTTGCAAACAGTGTGGACCCAGATCAGACTGCTCCTGTAGCAGCAGTCTGATCTGGGCCCACATTGTTTGCCTGTGTGCAAAAATATATTTAAAAAGTTTAAAAAAAAATCAGCAGACGACATTTTCAGATGTAGTTTTTCTCGGCATCTTATGAGTTAAGGGCAATAGAGGTCAACTTTGGGCCAACATCGATATGACGACGCCACAGCGTACTGGTGTCAGTCATACGTTGGCCTAGCTTTCCTTGCTTGCTAAGATATATAAATGCGCTCTCGATGCAACATTAGCGTATGGTCACGTTACATTTCTGCTTTTGCGCTACATACGAAAGCCTAGAAGGTCCACTTTTAAAAAGAAGAAGAAGAAAAAAATAAATTATCTCGTTAAATGAGACATTTTGTTTGTTATGGAATTTAACGTCCCAGTCAATACTATTTTAGGTCATTTTTGAGCCCGTCAGTGTAATTATCCACACTTTTCCTGGCCAGGCTTATACGCAAGCGGTTATCCAGTACAGTGCAAATTTGACAACAGAGGAAGGAAGGGAATGACCGTAGACATGATTTCATGATCAGTCTCCACGAAAGAATGTTGCCGACCCCGGCAGGTATCGAACCCGCGTCCTCCTAATCACCAGTCAGACGCGCTACTGAGCTACCGAACTTTTTTTCGTCTAACTTCTACCTTCGACTTTATAGGACATTGTAGTTAGGTAGATAGGTAGGTAGATTGGCAGGTATGCATGTGGGTAGGTAGGTAGGTAGGTAGGTTAGAAAGACAGGTTTAGGTTGGTGGCGAGGAAAGTGGGTAGGTACCTATCTACCTACCTACCTACGTACCTAAGTACCCTATTGGTTTCATTAGGCGGCAGGACTAGAGATGTCATTTCATCTCAATGTCGTGTAAAAGTCCAACAAAGTAGCAATTGGTCGCAATGTCTCCAAAATGACCTTCACAGTGTTGACGGGGACTTAAAACCTCAAGTCAAACAAACAAACACCTACCTACCTACCTTCTCACCAAGACGCACCCCTCCTACCTACCTACCTATCTACCTACCAAGAAATGCACCCTCCCAACACACCCTCCCATCCATCCACAGAATCTGCCTACTCCTCCCTCTCCCCCACCTACTTACCTAACTACCTACCTTAATCTACCCCGCCAATCGGGACTTGAAGACATAGATGGCTGCATGATGGGCTGCATGATGCCTGACCGCACATGAATACTGGTAAATAGCTTAAAACTGCCCAGGCAAAACTGATGCGAGTCGGACCGTCCATGCATATAAACCCTATTGGTTTGATTTGGGCGGCAGGTTTTGAGATGTCTTTTGATCTCAAAGTCGGGTCCCTCAAAATTGGAAGCATAGTCTCCATAATGACCTATATAGTGTTGACGGGAACGTTAAACCTCAAATCAAACCTACCTACCTACCTACCAAGCCGCCCATCGGGGCTTGAACAAATAGATGGGCTGCACGATGCTTCCACGCAGAGCTGAAACCGACCGCACACGAGAACTGGTAAGCCGCTTAGAGGGTCTAAGCCTGACCATGCAAAGCGGTTCGAGTCAGGCCGTTCATGCTTATAATCCCTATTGGTTCATTGGGCGACAGGGCTTGAGATGTCATTTAATCTCAATGCCGGGTAAAAGTCCCACAAAATTGGAAGCATGGTCTCCAAAATGACCTATACAGTGTTAACGGGGGCGTTAAACCTCAAATCAAACAAACAAACAAAACCTAACTACGTACCTACCGTCTTACGTACGTACGTACCTACCTACCTGTGGCCCCGCCCATCGGGGCTTGAAGAAATAGATCGGTTGCATGATGCTTCCACGTAGAGCTGAAACTGATCGCAGACGAGTACGTGTGTTGACGGGGACGTTAAACCTCAGATCAAACCTACCTATTGGTTTCAATGGGCGGCAGTTTCAATTTCGGGTAAAAGTCCCGTGTAATTGGAAGCATCGTCTCCAAAATGACCTATAGAGTGTTGACGGGGACGTTACTCCTCAAATCAGACAAACAAACAAAACCTACCTACCTAAACAACGTCGAAGCAAGAAGTTCAAGTAAGAAATTAGAAGTAAGAAATTAGAAGTAAGAAGTTAGAAGTTAGAAGTTAGAAATGTTCTATCGTTTTCTTTTCGTAATTTGATAATCAACACCACTATGCATACAGACCATCTCTACCCTAAGTCCAGTCGCCCTGAGTGATCTTGGCTTTGGTCACGTCGAACCCCAATATAAGTTCAGCTAAAACGATTTGTCTTTAATCAAGATAATATCCTTCTACATTCTATAGTATATGTTAGTCCTTGGGCCCTGCCAAATAAATAAATAAATAAATAAATAAATAAATAGTAACACAGCTTCTAATTTCCTTGATAGGCGTCTCGAGCATAAAATTAGTTTAATTAATGCGCCAGCATAATTTATCATTTAAATTACCAAGAGAGTTTCGATACCCCGGTCTTTTATCATACCGAACTTTTTCCTTCATAGGCGGCGAACGGAATTATTCGTGAATTTCCGGTAAAACCTGTCTGGGCGATATTCGAGTTATCTCCCTGCACACCGCTGGGAAACTGACAGGTATCGATGTACAGAATATCCATTTTTTTTCGATAAGGGAATCATTAATCATATATCTGCAGTTATGACCATTTACCTGTAGGTATTCAAAGCAGCTATTAAGTAGTGCTCAATAAGTTTGAAATGCACCAAATAAAAATAGAATAATTTTCTTACATCAGGATAACAGTGACTTTTTTCTAGCTTTAAGGATAAATAAGATACGAGGATTTATATTTTTTTTCCTTCATAATTTTAATATAAAATGCCTGCAATATATACAGGTAACTTTAACTGCCGAATTCGTACGGAAATCGATATTTAACTCGGTAATTTCCGGCGAATGAAGGAAAAAGTTCCACATGTAGAGTTATCGTATTACACTTCTCACGGCTGAATTATCTCACACCCCTCCGTGAGGGATTTCAGCCGCTTCCGGTGCGACTGAAGAATCTCAAGGGATCAATAATCTCACGCTACACCGGCTTAAACGAGACAACTATGTCATCATAACGACCAAGCTTTCTGGTTATAACGAGAAAAATACCACGTTATAACGAGAAAATTAAGTCGTACTAAAGAGAAAAGATTTACATCTCGTTTATACGAGATAACTATGTAGTTATAACGTCTTAACTTCTCGTAATAACGAGATCTTTTTTTTTTTTTTTTTTGACAGTGGTTATCCTAGGCTTTCGTAGTTACCGTATCATATATCCATTAAGGAAGTTTTATTTTTAATGACTTAAACATTACTACGCTTCGGCGGTCATTGTCGACATTTCCTTAAACACGTAGGCATTCAATACAGTACGAAAACAAGCCTATGCAAATACATTGTAAACTTTACCGCCGAAAAAAAACAAACAAGAAAAAAAAAAAAAAATTAAGATGATAAATTGTAATATTTGTCTAATTTCTGCTCAAAATATAGATTATGGGTACGAGGCGGTTTTGTTTATTTGTTTGATATGAGGTTAACGTCCCCCTTCAACACTGTACAGGTCATTTCGGAGACGTTGCTTTCAATTTTGTGGGATTTTACCCGACATTGAGATGAAATGACATCTCAAGCCCTGTCACCCAATGAAACCAATAGGGTTTATAAGCATGGACGGTCCGACTCGCACCGCTTTGCCTGGGCAGGCTTAGATCCTCTTAGCGGTTTACCAGTACTCGTGTGCGGTCGGTTTCAGCTCTGCGTGGAAGCATCATACAGCCCATCTATTTCTTCAAGCCACGATTAGCGGGGGCTTGGTACGAGGCGATCCTGCTAACGAGTGCCCACAATCTATATTTTAGAGCAGAAATAAGAAAAATATAAGGTTTATTCCTGTAAACCCCAATTTTACTACATAAAAGTAGTGTTCAAGGGGGTCAAAATTATATAGGCGTGTTTTCGTGATGAAATGCATGATTACAACCATGACTCGGAGCAGCATGAGAAGACTTATCTATGACCCGGCACAAGGCTTTTCATCTCCGGTGATCCATAACAAAACACGCCTATATAAATACATTGTATCCCCCCCCCCCCCCAAAAAAAAAAAAAATTTTTCAGATGAAAAATATCGATATTTTTTTCATTTCTGCTCAAAACAGAGATTGTGGATACTCGTTAGAACCGCCTCGACGCGGCGGTTCTAACGAGTACCCATAACCTATATTTTAGAGCAGAAATACAAAAAAAATAAGGTTTACCCTTGTAGACCCCAATTTTATTAAATGAAAGTAGGGTTCAATGGAGTCAAAATTATATAAGCATGTTATCGTGATGAAACGCATGCACACAACCATGACTCGGAGCAACCCGAGAAGACTTATCTATGACCCGGCACAAGGCTTTTCGTTGATATCTCCGATGATCATTATGAAATCTATGGATCCCGTCATCATCCCCTCCCCACCCCTATCCCCGCAGCACCGCTAGACAGACTCAGACTTCTTATTTCAAATGATATGTGAGGTGAATTATAAAACTAGGAATAAATTTGAATTACAATATAGCCCCTGACAACACCTTATGATCCGGATCTACACCATTTGTTATTCAGTTTGCCGGTGAATTGAGCGAATGCATTATATCAAGTAAGTTACATCACATCACGTGATCAAGTCCGTGAAATGAAGACCCCACTATACCCCACTTTATATAGAGAAAAATGGGGTTTACGGGGGTATACATTATTTTTCTTATTCTTGCTCAAAGATATAGATTGTGGGTACTCGTTAGAACCGCCTCAATGAGGCGGTTCTAACGAGCACCCACAACCTATGTTTGCAGTATTTATAAGAAAAATATCACAGATTTTCATAAGAAAAATGACTATTTTGGAGATGTGAAAAAATGCCCTATATCGCACGGTTGAGTTATCCTAATGATCCTGCTGGTGGTAACGATAATGAGGTAATACAGATCGTCATCCAAGCATCTATGAATCCCACGATCATCTAAGGTTCTTCCTGAATAAAACCGTTTGTTCACATCACTGAACAGTGGAAGAAACCGGGAGTACTCGGGGGCGGGGGGGGGGGGCTACCAACCTTCCACTAGCCTACCCCGCAAAGTTATTAAGCATAAAACTCTTCAGTCCGCATAACTATCACTTATTTGTGGGAACGGTTATTTAAAATTGTCGCGTTAATTTTATCACTGTGAGGCACCTACATTCTTTATTTTGACTAGAATTATTAATAATAATAATAATAATAATAATAATAATAATAATAATAATAATAATAATAATAAATCACCTGAAAAATGCTAGTTGTAGAAATATGAAATATGCCATTTTTGACACGGATGTATTCTCGTTACGTGCCAGTTATATGATAACTGTCATCTTGGACTGCTTTTTTCAATTACAGTTCCCTTGAAGGAGATCAATGTTGACATCAAAATAATAGGCTTCGTGGCGGAGGTGACCTCCAGTTTGTTGTACACCAACTCTGAAAACAGTCCTATAGAGGCGGAATTCACTTTCCCAGTAGATGATGGCAGCGCTGTGTTTAAATTTGAGGCAGAAATTGAAGGGAGACATATTGTGGCAGAGATACAAGAAAAAGAGCAGGTAGGTATTTGATTGTGTTTAAGCCTGGGGTTGAGGGGAGTCATATTAAGAAAAAGAGCAGGCAAGTATTTGATTATGTCTAAGCCTAGGGTTGAAGGGAGACATATTGTTGCAGAGATACAAGAAAACGAGCAGGTAGGCGTTTGATTTTGTCTAAGACTAGGGTTGAAGGGAGACATATTATGGCAGAGATACAAGAAAAAGAGCAGGTATTTGGTTATGTCTAAGACTAGGGTTGAAGGGAGACATATTGTGGCAGAGATACAAGAAAAAGAGCAGGTAGGTATTTGATTATGTTTAAGACTAGGATTTAAGGGAGACATATTGTGGCAGAGATACAAGAAAAAGAGCAGGTAGGTATTTGATTATGTTTAAGACTAGGGTTGAAGGGAGACATATTGTAAAAAGAGCAGGTAGGTATTTGATTATGTCTAAGCCTAGGGTTGAAGGGAGACATATTGTGGCAGAGATACAAGAAAAAGAGCAGGTAGGCGTTTGATTTTGTCTAAGCCTGGGGTTGAAGGGAGACATATTGTGGCAGAGATACAAGAAAAAGAGCAGGTATTTGATTGTGTCTAAGCCTGGGGTTGAAGGGAGACATATTGTGGCAGAGATACAAGAAAAAGAGCAGGCATGTATTTGATTTTGTCTAAGACTAGGGTTGAAGGGAGACTTATTGTTGCAGAGATACAAGAAAAAGAGCAGACAGGTATTTGATTGTGTTTAAGCCTAGGGTTGAAGGGAGACATATTGTGGCAGAGATACAAGAAAAAGAGAAGGTAGGTATTTGATTATGTCTAAGCCTAGGGTTGAAGGGAGACATATTATGGCAGAGGAAAAAAGAAAAAGAGCAGGCAGGTATTTGATTTTGTCTAAGCCAAGGGTTGAAGGGAGACATATTGTTGCAGAGATACAAGAAAAAGAGCAGGTAGGTATTTGATTGTGTTTAAGCCTAGGGTTGAAGGGAGACATATTGTGGCAGAGATACAAGAAAAAGAACAGGTAGGTATTTGATTATGTCTAAGCCTAGGGTTGAAGGGAGACATATTGTTGCAGAGATACAAGAAAAAGAGCATGTAGGTATTTGATTATGTCTAAGCCTGGGGTTGAAGGGAGTCATATTGTGGCAGAGATACGAGAAAAAGAGCAGGTAGGTATTTGATTATGTCTAAGCCTGGGGTTGAGGGGAGACATATTTTGGCTGAGATACAAGAAAAAGAGCAAGGCAGGTGTTTGATTATGTCTAAGCCTAGGGTTGAAGGGAGACATATTGTGGCAGAGATACAAGAAAAAGAGCAGGAAGGTATTTGATTATGTCTAAGACTAGGGTTGAAGGGAGACATATTGTGGCAGAGATACAAGAAAAAGAGCAGGTATTTGATTATGTCTAAGACTAGGGTTGAAGGGAGACATATTGTGGCAGAGATACAAGAAAAAGATCAGGTAGGTATTTGATTATGTCTGACTAGGGTTGAAGGGAGACATATTGTGGCAGTGATACAAGAAAAAGAGCAGGTATTTGATTATGTCTAAGACTAGGGTTGAAGGGAGACATATTGTGGCAGAGATACAAGAAAAAGAGCAGGTATTTGATTATGTCTAAGACTAGGGTTGAAGGGAGACATATTGTGGCAGAGATACAAGAAAAAGAGCAGGTAGGTATTAAATTTTGATAGTGTTTAAGACTAGGGTTGAAGGGAGACATATTGTGGCCGAGATACAAGAAAAAGAGCAGGTAGGTATTTGATTATGTTTAAGACTAGGGTTGAAGGGAGACATATTGTGGCAGAGATACAAGAAAAAGAACAGGTAGGCGTTTGATAGTGTCTAAGCCTAGGGTTGAAGGGAGACATATTGTGGCAGAGATACAAGAAAAAGAGCAGGTAGGTATTTGATAGTGTTAAAGACTAGGGTTGAAGGGAGACATGTTGTGGCAGAGATACAAGAAAAAGAGCAGGTTTTTGATTATGTCTAAGACTAGGGTTGAAGGGAGACATATTGTGGCTGTGATACAAGAAAAAGAACAGGTAGGTTTTTGATTATATTTAAGACTAGTGTTGAAGGGAGACATATTGTGGCAGAGATACAAGAAAAAGAGCAGGTAGGTATTTGATTATGTTTAAGACTAGGGTTGAAGGGAGACATATTGTGGCAGAGATACAAGAAAAAGAACAGGTAGGCGTTTGATAGTGTCTAAGCCTAGGGTTGAAGGGAGACAAATTGTGGCAGAGATACAAGAAAAAGAGCAGGTAGGTATTTGATAGTGTCTAAGCCTAGGGTTGAAGGGAGACATATTGTGGCAGACATACAAGAAAAAGAGCAGGTATTTGATTATGTCTAAGCCTAGGGTTGAAGGGAGACATATTGTGGCAGAGATACAAGAAAAAGAGCAGGTAGGTATTTGATAGTGTCTTAGCCTAGGGTTAGAGGGAGACATAGTGTGGCAGAGATACAAAAAATAAGAGCAGGTATTTGATTATGTCTAAGCCTAGGGTTGAAGGGAGACCTATTGTGGCAGAGATACAAGAAAAAGAGCAGGTAGGTATTTGAAAGTGTCTAAGCCTAGGGTAGAAAGGAGACATATTGTGGCAGAGATACAAGAAAAAGAGCAGGTAGTTATATGAAAGTGTCTAAGCCTGGGGTTGAAGGGAGTCATATTGTGGCTGAGATACAAGAAAAAGAGCAGGTAGGTATTTGATTATGTCTAAGACTAGGGTTGAAGGGAGACATATTGTGGCTGAGATACCAGAAAAAGAGAAGGTAGGTATTTGATTATGTCTAAGACTAGGGTTGAAGGGAGACATATTGTGGCAGAGATACAAGAAAAAGAGAAGGTAGGCGTTTGATTTTGTCTAAGCCTAGGGTTGAAAGGAGTCATATTGTGGCAGAGATACCAGAAAAAGAGCAGGTAGGTATTTGATTGTGTCTAAGCCTGGGGTTGAAGGGAGTCATATTGTGGCAGAGATACAAGAAAAAGAGCAGGTAGGTATTTGATTTTGTCTAAGCCTAGGGTTGATGGGAGACATATTGTGGCAGAGATACAAGAAAAAGAGCAGGTAGGTATTTGATTGTGTCTAAGACTAGGGTTGAAGGGAGACGTATTGTGGCAGAGATACAAGAAAAAGAACAGGTAGTTATTTGATTATGTCTAAGACTAGGGTTGAAGGGAGACATATTGTGGCAGAGATACAAGAAAAAGAGCAGGTAGGTATTTAATTATGTCTAAGACTAGGGTTGAAGGGAGACATATTGTGGCAGAGATACAAGAAAAAGAGCAGGTAGTTATTTGATTGTGTTTAAGCCTGGGGCTGAAGGGAGACATATTGTGGCAGAGATACAAGAAAAAGAGCAGGTAGGTATTTGATTGTGTCCAAGCCTAGGGTTGAAGGGAGACATATTGTGGCAGAGATACAAGAAAAAGAGCAGGTAGGCAGGTAGGCGTTTGATTATGTCTAAGCCTAGGGGTTGAAGGGGGACATATTGTGGCAGAGATACAAGAAAAAGAGCAGGTAGGCGTTTGATTATGTCTAAGCCTAGGGTTGAAGGGAGACATATTGTGGCAGAGATACCAGAAAAAGAGCAGGTATTTGATTATGTCTAAGACTAGGGTTGAAGGGGACATATTGTGGCAGAGATACAAGAAAAAGAGCAGGTAGGTATTTGATAGTGTTTAAGACTAGGGTTGAAGGGAGACATATTGTGGAAGAGATACAAGAAAAAGAACAGGTAGGCGTTTGATAGTGTCTAAGCCTAGGGTTGAAGGGAGACATATTGTGGCAGAGATACAAGAAAAAGAGCAGGTAGGTATTTGATAGTGTTTAAGACTAGGGTTGAAGGGAGACATATTGTGGCAGAGATACAAGAAAAAGAGCAGGTTTTTGATTATGTCTAAGACTAGGGTTGAAGGGAGACATATTGTGGCTGAGATACAAGAAATAGAACAGGTAGGTATTTGATTTTATTTAAGACTAGTGTTGAAGGGAGACATATTGTGGCAGAGATACAAGAAAAAGAGCAGGTAGGTATTTGATTATGTTTAAGACTAGGGTTGAAGGGAGACATATTGTGGCAGAGATACAAGAAAAAGAGCAGGTAGGCGTTTGATAGTGTCTAAGCCTAGGGTTGAAGGGAGACATATTGTGGCAGAGATACAAGAAAAAGAGCAGGTAGGTATTTGATAGTGTCTAAGCCTAGGGTTGAAGGGAGACATATTGTGGCAGAGATACAAGAAAAAGAGCAGGTAGGTATTTGATAGTGTCTAAGCCTAGGGTTGAAGGGAGACATATTGTGGCAGAGATAAAAGAAAAAGAGCAGGTATTTGATTATGTCTAAGCCTAGGGTTGAAGGGAGACATATTGTGGCAGAGATACAAGAAAAAGAGCAGGTAGGTATTTAAAAGTGTCTAAGCCTGGGGTTGAAGGGAGATTTATTGTTGCAGAGATACAAGAAAAAGAGCAGGTAGGTATTTGATTATGTCTAAGCCTAGGGTTGAAGGGAGACATATTGTGGCAGAGATACAAGAAAAAGAACAGGCAGGTATTTGATTTTGTCTAAGCCAAGGGTTGAAGGGAGACATACTGTGGCAGAGATACAAGAAAAAGAGCAGGTAGGTATTTGATTTTGTCTAAGACTAGGGTTGAAGGGAGACATATTGTGGCAGAGATACAAGAAAAAGAGCAGGTAGGTATTTGATAGTGTTTAAGACTAGGGTTGAAGGGAGACATATTGTGGCAGAGATACAAGAAAAAGAGCAGGTATTTGATTATGTCTAAGCCTAGGGTTGAAGGGAGACATATTGTGGCAGAGATACAAGAAAAAGAGCAGGTAGGTATTTGATAGTGTCTAAGCCTAGGGTTGAAGGGAGACATATTGTGGCAGAGATACAAGAAAAAGAGCAGGTATTTGATTATGTCTAAGCCTAGGGTTGAAGGGAGACATATTGTGGCAGAGATACAAGAAAAAGAGCAGGTAGGTATTTAAAAGTGTCGAAGCCTAGGGTTGAAGGGAGACATATTGTGGCAGAGATACAAGAAAAAGAGCAGGTAGGTATTTGATTATGTCTAAGCCTAGGGTTGAAGGGGGACATATTGTGGCAGAGATACAAGAAAAAGAACAGGCAGGTATTTGATTTTGTCTAAGCCAAGGGTTGAAGGGAGACATACTGTGGCAGAGATACAAGAAAAAGAGCAGGTAGGTATTTGATTTTGTCTAAGGCTAGGGTTGAAGGGAGACAAATTGTGGCAGAGATACAAGAAAAAGAGCAGGTAGATATTTGATTTTGTCTAAGCCTAGGGTTGAAGGGAGATATATTGTGGCAGAGATACAAGAAAAAGAGCTGGTAGGTTTTTGATTATGTCTAAGACTAGGGTTGAAGGAAGACATATTGTGGCAGAGATACAAGAAAAAGAGCAGGTAGTTATTTGATTATGTCTAAGCCTGGGGATGAAGGGAGTCATATTGTGGCTGAGATACAAGAAAAAGAGCAGGTAGGTATTTGATTATGTCTAAGACTAGGGTTGAAGGGAGACATATTGTGGCTGAGATACCAGAAAAAGAGAAGGTAGGTATTTGATTATGTCTAAGACTAGGGTTGAAGGGAGACATATTCTGGCAGAGATACAAGAAAAAGAGCAGGTAGGTATTTGATTATGTCTAAGCATAGGGTTGAAGGGAGACATATTGTGGCAGAGATACAAGAAAAAGAGCAGGTAGGTATTTGATTATGTCTAAGACTAGGGTTGAAGGGAGACATATTGTGGCAGAGATACAAGAAAAAGAGCAGGTAGGTATTTGATTATGTCTAAGACTAGGGTTGAAGGGAGACATATTGTGGCTGAGATACCAGAAAAAGAGCAGGTAGGTATTTGATTATGTCTAAGCCTAGGGTTGAAGGGAGACATATTGTGGCAGAAATACAAGAAAAAGAGCAGGTAGGCGTTTGATTTTGTCTAAGCCTAGGGTTGAAGGGAGTCATATTGTGGCAGAGATACCAGAAAAAAGAGCAGGTAGGTATTTGATTTTGTCTAAGCCTGGGGTTCAAGGGAGTCATATTGTGGCAGAGATACAAGAAAAAGAGCAGGTAGGTATTTGATTATGTCTAAGACTAGGGTTGAAGGGAGACATATTGTGGCAGAGATACAAGAAAAAGAGCAGGTAGGTATTTGATTATGTCTAAGACTAGGGTTAAGGGGAGACATATTGTGGCTGAGATACCAGAAAAAGAGCAGGTAGGTTTTTGATTATGTCTAAGACTAGGGTTGATGGGAGACATATTGTGGCAGAGATACAAGAAAAAGAGCAGGTAGGTATTTGATTGTGTCTAAGACTAGGGTTGAAGGGAGACGTATTGTGGCAGAGATACAAGAAAAAGAACAGGTAGTTATTTGATTATGTCTAAGACTAGGGTTGAAGGGAGACATATTGTGGCAGAGATACAAGAAAAAGAGCAGGTAGGTATTTGATTATGTCTAAGCCTAGGGTTGAAGGGAGACATATTGTGGCAGAGATACAATAAAAAGAACAGGCAGGTATTTGATTTTGTCTAAGCCAAGGGTTGAAGGGAGACATACTGTGGCAGAGAAACAAGAAAAAGAGCAGGTAGGTATTTAATTTTGTCTAAGACTAGGGTTGAAGGGAGACATATTGTGGCAGAGATACAAGAAAAAGAGCAGGTAGGTATTTGATAGTGTTTAAGACTAGGGTTGAAGGGAGACATATTGTGGCAGAGATACAAGAAAAAGAGCAGGTATTTGATTATGTCTAAGCCTAGGGTTGAAGGGAGACATATTGTGGCAGAGATACAAGAAAAAGAGCAGGTAGGTATTTGATAGTGTCTAAGCCTAGGGTTGAAGGGAGACATATTGTGGCAGAGTTACAAGAAAAAGAGCAGGTATTTGATTATGTCTAAGCCTAGGGTTGAAGGGAGACATATTGTGGCAGAGATACAAGAAAAAGAGCAGGTAGGTATTTAAAAGTGTCTAAGCCTAGGGTTGAAGGGAGACATATTGTGGCAGAGATACAAGAAAAAGAGCAGGTAGGTATTTGATTATGTCTAAGCCTAGGGTTGAAGTGAGACATATTGTGGCAGAGATACAAGAAAAAGAACAGGCAGGTATTTGATTTTGTCTAAGCCAAGGGTTGAAGGGAGACATACTGTGGCAGAGATACAAGAAAAAGAGCAGGTAGGTATTTGATTTTGTCTAAGCCTAGGGTTGAAGGGAGTCATATTGTGGCAGAGATACAAGAAAAAGAGCAGGTAGATATTTGATTTTGTCTAAGCCTAGGGTTGAAGGGAGACATATTGTGGCAGAGATACAAGAAAAAGAGCTGGTAGGTTTTTGATTATGTCTAAGACTAGGGTTAAAGGAAGACATATTGTGGCAGAGATACAAGAAAAAGAGCAGGTAGTTATTTGATTATGTCTAAGCCAGGGGTTGAAGGGAGTCATATTGTGGCTGAGATACAAGAAAAAGAGCAGGTAGGTATTTGATTATGTCTAAGACTAGGGTTGAAGGGAGACATATTGTGGCTGAGATACCAGAAAAAGAGAAGGTAGGTATTTGATTATGTCTAAGACTAGGGTTGAAGGGAGACATATTGTGGCAGAGATACAAGAAAAAGAGCAGGTAGGTATTTGATTATGTCTAAGCCTAGGGTTGAAGGGAGACATATTGTGGCAGAGATACAAGAAAAAGAGCAGGTAGGTATTTGATTATGTCTAAGACTAGGGTTGAAGGGAGACATATTGTGGCAGAGATACAAGAAAAAGAGCAGGTAGGTATTTGATTATGTCTAAGACTAGGGTTGAAGGGAGACATATTGTGGCTGAGATACAAGAAAAAGAGCAGGTAGGTATTTGATTATGTCTAAGCCTAGGGTTGAAGGGAGACATATTGTGGCAGAAATACAAGAAAAAGAGCAGGTAGGCGTTTGATTTTGTCTAAGCCTAGGGTTGAAGGGAGTCATATTGTGGCAGAGATACCAGAAAAAGAGCAGGTAGGTATTTGATTGTGTCTAAGCCTGGGGTTGAAGGGAGTCATATTGTGGCAGAGATACAAGAAAAAGAGCAGGTAGGTATTTGATTATGTCTAAGACTAGGGTTGAAGGGAGACATATTGTGGCAGAGATACAAGAAAAAAAGCAGGTAGGTATTTGATTATGTCTAAGACTAGGGTTAAGGGGAGACATATTGTGGCTGAGATACCAGAAAAAGAGCAGGTAGGTATTTGATTATGTCTAAGACTAGGGTTGATGGGAGACATATTGTGGCAGAGATACAAGAAAAAGAGCAGGTAGGTATTTGATTGTGTCTAAGACTAGGGTTGAAGGGAGACGTATTGTGGCAGAGATACAAGAAAAAGAACTGGTAGTTATTTGATTATGTCTAAGACTAGGGTTGAAGGGAGACATATTGTGGCAGAGATACAAGAAAAAGAGCAGGAAGGTATTTGATTATGTTTAAGACTAGGGTTGAAGGGAGACATATTGTGGCAGAGATACAAGAAAAAGAGCAGGTATTTGATTATGTCTAAGCCTAGGGTTGAAGGGAGACATATTGTGGCAGAGATACAAGAAAAAGAGCAGGTAGTTATTTGATTGTGTTTAAGCCTGGGGCTGAAGGGAGACATATTGTGGCAGAGGTACAAGAAAAAGAGCAGGTAGGTATTTTATTGTGTTTAAGCCTAGGGTTGAAGGGAGACATATTGTGGCAGAGATACAAGAAAAAGAGCAGGTAGGCGTTTGATTATGTCTAAGCCTAGTGTTGAAGGGAGACATATTGTGGCAGAGATACAAGAAAAAGAGCAGGTAGGCGTTTGATTATGTCTAAGCCTAGGGTTGAAGGGAGACATATTGTGGCAGAGATACAAGAAAAAGAGCAGGCAGGTATTTGATTTTGTCTAAGCCTAGGGTTGAAGGGAGACATATTGTGGCAGAGATACAAGAAAAAGAACAGGTAGGTATTTGATTATGTTTAAGACTAGGATTGAAGGGAGACATATTGTGGCAGAGATACAAGAAAAAGAGCAGGTAGGTATATCTGAGATTGAAGGGAGGCACATAGGGGCTAAGATACAAGAAAAAGAGCGTGGATACTTGATTATGTGTAAGCCTATGGTTGACTTGTTCTTAACGTCCCCGTCAACGATGCATAGATCAGTCTGGCGACGTTGCTTCCAAATCTATGGGACTTTGTGATGAAATGACATCTCAAGCCCTGCCGTTCAATGAAGCCGATAAGGTTTATAATAACCGACGGTCCGACGCACAACACGTTTCCTGGGCAGGCGTAGAAACCTGTACTCATGTGCGAACGGTTTCAGCTCTGGATGGAAGTATCATGCAGCCCAATCTATTTCTTAAAGCCCCGATGGGCGGTGGCCGTAAGCCTCTTTTGGAAGGGAGTTATAGTGTGGCAGAGAAACAAAAAAGAGCAGGCAGGTATTTAATTATATCAAAGCCTTATTTTGAAAATGGAGACACTGTGGGTGCGATTCACGAAAATGAGCAGGTGAATAGCTGGGTGATCGGAACGGAGGTATTGCCTGACCTTTTATGCGATTGTTGAAGATAACCCATTATTGAGGCGGATTTTACCCATTGCATCGCTGTGATTAAAGTCGAAGAGGAGACTGTAGGAATACATATTGTTGTTGCTTGAATACAAGAAAAGGAGCTTGTAGGCACGTATGTAATGTCTAAGCCAGGACTTGAAAGAGAAGCATTGTGGCTGAGACACATCACGTGATTGAGTCCGTGAAATGAAAACCAATAAATCCCACTTTATATAGAGAGAAATGGGGGATACGGGGGTATACATTATTTTTCATATTTCTACTCCAAGACATAGGCTGTGGGTACTCGTTAGAACCGCCACGACGAGGCGGTTCTAACGAGCACTCACAACCTATGTTACTTAGATTGTTGGTACTCGTCAGAACCGCATCAACGAGAAGGTTATAACGAACACCCACAACCTATGTTTGCCGCATCAATAAGAAAAATGTCACGGATTTTACTCAGAAAAGTAGCCATTTTGGATATGTGAAAAATGCACTATTTCACACGGCTGTTTTATCGTTATAACATGAAAAAGAAAATGTAGGTCATTTGATGATGTACAGATTGGAGACTGCAGGAAGACTTATAGGTGCTCAGACACAATGAATCAAAGTACTGATAACACTGTTGGGTCGATTGTCACTGAGTTTAGGCCTGATCTTTGTTTTACTTCTACTTGACATTACGCAAGCACGCCTATACAAATACATTGCCACCTTTATCGGCGAAAAAATGAAAATTTTATGATGAAAAAATTTGATATTTTTTCTTATTTCTGCTCAAAATATAGATTGTGGTACTCGTTAGAACCGCATCATCAAGGCGGTTCTAAAGAGTACTCACAATCTATAGTTGAGACTCAAAATATAGATTGTGGGTACTCGTTAGAACCGCCTCATCGAGGCGGTTCTAACGAGTACTCACAATCTTTATTTGAGAACAGAAATAAGAAAAATACGGTATACTCCCGAAAACCCCTGTTTTACTATATAAAAGTGGGATTCAAAGGGGTCAAACTTATATAGGCGTGTTTTCGTGATGAATATGAACATGATCTGTGACGTAGATTGTTAACTTTGTCTTTAGCCCTCACTTGATCTGGGTCTTGATTCTTTGTCAAGCCCTACCCATGGTTCCAGTCCAGCTTCTATATATAATCCTATTACGCAACACGCTGACCTCACCGCGGTACAATCAACACGGCTATTTTCTATAAAAATTGTTAGCCCTCGCCCATCGGGGCTTGAAGAAATAGAAAGGGCTGCATTGCACACGAGTTAATGGGTCTAATCCTGCCCAGGCAAAGTGGAGCGAGTCGGAGCGGCCATGCATATAAACCCTTTTGGTTTCATTGGGCAGCAGGCATTGAGATGTTATTTCATCTCAATATCGGGTAAAAGGGCAACAAAGTATGAAGCAGTGTCTCCAAACTCACCTAAATAGTGTTGACGGGGACGTCAAACCTACAAATCAATGATTGTCACATGGAATTAAGCACTGAAAAAATTCTATGCTTTGTAACTTGGATCGATTGCCAAACAATCGATCCACAAGTGGTTCAGATACAGTAGAACTTCGATGGCTCGAACATCGGTGGCTCGTATACTATGGCTGAGTCGAACCCGTTTTTGAGACCCTAGGGAATTCCTCTACATAAGTGCAGTGTGGGATTTTTTCTTTTATCTTGCCAATGTATGCTTGTGTACTCATTAGAATCGCCTCGATGAGGCGATTCTAATGAGTACACACAGCATACTTTTTTCATAGAACATCGAAAAGATGTCAAAAATTAACTCCGATATGTCCCCTGTCAGTAACCCTCAGTGACTCGAACTAGCCTTGCCTCGAACAGATTTTCGTTGCCCCAAAGGTGTTCGAGCCATTGAAGTTCGACTTAGGTTGCTTGAAGAGTGTGTGTGTGCGTGTTGGTGGGGGGGGGGGGGGTATATAAATGGCTGCAGTTGAGAAAGTCTGCGAGTGAAGGGTGCACACTGTATCGTTTGATTTGAGGTTTAATGTCCCCCTCAGCATTATTTAAGTCGTTTTGGAGATCTTGCTTTCAATTTTGTTGGACTTTTACGGTTTACCCGACATCGAGATAATTTTTTTTTTTGGGGGGGGGGGGGTTACGGCCCTTTCAAGATTATTTCACTCATATCGAGCCGATCGTTAATCAGAGGTGGGCGAAAACCGGAATACCCGGAGAAAAACCACCTGACCTTCCGTTGCAGAACTTGGCGTCTCACACGTGGCCCGAGCGAGGCTCGAACCTACGGCGGTGAGAGACCTAAAGACTAAGAGTCAGCGCTCTTATCCACTAGGCCACGGAGGCCCGTTGACATCGAGATAATATCACATCTCAATCCCTGCCACCATATGACACCAAAAGGATTATGTGCATGGACAGTCCGACAAACAACACTTTGACGTTGCAGGCGTAGACCTGCGGAGCGGTTTGCGGTCGGTTTCGGCTCTGCGTGGAAACATCTATTTCTTCAAGTCCCGATGTGTGGGGGCATTATTATATCAATGATATATATATATAAAGGTGCAGGTGGGAACGTTTGAAATAGTAGTATAGGTACAAGAAATACACATATGGGAGACGAAATGGATCAAGCGTGAGTGAATGAGTGAGTGAGTGAGTGAGTGTGTGAGTGAGTGAGTGAGTGAGTGAGTGAGTGAGTGAGTGAGTGAGTGAGTGAGTGAGTGAGTGAGTGAGTGAGTGAGTGAGTGAGTGAGTGAGTGAGTGAGTGAGCGAGTGAGTGAGTGAGTGTTGATATTTACGTCCCACCAACAGCTAAGGTTATATGGAGATGGGACCTCGGTTTAATGACGTATTCGAAAGTCTGGAGAAGCCCGGGCTCGCTCCTCCGATCCCTTGTTTACAAGGCGAGTAGCATAACCACTACACTACGGAGGCTTCATCGCCCCCACCCATCGGGGCTTGAAGAAATAGATGAGCTGCATGATGCTTCCACGCAGAGCTGAAACCGACCCCACACGAGTACTGGTAAACCGCTTAGAGGATCTACTCCTACCCAGGGAAAGCTGTGCGTGTCGGATGCTTATAAACCCTATTGGTTTCATTGGGCGACAGGGCTACCAGAAGCCTCCGTGGTGTACTGGATGCGCTACTCGCCATGAAAACCAGGGATCGCAGGATCGATCCCGGCCTCTCCAGACTATCGGGTTAAACTAGTCTTTAAACCGAGGTCCCGTCTCCGTATGACCATAGCTGTTGGTTGGACGTAAAACTAGAACACTCACTCACACTCGCGACAGGGCTTGAGATATCATTTCATCTCAATGTCGGGTAAAAGTCCCACAAAGTTGGAAGCAACGTCTTCAAAATGACCTATACAGTGTTGGCGGGAACGTTAATCCCACAAACGGAGGCTTCTAAAATGGATCACGTTAAGGGGAATGGAAACACCTTCAGGGGAGGCAACTCATGCAAAAGTATTTTGTCTCCCATGTTAATAGGGGTCAACTCTTAAAGGAAAGAATTTGCTCCTGAGGAGCAAATTCTTTCCTTGAAGAGTAGACCCTTTTTTCAGCAACACTGGTTTATAGAAAAGCAAACAGGAAGTCCCGAAAGTTGTCTCCCTTTGAAAAGGGCGGACAAATCTGCCAGGTGTTCCCATTCCCCTTAAAGAGAGACATGTTATAAAAGGGAACAGGTCATTTGGATAATTGAAGATTACTTGCAAAAATGCACATGTGTCAAATATGAAAAAAAAAATGAACATGAAGGTTTGTTATTCTATGGCCCTAAAGGCAAGAAGGAAGTGAAGAAAACGTATTAGGATTGGCCAAAATTACCAAACCATCGTCCTTGACAATCCAGGGTGTTAGCCCTTTTTGTACCAAATGGAATCTTCCTCTTCATATACAGCAGGAGTCCACTGCGAAATTCAGGGGTGTCAGGTTTTGTTTTTCTTCAAAATTTATTTGGGAAATAACTTAGATTTTTGCAAACAGTGTAGGCCCCGATCAGACGCCGCGTTCTGCGGCGTCTGATCTGGGCCTGCACTGTTTGCCCGGGTACCCCTTTAGGGCTTTCTGGTGCTAAATGGGTTAACCATTACGTTACACATCATTACCGAAGAAAAGCTAGCATAATAAATAAGTATCATATTTTTTCTTCCTCATTTAAAGTGATTAAGTCCTTATGACGAAACGAAATTGATCACCCCTGGGTAACCGAGGTTGACAAAGTACGGTTTTGTGTGTGAAAATTTGAGTGTAATGTCCCACCAACATTTATGGTAATATGAAGACCGGACCTTGGTTTAAAGACTCATCCGAAAGTCTTAGGAAGCCCGGAATCAGTCCCACGACCACATGGTTTGTAAGGCGAGTACTCGTATATCAAACACACCAAGGAGGCTTCTATATACGGTTTTGCCTAAGGTTTCTTATATTACTTATAATGGGCCCCGTCAAGCGATTTTGGTACTTATCGCCTATGCGAGCAGCGAATGTTCAGGCGAGCCTGCGCATCCGCGCAGTCTCGCCAGAACCTTCGCTGCTCGCTCATACAAGCAGTGAATCAGGAGGAACCTTCAGACAGAAAGCCATATCCCTGGCCCCTCTGAATGGCTGGGCATGCGCAGTTAAAATAGTCATGACGGAATGCTCGAAGACACAAATTCGCTTGGCGGGGCTCAAATGATACCATAAAAGCTCTGATTAGTCTTAATAGTCTTATTACACATACGGGTATTTTTCTCCTATGTCAATAGAGGTCAACTGTTAAAGGAAAGAATGTGCTCCTGAGGAGCAAATTCTTCCCTTTAAGAGTAGACCCCTTTTTCAGCGGGACAGGGCTTATAGAAAAGAAAGCAGGAAGTCACGAAAGTTGTCTCCCTTAGAAAAATGGCGGACAAATGTGCCAGGTATTCCCATTCCCCTTAAAGCCCTGTGACTAGACCCTTATACCCCTGAATCATAATATGAAATAAATGCACTGCCTTTTGAGCAAACACACTCATTTACACCCCTATCTAGCTATCTATATTCCTATATTACCAACTCAGTTAATTTGCAGCGTGGACACTTTAAAGTACCCTGAAGCACTAGCGTTTTACTTTAGATTTGGGGCTTATCATCATTTTGTAAATCTTGGGAAGGTAGAAATCCACAGGTAGCCAGATAGCTCATTGTGTCTTACACAATTCCCAGGGCTTTATTTTATACACCTGAGGGATAGTTTGCGAAAAGTTTTAATTGCTTGGCCAGACGAGAAGCGCTTTCCACCCTACCGAGAAGTTCCGTAAATGCTTCGGCATATGCTCTGGTTACTCGTTGGTCCAGTCGCGGTACTGGGTTTTACCGCCTAGCATTTGCGGCTCAGTGCGGTACGTTTCAGTTAATTTAAACGCGTGACGTAGTTTCGAAACTTTCCCGCGGCCAAACTTCAGCGTTTGATGCATCGGTCTTCGAAAACAGCTTTTTAAAATTATTTCAGCGCATTTTGTGTTTCTGTTGTAATAGATCTTAACTCCTTTTGGTTTTGAGAAGCATTTGTTGGATAGGAATACAATTCTCATGAACTCTGTAAATATGGCGGATTATCGCGAGAAATTGAACGAGATTCCAGGCGAGATTTGGGTGCCTAAGTATGTTGTTCCAGTCTCTCTACAGTAAAGCAAACACTTCGTGTGTTTGCTATAAACCTTACTTCTGACTTTGAACCAGAAGCCTTCGTGGTGTAGTGGTTACTCTACTCGCCGTATGAACCAGGGGTCGCAGGATCGATCCCGGGCTTCTCCAGACTTTCGGATGAGTCTATAAACCGAGGTCCCGTCTCCGTATGACCTCAGCGATTGGTGAGACGTAAAACTCAAACACTCACTCACTCTGACGTTAAACCAGTCAGATTACTGTATAGTTTATTCCCAAACTGAATGTCAAGCAGTGTGTGTGTGTGTGAATTCGGGTTTAACGTCGCTTTCAACAATTTTCCAGTCATATCACGACGGTGTCTGGTTGCGACAGGGAGCGCAATGCTCACGTTTATAGTGCTGTCTCACTGAAGTATCATGTCCCAGACACATTACATGATACCACACCCAGTCACATTATCCTGACACTGGATCGACCAGTCCTAGCTCTATCCCGTAAATCTGAGTGCCAAGTGAGGAGCAGCTAGTACCATTTTTAACGACTTTGGTATGTCGCGGCCTGGGATCGAACCCGAGACCTCCCGTTCCCCGGAGCGGACACTCTACCAACTGAGCTATCGGGGCCGGTGTCAAGCAGTGTAAATATGTATATACACTGTTTGCAAAGGCAGTGTTTGTTCCGTTCTGCAGATTAATGGTTAATTCAATTCTTTATCTGTCCCTGTCTGAAACAGCCGCCCTCGATGGCCCAGTCGGATACGCTGTTTCGTTGGCGGATTCGATACCTGCCGGGTAGGCGACATCCTTTCGTGAAAATCTCTCACCCATCCGCTGACTGGAAATGGGCAGTTGTTAGTTCCTGGTGACCTTAAAATCTTAAAATAGATTTATCTGCTCGTTAGAACCGCCTTGGTGAGGCTGTTCTAACGACCAGCCCCAATCTTTGTTTTTAGCATCAAGAATCAATGTTTTGAACAGTAATATGATATACCCATGTTAACCCTAGTTTTCACTATAATTGGGCCCCGTCAAGCGATTTTGGTACTTATCGCCTAAGCGAGCAGCGAAGGTTCAGGCGAGCCTGCGCATCCGCGCAGTCTCGCCAGAACCTTCGCTGCTCGCTCATACAAGCAGTGAATCAAGAGGAACCTTCAGACGGAAAGCCATATCCCTGCCCCCTCTGAATGGCTGGGCATGCGCAGTTAAAATTTGTCATGACGGAATGCTCGAAGACACAAATTCGCTTGGCGGGGCTCAATAATTTATAAAGTGGGGTTTCCGGGGCGTTTTATACATAGACTCTTAACCGTGTTGAGTATAAAGAAATAGAGGATCTTACATGAGTGTTCATGTATTATTGAATTTATTAAACGAGTTGAGGAAAAGGGATAAAATACGAGGCTTTGCCGAACATTTTATCCCTTTTCCTGGACGAGTTTAATAAATTCAGTAATACATGAGCACGAATGCAAGATTCTATTTATCATATGACATTTAAAACGCATTTTATTCAGGATTGTTTACAAAAATATCAATATTTCCCCATAAGTAAACTCGACGTCGTTAAGGAAGTCGTACATGTAACGTTACGGGACGTATCAAGCTAATTTGCATATTTAATCCACTAGTGGATTATCGAAAATAATACCTGGCGTTATTACACTCTCAGACACCCTCAGTCATATGATAAAAAAATGATTGTTACCTTCTGTTCAAAGGTACATGTAAACGGTTCATAATCGGCAAATATCTAAACGCATCACGAGAACAAGCTTATATAATTTTAACCCCCTTGAACCCCACTTTTATACAGTAAAACTGGGGTTTACAGGGGTAAACCTTATTCTTTTTGCCTTATTCTGCTGTATAAATATAGATTGTGGGTGCTTGTTAAAACCGCCTCATCACTGCCTCGATGAGAGGGTTCTAACGAGTACCCACAATTTACAGTTTAATCAGAAATAAGAAAAATATCATTCACCGTTTTTCATCTTAACATTTTCTTCTTTTTTCGGCGATGAAGTGTACAGTGTGTTTGTATTAGTCGGGGGTTTTAAATCCATAGCACCCGTATTTAAGCAGTTTAATGCACCTTATTTTCTCACACTTAACTATGATATGAATTCATTGAGAGGTATCTTAGCATCTTGAAAATGGAGTTAGAAAATCAAAAAAAAAGTGGGGGAACAGACATAAAAAGGGCAGATAGATACATGTTCCTACCCTATTTTCTCATTTAAGCATCCAAACAATTCCAAACGGCATCTCTGAAACTACAAGGCCAATTGAAATCTAATTATATGTGAAGCCGCCATGGGGTGGAAGAACAAACATATATTCTGAATGTCTGGGTCTATTGACCAAAATGTCCCCACCAGGCCCATATATGGTAAAAACCATTGAAAATCACCTTCTCAGGAACCAATCGACCGATGACCTTGAAACTAGGCATACAATACTGGGGATCCGGACCCTATCAAATTTGTTCAAATGATTACATTTGGTTGACCTTGAACTTTCTTACGTCATAGTCACATTCGGTCACTTCGGATTTTGTATGGAAAAGACAGGATTTTCTGCTTCTGCTCCAGCCTATAACATCAGCGTTGATATTTGCAACCATCAAAAGGATCCTGGTGCCATTATATTATTTATTCCTAATTTTTCTAAAACTAGTGTGTTAACTGATACCAAATCACATATACTGCATCAGTGTAGTCGAGAAATGAAAGTTTTTTTTTAGGAGTCTGTGTGAGTGACACACCAATATATGGCCAAAAGCGATTTTGAATTCTCCACCTCAGGGAATACAATACCTTTTTGTATGCAGCATATTGGACTCTAGCCCTGCTACGAAATACGCCTATATAATTTTGACCCCCTTGAACCCCATTTTTATATAGGACAACTGGGTTTTCCGGGGGTATACGGTATTTTCTTATTTCTGCTCTAAAATATAGATTGTGGGTACTCGTTATACCCGCCTCGATGAGGTGCTTCTAACGAGTGCCCACAATCTATATTTTGAGCAGAAATAAGAAAAAATATCATAATTGTTCATCATAAAATTTTCATTTTTTTGGCGATAAAGGTGGCAATGTATTTGTATAGGCGTGTTTGCGTTATGTGTTCAACCATAATGTATGCGACGGCAACAAAAATACTTTGGCCGCAGTGGTCCTGAGACTGGCCTGTACTAAACCATTATGGTCTGTTAAAATAAATGGCCACCAAAGCTGGGGCGATTTATGTCCACTTAAGCTCTGGTAAGTGTAGTTTCCCATGGACTGCTTGTTTATAATTTTGTGTTCAGGGCAGTTAATAAAAGTCGCATAAGCTTGATGGCAAGCGTAAACTATATTTATTTTAGGACGCTAACAACAACATAAGAATTTTATAGATTTAATCTTTCAGGTCGAATGGTAAACAAGTACCAGGTATGCAGCATAATACTATTGTGTATAGACAGAATGGATGATTATTGTCGCTGGGAAGTGGCAGGCATCCCGGACGCCATGAGGTTCAACTGTTAACAGAGTCAAGCTACAATGATTGTCTCCAATTAGATAGATTATAATATTTGAGCTGTGCACTCAATTGTTCCTTTACTATCCATATTAGATTAATATTTCCATATAAAATTATATTAAGCAATGCGATTCCCAATTCAAATTTACTTTCTGTTTTCCTATAAAATTTCCATTCCGATTTATTCCATCCTAATATTGAAAAATCCTGCCAATAATAAGTATGAGGAACGACGACTGGAAACTCCGTGGAAGCCCATGCTCCAGCTTAGTGCCGGACCTCTAAAATTCCAATTCCGGACAATTTTTGAACTTAAGATTGAGTTAAAAACATGAAACTTGTAGCTTATATTGAAAATAACTTTTAGTGACCTAAGACCGGCTTGATTGTCTGGTTGTGCCGTCGGCTAGGTTCCCAACAAACAAGACGGCCGTAGGCCTGTTTACTAAATGGTTTGATGATCAATACAAACTAGTCTTTAAGATTTAGATTGAATGGAATATGCTGAACCTACATGGCGCCCAAAATGGCCGCTGAATTCCGCCACAACCATATAAGCGACGTCTTGACCCTCATCAAGCGAAGAGTTCACCAGAGACATCCACCCGAGGAGGAAGTCCAGAGTTCCACCAGCCTTGTTGGCTACCAAAAATGTTTCCTTAGACACAACATTCCTTGATCTCCAGCAATTGTTAAGCAATTCTATAAAAATTCCTGAATCCTACATCGTGAATGTATGTTCTTTGTCAGAGATAATAAATTTAATTAAAGCTCAGTTGTTCCTTAAATCCCGAGTCCATTACTGCTTCTTGTCCCTGAGAGTCCATTGCCCTTTCATAGATTTCTGCCTTAAACCTGGTCATAGATTATCTGTGAAGGGGGATACATCAATCTCAGCCCATCCTGTGCTGCCTTAGCCCCTGACACAGCGCCTGAAATGGCATGAAACTAACAGCAGCAAAAGTGTTATGTACTAACAAATCAGGATTGCTTTACCATGAAACTTGGGTGGAGAGGGTGGGATTTAATGCCTTTGAAATTCCCTCGCCTGTTACTTTTGCTGCGAAACGGAAAAGGAAGCAATCGGCGAGCATGCGCCGAAAGCTGAAAGCGCTCATTGAATTTGATTTTCCAAACGCCTAGACGATACAGAACAAATATGGCCGCCACTGATGCGGAAGTAATGTTTATTTCAACATTAATGGATTATATACGCCCCAAAATTGTGATTCGAATTAGTTGATTCAGCGGTGAGGTAGGCAAAGCAATCCTGAATCCATGCTAGCGCCAAAATAAACGTGACTATCGCCTAGACGATAGTCAGGATTATTTTAGGACGCTAACAACAACATAAGAATTTTATAGATTTAATCTTTCAGGTCGAATGGTAAACAAGTACCAGGTATGCAGCATAATACTATTGTGTATAGACAGAATGGATGATTATTGTCGCTGGGAAGTGGCAGGCATCCCGGACGCCATGAGGTTCAACTGTTAACAGAGTCAAGCTACAATGATTGTCTCCAATTAGATAGATTATAATATTTGAGCTGTGCACTCAATTGTTCCTTTACTATCCATATTAGATTAATATTTCCATATAAAATTATATTAAGCAATGCGATTCCCAATTCAAATTTACTTTCTGTTTTCCTATAAAATTTCCATTCCGATTTATTCCATCCTAATATTGAAAAATCCTGCCAATAATAAGTATGAGGAACGACGACTGGAAACTCCGTGGAAGCCCATGCTCCAGCTTAGTGCCGGACCTCTAAAATTCCAATTCCGGACAATTTTTGAACTTAAGATTGAGTTAAAAACATGAAACTTGTAGCTTATATTGAAAATAACTTTTAGTGACCTAAGACCGGCTTGATTGTCTGGTTGTGCCGTCGGCTAGGTTCCCAACAAACAAGACGGCCGTAGGCCTGTTTACTAAATGGTTTGATGATCAATACAAACTAGTCTTTAAGATTTAGATTGAATGGAATATGCTGAACCTACATGGCGCCCAAAATGGCCGCTGAATTCCGCCACAGCAACTTCGAGCTGTGCAGCAGCGAGAATTTGCCCCCCAATTCAGCGGGATAAATAAGACGAGAACGATATTTATACAAATGATTTAGTGATCAAGAAGTTATGACAGAACAACTATTTTTGAAACACGACTTAAACATTGGGGTCATAAACAGTTAAAGCTTGGTCTGCCAAGAACCTACAGATAGCCTCCTGGAATGTATCTAAGAATATGGCATTGCCAATTAATGACAAATGGGTGCCATCAGCTTTTAATAGGCCTGGAGTGCTGTCAATTGAATGTTTAATGGAACGACCATTGGGTAGCTCCCTGCAAGCCTGCCGCCCCGCTCTGTTCACACGCTTCCGCTTGTTGTCCAATTTCTTTAAATTCCCAGGGGTGTTTGTGATACCCCTCCAGTGGGTCCTGATGAGGATGTCGGACCATACAATGATGGCCTCTGGGAACACCGATGATATATATGACAGGTGCTTGTTGAGATCTTTTATTATTCTAGCCACTTTTGTAGAAACAATGTCATTCCCCCCAACATGAATGATGACCATTTTAGGGGTGCCATCGAAGAGCAGGGCGCGCTGAAAACGAGGTAGTAGGCCATCCAGCCGCATGCCACTAACACCCATCCACTTGATGGTTAACCCCGTACCCAGATTAGGCGAACCCCTAAGGGCCTGAAGATCTTCTTCCAGGTGGTTAATAAGACTGTCCCCGATTAACCAAATTTCTGAAATAATAATTTATAATGCAGTGAACTTTGAAGTATGGACCCTTTCCCAGGGTCAAAAAGTTTATTATTTCCTTGGGATTTACCCAATTGATGAGCGAAAAACCCCAAATTGCAATTGTGCGGGAAAGAAACATTAAAATCTGACAATTTTATATGCCATGTAGGTGGGACAAACACCAGACTATCATTTTAAAACAAAGGAATGATCCAGATTGGATCACTGAGTATGTTTTGATATTTAAACTTCTCCCAATGACTGCAATTCTCGTGCTATTTTCCCAATGCCCAGGACCCAATTCCCAAAATACTGAAAATGAACACCGAAATTGTTAAATGGTAGGGGATTTCTTAAGGTGCTGAGAAAAGAGACCATTATGGTCAGGTTCTGTTAGCTTAAGGAAAAAACATGGTTCGCATTAATTTCTAATATATCGTTCTACTGTTGAGGACCGCCACCTCCCAAGCCTTTTGATAGTTTCATGATCGAAGCCCAAAGAGGCCAGGTCTGAGGCACGGCCAATCCTGAATGAATGAGAGGTGTATAGATGTGATGGAAGGCCCAGTGCTTGGATTGCCTTCTTCAGGACCCCACCAAACTGGCTACGATTTACGGGAGACCCATTTGCGTGAATGAATAGGTACCCTTCTGTGGCTGGGCGAACTTGTAGAAATTGAGCTGCTGCTGTAACACAACAGAATGTTCTGTCAGTAGATACAGGGATGCTGATTACTGTTGGTGGGCCAGATTGGTTAGTTTTGGAAATACGAATAGAGACCAATAGTGCTGCCCGGTTTACTGCTAATTTCAAATCGGAAGCTAGCAAAGGCCTATTCGCATGGGCGATACCAGTGAAAACCACCTCGCTAACTCGAAGCAAGCCAAAGTAGGCCAGCAAATAAGCTGACCTGAAAAGTAAGGTTTCATAACTTGATGTGCATATCTCGGGTAGCGCTGCACAAATTCTCACCAATAGAGCTTTAGTAATAGGGGCACGAATGTCACGTCTTTTCCTCAGCCGTTTACATCCCTCTAAAAGTTTTTTCGCCACAAAAGACTCCAGGGGGTCAGCCAGATTGTGTAGCTTATGAAAATAGCTTAGTCCAGCCGCATAGGTGCTTATTGTGGCAGGAGCATAGCCAATGGTAAAGCAATAAGATAAAAATAGAGTAAGTTGACTTGATGGTATCGGCCATAAATCTGGCAAACTGTAACGAACTCGAAATTGTTGGAAGGCTGACCATGCATTCTTGTAAACTGCATGGGAGTTGTCAGATAAGCTCGCTGCTAAGAGGTTTTTAGCGTTCAGGAGAAGATGTTCCATAGATGGTCGGGCACCGGAGTCTGGGTCTGGTCGGCATCTGGTACGAGCTGACGGAACCTCTGAAATTGAAACCTGCTTAAAGCATCAGCTATGCCATTTGCAGCCGAACTGATGTGTTGGGCTTTTACGGCAACATTTAGGCGCAAACACTGTAGTGTGAATGCCCTTAAGATGGTCATGGCCCTGTCAGATTTGGACGTCATGGAGTTCACTATGTGCACCACTGCCAAGTTGTCCACACGGAAAAGGATCTTCTTATTACGAAGTGATTCCCCCCAGATATGCAAGGCCACCAAGAGAGGGAACAGTTCCAGGGCCGTGATATCCCCAAGGATGCCCTGTTCCGACCAGGAAAGAGGCCAAGGAGCACAGGCCCACTTCCCCCCAAAGAAGGCCCCAAAACCAAGGCTAGATCCACCTGCACTGTCTGTGAACAACTGGATATCCTCATTAGACACCCAAAACCTATCATGGAACACTGAGACACCGTTAAAATCCCGGAAAAATTCCAGCCAGAGCTCCAAATCTCTCTTCATATTACGAGTAATACGAAGATAATGGTATGGCTTAGACAAGCCACAGGTAGCATTTATAAGCCGGCGACAAAAGGGCCTTCCAGGGGTTATTGCCCGACATGCGAAGTTGAGCGAACCAATAAGTGATTGCATTTGTTTGAGCGTGCATTTATTGCGAGTCAGCAGCTCTTGAATTTTTTGTGAAATTTCATCAATCTTTTCCCTTGGGATGCGAATCACCATTTCGACCGAGTCTATTTCAAGGCCTAGAAAGCAAAGTTTAGTTGTAGGTCCTTCAGTTTTTTCACTTGCTATTGGTACACCCAAAACAGCCATCTGTTGTTCAAACACTGCCATGATACTTGCACATTGACAAGTACCCTTTCGCCCCCCCATGAGAAAGTCATCCAGATAGTGAAGGAGCTTCCCCAAAACAGAGTGTCTCGCAACATTAAACTCAAGAAATGTCGCAAAAAGTTCCCAAGTACGACATGCAATGCTGCAGCCAAATGGCATGGCTTTGTCGAAATAAAATTTTCCATCAAACTTGAAACCAAGCTGGTCAAAATCATTAACTGCAACTGGGAGCAGCCTAAATGCTGACTTGATATCAGACTTGCCCAAAAGACAACCTTCGCCCAGGTCCTGTACCAAATGTATGGCCTTATCAAAGCTGGTGTATTGGACAGAGCAGAGCTGAGGGTCAATAAAGTCATTAACTGAATCACCACTTGGGAATGACAAGTGGTGAATGAGGCGGTACTGGCCAGGTTCCTTCTTGGGCACCAAGCCTAAAGGGGAAACACGTAAATTAGGCAAGGGTCTGCCGTCGAAAGGCCCAGCAACCCTACCAGCCTCTATTTCCTTTTCAATTTTTTGGCGTACAATCTCAGGATTTGACCGCGCTGACTGCAAGTTTTTGGAATCATACGGAGCCCGTCTCCCTGAGTAATGAAGCGGGAAACCATATGAAAAACCATTAATCAGCAGGGTTGCCTTGTCCCGATCATAGCCATCCAACTCACTAATAAGGTTCTGGATGTTAATAGGGGATTTAGCTAAAGAAAAGACGTCACTTGTGGGGTCTTGCAGTGCATAAGGAAAAACCATGGGACCTGGGTCATCTGAAATTGAAAAAACAAAAATTTTTACTGATCCGGCACTAATACCAACGAATTTAGTGTCAAAAAGTGAAATGGTCATGAATAGAACCATCAGGTCACACGTCACGTCCCGAATCAACACAAGTGAAAAAGAAAACATACCATATTCGTTCCCATTACCACACCATGCACTTAGGATTTACAAAATTGCCTTCAAAATGCGTGGTAAAATATCAACCCAATATCATTATTCACATTATAATAAATCTGACAGACAACTGAATCGCTGAAACTGTAAAAGTGCTAAGAACAGCAACAGCAATGTTTTCCAGAGTTTGTACAGTTTTTGAGGTCAGACGCCAGGACAACCCTGTACTTGTGCAATATTTTCCGGAAGTTAGTTACCCTGGTGCGCTTATTGCGGCCTGTGTGGCAATTGGGACGAATACGGTAAATCGCATCAATGAACCCTTCGAACAATAAGAAATCCTACCCACAAATCAAAAGACCTTAAGGTCAATTAACCATTTACAGCCTGGGGCCCCGTCTCGAAAAGGTTTTCCCCCCACGAAAATGAGGGTTGAAACCCCTCGTTGGTCGAAAAGATTGGCCTCCCCTGATGGCCCTTGGGTTTAGCTTGAAGCAAGACACACGACCGTGATTGTTGCCCCCGCAGAACGAGCATGCATGGGGGAAACGGCAAGTGGGGAAGTTGCAAAACCCATTATTAAAGTCAAGGCAAGCAGAGGGCCTGAAAGATGTTTGGGGTTGGGCTGGTTGTGCCGCCATGTTAGTCATAATTCTCAGCCAAAGGTCAGAGTTGAGCTTGTTCCATGGCTGCACGTTAGTGCCCTGTCGCATGCGGAACTGCTCATCATATGCCCTCCAAGACAAGGACGTGGATCGGGCAGCGGCATCCCGTATAATACTCATATAATGCAAGAGCTCTTGAGATTTGTCAGGGTATTTCTGCAGGTATATAGAAGAGAAAATTAGGAAAGCATCAGTCCATTTCTCTATGTTCGGGACGGTGCCTTTGTGAATAAGCTCGGGCCGAGTCTCCAAGCATCCACTCTTTGACAAATGCACCAGACCCGAAGCACAGATTCGCTGTAATTCCATTGCCCCTTTCAAGAGCAGGTCAATGTTAATATACTGATTTGACCAGATTCTTTGGCAAATTTGATGTGGCACATGGCAAGAAATTTCCTCGCTGCCCAGCTTAATCAAATCGCCGCCGAAATTAAAATTGATTATAGCAGTGCCAGTAGCATCCTGTAGTACCGATGGGCACGTGCCATTTTGGACAGATTGAGTGCCTGTTGGTGCCTGCAGAGCTTGGGTAATGTCTTGCGGTACAGCAAGCGATGTAGAGAGGTTTGTGCCAGACTGGCTAGTGGTGGTTACTCCCCCACTAGTGCTGCCATTCTGGCTCTGCAACTGTGCGCCGTTTGGAGCACCAGAATCGAGTATTAAATCGGCTTGTGGCAAGACTGGCTGAGGTTGGGTTAAGTCTGTGCCAATTTGGGGAGTAGGAACGTTCAGACCTGTGACCATGTTGCCGTTTGAACTCATCTGGGGGGCATTCCCAGGGGCAGGATTGTGCACGGGCACCTCAGCCCTGTTTTGGCATGCCTGAGCGAAATCTCGGAAAATACGCTCAAAATCTATGGGGTTAGGCGATGTGGCGATATTGTGTGAGGGTCCTTGTAGCATTGTGTTACCTGTGGGCTGCTCCTGGCTTGGGCCAGGTTTCGGATCCCCCGCAAGTTGAACGACCTCATCAACATCCACAGTTTTCGCCCGCTTCGAGCGAGTCTCGACGCCCCTCTGCATTGTGGCCCCGGTTGCGGTCCCTTTAGACGATCCCTTCCTTTTTCCCATTGCAAATAGCCGTAGGATTGACGATCGCTGTCGTGGATTTAATGCCTTTGAAATTCCCTCGCCTGTTACTTTTGCTGCGAAACGGAAAAGGAAGCAATCGGCGAGCATGCGCCGAAAGCTGAAAGCGCTCATTGAATTTGATTTTCCAAACGCCTAGACGATACAGAACAAATATGGCCGCCACTGATGCGGAAGTAATGTTTATTTCAACATTAATGGATTATATACGCCCCAAAATTGTGATTCGAATTAGTTGATTCAGCGGTGAGGTAGGCAAAGCAATCCTGAATCCATGCTAGCGCCAAAATAAACGTGACTATCGCCTAGACGATAGTCAGGATTAATTGTCGTCATGATACAGCAGCCACAGTTTTCTGCTTTACCGATTGCGCTTGTTTGATTATCTTTTATTGCTTAGCTGCATTTTCCATGAATTGATGACCAGTTGTAGTTTGGTATGAAGTTACAATGACAGCAATACCTCTAAAAGATGAGATAACAACGTGGCCCTATTTCAGTCTTTTTTCAAAGGGTTGGCAGATTTTTGTCCAGTATTTCATAATTGAAGGAAATGCGTCCTTTAATGAGTTTACTCCTCTGAACAATCCAGCCTCCTTTTGGCTGAAGGTCTGCGAAATTTTACTGCAAACAAAAAAAAGAAACATTACTTGTTGAAACGACTTTACTTAAAGGTTTTAGAGGTTTATTGTTTTGTTTTTTACCATTAATTTGCTGCAGAAGATGCTCTACTAAATTTAAATATCAGCATCTAATTCTCCAACAGCGGATTTCATATGGTTGAATGACTCTAGGTTTGGTCGATCTTTTGGCAAACATGTGCGAATTGAGGTCACCAAGTTACACGAAAATGCAGCAAAGGTCAGTCGAGGGTATGTGTTGAACCCGATGTTCCAACTCTTCTTGCCAAAGGTGTAGAAGAAGAATGTGATTTACGTAGGAATCGTAACATTTATTATGCCAAACATAGTCCATGTTCAAAATATGTGACATATTAGGTTTCAACCTCAACAAAATTAACCCGCCCGCCTAGTTCCTGTCATATGTATGAACGCATTTTCACCAGAACGCCCGAAGGTAGGTGCCTGATGCTCTGTCTCTGGTAGGGCTAACCGGGGCCTAACTGTTGGGTTTCCTTTGCTGCAGCATTCTCGCTATTTCATGCTGTCGAGTCCTCTATCATTGTTTCATCTCCTTATTCGTGTGTTTTATGTTCTCGGAGATGTTGCACTGAGAGCTGGAAATCCATCATGCAGACTGAACAACTTCTCGGTTTTAACCAAGACAAACAAGGGCGAGGATTGTGGCCACCTAAACTCAATTAAAGTGTCCACCCTACCGCCGTAAAACTTCTTCCAAGACGGTCCTTTTGTTATGGTTTATTACTTTTATAGTTAGTCTATAAGATGTCTGTATTGCTAATGCCTTTTCATTTGGATAGCCGTTTGACCATGTGGGAAGATAACTCTCCTTCTGCCTTTTCATTCGTGGCGTTTTCATTTAGGTGTTTTGAATGGGATGTGCGAGGTATTTTGTATAGATTCCTGATCATTTCCTACACTCTGTTTTTCAAATCATGATAACTCCTTATGGCTTGACATAGAAGGCCTTTTTGGCCAATCTAAATGGGACAATTTGGGTGGTTGGGTGAGGCAAAGGTGGCGAGTACCTTTCGTCAATCGGGTCCCCAACTGATATTGGCTTACAGCTTGACATTGCCTGCTGTTCTTGCAGCAGGTAAGGGTAGAGGAAGGAATACTGTTATTTCTTGTGTTTCTGCACTTTCATTTATTTTCCTGTCTCCTCTGTCCCCCACTGTCACCTGCTCTACTATCTCTTCCATCGCTTTTCTCCCTTTCTCTGGGAGAGGATACAAAATGACCAACAGGAGTTGGTGTGCCTTTAATCCAAAACAATCAATATATGGGACACATATCAGTAAAAGGAAGTAGTAAAAAAGGAGATGAAGAACCGATTAATCAGTGTGTGACAAGAGACACCGCATAATTCCGAGCTTACGGTGAATAGAGGGACACGGTTATTGAAGACAGGTTGCCCAACAAAAAGGTAGTAAATGCAGGTGACATCTTCTTAAGATGCAAGGTCACAGGTTAAAGCACAACTCTTGGGAAATGGAAGAAGGAAGGGTGTTTAAGGGGTGGCTTTACATTACATTTAAGCTCGGGTACTACTTATTACGAGTATTAGTCTTGCGACTTGCCAGAAAATAAGGTACCCAGTAAGATTTCAATAGAGACCTTGTAGTGGCCAGTAACATTTACGTGTATAAAATATAATAATGTCGACGTTAATTGGGGAGCCTTCAGCACAAACCGGAAACTTTGGATCATGAATCTTGAAAAATACAATGTATTCATGTGTCCAAATCCCGCTACGGAGATAACCGGGTTTTTCTTACGGACAATCACGATTAATTTACCGGTTTTCATTTGTGGTTGTTGCTCTCTTGAATTGCAGGAAATCAGCCTACCAATAACACGTCCTCATCTTTCTGTGGGGAATCGTTTGGCAGGATTTGTCCAGTGCACTAAAAGCAAATAGAAGCCTAAGCTTCGGACACGGCCAAGGTTTATGAACTGCCCGAGGGCCAGTGGGACAGTCAGTAAGCGCTGATAATGCATCGCGTGAACAAGTTCGTGACATGAAGACCGCCTATACCCCACTTTATATTGAGAAAACTGGGATTTAAGGGGGTATATATTATTTTTCTTATTTTGCTCCAAGACATAGGTTGTGGGTACTCGTTAGAACCGCCTCAATGACGGCCCCGCCCATAGGGGCTTGAAGAAATATATGGGCTGCATGATGCTTCCACGCAGAGCTGAATCCGGCCCGCACACTAGTACTGGTAAACCGCTTAGAGGATCTAAGCCTGTCCAGGAACCGCGGTGCGAGGCGGACCGTCCATGCTAATAAACCCTGTTGGTTTCATTGGGCGACAGGGCTTGAGATGTCATTTCATCTCAAGGTCGGGTAAAAGTCCCACAAAATTGGAAAAAAAAACGTCTCCAAAATTACTTTTACAGTGTTGACGGGGACGTTAAACCTCAAATCAAACAAACAAAACCGCCTCATTGAGGCAGTTCTAACGAGCACCACAACCTATGTTTGCAGTATTTATAAGCAAAATATCAGGGATTTTCATCAGAAAAGTAGCCATTTTGGAGATGTGAAAAAATGCACGGGTGTGTTATCGTAATGTGCCTTCAGCTTGTGTTATTATTGCTAAAATAACAAAACGCAAAAACCCGAGGTCTGGGACGTCATGACAACCATCTGATGGTAATTCGGAGAAAACCGTGGATCATTCATTCTGCAGCAATTCAACGTCTTTAAGCTCACCAGAGTCAAAGCATAGACACTTATCTACATCGAGAGCATTTTCGACATCGCCTCTGAAACTCCCAGGCCGGTTGAAACCAAATTACACGTTGAACCTTCGTGCAATATTTTCGGTATAAAATTGTAACCAATGCCATCAAATTGATATTTGCAAGCAGCTGAATGGAAAATTATCAATTCCAAAAGTCCAGGGTCACTTACCGACTTTTCTTTCGGATGGTTCAGATTCACAATGTTAAATTTGTATTTTCGTTTCTACTAAACTTGATAGGCTGATTGAAACCAAATGAATCGTGGAACCTCTATGGGTTGAATTTAGATTGGAGTTACACCGCCAAAAAGCCACTAAGCTCACATGTAAAACAAAACAACAACAAAAAAAAAAAAAAAAAAAAAAAACAGCTACCGGAAACAAATGTATGCTGATGATATTGAAACTTTGTATGCAGCATTTGTGGGGACTCCGGTTCTATCAATTTTAATAAAATGATGGCGTAAACATTACGAAAACACGCCTATACAAATACATTTTAAATTTTATTGCCGAAAAAAATAGAAGAAAAACTGTGATATATAGAAAACACATGGATAGCGTCTTTAATAATAAAATATAATCGGTGAGCTTTAGACATTTTTATAGGGGCGGGCTTTATCGAGCCCCTATAAAATCGTCGGGGCGAACCGATTATATTTTATTTTATATCGCAATCAGGCATTCTAGCAACCTAATAAAGGGGGTCGAATAACTGCACGCTATAATCGGTAGTGACCTATAATACCTTCTACTGACCTATTATACGTCTAGTGACCGTTAATAGACCGGACCTACTTTTCAGGCCCTTATTTACAAGTGTAAACAATTGCATGCAATCTTTTATGCATGGGACAACAACGAAACTGCAAGTTGAAATCTTTGCAATATCTATTTGAACAGATTTTCAGATATTTCAGCTTAATTCTTACCTTCTCGCCTTTCCTGGTTTGAAAGGCCCTTTGGAATAACTGCGCACTGCTGCTGCAGCTGCGTCTCAACCTCGAAAATAATTTCTAAAGCTTAAATAAACTATTTATTTGCAAGTTTTCATACACAATGTAAAACGCTGAGAAACATTAATTCAAGCGTCAATGTTGTTTCATATGTCTTTGTGGCGTGGTGACGACAGAAACTTTGCACTTGTTGACGTCACGTTATACTACGTGCGCGCGCCATGGCGCTGAATGTCGTTAATATGCCACGCTGTCTGCTGTATTTTTTGGGGGGTTAAATTTGCTAAATTATTGCAAAACCCTTTGGTTGTTTTGAATACGGTATAAACTAAATACATGATTAGTGTCTTTAATTATCAAATATAATTAGTTCGCCGCGACAATTTTATAGGGGCTCGCTAAAGCTCGCCCTATAAATTTGTCTAAGGCTCACCGATTATATTTTATTATTTAAGACAATAGCCATGTATTTACTATATTAGACACTTTCCATGTATTTAGTTTATACCACAGACTTTCGGATGAGTCTTTAAACCGAGGTCCCGTCTCCATATGACCTTAGCTGTTGGTGGGACGTAAAACTGTAACACTCACACACACATTTAGTTTATACCGCAATCCAAAACAATCAATGGGGATTGCAATAATTTAGCAAATTTACTCAAAAAAAGACAGCAGACAGTGTGGCATGTTAAACGACATTCATTGCCATGGCGTGCACACGTAGTATAACGTGACGTCAACGAGTGCAAATTTTTTGACGTGATCTAGCCTCAAAGACGTAGGGAACAACACAGATGCTCGAATAAAAGTTTCTCAGCGCTTTACTTTCTTTATGAAAATCTGCAAATAAATAGTTTATTTTAGCTTTAAAATTATTTTCGAGGTTGAGAACCAACTGCAGTAGCAGTGCGCTGTTATTCCAACAGGCCATTCAAACCAGGAAAAGACGAGAAGGTAAGAATTTAGCTGAACTTTCTGAAAATCTGTTTAAATAAATATTGCAAGGATTTTAACTTGCAGTTTTGTTGTTTTCCAATGTAAAACGTTCCCATTTTATTATCTATATTTGTAAAATAGGGACCTAAAAAGTAGGTCCGTCTATCAACCGTCACTATACATATTATATGTCAGTAGAAGGTATTATAGGTCACTACCGATTATAGCGTGCAGTTATTCGATCCCCTTTATAAGGTTAATAGAATTCCTGATTGCGGTATACATTTCTTATTTCTGCTCAAAATATATATTGTGGGCACACGTTAGAACCGCCTCATTGAGGCGGTTCTAACGAGTACCCACAATATACATTTAAGAGCAGAAATAAAAAAAAAAATAAAGTTTACTTAGATATTTGTCTCTGAAAATGGCAAAATATTTATTCAAGCCTATGACACCAGTGTTTGTATTTGCAATCCACGGCATGGAAGTTATTGACCTTTGACCGGGGTGGCTCAAATTCTGTATTTTTGTCTTCATCTTCAGTAAATCTGTTATGCTGTTAGAAACCAAAGTATATTGAGCCTCTGTGTTGTGGGCCATTGGAAGCTTGCTTGCGGAATTGGCGTTAAATAAACAAAATGGCCAATATTGGATTTATTTACTAGCATATTTTGGTGGCGTTTTGAAGGTTTGCGACCTGTACAGCAGAAATATTATTTAAAATAGGAATAAGTTACTTTTTTTTTTTTGCATAAAATAAGATACTCATAGAAATTTAATTTCAACACATTTTCTATTGGTAGGCAAAACTGACATACAAAGATGCAGTAGAAAAAGGTTCCACGGCCATGCTACTAAAGGAAGATGATACGGCAGGCGACATTTTCCAATGCACACTGGGAAACCTCCCGCCAAAAATTGATGCTAAAATTAGCTTCTGTTATGTGATTGAACTACCACAGGAACCCGACGGAAAGATCAGGTTTACTCTTCCGACAGTTTTGAATCCTCGCTACTCACCAGGTAAACTTAAACGGAATAGATGCACTCTGGCATATTGTCTTACGTTTTGGATTATATTGTTTGTCAATCGACCCAAAGTAATAAAGCGTTTTAGGCTTTCACTGCTAAAGTCCACGTGTCTACATCAGGAAAACATGCCTATACAATGTTGACCCCCTTGAACCACACTTTTATATAGTAAAACTGGGGTTTACAGGGGTAAACCTTATTTTTCTTAATTCTGTTCTGAAATATGGATTGTGGGTACTCGTTAGAACCGCCTCGATGAGGCGGTTCTAACCTGTACCCACAATCTTTATTTTGAGCAGAAATAAAAAAAAATATCACAACTTTTCATCTGAAAATTGCTGGTTTTTACGATAAAAAGGATGTATTTGAATAGGCGTGTTTTCATAATGATTACTAAGTAGAGAATCCAGCTAACAGTTATTTACAGAAAACATCTACGTTGAGGGAGAGGGCTATTTATAGAATCTGAACTGAACTCGTGTTGGGTCTAGCAAACAGTGAAGACCCAGATCAGGCGCATCAGGATTTACTCTGATTGCTTACAGCACGAGGTGTCTGATAAGAGTATACTGTGTTATAGTATTAAATGAAACGTTAACAGTCTATGTCACCGCTCAGGATAATTTTGAACCCCTCGAACCCCACTTTTATATAGTGAAACTGGGTTCCTTTGTTTAGGTTTCCATTATGGTCTGGTCGCTTAATGTTTGTGTTTCTTTCCCTTTGGTGTCTTTGATGGTGGAGTAAGTTATCGATTCCTGATCTTTGTTTTACTTCTACTTTACAGGGGTAAACCTTATTTTATTTATTTCTGCTCTAAAATAAAGAGTATGGGTACTCGTTAGAACCGCCTCAATGAGGCGGTTCTAACGAGTACCCACACTCTATATTGTGAGCAGAAATAAGAAAACTATCACAATTTTTCATCTTAAAATTTTCATTTTTCAGCGATAAGGGTGGCAATGTATTTGTATAGGCGTGTTTGCGTATTGGTTGTCTTCAGCATACACTCAGAAACAGTCGACCCACAAGTGCTGTCAGTGCTTTGATTGCAAAACGGAAAAACTGTCAGACACTCCCAGGTTGTTTTCTTTAACTTAAGCTCGTCAAAAGCAGGACAAGTGTAGGTGTCTCTTTAACCACAAACAAAGATGACGTAATCGTTGACCCACATTCTATATTTAGCAACAGTCGGCCATTTTGGATTCTATTTATAGTAACTAATTTGCATATAAGCGACAAGGTGACTTAAATGAAAAAAAGGAAAAGATAATTGATATTGTAAAAATGTCAATACTCCTTTGATTGTCTAGACGGTATTAATTTCAGACAAAAAAGTACAAACAAGAAAATCGGTTAATTGTCAATACTTCTTTTGCATCTTTAAAAAAGTTAACAAAAAAGGTCGACTGTTACTAAATATAAAAAAGTAGGTCATTAAGACAACCTTTTGGTTAAAAGTTACAAGGATCTTCTCTTAAAGGAAGGAATTTGCCCCTAGGAGCCAATTCCCCTTGAAGCCAATCACGACTTTGTCGTCTGCTTTTGCCATCTACCGGTTACCTTAAAAGCAATATTGGGCAAACAGACTGAGTGTGGACCTAGATCAGAAGCAAATTGATCTGGGCCGACACTGTTTGTCTGTATGCAAAAATGTTTTTAAACAGTTTGCAAAAAAAAAAAAAAAAAAAAAAAATAGCATTTTCAGATAGAGTTTTTCTCGGCGTCTTAAGTGTTAAGAACAGACCCCAATTAAACTGTTTTCGAAAGTGTTTTCTCCCACGATGGTGTATTTATTCATTTTTATTAAATTATATTGAAAAAGATCTTTTCTTGCCCTAAAGTTGTTTCGGCCATATATTTATCTATATCTGTACTGCATCACACCTCGCAGGGATTATGTACAGGTGCGCGTCAGTGCACTGTTAGTAGAAATGTTTCGCAAATAGAAAATTTCCATGAGAGTAAAATAGTAATAATAATAGGGTTAAAATTTTAACGATGAGTCTTTTCTAACGAGTACCCACAATTTATACTTTAGAGCAGAAATAAGAAAAATAAGGTCTACCCCTCCCTGTAAACCCTGGTCTTATTATATAAACGTGGGGTTCAAGGGGGTCAAAATTATATAGGTGTGTTTTCGTGATGAAGAATAGACACCGAGGTAGCCAAACGAACATTAAATGAAAATGTGATTGTTTGAATTGAGGTTTAACGTCCCCATGAACACTGTATAGGTCATTTATGAGACGTTGCTTCCGATTGTTTGGAACATTTACCCGACGTTGAGATGAAATGACATCACAAGCCCTGTCGCCCTATGATACCAATAGGGTTTATAAGCCCCCCCCCCCTCCGCTGACCGTTCCAAGGCGGTTCTTCTGTCGCGGTTTATTTTTGTTATGGTTTGTCTTTGTGTGTTTGTGTCGCTTATATTATTTTATTTTGGATAGCCTATTGGCCATTTTGTGGGAAAGTAACTGTCCTTTTGGCTTTCCGCTATTGCTGTTTCCATTAGGTCTGTTGTTTCATGTTTGTGTTTCTTTCCCTTTAGTGTCTCTGATGGGAGCTGTGGGTTGATTGTATCGATTCCTGGTCATTGCCTCCACTTCTATTTTTATAAGCATGTACGGTCCGACTCGCGCCGCTTTTTCTCAGCAGGCTTAGATCCTCTAAGCGGTATACCAGTACTTATGTGCGGTCGGATTCAGCTCTTTGTGGAAGCATCATGCAGCCCATATATTTCTTCAAGCCCCGATGGGTGGGGCCTTAATTAATTGAAGAATGCTAAGACAGTTGTATAAACCGCAGGGAACTGAGAGCCCCGTAAAGTCGCCAACCCATCTCCGAATAATCACAACTGGGCGTTACCTGACGGTACGTCTTGGCGGTTTCGTTTGTTGGTGCTGTTCAATTTGAAATATTTTCATTCTGACATTTCTTTCTGCCATATTATCTAGTTCAGTAAAGGTAACATTTCGAGAAAGAGGTTCTACCGCGACTTTCCTTGTTGTTTTTTTTTGGTTGTTCAGTTATGTCTGTTCGTCTATTCCCACCACGTGAACAAGTCCGTGAAATGAACACCCCCTTTACCCCACTTTATACAGAGAAAACTTTTTTTGGGGTGGGGGGGGGTGGGGTGGTATACCATATTTCTCTTATCTCTGCTGCAAGACATAGGCTGTGAGTGCTCATTAGAATCGCCTTATTCTATCGAGCATTGACAACCTATGCTTGCAGTATGTTAAATTAGAAAAAAATATCAGGGCTTTTCTTCAGAAAAGAAGCCATTTTGGTTATGTGAAAAATGCACTATGTCGCACGGTTGTGTTGTCTTAATGCCTATGGTATTAGGATAAGCAATTTTCTGACACAATCAGTTCCTGTAGTATCTTTGACTCATTTTATTTGACTAAATTCATCATGAAAACACACCAGGTCCTTTACAATTTTGACGCTTAAAACGTCACTTTTATATTGTAAAACTGGGGTGTACAGGGCATATAGCTGCTAAAATATAGGTTATGGGTAGTCCTTAAAACCGTCAACTGAAGCGGTTCTAAAGAGTACCTACAATTTATGTTTAGAGCAGAAATATGAGAAAAAAATCGTTTTTTTTTTTATCGATTTTTTTATTTCATTTTTGGTGACTTTCTCAATATATTTGAATCGGCGTCTTTTCATAATGTGGATAGATTGTCTCTTCAGATGCTGGTGGAGTGGTGGCAGCAGAAGGGGCCACATACGCAGCCCCTGCCAGTATTCCGTACAAGTTCAATATGACTGGTAGTGTCAGAGGGTATCATAAAGTCTTGTCAGTGACGTCAGAACATGATAAACTGAAGGTGAAACCAGCAGGAGAAAAATTGACTTCGGTAAGCAAGCTCACAGATGTTGTTGCTCAAATAATTGTTTGCTTAAAAGGCTCATAAGTGGCCAACACATTAGCTGTTAAAGCATGGATAAAATATAATAACTCTAAATGGTCAAAACATTAGCTGTTTTAACATTGATAATATCTAATACACGGAAGTGGTCAGAACATGAGATGTTTTAACACGGATAATATTTAATATTCGTATGTGGTCAAATCATTAGCTGTTTTAACATTTATAATATCGAATACTCGTAAGTAGTCAGATCATTATCTGTTTAACACGGATAATGGCTAATACTCATAAGTGGTCAGAACATCAGCTGTTCAAGCATGGATAAAATATAATACTCCTAAGTGGTCAAAACATTAGCTATTTTAACATCGATAATATGTAATACTTAAAAGTGGTCAAAACATTAGCAGTTGACGCATGGATAAAAATTTAAAACTCCTAAGAGGTCAAAATATTAGCTGTTTTAACATTGATAATATCTAATACTCGTAAGCGGTCAAAACATTAGCTGTTTTAACATGGATAATATCTAATACTCGTAAGCGGTCAAAACATTAGCTGTTTTAACATGGATAATATCTAATACTCGTAAGTGGTAAAATCGTTAGCTGTTTTAACATGGATAATATCTAATACTCGTATGTGGTCAAAACATTAGCTGTTTTAGCATGGATAATGTCTAAGTGGTCAGAGCATTAGCAGCTGTTGTAGCATGGTTAATATCTAATATAAGTACATGTAACTGGTAAAAACATTGGTTATTTAGCATTGATAATATCTAATAGTCGTAAATGGCCTAAATATTCGATATTTTAGCATAGATAATGTCTAATACTCTCAAGTGATCAAAACATAGCTGTTTTAGCAAGGATAATATATGATACTCGTAAGTGATGAAAACATAGCCGTTTAGCCTGGATAATATCTGATACTCGTAATGATCAAAACATAGCTGTTTTAGCATGAATAATACCTTATACTCGCAAGTGACCAAAACATAGCTGTTGTAGCATGGATAATATCTGATACTCGCAAGTGATCAAAACATAGCTGTTATAGCATGGGTAATATATAATACTCGCAAGTGATCAAAACATAGCTGTTTTAGCATTAATAATATATAGTACTCACAAGTGATCAAAACCGTCGTGATATGACTGAAAAATTGTTGAAAGCGACGTTAAACCCGAATTCACACACACACACACAAGTGATCAAAACATGGCTGTTTTAGCATCGATAATATCTGATGCTCGTAAGTGGCCTTAAATTAGCTGCTTTAGCATACAAAAAAAATCTAAAACTCGTTTGCGGCCACAACATTAGCTGTTTAAGCATGGATAATATAAGATACTCGTAAGTGATTAAGCATTGCCGTTTTAATATGTAACTGGTAAAAACACTGGTTATTTTAGCAGTGATAATATCTAATAGTCGTAAATGGTCTAAACATTCGCTGTTATAGCATGGATAATATCTAATACTCGCAAGTCATCAAAACATAGCTATTATAGCATGAATAATATGTAATAATCGCAAATGATCAAAATATAGCACGGAAAATATCAGATAGTCGTAATTGGCCACAAATTAGCTTGTTTAGCATGCAAACTATCTAAACTCGTTAGCGGTAAAATTATTAGCTGTTTTAGCATTGATAATGTCTAATACCCGGGCAGTTTTGCGGAGAGAAAAATATGTGAATACGAGGTCCGTACCTCCAAAGTCAAATTCCTACTTAGAGGGCAAAGGTTAAGAAAAAGGCCCGATACTTAAACACGGTCAACAACCTTCTTATTTCTGAATGGATTTTGAAATTAATTGGCAAAACTGTTAACCATCATAAGAAGGTATATCGTGCGCAAGACGCAGGTTTGTACATCAAAGGTTAAGGTCATACTCAGGTCATACCCCTCTTTTTCTTTTGTCCGGTTATTCTGAAAGTTTGGAAATTATTTGGTAGAAATTTTAAACGCCATGAGTCGATGTGTCCTGCGCAAGACCCAGGTTGGTACGTCCAAGATCAAGGTCATATGTAGAGGTCAAAGGTAGAAGAAAAGTGCCTTTTTATTGTGTCCGCTCAATGTCTCTGTTGTTCCTGGATGGATTTGGAAATAACTTGGCAGAAATGTTAACCATTATTAAACAATTTGTTGAGTGCGAGCCCTATGTCAGTTCCAAAAAGGTCAAGGTCCTGCTGAGCGGTCAAATGTCAACTACTACCATCAACATACTTTCAGGCTGGGGCATCCGTGTCCTGTGGACGCATTTCTAGTCAAATTAGGAATCGATTGTGTTCATTGATAAATTGATTGCTGAGAGTTTATAATTAGAAACCTTTACAGCCATTACGCAAACACGCCTATACAAATACATTGCCATCTTTATCGCAGAAAAAATGAAAATTTTATGATGAAAAATTGTGATATTTTTCTCATTTCTGTTCCAAATATAGATTGTGTGCACTCGTTAGAACCGCCTCATCAAGGCGGTTCTAACGAGTACCGTCAATCGTTATTTTAGAGCAGAAATAAGAAAAAATAAGGTATACCCCCGGAAACCCCAGTCTTACTATATAAAAGTGGCGTTCAAGGTGTTAAAATTATGAAAGTGACGTTCAAGGGGTTAAAATTATATAGGCGTGTTTTCGTGATGGAATGTGACATTGATATTGACATCTAATATGTTCTATTGGAAGGTTAAGTCCATATCACTGCATGTTACGTGGGGCTGTATTATAGAACGTAAGTGTACCTTATTGTAATGTTATGGATTATAATTAATTCAAATATGAAATTCTGGTCAGAGGTTGCTGCGAAATTAACCATTAAGACAAATATTCGCTATAAGATTTTAAAATTATGGCCTTCCTTTGTTTAGGTTTCCATTATGGTCTGGTCGCTTAATGTTTGCATTTCTTTCCCTTTGGTGTCTTTTATGGGTGGAGTAAGTTAATTGTATCTATTCCTGATCTTTGTTTTACTTCTACTTTAAGATAAAGATGCCAAAACTAACACAGAGATAACAGCAATTCTTCTTCTGTTCTTTGGTACAGGATAGCTAATGGTCCAGTGCCAGTGCCACCGGTCTAGTCTACGCACAGAGAAAAAAGATCTACCGGTGCTGCGGCACTTGGTTATATATTACAAAGACTGATATTGCAAATTGCCTTGTGTTTCAGATTTCATTAGCAGAGCACTTCAATTTTGACCATGACCTGAGTTTCCTTGTGGAATATAAAAACTGTTACACCCCACAAGTTGTTCTGGAAATGGGCGATTCAAATGCAGGTACGAAATAGATGTGATTTATGGCGGTGATTAGAATACATCATTCATATGGGATAATAATATATTTTGAACCCATTTTAAAGTGGGTCAAAAGTTAGGCCGCATTCTCTTAAAATTATACAGGGCAGTGTTTTTGGTATCCAATGCTCTGTCTCTGGTCGGGACCAACGGAGTCTAACTGTTGGTTTTCTTTTGCTCCAGAATTATAGTTATTTATATATATGCTGCCGAGTACTCAGAGTTGTTTCATCTCTGTAATTGTTTGATATTTATGTTATCAGAGACGCATCTCTAATGAGGTAGAAAAATAGAAGTGATGGCAATGATCAGGAATCGATACAATTAACCAACAACCTCCACCAGAGACACTAAAGGGTAAGGAACATGAAACAACGAACCGTTATGGACACATCACTAGCGGAAAGCCAAAAGGACAGTTACTTTCCCACAGAATGGCCAATTGGCTATCCAAAAAAATAATATACGCGACACAAACACTCAAACACAAAACCATAACAAAAATAAACCGCGTCAGAAGAACCGCCTTTGAACGGTCAGTGAAACGAATTCCATTGGGGTGTGCTTAAATCGATTTTACATGGCCACAATCACCCTTACTTTCGTCACGATTTAGACAAATACTTTGATCAGTCCTTATGAAGGCCTCCTAACTCATCAGCGCAACATCTCCGTGAACACAAAAATCAAACAAACACAGAGATGTAACAACGGTGAGGACTCTGACTCCAAGAAACCACTGAAATGCTGGAGCAAAAGAAAACCAACAGTTAGACTCCAATGGGCCCGACATGCATGCGGTCTGAAACCTACATACGGACTGAACAAATTATTTGTCTAAACCACGACAGAAGTAAGGGCGAGGACATAGGCCGGGTAGAATCGATTTAAGTCCCCCAACCTAACCAGTGAAATATCTTTGCTGAACATTTCAAGGCGGTTCTTCTGTCCTCTTGTCGCGGTTTATTTTTGTTTTAGTTAGTCTTTGCAAGTGTGTATTGCTTATATCTTTCAGGCTTGTCGCTGAGCCAATCGTGGTTTAACTAATGATTTTCTTTAGCTCTGGCAAACATTGTAAGGGGTATCGGGTTTGCTTCATTGCAGTGTTTGAATTTTATTTATGATTCTGTGATGATGCATTGATTGAGTTAGAAAATCATTATGCAAACAGAATATTTAATGTTTATTGTTGGGAACCACACCCTAACCTAGGGCGAAGATTCGGCTGGTAAAAGATCTTTAAGCCCCTCAGTGGCATATGCTGCTGACCGTTCTAAGGCGGTAGTTTTGGTGTTGGTCTTTTGCTGTTATTTTTGTTGTATGCCTGTGAATTTGTTGTGAGTTGTTGTTTAGTGTTTTCTAATGGTCTGATCACCCCGTGTGGGGAAGAGAGGGCTGATTGTTCCATTTAATAAACACTCGTAATTGTTCTTGTTTTGTGTATGTTTCCTCTTCCTCTTGGTGTCGAGAGTAGGTTACGTCTTGTGATTTTGGCGCTGCCTGGGTCTTTCTTTTACATTTTTATAACTTTTTAATTTTGGGCAGCTTTTTGGCCTTTTGTGGGACAATACTGTTCTTTTGGCTAGTGATGTTTTCATTAGGGTTTAGTTTTTTCATGTTTGTGTTTCTTTCCCTTTTGTGTCTGATTGCAAGTGTGGGGTAATTTATCGATTCCTGATTATTGCCTTCACTTCTGTTTTTAAAAGGCCGGATCTCAGCACACGCTGGAAATGATTCTTTAATTCTTTAATATAATCATACAGTATGTATACGTTTTATTACATTACACTAATTTCCTGTGACAGGGCTATTGTTGGGATTTGGGGACAATAATCAGAGGTAACTCAGGTTGAAGGCTTTCAACAAATTGCTTTGAAATGTTCCTACATGTAGCATTATAATCACCTGCCACAACTATTTTTTATTTGGAAAAGAATCAAGTTAAGCTTCATGTAAGGGTTGTTCGGAAACTTTTCCTTTGTTAACATTAAGATATCAAATTCATGCGACATAGTGTATTTTTCACATCTCCAAAATCACTGCTTTTCAATCCGTGATATTTTTGTTATTTGTATTTCAAAATATGTTGTTGGTGCTCGTTAGAACCACATCATTGAGACGGTTCTAACGAGTACCCACAACCTGTATTTTGGTACAGAAATAAGAATAAATAATGAATATTCCCATAAAAAAAACAGTTTTCTCTATATAAAGTGGGGTTTACGGGGTGTTCGTTTCACGGACGGACTTGTTCACATGATGATGTAAAATGCAATGTACGTTAAAGTCGGATAAATGCTATCCGGTGGCATCCTTGTTTCAAGCTTCTGTTAAATAAAGGCTTATTGAAATTTCCTTTATATGATAGTTCTAATGCCGAGTAATGCGTACACACATCATTCTGTTTCAAGATAAAAGGGGAAACAAACTTCTTTAATTATGTGCCCTTGAGATGAGGGATTAAATCCTCTGGGACGCAAGCATATGTTTTAGTCAGTCTTGATGAATTAAACATCAGTACTCCAGTCAAAGACAGCACTGGATATAATTTTCCTTGTTCTGATCTCTTTCAGGCGGTATAATGCAAGAAGATATGTTAATGGTAAATTTCTATCCTAAACTTAAGGAGACACCATCTGCCACTGCAACAGGAGAATACATATTTGTCATTGACAGATCAGGTAACTCCATCATAGCTACGGAGAGAATTAGCGATAATTGTCTTGAGTCCATTTAGGCCATAAATCGGCGGTTTTAGGGTCAGAAATTTTGTTCTACGGCGACGCAAAACGGAGCCATAAAACGGAATTTGCAACCGTAAAATCGACGATTAACCTCCCCAAATGTCAATTTTCTATACATGATCCCCATTCTAATGCACTTGTTCAGTAGTTTTGTTAAAATAATATTATTTTGATGAAGGCGATATGCGCTATGAGCTGCGTTAAACCAAACCTTAGCCAATGAAAAGCGAAGTAACAATATGTCGTCGGATTTCAGATATACTGTCCCAAATAACTGACGTTAACCAATCAGACGTCGCGCTACATATACAAGTGCATTTGAATTAGAAATATATGTAATTTGGTACCCGTAACATTGCCTTTTATGTTGGTGGTACTTTATAATCGTAGCCACGCCATAATCAATAAAAGAAATAAAAGAAGACAACTCCTCCCCAGTCACTGAAAAAAGCCATTTGTCATGAAATTGCACAGAATCTATAATATTTAGGACAAATTTTCGCAGCCATTCTGTTGAATCAAAGCCTTTCTTGTCTGCCTTTGAAATTCGTATTAACTGTTGATATAGAGCACTTAACCGACCGTCTCCATGCCGATCTTATTCTTTTTGTATAGACGCATAGCTCAGATACCTTTCTATGGAGCAAGCAATTTGATAATGGATAAATATTCACGGGAGACAACACATTCAGGGATCTGGAGTCCTCATTCCTACTTTATCACAGCCTTTTATTGAATTTAATTGCTATCCAACTTGATGACACCATGCTGAGCAAGGAGTCCTCCACGCCAGCCAAGCAACGAGCTAAATGTGTAAACCGCGGTGGAAGATGGTGGTGAAGGTTGGGGTCCTATAAGACCTTATAACGTACCCCTGCTCCCAACCAAACACTGGGTAGTTATACCACCACCCACGTATACGATGGACTTTGATCAAATGTTGCATATGAATTGATATTGACGTCCTCTAGCTTGGGATTGTAACACAACATTTTGTGACGAGTTACAACAGAGTTATGACCCTTGATTGACGTAGAAAAATCGTATCTGCATAATATTTTGACAATAAAATTGATGGCATTTGATCATATTTGGCATGTGAATTTATGTTGACTAGGTGTAGCTTGCGATTGTTACACGGTATTCCGTGTTGATTTCCAGCAGAGATTGACCGGCCCCGATAGCTCAGTTGGTAGAGTGTCCGCTCCGGGGAATGGGAGGTCACGGGCTCGATCCCAGGCCGCGACATACCAAAGTCGTTAACAATGGTACTAGCTGCTACTCGCTTGGCACTCAGATTTACGGGGTAGAGCTAGCACTGGTCGACCCAGTGTCAGGATAATGTGACTGGGTGTGATATCATGTAATGTGTCTGGGACATGATACTTCAGTGAGGCAGCACTATAAAAGTGAGCATTGAGCTCCCTGTCGCAACCAGACACCGTCGTGATATGACTGAAAAAGAAAAATTGTTGAAAGCGAAGTTAAACCCGAATTCACACACACACACACACACACACACACACACACACACACACACACACACACACACACACACACACACACACACAAAAAAAAAATTCAAGCAGGTGTATAAACTAAAGGCCACAATCCAAGAACGCAGCCGTCTCAAGTTTCCTATAGAAAGTGACAAGGAGGCACACACAAAAACAGACGAAACATGAACCCACGGCAAAAAGCCAAATAACAATTAAGACACTGCAAAAGACCGACCGCATTGGGACGGTCAGTAGTAAAGTAGAAGTAAAACAAAGATCAGGAATCGATACAATTTACTTACTCCACCCATCAAAGACACCAAAGGGAAAGAAACACAAAAACCAAGCGACCAGACCATAATGAAAACTTAAACAAAGGAAGGTCATAAGGACAGTTACTTTCACTCAAAAATGGCCAAATGCCATCCAAAATAAAAAGACACAAGTGATACACACAGTAAGTAACAAACAACAACATACATAAACCGCCACAGAAGAACCGCCTTGGAACGGTCAGTGGAAAAACTTATTTTGGGGTATCGAGGATTGTGGCCACGTAAAATCGATTTAAGCCCACAGTGGAATTAGTTTCACTGACCTTTACAAGGCGGTTCTTCTGTCGCGGTTTATTTTTTAATGGTTTGTCTTTGAGTGTTTGTATCGCTTAATATTATTTCATTTTGGATAGCCAATTGGCCATTTTGTGGGAAAGTAACTCTTTTTGGCTTTCCGCTATCTCTGATTGGAGCTGTGCGTTAATTGAATCGATTCCTGATCATTGCCTTCGCTTCTGTTTTTCAATTCCGGAGTTTATGAAATTTCAACCCTCGCCCTCAGTTCCAGTACAGTATCAAACAAAATGACAATAACAAACCGATCCACATAGAGGCTTTCTATCTCATCAGTGAGTCATGATAAAATACATGGTAAAATGCTTATGTATTATAGATTAACATACTCATGAATCAGGGTTGAGAACTTAACAACAATCCGACGTCAGGGCAGAAGAAAACCATTAGTTAGATCACGCAGGGTCAAACCCAGAATATATCCGGCTCCACCATTCCCAAATTCAAAAGATTTAGGGTGAGACCTTCATCAAAGAGCCCGGGGTTCGGCCCACCGCCTTGCAACCAATGGGCGAGGCAAAGGTGTCCACTTTAAAAGAGTCAACAACCAAACACGCAGTCTGTCGCATAATATCCATGCTATAACCACTTTTCTTGTATTATTTTGTTTGTTTGTATTGGAGTTTTACGGCCCAGTCAACACTTTTTAGGTCATTTTTGAGCCGGTCAGTTTACCTATCAGCACTTTCCTTGGCAGGCTTAAACGTAAGCGGTTAACCAGTACAGTGCACATTCTTTCGCCAGAAACTGACAACTGCCCTTCTTGAATCAGCGGAAGGGAGAGAATGACCGTAGAAAAGATTTCGTGATCAATCTCCACGAAAGAATGTTGCCGACCCCGGCGGGAGTCGAACCCGCGTCCTCCTGATCACCAGTCAGACGCGCATCCGACTGAGCCACCGAGGCCGGCTTTCTACGCTATACTGGTTACCAAAACTTCATATAAAACCTTACAAAGCACGGTTTATTGCAAATTCTAGTTCTTGCACTACCACTGAACTTTCTAAATTATTAACTTCTTGTCTTACTGCTATTAAAACGCATGTAATTAAATATTGTGATAAAGTCTTTGAAAGATCAGGAAGAAATCTGTTTTGGTCTATAAAAAAATCGAATGAGGTTTTAAATAGATTTAAATCTAGACATTTTCGTGCTTCAAGTCTGTCTACCTACGATTTTTCCACTCTTTACACTACACTTCCTCATAATCTTATAAAAGAAAAGCTTAATGATTTAAATGAATGGGCTTTTCACAGAGAAGATTCTCTCTATCTTGCATGTAATGTCAGAAATGCATTTTTCACTTCTAAAGAGCATAAGAATTATACACTTTGGTCATGTCAGAAAGTGTGTGATGCCCTCACCTTTCTACTTGACAATATTTATATTAGATTCGGTACTAAGTTATTTAGACAAACTGTGGGTATTCCGATGGGTACTAATTGCGCACCCCTTGTGGCTGATCTGTTCTTGTATTGTTATGAAAGAGACTTCATTTTGTCGCTTTCCATTGATAACCAATCTGAAATTATTGAAGCTTTTAGCTCTACTTCTAGATATTTAGATGATTTATTAAATATTGATAATACGTATTTTGATGGTTTGATCAGTCAGATTTACCCCCTAGAACTTCAGTTAAATAAAGCAAATTCTTCTGATACCGAGGCCCCGTTTTTGGATTTACATCTATCTATTGTAGATGGATTTGTTTCTTGCAAAATTTATGATAAACGCGATGACTTTGATTTTGAGATTGTAAATTTTCCTTTTTTGGATGGTGAAGTTCCTCGTGCGCCATCCTATGGCGTTTATATTTCGCAATTAATTCGATTTGCTAGAGTGTGTAGTCATGTTACTGACTTCAACACTCGTAATAAATTATTAACAGCTAAACTCCTTAATCAGGGTTATCGGTACCATAAACTACGCAAAGCCTTTTCAAAATTTTATAGACGCCATTCTGATTTAATTTCAAAATTCAATATTGGACTTTAATTTCTTCTGCAACAAGGTCTATCGGAACTCGAATTTTATGGTGACTTAGTATATAAATTCAGAAAAATATATAACCGTAATGGCTTCAGCACCCAATTTCGTAAAATCATTCTGCGATATAAAAAGATTGGGTACAACATGGATATTATACGACAGACTGCATGCATGGTAGTTAACCCAATCACGGTTAGCAACTTTGCTTCCCTCTTTAATTGCACGCCGGTGGGTCAGGCCTCAGATTCTATGACGGCTCCAACGTAAAGGCTTATTGAGAATTAGAGAGATAATGTCGGTTGGTGCCTGATGCTCTGTCTCTGGTCGGGCTCATCGGAGTCTAACTGTTGTTTTTCTTTTGCTCCAGCATTTCAGTGGTTTCTTGCTGTCGAGTCCTCACCGTTGTCTCATCTCTGTGGTTCTTTGATTTTTGTGTTCACGGAGATGTTGCAATGATGAGTTAGGAGGCCTTCATGCGGACTGAACAAATTATTTGTCTAAATCGCGACGGAAGTAAGGGCGAGGATTGTGGCCACGTAAAATCGATTTAAGCCCCCCTGTGGAAAGCTTCCACTGACCGTTCCAAGGCGGCTCTTCTGTGGCGATTTATTTATGTTGTTGTTTGTTACTTACTGTGTGTATTACTTTTGTCTTTTTATTTTTGGATGGCCATATGGCCATTTTGTGGGAAAGTAACTGTCCTTATGGCCTTCCTTTGTTTAGGTTTCCATTATGGTCTGGTCGCTTATTGTTTGTATTTCTTTCCCTTTGGTGTCTTTTATGGGTGGAGTAAGTTAATTGTATCAATTCCTGATCTTTGTTTTACTTCTACTTTCTTGTATTAAGCAACAATTTTCTGACCTGACCAGAAAAATTATCACTATTCTTTTGGTATTTTTTTGAATTTATAAACTAAATCCCCCAAAAAATCAGGTTCCGACAGTCCCCGTTGCAGAAGTGTCTTGAAAGAAATGCCATATTTGGAAATAATGTCGTTATGTCGACGATGGAATTTTAAAAAAGTTTTGCGCAGTTTATGATACCGACAGCCTTGTTTTAGAAGTATAGATGTTAAAATTCTGTTGCGATCATTAAAACAGAAGTGAAGGCAATGATCAGGAATCGATACAATTAACACACAGCTCCCATCAGAGACACCAAGGGAAAGAAACACAAACATGAAACACCTAGACGCTAATGGAAACATCACTAGCAGAAAGCCAAAAGGACAGTTACTTTCCGACAAAATGGCCAAATGGCTATCCAAAAACAAAATAATATAAGTGATACACCCACTCAGCGACAAGCCATAACAAAAATAAACCACGACAGAAGAACCGCCTTGGAACGGTCAGTGAAACGAATTCCGCTTGTGGGGTGGATCGAGGGTGTGTGCTTAAATCGAGTTTACGTGTCCAAAATCCACGTCCTTTCTTCCGTCGCGATTTAGACAAATAATTTGTTCAGTCCGCATGAAGGCCTCATAACTCAGCAATGCAACATCTACGTGAACCTAAAAATCACTCAACCACAAAGATGAAACAACGATGAGGACTCGACAACAAGAAACCACTGAAATGTTGGAGCAAAAGAAAACCAACAGTTGGACTCTGATGGGCCCAACCAGAGACAGGGCATCAGACACCAACCAACATAACATAAAATTAGATTATCTCTAATTCTCAGTGAGCCATCAACAGTCATCAACATGTAATCAAGCTGTAGCATTACGAATAAGCTATGGCATATAAACCCCAGCCTAAGGGATGTCACCATCCCTTGAATTACAAATTCGTTGCCACATAAAATCATGCGAAAACATTGATAGATTTTTATCAAATTTGGCACGTGAATTAATGTTGTAGCTTGGGATTGTTACACGACATTTTTTGTCGATTTTCAACATAACGTCTAATAATTATAGCCATTGAATGACGTAAAACATTTTTCGCCTAATATCTTGAGAAAGAATTTATGGATTTAAATCAAATTTTGCATGTTAATTTATGTTGAGAATATATAGCTCGGGATTGTTACACGGAATGTTGCATTCATTTTCAGTAGAATTATGGCCCTTGAATGATGTCATAATTAGTTTCCGATCAATATTTGGAGAAAGAATTGATGGTTTTTGATCATATTTGGCAGGTGAATTTATGTTGGCAAGATATAGCTTGGGATTGTAACGCGGCAGTTTGTGTCTTTTTGCATCAGTTATGGCACTTGAATGACATCAAAACTTAGTTTCCGTTCAATATCTTGAGAACGAATTGATGGATTTTGATTTAATTTGGCATATGAATTTATGCTGACAAGATATACATGTAGCTTGGGATTGTTACATGGCATATTGCGTCTTTTTTTCAGTAGAACCATGGCTATTGAATGGTGTCAAACATTCCTTTCGGTTCAATATCTTGAGGCAGTAATTATGAATTTGATCAAATGTGGCATGTGGATTTATTTTGGCAAGGTATATCTTGCGAATGTTACACGGCTTTTTGCATCAATTCTCAGCAGAGTTATTGTCATTGAATGACCTCAAAAATCCTGTTCGACTGTTGCGGTGGTATTCTGCAAGCCCTGCGCACTGATGTCGTATTACTGGTAGAAACTTGACGGTACTTTTGCTGCAGTTTTATTTATTTTATGTTTGATATCCAAACGTTTTTCATTTTCACACTTTTGAGTGTTCTAATTATTCAGTTCACTATGGGTAGCCACCTGTTTTTGGTGGAGCCGCTTACTCGACTCTATTGCTTGTTAATGGGAATGATGACACCTGACAGATTTTTCCGTCATTTTTCAAAAGGAGGCAAGTTTCGGGACTTCCTGTTCGCTTTACTATAAGCTCTATCTCACGGAAAAAGGGGTCAACTCTTCAAGAAGGATTTTTTTAGTAAAATTTTCAGACCGTCAAAAGCGTCAACTTCTAACTTTAAACACAAGGTCACAACAACAATACACAATTTCATGGCAAGTTATGTTTATCAAACAACAAGATTGTCAAAATTATAGCCCTTTAAAAAACTCAAAATTTCAGCATTTTCCATCCTTTTCATGTCATAATTTCAAAACCATTATATATATCCCAGGGAAACTTGCTGTAGTTTATCCCGTATACAAAATAGAAGTAAAGGCAGTGATCAGGAAGCGATACAATTAACCCACGGCAAATCAGAAAAACCAAAGGGAAAGAAACACAAACACGAAACAACTAGACCCTAATGCAAACCTCAACCTTGAATTAGATCTCTCGAATTCTCAATAAGCCTTTACGTTGGAAAGGGAAAGAAACACAGACATGAAACAACAGACCCTAATGGAATCATCAATAGGACAGTTTCTTTCCCACAAAATGGCCAATAGGCTATCCAAAATAAAATAATACAAGCGACACAAACACCAAAAGACAAACAATAACAAAAATAAACCGCGACAGAAGAACAGCCTTGGAACTGCCGCCTTGGAACTGTCAGTGAAACGAATTCCACTGGTTGGACTTTAATCGATTTTACGGGTCCACAATCCCCGCCCTTACTGCCGTCGCGATTAATCCAAATACTTTGTTTAGTCCGCATGAAGGCATCCTAACTCATCAGTGCAACTTCAGTGTGGCCACGTAAAATCGATTTAAGCCCCCGCCCACCTCAGTGCAATTTGTTTCACTGTCCGTCCCAAGGCGGTTCTTCTGTCGCGATTTATTTTTGTTATGACTTGCCTTTGAGTGTGTGTATCGCTTGTGTTATTTGTTTTTGGATAGCAAATTGGCCATTTTGTGGGAAAGTAACTGTCCTTTTGGCTTTCCGCTATAATTGATGTTTCAATTAGGGTTTAGTTATTTCTTGATTATGTTTCCTTCCCTTTGTTGGTGTCTCTGGTGGGAGTTATGGGTTAATTGTTCCGATTCCACTGCTATTTTGTTTGCCAATTTTGCTGGAGTTGTTGGTTAAGTGACGCCATAGACTTGTTTCTGCTCTGTCTTTGTTTGGACCCATCGGTGCCTAATTGTTGGTTTTGTTTTGCTCCAGCATTTCAGTGACTTTTTTGCTGTCGAGCCCTCACCGTTGTTTCATCTGTGTGGTTAATTGATTTTTGCACTGATGTGTTAGAAGTCCTAATGCGGACTGAACAAATTATTGGTCTAAACCGCAATGGAAGTAAGTGCGAGGACTGTTGCCGCCAAAAATCGATTTAAGCACACACACCCCTCCCAGTTGAATTCGTTTCGCTGACCGTTCCAAGGTGGTTCTTCTGTCGCTATTTATTTTTGTAATGGTTCGCCTCCGAGTTTTTGCTTCGTTTATATGATTTTGTTTTACATGGCCAATTAGCCATTTTGTGGGAAAGTAACAGTCCTTTTGGCTTTCAACTATGTATGTTTCCATTAGGGTCTGTTGTTTCATGTTTGTGTTTCTTTCCCTTTCATGTCTCTGATGGGAGCTGTGATTAATTGTATCGAGTCCTGCTCATTGCCTTCCTTTCTGTTTAGAAACAAAATCCTGGACTTTGAGTTGACAAATACATCGCTATTAAAATAATTTCCTTAAGGTTGTAATTTAACATTTTCTCTCCGTTTCGGTGGGATGTTTCTGGCATTGAATGACACCAAAAACAAAAATATTGTTGCTCAATATAATACAAAACAGTTGCTGGCGTGAGTGAGTGTTTGGGTTTAACGTCATTCCAACAGCTAAGATCATATGGAGACGGGACCTCGGTTTAAATAGAACTGAAGGCAATGATCCTTGCCCTTTTATCTTGTGTTTTCTACAACATTAAACGAAAAAAAAGGCAGAAAAAGCTAGTTCGACTTTGTTGACCTCTAATCTGGACGAATTTCAAGTAGAGGACTTTGGATGGTCTAGTCTAGATGTTACTGGTGTCAATATCGGGGTTATACGTGTCCTCTTGTCACTTGTTATAGTTCTATACCTAGTAAGCCTCAGTTGCTTATTTGGCCTAGCGATTAGGAGATCACATTTAGTTCTGATAGTACCAGATTAGGCAAATTCATATTATGTAGATATTCTCATGAATATTTCCTGCAACCACTCCCTCCGATCGATTCAAGGACGGCAGTTGTCAGTTTCTTGCCTGAGAGTACCCTGTACTGGGTAACAGCCCCGGTGCACATTCCGGCACAGGGAAAGGTATATTCCGGCACAGAAAATGTGTGGTTAGGTAAACCGAATCACTCTATTTGTTAATGTGGCCATTTAGTTGACAAAATACTGTTTTTATTTCAGGAAGTATGTGTGGAGACAGAATAAAAAATGCTAAAGAAGCCTTATTTCTATTTCTGAAGAGCTTACCAGCTGGCTGTTATTTCAATGTTATTAGCTTTGGAAGTTCCTACAGCTCATTGTTTAAACTGTAAGTCAATTTCATCTTCTTGGTCTTCTTCTTCTTGATAAACGGCCATTGTTCTGTAGAATGGTTTGATGCAACAGGTTATTTAACTATCTATGGGTTTGCGTTGAGTCCGAACAGTAGCATTATAAGGAGGGATTGGTGTCTGGCTTAACAAAGATTTGATACACCCGCAGGGAATGTTGAGCTCCTGTATTTTTGTATTTTTTCTGCTAGAACTGTATTTATTTGTGGTTAATTTACTTGCTTCTTTGCGGCAGTTTTAAATATGTTATGTAAACGGGTAATCCTAAACTCACTCAATGTAGTGTCCACAATATACACTTTGCGTGCAATTAATGAGAAATAAGATATTTAATCTTGTAAACCCCACCTTCTTCCGAAGGGCGTTTGGTTTAGAAGGATGATCGTTGAGAAAGTCACAAAGGACGTTTTTGTTCGAATGCGAATGTATTGTTGTCTAGTAAATTATTGATGGTCATTGTTTTGTAAAAACTATTTATTTTGGTTCCTTTGCCCTCAATTCTACCCGAGCTTTGACTTCTATTTTCCATATTTGAACCGTATTGTATCCAACACATAGTAAATATTTTATTATCAGTGCTTTAAAGATTTTTATTTGTATATGACGGTTGAAAATGTAAACACACACACACACACACACACACACACACACACACACACACATTTCATAGAGGACATAGAAATATTTAGAATTGTATACCATATGATGTATATCATTATCCTTCTTGAATGTGAATATGTCATTACAGTTTTGGAGGTAGTTCATTACTTTCTAATCTTTCATTGCCTCCACTACCCTTTTGCATCCTTTATTTGCTTATCCAAACAACTCCCCCATTCAAGCATTTCTTAAACAGACAGACATGACCATCGTTATACGTATGTGGCTTAGCAATCTACGCCTTCCGATCACAGTGTATCCTGATCACATCCGTCTTTTAACGCTTCTGGACCACCCAGAAGCAAGTAATGAATACCCTCGCTATACTGTGTGGACGAACATGCTCATCTACGGGTTTGCTTGTTATAAAAGTCTTTGTAATTGTTTTGTCATAGTCTTGCCAAAAGCATATGCATATATATGTAATAACATAAGGTATCACTGCGTACATTTCTTACATAATGAAATGTTTGTTTGCTACCTATGACAGCGCTATGTTCTTCCTGGAAGAGAGTCAGCTTTTTTTTCTTCACATACTGCGTTGCATCATGCCGTATAAACTATCGTTAAATATTAGTTTACTGTCAGTAACAGTGCTATGATTTTCCTTAAAGATACAGTTAACTAATAGTTTTTATCATATGACGTCGCGTCTCAGAGTGTAATAACGCCATGTTTGTTTTATTTGAGTTTTAACGTCCCCATCAGCACTCTAAAGATCATTTTGGAGACCTTGCTTCCAATTTTGTGGGACTTTTACCCGACATTGAGATGAAATGACATCTCAAGACCCTCTATATAAAACTCACTGAAAGGATGCTCTTCCGTTGGGGTCTGTTGCTTCATGTTTGTATTTCTTTGCCTTTGGTGTCTCTGATGGGAGCTGTGTGTTAATTGTGTCGATTTCTGATCATTGCCTCTACTTCTATTTCACATGATTCACAAAATGCCACAGCTCATACTAAATTGGCACATATCGCGTAGGCGACCATGATATATAGAATCACACTTGAGTTTTAAGTTTGCATGACCAGCCTCATGCCAAATTTAATACAGATCGCGTAGGCGACCATTATATACAGAATCACACTTGGCTTGCCATTTTGCATGCCCCAGCTCATGCTAAATTGGTACATAGCGCTTTGTCGATCATCAAAGTTCAGATGAGTCTATGCATGTCAGCGCATAAGCATGAACTAGCCTGTTTCTTTGTGCTCGTAGGCGTGCAGAACAAGTATTCATGAAGTTTCGTTGCCAGAAATAATATGCCCGGACCTATTTGTTGCCATGCACATGCAATTAAAGAGAAGACCTCACACACTACTCTGGTTTCTTTTCTTATGAGTTGGTTCATTTAATGTCCCCATGGGCGTAGACATTATAAACTAAGGGTTTAGCACGGAAGTACAACCATTAGTTACCCACAATGCAGGTTGATATTTAGATTTTTGCAACAAGTATAAGCTTTTAGAAGAAGAAAATAACGACCGATAACAGGTAGTAGCTTTCAAACAAAACGAGGCCGCCGGGCAGTGCTCTGACACAAAATTGCTATCAAATTTTTACAAGCCCATATTTGCTGTCATATTTGTGCAGGCTAATACAAAGTATACATCTACCAACTCTCGAACACGACGGACCACTGCCTATCCTATAAGCTTCCCAGGAGCCTTCGGCGCTGGTGAGCTAAAAACCTTGCCTCGCCGTTAGCAAAAGGTTTTGGTTTTATATTCAGTTAGTCTTCTATAAAGTGTAAGAAAATTGTCTACTTAACTTCTCTTCAAGTTTTCAAGCATTCCATTTGATAAGATGTTACAAGCATATTGAAGTTGCACATGTGCCTTGTTAAAGATGAGAAAGTACTTTTTTTTAAATACAGCTTTTGCAAATTTGACATTTTAGACATTATACTTCAGTCGGCAGGATGCAGACCGGCAATAAGAATATTGCCAGAAAGACAGTTAATTGTATAAAACAACATTGTTGAGATATAACTTGACATTGACATTTAATATGTCCTAGGCATAGACCTAGCCTTATGTAAAAGCTTTACCTGTGATATATATGTCGCAGGTGGAGTTTGGGATAAAGGAGTAACACAGTCGGACTAGTTGGTTTTATTTATAAAATAGGAGAAAAAGGGTGTCCTGCAACAAATACAAATAATTGTCATAGCTACTATAATATACTAATAAATATATATGACTAATTGATATTACATATATTCAATATAGCATGACAATACAAACTGTCATAACTATCCCTGAATAAATATAATAAATATAGAGAAGACTTTGTCGGTATGAATCGACAAATGTCAGACGACGACAACAATTCTTCGGACAGCCGGTGCATGATAATATATGAAATTATTCCAACCTCATGCACAAATCATATTAACATAAATAAATAAATACAGAAATTTTAAAATACAGAGAGGCAGAGTAGACGTCACTGAGATAACAAAGATACAGATCAGACGGCTCAGCTTCACCGACCGAGCTGTATATTTGCCTCTCACAATTTATATATAAATTTACCTTGGTCAAGAAGCCGTATGATACAGTGGTTTGCATATTATGCGCTTAATAATCGAGGTCCTTGAATTGATCCCTGGCTCCTTCAGACATCAGACAAACCGCCAGACCAAGGCCTCATCTCTGCATGACCATACTAGTTGCTGGGACACATAATTAAAACTTCACACACATTGGTCTTATTAAAACTACATAATCTTGGGACCAGCACATAAAATATTGCAGCACAGGGAAAATATTAATGTTTCACTCCAGGTTTTACCGAAATCCCTTATATAATAACTATATTCTGTATCGGAATGTGGGACACAGACCGACATAATGAACAATGGCTGGGACAACTCTTGTTCCCCTAAATAACCAATGCAACTACATAAAACTATTCATGTACATACGTAAACTCACAAACTGAATGGCAAACATTGCAGACCCCGATCAGATGGCATCATCAGAATTCATCTGATCTGGTTCCACACTGTTTACAAAGGCAGAGATGTACATGAATAGCAGGACAAGGGATAAACTAAACCATGTTCTTCTATGGACAACTTGAAAGCATTTTGCTTATCAGCAATTTACTTGTACAATGTAAATATTGGCCCATTCAGAATAAATACACAATTTCTGGTAAAATAATACTATTGTGGAAAAGGGCAAGCATTGGGGAATTACCTGGACTCATCTTAAAATAATAATACTACTAGATCTATATCTATTTCTGAAATCATTGAAGACTTCAATTCAGTTGAAAATCAGCTGTACAAAATGGCTGTTCCAGAAATCATACAAAAAGATTTCCCGCGTGCAATAATTGTTATTGTGCATATTAAAAGTGACCAATCACACATACTGTTACTCACACATACGTTAAAAGTCAATGGGGAAAATACCTTTGGCTATAATAAAAGAAATTCCATTGGTTGACCTCAAATGTCAAAAATAAACAATAATGAAGGCACTTTCGTTTTGCCACCGGAATATAAGTCAGTGACGAGGTGCAACAAACTACCGAAAAAGGGACAACCAAGACAATTCACCTTTATGAGTATATTACGAAAAGTAACAACTGTGACATTCTCCCCTGCTTAGATTAAAATGTCTCCTGACATTTTCAATATCAACAAAGTATGGAAATCACGACGCTGGATGTGATATGAAAAAAAATCAAAAACTATACAATACCTGAAGTGTACACATTATAAGAATACCAATCAGTTAAATGATTCTGAAGAATCAATATCAGCAAAAATTGCTTCACACAGTATTCTACTTTTTACACTTTATATGAATACAATAATGTATCTCATGATTTCCAACGTTTAAAGAAAACACTTCATAACTGAACTATTCCTGAACAGTTCATGAAACATAGTAAATCAACATGAACATCCAGCAGGTTGTGAGTTATAACACAGCTACTATCCCCATTTAAACAGACTTTTACATATAAAATACAATGTATCTTATGATTGCTATAGAGCTTACCACAACAACCACAGAAACATACACAGACAAGGATTTGCAAATACACAATTTTAATATATAATGTATCTTAAGATTGTAATGGATCTAACCACAACAATCAAAGAGACATTCAGACACTTAATTGCAAATACACATAAATTAACTGACTGACATTCTCCCCTGGATGGGAAAATGTATATAAAACACTTTTTTGCAAATACAAATAATTTCACTGACTGTGACATTCTCCCCTGAGTGGGAAAATGTAATTAAAACACAAATAAAATACATATTTAAACAAAGTACTCCTGTACATCTGGGTTTTCTATCAGTATCTGGCTGCTGACCCATTCGCCATTACGGTTAGGAGCTTTTCTTACTCTGGTCGACCTTCTCGGGGATGGAGGCATTGCTGCTGGTAATTCAGATGCTTCTGGTGGATGTGACTGATCTGAGTCAGTCCCTATTGAATAAGGGTGTGTAGTGTCATCCACGAGAAATGCATCTGGAGTACCATCAGTTGTCTGCACTGAATCAAGATCAAATAAGGAACCTGATAATTGAATATTAGGACCATGACCTGAAATAGAAGAAGGAACTCTACTCCTTTGCTGAGACCTTCCACGCCTAGGTTGCAGGACGGGGTAAATAAAAGGTGTATTTGTGTCAGAATCAGAATGACTTGATTCTGAATCACCTGAAAATGTATCCCGCTGATTGGTGGCAACCCTTCTTGATCGTAGAGGCCTTGCTTGAGAATCTGAATTATCAGATTTTGCCGGAATAGCACTAAACGGTAGTAGCATATTCCGGTGTAGAGTTTTGACCACATGGTCACCAGATTCCTTTTGGACCTTGTAGACAGGGACATTTTTATTGGGGATTTTAACAACTACATATGGTGTTTTCTCCCATCTGTCCGCTATCTTATGCCTTCCCCGAAAGCCAACTTGCCTTACTAAGACTCTGTCGCCTACATCTAAAGTTGCTTCTCTGACTTTGAGATCATAGTGTCTCTTATTCTTGTCAGCACTTTTACGAGCTTCATTTGAAGCAACTTTATATGCAAACTGAAGACGTTTCTTCAGTTTTGTTGCATAATGCTCCTTAGAACGGACTTTATGCTCCTCCGGGGACTTCAGCCCTAAATAGGCGTCAATAGCAAGTCTGGGGTGTCTTCCAAACATAAGGAAGAAAGGACTATAACCAGTACTGTCATGGCGAGTAGCATTGTACGAGTGTACCAATGGAGCTACATATGATTTCCAGTCATCCTTCTGATGGCTCTCTAAGGTACCCAACATATTTAATAAGGTCTGATTGAACCTTTCCACCATACCATTCCCCATAGGGTGGTATGGTGTAGTTCTAGATTTTTCAATACTAGCCAGGCTGCAAAGTTCACTAATGACATTGCTTTCAAAATTTCTTCCCTGATCGCTATGTAAACGTGCAGGGAAGCCATAATGAACAATGAAATTGTCGAAGAGAACTTTTGCAGTGGTTTTGGCTTCTTGATTTCTAGTTGGAAATGCCTGGGCGTACCTTGTAAAATGGTCTGTAATGACCAGGATGTTTTTTAAAGTAGAAGTAAAACAAAGATCAGGAATTGATACAATTAACTTACTCCATCCATAAAAGACACCAAAGGGAAAGAAATACAAACATTAAGCGACCAGACCATAATGGAAACCTAAACAAAGGAAGGCCATATGGACAGTTATTTTCCCACAAAATGGCCATATGGCCATCCAAAATTAAAAGACACAAGTGATACACACAGTAAGTAACAAACAACAACATAAATAAATCGCCACAGAAGAGCCGCCTTGGAACGGTCAGTGGAAGATTTCCACTGGGGGGCTTAAATCGATTTTATGTGGCCACAATCCTCGCCCTTACTTCCGTCGCGATTTAGACAAATAATTTGTTCAGTCCGCATGAAGGCCTCCTAACTCATCTAAGCCGCCCTTAGACCTTTCCAACGTAAGGAAATCAATACATAATAATTCCATGGGCTGTGTACTGACTATATTGCATAGTTCAGCACCAGGAGCTGGAATAACCTTTCTTCTTATGCATTTTTCACAATTCTGTACCTTGTTTACCACATCTGCTTCTAAACCAGGCCAATAAAAACGTGAACGAACCAATGACAGAGTGCGATCACGGCCCTGATGACCGACATCATCATGTAAATGTTGTAACACAATGCTATGAAAGCGAACAGGTAATACAAGTTGTTTTGTGTCAACACCATTCAGTACAGTAAACCTGTACAAAATGTTGTCACACAAAGATAACTTGTTCCATTCTCGAAAGTATTTCGAAACCTCTGAACTTTCAGACTTTCGATCAATATCTTGTGGTTTATAACCACCTTTGATCAAATACATGACTCTGCCAATGGTCGGATCGGAAGCTTGTTCCTTTGCCCAGTCAACAGTACTAATATCAGTAGAATCTACTGAATGATCTAAATGAGGATCAACAGAATCCAGAATAGTTGCATGACTAGTAACAACTAAATTTTCGGCCAAAGGACAACTGTCACGTGATACAGTAAGGGCATCACAAATTGCCGAAATAACATCTGGAAATAATTCCTCTGTATCCTGAGGTCTTCTAGAGAGTCCATCTGCATCTCCATTGGATTTACCACTTCTGTAAACTAATTTAAAATTGAAACTACCAAGAGATGCTAGCCACCGATGACTTGTTGCATCTAATTCGGCTGTAGACAAAACATAAGTTAAGGGATTGTTGTCTGTATAGACAGTGAACTGATTTCCATAGAGATAGTCATGGAATTTGTCAGTCACTGCCCATTTCAGACAAAGAAATTCCAACTTATGTGCAGGATAGTGCTTTTCACTATTCCTAAGGCCTCTACTAGCGTACGCAATAACGCGTTCCAGACCGTCTTGTTCTTGATAAAGAACAGCACCAAGCCCTTCAGTACTGGCGTCAGTATGCAGAATAAAGGGTTTTGAAAAATCTGCATATGCTAAAATAGGAGGAGAGGACAGTTTTTCTTTAAGGGAATTAAAAGCAAGCTCTTGAGCATCACCCCACTGCCAAGGAACAGACTCCTTCTTCTTCTTCTGTCTGGGAACTTTATGGGTACAATGGCCCACAAGTAAATCATTTAAGGGTTTAACGATTTTGGCATAATCCCTTATAAACCTCCTATAGTAGCCCGTGAAGCCTAAAAATGACCGTAATTCTTTTACGTTACTTGGTGCGGGCCAAGCAGCTAATGCCTCTATTTTGTCTGGGTCAGTTTTTACTCCCTCTTCACTTACCACATGTCCCAGATATTTAACATTCGTCTTAAAGAATTCGCACTTTGAGGGCTTTAACTTAAGACCATGTTGCCTTAATCTGCTAAAAACAGCTTCCGATCTGTCTAGATGATCCTCAAAATTTTCAGAGAAAATTAAGATATCATCTAAAAAGATTAGACTTTCCTTCAAATTGAGTTCCCCCATAGTGCGCTCCATAAGACGTTGAAATGTTGCCGGTGCGTTAGTTAACCCGAATGCCATGCGATTACATTCGTAAAATCCCAGGTTTCCTACGCTGAAGGCTGTTTTATGTTTGTCTTCTTCTTTCATTTCAACTTGCCAATATCCACTGCGCAAGTCTAATTTTGAGAAGAATTTTGCCCCTAGAAGTGTATCTATGGTGTCATCAATACGAGGCAATGAGTATGCATCTTTAACTGTACGGCTATTTAATTTGCGAAAATCTACGCAAAAGCGTAATGAGCCATCCTTTTTTCTAACAAGCACGACATTGGACGAAAATGGACTTTGTGACTCCCTTATTGCACCTGCTTCTAACATTTCTTTAAGATGTATACGAACTTCCTCATAAAGGGCTGGAGGAATTCTACGATAAGGCTCTTTGAAAGGAGTTTCATCATTAAGTTTTATCTCATGCTTAACAATGTCTGCTTTGCCAAGGTCTGTTGGACCTTTAGAAAATATACAAGACCATCTATTTAATACAACCGTTGCCTGCTCTTCCAGATCCGAATTAAGATTTTCAGTGTCAACAGTGACGCCTAAATCTTCAAAAGATGTTGAATTTAAGTTTTCTTCCTGTTTTTGTGATAAATCAGGAGTCCAAGAATCAACTACCTTTACACCATTCAAAGAACAGAGAAGAGATTTTGGAGGAATCTCAATCACATGAGCAGACAAATTACAAACACGGACTGGAATTCTATTAGTCGTACCAGAATGTTTCAATTCAACAACACGAGGACAAATGGTCAAATCACCTGATAAAGAAGTGTCTGTATGCTCTGTAACCGCAGTTTTAAAATGACCTACATTTCTTGCTATCCCATGCACAGTTTTAATCTCACCGGTAGCTAAACGAATACCAAAGTTGTTTGTAGTTTTGACTGGTATATTGTCATCACATATATTATCAAAAGCTAACTGCCATTCCTCAGGGACTGATTCCTCTAAAACTTGTGAGGAAGTATACTTTGAGTTCCTACAGCGATTAATAATATTAGTACCAATCAAAGATGGAACTTTACTATTGTACGAAGTATCTGAAACAACTAACATAGGTATCTTGTCAGATAAGGCTCCAAAATGTGGAATCTTAATATCTGCTTCAATATAGCCAATGTATGGAATCTTACTACCATTGGCAGTTGTGACTGACAGACCAAAATCTGAAATATCATGTAAATTTGGTTTTGGACTCAAAGATTCATAAAATGATTGTGAGCTGAACTAATCATTGAGCCTGTATCTATTAAGCCACGTGTATTGACACCACAGATATTAATATCACTTTCATTAGATGAACCTATCATTCTTTCAAGTACAGTGGGATTTGACTTAGGGCTACTATAGGTGGTAGCTCCCTCTGGTCGCCCTTCAACAGAGGAAGTTAAAAGTTTAAATGTTGATCTGAGCCATTTGAAGTACCATTTGAAGTACCACCACGGTTAGCACCACGGCCGCTAGTGCCACCGCGATAATTACTTCTGGACCGACCACCACCAAAACCGCCACGCGAAGTATCATTTTGGGAATCAATTGTGTTTCCCCGGTACACCCGGCCAAAATCACCATGTGTGTTATTGTAGCTACCGCGTCCATAACCACCACGAAAATTGCCTCTCTGCCTGAAATTCCTACGGTTATAGTTTGTATAGCCGCCGCGCTGATCTTGAAAAGATCTGTAGGACGACGACTGACTATCAGCAGACTTCTGCTGATTTTCAAGTCGTTGTTCCATAGACTTCTTCTGCCCATTAAATCGGACAGCTGTTTTAAAATTTTGTCCTCTTTGGACTCCGTTTCAGCCTGTCCAGACTGCTGTTGCGCCTTTTGTTTCTGAGTAGGTCTCAGGCAACTGGCTTCCTCAAATTCTACTTTTCGAATCTCTTTTAGCAAAGATTGAAATTCAAAAATACTGTCATAAAGATGACGGGTAGAATTTTTCAGTTGCTGGGATTTAAGCCCAGTCCAAAATTCAATACGAAGGATGGAATCTTTTGCTGAAAATTCAATGTGGCCATGGGTAACTGCCCTTGACAGTGTTTGCTCAAGACGCGTCCCATATGACACTATAGATTCAGAATCTTTCTGAAAGTCATTATAAAATGTTTGCATCAGGGTTGCACCTGTGCTCACAATACCATAAAACCCTTCTAATTTGGCTAAAATTTCATCAACAGATGCATTTTCCCCAAGAGGTATAATTACATCGCTCGCAGAACCTCTGAGAGAGTTTCTTATAGATTGTAATAAGGAATATTCAGGTAATTCCTGAATATTTCTTAAACATTTCACCTCTAAGCTCCATACTTCATATGTAGCTTCTCCCTTTTGTAGTACTTCCGAACCACTGAAAATGGGGAGTTCGGGGAAAGAGAAATTTTGTGGCACATAAGTGACATTTTGACCTTGTGATGCATTAAAAGGTTGATGCATTGTTGGGACAGGGGAAGGTGTAGTAAGGGGATTTTTAAATGTAAATTTAGGTTTAGCACCTTGTGATACTGGGTTTGAAGGTAATGTCGCCCGGGGAGTACTTGTAAGAGTATTAAATGTAAATTTGGGCTTAGCAGCCTCAGATACTGGGTCTGATGGTAATGTAACCCGAGATGTACTAGCAAGTGCACTTTTCTTAGCTAATGCTAAAAGGGCATCATAATCTTCTTTACTGAGTACTTTATACTCAGAGCTAGCTTTAACTTTTGTCAAAGCTTCTTCCAGTGCCTTATCAGTTTCATCCCCCGTTGCTCCACCTGTAGCTCCTTCAGATTTATTCAAAGACATTTTGAAAAATAATGCTTTATTTCAACAGGGTATTTGAAAATACTTTAAATTATATTATTGTCACTAATAGTGGACTTGTACTGATAATTTACAAAAAAAAATGACAAGAAATAAAACAGCAAACTGTTGGGAAGTAGAAGTAAAACAAAGATCAGGAATTGATACAATTAACTTACTCCACCCATAAAAGACACCAAAGGGAAAGAAATACAAACATTAAGCGACCAGACCATAATGGAAACCTAAACAAAGGAAGGCCATAAGGACAGTTACTTTCCCACAAAATGGCCATATGGCCATCCAAAACCAAAAGACACAAGTGATACACAAAGTAAGTAACAAACAACATAAATAAATCGCCACAGAAGAGCCGCCTTGGAACGGTCAGTGGAAGATTTCCACTGGGGGGCTTAAATCGATTTTACGTGGCCACAATCCTCGCCCTTACTTCCGTCGCGATTTAGACAAATAATTTGTTCAGTCCGCATGAAGGCCTCCTAACTCATCAGTGCAACATCTCCGTGAACACAAAAATCAAAGAACCACAGAGATGAGACAACGGTGAGGACTCGACAGCAAGAAACCACTGAAATGCTGGAGCAAAAGAAAACCAACAGTTAGACTCCGATGAGCCTGACCAGAGACAGAGCATCAGGCACCAACCGACATTATCTCTCTAATTTTCAATAAGCCTTTACGTTGGAGCCGTCATAGAATCTGAGGCCTGACCCACCGGCGTGCAATTAAAGAGGGAAGCAAAGTTGCCAACCGTGATTGGGTTAACTACCATGCATGCAGTCTGTCGTATAATATCCATGTTGTACCCAATCTTTTTATATCGAAGAATGATTTTACGAAATTGGGCGCTGAAGTCATTGCGGTTATATATTTTTCTGAATTTATATGCCAAGTCACCATAAAATTCGGGTTCCGATAGACCTTGTTGCAGAAGAGATTTAAGTCCAATATTGAATTTTGAAATTAAATCAGAATGGCGTCTATAAAATTTTGAAAAGGCTTTGCGTAGTTTATGGTACCGATAACCCTGATTAAGGAGTTTAGCCGTTAATAATTTATTACGAGTGTTGAAGTCAGTTACATGACTACACACTCTAGCAAATCGAATTAATTGCGAAATATAAACGCCATAGGATGGCGCACGAGGAACATCACCATCCAAAAAAGGAAAATTTACAATCTCAAAATCAAAGTCATCGCGTTTATCATAAATTTTGCACGAAACAAATCCATCTACAAAAGACAGATGTAAATCCAAAAACGGGGCCTCGGTATCAGAAGAATTTGCTTTATTTAACTGAAGTTCTAGGGGGTAAATCTGACTGATCAAACCATCAAAATAGGTATTATCAATATTTAATAAATCATCTAAATATCTAGAAGTAGAGCTAAAAGCTTCAATAATTTCAGACTGGTTATCAATGGAAAGCGACAAAATGAAGTCTCTTTCATAACAATACAAGAACAGATCAGCCACAAGAGGTGCGCAATTAGTACCCATCGGAATACCCACAATTTGTCTAAATAACTTAGTACCGAATCTAATATAAATATTGTCAAGTAGAAAGGTGAGGGCATCACACACTTTCTGACATGACCAAAGTGTATAATTCTTATGCTCTTTAGAAGTGAAAAATGCATTTCTGACATTACATGCAAGATAGAGAGAATCTTCTCTGTGAAAAGTCCATTCAATTAAATCATTAAGCTTTCCTTTTATAAGATTATGAGGAAGTGTAGTGTAAAGAGTGGAAAAATCGTAGGTAGACAGACTAGAAGCACGAAAATGTCTAGATTTCAATTTATTTAAAACCTCATTCGGATTTTTTATAGACCAAAACAGATTTCTTCCTGATCTTTCAAAGACTTTATCACAATATTTAATTACATGCGTTTTAATAGCAGTAAGACAGGAAGTTAATAATTTAGAAAGTTCAGTGGTAGTGCAAGAGCTAGAATTTGCAATAAACCGTGCTTTGTAAGGTTATTTATGAAGTTTTGGTAACCAGTATAGCGTAGGAAGCTTGTCTTGGCCTTCGTTTACACACACAGCAAACTTGGTGGCTGAAAGACAAACATGTTTATCTACAATAGCTCTCTCTTCAGCTAAAGGCTGAAGTTCATAGGCCATAGTACCACCAAGCTCCTGCTTAAGCGTGTTAACATAGTGGAGCCGTCACACCACGACGACGTTGTTAGCGGCCTTGTCTGCAGGGGCCAAAACAAACTTCTTATGAAATTCTTGAATACCTAGTTTAAGATGACGTAAAGACGTCTTGGGCTTAGGAGGTAATAAGTTAGTATTTTGAGAATAGAAAGAAATGCGTTTATTTACTAGTTTTAAAATGCTAAGTTTCCAGTCCTTAAGGGCTTTATGCTCAACATACTCTCGCTTACACCATCGATTACCGAATTCATTCAAGGAAGCAGCGATTTCATCTCTACATTTACTGAAATCAATTTTAGAAGGAAACCGATATTTCGGTCCTTTAGAAATTATATTCCTTATCCTAGAATCAGGAATAATTTTCAAATTGCCAGTAATTACATGACCAGCAGCAGGATAGCAATACTTTGAGTTTTTACAATCACATGAATCAGGAGTATTAGTATCAATATCAAGATCTGAAACAAGTTTATTGAAATTAAAAATGATAGATCTAACAGGTTTCTTATATTTATAGCAAATTATAGGTGTTTCAGTATTTTGAAAATAAGCAGGAATGGAAGAAAGCACCGATCTCTCACGGAAGATACTGGGCAAATCTATAAAATCCATACCCTTATTAATGAAGGATATTTTGAAGAAATGGCGTTTATGATTAATTTCAGAATCAATGTAAGGACGGAGAGTATGCTGAGTATAGCCTCTAGTTAAGAGAGCCGCATCATATAACTGATGAGAACTATCGTAGAATTTATTCGCCTCGGTGTCCAGAAGACGTAATACAGAAACGGGTAATGAACTTAAAAATGAAAGCATAGAGTGGCGTCCATGATTTAATAATATAATTGACAGTCACTTCAGTCTAGTATTGTTTCGTTTAAACGCACGTGTTTTACGTTTAAAGTTACCATTTTTCCTGGTGCCGTGAGATCTAGTTCTGCGTTTTCGACATTCCAGGAGTGAGAAAATATCAAAGTCCGGCATTCTGGAAATATTACCCTCATGATAAATGTTGTCATTAAATCCCAGTGGAAAAGGGGTCTGTAAAAATTTAATCCATTTCAGTTCAGCTTCATGTCTTTTGATTATTTTGAATCTAGATGTAGAATTTGCATCGTAATAAAGTTTTTCCACTGGTTGTATAACAATGTTATTTACAGAATGACCTGTACGTCGAAAGTGACGGTACAAGAAAGTGTCAGTTTTCTTAGGCTTACTCATTCTACGATAATGCTCGTTCAATCTAGTTTTAAGCATGCGGTTAGTTTGACCGACGTACTGCATATTACAGTTTGTAGCACGTCAAGTAATTAGATAAATTAAATCTGTAGACTGTCATGTCAAATCAGACATGTTAACTACAGAGAAGCGTCTACCGTTTACAGATGAAGTAACGGTAGACGCAGTGCTTAAATGCGAACAACATCTGCACCTCTTGGCATTGCACTTAGAAATACTGGGATACATTCCACTTCTTTTCCACGGATTAGTATATTTTCGAAGGATGGGCGATTTGAGAGGAGATAGTCTTATACGAAGACTACTCCCAAAAACATTGGTATTGCCTGCTCCTTTGAGATTAACTGAAGTTACAAAAGACAAATTTAAGGGTCTAACCAATACCGAAGGCAACATAGTATTAAAGTTCTTAATAGAATGGGGAATCCGTACAGAAGAAGCAGAGTGTAACCTAAGGGGTGATATTGATATTTTAAATGTATTTGTAATACTCATTTTGGTTAGTAAGGTTGTGATACCGTCAATACTAAAGCGATGTTCATACCGGTTATTAAATAAATAAATAAAACAGCATATAAAATTACCGAAGAAGATTCCTTCGAATAGAAGGAAGGTACAACAAAAGCCCACAAAACATCCTAGTCTACTTAAAGTACAGGGATGTCAAACAATCAGTTGTTATACAACGAGGAACGAACATCGGTTTAATAATGACCTTCAACAGGTATCTAAAGGATGTCAATTGATGGAACAGTGAAAAGCAATTGTATAAGCAATCCCTGAGGATTTATATCGAAGAATGATTTTACGAAATTGGGTGCTGAAGTCATTGCGGTTATATATTTTTCTGAATTTATATGCCAAGTCACCATAAAATTCGGGTTCCGATAGACCTTGTTGCAGAAGAGATTTAAGTCCAATATTGAATTTTGAAATTAAATCAGAATGGCGTCTATAAAATTTTGAAAAGGCTGCGCGTACTTGTAAGAGTATTAAATGTAAATTTGGGCTTAGCAGCCTCAGATACTGGGTCTGATGGTAATGTAACCCGAGATGTACTAGCAAGTGCACTTTTCTTAGCTAATGCTAAAAGGGCATCATAGTCTTCTTTACTGAGTACTTTATACTCAGAGCTAGCTTTAGACTCAAGTGAGGCTATGCAGTAATTGTTCTTGACTGATGGTTGACTGAAGGCTAAGCACCTGACGGGGAAGAGACCCTACCTACTGCGCCACCTTCACTCAATAAGTATCAGCAAAGAACAAAAACTACAAGGCTAAATTCACTTGCAAACTACAAATATTTGAGTGATGATCTTTTTCATCCAACAGTAAGCTAGATCCGAATTTGGATGAATACCATCTTTGTACAAAGAAAAATCTAAACTGGACCTACTGCTAATATCACCATGTGCCTTTCTGTCATTTTGCAGATCTCTTTTGAAATTTGGTGAATTAACACTATTAGCTTTATTTACTTCTTGAATAAAGTCATTGATCAAAGCAATTCTGTCAGTTAAACGGAAGTCATTTTCTTTGAAACTGGCATAATTTTCATTTCCCAAATATTTGTTATAGAGCTGAATGGAATAATAAGGTATTTTTAAGAACACTATTTTAACAGTTGGAATGTGAGACACAAAGACAAGATATTTTCTAATTTGATCCTCAACATAAGTAACTGCTGCACTATCTGAACTGTGCCTTAAATCTATATAATTCCTTCTTACTTTTCTGTTATTACTGTCAGTATATATAATTCTATTTTTCACAGTAAGATCACAAGTACCCAACAAAATGTATAATACAACATGCTTGTAAATATTAACTTTTCTTTTAAGATTATTTTTCAGCCAAAAGTACTGATCTAAGAACCTTAATCCACCCCTACAAGCAAAATCAATTGAATAACCTTTTTCCTCTATTATATGAGCATGCTGTTTCAAATAATTTCCTTTACTATCTGACACAATGATAGGCTTATACTTCAATGGTCCTCCAAAATTATTTGGGCGATTATTATATTTCACTACTCTATGTTTACTCATAACAAATATAATGACTGAAATAGTGTTGACAGATATTAAACTCTAGTCAAAACCATGTTATTGAAATACTGAAGAACTAGGGTCTGAATCACAGTTTAAATAAACATATTTCTAGTACAAAACAAATCACCTACCTCAGTTCACATAGTGTGCACTTGGGATTCAAAATTCAAGGCAACAAGGAGGGGTAAGCATTCACTAGAACTAGGCTACATGGGAGTATTGCAACCTACAAAAGTAACATCTCCAATAGAACCCAAAATATCACAGTCAGGAATTAATCTAAAATAGTAGAATAAAATATTCTCTTACAGGCATCAGCATTCATCCTGTGGAGTGAAGTGTGTTAGAAATAAGGCATGCAAAAAAAATAAGTGCAGTTGTGAAACATGCATTTACACTAAGCCTTACAGTTACACTAACACTTACATTTACACTGTGTCTAAATAATACAAATACAGACAGCTATATAATGTGTAAATAATGCAAACACTTAGACAACATAATTCATAGTGATTAACTGTAGACTACTCAACTAAGCTGAAATTAGATAGAGTCTATCACCAGCACACTCAAATTCTGTTTGTAAATGCAGTGACATTTCAAACTATGAGAAAAAGATCATGAAAGGTCTATATTGCATTAAGCTATCTGAAAAGCTATCTGAGAAAGTATCTAACAACTATACATCAACACAGAAATCCTGTTAAAATATAGCACAAACACACACAAGCACATATACATAATACTGATAAGAGATAAATAATAAAATAGAAACAGTTCGGCTGTCACGTATGTGCCGTAATAATCAAAGTTGAAAGAACCATCATCTTGACAGTGATGTCTTTATAATATCACTAGTTGATAGCTAGTGTTTATAGATAATACTCTACGCGCATGGTAGTTATGTTGAAATTTATGCAAGCTTGCTTAAATATAAATTAGACTTAAGATTTTAATTTTCACGGGGCCGGCCATATTCGCGTACTGCAGTAAAGATATGTTGTGAGAACTATATTTATCACAGATACACGAACAATAATTCACAGCAGAGAATATCAGACATCACGAATAAAACACAGTAGTGGACATCAGACATCATGAAGACACAGACATCACATACAGCCAGAACACCCTCAGTTTATCTAGTGGATTTGTTGAACCGATTTGGTGGGCGCCATGTGTCGCAGGTGGAGTTTGGGATAAAGGAGTAACTCAGTCGGACTAGTTGGTTTTATTTATAAAATAGGAGAAAAAGGGTGTCCTGCAACAAATACAAATAATTGTCATAGCTACTATAATATACTAATAAATATATATGACTAATTGATATTACATATATTCGATATAGCATGACAATACAAACTGTCATAACTATCCCTGAATAAATATAATAAATATAGAGAAGACTTTGTCGGTATGAATCGACAAATGTCAGACGACGACAACAATTCTTCGGACAGCCGGTGCATGATAATATATGAAATTATTCCAACCTCATGCACAAATCATATTAACATAAATAAATAAATACAGAAATTTTAAAATACAGAGAGGCAGAGAAGACGTCACTGAGATAACAAAGATACAGATCAGACGGCTCAGCTTCACCGACCGAGCTGTATATTTGCCTCTCACAATTTATATATAAATTTACCTTGGTCAAGAAGCCGTATGATACAGTGGTTTGCATATTATGCGCTTAATAATCGAGGTCCTTGAATTGATCCCTGGCTCCTTCAGACATCAGACAAACCGCCAGACCAAGGCCTCATCTATGCATGACCATACTAGTTGCTGGGACACATAATTAAAACTTCACACACATTGGTCTTATTAAAACTACATAATCTTGGGACCAGCACATAAAATATTGCAGCACAGGGAAAATATTAATGTTTCACTCCAGGTTTTACCGAAATCCCTTATATAATAACTATATTCTGTATCGGAATGTGGGACACAGACCGACATAATGAACAATAGCTGGGACAACTCTTGTTCCCCTAAATAACCAATGCAACTACATAAAACTATTCATGTACATACGTAAACTCACAAACTGAATGGCAAACATTGCAGACCCCGATCAGATGGCATCATCAGAATTCATCTGATCTGGTTCCACACTGTTTACAAAGGCAGAGATGTACATGAATAGCAGGACAAGGGATAAACTAAACCATGTTCTTCTATGGACAACTTGAAAGCATTTTGCTTATCAGCAATTTACATGTACAATGTAAATATTGGCCCATTCAGAATAAATACACAATTTCTGGTAAAATAATACTATTGTGGAAAAGGGCAAGCAAGGATGTTGCATATAAAACATTGGTTCGCCTTTAGCTAGAATATGCATCACCTATTTGGCATCCCTATGTTAAAACTCAGATTCAGCAGGTGGAGAAGGTGCAGAGGACAGCTGCTCGATGGACCTGCCGACGATGGCGCAATAGAAGCAGCGTCGGTGACATGCTTAACGAGCTAGAATGGCCGTCCCTAGAGGCCCGTCGTGAGCAGTCCTCTTTAACCTTCTTCTATAAGATACATTCAGGTACAGTGGCCGTTAATAAAGATAAATACTTGACCCCTGTGACAGTTTCAACTCGAACAAGGGCATCAAAAGTAAACAACTCACAGTATCACAGGTACCAGTCCTACAGTGATGCCCTGAAAAATTCCTTCTTCCCTAGGACTATTCCCCAGTGGAATAGTCTTCCCTCTTCTGTGGTGAATGCTAAGACTGCAGAGGAGTTCAAAGCCCATACAGTGTAAGATTGAGACTCAGAGGTATGCGTTTTAGTATACCTCTGTTATTTAGATTGTAAATAGTTTTAAGGACTCATCCAGTGACTTCTCTTTTTTTTTTTTTCAGCTAAATTCTAAATTTAGCTACGCACCCAACTGAGGTAATGGCCAAATATGACCGACTCAGTATAAGAAGATAGATAGATAGATAGAAAGCATTGGGGAATTACCTGGACTCATCTTAAAATAATAATACTACTAGATCTATATCTATTTCTGAAATCATTGAAGACTTCAATTCAGTTGAAAATCAGCTGTACAAAATGGCTGTTCCAGAAATCATACAAAAAGATTTCCCGCGTGCAATAATTGTTATTGTACATATTAAAAGTGACCAATCACACATACTGTTACTCACACATACGTTAAAAGTCAATTGGGAAAATACCTTTGGCTATAATAAAAGAAATTCCATTGGTTGACCTCAAATGTCAAAAATAAACAATAATGAAGGCACTTTCGTTTTGCCACCGGAATATAAGTCAGTGACGAGGTGCAACAAACTACCGAAAAGGGACAACCAAGACAATTCACCTTTACGAGTATATTACGAAAAGTAACAACTGTGACATATAAAAATCGGCAAAGGCTCTTTATATGAACGGCTTCCTATATTGACAGACTGTGTGCGTTCTGCCTCATGATACGTGTATTTATCAGATTAATGAATTGGACCATCTGATAAATGGCCATTATCAATACAGTCTCATTTTTAATTTCAATAAACTTGTTTCAGATCTTGATATTGATACTAGTACTCCTGATTCATGTGATTGTAAAAACTCAGTGTATTGCTATCCTGCTGCTTGTCATGTAATTACTGGCAATTTGAAAATTATTCCTGATTCTAGGATAAGGAATATAATTTCTAAAGGACCGAAATATCGGTTTCCTTCTAAAATTGATTTCAGTAAATGTAGAGATGAAATCGCAGCTTCCTTGAATGAATTCGGTAATAGATGGTGTAAGCGAGAGTGTGTTGAGCATAAAGCCCTTAACGACTGGAAACTTAGCATTTTGAAACTAATGAATAAACACATTTCTTTCTATTCTCAAAATACTAACTTACTACCGCCAAAGCCTAAGACGTCTTTACGTCATCTTAAACTAGGTATTCAAGAATTTCATGAGAAGTTTGTTTTGGCCCCTGCAGACAAGGCCGCTAACAACGTCGTCGTTGTGTGACGGCTCCACTATGTTAACACGCTTAAGCTTGGTGGTACTAAGGCCTATGAACTTCAGCCTTTAGCTGCAGATAGAGCTTTAGTAGATAAACATAATTGTCATTCAGCCACCAAGTTTGCTGTGTGTGTTACCGAAGGCCAAGACAAGCTTCTTACGCTATACTGGTTACCAAAACTTCATAAAAGACCTTACAAAGCACGGTTTATTGCAAATTCTAGCTCTTGCACTACCACTGAACTTTCTAAATGATTAACTTCATGTCTTCCTGCTATTAAAACGCATGTGATTAAATATTGTGATAAATAAAAATCAAAAATGAGTTTCTTTAAGAGCAATGAAAACATTCATAAGAAAGAAGATGGGTCATACTACGTAGTTTCGGCTAATAAAGCCTCATCAGTGACCCTGTAATGACCCGGCAAAGAAAGCCAGAGGAAACATACTGCAATTTTGCAACATACTGTCTTTGAAAGATCAGGAAGAAATCTGTTTTGGTCTATAAAAATTCGAATGAGGTTTTAAATAAATTGAAATCCAGACATTTTCGTGCTTCAAGTCTGTCTACTTACGATTTTTCCACTCTTTACACTACACTTCCTCATAATCTTATAAAAGAAAAGCTTAATGATTTAATTGAATGGGCTTTTCACAGAGAAGATTCTCTCTATCTTGCATGTAATGACAGAAATGCATTTTTCACTTCAAAAGAGCATAAGAATTATACAATTTGGTCATGTCAGAAAATGTGTGGTGCCCTTACCTTTCTACTTGACAATATTTATATTAGATTCGGTACTAAGTTATTTAGACAAATTGTGGGTATTCCGATGGGTACGAATTGCGCACCTCTTGTGGCTGATCTGTTCTTGTATTGTTATGAAAGAGACTTCAGTAAGTTTGTTACTTACTGTGTGTATCACTTGTGTCTTTTAATTTTGGATGGCCGTATGGCCATTTTGTGGGAAAGTAACTGTCCTTATGGCCTTCCTTTGTTTGGGTTTCCATTATGGTCTGGTCGCTTAATGTTTGTATTTCTTTCCCTTTGGTGTCTTTTGTGGGTGGAGTAAGTTAATTGTATCAATTCCTGATCTTTGTTTTACTTCTACTTTTCATGCTGTCGCTTTCCATTGATAACCAGTCTGAAATTATTGAAGCTTTTAGCTCCACTTCTAGATATTTAGATGATTTATTAAATATTGATAATACGTATTTCGATGGTTTGATCAGTCAGATTTACCCCCCAGAACTTCAGTTAAATAAAGCACATTCTTCTGATACCGAGGCCCCGTTTTTGGATTTACATCTATCTATTGTAGATGGGTTTGTTTCGTGCAAAATTTATGATAAACGCGATGACTTTGATTTTAAGATTGTAAATTTTCCTTTTTTATACCCCCGGCATACGAAGTATGCAATGGGGGTATATAGTTTTTGTCTTTTCCGTCTGTCTGTCAGTCTGTCTATGTCTATCTGTCTGTGTGTCCGTAAACAATTATTTTGTGTCAAAGATATCTCAGGAACTGCTTCACATAGAAACTTGAAATTTTACACACATGATCAGTATGACTAGTTGTATTGTGGGAAAGAAAATAAGGGCCAAGGGGTCAGACCTTTTAGAGTTATTTCCCTTTGTAGTTCTTGCTGTTTAATAGTGTATATTTTTATTTTGTGTCAAAGATTTCTCAATAACTACTGTACATAGAAACTTGATATTTTGCAAACATGATCAGTATGACTAGTTGTATTGTGGGAAAGAAAATAAGGGCCAAGGGGTCAGGCCTTTTAGAGTTATTTCCCTTTGTAGTTCTTGTTTCAGCTGAGATGATGGCACTGGCCGGGGGTATACGTGCCCCACTGGGCACTTTTGTCTAGTTTGGATGGTGATGTTCCTCGTGCGCCATCCTATGGCGTTTATATTTCGCAGTTTATTCGATTTGCTAGAGTGTGTAGTCATGTAACTGACTTCAACAGTCGTAATAAATTATTAACGGCTAAACTTCTTAATCAGGAGTATCGGTACCATAAACTACGCAAAGCCTTTTCAAAATTTTATAGACGCCATTCTGATTTAATTTCAAAATTCAATATTGGACTTAAATTTCTTCTGCAACCAGGTCTATCGGAGCCCGAATTTTATGGTGACTTAGTATATAAATTCAGAAAAATATATAACCGCAATGACTTCAGCACCCAATTTCGTAAAATAATTCTTCGATATAAAAAGATTGGGTACAACGTGGATGTTATACGACAGACTGCATGCATGGTAGTTAACCCAATCACGGTTGGCAACTTTGCTTCCCTCTTTAATTGCACGCCGGTGGGTCAGGCCTCAGATTCTATGACGGTTCCAACGTAAAGGCTTATTGAGAATTAGAGAGATCTAATTCAAGGTAATGTTGGTTGGTGTCTGAAGCTCTGTCTCTTCATTTATTCTCATTTATTATAAAAATGTCAATATTCCGCCATTAGTAAACATGTAACGTTCTGGGACGTAGCTAGCTAATTTGCGTATTTAATCCACTTGTGGATTATCGAAAATATTACATCGCGTTATTACACTCTCAGACACGACGTCATATGATAAATACTGTTGTTTATCATGCAACACTTTTAATTAGATGCTGTACTCATCATTTTCTTCGCTCAACAATCAATTCTGAAATAAATAACAAACTTTATTTTATGAAAATAACTTTTGTAAACAAAGAAATTTAGTATATTGATATACTTTGTATGTTTAGAGACAACATGTAATTTCTTCATTACCTGATTACCTGATTATTTTAATGATAAAGAACCCCCAATAATTTATTATAAACATAACAAAATAGAATTGAAGGCAATGATCAGGAATAGATACAATTAATCCACAGCTCCCATCAGTGACACCAAAGGGAAAGAAATGCAAACATGAAATAACTAGAGCCCAGGAAACATTGACAGCGGAAAGTCAAACAGATTGGCTATCAAAACAAAATAATATAAGCGATACAAACACTCAAAACACAAACTATAACCAAAATAAACCGCGACAGAAGAACCGCCTTGGAACGGTCAGTAATTCCACTCGGGTGTGTGTGTGTGGGGGGGGGCTTAAATCGATTTTACGCAGCTGCAATCCTCGCCCTTACGTCCGTCGCGATTTAGACAAATAATTTGTTCAGCCCGCATGAAAAATAGAATTTGAGGCAATGATCAGGAACCGATACAATCAACCCACAGCTCCCATCAGAGACACCAAAGGGAAAGAAACACAAACATGAAACAACATACCCTAATGGAAACATCAATAGCGAAAAGCCAAAAGGACAGTTACTTTCCAACAAAATGGCCAATAGGTTATCCAAAAAAATAACATAAGCGACACAAACACACAAAGACAAACCATAACAAAAATAAACCGCGACAGAAGAACCGCCTTTGAACGGTCAGCGGAAACGAATTCCACTGGGGGACTTAAATCGATTTGACGTGGCCACAATTCTCGCCCTTACTTCCGTCGCGATTTAGACGAATAATTTTTCAGTCCACATGAAGGCCTCGTAACTCATCAGTGCAACATCTACGTGAACACAAATAATCAAACAACCACAGAGATGAAACAACCGCGAGAACTCGACAGCAAGAAACCACTGAAATGCTGGAGCAAAAGAAAACCAACAGTTAGACTCCGATGGGCCCGACCAGAGACAGAGCACCAGGCACCAACCAACATTACCTTGAATTAGATCTCTCTAATTCTCAATAAGCCTTTCCGTTGGAACCGTCATAGAATCTGAGGCCTGACCCAACGGCGTGCGATTAACGAGGGAAGCAAAGTTGTCAACCGTGATTGGGTTAACTACCATGCATGCAGTCTGTCGTATAACATTTATGTTGTACTCAATCTTTTTATAGCGAAGAATAATTTTACGACATTGGGTGCTGAAGTCATTGCGGTTATATATTTTCTGAATTTATATACTAAGTCACCATACATTTCGGGTTCCGATAGACCTGGTTGCAGAAGAGATTTAATTCCAATATTGAATTTTGAAATTTTGAAATAACCATAAGTAGACACACTTGGAGCACGAAAACGCTTGGATTTCAATTTATTTAAACTTCATTAGAATTTTTTATAGACCAAAATAGATTTCTACCTGATCTTTCGAAGACTTTGTCGCAATATTTTATCACATGTTCTTTGATAGCAGTAAAACATGAAGTAAATAATTTGGAGAGTTTAGTGGTTGGACAAGAGCTTGAATTTGCAATAAACCGTGCTTTGTATGGTCTTTTATGGAGTTAAGGTAACAAATATAACGTAGCTTGTCTTGGCCTTCTGTAACACAGACAGCATCTTGGTGGCTGAATGACAAATGTGGTCATCAACTAAAGCCCTCTCTACAGCTAAAGGCGGTTCCAGCGTAAAAACATAAATGGAATTTTATTTTATTTTAGTATTCTTTATGTTGGTTGGCGCCTGATGCTCCGTCTTTGGTCGGGCCCCTCGGAGTCTAACTGTTGGTTTTCTTTTGCTCCAGCAATTCTGTTGTTGTATGCTGTCGAGTCCTCAACATTGTTTTATCTCTGTAGTTTTTGATTTGTATTTTCTCGGAGATGTTACATTGATTGGTTAGGAAGCCTTCATGCGGACTAAAAAAAATAGTGTACACCGCGACAGAGGTAAGGGCGAGGATTATGGCCATGTAAAATCGATTTAAGCCCCCGAGTGGAATTTTTTCCACTGACCTTTCCAAGGCGGTTCTTCGTTGGCGGTCTATTTATGTTGTTGTTAGTTACTTACTGTGTGTATCACTTGTGTCTTTTATTTTGGATGGCCATTTGGCCATTTTGTGGGAAAGTAAGCCGTCAAACAACGACCACATTGTTAGCGGCCTTATCAGCTTGAGCCAAAACAAACTTCGGAGTCTAACTGTTGGTTTGCTTTTGCTCCAGCATTTAAGTGGTTTCTTGCTGTCGAGTCCTCACCGTTGTCTCACCTCTGTGGTTCTTTGATTATTTGTGTTCACGGAGATATTGCACTGATGAGTTAGGAAGCCTTTATGCGGACTGAACAAATAATTTGTCTCAATCGCGACGGAAGTAAGGGCGAGGATTGTGGACACGTAAAATCGATTTAAGCCCCCCAGTGGAAATCTTTCCACTGACCGTTCCAAGGCGGTTCTTCTGTGGCGATTTATTTATGTTGTTGTTTGTTACTTACTGTGCGTATCACTTGTGTCTTTTTATTTTGGATGGCTATATGGCCATTTTGTGGGAAAGTAACTGTCCTTATGGCCTTCCTTTGTTTAGGTTTCCATTATGGTCTGGTCGCTTAATGTTTGTGTTTCTTTCCCTTTGGTGTCTTTGATGGGTGGAGTAAGCTAATTATATCGATTCCTGATCTTTGTATTACTTCTACTTTTCCTATGAAATTCTTGAATACTTAGTTTAAGGTGACGTAAAGACGTCTCGGGTTTAGGAGGTAATAAGTTCGTATTTTTCGAATCAAAAGAAAACGTTTGTTCACGAATTCTAGAATGCTAAGTTGCAATTCCTTAAGAGCTTATGCTCAACATACTCTCGTTTACACCATCGATTACCAAATTCATTCAAGGCAGCTGCGATTTCATCTCTACATTTATTGAAATCAATTTCAGAAGGAAATCAATATTTCGGTCCTTTAGATGTTATATTACGTATCCTAGAATCAGGAATGATTTTTAAATTGCCAGTAATAATATGACCAGCAGCAGGATAGCAATACACTGAATTTTTACAATCACATGTATCAGGAGTGTTGGTGTCAATATTAAGATCAGAAACAAGTTTATTGAAATTAAAAATGATAGATCTAACAGATTTATTGTATTTATAGCAAATTATGTATTTATGTATTTATAACACTCCTAAGGCATCAGTGCATCTCCCAGAACACAAAAATCATACAACCTCAGAGATGAAACAACGGTGAGGACTCGACAGAAAGAAACCACTGAAATGCTGGAGCAAAAGAAAACCAACAGTTAGACTCCGATGGGCCCGGCCAGAGACAAAGCATCAGGCAACAACCAACATTGCACGGCGGTTAGCCGGACTCCGGACTTTTTGATGACGGTACCACCCTTAATCCTTTGAATTCGGGAAGGGTGGATATTTCCTGAGTCCGACCCTCCATGATCTAACTGGTGGTTTTCTTCTGCTCTGACGTCGGATAGTTGTTGAGTCCTCAACCCTGATTCATGATAAAATAAATCTATTCATAACAATTTTACCATGTCCATGTATTTTATCATGACTCACTGTTGAGCTAGAAAGCCTCCATGCGAATCAATTTGTTTTTGTTATTTTGCTTGATACTGTACTGGAACTGAAGGCGAGGGTTGAAACTTCATAAACTCCGCAGTTGAGCCCCCCACCCACAGTTGTTTTCGTTCTTTCGCAGTGTATTTGGCTTTGTGCCGTTGGTGCATGTTTCGTCTTTTTGTGTGCGTGCCTCCGTTTCACATTCTATAGATGACTCGAGACGGCTGCGTTCTTGGATTGTGGCCTTTCCTGAGTGACCTTTTCTTACTAGATTACATAAAATTAAATTCTCTCTAATTTTCAGTAAGCCTTTACGCTGGATCCGTCATAGAATCTGAAGCCTTGCCCACCGGCGTGCAATTAAAGTGGGAAACAACAAACCTATGAGAAATATTATGTTTAATTTTAATCAAGTTGTATCAGATTTTGACATTCATTCTAACGAACCTGATACATGAGACTGCCAAAAATCCAAATTAATGTATCCTGCCGCTGGTCATGTTATTACGGGAAATCTTAAAATTTTATCTGACAAAAGAATTCGAAATGTAGTTTCTACAGATCCTAAATACATATTTCCTTCCGGTATTGATTCTAATAAATGTCAGGATGAAATTATCCAGGATTTGAACACTTTCGACGATCGTTGGTGTAAGCGAGAAGGTGTTGAGTATAGTACTTTAAAAGAATGGAAAACTAACATTTTCAAATTAGTTAATAAACATGTTGAATGTTATTCCCCAAATACTAATCTTCTAGTGCCTAAACCTAAATCAACTTTACTTCATTTGAAGCATGGTATCCATGAATTTCATGGGAAGTACGTTTTGGTTCCCGCAGATAAGGCTGCTAATAATGTCGTCGTTGTTTGACGGTTGCATTATATTAACACTTTAAAACAGGACCTAAATGGTACCGTGACCTACAAACAGAATCCATTTGACGAAAAGTCGGTTGTTGATTGCCACAGCAACAAACTGCCGATATGATTTTCTGAGATCGTTTCTCTTTTAATTTTCACGGGTGTTTATTACGTGGAAAATAGAAGTGAATGCAATGATCAGGAATCGATACAGTTAACCCTCAGCTCCCATCAGAGACACCAAAAGGACAGAAAAACTAGACCCTAATGGAAACATCAATAGCGGATAGCCAAAAGGACAGTTACTTTCCCACAAAATGGTCAATTGGCTATCAGAATCAAAATAAGAAAAGAGATACACACACTCAAAGACAAGCCATAATAAAAATAAACCGCGACAGAAGAACCGCCCTGGAACAGTCAGCGAAACGAATTCCACAGTGAAAGGGACTCGTTATGTTAATATGATCATTCTCCTGTCAGCGTGTTGGCATGATAGTGTGAATGATACACTACTTATCCCTACTTAATACAGTTGACAAGAGCAAAATTGGTTAACGAGGGCATATAATATTTGATACATGTTCGTGTCCGCAACCTTCATCAATAGGTAAAGGAAAATGCCATGCTTTTAGCTTTGAAGTCATTATAGAATATTCACATTCTCAGTATATTTACAAAAAAATCCTGTAAATAACTATAGTGGCTCAATATTGTTCATACTTCAGTAATTACGTTGACTTACGCGCAAAGAAACGTCAAATTTAACCATGTATCACAAAAACACGTCTATATAATTCTGACCCCATTGGACCCCACTAGTAAAACTGGGGTTTACAGGGGTAAACGTTACTTTTTCTCATTTCTGCTCTAAAATATAAATTGTGGGTACCAGTTAGAACGTGTACCCACAATCTATATTTTCAGCAGAAATAAGAAAAATATTGTTTTTTTTATTTTTGCTCTAAAATATAGATAATGCGCACCCGTTAGAACCGCCTCATTGAGGCGGTTCTAACGGGTACCCACAATCTATATTTTGAGCAGAAATAATTAAAATATCACATTTGTTACCATCTTTAAATTTTAGTTTTTTTTTTTCAGTGGTAAAATTTACAATGTATTTGAATAGGCGTGTTTCAGTACGATAACATGATGGCTACGTTATAAAGTCAAAGATACTCTTCTGCTGTTGAAATGAAAATTGCTTGTTTCAGTATAAGGCCTCAAACTAGATTTTTGTCACAAAATGGATCAAAACAAATGTAAATATACGAATAATTAGGGGATAACTGTACTGAAAATTGTCATTTGGGGAGGTAAATCGGAGGTTTTACGGTCGGAAATTTCGTTTTACGGCGACGCGCTAGCGGAGCCGTAAAACGTAATTTGCGACCGTAAAACCGACGATTTACCTCCCCAAATGACAATTTTCAATACAGTTATCCCCATTCTAATGCACTTTTTTGGTTGTTAAGCTAACAATTGTACTATTTTGCACAAGGCGGCAAGCGCAGTGAGCTGCGTAAAACCAAATGCCAGCCAATGAAAAGCGACGTTACGTGATGCCGTCGGGTTTCCGACAGTATATCGCAGAATATACTGTCGCAAATTTTTAAAGTTATCCAATCAGACGTCGCGTTACATACGTAAGTGCATTAGAATTGTTGTTTAATTCACACTGCTTGAAGTATGAACAACATCATGTCACGAGCAAATGTACATGAACACTTACTGAACTCGCGACCCGATTACGATAACACACCCGTGCGACATAGTGCATTTTTATGCCCCCGAGAATCTTTGTTCGGGGGGGCATATAGTATTTGCCCTGTCTGGCTGTTTGTTTGTCTGTCTGCCCGTCACAGAAAACTTTAACCTTGATCATAACTTCAACAGTATTTTACCTAGCCCCATGACACTTCACACACTTATTCGTCATAACAAGGGCTACATTCTGACCAAGGGCCATAACTCGGTTGTCAATTTTTGCTGAATTATCTCCCCTTGAATTTTTTTGAAACTTTAACATAGGCCATAACTTTCGATTGATAGGGCTTTCATATTTCACATGTGCATTCCTTGTCACAAGACCTTTCTAGTGGTATCATAATTTTTGACATCGTGACCTTGACTTTGCCATTTGACCACCTTTTTAAAATCTTTAACATTGGCCATAACTTTCGATTGGTAAGCGGTAGGGCTTTCATATTTCACATGTGCATTTCTTGTCACAAGACCTTTCTAGTGGCACCATAATTTTTGACCTCGTGACCTTGACCTTGATGTTTGACCTCCTTTTTAAAACTTTAGCATAGTCCATTACCTTCGATTGGTAAGTGATAGGGCTTTCATATTTCACATGTGCATTCTTTTTCACAAGACCTTTCCAGTGGTACCATAATTTTTGATCTCGTCACATTGACCTTGACGCTTGACATACTTTTTAAAAACTTTAACATTCGCCATAACTTACGATTGGTAAGTGATAGGGCTTTCATTTTTCACATGTGCATTTATTGTCACAAGACCTTTCCAACAATCCCATAATTTTTGACCTTGTGATCTTGATTAAAGATTGCTTAGTGATACTACTTTCATATTTAACATGCGCTGTCCGGGGGCATCAGTGTTTAACAAACACATCTTGTTCACATCTCCAAAATGGCTACTTTTCTGATGAAAATTCGTGATATTTGTCTTAAAAAACTGCAAACATAGGTTCTGGGTGCTCGTAAGAACCGCCTAATTTAGGCAGTTCTATAGAGTACCCACAACCCATGCCTTGGAGCAGACATAATAATAATAATGTATACCCCAAAAAACACCCAGTTTTCTCTATATAAAGTGGGTCTTCATTTCACGGACTTGTTCACGTGATGCGATGCGGTTCATACTTCAGCTAAGGTTAAAAATTACAATAATTTCTTAAAAAGATAATTACACGAATGTGTTATCTAAACCCTTATCTTGCTGTTCACGACAACCCCTATCTTTGCAAACAGTGTAGATCCAGGTCAGATGGCTTCTTAAAAAGATAATTACACGATTGTGTTATCTAAACCCTTATCTTGCTGTTCACGACAACCCCTATCTTTGCAAACAGTGTAGATCCAGATCAGATGGCTTCTAGAAGCCATCTGATCAGGATCTACACTGTTTGGCATTCAGTTTATAAATTTGTAGCAATAAATTACATCAAGTAATTTGATTGGTTGATAGACAGAAATGGGTGTGGCTTAAATGAATATTCAGCAAGATAAGGGTTAATATATTCATATTTTGACAGTGGTAGCAGTAAGTATAATAAGAGCAGTCTAAACGAAGCATTGTCTCTTCAAAAGAAGATGGATGCTGATATGGGAGGGACAGAGATTTTGGAGCCACTGAAACACGTGTTTGGAAAGAAAGTCATGAAGGGACATCCAAGACAGGTAAAATACGCAACTTATAACGGAAAACACGCCTATACAAATACATTGTAAATTTTACCGCCGAAAAAAAAAACTAAATTTTTAGATGATAAATTGTGATGTTTTTCTTATTTCTGCTCAAAATATAGATAGTGGGTACTCGTTAGAACCGCCTCATCGAGGCGGTTCTAACGAGTACCCACAATCTATATTTTAGAGCAGAAATAAAAAAAATAATGTTTACCCCTGTAAACCCCAGTTTTTCTATATAAAAGTGGGGTTCGAGGGCGTCAAAACTATATAGGTGTGTTTTCGTGACGGCAAACAGTGTATACCAGATGAGAAAGCAGCATCTCATAAGGGTCCACACTGTTTACAGTTTTCACTCCATTATTAAGGCCGAATGGATACACCACAGATTTATATGTGATCGTGTTTTCAAGAAAAACAATAGTTGGACTACCTGTTTTCTTTTCTGTGAACTGTGAACTAAGTTTTTCTGAAAGTGTTGCTATCCCAGAAGATCACCACGGAAAACAAAGTAGAAGTAAAACAAAGATCAGGAATTGATACAATTAACTTACTCCACCCATAAAAGACACCAAAGGGAAAGAAATACAAACATTAAGCGACCAGACCATAATGGAGACCTAAACAAAGGAAGGCCATAAGGACAGTTACTTTCCCACAAAATGGCCATATGGCCATCCAAAACCAAACGACACAAGTGATACACACAGTAAGTAACAAACAACATTATAAATAAATCGCCACAGAAGAGCCGCCTTGGAACGGTCAGTGGAAGATTTCCACTGGGGGGCTTAAATCGATTTTACTTGGCCACAATCCTCGCCCTTACTTCCGTCGCGATTTAGACAAATAATTTGTTCAGTCCGCATGAAGGCCTCCTAACTCATCAGTGCAACATCTCCGTGAACACAAAAATCAAAGAACCACAGAGGTGAGACAACGGTGAGGACTCGACAGCAAGAAACCACTGAAATGCTGGAGCAAAAGAAAACCAACAGTTAGACTGTATAATATTGACCCCTTTGAACCCCACTTTACACTGTGAAACTGGCGTTACAGAGGTAAACATTATATTTCTTATTTCTGCTCTAAAGTATAGAATGTGGGTACTCGTTAAACCACCCCCATTAGGCGGTTCTCACGCGTTACCATATTTTATATTTTAGAGCAAAGACGTTTAAGAAAAATATCACAATTATTCATCCAAAATTTACAGTTTATTTATATAGGCGTAGTTTCGTAATGTGTATCAGTTTCCCTTGTTTGTAAAACAGAAAAGTTGAGAGTCAATAAAATTAAAATTGTTTTACAATCAATATGATAAGAAAAGAAGAGTATTAATTATATGTTCAAGTATATGTTTGGATTGGGTCTCCTTCCTGCAGTCTCTGAGTCAAACACATATATGCGTTGGTTGGGATTCTATCGATCAGCCTCATGGAACAACATTTTAGAAAACAAACATATAGACCCATGTCGTTTTCACAGTTTTAAATGCAATTTGTTATAAGTCCCCTATTTGTGTGACTTCAGAAGGGAAATTTAAATTTATGTATGATTCGTCTGTCCAATCGGTTGTCGGTCTATCTGTATTGTATGCGATAAATTGGAAAAAACTGCTGATGTGTGGGAATGTAAGGCGGCGGTAAAACGTCTCCCTGCCCTACATCATGGTGTAGTTTATATTTTCTTGTCGTTTTGGATCATTGATTCCATTGTGGAATTTCGAAAATACTTGAGGGTCACTGATGAGGCCTAATTGGCCGAAACTAGCTAGTCTGGCCCAGAAAACATGCACACTTCATATTTTCCAGTTCTGTGGTGTATTCCTTGCTTCCAAAGGATAACCCTTTTATAGAACATATTTATGGTGGCCTAGTATATGAATTGAAATAAATATATAACTACAATGACTTCAGCACCCTATTTCGTAAAATCATTCTTCGATACAAAAAGATTGGGTAAAACTTAAATGTAATGCGACAGACTGTATGCATGGTAGTTAACCCAATCACGGTTGAAAACTTTGCTTCCCTCTTTAATAGCACGCCTGTTGGTCAGGCATAAGATTCTATGACTGTTCCAGCGTAAAGTCTTACTGAGAATTTGAGAGAATTTAATTTTATGAAATGTTGGTTTGGGCATGATACTCCGTCTCTGTTCGGGCCTATCGGAGCCAACCTGTTGGTTTTCGTTTGCTCCAGCATTTCAGGGGTTTCTTGCTGTCGAGTCCTCACCGATGTTTCATCTCTGTAAGTGTTCGATTTTTGTGTTTTCAACATTTAAGAAAACGAAGCAATTAGACACATGTCATTTACACAGCTTTGGGAAATTCATTTTTATCTACAATTTGTACTAAGTCCCCTACTTGTGTTTCTCCAGGGGGGGGGGGGAGAATTAGGCATGATCCGTCTGTCCACTCGATAGTCCATCTAAATGTATTGTATGCGAAAAATTGAAACAAAATAAAAACAGCTTGCAACACGGTCTATCGGAACCCGAATTTTATGGTGGATTAGCATATAAATTCAGAAATATAATATATAATTGCAATGACTTCAGCACCCAATTAGGTAAAATCATTCTTCGATATAAACAATTGGATTTTGTTTGTTTGGTTTTAGGTACATCATTCATAGTGCAGTTTATATTTTACTTTTGGTCCTTTGAGATCAGCGTGAATATTCTGAGAAATCAGAAATAAATTATTGGTTTAGACTCATATTCTAGACAGGTTTTTAATTATTTAGACCCCATTTTGATTTATGTCAGTCTTTGAATCGACTGCCTATTCAAAATTCGCAAAATTGCAGTATGTTTCCTCTGGCTATCTTTGCCGGATCATTACAGGGTCGCTGATGAGGCTTTATTAGCCGAAACTACGTAGTATGACCCATCTTCTTTCTTATGAATGTTTTCATTGCTCTTAAAGGAACTCATTTTTGATTTTTATTTGCCTTCACTGCAGCTGGTGTTGTGCCGTGTGGCGGCCGTAAAACGTCTCCCCGTACATCAACCATAGTGCAGTTTATATTTTACTTTTGGTCCTTTGAGATCAGCGTGAATATTATGAGAAACCAGAAATAAGTTATTGGTTTAGACTCATATTCTAGACAGGTTTTTAATTATTTAGACCCTATTTTGATTTATGTCAGTCTTTGAATCGACTGCCTATTCGAAATTCGCAAAATTACAGTATGTTTCCTCTGGCTTTCTTTGCCGGATCATTACAGGGTCACTGATGAGGCTTTATTAGCCGAAACTACGTAGTATGACCCATCTTCTTTCTTATGAATGTTTTCATTGCTCTTAAAGGAACTCATTTTTTATTTTTAATTAACATCCCTGTCAACACAGTATAGGTCATTTGGAGACGTTGCTTCCAATTTCTTGGGACTTTTACCCGCCATTGAGATGAAATTACATCTCAAGCCCTGTCGCCCAATGAAACCAATAGTGTTTATAAATCGATTTTACATGGCCATAATCCTCGCCCTTACCTCTTTCGCGGTTCTTCTGTCACGGTTTATTTTTTATGGTTCGTCTTTTGTTTGTTTATTTCGCTTATATTATTTTGTTTGGGATAGCCAGTTTGCCATTTGTCGGAAAGTGACTGTCCATTTGTCTTTCAGGTATTGATATTTCCATTAGGGTCTAGTTATTTCATGTTTGTGCTTCTTTCCCTTTGGTGTCACTTCTGGGAGCTGTGGATTAATTGTTTCGATTTCTGATCGTTGCCTCCACTTTTATTTTAGAAATTTCATTTCAAAACGAACGGGAATCAGGTAAAATAATGCATATTTTGAACCGTAGTGTTGTCTATGGCGAGAGTAGGAAAAACGTGAATGTTTCTACGACTTAATCCAAGTTTTCTCGAATTGTAGGTCCATTGACATTTCAGTTTGATTTTTTTCTGAAACAGCTGGGCAAGTTTCAGTTTTTTTGTGCATGTAACCTCCTGACAACGGGAAAATAAATGTGTGTTCGATTTCTCCAGGTTATATGATCATGAAGGCCACCATGCCCAAAACGATAATACGATAATGGTAAACGAAAATATTGTGGTCCTTAACATGTGATTAGGTTTTGTTTTTGTTTGATTTGAGGTTTAACGTCCCCGTAAACACTGTAAAGGTCATTTTGGAGACGTTGCCTCCAATTTTGTGGGACTTTTACCCGACATTGCGATGAAATAATGTACAATTTGAATCGTTATGAATAGGATTCTTTCTCTAAAATGGCTGGATCAGTTTCAAATAAACTCCATACGCATCCCCATAACAATGGCGGAACGAAAGTTTGTTGGAATGGTATAGGTCACATGATCTAAATGTCCGCTTTGCCGATTATAGTTAGAACTCCTTTGTAAACACCATACCAGAAACGTTGGGCCAATTATTTCGAACCTGGTATATGACATCAAATAGAAGTAGAGGCAACGATCAGGAATCGATACAATTAGCCCACAGCTCCCATCAGAGACACCAAAGGGAAAGAAACGCAAACATGAAAAAATAGACCCTAATTGAAATATCAATAGCGGAAAGCAAAAAGGACAGTTACTTTCCCACAAAATGGCCAATCGGCTGTCCAAAATAAAATATAATTAGCGACACAAACACCCAAAGACAAACCATAACAAAAATTAACCGCGACAGAAGAACCGCCTTGGAACGGTCAGCCAACAAATTCCACAGGGGGCTTAAATCGATTTTACGTGGTCACAATCCTCGCCCTTACTTCCGTCGCGATTTAGACAAATTATTTGTTCAGTTCGTATGAAGGTCTCCTAACTCATCAGTGCAACATCTCCGTGAACACAAAAATCAAACAACCACAGAGATGAAACATCGGTGAGGACTCGACAGCAAGAAACCACTGAAATGCTGGAGCAAAAGAAAACCAACAGTTAGACTCCGATGGGCCCAACCAGAGACAGAGCAACAGGCACCAACCAAAATTACATTGAATCTGAGGCCTGACCCACAGGCGTGCAATTAAAGAGGGAAGTAAAGTTGTCAACCGTGATTGGGTTAACTAACGTGCATGCAGTCTGTCGTATAACATTTATGTTGTACCCAATCTTTTTATATCGAAGAATGATTTTACGAAATTGGATGCTGAATTCATTGCAGTTATATATTTTTCTGAATTTATATACTAAGTGACCATAAAATTCGGGTTCCGATAGACCTTGTCAAAGAAGAGATTTATGTCAAGTTTGACCCAATGATGACCCAGTGTCGACCAAGGCCTATTTTTAAGTAACAATGATCCTGGCCACACTGATGTGAGAATAATTGAACAAATAATACGCAGGATTAAGTTGAGAGGTTAGGGCCTCATGGTCTTCTTGTTTCCTTATTTTCAGCTGATTCTACTGACAGACGGAGAGGTGGGAAACACTGACGACGTTATTGGTCTTGTAAAGTCAAATTCCCACAGCTCAAGGTAATATTGACAAATTTCAAGGGTTTTTAGGATGCACAACTACCATACTGTTACTAAATTGCCTCTGATGTAACTGTATAAAACTTAGTCGTTAATTAACATATCATTTAAACTTGAAACATCCAGTGTAACAAATATTCGTTGGCTTGCTTAGCAACTATAAATAATTTTTGAAGCTGCAGAAATACCACACATACTTTCGGTAATTATTTGTCCGTTCGCTTGTGGTTACATTGAACTACGTGATTAGTGAAAAGTTGATTTTCAATTTATGTTCTTCTGTCCTGGTTTATTTTTGTATACTTCGTCTTCGCATGTTTTATCGCTTTTTGTTTTTGTTTGCCATTTCGAGGGAAAGTAATTGTCCTCTTGGCTTTGTGCTGGGGATGTTTCCATAAAGTCTATGTGTTTCATGTTCGTGTTTCTTTCCTTTCGTGTCTTTGATGGGAGGTGTGGATTAATTATATCGATCTCTGATTATTGCCTTCATGTCGATTTTGCCTTTACATAGTCAGTGTTTTACGACCAATATTTTTCCTGCAGCTGAACTTTAAAAAGTGCACTAGAAGGATTTAAACAACTGTGTAGCATGTTATGAAATGAACGTTGTAGCATAGGTAGCGCCCCCTCTCCCAGTGGAATTCGTTTCACTGACCATTCCAAGGCGGTTCTTCTATCGCGGTTTATTTTTTTATGGTTTGTCTTTGAGTATGCCGCTCGTTTTTTTTTTTGTTTTTTTTTGTTTGTTTGTTTTGGATAGCCAATTCGCCATTTTTTGGGAAAGTTACTAGCCTTTTGGCTTTCCGCTGTGGAAGATTCCATTATTGTCTAGTTATGTCTTGGTTCTGTTTCTTTCCCTTTGGTGTCTCTGATGGGAGCTGTGGTTTAATTGTCTCAATTCCTGATCATTGCATTCTCTTCTGTTTTAATCAAATACTTGTTTAAAATCAATAGTCTGACACAGTATCAAGGGCGTTATCAGATTGTTTTGGATGCATATTTACGTATTGAATGCAATTGAGTTGCCCACAACCATCGGGGCCTGGAGAAATCGATTGGGCTGCAATGTTGCTTCCGCGCAGAGGTGAAACTGGCCACACACGAGTACTGGTTTTGTTTGTTATTTTTTTTAGTTAAACGGGCCATTCAACGCTATTTGGGTCATTTTTGAGCCAGTCAGTTCACCTATCTACACTTTTCCTGGGCAGGCGTATACCTAAGCGGTTAACCAGTCCAGCGAACATTCTTTTGCCAAAACCTGACAACTGCCGTTGTTGAATCAGCGAAATGGAGAGAATGACCGTAGAAAAGATTATATGATCAATCTCCACGAACGAATGTTGCCGACCCCAGCAGGTATCGAACCGACGTCATCCTGATCACCGGTCAGCGCACATCCGACCGAGCTACCGAGGCGGGCGCCCATACGAGTACTGGTAAACCGCTTGGAAGGACTTAGCCTACCCAGGCAAAGCGATGTGAGATTGACCTCCATTGCATATAATCCTTTTGGTTTTTCCGGGCGGGTAGGGCTTGAGATGTTAATTCATCTCGATGTCAGCTATAAGTCCAGCAAAATTGGCGGTTGTGTCTCAAGAATAACCGAAAAAGTGTTCATGGGTACGTTAAACCTCAATGCAAACAAACAAACACAATAGATCAATACACCTTCAAATAATTTAATGCACTATTTTTCTATATAATGTACACGCGAGCAAATCGTGCCTTTCATGTCTCAATAAAGGATCTTAAAGGTATTTTATTATATGACGTCGCATCTGAAAATGTATGACGTCATGTAATAAACTTGAAAATCCACTAGTGGATTAAATATGCAAATAAGTTAGATACGTTCCGTAACGTTACATGTAGGACGTCGCGTTTACTAATGGCGGAATATTGAAATTTTTGTAAACAACCGTGAATAAAATGCGTTTTAAATGATATATGATAAACAGAACCTTGCATTCGTGTTCATGTATTATTGAATTTATTAAACTCTTTGAGAAAAAGGGATAAAATTCTCGGCAAAGCCTCGCATTTTATCCCTTTTCCTCAACTCGTATAATAAATTCAATAAGACATGAACTCTTATGTAAGATCCTCTATATATGGGATGGGTGAGGTAATTGCATCGATTCCTGACAAAATTGCATTAACTGATTCGATGATGAAAAAATAGAAGTGAAGGCGATAATCAAGAAGCGATACAATTAACCCACACCTCTACTCAGAGAGTTTGTGACACTTTTATTCATTTATTTCACTCATATACTTTGGTGCTCATTTGAACCCGCATATCTGGGTCACTACTGGTTGTCCATAATTTATGGGTTTGGGCAAAAAAGACTATTATACTCATATTAATTCTATATTTATTTAAATAAAGTCTGCTGCGAATTCCATTGACACCTTAATTTGATGACAAAATGCGTGCGATATTTATCCTAAAAGCGAAAAACTTTGTGCTGTTAGTCGAGTTTATTCTTGCATCGTTGAGCAGAAATCATTGAAGACGAACTATGGCAAGCTGCATGCAGCATTGAACATCTGCTACCATCACATCTAAGATTATAAGAATCTGATATGGGGTTCTGTTGTAGATGAGCGTTTCCAACCTGAGGGATGACCGTGCTGAGCGGAACCGAGTCTACGCCGAGGTTCGGCTCAGCTCGGTCATCCCGAGGGTTGGAAACGCCCATCTACAACAGAACCCCATATTGTATTCTTTTTCTTTTTTCTTGCACAACTCCTCCGGTTAGTTTTGACAGCTCGCACCGGCAGTTGAATAGAATTGAAGCGCATTTATGTTAGTTGCCTGGGTCGGAACACCAGGGTCAGAACATAAATTTCTATCCCAGGGTAAAATCATGGATTTCCTTGTCTGGTGTGCAAGCAAAACCAGGGCATCGACAATTTTGTAATCTCTATGCAAGAGACGATTGCCTATTGACTCAAAGGTCTTTGAAACAGAAAAAGAAAGATGGGTTCAGACTGAATGAGTATGACGGTTGAATCGAGTTTTCTCTCTGGTTGAGGACACGGTTTTAGGCTTGATTTAAAGAGATGCCCACCAGTTTCAGGGCTGCTCTGTTAGAATAACGGTAGTCACTATTTACATCTATTGCTTTGTTTGAGTTATTTTAGCATTTGGAGAAAAAGCTGATGACTCAGTTTTATCTGTTGTCCGTTTTGTTAACTATCGTCGCTCCATAATTCAACTTCGTACCCTGTTGATATTGTGGGAAGAATTTGTGATCTGACTGTTTCAGTTCCTTATCTTTTCTCCTTTTAATTGTCATGCAAATCATTTCAATCAGACGATTCACAAAATATTTCAAACATAACAAAAGAGCTTCTACTACGGGGACTGGTAGATTAAGCATTAATTACAGATAAATTTCAATAAATCAAAATATCTTTGGAACCATGACAATTTATTTGAGAAAAGGGTATTTCAAACACTAAGTTTTGATCATAATATCAGATCATGAGGAATAACGAGGATGTCTTTAGGATATCTTTTCGATCTTGCATCACGAAAACACACCTATATAATTTTAATCCCCTTTAACCCCACTTTTATATAATAAAACTGGGGTTTTCAGGGGTAAACATTTCTTTTCTTATTTTTGCTCAAAAACATAGATTGTGGGCACTCGATAGAACCGCCTCGTTGAGGCGGTTCTATCGAGTCCCCGCAATCTATGTTTGCAGCAACAATAAGAAAAATATCAGATTTTTTATCCGGAAATTTTCATTTCTTGGGTGGTAAAATCTTCCATAACTTTTGTATAGGCGCGTCTTCGTAATGGTATGGAGCTTAGATGTGTTCTCTGCATTCAGTAGAATAGCTTCATTAGGGGATTCTGATTAGGTCAGACCAAACCTAAAATTGTTAAAATCAGGAGAAACTAAATGAAGTATAAAATATATGATTATCTGCATCTATTGGTTGATTATTCTAGGGACCGAGTTTAGACGGCCGTTATAAACGAGATATCTAAGTTCGAGATATTATGGGTAGAGTGTTTATCTATTTTAGAGTATTCACCCTTGGAATTGGCAGCGGTGTTTCTACGTCGCTGATAAAAGGTGTGGCACTTGCAGGCAATGGGAAAGCTGAATTTATCTCCGATAAAGACAGGATTCAACCAAAGGTATTCTATAAAATAAAATGTTTGACAGAGAGAATGTGTATAAAGACTGAATTTCGTGTATGAGTTGCAAACCTGCATACATGCACCATGCAAATATCAATGGGAATAGGTTGAAGATGAGATAAGATTGCAAAAAAATATCATCAATCATCATGCAAGTGTAATAAAAAGGTTTGTTTTGAAGATGACATTTCATGAATAAGACGACAAACAGTGCTGTGAAGAGCATTTATTACGTTTAAAAACAAAGAAAAGCTTTATTTGATCCTGCAGATAGTGTTAATTGCCACTTGATGATAGGTAAATGTGTTTCCACCATAGTGCAGTTTATATTTTTAGCGCACCTGAGCAAGAAGTGCTCATGGTGAGCTGTTGTGATCGGTCGATATCCGTCGTCCGTGGTCCTTAATGCGTCGTGTGTCATGTGGCGTCAACAATTTGCTAACTCCTCCTGAACCCTTGGACCAATTTCATTCAAACTTCATAGGAATGTTGCTTAGGTGACCTTCTACCAAAATAGCTTATTGGTTCCGCTCGGATGAACAAAATATCCACATAGGCTACAAATAGAAACGTCTCGACCAAATTAGCTTAAACGGTTCCGCTCCGAATAGCAAGATGGCTACCAGAGCTAAGAAAAACATGAAAAACTTCAACAATTGGCAGTAAATTGCCAACTCCTCCGAAACCCTTGTGCACATTTCAATCAAACTTCAGAAAAATGTTGCTTAGGTGACCCTCTACCAAAATAACTAAAACCCTTCCGGCCACCAGAGCTACTAATATAGAAAAATATCACCAGTTGGCTTTAAATGCCAACTTTTCCTAAACCCTTTGGCAAATTTCAATCAACGTTCATAAAAGTGTTGCTTTAATAGGAGACCCTCTACCAAAGAAGCTTAAACCTTTCCGCTCAGATGAACAATATGACCACCAGGGCTAAAAATAGAAAATTTTTTTAACGACAACTCCTCAATTACCCATGTGCCAACTTCATTCAAACTTCATAGAATTGCTGCTTAGGTGTCCCTCTACCCAATTAGTTAAAATGGTTCCACTCGGAGGAGCAAGATGGCCACCAGAGCCAAAATTGAAAATACATCAACAATTGGCTTTAAATGCCAACACCTCCTGAACCCTTTGCTGAGCAAGATGGCCACCAGTGCTAAAAGCAGAAAAAAGCATCAACAATTTGATTTAAATGCCAACTGCTCCTGAACCATTTTGGCCAATTTTAATCAAATTTTATAGCACTACTACTCGGGCGACCCACTAATAAAATAGCCAAATTGTTCCACTTGGATGAACAAGATGACCACCAGAGCGAAAAATAGAAAAAAAAACTTTAAGCGGCTCCTCCTTCTATACCCTTTGGTCAACTTCATTCAACTTTCATAGGAAAGTTGCCATTACGTTGACTCACCCGTACGACATAGTGCATTTTTCACATCTCCAAAGAAAAAGATCCTTGATAGTTTTCTTATAAATGCTCATAATATAGGTTGTGTGTGCTCGTTAGAACCGCCTCATTGAGGCGGTTTTTACGAGTACCCACAGCCTATGTCTTGGAGCAGAAATAAGAAAAATAATGAATACCCCCATAAACCCCAGTTTTCTCTATATAAAGTGGGGTTTAGGGGGTCTTCATTTCACGGACCTGTTCATGTGATGCTTAGAAGACTAATTACCATCAGAGTTCACAAAACAAAAACATCCACAGTTGGCTTTAAATGCTAACTCCTCCTGAAACCTTTGGCCAATTATAATCAAACTTTATAGGAATGTTGCTTAGGTGCCCCCTCTACCAAAATAGCTAACATTGTTCTGGTTGGATGAACATTTTTGGCTGCCAGAGCTAAAAATTAAAATTCTTTAAAGAAGAACTCCTTCTGTACAGTTGGGCCAATTTCATTCAAACATAAAATGAATATTGCTTAAGTTTCCCTTTACCAAAAAGACTAAAGCTGTTGCACCCAAATGAGCAAGATGTCCAACTAAGCTAAAATAAAAAAATGTCAACAATTCTCTTTAAATGCCACGTTGGGGCAATTTCAGACAATCTTCATTGGAATGTTGCTTAGGTAAGTAATCCACATGACGTCCAGAAGCACTTTGACATCTCTAAATTAGGTGAGCGATTCAGGGACATCTTGGCCCTCTTGTAATTTTCGTTGAGATCATAAACTCTACGGCACTTAACCTTAACCTGCTGCATAATTAAGCCCCGCCAAGCGAATTTGTGTCTTCGAGCATTCCGTCCTGACAAACTTTAACTGCGCATGCCCAGCCATTCAGAGGGGCCAGAGATATGGCTTTCTGTCTGAAGGTTCCTCTTGATTCACTGCTTGTATGAGCGAGCAGCGAAGGTTCTGGCGAGACTGCACGGATGCGCATAGGCGATAAGTACCAAAATCGCATGACGGGGCCCAATTGATTCAGCCACACCCACTGACTTTGAACAAATAAGATTACTTGATGTAATTTATTACTACATATTCACACACTGAATATTAAAGAGTTTAGATCCTGATCAGAAGCCATCTGATTTGGATGTTCACTTTTTGCAAATAATATTGCTGTTGTGTTCAGTGGGATAATGGTTAAAATATATACGAGTATTATTGAAGAGGCCGAGGTACTTACCAAAGTAAACCTAGCCTATCTGTTCCAGAACATTTGAAACTTGATTTCCATACTTGTATATCGTTGCATTTCTTGTTTACAAAGGCAAGCTTTATGTAGAGGATCCTTAAGGAGTGTTCAAGTATAAGAATATCCGCTTTTTGAAAATAAAAGAACTGGATTTTTTTTCGTCACGGGTGTACATCCGTCTGTCACAAACCTTGTGAATGCAACTGCTGTTTTTATTTCTTGGTCTTTGGTAATGAAAAGTGAAAATAGAAACGTTCAGAAACTGATACAAACTTGGTATACGTATTGCATGAAGGAAATCAAAATTTGATCTGTCTCCTTGGGGTCAAGGGGTGAGGTCGAAGGTCAAATTTCCAAGTAAATGCTTGTGAATGCAACAACGTTTTCATTTCTTGGCCTATGGTGACCAAACATGGTACGCGTTTTGCTTAGGGAGCGCAAATATGCGTGATTGTCAAATTTTTAAGACAATGCTTGTGAATGCAACAACTTTTTTTATTTTTAGCCTATGGTAACTAAACTTGGTACACATATTGCTTAGGGACGGCAGATGCGCATGATGGTATATATAGATTCTTTTATCCTCCGACATTTGAAACGCATTTTATTCACGATTTTAACAGAAATGTCAATAGTTCGTAATAATCTGTAAATGAGACTTCTTTAAGGACGTCGTACGTGTATATTACGTGACTAATTTGAATATATAATCCACAATCCACCAGTAGATTTCCGATCCGAATATATAGGGTCATTACACTCTGAGAGCCGAAGCCATATCTTACACATATTTTAAAGTGGATCACAATAGTCTAGCAATGTCAATTATGGAGAGGCTACCAAAAGTTCCTTTTGTTCAATCTGTGCCATGAGAATAAAAACGGTCAAACTGATGTGCATCTGACACTAACCTATCGACAAACACACAAATATTACTGAAGTCATTTATATGACTTCTTTGGTGCACAAAGTGGAAAAAATCTTCACTTGAAAAATCTTTACTTGTTAACATGATTATTTATTGGGATCCACATTTAAGCTACCATGAACCAGAGTATTAACCAAAAACCTGCAACAATCGTACTTTAGTGGGCAATGAAGATTTGGACAATGAATATTAGTGCGATATACTGCATCACGCCTGTAACATTTTTACCCCCCCCCCCCTTTAAATAAAATAGAAGTGGAGGCAATGATCAGGAATCGATACAACCAACCCACAGCTCCCATCAGAGACACCAAAGGGAAGGAAACACAAACTTGAAACAACAGACCATAATGGAAACATCAATAGCGGAAAGCCAAAAGGACAGTTACTTTCCCACAAAATGGCCAATAGGCTATCCAAAATAAAATAATATAAGCGACACAAACACACAAAGACAAACCATAATAAAAATAAACCGCGACAGAAGAACCGCCTTGGAACGGTCAGCAGAAACGAATTCCACTGGGGGGCTTAAATCGATTTTACGTGGCCACAATCCTTGCCCTTCCGTCGCTATTTAGACGATTTAAACCCCACTTTTATATTGGTAAAACTGGGTTTACATCATGAGATTCAGCATCACGAAAACACGTCTATATAATTTTGACCCCCTAAAACCCCACTTTTATAAAGTAAAACTGGGGTATGTGTTATTTTTTTCTGCTAAAACACATAGATTGTGGGTACTTATTAGAACCACCTCATCGAGGTGGTTCTAATGAGTACCAACAATCTATGTTTTTTGCAGAAATAAGAGAAATATCAGACTTTTTTATCAGAAGATCTTCATTTTTGAATGGTAAAAATTTTCGATGTATTTAAATAACTTAAAGCATGTTTTCGTAATGAAGAGTACGAGCAACTGCGAGTTAATCATAACGCCAGGTTAGGAAGAATAGTGAGGGTGATTTGATTCCATTGCATACAACTTACACTTTTATGATAAAATATGAAACATTCTCTTATTCTCAATGTGTTAGTATTTGGTCATAGGTGCTTAAGAACAAATCGAGGGCTGCCCGCAAAACTGCGGTAACTACACTTTTTTCACAAAATGACTTTTTTGCAGAATTCTATTCTGATTTTAAAGGCCCACAACCTGTAAAAATAACAGGCTGATATTGAAACTACTTTTTTTAGAATTTTGAAAATTCAAAAATGTTGTATCTCAGATGCATAAAAATTTCACCGCAAAAGGGTTGTAACTTGAGTTACAACACTTTTGCGGGAAAAAATGTATCAAATGTCTATTCATTTTTGTCTGCAATACGGTTGTAACTCATAGTTCTAGATAATACAGTCAATGTCAATGCTAGCCATACATTAAAGCTTTCCATACATTTCTTCAAAAACCTATTAGAATCACTTTGCCGTAGGTTTGACATAGTTTAGACGTTTTCTTCCCTCAAAACAAGATTAACTGGAAACTTTACGTTGATCTTCTCATATAAGGTTCCTACATTGCCAGTTGCGAACTCTATGATTACTAAGATCTAAGAGGAAATTTTATTTTACTTTATATTATTACCACATACAGCTAGTTTTAATGATAAGGTTATAAGGTATTAAAACTGGCACAAAATATTTATCCTAACCTGCATGTGTATGACATACATGTACGCTGTGTCCATCTTATATAATGACCTAGTACTATCATAGTTTGATTCCATTTTTCATGTTGTTCCTTAACGATAACAAATGATAGAGTATACTGCTGCCTCCTGTGATTTTGTCCAGTTTTTTGTCACACTTGCTTGAAGCATGGCTCTATATACATGTAGGAGTCCACCCTTTTACCCATTTTCCTGTTTGTTCATCCATTCCTCAAGCCACTGACAGCATTTGCAACCACCCTAACTATCACCCTGATGTACAAGTGCATTTCTTGAGAATTATAAGTGCTTCATTCCTGATGTAGCAACTTGCATCTAGGGATAGCAATACAAGCATTCATATATGACCTTGACATACACTTCATGGTTCACTGACTGTAAACTATTGTGTCAACCAAGACTTTCCTCCATGTGGTCAAGTCCATTTCTCAAGAACTATTAGAACTTCATAACTGATACTTGGTACAAAGTAACATCTAAGGATGGCAGCTTTAGTGCAGGCATCCATTTTTTTGCACTTGACCTACTTTTTATAGTTCACTGACTTTGTGAACTATTGCAGCCACCCTTACTTTCACCCAAATGTTCAAGTGCATTTCTCAAGTTCTAACTATAAGAGCTTCATGGATCATACTAAGTGCAAAGTTGCTTCTAGCGATGGCAACTTCATTGCAAGCATCCATATTTGACCTTGATCTCATGTCATGGTTCACTTACTTAGAGAACTATTGTATCAAGCCTAGCTTTTAACCCAATGTTCAGGTCCCAAGAACTATAAGAGAATCATTAATTATACTTGGTACAAACTTGCATCTTAGGATGACAACTTTGGTGCAAGCATCCACTTTTCACCTTGACATGCATTTCAAGGTTCACTGACTTTGTGAAAATTTCCCCTTGGCTGAGCTTTTGTTTTAAGGAAATCAGGATGATTTCATCTTGAGGTAGTTTCCTGATTAAAAAGTCTATGTATAGATAGAAGTAAGGATGCCAAGTTGCTGCCACTGTTCTCAAACAATAAGGGATTCTTACAAAGCATTTGAAACTTATTTAAGCCTTATTGGAGCTGGAGAAGTGGTGGAAAGAGAGGACTAAACCCTCCTCTCTCCATTATTCAAGACATTATACCAAATTTGATAAGCTCAGTTACACAGATTTGGCATGAAGTTTAACCCTTTTTGTACTGAATGGAATCTTCTTCCTTATATATAGCATGAGCCCATTTCAAAATTTAGGGGTGTCAAGTTGTGTTTTCTTCAAAATTGATTAGGAAAATGGCTGAACGTTTTTGAAAACAGTGTAGGCCCTGTTCAGACGTCTGATCTGGGCCTGCACCATTTGCCAGAAGTACCCATTTCGGGGTTTCTGGTACTAAATGGGTTAATGGCCCAGCTGTGGGCCGCTGTTAAGCCTATCAGCTTACCTTGCAAGGCTTATAAGAGGCAAATTCTGCCACTGGCGAATTCAATAGATGCAGATCAACCCTTGCATGTGTGCAATTGGATAGTACACTGACCCAGGTTAAAATGGTCATTTACCACGAATTAGCATGTTTTCCTTGGTATTCTATGGACCTGGGACCATGGTTGGCCAGGTTTGTAAAATGGCACCACAACCCCATAATTTGATGACCATGGTCATTTACCATGGTCCCAGGTGAAAATGATGGTCAGTTGACCATGAACACTATGGTAGACAATGGCCAATCTTTGACCATGGTTTTGACGAGACCACAAAAAACCATGGGCAGACATTTTTATATTCACTTAATGTACAATGTATAGGAACCCTACCAAGATGAAGGAAATCTTCCAGTTCAAGATGCCTGCCACTCATATTTTATGACATTCAAATGAATGCTCTTTAAGCCCGCAGACCAACAGGCAGATAAATGTACTAAACAATCTTGATCAAATTCTGTTGACAGCAATCTCGAAAATCATCTCTAAGAGGTGGTCAAAGAGTGGATACAAAACTTACACATAGGTGGTAAGCTACATACATGCTTCTTGTCTACATAAAAATGAATAAGTAATTAATTCAAATAATTAGAATTTTTTGGTAAATGAATATAAATTTGAAAAAAAAAAAATAAATAAATATCAAGGGAGGATATAAATTTCAGTTGAGGCTACTGAACCTTCACACTTGAACTAAATCAGACTGGCCAGTGTCCAAGGACATTGTGCTTTGACCTCCCTTAGCATCCACTGAATCCATGAATAATGTCCAGACTGTCCACTGAGTCTATTGCAAATGCCCAATGGGTTTACTGACATGGTCCACTTAGTTTATGGACAATTCTAAGGGAGGGTGATTTTTTAACAGACAGCCAAAAGCCTTAAAGCCAAAGCTGGAAAAAAATTCAAATGTTAAATCTTGCTGTTATGGATTAGAGTGTTGTATTTTATACACTGTTATTTAACCAGAGCTAAATTTGATCATGGTCCACATGAAGCTATGTTGGCCATGGTAGACCATGATTAGGTGGAAATTTTATGACAGTTGAGTCTGTTGATTTTGTTTGTTTGTTTGATTTGAGGTTTAACGTCCCCGTCAACACTGTAAAGGTTATTTTGGAGGCGTTGCTTCCAATTTTGTGGGACTTTTACCCGACATTGAGATGAACTGACTTCTCAAGCCGTGTCGCCCAATGAAACCAATAGGGTTTATTAGCATGGACGGTCCGCCTCGCACCGAGGTTCCTGGACAGGCTTAGATCCTCTAAGCGGTTTACCAGTACTAGTGTGCGGGCCGGATTCAGCTCTGCGTGGAAGCATCATGCAGCCCATATATTTCTTCAAGCCCCTATGGGCGGGGGCCATGAGTCTGTTGACCATGATCAACCATGGTCAATGACCCTAGTAATTTTGACACTGGTTTCTACTAACGAGCAGCCATGGTCTGCTATGGACAACCACGGTAGACCATGGTTAGTTGGACATTTAGGACAATTGACCATTATTATCCATAGTTGACCATAGTAGTACTGTGTTTTTTACCCCCTTTCAAACCACTGATAACCATGGTTTTGTTTGTTTGAATTGAGGTTAAACGGCCCTGTCATCACTGTATACCTCATTTTGGAGAGGTTGCTTGCAATTTTGTGGGACTTTTACCCAAAACTGAGGTGAAATGACATCTCAAGCCGTGTCGCCCAATGAAACCAATAGTGTCTACAAACATGGACGGTCCGCTTTGCATCGCTTTGCCTGGGCAGGCTTAGATCCTCTAAGTGGTTTACCAGTACTCGTGTGCGGTCGGTTTCAGCTCTGCATGGAAGCACCATGCAGCCCATCTATTTCTTCAAGCCCCGATGGGCAGGGTCGACAACCATGGTGACCATGAAAAAAAAATGTAATACAGACACTCTATATTTTATACTATCAGACAACATGCCATGAAAAAAGGTAGACCATCAACACCATGATGACCATGGTCAACCATGGTTACTATTTCACTTGGGGGTACTTCTAGTGTCTATATATGAAATTTAAAGATTTGCTAGTCTTGGCTGAGCTGACTGGTTTTGGTCTAACTGGCTGCAACCCCATTACACAGTTTGTGGCATCAGGTTGCAATAGAACATCTCTCTGTACTTCATCATAGTGCACTTTATATTATTTCCTTAGGGATCATCATTCATCAGGTATATTCCAGGTTTTATAAAAAATAAAACGGGTTACTGATGAGGTCTAATTGGCTTGTTTGCTATACAGTACTGCACGTGTCCATAATCAATGAGAGCAAGGTAAAAGACTTCATGTTCTATGTTTTCCAAGACAAGGCCTGAGCAGGTGATAAAGTTCAGAAGAACTGTTGATGTCACCCAAATGTCGGCATCAGCTTTCACGTCCATGTCCTGCTCACTTTAAAGTTTTACATAACAGTTCATATTTCATTTATCACTTGCCAACTAACATTTCGTCTTTGGAATATAATTATTTTATAGGGGTAGGGCTTAGGAGTCACATTAACCCTGTCATATCTGGAGTTTAATAATTTACAAACTACGATAAATTGAATGTTTTGGGCATACAAAAATCTTTTCAAAAAAGAGATAGTTCAAACTTCTGAGGTTTACTCAAAATGCCAGTTCAGGATGATTTATGGATATATTTGCACTATTATGTTATTGAAGGGAATGGTGTATGTGTAAACTTATTACAGTTGACTCTAATGAATACACACAACACACCTTTCAAGATAAAATAAAAAACATCACCATTTATTTTCCTAGAAATATGGCTATCTGGAGCTATGGAAAGAATTCTTTAGGACTCCAGAACAAGTTTGAATTAACAATAATAGATGAACCATCTGTGTTTGAGTTATCAAGGGTTAAACTTCTATTCCCCTTCAGCCCCCAGGGCCATTTCCGATTCAGTCCCCAGGGTCCGGGGGCAGGGTTTAGGGTTCAAAAATTAGGTCACACTCACTTGAAGCAAATTTTTAAGTTCATATCTTAGCAGTTACTTACCAGAACCCTTCAGTGTTTGGAATATAATCATAAAATCATATAAAAACTTCATTAAAGAATTGCTTTAAAAACCTTTCAGGTATTGATGTGTAGGTAGGTAAGGCGCGAACAGATGAGCTATGCTATCTTGTAACAGCTCTTGTCTTTTTTGCTAGGTGTTCCTTTAAAAGTATTAAAGTTTGAATGCACAGAGGAAGGTTCTTTGCAGAAAATATGAGATTGACAGAGTCCATTGAGGCAACATAAACCATTACGAAAACATGCCTATTCAAATACATTGTAAATTTTACAGCCGAAAAAAAACACAGAAAAAAAAACGAAAATTTTAAGATGAAAAAATGTGACTGCTCTAAAATATAGATTGTGGGTACACGTTAGAACTGGCTCATTGAGGTGGTTCTAATGAGTACCCACAATCTACATTTTCGCCAGAAATAAGAAAAATAATGTTTACCCCTGTAAACCCCAGTTTTACTGTATAAAAGTGGGGTTCAAGGGGTCAGAATTATATAGGCGTGTTTTCGTGATGACTAATGAAGTCATCTCCAAATCTCTAACATGCCTATACCATTAGCAACTCATCATAATTTTGATCTTTTTAATCTTCAATCCACTTTGGTTACAATAAAATGGTTCTCTGGCTTATTTTATTCATTGTACACGTTTGTTTTTCACAACTTGACACTGATCTTCACTGTTTGCCAATGACCCTGATTTATGCATGCTATGCATAAATTGTTTCATAAATATGCATCATGATCTTATCTAACTGAACAGGTTGATAAAAATATGCTTTAATATATTATGCTAAAAGATACCACCTCCTTACCAGCCAAACAACTACAAAAATGTCACCGCAAAACAGTTGTAAGTTGAGTTACCGCTGTTTTGCGGTAAACTTCTGTTGTGAAAATAATGCAAAACGTGGCAAAAAATGTTGTAACTCAAGAGGTTACAAATATCAAAATAATTAGCAGAGCTAAGTAAAATTACATTTTGTCGTGTAATTTCCTTGGTGATTATAAGTTTATATTCTAAAACACAACCCAGCACAATGACTATTTATGAAAAGAAACAGTTTTTTGCTTCTCCTGTAAAGTTTTCAAAAACGGAGTTACCGCAGTTTTGCGGGCAGCCCTCGAAATACGAGTCAACCGTCACTATTCAAATCATAAAGAACAGTATAATAAAAATACAGCTTCAGATAAAGAAGCAAACCGGTAAAGAGGTTAATATAGGAATCATTTTCATGGAAGGTTATGTTTGGTCATAAAAGGTTGTGTGGCTTTTATGCCGAGCGCTCTCCCGCTTTGTTTTTGGTTGGCAAGGGCCTTTTGTGCCTGCAGCAGGTGCAGAATGGTGACTTTTTCGTCTTTTATTAACTACAGTAGAACTTCGATGGCTCGAACAACGATGGCTCGTTTACCATGGATGAGTCGAACCCGTTCTTGAGCCCCTAGCGAAATCTTATACATAAGAAACAGTGGGGGTTAATTAAGGAGATTTTAGTCTTTTATCTTGCAAATGTATGCTGTGTGTACTCATTAGAATTCTAATGAGTACACACATCATACATATTTATTATCGACACCGAAAAGATGTGTAAAAGTATCTCGTTATGCCTCCTGACAGTAACCTCAGTGGCTCGAACTACCCCTGTCTCGAACAGATTTTCCAGGTCCCAAAGGTGTTCGAGCCATTGAAGTTCGACTGTATTTCCTTTTCCTAATGCCTAATCTCTTGGGAGACGGCTTAGGATGGACGGTTAACTAAGAACTCGGCTGTTGCTCCGTCGGCTGTTGTAAGTTACTATTGTGGTAGCGATCTAACTAAATAGATCATGCAATTAACCCAGACACCAAGGGAAAGAAACACAAACATGAACCAACTTGACACTAATGGAAACATCACAAGCGGAAAGCCAAAAGGAAAGTTATTTTCCCATAAAGTGGTCCATTGGCTATCAAAAGCAAAATAATATAAGCGATACAAACACTCAAAGACAAGCCATAACAAAAATTAACCACGACAGACTAACCGCATTGGAACGGTCAGTGAAACGAATTCCTCTGGGGGCTTAAATCGATTTTACGTGGCCACAATGCCCGCCCTTACTTCAGTCGCGATTTAGACAAATTCTGTGTTCAGTCCGCATGAATGCCTCCCAACTTATCAGTGCAACATCTTCGTGAACACAAAAATCAATCATATACAGAGATGAAACAACGGTGAGGACTCAACAGCAAGAAACCACTGAAATGCTGGAGCAAAAGATAACCAACAGTTAGACTCCCAAGTACTTGTATACCGCCTAGAAAGTCTATGTCCTGCCAGGAACAGTGCATTTAACTGTCTGGCCCCATATGACCATAGCTGTTGACTGCGTCAAAAAACCACAGAGCATAACATCACCAGTCTTGTTTCAAAGCTATACTGTAGGTATTTGTTGTCCTCATTGTGTCGATTCCAAGTAAAACCAACAACATACAACAAATCAAAAGTATCACGAAATTATCTTAAGTGCTATTTTTAATATGGAAAATTAAAAAGAGAAACGATCAGGAACTGATACAATCAGATCCCAAATTCTTCTCACATGGGAAAGAGGTCAAAAAATGGAGTGACGACAGTGAACAAAACAGACAACAGGTAAACCGAGGCAACAGCTCTTTCCCAAACAGATGGTGATCAACTTTACTAAAAAAGGAGCAATATACAAAACTGGGAAAAAGAATCAGAATCAACAACATGACAAACATTAAACTGGAAGGACAAACGTAAATACAAATGAACAACCAAAAAGGGAGAAGAATAAGAATAATCAACATAACAACATATATGATTAGGGAAAGAATCAGAACCACTACTACAAAATATGAAGGAACCGCAGCAAAAGCACCGACTTGGAATGGTCAGTAGATTTACTGGTGGGTTTGAGCTAACATTAAGGGATCCCAACTTATTTGATTCAAACAAGTATTTTAGAGGGAAAGTGACTTTTTTTGGCCTCCCTCTATTGGTGTTTTCATTAAGGTCTATTAATTCATGTTTGTGTTTCTCTCCCTTTGGTGTCTCTTATGGGAGCTGTGGGTTAATTCTGATTCCTGATCATTGCCTTCTTTTCTGTTTACGTTGGTCCACGTGAAGGTTTTCTAGCTCACTAGTGAATCAACTCGTTGAACAAAGAAATCACAATTAATAAAATAGAAGCGGAGGCAATGATCAGGAATTGATACAATCAACCCACAGCTCCCATCAGAGACACCAAAGGGAAAAGACACACAGACATGAAACAACAGACCCTAATGGAAACACCAACAGCGGAAAGCCAAAAGGACAGTTACTTTCCCACAAAATAGTCAATAAGCTATCCAAAATAAAATAACATTAGCGACACAAACACCCAAAAGACAAACCATAACAATAATAAACCGCGGCAGAAGAACCGCCTTGGAACGGTTAGCGGAAACGAATTCAACTAGGGGGGGGTCTTAAATCGATTTTACGTCTCCACAATTCCCGCCCTTACTTCCGTCGCGATTTAGACAAATAATTTGTTCAGTCCGCATGAAGGCCTCCTAACTCATCAGTGCAACATCTCCGTGAATACAAATAATCAAACAACCACAGAGATGAAACAACGGTGGGGACTCGACGGCAAGAAACCACTGAAATGCTGGAGCAAAAGAAAACCAGCAGTTACACTCCAATGGGCCCGACCAGAGACAGAACATCAGGCACCAACCAACGTTACCCTGAATAAGATCTCTCTAATTCTCAATAAAATATGTTCTATAGAAGGGTTATCCTTTGGAAGCAAAGAATACACCACAGAACCGGAAAATATAAAGTGTGCATGTTTTCTGGACCAGACTAGCTAGTTTCGGTCAACCAGGCCTCATCAGTGACCCTCAAATATTTTCAAATTCCACAATGGTATCAATGATCCCAAAGGACATGAAAATATAAACTAAACTATGATGTAGGGCCTTTACGTTGGAACCGTCATAGAATCTGAGGACTGACCCACCGGCGTGCAATTAAAGAGGGAAGCAAAGTTGTCAACCGTGTTTGGGTTAACTACCATGCATGTATGTTGACACAAGCATGAAGGCTCGACAGTAAGTTGCGCTGAGCCATCCAGTGCTGAACACAACGCCACGGGAGCATTGTAGCAAAGAAAAAAAAACAGCAGTTGAATCCCGTTGGAACAAGCAACAGACATAAAAGTTCCGGCTCCGATCAACTAATAAATAGCTTTAAGCCAAAGTCATCATGGAGTCTGAACCCCAATCAACCGGCATGCAATTAAAGAGGTAAGCATAGTGTCCCCTGGAGCAAGACGAAGTACTTGATGATGGATAGTATCTAAAGTTTTCAAATAGGACTTTCAAACAGAACGATATGCGACAGACCAATCATAAAAAAGTCCCTGTATTACTTTTTTATTGTGATTTCAATGTCTTTCCCATTTCCTTGTATTACTTGTACATGTATATTGTTATTTCCAGGTGATTTCTCTTCTTAAATGTGCTACACAGCCAGCTGTGTCTAATATAGAACTGGAATGGGACCTACCTGAGGGTATTACTGCAGCACCAATACCGAGCCAGCCGCCAACATTTATTGGCATTGGTGAAAGACTTTGCCTTTATACTCTACTCACAGGGGGAAGACTAAAGGTGAGGATGTTTGAATCAGGCATATATAAATAGAGTGAGTGTTCATGTATTATTGAGTTTATTAAACGAGTCGAGGAAAAGGGATAAAATGCAAGGCTTCATGGAGCAGTTTTTCTTTTCCTCAACGAGTTCAATAAATTTAATAATAAATAAGCACGAATGCAAGGTTCTATTTATCATATGAGATTTAAAAGGCATTTAATTCATGGTTTGTTTTCAAACAATTCAATTATCCGTCGTTAGTATTCGCGACGTCGTTAAGGACGTTTTGCGTGTAACGTTACACGACTTATCTAACTAATTTATATATTTAATCCACTAGTACATTACCGAATTTATTACATGGCGTTATTACATTCTTAGACGCGATGACGTGTGATAAAAAAGAATACAGGAGTTGTCAGCTCTTATATGAGCGGTCGTTTGTTTGTCCCCACGGAATGTTATACGAACACGGAGCCGCCGAAAAGAAACTAACCATCAGAGACACATAAATATTATGCATCTTTCCCATTCATGTCATCTCTTACTTATCTACCTACTTTTCATGCTTTATGTAGCAATCTATATAGTCTATATGCGTATCTTCGTTTCATGAACACCTAGGCTTCATTACCATCACATTTATTCTGTTCTGATTAAACCTCTATGACGAACACTGATGTACCCTGTCCACCCTTTTATGCCCCCCCCCCCGCCATTCGAAGAATGTTGTTAGGACATATAGTGTTGCCCCTGTCCCTGTCTTTCCGTCCGTCTGTTCGTGCGTGCGTGCGAAACCTAAACATCAACATATTTTCAGACGGGGGCATTCAGGCCGGAACACATTTCTAGTCTGATTTTTGACCTATTGTTTTTACTTGCATAGTGTCTAGTCTGTGCATGTAGCTCTCATTCTAGAACGAAGAGTCCACTAGGTTAATAAACCTCTTTTGCATTAAGGTCTATCGGAACCCGAATTTTATGGTAACTTAGTATATAAATTCAGAAAAATATATATAACCGCAAACGCCTTCAGCACCTTTATTTCGTAAAATCATTCTTCGATATAAAAAGATTGGGTACAACATAAATGTTATACGACAGACTGCATGCATGGTAGTTAACCCAATCACGGTTGACAACTTTGCTTCCCTCTTTAATTGCACGCCGGTGGGTCAGGCCTCCGATTCTATGACGGTTCCAACGTAAAGGCTTATGTTGGTCGGTATCTGATGCTCTGTCTCTGGTCGGGCCCATCGGAGTCTAACTGTTGGTTTTCTTTTGCTCCAGCATTTCAGTAATTTCGTGCTGTCGAGTCCTCACCGTTGTTTCCTTTCTGTGGTTGATTGGTTTTTGTGTTCACGGAGACGTTGCACTGATGAGTTAGGAGGCCTTCATGCGGTAAGTAAGGGCGGGGATTGTGGCCACGTAAAGTCGATTTATGCCCCCCAGTGGAATTCGTTTCCGCTGACCGTTCCAAGGCGGTTCTTCTGTCGCGGTTTATTTTTGTTATGTTTGTCTTTTGGCTTTCCGCTGTTTCATGTTTGTGTTTCTTTCCCTTTGGTGTCTCTGATGGGAGCTGTGGGTTAGTTGTATCGATTCCTGATCATTGCCTCAACTTCTACTCGTAATGCATATAATGAATAGTTTTACATATCTAGTGTAGATATCATTTCTTTTATGTTTTAGCTCACCTGATCCGAACGCTCACACGTGAGCTTATAGTATGGTAAGGCTCCGTTGTTTGTCAGTCAGACTGTCTGTCTGCCTGTCTGCGTGTGTGTCTCTCTGTCTTTCAACATTTACAAACATCTTCTCCTTCGACACCACTGGGACGACTGAAGTCAAATTTCATGTGGAGCATCCATGGGTTAGGGGAACAAAAGTTTGTTAGCGGGGTCCAGATCACATGACCAAGATGGCTGCTATGCCCATACAAATTTAAAAGCTTCAAAAATCTTCTTCTCCGGAACCAGTAGGCCGATAGGCATCAAACTTGCCATGTAGCACTGGGAACTCAGGATCCGTCATAGTTTGTTCCAATGATGACCCCGAATGATCTTGATCTCTTTTACGCAAAATTCAGATTTGGACACATAGACTTGTGTATGGGAAAAGACTAAACTGAGTGTATTTTGAAAGTATTGCAGCCTTTCTTCTGAACATTGGTAGAGACAGTAAGATAAATGATTGAATGAAACTACATGAGTATACAAGGTCTAGCCATCCCTTGACCTTGACCGAAAGGCATCCAGATATGAAAATTAAAACAAATTTTCCACAGAAACAACAGGGCCATTTGTACCCAAATTTCGCATGAAAAGTAGAAATAAAACAAAGATCAGGAATCGATACAATTAACTTACTCCCCCCATCAAAGACACCAAAGAGAAAGAAACACAAACATGAAGTGACCAGACCACAATGGAAACCTAAACAAAGGAAGGCCATAAGGACAGTGACTTTCCCATAAAATGACCAAATGGCCATCCAAAATAAAAAGACACAAGTGATGCACACAGTAAGTACCAAACAACAACATAAATAAACCACCACAGAAGAACCGCCCCGGAACGGTCAGTGGAAAGAACTCCACCGGGGGGCCCAAACCGACCCCACATGGCGACAACCCCCGCCCTCACCTCTGTCGCGGTATACACTAATTTTGTTTAGTCCGCATGAAGGCTTCCTAACTCATCAGTGTAACTTCTCCGAGAACATACAAATAAAAAAATTACAGAGATGAAACAAGGTTGAGGACTCGACAGCATACAACAACAGAATTGCTGGAGCAAAAGAAAACCAACAGTTAGACTCCGAGGGGCCCGAACAAAGACAGAGCATCAGGCGCCAACCAACATAAAGAATACTAAAATAAAATAAAATTCCATTTATGTTTTTACGCTGAAACCGTCATATAATCTTAGGCCCGACCCATCGGTGTGCAATCAAAGAGGGAAGCTTTAAGGAACAAGGAAATGAAAATTAATAAATATGAGCCTGATCGCATGACCAAGTTGGCTGCCATGCTCACCTAAGGTTAAAATCTTTCAAAAATCTTCTACTTGGTATGTAGCATTGGAGTTTCGGACCCATAATAGCTTGTTAAAAAGATGACCCCCGGATAGTTTATGCCAAGTCTAAATTTAATCCAATAGACATTTATATGGGAAAAAGTAAAAACCATGTATTTTTCGGAATCTTTTGAAGCCTGTGATCCGAAAATGGCAGATCCAGTTAGTTAATTAGTTAAATGAATAGATGAAACAACATGTGTTTTAATGGTTAAGGTCTGTTTTGACCGTGGCCAAAGTCATTCAGATATGAATATTAAAGCTTACTTTCCGCAGAAACCACTGGGCTATTTTTAATCAAATGAAAGCTTTTAGGAGTATTGAAATGAAAATCAATTAATTTGAGTTTGGTCACATGACATGCTCAAATAAGATAAAATCGCTTAAGAAATCTGTTTTCTCTTGAACCAATGGGCTGATTTTCATAAAACTTTGTTTGCAACGTCTGAGACTGAAGCCAGTTATAATTTATGCAACTGATGACCATCGGATGACCTTGAATATATTATTTTGTTTTGGATAGCCAATTGGCCATATTGTGGGAAAGTAACTGTCCTTTTTTGTTTTCGGCTATTGATGTTTCCATTAGGGTCTAGTTGTTTCATGTTTGTGTTTCTCCCCCTTTGGTGTCGCTGATGGTGTTAACGCAATAAATTAGTCCATATTTACTCTAGTAGGTTTATTGGTTACCCTGGGAGAAGTTAAACTGATGTAACGTCATAACGTCGTTACCATGGTATTGATGACGTCATAGTTAAGATAGTGTAGAGTAGCTTCCCCTGGATAATGTGCTTACAATTAACAGATGAGAGCTGTGGATTAATTGTATCGATTCCTGATCATTGCCGTCACTTCTATTTTGACCTATTTTACGCCAGGGTCAATCACGGTCAAGTAAGATTTTGTATTAAGCAAAAGTCAAAACCATGTATTTTTAGATATTATTTCAGCCTATGATCTGGAAATTGGAAGATGCAGTTAGCTAAAGTAGTTATTTAAACTTCAGGACTGTACAAAATCAAGGTATTTTTTTACCTTGGCAAAAGGTCATTTAGATATAAAAATAGAAACAAACTATTTTCCACAGTAACAACTGGGCCAGTTGCAATCAAATTCATCTGAAAACCTTTTGGAACAAGGAAATGAAAATTAATTAATATGAGATTTGTATAATTGCTAATTTGGCCGCATGCCCATATAAGGTAAAATACTTTCAATATTTTTTCTTTTCTCCAAGAACCAATTGGTTGATTTTCCTGTAACGGGGTATGTAGCAATTGGGACTCGATCAAATTATTGTTTGTTCAATTGTCGATCCCTGGATGACCTTGACATATTTGAGACTAAGGTCAAATGCGGTCACATAGGCTTTGTGTATGGGAAAAAGTCAAACTTGCATTTTCGCAATAGTTGTAGATGAAGGTAGCTAAATAAGAAAATTATACTTTATGAGTATTAAAGGAAAAGCTCATCTAGATATGAAACTATAAACAATAATTTAGTAAGAAAGCACGGGTCTATATGTAATCAGATTTCAGGAGGCCTTCATGCGGACTGAACAAATTATTTGCCTAAATCGCGACGGAAGTAAGGGCGAGGATTGTGGCCACGTAAAATCGATTTAAGCCCGCCCCCCCCCCCCCCCCCCAGTGGAAATCTTTCCACTGACCGTTCCAAGGCGGTTCTTCTGTGGCGATTTATTTATGTTGTTGTTTGTTTCTTACTGTGTGTATCACTTGTGTCTTTTAATTTTGGATGACCATATGGCCATTTTGTGGGAAAGTCACTGTCCTTATGGCCTTCCTTTGTTTAGGTTTCCATTATGGTCTGGTCGCTTAATGTTTGTATTTCTTTCCCTTTGGTGTCTTTGGTGGGTGGAGTAAGTTAATTGTATCGATTCCTGATCTTTGTTTTACTTCTACTTTTCATATGGAAGCTTTGAGGAGCACGAAAATGGAATTCAATGAAAATGAGGTCCCATATGACAAATATGGCAGCCATACCAAACCCTTTTTTTTTAAAAAAAAGCAATTGGGCATATCAAGGCCAAATTTACATATGAAGCCTTAAAAGAATGGAGGAACATACGTTTGTTAAAATGGTTTAGGACACGTGTCAAGATAGCTGCCATGGTAAAAACCCTTCAAAACTCTTCTCCTGAGAACCCTTAAGCCCCCATAAATGCCTAGCACTCGGGTGAGCGGTTAAGAACCTTTGATCTTCTCGTTTTATGTATTTTCAGTCATCTGCCAAGAAATGTAGTGTCAACTTAACTGGACAGTATAAAGATAAACAAGTGGACTTCAAGATGGAATTTTCTGTACCTTCAGAATCAGAAATAAACGAGTCCTCTCCACTCCACCGCCTCGCAGCTAAAACGCAAATTAAACTGCTAGAAACAGAGCATTCAGAATTACTGGGTGATGGTAGGTCATCCCTAGACGTCATACGAATACGTCTGTTGTATAATGATATACATTACTTGCTATGACGTCACGTTGAGGTAGTAACGTGGCCACGTAAAATTGATTTAAGGCCCCACCCCCACCAAGTAAAACATCGTGTTCCAAAGTATTTTTCTGTCTTGGTTAATTATTTTTAAAGTTCGTCTTTGCATATGCATTTTGCTTACAACTTTTTATTTTGGCTAGACGTTTGGCCATTTTGTGGAAAAGTTACTGTCCTTTTGGCTTTCCGCTTGTGTTATTTTCATTATAGTGAAGTTTTTGTCCCCACCCCTTCCGGACTTGAGTGGGGGAGACTAGTAATAACTCCGTTCGTCCGTACGTCCCTCAGTCCGGGTGAACAAGCGGGCACATATTCGGTAGATATGAGTTGGGTACCCGCGGTTTATTCTGTTAGTGTCCAATAAAATACCCATCTAATTTAATGGAACATGCTGGGTACTTGTGCGAATTTGTTGGGACATGATTGACACTTTTAGGCAAAAAAATAACATTGAAGTACCCCAAAAGTGCCCGTCTGTACGAACTTTGTCTCCGAAACTCCTCCTACATTTTCAAGGGATTTTAATGATACTGAGTATTTCTAAGTGCATTGTTAGCAGTTGCTGATTGCACTTATGTACTGCGTCTGCCGATTCTTCATCTGTGAACGTAGACGTTATTCTGTTGTTAAAATCTCCGATTTGACCTGAAATACGTGAAACCCTGACTGTAAAATGCAGTACGTCGGGCAAATTAATTGTATGTTGTATCCATGAACGCTATTGTAGAATGAGTAAGTCTTAAAAACTGACACTTTCCTGTATAAATTCTACAGCTAGATTTAAAATTATCTAACGACACGAAACTTAATAAGAATGGATTAAATCATAACAGACTACTTTTTGGGGCTTTAATGACAACATTTACGATGAGGGTGATATGTCTAAAATGCCAGATTTCGACATTTTCACGCTTCTGGAATATCGAAACCGTAACATATGATCAGGAATCGATACAATTAACTCACACCTCCCACCAGAACACCAAAGGGAAAGAAACACAAACATGAAATAACAGACCCCAAAGGAAATTCTACCAGCGGAAAACCAAAAGGGCAGATACTCTCCCCAAAAATGGGCAACTAGCTGTCCAAACTAACAAAATATACGCGATAAACACATTTAAAGACGAACTGAAACAAAATGAAGCTCGGGAGAAGAACCGCCGTGGAACGGTAAGTGAAAGGGGACTAAATCAATTTTACGCGGCCGCAATCCTCACCCTCACTTCTGTCGTGGTTTAGACAAAAAACAGTTCTACTGAAGGCTTCCTAACTTATCAGTGCTACATCTCCAAGAACATAAAAATTAAGCAACTGCAGAGATGAGACAACGGTTTGGACTCGACAGCCTGAAATAACTGAAATGCTGGAGCAAAGACTACCTCGGTTAGACTCCGATGGGCCCGACCGGAGGCAGAGCTCCCGATCCCCACCAGCATTACCTAAAACTAAATTCCGCTAGAGCCGTCAAAGAATCTGAGGCTTGACCTGCCGGCTTGCAATTAAAGTGAGATGCAAAGTTTTCAACTTTGATAAGGTTAACTGCCATGCATGCAGTCGGTCGTATAACACAACACTTATATTGTATCCAAACTTTTTGAATTGGGCACTAAAGTCATTGCAATTATATATTTTTCTGAATTTAATTACCAAGTCATCATAAAATTCGGGTTCCGATAGGCCTTATGTCAGAAGAGATATAAGTCCAACATCGAATTTCAAAACTAAACCGGAATGTCGTCGATAAAAATCAATTTATCTATCTAAGCCCACCCCCCTCCCCACTGACCGTCTATCGTTTTTCATTTTTTGTTATAGTTTGTCTTTGAATGTGTGTATGTGTATTGCTTATATATTTTTGTTTTGGATAGGCATTTTGTGGGAAAGTAACTGTCCTTTTAGCTTTCTGCTAGTGATGTTTCTATTTATTTTATGCTCGGGATTCTTTCCCGTTGGTGTCTCTGATGGGAGGTGTGATTGTATCGATTCCTGACGATCCTGATCATTGCCTTCACCTCTGTTTGCTAGTTATTGTTCCCATGACTTGACGGATCATGTCATATCGAGGTCATGCTCAGCTGCTTTTTATACGCCCGTTTGAAAAACGGTCGTATTATGTTATGCCCCGCCGTCCGTCCGTCTGTCCGTCCGTCCGTCTGTAAACTTTATGTTTCCGGATAACTTCTCCTACAGTTTACATCCAATCAAGCTGAAACTTCATACATAGTTAGACCATAATGCTGAGCAGCGCATATTATTTTGAGATTACGGTCCACCAAATATTAATAGAGTTATGCCCCTTTGAAATTTATTGTAAACTTTTCGTTTCCGGATAATTCCTTCTACAGTTACATCCAATAAAGCTGAAACTTAATATATATTATTTGACCATGATGTGGGGCAGCGCATATTGTTTTGGGGTTGCGGTCCACCTAATAATAATAGAGATATGCCCTTTTGAATTTTTTGTAAACTTTTCGTTTCCGGATAACTCCTCCTATAGTTTGCATCCGATCACGCTGAAACTTCAAATATAGTTAGACCATGATGTGGGGCAGAGTATATTGTTTCGGGGTTAGGGTCCACCAAATATTAATAGAGTTATGCCACTTTGAAATTTTTTGTAAACTTTTCGTTTCCGGATAATTCCTTCTACAGTTACATCCAATAAAGCTGAAACTTAATATATATTATTTGACCATGATGTGGGGCAGCGCATATTGTTTTGGGGTTACGGTCCACCTAATAATAATAGAGATATGCCCTTTTGAAATTTTTGTAAACTTTTCGTTTCCGGATAACTCCTCCTATAGTTTGCATCCGATCACGCTGAAACTTCAAATATAGTTAGACCATGATGTGGGGCAGCGTATATTGTTTCGGGGTTAGGGTCCACCAAATATTAATAGAGTTATGCCACTTTGAAATTTTTTGTAAACTTTTCGTTTCCCGATGTCTTCTCCTACATTTTACATTCGATTTAGCTAAAACTTCATATATAATTAGACCATGATGTGGGGCAGCGCCTATTGTTTGGAGTTATGGTCCACCAAACAGTTATAGAGTTATATCGCTTTGATATTCTGTAAACATTTTGTTTCCGGATAACTTCTCCTACATTTTAGATCCGATGATGTTGTAATTTTACATACAGTATGACCATGATATGTAGCCGTGCAAATTATTTCGACGTTACGGTCTGTCAAATATTACCAGATTTTTCTAAACATTCCGTTTCCTGATAATTCCTGTTACATTTTACATCTGATGAAGCTGAACAATTACATGTAGTAAGACCATGATGTGGAACAGTGTATAATATTGTGAGGTTATAGTCCGCAAAATATTACAAGAGTTATTCCCCTTTCATATATTTTACTTCCGGATAATGCCTCCCACATTTTACATCTAATGAAGCTGAAACTTTACTTATAGTTTGACTATTATATGGAGCAGCGAATATTATTTCAAGGTTACAGTCCACCATTTATTGCCAGAGTTATGCCTATATTATTATCCACCAAATATTACCGACCATGAAAATTTGTTGGAGACGGGTAGTTTGAGCCACTGAGGGTTATTAATAGTGCCAGGTTAGAACATATGGGGCACATATTGTTCCTTTTTTTTGGTTACATTCCACAAACCCAAACTTCAAAAAAAAAGTCAGTATATGTATGCTCCAACTTACTAATGGCCACGGGCGTATAATGCACCGCTTGCGGAGCTCTTGTCACCAGATGTATGGCCCTTTGGCAATTGTTTAACAGTAAGCATTGTCGGTGTATTTTGAATAGCTGATTTGCCTTGTACACAGAGGGCCAATCAGAGTTCGTCTCATTCCAGTTGTTTCATGCTGTATTTGTCAAAACCGCGAAGGAAGTAAGGGTGAAGATTGTGACCACGTAAAATCGATTTAAGCACCCCCAAGTGAAATTCTTTTCACTGACCGTTCCAAGACGGTTCTTCTGTCGCGGTTTATTTTTGTAATAGTACGTCTTTGAATGTGTTAATCGCTTATATATTTTTTGTTTTTGGATAGCCAGTTGGCCAGAAGCCTCCATGCTTAGTGGTTATGCTAGTCGCCTTGTAAACCTGGGGTCGCAGGATCGATTCCGGGCTTCTCCAGAATTTCGGATGAGTCTCCTAACCGAGATCACGTCTCCGTATGAACTTAGATGTTGATGAGACGAAAAACTCACACACTCAGCCAGTTTACCATTTTATTGGGAAGGTAACTGTCCTTTTGGCTTTCCTCTAGCGATGTTTTCATTAGGAACAACAGACCATAATGGAAACATTAATAGCGGAAAGCCAAAAGGACAGTTACTTTCCCACAAAACGGCCAATAGGCTATCCAAAAGAAAATAATATAAGCGACACAAACACACAAAGACAAAGCATAACAAAAATAAACCACGGCAGAAGAACCGCCTTGGAACGGTCAGCGGAAACGATTTCCACTGGGGGGCTTATCCATTTTACGTGGCCACTATCCTCGCCCTTACTTCCATTGAGATTTAGACAAATAATTTGTTCAGTCCGCATGAAGGCCTCCTAACTCATCAGTGGCACATCCCCGTGAACACTAATAATCAAAGAACCACAGAGATGAAACAACGGTGAGGACTCGACAGCAAGAAAACACTGAAATGCTGGAGCAAAAGAAAACCAACAGTTAGACTCCGATGGGCCCGACCAGAGACAGAGGGTCAGGTACCTACCAACATTACCTTGAATTAGATCTCTCTAATTCTCAATAAGCCTTTACGCTGGAACCGTCAAAGAATCTGAGGCCTGACCCACCAGCGTGCAATTATAGAGGGAAGCAAAGTTGTCAACCGTGAGTGGGTTAACTTCCATGCATGCAGTCTGTCGTATAACATTTATGTTGTACCCAATCTTTTTATATCGGAGAATGATTAAATGAAATTTGGTGCACCAGTCCTTGAGGTTATATATTGTTCTGAACTTATCCACTAATTCATCATAAAATTCGGGTTCCAATAGACCTTGTTGCAGAAGAAATTTAAGTCCAAAATTGAATTTTGAAATTAAATCAGAATGGTGTCTATAAAAATTTGAAAAGGCTTTGCGTAGTTTATAGTACCGATAACCCCAATTAAGAAGTTTAGCCGTTAACAATTTATTACGAGTGTTGAAGTCAGATGCATGACTACACATTCTGGCAAATCGAATTAATTGCGAAATATAATTGCGATTATAGCGCACGAAGAACATCACCATCCCAAAAAGGATAATTCACAATGTCAAAATCAAAATCATTCGCGTTTATCATAAATTTTGCACGAAACGAAACCGCCTACAATAGATAGATGTAAATCTAAAAACGGGGCCTCGGTATCAGAAGAATTTTCTTTATTTAACTGAAGTTCGTTGGGGGTGAAAATTTGATTGATCAAACCATCGAAATAGGTATTATCAATATTTAATTAATCATCCAAATAGCTAGAAGTGGAGCTAAAAGCTTCAATGATTTCAGACTGGTTTTCAGCAGAAAGGGACATCATGAAAAATAAAAGTAGAGGCAATGATCAGGAATCGATACAATTAACCCACACTGCCCATCAGAGACACCAAGGGTAAAGAAACACAAACATGAAGCAATAGACCCTAACGGAAACACCAACAGCGGAAAGCCCAAAGGACAGTTACTTTCCTACGAAATGGTCAAAAGGCTATCCAAAATAAAATAATATAAGCGACACAAACACCCAAAGACAAATCATAACAAAAATAAACCGCGACAGAAGAACTGCCTTTCTCATAACAAAACAAAAACAGATAAACCACAGGTGGTGCGCAATTAGTACTCATCGGAATACCAACAACTTGTCTAAATAACTTAGTACCAAATCTTATGTAAATATTGTCAAGTAGAAAGGTGAGAGCTTCACACACGTTCTGACATGACCATAAAGTATAATTTTATGCTCTTCAGAAGTGAAAAAAAACATTTCTTACATTACATGCAAGGTAGAGGGAGTCTTCCTATGAAATGCCCATTTAATTAAATCATTAAGTTTTTCTTTTGTAAGATAATGAGGAAGTGTAGTGTAAAGGGTGGAAAAATCATAAGTAGACAGACTTGAAGCACGAAACCGCCTGGATTTCAATTTATTAAAAACTTCATTAGAAATTTTATTGACCAAAACAGATTTCTACCGGATCTTTCGAAGAATTTGTCGCAGGAGTTTATCACATGTTTTTGATGGCAGTAAAACATGAATAATTTGTAGAGTTCAGTGGTAATACAAGAGCTTGAATTTGCAATAAACCGTGCTTTGTATGGTCTTTTATGAAGTTCAGGTAATCAATATAACGCCGGAAGCTTGTCTTCGCCTTCTGTAACACAGACAGCAAACTTGGTGGCTGAATTACAAATGTGGTCGTCAACTAAAGCCCTCTCTACAGCTAAAGGCTGACGTTCGTAGGCCTTAGTACCACCAAGTTCTTGCTGAAGAGTGTTTACATAGTGAAGCCGTCAAAAAACGACCACAATGTTAGCGGCCTTATCAGCTGGAGCCTGCCAAGGCAAAGCGGTGCGAGTCGGCCCGCTCATGCTTATAAACCCTTTTGGTTTCATGTGACGGCAGGGCTTGAGATGTCATTTAATCTCAATGTCGGGTAAAAGTCCCATAAAATTGGAAGCAACGTCTCCATAATGACCTTTACAGCGTTGACGGGACGTTAAACCTTAAATCAAACAAACAAAAGCAGCCCTTGGATGAAGAAAGGGATTGTTTTGATTTTAACGATAGCTCAACCCTTGTGGGTTATTTGTGTATTGTCTCCCAGAGAAAAGGGAGAAAAGAGATAGAAGAGATAGTAGAGGAGATGAAAGTGAGGGACACAGGGGGGGGGGGGGGGGGGCAGAGGAGAAAGAAATGAATGGCAAGGAAGAAACAGAAGAAAACATAACATTCCCCTTTACCCTTACCTGCTGCAAGGACAACAGGTCTTGTCCAACTGTAAGCTGATATTAGTTTGACGTCCCAATGATGGAATATACACGTAACCTTTTGCCTCACCCAACCACTCCCTGAGAGGTCTGTGTTTAATAGTCATATCTATCTTACAGCCACAAAAGCTGCTGTTTGTATTAAACAAGGCCACGATAGGATTGCTACGTTATATCGGTTGCCTATATTTTTACAAAGACCAAACAAAGCGCGGTTTATTACAACTTCAGGTTCCTATACTGGACATTCTAAATTGTTGACTTTATGTAGTGCATCATAGTGCAGATTATATTTTCTGGTCCTTTGTTAATATTGAGTTTATTTTGAAAATAGAGTATTGCTCATATCTTTGTTTTGGATAGCCAAATGGCCATTTTGTAGGAAAGTCACTATTCTTTAAGCTTTCCGCTATTGATCTAGCTATGTCATGTTTGTGTCTCTTTCCCTTTGGTGTCTCTGGTGGGAGGTGCAGGGTTACTGTTTCGATTCCTGATCACTGCTTTCACTTCAATCTTATATGATCATCAGTGAAATATCAATAGTCAAGGTCAACGTATGACCATGGCTCAAGGTCACACGGATTGAGTGAACATTAGAAACCACAGGGACAATCGAAATCATATTTTATGAAGAATATCTATTCCTGAGTGAGTGAGCGAGTGAGTGAGTTGAGTTTTAAATCCTACCAACACCAGAGACAACAAAGGAAAAGAAACGCCAACATGAAATATAAACTAGGCCCTCATGTAAACATCAATAGCAGAAAGCCAAAATGACGGTTGCTTTCCCTTAAAATGGCAAATTGGCTAGCCAAATCAAAAAAAATATAAGTGATACACACACTCAAAAACAAACCATAAAATAAATTGCACTAGAAGAACCGCCTTGGAATGGTCAGTGAATTTCATATGCAGCTTTGAGGGAAGTGCAGAATGATAATATTTATTTGAAGGGCCCAGGCCACATGATCACAATTGCTGCCACACATGTATGGTATAAACTGGAAGAGATTTTTGTCTCTCCAGTACCACTGGGCCAGTTGCAGTTGATATGCAGTATCAGGTGACTAAATAGTATAAAATTACTTTAAATGATGACCTTAGGTTGATGTTCACGCTTACGTTTTATTGAAAATATGGACATTTGGACACTTGAATGGGACAGGTTAACCAATGCATAATTTAGAAAAAAATGCAGTTTAATATATGGATCTATCATATGACGTCGCGTCTGAGAGTGTAATAACGCCATGTAATATTTTCGATAATCCACTAGTGGATTAAATATGCAAATTAGTTACATACGCCCCGTAACGTTACATGTACGACGTCCTTAACAACGTCGCCTTTACTAATGGCAGAATATTGACATTTTTGTAAACAAATCGTGAATAAAATGCGTTTTAAATGTCATATGATAAATAGAATCTTGCATTCGTGCTCATGTATTATTGAATTTATTAAACTCGTTGAGGAAAAGGGATAAAATGCTCGGCAAAGCCTCGCATTTTATCCCTTCTCCTCAACTCGTTTAATAAATTCAATAATACATGAGCACTTATGTAAGATCCTCTATGAATTTATCTGTGACTCAGATGAGCAATCGTTGCCTTTGGGCTACTTGTTCTTCATTGATGATGGACGTTTTCCTTTACTTGCAAATGAATATGCGCTGCAACAGAAAAAGAGAATACCAGGTGAGTGTCTTTTGATATCAAGTTTATCAGGCAAGGCTTCGAGAATGCTTGTAGAATCGCGAGGCTTGTCGAGCGATTCTACATGCGTTCTCGAAGCCGAGCCTGATAAACTTGATATCAAAGGACACGAATCTGGTATTCTTTTTATCAGTTTATCCCAATATACACTTACATTTTTGCCATTTTTTTCAGTTTTGCCAGTTCTAAGAAGTGCAATGTCACGTTGACCTGATAAAGCTCACTTGTCCTGAGATAGCAGATGTTTATCAGGTCAATGTGCTGCAATGCAATTAATATAGGAGGTGACTGATAAAATTTGGATCGGGTACGCCCACTTGCTAAAATGAGCCGATGCACAACATTTTCCACAATTTACATGTGTGCCTATCACCCGGTCAGTCTGATCACAGTCTTCGTTAAGCACTGTTAAGATACCCAAGGGCACAATGCTCCTTCATGTGACAAGAGAAGTCTGATCTGACTATTCACTGGGCCCACATATAAATTGTAGGAAATGCTGTGCCCCGCTCAAATATTGTCATTTTATGTTGAATGGGCGATTAAAATCCGAAACACAAATAAAAATGCACAAATACTTCAATTATCACATAGTACCTATTTATCATATGCGGTCGTGTCTGAGAGTGTAATAACGCCGTGTAATGAATTCGATAATCCACTAGTGTATTAAATATGCAAATAAGCTAGATACGTCCCGTAACGTTACATGTACGACGTCCTTAATAGCGTCGCGTTTACTAATGGCGGAATATTGACATTTTTTGTACAAAAACCTGAATTAAATACGTTTTAAATGTCATATGATAAATAGAATCTTGCATTCGTGCTCATGTATTATTAAATTTATTAAATTTATTAAACTCGTTGATGAATACGTATAAAATACTCGGCAGAGCCTCGCATTTTATCCCTTTTCCACAACTCGTTTAATTTGTTTGTTTGTTTGATTTGAGGTTTAACGTCCCCGTCAACACTGTAAAGGTCATTTTGGAGACGTTGCTTCCAATTTTGTGGGACTTTTACCCGACATTGAGATGAAATGACATCTCAAGCCCTGTCGCCCAATGAAACCAATAGGGTTTATTAGCATGGACGGTCCACCTCGCATCGTGGTTCCTGGACAGGCTTAGATCCTCTAAGCGGTTTACCAGTACTAGTTTGCGGGCCGGATTCAGCTCTGCATGGAAGCATCATGCAGCCCATATATTTCTTCAAGCCCCTATGGGCGGGGGCCGCCAACTCGTTTAATAATTCAATAATACACGAGCACTCATGTAAAATCCTCTAAGTCAGTTATTTATTAAACTCGTTGAAGAAAAAGGATAAAATGCTCGGAAAAGCCTCGCATTTTATCCCTTTTACTCAACTCGTTTAATAAATTCAATTATACATGAAAACTCATGTAAGATCCTCTATATAAAGCGCACCATCTCGAAAAGTGTCTACAAACATAGTCAATCGGGAAACACCTGAAGCAGCCTGAATTGGAACGCCTTGCACATTTTCCCACCATATTTCATTGGGAGACAACTTTCGGGACTTCCTGTTCGCTTTTCTATAAGCTCTGTCCCACGGAAAAAGGCGTCTCCTCTTAAAAATAAATTATTTCCTTTAAGAGAAGACCATTTTGACATTTAATAAAAAAATACTTTTGCAGGAGTTGCGTTTCATGTAGGTGTTCCCATTCCCATTAATAGTCTGACCAATTGCAGCATGTTAAAGTCATCCATACATTGCACCATGTAGACTCTGAATGTGCTATTTACGAAAACATACATATTCAAATGTATTGACAATTTCACCATGGCTCCAAGGTAGTGGGGTGGGGGTGTGGATGCAGAATTATATAGGCGCGTATTCGAAATGTGGCTTTATATGGGCCCCGTCAAGCGATTTTGGTTATCTTATCGCCTATGCGAGCAGCGAAGGTTCAGGAGAGCCTGCGCATCCGCGCAGTCTCGCCAGAACCTTCGCATGCTCGCTCATACAAGCAGTGAATCAAGAGGAACCTTCAGACAGAAAGCCATATCATTGGCCCCTCTGAATGGCTGGGCATGCGCAGTTAAAATTTGTCATGACGGATTGCTCGAAGACACCAAATCGCTTGGCGAGGCTCATATAGTTTTCACTATATGAATAAGTTCTATTACATTTGTTTCTGTCCATGTGATTGTAACATATTCTCAGCAATGACGAATAAATTTGTCATTTGGGTGCTTACATTTCAGACAGTTTCATGTACAGACCAGAGAATGTTGATAAAGTTTCTGCTATCAAGCAAAAGCTTATTATGGTTAGCAAAAGTGCCAACATCGTATCGCAAATGACAGCCTTTGTAGCAGTGGACAAGGAGGCGAATGAACGGGTCAAAGGTGAAATGGTGAAAAGATCTTGTCCTATACCAGTAGCATCTGAGGAATTTACAGAAGCACTTTCTAAACGCGACTTTGGGCACGATGATTTGGTATGTATTCAAACATCACGTGGACAAGAAAGTTAAATGAACAACCCCTAACTCCCACTTTATATAGAGAAAACTGGTGTTTAGGTGGGTATACATTATTTTTTTTATTGCTGCTCTAAGACATAGGTTGTGGGTAGTCGTGAGGACCGCCTCAATTAGGCGGTTCTAGCGAGCACCCACAACCAATGTTTGCAGTACAAATAAGAAAAATATCACGGATATTAATTAGAAAATAGCCAAATAGATGTGAAAAATGCACTTTGACGCAAAGGTTGCTTTCGAAATATATTTTTTATAGCAATACTTCAGTGACGCTTACATCAGTGTTTATCTTGATTCTTTCTTGCGTCCACTGGGAATTGTAACCAAAGTGCCATATTAGAAATAATACTTATAAATAATCTTTCTTGCATTCGTTGGGAATTGTAACCAAAGTGCCATATGAGAAAAAATACTTATAGATCATCTTTCTTGCATCCGTTGGGAATTATAACCAAAGTGCCATATGAGAAATAATACTTATAGATCATCTTACTTGCATCCGTTGGAAATTATAACCAAAGTGCCATATGAGAAATAATACTTATAGATAATCTTACTTGCATCCGTTGGAAATTATAACCTGAGTGCCAGATGAGAAATCATGCTTAAAGATAATCTTACTTGCATCCGTTGGGAATTATAACCAGAGTGCCATATGAGAAATACTACTTATAGATAATCTTTCTTGCATCCGTTGGGAATTATAACTAAAGAGCCATATGAGAAATAATACTTATAGATAATCTTTCTTGCATCCGTTGGGAATTACAACCAATGAGCCATATGAGAAATAATACTTATACAGATAATCTTTCTTGCATCCGTTGGAAATTATAACCAATGTGCCATATGAGAAATAATACTTATAGATAATCTTACTTGCATCCGTTGGGATTTATAACCAAAGTGCCAGATGAAATATAATACTTAGATATAGTCTTAGTTGCATCCATTGGGAATTATAACCAGAGTGCCAGATGAGAAATCATGCTTAAAGATAATCTTACTTGCATCCGTTGGAAAGTTTAACCAAAGTGTATATTGTGCATTTCATTTAAAATCCCTAGGAACTAAATTTGACCAAATATAACCAAAGTGCCAGATGACAATTCATACTTATAGATAATCTTACTTGCATCAATTGGGATTTATTACCAAAGTGCCAGATGAAATATAATACTTATAGATAATCTTACTTGCGTCCATTGGAAATTATAACCAAAGTGCCATATGAGAAATAATACTTATAAATAATCTTTCTTGCATCCGTTGGGAATTATAACCAGAGTGCCATATGAGAAATACTACTTATAGATAATCTTACTTGCATTCGTTGGAAATTATAACCAATGTGCCATATGAGAAATAATACTTATACAGATAATCTTTCTTGCATCCGCTGGGAATTATAACCAGAGTGCCATATGAGAAATACTACTTATAGATAATCTTTCTTGCATCCGTTGGAAATTATAACCAATGTGCCATATGAGAAATAATACTTATAGATAATCTTACTTGCATCCGTTGGGATTTATAACCAAAGTGCCAGATGAAATATAATACGTATAGATAATCTTACTTGCATCCATTGGGAATTATAACCAGAGTGCCAGATGAGAAATCATGCTTAAAGATAATCTTACTTGCATCCGTTGGGAAGTATAACCAAAGTGTAAATTGTGCATTTCATTTAAATCCCTAGGAACTAAATTTGACCAAATATAACCAAAGTGCCAGATGAGAATTCATACTTATAAATAATCGTACTTGCATCCGTTGGGATTTATAACCAAAGTGCCAGATGAAATATAATACTTATAGATAATCTCACTTGCATCCATTGGGAATTATAACCAGAGTGCCAGATCAGAAATCATGCTTAAAGATAATCTTACTTGCATCCGTTGGGAAGTATAACCAAAGTGTAAATTGTGCATTTCATTTTAAAATCCCTAGGAACTAAATTTGGCCTTGACGTAGAATAGGTAAAGGTGATTATAGGGTAATCGTTCTTCTTCAAACCGGGTAGTTCTTAATCAACTAATGCTACAAACCAAGTTTCGAGATAATCAGCACAGTGGTTCTGGAGAAGAAGATTTTTAAGGGTTTTGTTCATATTTGGGCACGACGGTCGTCTTGGTCAAGTGACATGGACCAGTATTGCAAACATACTTCCCACCCCCCACCCCCCTCCCCCAATTGTCATGAGGCTGTATATGAACTTGCCTTGAAATTAGCCACGTGATTTCAGAGAATATGTATTTTGACACGTGAACTGACCTGCAATCCAAGTGACCTTGAGCCAGGGTCACCAAATGACCTGGACCTTAAACATTCACAGATATTTATTGTGTACCTATTATGTCATAGACCACAATATGTTTCGAAAAATGCATTGCTATACCTTTTACCCGTTCAAAAGGCTTAGGAAATAGATTTGCCATTGGCATAAAATAGGTCAAGATCAACATAGTGTCATTATATTTGCCACCTAGATAGCAATAGTTCATCCATAGCAACAAACCAAGCTTCAAGACAATCAGTCAAGTGGTTCAGGAGAAGAAGATGTTTAAGGTTTTGAACTTATATGGGCATGGCGGCCATCTTGGTCCTGTGATATGGACCATTTGAATAAAACTTTTGTAAACTGTCTATCGTTAGGGTGCATATAAAATTTAATTGAAATTGGCCATGTGGTTTAAGAGAAAATGTATATTGAAATGTCAATGGACCTGCAATCCAAATGACCAGATTGCACTCTCAGTAGCATGCATTGAAGACTGACTGGACATTATGGTTGCACTGGCTTATATATTCCCTTCTCTTGCTAAATATTCAGTTAAGCCACACCCATTTCTGTCTATCAACCAATCAAATTACTTGATGTAATTTATTGCTACAAATTCATAAACTGAATGCCAAACAGTGTAGATCCTGATCAGGTGATCTGGATCTACACTATTTGCAAATATAGGGGTTGTCGTGAACAGCATGATAAGAGTTAGTCTCTACTGGATCAATTTTGAAAGTGTTTTAGTAAATGTGTAAATAAAGCTTGTATCTGGAAAGCTCCAGTTGTTCAGAGGTAATGGTGGTGTTAGTTTATAGATTGTTTATGCGTTCTATAATCAATATCACGTGTTTTTTGGACAGTTGTTTGAGGCTTTTCAGTGTCTGAGCAAAGATCTGTGTAAGATATATGTTGGATCCAACAGGGCAGTTAACTCGTATCATGCTGTTCACGACAACCCCTATCTTTGCAAACAGTGTAGATTCAGATCATCTGATCAAGATCTACACCGTTTGCCATTTTATTTATGAATTTGTAGAAAAAAAATACATCAAGCAATCTGATTGATTCAGAGTCAGAAATGGGTGTGGCTAAACTGAATATTCAGCAGGAGAAGGGTTAATACGATGACAAGCGCTTGGCTCGTGTTGCAAATGACGATCTGAAGAATCGAACCAATGTGTTACGGACGTGAATTAATTTTTACCTGTTCAGTATCGAAATATGTTTTACGTTCCTTTAGTTTCTCTTTTCGTTGCACTGTTAATTAACCCTTTTTGTACCAAATGGAGTCATCCACCTTATATATGGCAGGAGTCCATTTCAAAATTTAGGAGTGTCAGATTGTGTTTTCTTCAAATTTGTTTGGAAAAATGGCTGAACTTTTAGCAAACGATGTAGGCCCTGATAAAACGCCTGAGCCTGCACTGTATGCCAACTACCCGTTTTGGGGTTTCCGGTAAAACGGGGTTAAGCAAAAAAAAACGTGCATTGGTAGGCAGTGAAGATCCTGATCAGAACGTAGCAACTTACCGCGGCTTGATACCTCCAAACCCTAAGATGTCTTAAAGTCACCTTAAACAAAGTATTCAAGAATTTCATAAGAAGTTTGTTTTGTCTCGAGCAGACAAGGCCCATAATCATGTGGTTGTTGTTTGATGCTCCGCTATGTAAACACTCCTCAGTAAGAGCTTGGTGGTTCTTAGGCCTATGAACTGCAGCCTTTGGTTGTAGACAGGGCTACTGTTGATGACCACATTCGTCATTCAGCCACCTAAAAGTTTAAAAGGAAGACCCTGGGAGCGCCACAATCATAAGACACAGCGCACTCTCTCTCGACACCAAGAGAAAAAAGGAAACATACCCAAAACAGGAAAAATTACGAGTGTTTACAAAATAGAACAAACATCTCTCTTTCTCTTCCGGGTTGACCAGACCATTAGAAAACACGACGGCCAACAACAAATTCGCAGGCAAACAACAAATCCAAGGGTGTTGTTCCCAACAATAAACATTAAATATTATTTTTTATAACGATTTCCTCACTTACTCAATCCATCATCACAGTGACATAAATCAAATTCATACACTGAGATGAAGCAAAGGTGAGGGCTGCTAGCCGATCCCCCTTTCACTGTTGGCCAGAGCTAAAACGAATCATAAGTTACACCACGATGGGCCCATCGAAAGACATTACATCAGGCTTCAAAACCTGAGGTTTTGGAGGTTTATTTTTGTTATGGTTTGTCTTTGGGTGTTTGTGTCGCTTATAATAGTTTATTTGGAAGCAATAAAACCTCTGGCTTTCAACATATTTAAAACTTCACAAGAGTTTTTCACAAACCAAAAATAGCTTAATAACTTCTATTTCATAAACAACTTCACAATATCGGATCCAATGTTTTTGAAAGCGATGAGGCAAGAAGGTAAACGTTTCGACCACCTCGTAGATGTACATGAGCTAGAGTTTGCAAAAAACGGGTTTTATAAGGTTTTTTATGAAGTTTAGGCAACCAGTATAACCAGCTTTCTTGGTTCTCCTTACTACAAAGTTATACGTTATATGGTTACAGTGCTTTAATTTTTACTGTATGTAATATGTTCTATAAAAGGGTTATCCTTTGGAAGCAAGGAATACACCACAGAACTTGAAAATATTGGAGTGTATATGTTTTCTGGGCCAGACTAGCTAGTTTCGGCCAATTAGGCCTCATCAGTGACCCTCAGATATTTTCAAAATTCCACAATGGAATCAATGATCCCAAAGGACAAGAAAATATAATCTACACTATGATGTAGGGCAGGGAGACGTTTTACCGCCGCCACACATTCCCACACACCAGCTGTAGTGAAGATAAATATGTTCAATAAAAGGGTTATCCTTTGGAAGCAAGGAATACACCACAGAACTGGAAAATATGGAGTGTATATGTTTTCTGGGCCAGACTAGCTAGTTTCGGCCAATTAGGCCTCATCAGTGACCCTCAGATATTTTCAAAATTCCACAAGGGAATCAATGATCCCATAGGACAAGAAAATATAATCTACACTATGACGTAGGGCAGGGAGACGTTTTACCGCCGCCACACATTCCCACACACCAGCTGTAGTGAGCCTCCTACGTTATATTGGTTACTTAAGACCACACAAAGCACGTTTGAATGCCAATTCAAGCTCTTGTACCACCACTGAACTTTCCAAATTGTTGACTTCATGTTTTACTGCCATCAAAAACATGCGATTAAATATTGCGACAAAGCCTTTGAAAGATCAGGGAGAAATCTGTTTTGGTCTATAAAACGTATAATGAGGTTCTAATATATTGAAATCCAGACGTTTTTGTGCTTCAAGTCTGTCAACTTATGATTTTTCTGGGTTGAAATTGCATAAACTCCGGAGATAGAGTCCCCAGTAGTTTAACTACTGACCGTCCCAAGGCAGTCGTTCTTTTGCAGTGTCTTATTTGTTATTTGGCTCTGTGTCGTTGGTTCATGTTTCGATTGTTTTTGTGTGTGTCTCCGTGTCACTTTCTTTAGGTGACTTGAGACGGCTGCGTTCTTAGATTGTGGCCTTTCCTGAGTGACCTTTTCTTGCAAGTTTCTATACTTCACACTTCACTTCCACATTATCTTATACAAGAAAAACTTACTGAATTAACTGAATGTACATTTCATAGGCAAGAGCTCATCTATAATGCATGTACTTTAGGAAATGCTTTTTTTACTTCTGACGAGCATAAAAATTATACTTTATGGTCATGTCAGAAAGTTTGTGAAACTCTTATCTTTCTGCTTGGCAATAATTACGTAAGGTTTGCCTTCACTGCAGCTGGTGTTGTGCCGTGTTGCGGCCGTAAAACGTCTCCCCGTACATCAACCATAGTGCGGTTTATATTTTACTTTTGGTCCTTTGAGATCAGCGTGAATATTCTGAGAAATCAGAAATAAACTATTAGTTAAGACTCATATTCTAGACAGGTTTTAATTATTTGGATCCCATTTTGATATATAACAGTCTTGAATCGACTGCCTATTCAAAATTAGCAAAATTGCAGTATGTTTCCTCTGGTTTTCATTGTCGGATCATTACAGGGTCACTGATGAGGCTTTATTAGCCGAAACTACGCAGTATGACCCATCTTCTTTCTTATGAATGTTTTCATTGCTCTTAAAGGAACTCATTTTTGATTTTTATTGGTACAAATAAAAATCAAAAATGAGTTCCTTTAAGAGCAATGAAAATATTCATAAGAAATAAGATGGGTCATACTACGTAGTTTCGGCTAATAAAGCCTCATCAGTGACCCTGTAATGATCCGGCAACGAAAGCCAGAGGAAGCATACTGAAACTCCGCGAACTTCGAACAGGCAGTCGATTCAAAGACTGATACAAATCAAAACGAGGTCCAAATAATTAAAAACCTGTCTAGAATTTGAGTCTAAACTAATAATTTATTTCTGACTTCTCAGAATATTCACGCTGATCTCAAAGGACCAAAAGTAAAATATAAACTGCACTATGGTTGATGTACGGGGAGAACAAAGCTATTTTTGAACAAATTGTGGGTATTAGGTTGGGTGCTAATTGCGCATCCCTTGTGGCTGATCTGTTCATGTTTTATTATGAAAGAGACTTCATGATGTCCCTTTCCGTTGAAAACCAATCTGAAATCACTGAGGCCTTTAGCGCGACTTCTAGATATTTGGATGATTTATTTAATATTGACAATACATATTTCGATGGTTTGATCAGCCAAATTTAATGTCCCCTCCGAACTTCATTAAATAAAGCAAATCATTCTGATACCAAGGCTCCGGTTTGGATTTACATCTATTTATTGTAGATGGATTTGTTATTTAAACAAGTTTTTGATATTCCGATGGGTACAAATTGCGCACCCCTTGTAGCCGATCTGTTTTTGTTTCGTTATGAGAGAGAGACTTCATGATGTCCTTTTCCGTTAAAAGCAAATCTGAAATCATTGAAACCTTTAGCTCGACTTCTAGATATTTGGATGATTTATCAAATATTGACAAAAAAGAAGTGGACAACACATCACATAAAATTAAATTCTCTCAAATTCTCAGTACAATAGAAATGAAGACAATGATCATGAAACAACCAGACCCAACGAAACACCAACAGCGGAAAGCCAAAACGACAGTTACTTTCACGCATTGGCCAATGGGCTATCCAAAACAAAATAGTATAAGCGACACAAACACTCGAAGACAAACCGCCCTGTAACGGTCAGTGAAACAAACTCCACTGGGGGCTCAAATCATTTTTAAGTGGCCACAATCCTCGATGGTTTAATCGCTCAAATTTACCCCCTCCCCCAGAACTTCAGTTAAATAAAACAAATTCTTTTGATACCGAGACCGCGTTTTTTATTTTTATTTACATCTATCTATTGTAGATGGGTTTGTTCCTTGCAAAATTTATGATAAACGTGATGATTTTGTTTTTAGCTCACCTGACCGAAGGTCATGGTGAGCTTTTGTGACAGTAAGATGTCCGGCGTCGTCGTGCGTCGTCCGTCGTCCGTCGTCCGTCGTGCGTCGTCCGTGCGTAAACTTTTTCTTGTGAACACACTAGAGGCCACAGTTTTGGTCCAATTATCATCAAACTTGCTCAGAATGATAATCATGACAATATCTCGGTCAAGTTCGAATTTGGGTCATGTCGGGTAAAAAAGTAGGTCAGTAGGTCAAATCATAGAAAAACCTTGTGAACACTCGAGAGGCCACAATTTTGGTCCAATCATCATCAAACTTGCTCAGAATGATCATTGTGACAATATTTTAGTGAAGTTTGAATATGGATCATGTCGGCTTAAAAAGTAGGTCAGCGGGTCAAATCATAGAAAAACCTTGTGAACACCCTAGAGGCCACAATTTTGGTCCAATCATAATCAAACTTGCTCAGAATGATCATCATGACAATATCTTGGTCAAGTTCGAATATGGGTCATGTCCGGTCAAAAAGTAGGTCAGTAGGTCAAATCATAGAAAAACCTTGTGAACACTCTGAAGACCACTGTTTTGGTCCAATTATCATGAAACTTGCTCAGAATGACCATTGTGACAATATTTCAGTCCAGTTCGAATATGGGTCATATCGGGTTAAAAAGTAGGTCAGCGGGTCAAATCATATAAAAACCTTGTGAACACCCTAGGGGCCACAATTTTGGTCCAATCTTAATCAAACTTGCTCAGAATGATCATCATGACAATATCTCGGTCAAGTTTGAATATGGGTCAAATGGTTCCGGTCCGTTGCACATCTAGGTCACAGGAGCCAAAAACAGATTTTTTTCACCAAAAACTTAAAAAATCTTCTTCTCTGAAACCACAAGGCCCAGGTCTTTGTTATTTGGTATGAAGCTTCATCTAGTGGACCCCTACCAAGATTGTTCAAATTATAGTGCTGGGGCCAAAAATGCCCCCGCACGGGGGCCCTTTGGTTTTACATAGGCTTATATAGGGAAAATCTTTAAAAATCTTCTTCTCTGAAACCACAAGGCCCAGGACTTTGATATTTGGTATGAAGCTTCATCTAGTAGACCCCTACCAAGATTGTTCAAATTATAGTGCTGGGGCCAAAAATGCCCCCGCCCCAGGGCCCTTTGGTTTTACATAGGCTTATATAGGGAAAATCTTCAAAACTCTTCTACTCTGAAACCACAAGGCCCAGGACTTTGATATTTGGTATGAAGCTTCATCTAGTGGACCCCTACCAAGATTGTTCAAATTATAGTGCTGGGACAAAAAATGCCCCCGCCACGGGGCCCTTTGGTTTTACATTGGCTTATATAGGGAAAATCTTTAAAAATCTTCTTCTCTGAAACCACAAGGCCCAGGTCTTTGATATTTGGTATGAAGCTTCATCTAGTTGACCCCTACCAAGATTGTTCAAATTACAGTGCTGGGGCCAAAAATGCCCCCGCCCCGGGGCCCTTTGGTTTTACATAGGCTTATATAGGGAAAATCTTAAAAAATCTTCTTCTCTGAAACCACAAGGCCCAGGTCTTTGATATTTGGTATGAAGCTTCATCTAGTGGACCCCTACCAAGATTGTTCAAATTTTAGTGCTGGGACAAAAAATGCCCCCGCCACGGGGCCCTTTGGTTTTACATGGGCTTATATAGGGAAAATCTTTAAAAATTTTCTTTTCTGAAACCACAAGGCCCAGGACTTTGATATTTGGTATGAAGCTTCATCTAGTGGACCCCTACCAAGATTGTTCAAATTTTAGTGCTGGGACAAAAATGCCCCCGCCACGGGGCCCTTTGCTTTTACATTGGCTTATATAGGGAAAATTTTTAAAAATCTTCTTCTCTGAAACCACAAGGCCCAGGTCTTATATATTTGGTATGAAGCTTCATCTAGTGGACCCCTACCAAGATTGTTCAAATTATAGTGCTGGGGCCAAAAATGCCCCCGCCACGGGGCCCTTTGGTTTTACATAGGCTTATATAGGGAAAATCTTTAAAAATTTTCTTCTCTAAAACCACAAGGCCCAGGACTTTGATATTTGGTATGAAGCTTCATCTAGTGGACCCCTACCAAGATTGTTCCAATTTTAGTGCTGGGGCCAAAAATGCCCTGCCCCGGGGCCCTTTGGTTTTACATAGGCTTATATAGGGAAAATCTTTAAAAATCTTCTTCTCTGAAACCACAAGGCCCAGGACTTTGATATTTGGTATGAAGCTTCGTCTAGTGGACCCCTACCAAGATTGTTCAAATTATAGTGCTGGGACAAAAAATCCCCCCCTGCCACGGGGCCCTTTGGTTTTACATAGGCTTATATAGGGAAAATCTTTAAAAATCTTCTTCTCTGAAACCACAAGGCCCAGAACTTTGATATTTGGTATGAAGCTTCATCTAGTGGACCCCTACCAAGATTGTTCAAACTATAGTGCTGGGGCAAAAAATGCCCCTGTCCCGGGGCCCTTTGATTTTACATAGGCTTATATAGGCAAAATCTTTAAAAATCTTCTTCTCTGAAACCGCTAGGCCCAGGTCTTTGATATTTGATGTGTAGCTTCATCTAGTGGACCTTTGACAAGATTGTTCAAATTTTAGCCTTTGTTGATGTTTGGTATGAAGCTTCACCTTTACGACCTCCCTCAACATTATGTACATTAAAGCCCTGGGGCCAATAATGGCCCTCTCTGGGGCCCACTTGTTACACTATGGATCAGGTGAGCGATCCAGGGCCATCATGGCCCTCTTGTTGAGATTTTTTCCTTTCTTGCATGGTAATAATCCTCATACGGCATCCTATGGTGTTTATGTTTCGCAATTAATTCGATTTACCAGAGTGTCTAGTCATGTAACTGACTTCAACAATCGTAATAAATTGTTAACTGCTAAACCTCTTAATCAGGGTTATCGGTATCATAAACAACGCAGAGCCTTTTTCAAAATATTATAGGCGTCATTCCGGTTTGGTTTCAAAACTCAGTGTTGGTCTTAAATCTCTTCTGCAACAAGGTCTATCGGAACATGAATTTTATGGTGACTTAGTATATACATTCAGAAAAATATATAACCGTAATGACTTCAGCACACAGTTTCGTAAAACCATTCTTCGATGTTAAAGGAGTTGGTACACCATAAATGTTATACGGCAGACTGCATGCATGGTAGTTAACCCAATCACGGTTGACAGCTTTGCTTCTCTCTTTAATTGCACGCTGGCGGGTCAGGCCTCAGATTCTGTGACTGTTCCAGCGTAACGGCGTACTGAGAATTAGAGAGAATTTGATTCTATGAAAAGTTTGTTGGTGCCTGAATCCCTGTCTCTGGTCGGGCCCATCGGTTTCTATCTGATGGTCTTTTGCTCCAGCATTTCAGTGGTTTCTTGCTGTCGAGTCTTCACTGTTTACTCATCTCTGTGGTTGTTTGCTTTTTGTGTTCACGGAGATATTGCACTAATTAGCTAGAAGGCCTTCATGCGGACTGAAAAAATTATATGTCTAAATCGCGACGGAAGTAAGGGTGGGGATTGTGGCATGAAAAACCATAATAAGCCCCCAAGTTGAATTCGTTATCTGACCGTTCCAAGGTAGTTCATCTGTCGAGGCTTATTTTTGTTATGGTTTATCTTTTAGTGTTTGTATCGTTTATACGAGGGTAGGCTAAAAAGTTCTGAGCCTGACCAAGATCCAATGGTTTGTCCATAAAGAAAGTGCCTTATTTTTCAACATGGTCTCCCTTCCTGTCCACACACTTCCTCCAGCGATCCCAGTGGTGTAGAGGGTCTCATCTTGGTCCCTGAAAAACTCCTCCACAGCAGCTATCACCTCTTCGTCTGACCGATAATGCTGCCCAGCCAAGTGCTTTTTCATGTTTGGAAACAGGATATAATCTGATAGAGCTAGATCAGGTGAGTACGGAGGGTGATCGACAAGAGTGAAGCCACAGTCATGCACAGCAGCCATTGCGACAACCGATTTAAGAGCAGGTGCATTGTCCGGATGGAACAAGACCCCTTTTGTCAATTTTCCGGGTCGTTTAGCCTTAATTGCTTTTCGCAATTGTTTTAGCAGATCTGCATAATACTCCCCATTAATTGTTTTGTCCTTTTGAATGTCATATATGAATATTATGCCCTTGGCATCCCAGAACACTGATGCCATCACCTTCCCTGCAGAGGAGACGACCTTCGCCTTCTTTGGAGGGGGTGAGCCAGGGTGCTTCCATTGCAAGGACAGTCTTTTGGTATCTGGCTCAAAGTGATGAACCCAACACTCATCCTGAGTGACAAAACAGTCTAGAAAACCATCTTGGTCTGCTTCAAAAATCGTCAAGTTGGCTTGTGACAAGTTCAAGCTGGTCAACTTTTGGTCAGGCGTCAAAAGCCGTGGCACCCATCTGGCGGAAACCTTCGCCATTCCTAATTCACTGTGTAGAATGTTCTCTACTCGTTCACGGGAGATGCCAACAGTGTTAGCTAACTGATTTACAGTTAAACGCCTGTCAACCATCACGGCCCTGTGCACTTGGCTGATTGTTTCCTCAGTTGTTGCCGTTGTGGGTCGGCCACACCGGTCATCATCTTCAAGGCTGTCCTTGCCCATCTTAAAATTTGCTGCCCACCTTTTCACTGTTGCATACGAAGGAGCATCATCCCCTAATGTAGCAACCATATCGGCATGAATGTCCTTAGGAGCTAACCCCTTTTTATGGAGGTGATTGATGACACCACGATGCCAGATTTTGTCCATTTTCTCAAAAAAGTGCTAGTATCAATTCTAGAATTTCTACGTTATTGCAGGTAAACTTGAACCCATTTGAGTCAAACACAGTGAAAAATGAACAAAATAAGGACAAATACGCAATGCGAATTTACACCAATACATACTGATACACTGGCAATACAGTACGTATTTACGTCCGTCTTGTGCGCAAATACGGAAATAATAAGCAACTGGTGTGACAAAGTTTACGCAACCAAACACGTGCGTATTGGAGAACGTATCTTTGAAAAATACAGAAGAAATAAGCAGCGGATGCAACAATTGTTACGCAGCAAAATTTTTATGTATTGAAGGACGTATTGTTTAAAAATACAGAAAAAATACGCAGCTTGTGCGGCAAACCTTGCGCAAAAAACGCATGCATATTGGTTTATATACATTTGAAAAATACGGAAAAATACGCTGGTGGTTTGACAAAGAATTCGGTTCGTGTTGACATGTGTATTTATGACAGAATAGAAAAGAAAAACTAGCCTGTCAGTTACACGTTGTGCAGCTATTCGCATACGTATTGTTTATATGGATCACAGAAAGAAACTATACATGCATATTGTCCTAGCCTAGGGTGGGAATATTGTACTTTTAGGCCAAGATTTTGCAGAAACGTACATATTTTGTATATTATTTAAATACAATGCATGTCCGACAAGAATTTCACAGCAATATGATCATAGTCTACATGTAGACAAGGAACACCCAAAGATTCTTGGTTCATTCTGATTCAACATTACATCACGAAAACACGCCTATATGATTCTTACCCCCATGAACCCTCCTTTTATAAAATAAAACTGTGGTTTACAGGGGGTAAACCTAGACTGGAATCAGTCCAAAAGTTTAAACCAATATTTTCTCCTTCGTATTAGCAATGCATTTATTTCTCCTCTCTAATACTTTCTGATCTCCAAAACTTTTGGGACTGTCCATTCATTTGGTGCTATGGGATGGAAGTCATTGCTTTTGAGCTGGGTTAAAATTAATAAGATTATTCTTATAAGTGAAATGATTAAATGAATGGACTGTTTCCAGTCTAGGGGTAAACCTTATCTTTCTTATTTCTGCTCTGAATTATAGAATGTCGGTTATCGTTAGAACCGCCTCATTGCGGTGGTTCTAACGTGTAGCCGCCTCATTACGGCGGTTCTAACGTGTACTCACAATCTATATTTTGAGCAGAAATAAGGAAAATATCACAATTTTTCATTTAAAATTTTCGTTTTTAGATGGTAAAATTCACAATGTATTTGTACAGACATGTTTGCGTAATGAATTCCAGAGTCAGGCCTACTAATGAAGCTGAAGCTATTAAACAACAAGAAGCAACCTCTAGCCCTTTCTTTGTATGCGCAGCTTAGTAACGCCCCGTCAAGGAAGTTAACTCTGTTGTTGTCGACATTCTATTGTTAGGTTAGCTTGTCTAAGATTTCGGCGGTTAGCAATCGCCAACAAACGATCGAACTATTGGCTTGAAAACCTGTCAATCAATTCTGGCGCAGGACTAAATAGGCCCACTCCGGTTATAGCTGATACGACAGGGCTGCAGATTGCCTGCGGTCAAAAATCTTCAAGTTTCAGAGCCAATACACTATATCTGGCATGGGGTTACATTGAGGTTAACTGCATTTATTACATATTAAAATCCATTCCTGAAGTGAAAATGAAATTGTGCAGATTTGGTGTGTAAACTGCTTTAACAATGGTTACAAAAGATAGGTCTGGAGAAATTGTTGAAGTAACAATAATATGCCACATATGCAGTCAAATCAAGTAACAAAGGTTTGGAGTTAATGAATACAAAATTTCATGCCTCTTCGATGCCTGCTTCTTGGTCAGGCTCAGAACTTTTCAGCCTACCCTCGTATTATTTTGTTTTGGATAGCCAATTGACCATTGTATGGGAAAGTTGCTGGCTTTTTGGCTTTCCGCTATTGACATTTCCATTAGGGGCTGGTTGTTTCATGTTTATGTTTCTTTCCCTTTGGTGTCTCTGGTGGGGGTTGTGGGTTAATTCTATCGATTCCTGATCAACGTCTTCACTTCTTTTTTTATTCCTGCAGAATTTATGACAAATGCGATGATTTTGATTTTGAGATTGTAAATTTTACATTTTTGGATGATGATGTTCTTCGTCCTGCCTCCTATGGCGTTTATATTTCGCAATTATATCGATTTGGCGGAGTGTCTAGTCATGTAACTGACTTCAAAACTCGTAATAATGTGTTAACTGCTGAATTTCTTAATCAGTGTTATCGGTTTAAGCCTTTTCAAAATTTATAGACGCCATTCCGATTTCATTTCAAATTGTATGATTTTAGGATTAACGTCCTCGTCAACACAGCGTAGGTCATTTTGGAGAATTGCTTCCGGTTTTGTGGGATTTCACCTAACATTGAGATGAAAGACATCTAAAGCCCTGTTGCCCAGTGAAACCAATTCTGTTAATATGCTTGGACGGTCAAACTGGCACTATTCCTGGCCAGGCTTTGAACCTTTAAGCTGTTTAACGGTACTAATGCGCGGTCGGTTCCAGCTCAGAACACATTTACATTCCATATTTTCCATTTCTGAGGTGTATTCTTTGCTTCCAAATGATATCCCTTTTATTGAACATATTGAAGCAGTGGTGGTACAAGAGCTTTAATTTGCAATGAACCGTGCTTTGTATGGTCTCTAATGAAGTTAATGTAACCAATATATCGTAGGAAGCTTGTCTTAGCCCTCTGTAACACATTAAAGCAAACTTGGTGGCTGAATGACAAATGCGGTCATCATTTATAGCCCTCTCTATAGCCTAAGGGTACAGTTCATACGCCTTAGTGCCACCAAGTTCTTGCTGAAGAGTGTTGACATAGTGAAGCCGTCAAACAACGATCACATTGCTAGCGGCCTTGTCTGCTGGAGCCAAAACATATCTTCTTATTATATAATTCTTGAATACCTAGTTTAAGATGACGTAAAGACGTCCTAGGTTAAGAAGGTAATACATTCGTATTATGAGAGTCGAAAACAATGTGTTTGTCCACTAGTTTCAGAATGCTAAGTTTTCATTCTTTGAGGGCTTTGTACTCAACATACTCTCGTTTATTCCATCGACTTACAAATTCATTCAAGGCAGCACCCTTTCATCTCTACACTTATTGAAATCAATTTTAGAAGGAAATCGATATTTCGGTCCTTTAGAAATTACATTGCATATCCTAGAATCAGTAATAATTTTATATTGCAAGTATCATTATGACCAGCAGCAGGATAGCAATACACTTATTTTTTTAATCACATATATCAGGAGTTTTAGCGTCAATATCTAGATCAGAAACATTTTTATTGAAATTAAACATGATAGATCTAACAGGTTTCTTGTATTTATAGCAAAGTATGGGTGTTTTACTATTTTAAAAACAAACAGATAAGGCCGCTTAAAATGTGGTCGTTGTTTGACGGCTTCACTTTGTTAACAATCTTCAGCAAGAACTTGGTGGTACTAAGGCCTATGAGCTGCAGCCTTTAGCTGTAGAGAGGTCTTTAGTTGATGACCACTTTTCTCATTCAGCCACCAAGTTTGCTGTATGTGTTACAGAAGGCCAAGACAAGCTTCCTACATTATATTTGTTACCTAAACTTCATAAAACACCTTACAAAGCACGGTTTATTGCAAATTCAAGCTCTTGGACCACCACTGAACTTCCTAAATTATTAACTTCATGCTTGACTGCCATCAAAATCATGTTATAAAATATTGCGACAAAGTCTTCGAAAGATCAGGTAGAAATCTGTTTTGGTCTATAAAAATAATCTAATGAAGTTTTAAATAAATATAAATCCAGACGTTTTCGTGCTTCAAGCCTGTCTACCTATGATTTTGCCACCCTTTTTACTACACTTCCTCATAATCTTATAAAAGAAAACCTAGCGATTGAATTGAGTGGACATTTCATAGGGAAGACTCCCTCTATCTTGCATGTAATGTAAGAAATACTTTTGTCACTTCCAAAGAGCATAAAAATTATACTTTATGGTCATGTCAGAAAGTGTGTGAAGCTCTCGTCTTCTACTTGACTTTTTTGACACAAGGTTTGGTACTAAGTTATTTAGACAAGTTGTGGGTATTCCGATGGGTACTAATTGCGCATTCCTTTTGTTTTGTTATGTGTGAGACACCATGATGTCCCTTTCGACTGAAAACCAATCAAAAATCATTTAAGCTATTAGCTCGATTTCTAGATATTTTGATGATTTATTAAATTTTGACAATACCTAATTCGATGGTTTGATCAGACAAATTTACCCCCACCCAGAACTTCAGTTAAATAAAGCAAATTCTTCAAATTACGATAAACGCGATGATTTTGATTTTGAGATTGTAAATATTCCTTTTTTGCATTGTGATGTTCCTCGTGCGCCATCCTATGGCGTTTATATTTCGCAATTAATTCGATTTACCAGCGTGTGTAGTCATGTTACTGACTTCAACACTCGTAATAAATTGTTAACTGCTAAACTTCTTAATCAGGGTTATCGGTACCATAAACTACGCAAAGCCTTTTCAAAATTTTATAGACGTCATTCTGATTTAACAAATTTCAGTATTGGACTTTAATCTCTTCTGCACCAAGGTCTATCGGAACCCGAATTTCATGATTACTTTGTATATAAATTAAGAAAAAAATATAACCGCAATGACTTCAGTACCCAATTGCGTAAAATCATTCTTCGATATGAAAAGATTGGGTACAACATAAATGTTATACGACAGACTGCATGCATGGTAGTTAACCAAATCATGGTTGACAACTTTGCTTCCCCTTTTAATGGCACGCCGGTGGGTCAGGCCTCAGATTCTATTACGGTTTCAGCGTAAAGGCTTACTGAGAATTAGAGAGAATCTAATTATTTGTAATGTTGGTTGGTGCCTGATGCTCTGTCTCTGGTCGGGCACATCGGGATCTAATAAAGGCGTAACTATACCTAATTTAGTGACACAGAGGCCTTTCTGATATTTAATCTTCATCAGAGTGCCTCAACCCCAAAGTTTTGAAACCGAAACGGATGATGGACAAGACCCGGCAAACACAGCACATCCCCCTCCTAGCACACACCGACCTACGTAGCCTATGAGACAGGTCAGCTGGAGGCATCAGGCAAGAGAGCCTACCCGCGGACTTATAGGGTCCCCCACCGAGCCAGCATCAGCAAACATGACCCAAACTCCACGGAATTCCCGGGGATCAGGAAGGAGATGTCCAAAGTAGCGAGACTTGCAAAATTTAAAATATAACAAAAAGTGTTAACCAAATCCGCTAAGATACATGTCTCACCTGACAAGTCAGTATTAGTTTTAGAACAATTAGAATTTTATGCTGCAACAATTAAGGATATAACATAGTTATTTAAATCAGTACTTGAGCACTGACGTCAACACCGCAGTATCAACCTCAAGAACTGATACTGAGCTGATGATACCCGCGGGGACGAACGAATCATCCACCAGCAGAGATATCGACCCAGTGGTTGCAATTAAGGCGTAACTATACCTAATTTAGTGACACAGAGGCCTTTCTGATATTTAATCTTCATCAGTGTGTCTCAACCCAAAAGTTTTGAAACCGAAACGGATGATGGACAAGACCCGGCAAACACAGCACATCCCCCTCCGAGCACACACCGACCGACGTAGCCTATGAGACAGGTCAGCTGGAGGCATCAGGCAAGAGAGCCTACCCGCGGACTTATAGGGTCCCCCACCGAGCCAACATCAGCAAACATGACCCACACTCCACGGAAGTCCCGGGCATCAGGAAGGAGATGTCCAAAGTAGCGAGACTTGCAAAATTTAAAATATTACAAAAAGTGTAAACCAAATCCGCTAAGATACATGTCTCACCTGACAAGTCAGTCTTAGTTTGGGAACAATTAGAATTTTATATGTTTCAACAATTACGTATATAATATAGTTATTTAAATCAGTACTTGAGCAGTGACGTCAACACCGCAGTATCAACCTCAGCACTAAGGAACTGATACTGAGCTGATGATACCCTCGGGGACGAACGAATTATCCACCAGCAGAGATATCGACCCAGTGGTTGCTATTAAGGCGTAACTATACCTAATTTAGTGACACAGAGGCCTTTCTTATATTTAATCTTCATCAGTGTGTCTCAACCCCAAAGTTTTGAAACCGAAACGGATGATGGACAAGACCCGGCAAACACAGCGCATCTTTCTCCGAGCACACAACGACCGACGTAGCCTATGAGACAGGTCAGCTGCAGGCATCAGGCAATAGAGCCTACCTGCGGACTTATAGGGTCCCCCACCGAGTCAACATCAGCAAACATGACCCACACTCCACGGAAGTCCCGGGCATCAGGAAGGAGATGTCCAAAGTAGAGAGATTTGCAAAATTTAAAATATAACAAAAAGTGTAAACCAAATCCGCTAAGATACATGTCTCACCTGACAAGTCAGTCTTAGTTTTAGAACAATTAGAATTTTATACTCCAACAATTAAGGATATAATATAGTTATTTAAATCAGTACTTGAGCACTGTCGTCAACACCGCAGTATCAACCTCAGCACTAATGAACTGATACTGAGCTGACGTTACCCTCGGGGACGAACGAATCATCCACCAGCAGAGATATCGACCTAGTGGTTGCAATTAAGGCGTAACTATACCAAATTTAGTGACACAGAGGCCTTTCTGATATTTATTCTTCATCAGTGTGTCTCAACCTCAAAGTTTTGAAACCTAAACGGATGATGGACAAGACCCGGCAAACACAGCACACCCCCCTCCGAACACACACCGACCGACGTAGCCTATGAGACAGGTCAGCTGGAGGCATCAGGCAAGAGAGCCTACCCGCGGACTTATAGGGTCCCCGGCCGAGCCAACATTAGCAAACATGACCCACACTACACGGAAGTCCCGGGCCTCAGGAAGTAGATGTCCAAAGTAGTGAGACTTGCAAAATTTAAAATATAACAAAACGTGTAAACCAAATTCGCTAAGATACATGTCTCACCTGACAAGTCAGTCTTAGTTTTAGAACAATTAGAATTTTATTCTGCAACAATTAAGGATATAATATAATTATTTAAATCAGTACTTGAGCACTGACGTCAACACCGCAGTATCAACTTCAGCACTAAAGAACTGATACTGAGCTGATGATACCCTCGGGGATGAACGAATTATCCATCAGCAGAGATATCGACCCAATTGTTGCAATTTAAGACACATTTTTCGATTACATAACATCCTAATGACTGTTTATTAAAGAATCCAGCATTGCGATAAAATACACTTGGGGTATTCAGGCTGCCATACAGGTAGGGGACCAAGATCGGGTAATAATTACCTAGGGATATGACTTTGACACTTGAGATCTATTCATATACAACTAAGTCCTTATTTGGATTTGCATGGAAGAAACATAAGCACTTTTTTCGATTTTATATTTAATAGCCTTTATCTATAATCATTACATAAAATGCCAATTCAAATGTATTGGTAATTTTTTTCCATCAAAAATGATTAATTTTTTTTTGTTTCAGATAAAATCCTGATAACTTTATTATTTCTGCTCTAAACATATATTGTGGGTACCAATTTGAACCACCTCAGCAAAGCGGTTCAGACGAGTACCATCAATTGGTTTTTACAGAGAGACTGCTCCATGAGGCGGTTCTAACGAGGACACACAATATCTGTTTTTTAGGAAAAAGGAACATCCCTTAAACCCACTTTCTATAGAGAAAATGGGGGTTAAGGGGAATACATTATTTTCCTTATTTCTGCTCCAAGTCATAGGTTGCGGGTGCCCGTTAGAATCGTCTCATTGAGTCATAGGCTGTGGGTACTCGTTTGGACCGCCTCAATGAGGCGGTTCTAACGAGCACCCACAACATATGTTTGCATTATAAATAAGAAAAATAAATTTAATTGTGTTCGTTATTTTAGTTTTAAACTTCAAAAGGTGCAAAAATAAAGTCTTAAAATATTTCTTTTTTTTCCCTCTCTTTTCTGATATGATTGATTGTGTCTAAAACAAAGAACATTCCATCTTGACTGAAACTATAAAATGCTATTGTTTTAGACATAATATGATTTGTGTGTCACATTCTTTCAACCAAAATAAAATAAATAAATAAATAAATAAATAAATAAAGGTAAATTGATTGATTAAATTTTGAGGTTAATCAATTCATTTACCTTGTTTGTTCACTTGTAAAGGAAACAATGGATATCTGTGTTTTTCTTTACTTAATTTTAAAATAAAAAAAGAAGTAATTTAAACAATATTTTGTCAGTAAATTATACTTTCACTCAAGTACCCTTATTGAGCCCCCTATTAAACAAGAAATCTGCTCATAATCACCTCATAATCACTCAGATAAGATAAGTCTTTAATGTGCACTAGGGTCCGAAGGAAATGTTTATTGGAGTTCATTAGACAGGCCATCCCTTTTATATAATGAAAAATGTGTCTTAAAGGCGTAACTATACTTAATTTAGTGACACAGAGGCCTTTCTGATATTTAATCTTCATCAGTGTGTCCCAAACCCAAAGTTTTGAAACCGAAATTCTGATGATGGTCAAGACCCGGCAAACACAGCACATCCCCCTCCGAGCACACACCGACCGACGTAGCCTATGAGACAGGTCAGTTGGAGGCATCAGGCAAGAGAGCCTTCCCGCGGACTTATAGGGTCCCCCACCGAGCCAACATCAGCAAACATGACCCACACTCCACGGAAGTCCCGGGCATCAGGAAGGAGAGGTCTAAAGTAGCGAGACTTGCAAAATTTAAAATATAACAAAAAGTGTAAACCAAATCCGCTAAGATACATGTCTCACCTGACAAGTCAGTCTTAGTTTTAGAACAATTTGAATTTTATGCTGCAACAATTAAGGATATAACATAGTTATTTAAATCAGTACATGAGCACTGACGTCAACACCGCAGTATCAATCTCAGCTTTAAAGAACTGATACTGAGCTGATGATACCCTCGGGAACGAACGAATCATCCACCAGCAGAGATATCGACCCAGTGGTTGCAATTAAGGCATAACTATACCTAATTTAGCGACACAGAGGCCTTTCTGAAATTTAATCTTCATCAGTGTGTCTCAACCCCAAAGTTTTGAAACCGAAACGGATGGTGGACAAGACCCGGCAAACACAGCACATCCCCCTCCGAGCACACACCGACCGACGTAGCCTATGAGACAGGTCAGCTGGAGGCATCAGGCAAGAGAGCCTACCGGCGGACTTATAGGGTCTCCCACCGAGCCAACATCAGCAAACATGACCCACACTCCACGGAAGTCCCGGGCATCAGGAAGGAGATGTCCAAAGTAGCGAGACTTGCAAAATTTAAAATATAACAAAATGTGTAAACCAAATCCGCTAAGATACATGTCTCACCTGACAAGTCAGTCTTAGTTTTAGAACAAATAGAATTTTATGCTGCAACAATTAAGGATATATAATATAGTTATTTAAATTAGTACTTGAGCACTGACGTCAACACCGCAGTATCAACCTCAGCTTTAAGGAACTGATACTGCGCTGATGATACCCTCGGGGACGAACGAATCATCTACCAGCAGAGATATCGACCCAGTGGTTGCAATTAAGGAGAACTATACCTAGTTTAGTGACACAGAGGCCCTCAGATATTTAATCTTCATCAGTGTGTCTCAACCCCAAAGTTTTGAAACCGAAACGGATGAAGGACAAGACCCGGCAAACACAGCACATCCCCCTCCGAGCACACACCGACCGACGTAGCCTATGAGACAGGTAAGCTGGAGGCATCAGGCAAGAGAGCCTACCCGCGGACTTATAGGGTCCCAAACCGAGCCAACATCAGCAAACATGACCCACACTCCACGGAAGTCCCGGGCACCAGGAAGGAGATGTCCAAAGCAGCGAGACTTGCAAAATTTAAAATATAACAAAAAGTGTAAACCAAATCCGCTAAGATACATGTCTCACCTGACAAGTCAGTCTTAGTTTTAGAGCAAGTAGAATTTTATGCTGAAACAATTAAGGATATAATATAGTTATTTAAGTCAGTACTTGAGCACTGACGTCAACTGTTGGTTTTCTTTTGCTCCAGCATTTCAGTGGTTTCGTGCTATCGAGTCCTAACCGTTGTTTTAGCTCTGTAGTTGTTTGATTTTTTGTGTTCATGGAGATGTTGCACTGATCAGTTAGGATGCTTTCATGCGGACTGAACAAAAATATTTGTCTTAATCGCGATGGAAGTAAGGGCGAGGACTGTGGCCACGTCAAATCGATTTAAGCCCCCCCCCCCCCCCCCCCAGTGGAATTCGTTTCCCTGACCAGTCCAAGGCGGTTCTTCTGTCGCATATTATTTTTGTTATGGTTTGTCTTTGAGTGTTTGAAACCATTATATTATTTTGTTTTGGATAGCCAGTTGGCCATTTGGTGGGAAAGTAACTGTCCGTTCGGCTTTCCGCTATTGATGTTTTCTTTAGGATCTGTTGTTCTATGTTTGTGCTTCTTTCCCTTTGGTGTCTCTGCTGGGAGCTGTGGGTAATTGTCATTGCCTTCACTTCTTTTTTCACAGCAATGTTGCTTGGGTGACCCTCTACAAAAATAGCTAAAACGGTTCCGCTCCAATGGACGATGGTGGCCAGAGCTAAAATAACAAACCTTTAAACGACAACTACTCATACACCCTTCGGCCAATTTCATTCACTTTTTATAGGAATGTTGCATTGAAGACTCTCTACCAGACTATCTAAAACGGTTCCGCTCCTTAAGTGCTAACCTACACATTTTGGCCATTTTCAATTAAACTTCACAGCAATGTTGCATAGTTGACCCGCTACCAACATACGTAAAACGGTTCTGCTCTGATGAACAAAATGGCCACCCTAGCTATAAATAGAATAATAATCTTTAAACAACCTTTTTAGCCTTGTCAATTTCATTAAAACTTCTTAGGAATGTTGCATAGGTGACCCTCTACCAAAATGGCTAACGGTTATGCTCTGATAAGTAGAACGAAAACGAGGTACAAATAGAAAAACTTCATGACTTTGCTTTAAATGCCACCTCCTCCTAAACCCATGTGTCAATTTCAATTAAGCTTCAATGTAGCTTAGGAGACACAATGTCAAAATAGCCAAAGTCGTTCCGGTCCATTGAACACGATGGTCACCAGAGCTCAAAATAGAAAATTCTTTAATCCACAACTCTTCCTATACGGTTGGGCCAATTGCATTCAAGCTTCATAGAAGAGTTGCGTAGGTGACCCTCTACCAAAGAAGCTAAGTTTGTACACTGGTGGGTCAAGCCTCAGATTCTAAGAAGGTTCCAGCGTAAAGGCTTACTGAGAATAAGAGAGTTTCTTATTTTATGTAATGTTGGTTGGTGCCTGGTGCGCTGTCTCTGGTCGGGCACATCGGAGTCCAACTGTTGGTCTTCTTTTGCTCAAGCATTTCAGTGGTTTCTTGCTGTCGCGTCCTCACCGTTGTTTCATCTCTAAGGTTGTTTGATTTTCGTGTTCACGGAGATGTTGCACTGATGGGTTAGGAGGCCTTCATGCGGACTGAACAAATTATTTTCTAAATCGTGACGGAAATAAGGGCGAGGATCGTGGCCAAGTAAAATCGATTTAAAAAAAAAAATGGATGCAATGATCAGGAATCGATACAATCAACCCACAGCTCCCATCAGACACACCAAAGGGAAAGACACACACACACACGAAACAACAGACCCTAATGGAAACACCAACAGCGGAACGCAAAAACTGACAGTTACCTTCCCATAAAATGGCCAATAGGCTATCCAAAATAAAATAAAGCAAGCGACACAAACACCCAAAGACAAACCATAACAAAAATAAACCGCGACAGAATAACCGCCTTGGAACGGTCAGCTAAAACGAACTCCACTGGTGGGTGGGGGCTTAAATCGATTTTACGTGGCCACAATCCTCGCCCTAACTTCCGCCAAGATTTAGACAAAGCCTCCCAGTGGAATTCGTTTCATTAACCCTTCCAAGGCGGTTCTTCTGTCGCGGTTTACTTTTGTTCTGGTTTGTCTTTGAGTGTGTGTATCGCTTATATTATTTTTTTTTTGATAGCAAATTGACCATTTTGTTTGAAAGTAACTGTCCTTTTGGCTTTCCGCTATTGATGTTTCCATTAGGATCTGGTTGTTTCATGTTTGTACTTCTTTCCCTTTGGTGTCTCTGATGGGAGCAGTGCGTTAAATTATCGATCCCTGATCATTACCTGCACTTCTATTTTGTAGATCAGGACTGATTTGTTTGTGCCGTGTGGTGGCTTTAAAAGTCCCCGTACATGCATTAAATGCTCTTATTCTTCCAATCCTCAGGGATTGCATTTACAATTGCTATTCACCGTTCCTTAATTTGACATCCTTTAGATACCGGTTGAAGGTCTTTATTAGACCGTTGTTCGTACCGTGTTGTATTACAATTGCGTGTTTAATTTCTATGGGCTTCTTTATTGGCATAACTGTTCTGTGGGCTTTTTATACCCGCCTTCTATTTGAAGGATTTACTTTCAGATCTTCCGTTTACTGTTTAACTTAAGGACCGGTATGACTATCAATTTAGTTTTGTCCGTATCGCCCCTTTAAGCACACATCAGTAGCACAAATAAATTTAATCTACAATATCTCCCCTTAGGTTACATTCTGCTTCTTCTGTACAGATTCCCTAATCTATTAATAACTTAAGAGTTATGCCGCCGTCAGTATTGGTCAGACCTATACATTTGTTTTCTGCCGATTATGTCAATTTTAGTGGAGTAGTTTAAAAATAAGCTAAGAGTAAGATTAGCACCTATAAAATCGCCAGTTCTTAGAAAATATCCCAATCCTTTCACAAAAGTGGAATGTATCCTAGTATTTCTAAGAGCAATGCTAAGTGGTGTAGGTGCTACTCCCATTTATGCACTTCGTCTACCGTTTCTTCATCTGTAAATCGTAGACGCTTTTCTGAAGTTAACATGTCCGATTTGACATGTAATTCGTCGGATTTAATATATGCGATAACCGGACAGACTGCAAATTGTAATATGCAGTACGTCGGGCACACAAATCACATGTTAAAAACAAGAAGCAACACTGTCGTAGAATCAGTAAGCCTAAAAAAACTAACTTTTTCTTGTACCGTCATTTCAGACAGACTTGTCATTGTCATTCTGTAAATGATATTTCTGTACAGTCAGTGGAAAAAATTTACCATAATGTAAATTCTACAGCTAGGTTTAAAATTAATATGAAATTAAGGCATTGCCTTCTTTGCGACACCGCATTGTACACTCTTGGTGCAATAGTTGACAATCACTTAAGGTGATGAGTGTCCCTGCCATATGCCTCACCAGATGAGTGATTTGTTTGACATATGCAGTAGCCATGCAGACATTCTAGAAACTGAATATTATCCAAGAAACACATGGCCAAAATGTATACCTCGTTCCAGAGGACATAATTCAGATCAAAATTCTGGTTCCTGTAAAATAACAGTATGCCCATCTTAAATGCATATCTAAAATGTGTGTGTTGCAGGTTTCAATATCCAGCACCAAATACTACAGGAGTTGTGGACAAACAAAAAGTACTATTTAACCTGCCATAATGTGCTGGATCATAATTCTGTAGTTGAACATTTCTTTTATGCACAGAAGCCTCCGTGGTCGAGTGGCTACGCTACTCGCCTTGTAAACCAGGGGTCGCAGGTTCGATCCCGGGCTTCTCCAGACTTCGGATGTGTCTTTAATCCGAGGTCCCGTCTCCGTATGACCTTAGCTGTTGGTGGGACGTAAAACTCCAACACTCACTCACTTTTATGCACATGTTTAGTGTCTGAACTGTGTTGTTAGTTTCAAAATACGGCATCAAATACTGTAGGAGAAGTGGCAGAGACACGAACAGTCCTATTTAACCTCCTATGCTACACATACATGCATGACCAAAATGTCATTCAAGGGGACATAATTCTGCAATAAGGGCTGGATCAGCATCCTGCTTCCTTTATATGTATGTTCAATGAATGTCGGAAGTATGTTGCAAGTTTCAATGTCCTGCATCCAATACTGTAGGATGAGTTGCAGAGTCAAGAATAGTATCAAAAAAGTGTGACATATGGATAAGTGCAAAACTATTTGGCCTTCACACTTCGTGACGGTGACATAAAAAAATATATATAAAAAAAACTCGACAATCACTAGGGATGATGATTGCACACACCATATGTCTCACAAGACGAGTATTTCAATGGGGCTAGATCAGAATCCTGTTTCCTTTATGCAAATGTTGAATGCATGTCTGGACTGTGTTGCTAAGTTTTGAAGTCCAGGATCAAATGGGCTTGAAGAAATATATGGGCTGCATGATGCTTCCACGCAGAGCTGAATCTGGCCCGCACACTAGTACTGGTAAACCGCTTAGAGGATCTAAGCCTGTCCAGGAACCGCGGTGAGAGGCGGACCGTCCATGCTAATAAACCCTATTGGTTTCATTGGGCGACAGGGCTTGAGATGTCATTTCATCTCAGTGTCCGGTAAAAGTCCCACAAAATTGGAAGCAACGTCTCCAAAATGACCTTTACAGTGTTGACGGGGACGTTAAATCTCAAATCAAACAAACAAAAACCAGGATCAAATGCTGTAGGAGAATTTGCTGGGACATGAACGGTACTATTTAACCTCCTATGCTAAACATATGGCCAACACGTTTGTCTTTTAAGGGCACATAATTCTGAGATAAGGGACTGGATCAGAATCCTGTTTCCTTTATGCATATCTATTATTTGATATATAGATATCAAATATTGAGTTTTAGATATCTATATATGCAATGGAATAGTAGATATCATAAAACAAATTTATAGATATCAAGAAATATATAATTCATATAATTGATTATATTTTATGATATAACAAGAAAAATGCCTAATGGCATTATGGACGGGTTTTCTTTTCAGTACGGTTAGGATGGTGGTGGCATGGGTGGGGTAGGGTGGGGTGTGCTGGTGTGGGGTAGGGTGGGGTGGGGTGGGGTGGGGTGGGTTAGGAGTCGGGTGGGACGGGGTGGAATTTGTGGTGTGGTGGAGTGTGGGGTGGGATGGGGTGTGGTGGGGTTGTGGGGTGGGGTGGGCTTGGGTGGGTGGGATGGGGTGAGGTTGGGGGTGGATTGAGGTTGTTTTGGGATGGGGGTGGGGTAGGGTATGCTAGGGTAGGGTGGGGTGGGTAGGGTATGTATGTAAAACTATGTATGCACAGAACAAATGCAATATCCTAACCCAGTAACAATTTTTTGTGTGTGTGTGGGGGGGGGGGGGGGGGGGTGTGTTTTACGAAGAAAAAAAAAATAATTTTTTTTTTCTATTTTTAGCTCTAGTGGCCACTGATTTTAGCAATTTTGAAAAAGGGTCGTCTAATGAACATTTCTGTAAAATAATTTTGAAATCGGGCCATTATCCCAGGAGGCGATGTCGTTTAAAGAAATTGTTGACGGACGACGGACATCAACTCACCTTGAGCACTTCGTGCTCAGGTGAGCTAAAAAAGAACGAAAAAAAAAAAAAAAAAAAGAAAATTCCATGCCTGTGCATGCATGTATGTATTATTACTAGCAACTATCAGGGGAGGAAGATAATAATTGTTCATATGTGTTTATGGAGAAGAAAAGAAAAATAAAGAAAAAAAAGAATGAAAAAAAGAAAGAAAAAAAAAATGTCTCCACCGGGGATTGAACTCACGCCCCTCAGATTCATAGTCAACAATAGGATTCGTAGTCCAGCACTCTATCCACTACACTGGCATTTGAAAAAAGGTTAACCAAAAGGTAAACCTGAAAAACACAAGTTTGAAAAATGACAATTTCCGCCAAAATTTTAGTCATTTATGGATAATACATGAAAGCGGTACCTCCACTTATGCATCAGTCCTGATATTAAAACAATCTGCTACAGAATAGATGTAAAATATCACTTTGAAAAAAGGTTAACCAAAAGGCAAACCTGGGACGACGCCCGCCCGCCCGCCCGCAGGACGCCCGCCCGGACATCGCTATTTTAAAGGACGGATTTTTTTAAAAACCCGTCCAAAAAGTACTGATAATTATAGATACCAATAATGTTAACTATAGATATCTATAATTCTATTATAGATTTCTGTAATTTGTTTTATGTATATCTATATTTTGATTTTTAGATATCTATAAATTGATTTATAGATATCTATAATAAAAATATAGGCTATCAATATTATTAGATACCTATAATTGGGCTGGCCTCAGTGGCTCAGTCGGATGCGCGTCTGACTGGTGACCAGGAGGACGCGGGTTCGACTCCCGCCGGGGTGGCAACATTCTTTCGTGAAAGATTGATCATAAAAACCTTTTCTACAGTCATTCTCACACTTCCGCTGATTCAAGAAGAGCAGTTGTCAGTTTCTGGCGAAAGAATGTGCACTGTACTGGTTAACCGCTTACGTATAAGCCTGCCCAGGAAAGTGTTGATAGGTAAACTGACCGGCTCAAAAATGATCTAAATAGTGTTGACTGGGCCGTAAAACTCCAATACAAACAAACAAAAAACCTATAATTTGATTTTTAGATATCTATATATGCTAAGGAATTAAAAATATCAAGAAATATATATTTCATATCACTGATTACATTTTTATGATATCAAAAATATTGATAATCAAAGAAATCAATAATGTTCATTATAGATATTTATAATTTGATTTATAGATATCTATAATAAAATTATAGATATCTTGAAATTGTATTAAAAAGTGAAGCTGCACCCCATAGCAAACAAAGTTTACATGAAGTCTGGCCCAGAAAACTTGCACACCCCATACTTATCAGTTCTGCAGAGTATTCCTTGCTTCTGAAGGATAACCCCTTTTTAGGAGATATTCATTCAGTCCCCACTGATGCAAAATTATTGAAAGATACATGTACAAGTAGTGATAATACAAAGAAGTTTATTTAGATTTAACTTTCAAATTCAACAGAGCATAACATTAGGCTAAGATTGTCCACATACGTTATTTAAGAACTTTACCAGAGGTCGCAGGTTCGATCCCGGGCTTCTCCAGACTTTCGGATGAGTCTTTAAATCAAGGTCCCATCTCCATATGACCTTAGCTATTTGTGGGATGTAAAACTAAAACACTCACTCATTTAAGAACTTTACAAGTTTACATTTGTAACAGCCACTGTAACAAGGACACTGATAGTCCTATATCCATCACCATAACTAGCCAATCCTGAATCCTTAGTATTATAGTAATAATTTGAACACAAGGGGACTGCTTCAAGATTGTTGTTCGGATTGATTGACAGGATAGTCCTACATGTACATAGAGTACCAATGTGGTAAATGACAAGCAGTTCGTGTTTTATGTTTAGAGGATCTTACATGAGTGATCATTTCATATGAAATGACCACGAGTGTAAGATCCTGTTTATCATAATGACCACTTTAAATTGGATTTTATCGCCTTTAAATTTGACAATATTTCCATGATTTTTATAATACGAATTATACGATGTTATCCATTGCTTATCAATGATGTCATGTGATAGAATATCTTATTTTTTTCCCTAAATTAATCAGTGTACAATATGTTAACCTTGGAGTGAGTCATTTTTACTGAAGTGTCAGTGGTAGATTCCATTTGATGCATACCAAATATCAAAGCTATGGTCTATGCTAAAAAAAAGATTGCTGTGGAAGGTTCGTTTTTTTGGCCCAGGGCTTAAATTTGATCAATGTTGGTAGAGGTCTAGATCATCAAAACTACGCATGAATACCAAAAGCACGGGCCTTCTGGTATTCGGCGAGAAAATTTTAAGTGACCCCCTATAGCAGGGCAATGTTTGACCACATGAATATGATTGGAGCAACGCTACACATAAAATAAAAGGTCTGGTCATTTTGGTTTCAAAGCAGATTTTTTTACACTTTCCCAATGCAGTGACCTTGAGACATTAATAAGTTCATGGTCAACAAAATATAATCAAATCTTTGGAAGGTTGCATTAACATGTTGCACCAAGTTTGAGCAGACTTAAAGAATTTGTTCACATAGGGCGCAGACAAGCTAAAATTGATGGTTTTTGGGCACCTGTGGCCTTGAAAATAAGGCCAATGTCACCAATATCTACTAAAATCTTTCGTAAGTTGCAGTGGCATAATGAACAAAGTTTGAGCAAATTTCAACAATTCGTTCATGGTGCTGACAAGCCATTTCTGTCCCAAAATTGACAGTTTTGAGGGCCTGTGCCCTTCAGAATAAGGTTAAGATCACCAAAATCTAATGACATCTTTGATAGATTCAACGATATACTCAACCAAGTTTGACAATATTTTATCAATTTGTTTGCAAGATAGGGTGGCAAAAGACAAAATTTACAGTTTTTGAGGGCTTGTAATCTTAAATATAAGGGTCAATGTTATCAAAATGGTAAGTGGCAATGATATATTGTACCAATGCTATACCAAGTTTGACCGAATTTCATAGATTCATAGGAGGCAGACACGCCACTTTTGGTCTGAAATGTACAGTTTTTGGGGCCTGTGCCATTGAAAATAATGTCACGGTCACCAAAACCTAATGGCTGTTTTCCCCATCCTAGTAATGGAACAATGCAAGTTTGGTCAGATTCCTTCAATAGGTTCAGGAGAAATAGTGCTTCCAACAAGCTACACTGATGCAGTCCGCATAAAAAACAATATGCACCCCCCCCCCGCACCCTTAGTGCGAACATAATAATTCCAAAAGTAGGAAAACCAGTTTCAACTCATATGTTGTGCACATCGTCCTGTGGGCATTTGCATATTTGTGTAGTTTCATGAAAATATCTCAAATGGATTGAGGGAAGGACGGGTGGGTACTCAAATTTTCGGAGGGTATACATCATACACTGTCACTTTTTGTGGCAGGGCCTAAAAATTGATCCATAAATGAATTTGTCTAGTACATCGAAATTGAACTATTCAGACATGCTAAACTCGTAACTTATTCTTCTTTTAAACACTTTAAAGGCTTCAGTGTTCATCACATACTTTCTACAGCCTGTGTCCTATTATGTAACATTATGAAAATATGCCTTTTCAAGTATATCATTTTTTTTTCACCAAAAATGAAAATTTTCAAATAAAAAAATCTGATATTTTTTTTATATATTTCTCCACAAAACAGATTGTGGGTGCTGGTTAGAACAGCCTCGACCAAGCAGTTGTAACGAGTACCCACAATCATTGTTTTTGAGCAGTTAACATGTAAGAAAAATAATATTTATATGTACCCTTGTTAACCCCAATAAAGTAGGGTTTAAAGCAGGTCAATATATAAGGCATGTTTTCAAGATAGACAGCATTGTTGGGACTGTTCAAAAGTCGTCTGGTTTAAAAGCAGGTCAAAATTTATTAGGCATGTTTTCATGATAGATGTAGCATTTTTGGGGCTGTTCAAAAGTAGTCTTAATGAGTCCCAAAGGTAGTCTTAAAATAAAGGAATTTCACTTCTTTTGTTTTTGTTATGTTTGATTTGAGGTTTAACAACCCCATCAACACTGTAAAGGTCATTTTGGAGACGTTGCTTCCAATCTTGTGGGACTTTTACCCGACATTGAGATGAAATGACATCTCAAGCCCTGTCACCCAATGGAACCAATAGGGTTTATTAGCATGGACGGTCCGCCTCGTACCGCGGTTCCTGGAAGGCTTAGATCCTCTAAGCGGTTTACCAGTAATAGTGTGCGGGCCGGATTCAGCTATGGGTAGAAGCATCATGCAGCCCATATATTTCTTCAAGCCCCTATGGGCGGGGAGGAATAGCGAATGTCCCAACAAGTCTGTGTCATCACCATCTTTAATTTCACTTTTCTGCCTGTTAAAATATGCAAATGTTAACGCCTAAACTATTCAAAAGTTATTGATCTTTCTTCCATTCTTTATTGTCAGTTAATGGCCCCCGCCCATCGGGGCTTGAAGAAATAGATGGGCTGCATGATGCTTCCACGCATAGCTGAAACCGACCCGCACATGAGTACTGGTAAACCGTTAAGAGGATCTAAGCTTGTCCAGGCAAAGCACTGCGAGTCGGACCGTCCATGCTTACAAACCCTATTCATTTCATTGGGCGACAGGGCTTGAGATGTCATTTCATCTCAATATCGGCCAAAAGTCCCACAAAATTGGAAGCAATATCTCCAAAATGACCTTTACAGTGTTGAAGGGGACGTTAAGCCTCAAATGAAACAAACAAATAATTGTCAGTCATGATCCAGTGGTTCAAAAACACAGCTGCCATCAAGAAGTTCTAGGCATTAAATAATTCAGTCCTTTTTCTTTCAGTAGGTAGTAGGACTATATAGGCTGTCAGCTGTTAGCTACTGGTGGAAGCAAGGTTCCTCTGTATTAAACTGTATGTGGGTTTTTCCATGCTGAACCTGTAACAAAAATTGGAAAAGATTTTTAAAAAAAGAAAATAAGGAAAAGAACAAAATAAATGTACATGTGACCATAACAAAGACTAGAAATGTTTTCAGAAGAAAACTGCATCCTCCCATTCCCTCCCAACCATAAATATGACTGTTACAACCACTTTGACTTGGAAGGTGCATACCGTAAAAATTCAGACACCTTGAGGACTTGCTGTAATTGAATAAAATCTCCTAAAATGTTAGCAAATTTGTTTCGTGAGGAGTCAAAAAGTGGAGACAGAATGGCAAACAGTGGCGACCCTGAACAGACTGCTTCATGAGCAGTCTGATCTAGGTCTGCACTGTTTGCTTAAGCCTGAATGTCCCAATACTAAGGATCCTTATGGTACATGCAAAAATTGAGCAATCTATAAATTCAAGAAACCTAAAAAAACAGCCCAGCCTGTATTAAGCAAGCACCTAGGGGATAACCAAAATGTGCTTGCTTAGGACATATACTCGCTTAATACATGTCAATCTTAATGCATTTGCCTTTATCGTAAACCAAAAGCATGACTGAATTAGGCAGGTTACTTGCTCAACAGTGGTGGCCACCATAACAGGCTTTACTGTAGTTAATGGCCTCTAAAATCCAATCAAGTCTTTCTATGTTCAATTTGTCAGAATTCATCCATTGTTGTATGAGATATGGTGCAGACAAGGCAATATTAGAAATCTTTGCACTATTTGGTCATGAAAAGAGAAGATCACCAAAATCAAACCTTTGATATCTGCGCCGGGGCACAGCATTTCCTACAATGTCCATGTGTACCCAGTGAAGAATCAAATCAGCCTGCCCATCCATATAATCTGACCAGAGATTTCTCTTGCTGCATGAAGGAGCATTGGGCCCTTAGCTATCCTTTGAGTGTACAACAAGACACTGATCTGACTATGTGGATGCATAGGCTGATCTGAGTCTTTGCTAGGTACACATGTAAATTGTAGGGAATGTTGTGCTCCGGCTATTTGTAATACATGTACTATATTGCACCAATTCTTAGCATAATCTAAAATTTGGAAGGTTTCACAGATAACAACAAATCTTTTCACTTGAAGATATATTTTTAGCCAAAGTTAATTTTGTCAGTTTGTGTGTGTGTGTGTGTGTGTGTGTGTGTGTGTGTGTGTGTTTGTGTGATTGACCTTAAAACTGAGGTAAATGTCATAAAAATGTATTGTTGAAATTTTTGGTTCATGTAGGATGCAATGGCAAGCAATGGCAAGCATGGTAAGTACAAAATATAATCAAAAAGGTGATTCAAGTTAAAAGATCCCCCCCCCACACACACACACCCTCCAATGATAGGGAAAACAAAACATCAAATAAAGTGAAAAATCTATCATTATGAACCTAAATATTCGTACAGACAGACAAAAAGTGCAGACCCAGATCCAGTCTGACCAGGGTCTGCACTGTTTACTATTCCGTCTGCACCATTTGGACTCTTTGCGGGATCATGAAACAAACTTGTTAAAATTTTACAATTACAGTAACTTCTCTGATCCAATCCCATCACGGCTTGAAGAAATTGATTGGGCTGCATGATGCTTCTACGAAGAGCTGAAACTGACCACACATGGGTACTGGTAAACTGCTTAGAGGTTCTGTGCATGCCCGGAAAAGTGGTGGGAGTTGGCCCGCCCATGAAAATAAACTGTATCGGTTTCATTGAGCAACAGGGCTTGAGATGTCATTTCATCTCAATGGTGGGTAAAAGTCTGACAAAATTGGAAGCAATGCCTCCAAAATAACCTAGACAAGAGGGCCATGATGGCCCTGGATCGCTCACCTGATCCATGATAGAGTAACAAGTGGGCCTCAGGGAGGGCCATTATTGACCCCAGGGCTACACTGTGCATAATGTTGAGGGAGGTCTAAAGAGGTGAAGCTTCATACCAAATATCAACAAAGGCTATAATTTGAACAATCTTGGCAAAGGTCCACTAGATGAAGCTATACACCAAATATCAAAGACCTGGGCCTTGGGGTTTCAGAGAAGAAGATTTTTTAAAGATATTCCCTACATTACCAGGGCCATAATTTAAACAATCTTGATAGAGGTCCACTAGATGAAGCTTCACACCAAATATCAAAGACCTGGGCCTTGCTGTTTCAGAGAAGAAAATTTTCAAAGATTATTTCTATATATAAGTCTATGTAAAACCAAAGGGCCCCGGGGTGGGGGCTATAATTTGAACAATCTTGGTAGAGGTCCACTAGATGAAGCTCCATACCAAATATCAAAGGCACGGGCCTAGTGGTTTCAGAGAAGAAGATTTTTAAAGATTTCCCTATTTAAGTCTGTGTAAAACCAAAAGGTCTCGGGGCGGGGGCGTTTTTGGCCCCAGGGCTAATAGCCTATAATTTGAACAATCTTGATAGAGGTCCACTAGATGAAATTTCACACCAAAAATATCAAAGACCTACGCCTTGTGGTTTCAGAGAAGAAGATTTTTAAAGATTTTCCCTATATAAAGTAGAAGTAAAACAAAGATAAGGAATCGATACAATTAACTTACTCCACCCATCAAATACACCAAAGGGAAAGAAATACAAACATTAAGCGACCAGACCATAATTGAAAGGCCATAAGGACAGTTACTTTCCCACAAAATGGCCATATGGCCATCCAAAATTAAAAGACACAAGTGATACACACAGTAAGTAACAAACAACAACATGAATAAATCGCCACAGAAGAACCGCCTTGGAACGGTCAGTGGAAAGATTTCCACTGGGGGGCTTAAATCTATTTTACATGGCCACAATCCTCACCCTTACTTCCCCCGTGATTTAGACAAATAATTTGTTCAGTCCGCATGAAGGCCTCCTAACTCATCAGTGCAACATCTCCGTGAACACAAATAATCAAAGAACCACAGAGGTGAGACAACGGTGAGGACTCAACAGCAAGAAACCACTGAAATGCTGGAGCAAAAGAAAACCAACAGTTAGACTCTATAAGTTATAAGTCTATGTAAAACCAAAGGGCCCCCATGACAGGGGCGTTTTTGGTCTCAGGGCTATAATTTGAACAATCTTGGTAGAGGTACACTAGATGAAGCTTCATACCAAATATCAAAGACCTATAGACCTTCTGGTTTCAGAGAAGAAGATTTTTCAAGATTTTCCCTATATAAGTCTATGTAATACCAAAGGGCCCCGGAGCGGGGGCATTTTTGGCCCCAGGGCTATAATTTGAACAATCTTGGTAAAGGTCCACAAGATGAAGCTTCATACCAAATATCAAAGACCTAGGCCTTGTGGTTTCTGAGAAGAAGATTTTTAAAGATTTTCCCTATATAAGTCTATGTAAAACCAAAGGGCCCGGAGGCGGGGGCATTTTTGGTCTCAGGGCTATAATTGAACAATTTTGGTAGAGGTCCACTAGATGAAGCTTCATACCAAATATCAAAGACCTAGGCCTTGTGGTTTCCGAGAAGAAGATTTTTCAAGATTTTCCCCTCTATAAGCCCATGTAAAACCAAAAGGCCCCAGGGTGGGGGCATTTTTGGCCTCAGCACTATAATTTGAACAATATTGGTAGGGGTCCACCAGATGAAGCTTCATACCAAATATCAAAGACCTGGGCCTTGCGGTTTCAGAGAAGATTATTAAAGATTTTGCCTATATAAGGAGGGGGGGGGTAACTGGGCCTTGTGGGGTGAAGCTTCATACCAAATATCAAAAACATGGGCCTAACAGTTTCAGAGAAGAAAATTTTTAAAGATTTTCCCTATATAAGTCTTTGTAAAACCTAAAGGCCCCGGGGTGGGGGCATTTTTGGCCCCAGGGCCTGGGCCTTGTGGGGTGAAGCTTCATACCAAATATCAAAGACATGGGCCTTACAGTTTCAGAGTAGAAAATTTTTAAACATTTTTCCCTATAAAAGCCCATGTAAAACCAAAGGGCCCCAGAGCGGGGGCATTTTGGCCCCAGCACTATAATATGAACAATCTTGGCAGGGGTCCACTAGGTAAAGCTTCATACCAAATATCAAAGACCTGGGCCTAGCGGTTTCAAAGAAAAAGATTTTTAAAGATTTTCCCTATATAAGCCCATGTAAAACCAAAAGGCTCCGGGGTGGGGGCATTTTTGGCCCCAGCACTATAATTTGAACAATCTTGGTAGGGGTCCACTAGATGAAGCTTCATACCAAACATCAAAGACCTGGGCCTTGTGGTTTCAGAGAAGAAGATTTTTAAAGATTTTCCCTATATAAGTCTATGTAAAACCAAAGTGCCCCAGAGCGGGGGCAGTTTTGGCCCTAGGGCTATAATTTGAACAACCTTGGTAGGGGTCCACTAGGTGAAGCTTCATACCAAATATCAAAGATCTGGGCCTTGAGGTTTAAGAGAAGAAGATTTTTTAAAGATTTTCCCTATATAAGCACATGTAAAACCAAAAGGCCCTGCTGGGGGGGGGGGGGGGGGGGGTACGGGTTGGGGGGAGGACCTGGGCCTTGTGGGGTGAAGCTTCATACCAAATATCAAAGACAAGGGCATTACGGTTTCAGAGAAGAAAATTTTTAAAGATTTTCCCTATATAAGCCCATGTAAAACCAAAGGGCCCCAGAGCGGGGGCATTTTTGACCCAAGGGCTTTAATTTGAACAACCATGGTTGGGGTCCACTAGGTGAGGCTTCATACCAAATATCAAAGACCTTGGCCTTGACGTTTCAGAGAAGAAGATTTTTCAAGATTTTCCATATATAAGTCTATGTAAAACCAAAGGGCCCCGGAGCGGGAGCATTTTTGACCCAAGGGCTTTAATTTGAACAACCATGGTTGGGGTCCACTAGGTGAAGCTTCATACCAAATATCAAAGAAGTTTTTTTAAGATTTTCCCTGTATAAGCCCATGTAAAACCAAAAGGCCACGGGGCGTGGTGGCGGGGGGGGGAACCTGGGCCTTGTGGGGTGAAGCTTCATACCAAATATCAAAGACATGGGCCTTACGGTTTCAGAAAAGAAGATTTTCGCTATATAAGCCCATGTAGATCCAAAGGGCCCAAGAGCGGGGGCACTATAATTTGAACAATCTTGGTAGGGTTCCACTAGGTGAAGCTACATACCAAATATCAAAGACTTGGGCCTAGCGGTTTTAGAGAAGAAGATTTTTAACGATTTTCCCTATATAAGCCCATGTAAAATCAAAGGGCCCCGGGGTGGGGGGCATTTTTGGCCCCAGGGCTATAATTTGAACAATCTTGGTAGGGGTCCACTAGGTGAAGCTTCATACCAAATATCAAAGACCTGGGCCTTGCGGTTTCAGAGAAGAAAATTTTAAAAGATTTTCCCTATGTAAGCCCATGTAAAACCAAAGGGCCCCGGAGCAGGGGCATTTTTGGCCCCAGCACTATAATTTGAACAATCTTGGTAGGGGTCCACTAGATGAAGCTTCATATCAAATATCAAAGACCTGGGCCTTGCGGTTTCAGAGAAGAAGATTTTCCCTATATAAGCCCATGTAAAACAAAAGGGCCCCTGGGCGGGGGCATTTATTGGCCCCAGCACTTTAATTTGAACAATCTTCGTAGGGGTCCACTAGATGAAGCTTCATACCAAATATCAAAGACCTGGGCCTTACGGTTTCAGAGAAGAAAATTTTTAAAGATTTTCCCTATATAAGCCCATGTAAAACCCAAGGGCTCCGGAGCGGGGGCATTTTTGGCCCCAGCACTATAATTTGAACAATCTTGGTGGGGGTCCACTAGATGAAGCTTCATACCAAATATCAAAGACCAGGGCCTTGCGGTTTCAGAGAAGAAAATTTTAAAAGGTTTTCCCTATGTAAGCCCATGTTAAACCAAAGGGCCCAGGAGCGGGGGCATTTTTGGCCCCAGCACTATAATTTGAACAATCTTGGTAGGGGTCCACTAGATGAAGCTTCATACCAAATATCAAAGACCTGGGCCTTGCGGTTTCAGAGAAGGAGATTTTTAAAGATTTTCCCTATATAAGCCCATGTAAAACCAAAGGGACCAGGGGCGGGGGCATTTCTGGCCCCAGCACTATAATTTGAACAAACTTGGCAGGGATTCACTACATGAAGCCTCATACCAAATATCAAAGACCTGGGCCTTAGGGTTTCAGAGAAGAAGATTTTTAAAGATCTTCCCTAAATAAGCCCATGTAAAACCAAAGGGCCCCGGAGTGGGGGCATTTTTGGCCCCAGCACTATAATTTGAAAAATCTTGGTAGGGGTTCACTAGTTGAAGCTTCATACCAAAGATCAAAGACCTGGGCCTTGCGGTTTCAGAAGAAGATTTTTAAAGATTTTCCCTATATTAGCCTTTGTAAAATCAAAGGGGCCCAGGGCGGGGGCATTTTTGGCCCCAACATTATAATTTGAACAACCTTGGTAAGAATCCACTAGATGAAGCTTCAGACCAAATATCAAAGACCTGGGCCTTACGGTTTCAGAGAAGAAGATTTTTTAAAGATTGTCCCTATATAAGCCCATGTAAAACCAAAGGGCCCCGGAGCGGGGGCATTTTTGGCCCCAGCACTATAATTTGAACAATCTTGGTGGGGGTCCACTAGATGAAGCTTCATACCAAATATCAAAGACCTGGGCCTTGCGGTTTCAGAGAAGAAGATTTTTTAAGATTTTCCCTATATAAGCCCATGTAAAACCAAAGGGCCCCGGGGCGGGGGCATTTTTGGCCCCAGCACTATAATTTGAACAATCTTGGTAGGGGTCCACTAGTTGAAGCTTCATACCAAATATCAAAGACCTGGGCCTTGTGGTTTCAGAGAAGAAGATTTTTAAAGATTTTCCCTATATTAGCCCATGTAAAATCAAAGGGGCTCGGGGCGGGGGCATTTTTGGCCCCAGCACTATAATTTGAACAATCTTGGTAGGGGTCCACTAGATGTAGCTTCAGACCAAATATCAAAGACCTGGGCCTTACGGTTTCAGAGAAGAAGATTTTTAAAGATTTTCCCTATATAAGCCCATGTAAAACCAAAGGGCCCCGGAGCGGGGGCATTTTTGGCCCCAGCACTATAATTTGAACAATCTTGGTAGGGGTCCACTAGATGGAGCTTCAGACCAAATTTCAAAGACCTGGGCCTTACGGTTTCAGAGAAGAAGATTTTTTAAGTTTTTGGTGAAAAAAGTCTATTTTTGGCCCCAAATACCAAGATGTGCAACGGACCGGAACCATTTGAACAACTTTGAAAGGGGACCACCTAAGGATCATTCCTGTGAAGTTTGGTCAAAATCCGATCAGTGGTTTAGGAGGAGATGTCGTTTAAAGAAATTGTTTACGGACGCACGGACGCACTGACGCACGGACGTACGGACGCACGGACGCACTGACGCACGACGGACGACGGACGAAAAGTGATCCCATAAGCTCACCTCGTCACTACGTGACGGTGAGCTAAAAATGTTGCCGGGGATGTTGAACCTCAAATAAAAAAAAACATTAACTCCTGAAAGTGTAAAAATTTTTAGGATTTTTATGGTATATCTTATGAGAGGATTTAGTAATATTAATAAGAAAAAGACAGCATTTTCAAAGTAAGACAGCATTTTCAAAGTATATGTCATTAATTGTTTTTTATTTTTCAGTGGAAAAAAAGGCATGACATTGCAAGTGAATAATCTATTGGGCAGACAATTCAGATGAAATGTCAAGCCTGATTTTCACTGAAAAATAATGAGAAAAAAAAACATCCAAAAAAAAAAAAATCAGTGTCTTCTATTACATGTAAATTAACACTACTTTAATCTTATAACAGCTCAGTGATCATTCTTATCAAATATATTTTAAAAATTCTCTTAAAGATCTGTCTGTTGAGGTTTAGCATTAATAGCAACAATAGTTTTGGTGACATTGCTTTCAAATCTGTGTGGGCTTTTTTACCTGATCCAGGGCCTGACAGATCAAACTTTCCACCACTTGCCCGGCATTCCACAGCATCTTGAAAATAGCTTAGAATTACCATATTTATTATTAATTTTTTTATGTCCTATATATTTTTCTGGGAAAGTGAAATAAAAAAAAAACTCTTGCCCAGCCAAAATTTAGACTTGGCAGTGGATTAAGATTAATCAGGCCCTGTCTGATCTGAGAGCAAAGAATCGATTTCAAGTCCTGCAGTAACTCTTTCTACCATTATGTACACGTATAACTGCATGTAAGTTTATAAACTTAATTATTGGGGCAGCCAGAACCCAAAATCACTTTCCTTGAGCATAGCTAAATTATCTTTCTTGAGCATACTTGAATTATCTATGCAGTTAACCCATACTCACTCTTGCAGCTCTGCCATGGATGGATCCAGCTGTCGGTCCATCCATCCATTTCACAAAGCCTTCAAGGGCGGGGGCAAGCCCCAATAGGCGGTGGTATTTTGGAAAAGTAACTCTCCAGATTTTTAATTTTAAAGTTATAAGTCTAATGCCACATTAGTGTTAGTAAAATTATCACTATAAAAAAATTTAAAGTCGGGTAATAGTATTTTGTTTGTTTGATTTGAGGGTTAACGTCCCGACGAATGCGTCAACATGGTACACGTAATTTTGGAGACGTTGCTGCTAACTTTGTGCGGTTTTTACCTCCCATTGAGATGAAATGACATCTCAAGCCCTGTCGCCTAATGAAACCAGTATGGCTTATAAGCATGGACTGTCTGACTCGCACTACTTTGCCTGGGTAGTCTTAGATCTCCTCTAAGTGGTTTATCCGTACTCGTGCAGTTGGTTTCAGCTCTGTGTAGAAGCATCATGCAGCTCATCTATTTCTTCAAGCCCAAATGGGTGGGGGATGAAATAGTACTCATACCTCTGATCTATTCCAGATAATATTCTATGTGGATTTGCTTGGGCATTCATATTCAGTCTACATTCTGACCATCAACTAGGCTCTGGTGCATCCATTCACCTAGAATATACTTACCTTCATTAGGTATGATTGGTTTCCAACACAGAATGGCTAATATCTTGTAGAACAGTTTGGGGCTAAAGTTGATAAAATGTCTGTGACTGTGATGTTTCACCGAGAAAGTGTCTCATGCAGCTCCTGTTTCACTTGGTCCCCAATGTTCAGAGACAGGCTCTGAAGTCCCTGTCATACCTGTTGGAAATTAAACAAAAGTCTGTGTTAACCATTTCAACCATGCAAAACATGTAGATCCAGAGTAGACTGTTCATAACAAGTCATCCCATTAGGATCAACATCTTGTTAATAATGCTGATTTTAAAAACACTCTATATATATGCAATAATGGATGAATCCAATATCAAAGATGTCCACATCGGCACTTCAGAAATTGGAGAAAGATAGGCTAATTATTAACTGCAAATGCAGATCTATGGAGTATTTATGTCTATTCTGATGTACCGAAAAACTTCAATGACTCAAACTCCAACAGTGTATTTGCTTGCTTGAATTGGGGTTTAACATTCCCGTCAACACTGTTTAGGTCATTTTGCAGGCGTCGCTTCCAATTTTGTGGTACTTTTACCCGACATTGAATAACATCTCAAGCCCTGCCATCCACACAGAGCTGAATCTAACCCCACAAGAGTACTGGTAAACGGCTTAGAATGTCTAAGCCTGCCCAGGCAAGGCGGTGCAAGTTGGTCTTTACATGCATGTAAACCCTATTTTTCTCCTATTACTGCTACTCGCTCACATCTGAGCATTACGAGCAGGATTTCCTGGGTGGTAACCAGTATTTTTTTTTATTATTTTATTTTTTTAAGCAATGTGGATGAAGTGCCTTGCTCAATGACACAACACTTTGGTCAGAGTGAGGCTCGAACGCGGAACCTCTAGATCACAAATCCGATGCGCTACCACTGCACCAAAGCGCTCCACTATTGGTTCATTGGGCGCCAGAGCTTGAGATGTCATTTCTTCTCAATTTCTGGTAAGAGTCCCGATTTCTCCAAAATGACCTAAATAGTGTTGACAGAGATGTTAAACCTCAAATCAAACAAATAATTCCTGGGCAAGCTTAGACATTCTAAGCGGTTTACCCATGTCCAATACTCATGTGCAGTCAGTTTTAGCTCTGCGTGGAATCACATTGCACCCACATCTATTTCTCCAAGCCTCGATGGGCACTAGTAGCTTTTTTGTTTGTATTGGAGTTTAATGGCCCAGTCAACACTTGTCTATGTCATTTTTGAGCCGGTCAGTTTGCCCATTCACACTTCCTGGACAGGCTTAAATGTAAGCGGTTAACCAGTACAGTGCACATTCTTTCGCCAGAAACTGACAACTGCCCTTCTTGAATCAGGGGAAGGAGGAGAATGACCGTAGAAAAGATTTCATGATCAGCCTCCACTAAAGAACATTGCCGACCCTGGCAGGCATAAAACCCGCGTCCTGATCACCAGTCGGATGCGCATCGCATCCGACTAAGCTACCGAGGCCGGTCCCAGTAGCTTGTTGACCATGACCTAATCAAGCCCATTCGTGTGTCCATAGGGAATCTTGGCTGTAGATGAGAAATTTGAAGGGTGACCAGGAAGATTTTCGCACTTTTTATCTTGCTAAGTTACTTTTATCTTGAACATGTAAGTTGTGTGTGCATTAAAATTGCCTGGATGAGCAATTCTACCAAGTACACACAACATACTTACACAACATATTTTATAAAACATCAAAAACATGTACCCAAATCAGAGCACTTCTACTCATCACCATAACAAGACCCTGTAATACCACTTTATTAGTGAGAATGTGGTTTCATGCTGTAATACCAGATTTTTATATATAAAAAAAAATGGTATTTATGTTTTGTCATGGGTGTTCGCCTGGATGACCCTCCGCCCGTCCTTCCCACCACGTGAACAAGTCCGTGAAATGAACACACCACTAAACATCACTTTATATATTGAAAACGGGGGCTTACGGGGGGGGGGGGGTATATACATTACTTTGCTTATTTCTGCTCCAAGACATAGGTTGTGGGTACTCGTTAGAAGCGCCACATTGAGCCGGTTCTAACAAGCACCCACAACATATGTTTGCAGTCAAAATAAGACATTACTTTGCTTATTTCTGCTCCAAGACATAGGTTGTGGGTACTCGTTAGAAGCGCCACATTGAGCCGGTTCTAACGAGCACCCACAACATATGTTTGCAGTCAAAATAAGACAAATATCATGGATTTTCATCAAAAAAGAAGCCATTTTGAAGAGGTGAAAAAATGTATTATTTTCCACGGGTGTTATCTTAATGATCGGTCACAAACCTTGTCAATGTACCTACTTTTTTTATTTTTTGCCCTATACACATATATGTATTGCTTAGAAACTGCAGATGTGCATAAGAGTATCCAAATTTTGATCTGAACCCCTGGGGTCATGGGGTGAGGTCAAATTTTCAAGAAAATGCTTGTGAATGTAACAATGACTACTTTTTATTTCTTGCACTATGGTCACCAAACTTGGTACATGTATCGCTAAGGAGCGCAGATGTGCATAAGGGTATCCAAATTGTGATCTGAATCCCTGGGGTTATGTAGTGAGGTCAAAAGTCAAATTTTCATGAAAATACTTGTGAATGCAACTTCTACTACGGCGGCTGTCCGTTGGGGCTTGAAGAAATAGATGGGCTGCATGGTGCTTCCACACAGAGCTGAAACCAACCCGCACACAAGTACTGGTAAACCACTTAGAGGACCTAAGCCTGCCCAGGCAAAGCGGTGCGAATCAGACCGTCCATGCTTATAAACCCTACTGGTTTCATTGGGCAACAGAACTTGAGATGCCATTGCATCCCAATGTCGGGTAAATGGCTGACAAAATTGGAAGCAATGTCTCCAAAAAGATTCCTGCAACGGATGGTCAGGTGGTTTTTCTCCGGATACTCCAGTTTTTGCCCACCTCTGATTAACAATTGGCTCGATATGAGTGAAATAATCTTGAAAGGGATGTAAAACCAAAATCAAATCTCCAAAATTACCTATACAGTGTTGACGGGGACATTACAAAGAAATATTTATTCAAGTATGGTTGCAAAACTTGCTACATACATGTAGATTGTTTAGGTACTGCAGATGCGCATGAGGGTATCCAAATTTTTTATCTGAACCCCTGGGATCATTGGCTGAGGTCTTAGGTCACTACTCTTAACCGACATTGAGAGGAAATGAGATCTCAAGCCCTGTGGCCCAATGAAACCAACAGGTTTTATAAGAATGAAAGGCCAGGCTCATACTGCTTTGATTGGACAGGCTTAGATCCTGTTACCAGTTTACCAGTACTTTTAAACAGTAGACAGATAGATACATGTAGACAGACGTATCTTTAGACGTATTGGATGAAAGAAAAAGGATAAATTGACAGATTGATATTTTTTTTACGGCTTTGGTTTGATGACCCTTTTAAAGATCAGACTCTTATTTCAAGCCGATCGTGGACAAAAACTGGATAGAAACCACCTGGCCTTCTGTTGCAGAACACTGCATCTCACATGTGACCCAAGCACTCAAACCACAAGTTCACAACCGTGAGAGACCTCTTATCCACTTGGCCACGAGGGCCTGTCGACAAATAGGGTAGCGGCCCCCGCCCATTGGTGTTTGAAGAAATAGATGAGCTGCATGATGATACCTCGTGCAGAGCTGAAATCCGACCGCACATGAGTACTGGTAAAGCGCGTAGAGGATCGAAGCCTGTCATAGCAATGTGGTGCGAGTCAGGTCGTCCATGCTTATAAACCCGATTGGTTTCATTGGGCCACAGGGCTTGAGAAGTCTATCCATCTCAGTGTCGGGTAATGCACAAGTCATTTGAAACCAATGCCCCCCACCTACGGGGAGAGCGCGGACAATGACTTTTCACTTTTCACAGCCCTGCACTGCGGGGGACCTCCAGAAGGTCACAGCCCCACTGTTTATAATAGTTCGTTCCACTGGGTGTATATTTGCATAATATCAAAACCAAGGTTGGTCGGTAAATACCGGTGGCGGGAATTCCCACTGGTATTTACAGGTAATTACCATCCTGGGAAATACTCCAAATTTCAGCAAAAATGGGAAATAGTGGGAAATATGATTTTTGTATAGTTATTTCATAGAAAAACACTATAATATTTGTGTAATTTAATTGAAATAATGAACAGTTAGCTATTTTGCAGTATGCTTCCCCATACATATATGTCATAAGTCTGCTTTTACTCAATCAAACACAAGCATAAATATAAAGTGATCTGTGGTTATGTAGGGTGAAGAGTTATTTAAAATCACTCATATGCTTAAGAAGATAAAATACCATAATGAACAAACAGTGGAGGCCCTGATCAGATGCCATGTTCTGATCTGGGCCTGCACTGTTTGCCAGGGTACCCTGGTAAAATGGGTTAAGGATGTTAAATTACACTAGAACAGGTTTGTTTGCAAGTTTGCCAAGTAATCACACTCCTAATGCTAAAGCTGTGATAATTTAATTATTTGTTTGAGACAGGTATTAAAAGGACACAGTTACAGGAATTTAAGCATAAAAGGTTTCTTAAATTATCTACAGAAAAAATTACATGTATTAACAAGTCAAGGGAAATCGCTAAAAGTTAAATACTTATATTTTAGAATCACATTCGAAAAGAAATTATATACATTCTATATGCAGGCAAGGGTCCAAGGGACTATAGATCTTTATAGTTATTCAATGTAAAAAGGGCTGGAAAATTCTCCAAAAATTCACTTGTCCTACATAACTAAGTGCATGTAAACTTTGGTAAATGTTGCAAGGACTAAACAAACTTTTACTTGTCTTTCAATTTTTTGTCATTGCAAGCAGACAAGTGGAATTTCCAAGCTCTGCATGAACTTGAAATAATTTTGCTTACAAATAGCTAGGTAGTTGGGGTATATTAAGCAGTCTCAATTGGTACCACCTATGTAAATATATATTTCCCTGTATTTCCCGGGAACATGCTTATAAACCCTATTGGTTTCATTGGGCGACAGGGCTTGAGATGTTATTTCATCTCACTGTTGGGTAAAAGTCCCACAAAATTGGAAGCAACGTCTCCAAAATGACCTACATAGTGTTGACAGGGACGTTAAACATCAAATCAAACAAAATTAACGGCACTGCAGGGAACACAGAGGGTAACTACCTGCACATTAGCCCAGCTATCCCCTGTAGGTGGTGGGGGGGGCAGTGGTTACAAATGACTAGTGCATAAAAGTCCCACAAAATTGGAAGCAACATCTCCAAAATGATGTTAAACATGATCTATCCAGTGTTGACGGGGACGTTAACCTCAAATCAAACATACAAAGCTAGGCTGGTACAATTCTGAGTGTTTTGCTCAAGAATGGCCGATGGCTCAGTGGTGCTTACACTTGCCTCTGATGCTAGAGCCCCCCCCCCCCCCCCATTCGATCCCCAGAGCCCAAAAACGCTCCATTGGCTTAATACCAAAAAGTGCACAGTCCTTCGGATCTGGACGTTAACTAGAGGCCCCCTGTGCAGGAAGAGTCATCTCCTGTGCAGGTTTGAGACCCCTACTGTTATTACATGATTAGGCTGTAGGCTTTCAACCCTGCAACCTGGAGTGTATGTAATGTAATTATGTACACCTCCGAAGCCCCCGCCCATAGGGACTTGAAGAAATATATGGGCTGCATGATGCTTCCACGCCGAGCTGAATCCGGCCCGCACACTAGTACTGGTAAACCGCTTAGAGGATCTAAGCCTGTCCAGGAACCGCGGTGCGAGGAGGACCGTCCATGCTAATAAACCCTATTGGTTTTCTATCTATCTATCTTCTGATACTGCGTCGGTCACATTTGACCATTACCGCAGGTGTATATTACATACACTCCAGTTTTGCAGGATGAAAGCCTACACAGTAATCATGTAATTACTGTAGGGATCTTTAACCTGCACAGGGGATGGTTCTCCCTGCACAGGGGGGCCTCCAGTTAACGTCCCGATCCGAAGGACGGTGCACTTAATGACATTCATCCCTGCAAATGATGCCAATGGAGCGTGTTCGGACACCGAAATTTTATCGCCGCTGCCGGGGATCGAACCCGGGACCTCTAGCATCAGAGGCAAGTGCACTAACCACTGAGCTATCACGCTTCATTGGGCGACAGGGCTTGAGATGTCATTTCATCTCAATGTCGGGTAAAAGTCCCACAAAATTGGAAGCAACGTCTCCAAAATGACCTTTACAGTGTTGACGGGGACGTTAAACCTCAAATCAAACAAAATGTACACCTCCGATCGCAGTATAAGTAGAAAGATTTCTGGCGTGGGACTTGAACCCCGAAAAGTGCAGGTTAAAGCCCTGCAGGTTAAAGCCCTCTGCGGGAATTACTAGCACATGACTGCCAATGTACTTTGTAGGAATATCGACTGCAATGTCAACAGTTGAGCAGGTCTTGTGCTGCAGCTGTGAGCTGTTCAATTTTTTGTACTTTCAGTTTCAGCCTCGCCCTCGGTGCTCGGCCAACTGTAACGTGAGAAATACGCAAATATTGGCCCAAATATTTATATAAAAGTATAGTTGTCTTTGAAGTTCCAACTGAATGTGAAATTACTGCATTGTTGTTCTTACCGAAATTCTTCTAATAACTAAGGCATTGGTAATTATACGCCTCTGGCGGGCTGACAGCTTGAAACAAAATGGCGACATATCGGTCTTCAACTGTATGCAAATGAGCTTGTTGCCGGGGAGCTACTGGTTTCCGTCGCCTACTATCACAGGCGAGAAAGACGCCAAATAATCGGTAACCATTATTCATGAGCCTAAACATAGACGTTATTTCATTGGATCACGGTTCAATTGGAATACTCAGAGTTATTCGCTGTGTTTTAATCATTCGAATTTTTTTTCGTACCTTGACGAAAGCTTTTCAGGCCTATGGTATGTTCTATCCCATAGTTCCATACGCGTTACCATTTGACGCCACCGCGTGGCTGCTTCGCAGCCACAAGGCGGTGTCGCTATTAAACGTCATGAAACTGAATTAAAATGGATTAAATTATTACTGACACCTTTTCCTTTGAGCTTTAATGACAACATTTATCATGCGGGTAAAATATCTAAAATGCCCGATTTTGATATTTTCTCACGTCTGGACTGTCGAAAACGTAAAACTAGATCGCCCGGCACCAGCAAAAAATGGCAACTATAAATGTTAATTATGTGCTTTGAAAAGAAACAATACCAGGCTGAAACGACTGTCCATAATATTTTTGAATCATTGACGCCCCTCAATGCTTGCTTTTCTAAGTTCATTACCCTTTTCTGTATTACGTATTTTGGTCACAGAAGCGAATAAACTCACGATAGTTTTAATCAGTTATACGATGCTGCTCTTTGAACTAGAGGTTATACTCGGCATGCTCGTCGTCCTTTCATCGATTCTGAAATTAATCGTAAACGCCATTGCATCAAAATATCCTTCATTAATACGGGTTTAGATTTCATAGACTTACTTAGTATCTTCCGTGACAGTTCAGTGATTTTATCTATTCCTGCTTATTTTCAAAATACTAAAACACCCATAATTTGCTATAAATAAATACAATAAACCTGTTAGATCTATCATTTTCAATTTCAATAAACTTGTTTCTGAGCTTGATATTGACACTAACACTCCTGATACCGGTGATTGTAAAACTTCAGTGTATTGCTATCCTGCTGCTGGTCATATTATTACTGGCAATTTAGAAATTATTCCTGATTCTAGGATACGAAATATAATTTCTAAAGGACCGACATATCGATTTCCTTCTAAGTGTAGAGATCAAATCGCAGCTGCCTTGAATTGATTTTGTAATCGATGGTGTAAACGAGATTATGTGGAGCATAACGCTCTCAAAGAATGGAAACTTAGCATTCTGAAACTAGTGAACAAACATAGTTCTTTCTACTCTAATAATACGAACTTATTACCTCCTAAACCTAAGAGCTCTTTACGTCACCTTAAACTAGGTATTCAGGAATGTCATAAGAAGTTTGTTTTGGATCAAGCAGATAATACCGCTAACAATGTGGTAGTTAACACTCTTCAGCAGGACTTGGTGGTACTAAGGCTTATGAGCTGCGGTCTTTGATGTAGAGAGGGCTTTAGTCGATGACAACATTTGTCGTTCGGTTTTTTGTATGTGTTACAGAAGGCCAATACGTTGTATCGGTTGCCTAAACTTCATTAAAGACCATACAAAACACGGTTCATTGCCAATTAAAGCACTTGTACCATCACTGAACTTTCCAAATTGTAAACTTCATGTTTTACTGTCATCAAAAACATATTACGACAAAGCCTATGAAAGATCTGGGAGAAATCTGTTTTGGTCTATAAAATATTCTAATGAAGTTTTGATTTAATTGAAATCCAGACGCTTTCGTGCTTCAAGTCCGTCTACTTATGATTCCTACTCTTCACACTACACTCCCTCATAATCTTAAAAAAGAAAAAACTTAATGTTTTAATTGAATGGACAATTCATAGGAAAGACCCCCTCTATCTTGCGTGTAATGCAAAAATTTGTTTTTCACTTCCTAAGAGCATAAAAATTATACTTTATGGTCATGTCAGAAAGTGTGTGAAGCTCTCACCTCACTAATTGACAATATTTACAAAATATTTATTACTAAGTTATTTAGACAAGTCGTGGGTATTCCGATGGATACAAACTGCGCACCCATTGTGGCTGAAGTATGAAAGAGACTTTATGATGTCCCTTGCCGTTGAAAACCAATCTGAAATCATTGAAGCCGTTAGCTCGACTTCTAGATATTTGGATTATTGATTAAATATTGACAATAGAAGTGGAGGCAATGATCAGGAATCGATACAATCAACCCACAGCTCCCATCAGAGACAACAAAGGGAAAGAAACACAAACATGAAACAACAGACCCTAATGGAAACGTCAATAGCGGAAAGCCAAAAGGACAGTTACTTTCCCACAAAATGGCCAATAGGCTATCCAAAATGCATATTTCGATGGTTTGATCAGTCACATTTACACCCCCCCCCACCCCCATCAGAACTTCAGTTAAATAAAGCAAATTCTTCTCATACCGAGGCCCCGTTTTTTGATTTTCATCTACCTATTGAAGATCGGATTGTTTGTTGCAAAATTTATGATAAACGCGATTATTTTAATTTTGCGAGTGACAAGGTGAGTTTTTGGGATCACTTTTTGTCCGTCGTCCGTCGTGCGTGCGTGTGAACACACTAGAGGTCACAGTTTTGTGCCAATCATCATCAAACTTGGTCAGAATGATAATCATGAAAATATCTCGGTCAAGTTTGAATATGGGTCATGGCAGGTCAAAAAGTAGGTCAGTAGGTCAAATCAAAGAAAAACCTTGTGAACACTCTAGAGGCCAAAGTTTTGGGCCAATCGCCATCAAACTTGCTCAGAATGATCATCTTGACAATAACTCGGTCAAGTTCGAATATGGGTTATGCCGGGTCAAAAAGTAGGTCAGTAGATCAAATCATAGAAAAACCTTGTGAACACTCTAGGGGCCACAGTTTTGATCCGATCGTCACCAATCTTGCTCAGAATGATCGTCTTGACAATAACGGGGACAAGTTCGCATATGGGACATGTCGGGCCACAAAGTAGGTCAGTAGGTCAAATCATAGGAAAACCTTGTGAATACACTAGAGGCCACAATTTTGGTCCGATAATTATCAAACTTGCTCAGAATGATTATCTTGACAATATCTCGGTCAAGTTCGAATATTAGTCATGTCGGGTCAAAAAGTAGGTCGGTATGTCAAATCAGAGAAAAACCTTGTGAACACACTAGAGGCCACGGTTTTGGTCCGATCATCATCAAATATGCCCAGAATGATCATCTTGACAATATCTCAGTCAACTTCGAATATGGGTGTTGTCGGGTCAAAAAGTAGGTCAGTAGGTCAAATCATAGAAAAACCTTCTGAACCCACTAGAGACCACAGGTTTGGTCCAATCGTCACCAAACTTGCTCAGAATGAGCATCTTGATAATACCTTGGTCACGTTCGAATATGGGTCATGTCGGGTCACAATGTAGGTTGGTAGGTAAAATAATAGAAAAACCTTGTGAATACACTAGAGGCCACAGTTTTAGTCCAATCATCATCAAACTTGCCCAGAATGATAATCTTGACAATGTCTCAGTGAATTTCGAATATGGGTCATGTTGGGTCAAAAAGTAGGTCAGTAGGTCAAATCAGAGAAAAACCTTCTGAACACTAGAGGTCACAGTTTAGGTTCGATCATCATAAAACTTGCCCAGAATGATCATCTTGACAATTTCTCGGTCAAGTTCTGATACGGGTCATGTCGGGTCATAAAGTAGGTCAAATCATAGAAAAACCTTGTGAACACTCTAGGGGCCACAGTTTTGGTCCGATCGTCATCAATCTTGCTCAGAAAGATCGTCTTGACAATATCTGGGACAAGTTCGCATATGGGACTTGTCGGGCCACAAAGTAGGTCAGTAGGTCAAATCATAGAAAAACCTTGTGAATACACTAGTGGTCACAGTTTTGGTCCGATAATCATCAAACTTGCTCAGAAAGATTATCTTGACAATATCTCGGTCAAGTTCGAATATGAGTCATGTCGGGTCAAAAAGAAGGTCAGTATGTCAAATCAGAGAAAAACATTGTGAACACACTAGAGGCCACGGTTTTGGTTCGATCGTCATCAAACTTGCCCAGAATAATCATCTTCACAATATCTCAGTCAACTTCGAATATGGGTGTTGTCGGGTCAAAAGTAGGTCAGTAGGTCAAATCATAGAAAAACCTTCTGAACACACTAGAGACCACAGGTTTGGTCCAAACATCATCAAACTTGCTCAGAATGAGCATCTTGATAATATCTTAGTCACGTTGGAATATGGTTCATGTCGGGTCACAATGTAGGTTGGTAGGTCTAATCATAGAAAAACCTTGTGAATACACTAGAGGCCACAGTTTTGGTCCAATCATCATCAAACTTGCCCAGAATGATCATCTTGACAATGTCTCAGTCAAGTTCGAATATTGGTCATGTTGGGTCAAAAAGTAGGTCAGTTGGTCAAATCAGAGAAAAACTTCCTGAACACTTCCTGAGGCCACAGTTTAGGTTCGATCATCATAAAACTCGCCCAGAATGATCATCTTGACAATATCTCGGTCAAGTTCGAATACGGGTCATGTCGGGTCATAAAGTAGGTCAGTAGGTCAAATCATAGAAAAACCTTGTGAACGCACCAGAGGCCACAGGTTAGGTCCAATCATCAACAAACTTGCTCAGAATGAGCATCTTGATAATATCTTGGTCACGTTCGAATATGGGTCATGTCGGGTAACAATGTAGGTTGGTAGGCCAAATCATAGAAAAACCTTGTGAACACACTAGAGGCCTCAGTTTTGGTCGGATCACCATCAAAATTGCTTAGAATGATAGTCTTGACAATATCTCGGTCAAGTTCGAATTTGGGTCATGTCGGTCAAAAGGTAAGTCAGTAGGTCAAATCGTAGAAAAACCTTCTGAACACACTAGAGGCCACAGTTAAGGTTCGATCATCATAAAACTTGCCCAGAATGATCATCTTGACAATATCTCGGTCGAGTTAGATTACGGGTCATGTCGGATCATAAAGTAGGTCAGTAAGTCAAATCATAGAAAAACCTTGTGAACACACTAGAGGCCACAGTTTTGGTCCGATCATCATCGAACTTGCCCAGAATGATCATTTTGACAATATCTCAGTCAAGTTCGAATATGTGTCATGTCTGGTCAAAAAGTAGGTCAGTAGGTCAAATCAAAGCAAAACCCTCTGAACAGACTTGAGGCCACAGTTTTGGTACTTGAGGCCACAGTTTTGATCCGATCATCATCAAACTTGCTCAAAATGATCATTTGACAATGTCTTGGTTAATTTCGAATATGGGTCAGGTCTGGTCATTAAGAAGGTCAGTAGGTCAGATTGTTGAAAAACCTTGTGAACACAATAGAGGTCCCAGTTTTGGTGCGATCATCATCAAACTTGCTCAGAATTATCATCTTGACAATATCTGGGTCAAGTTTGAATATGGGTCATGTCGGGTCAAAAAATTGGCCAGCAGGTCAGATCATAAAAAAACAATGTGAACACACTAGAGGCCACAGTTTTGGTCCGATCATCATCGAACTTGCCCAGGATGATGATCTTGACAATATCTCAGTCAAGTTCGAATATGGGTCATGTATGATCAAAAAGTAGGTCAGTAGGTCAAATCATAGAAAAACCCTCTGAACACACTTGAGGCCACAGTTTTGGTCCGATCATCATCAAACTTGCTCAAAATGATAATTTGACCATGTCTCGGTTTATTTCGAATATGGTTCATGTCTGGTCCATAAGAATGTCAGTAGGTCAGATTGTTGAAAAACCTTGTGAACACACTAGAAGTCCCAGTTTTGGTCCGATCATCATCAAACTTGCTCAGAATTATCATCTTGACAATATCTGGGTCAAGTTTGAATATGGGTTATGTCGGGTCAAAAAGTAGGCCAACAGGTCAAATCATAGAGAAACGTTTTGAACACTAAGAGGCCACAGTTTTAGTCAAACCACCATTAAACTTGCTCAGAATGATCATCTGGACAATATCTCAGTTAAGTTCGAATATGGGTCATGTCAAATCAAAAAGTACATCGGTAGGTTAATTTGTCATAACTTTTGAACCGTTTGAGATAGAGCCTTCATTTTTGGCATATAGGTTCCTTGTGACAAGGGCTTCCCACTCATATAAAGATGTGACCTGTGACTTTGACCTGTGACCTACTTTATCATAACTTTTGAACCATATGACCTAGAGCCTTCATATTTGGCATGTATGTTACTTGTGACAAGGTTTTCTCAAATTTTCGAAACTTTTGACCCATGACCTTGACCTTTGACCAACTTTGTCATAACGTTTGAAGCATTTGAGATACAGCCTTCATATTTGGCATGTAGGTTCCTTTCGACAAGGGCTTTCTATTCATACATTAAATGATCTTTGACCTTTTTCCGTGACATTTGACCTATTTTATTTTAACTTTTGAACCATGTTGTGTAGATGACCCTCTAGGAAAATAGCATAAACGATTAGCAAATGGTCACAAGAGCTAAAAATAGAAAAACATTGTAAATTTGCTTCAAATGCGAACTCCTTCTAAACCCTTGGGCCAATTGGATTTCAAACTTCACCGGAATGTTGCCTAGGTGACTCCCTACCAAAATAGTTAAAACCTATTCCACTCAAATGAACAAGATGGCTGCCAGAGCTAAAATAAAAAAAAAATCTTCAAACGACAATTCCTTCTGTACCCTTGGGACAATTTCATTCAAACTTCGAAGTAATGTTGCTTAGATGACCCTCTACCAAAAAGGCTAAAACGATCCCGCTCCGATGAACAAAATGGCCACCGGAGCTGAAAATGGAAAAATATTGAAAATTTGATTCAAACGTGAACTCCTCCTAAACCCTAAAGCCAATTTGATTCAAACTTCACAGGAATTTAGCCTAGGTTACTCCCTACCAAGTAAGCTAAAATCACTCTGCTGATGAACAAGATGGCCACCAGAGCTAAAAATAGAAAGTACTCGAGACAGTGACAAACAGGTGAGCGAACCAGGGCCCTGTGGGCTTTCTTGTTAACTTTCCTTTCTTGTATGATGATGTTCCTCGTGCATCATCCTATGGCATTTATATTTCGCAATTTATTCGATTTTACAGAGTGTCTAGTCATATAGCTGACTTGAACACTCGTCTTAAATTGTTAACTGCTTAACTTTTATCAGGGTTATCAGTATCAGAAAATACACAAAGTCTTTTCAAATTTTTATAGACGTCATTCCGATTTAATTTGAAAATTCATTGTTGAACTTAAATCTCTTCTGCAATAAGGTCTATCGGAACCCGAATAGTATGGTTACTTAGTATAGAAATTCAGAAAAATATATAAATGCAATGGTACCAGCACCCAATTTCGTAATATCATTCTTCGATATAAAAAGATTGGATACAACATAAATTGTTAACTGCTAAACTTCTTAATCAGGGTTATCGGTACCATAAACAACCCAAAGCATTTTCATAATTTTATAGACGGCATTCCGATTTAATTTCAAAATTCAATGTTGGACTTAACTCTTCTGCAACAAGGGATATCGGAACCCGAATTTTATGGTGACTTAGTATATAAGTTCAGAAAAACATATAATTGCAATAACTTCAGGACCCAATTGCGTAAAATCATTCTTCGATATAAAAAGATTGGATACAACATAAATGCTATACGACAGACTGCACGCATGGTAGTTAACCCAATCACGGTTGACAACTTTGCTTCCCTCTTTAATTTTACGTTCCAGGGCGGTTCTTCTGTCGTGGTTTATTTTTGTCATGGTTTGTCTTTGAGTTTGTGTATTACTTATATTATTTTGTTTTGGATAGCCAATTGGCCATTTAATGGGAAAGTAACTGTCCTTTTGGCTTTCCGCTATTGATGTTTCCATTAGGGCCTAGTTGATTCAAGTTTGAACTTCTTTCCCTTTGGTGTATGATGAGAGCTGTGGGTTAATTCTATCGATTCCTGGTAATTGCCTGCACTTCCATTTTGTTTCGCTCAGATGAACAAGCGCTGGAGTTAAAAATCGAAAAGGCAACTCCTGCTGCATCCTTGAGCTTAGTTGATTTTTAATCGAGAGGAATGTTGTTAAGGTTGCCAAAATAGCTAAAATTGTTCTGCTTGGATTATCAAAATGGCCGCATGATCCAAAAATAGGAAAAAACCTTCAAAATATTTGTTTTAATTGCCAACTCCTTCTTGGAGATCAACAGAAACACTTTTTATGATTATATGAACTAATAGTACTTCAAAGTATACAAAACAAGGCAGGAAACCAGACTGAAAGCTGAAAACTAGACTGAGAACATTTCTAGGTTTTATTGTGTTATAACTTACTATTTAGCTTGACATATGCAAGAAAGATGCTTGGACTCTTATGATGTCATTTGAAGTATAATGAAATTTTAAATCTATTATCTGAATTTTAAGATTCCCTTTGGTACCACAAAATAAAATGTCTGAAGGAAAACAACTGCAATATTCATCAATTCACTCTGAATCTGAAATATTTTTGAAACTTTTCTTCCACTTGATCAGTTTGATAAATGTGGGTGGTGCTTAAGGAGGGTCGCGCATAATTGACTCTGCCGTAATCAGGTTCGAATTTTTACCTCAAAATGATTTTTGTTTCTATTTAGTTTTCAAAGTTTTTTCTGAGGTTTTTGTAACATTTAATAACCATTGCAATGTGCATTTTGTTATAAATTATTTTGCGACTTCATAGACTACTTTCCGGTCTAGTCCGCATGGCTGGAAGCACAGGAAAATAGAGGGATAAACAGACTAACCCTGTATTTTTCAGCTACTGGTTTGTTTCCACCGATTGCAGCCCATCAGCTGTCTCTGAACTCTCTTTAACGCACGATGTTTACTTTATTTTCCATTGGTGTCAAAAATATAGCCTCGAAGAGTCTATCAGTTCACATATTCCACGGCCATACTTTGTCAACACAAACAAAACACTGAATCAATAGTGACGTTTACTTTAGTTTGCGTGACGTCATATATATGGAAAGAAAACACTGCCATATTTGATAACTAAAAGTGCAGACTGTAATGCCTGGCAGCGCACAATATTCTTTTAACTGTCAGTCGCAGTCTCAGGTTCAATTACTGTTAAGCTATCGCAGTGAACAAATAGCCTGTGCCAGCACCCATAATTAGGATCTTGCACTCAACAGGTGTAGGCCTGTCCATGTTAATAAACTCTATTGGCTCAATTTGCGGCGGGGTTTTAGTTGACATTTCATCTTAAGGTCGGGTAAATGTCCCACAAAATATGAAGCGACGTCTCCGAAATGACCTTTACAGTGTTGACGGGGACGTTAAACCTCAAATCAAACAAACAATAATCAAGCATAAACAAAAGGGTGTAAAAGAAAAAATCCCTTTGATCTGTTTCGAATATAAGGATGATGGTTTAAGTTGTGCCACACGGAGCCTTTGTATGCCCACACATCCACCATCATAACAGAATTTTGTCAATGTACCGGCTCCAGCCAATCGGGCTGCATAATGCTTTCACGCAGAGCTGAAACCGACCGCACGTGAGAACTAGTAAACCGCTTAGAGGGTCTAAACCTGCCCAGGAAAATGGGTCCGAGTCGGACCGTCCATGCATATAAACCCTATTGGTTTCGTTGAGCGGCAGGGCTTGAGATGTCATTTTAACGTCAACATAATATTGGTCATTTGGGAGAGGTTACTTCCCAATTTGTGGGTCTTTTTACCCGACATTGAGATGAAACCTGACAGCCAGTGAAACCAATCTATATGTTTATAAGGGCCGTCCGTCTTGCACCACTTTACCCGGGCAGGGCGGTCTACTCGTACTCATGAATGATTGGGTTAGTATCATGCAGCACAATCTTTTTCTTCAAGGCCAGTTCGGGGCTATCATGCATTGTAGAGACTATATATATATATATGAGAAGTTTTTGGGCGACGCCTTTGAAGTGGTGTAGCACACTGAAGTGATTCAGCTATGATTACAAAGGCCCCCCAGAACAGAACTCGCATGACAAGACATAAAGCACAATGATGTAATGCATTTGGCTGAGAAAAGAGTCTTGAGGAACACCGACCTTCAATTCGAATTCTTCAATGGAACCAACACAAAAACGCATACGGCTCCGCGAATTAGCATACACCCACTGGACCATTCGAACATTCCACTCCTCCACTTCAAATTTTCTCTGTGCCTCCCAGATGACTTTCCGAGACACTCAACCAAATGCCTTCTCAAGGTTCACGAAAGCCATTATGTGGGAATGCAACTGCCATTTTGGCTTTTCGCTAGTGATGTTTCCATTACGGTCTAGTTATTCATGTTCGTGGCTCTTTCCCTTTGGTGTGTTTGATCGGAGGTGTTGGGTAATTGTATCGATTCCAGGTCATTGCCATCACTTCTATCCACTTTCGGAAAGTAAAAGGATAACTTATCTCACCTCCCTTTCACAGTTTGCATAAACAGGCAATAGATAATTAAATAGCGTTTCCGGTCAATATGGCATGAAAAAAAAAACTTGTCAATATTATAGAAAAAATATAATTAGAAGTGTTTCTACTTTCCCTATAACGTTGGCAGGAACTTAAATGGGAAAAGGGAAATTTTATATTCTTTTGCATCAGCTTATTGTATTTTTTTTTTTTTTTATCAATTTCAACCCATTTCATTACGGGGTGGGGTAATAAATTGTCAAAAAAGAAAGCTAAAAATGTATAATAATGTTTCCCAGGTATATTAATAACATACATCTGACATTGTTTGAACGTCTGCGACAATGTTAATGGCTTCATATCTTTTAAACATGAACAAAACGACAATATGGCTATATCAGAACATGCATTGTTTGGCCAGAAAAATTCAGTTTTTAACACCATAAAACTTGTTTCAATTCTTATGAAATACTTTGATTCATATCACATTAAGGAAGCAAAAGCATGTGCAATAATAAAGGTATAATCCTTGTTCTTGTCATTTAAACAATATCTTAATGCTTTTTTAGCCATTTTTATTGGGGGGTGGGGTAATTTTTTCTGCAATATTTCTCTCAGATGCCTGGTGACATGGTCAAATTTCACGCATATTTCGTGTATTTAATATTATTACACAATATATGTGAAAATAAGAAAAATCTAAAGACGAAAAATGCATTCTTTTTCAAATATAGCGAAAATTGCATCTCAAACCAGCAAAACATGCAGAAAAGGACATTTGTAAATAGGTGTTTCGACAAAAATCTGTGAAAGAGTTTGTCTTTTACACATAGGTACGCAAACATGACATTATCCTGCATTGTGTTTTATTTAACCAAACTTGGAAATATTGTTTTAAACAATTGTTATCGACAATTTGTCAATGACTGGGGTAATTATTGAAACATTCGATAAATTCGAAAACAGAACCCATCTTTAAGGCTAAAAAGCTCGAAAAAAAAGCTTGGTGTGCCTATATTTTTATACCGGCAAACGAGTGCAGGGATTTCAAGCTACAAAATATAAGCAAATAAAAAAAATCTAAAGAGAAAAGAATTGCTCCCCACCCTCCTTAAGCTAGTTTGCATTAAATTTTATGGTACTGTAATGTTTGTAAGAAATTGTACGAGGCGGTTTTCAAGAGAGTTCTTCTCTCAGTATTATCTACATGTATTTGTTGTATTCATCAGTTTGAAAAATGTTCTGACATTTTCAGTTCACCTTTAACCCTTGGGCCAATTCAAACTTAAGCGAGAGTATGTTGAGCATAAAGCCCTTAAGGACTGGAAACATAGCATTTTAAAACTAGTGAATAAACGCATTTCTTTCTATTCTCAAAATACTAACTTATTACCTCCTAAGCCCAAGACGTCTTTACGTCATCTTAAACTAGGTATTCAAGAATTTCATAAGAAGTTCATTTTGGCCCCTGCAGACAAGTCCGCTAACAACGTCGTCGTTGTGTGACGGCTCCACTATGTTAACACGCTTAAGCAGGAGCTTGGTGGTACTAAGGCCTATGAACTTCAGCCTTTAGCTGAAGAGAGAGCTATAGTAGATAAACATGTTTGTCTTTCAGCCACCAAGTTAGCTGTGTGTGTTAACGAAGGCCAAGACAAGCTTCCTACGCTATACTGGTTACCAAAACTTCATAAAAAAACCTTACAAAGCACGGTTTATTGTAAATTCTAGCTCTTGCACTGCCACTGAACTTTCTAAATTATTAACTTCCTGTCCTACTGCTATTAAAACGCATGTAATTAGATATTGTGATAAAGTCTTTGAAAGATCAGGAAGAAATCTGTTTTGGTCTATAAAAATTCGAATGAGGTTTTGAATAAATTGAAATCTAGACATTTTCGTGCTTCTAGTCTGTCTACCTACGATTTTTCCACTCTTTACACTACACTTCCTCATAATCTTACAAAAGAAAAGCTTAATGATTTAATTGAATGGGCTTTTCACAGAGAAGATTCTCTCTATCTTGCATGTAATGTCAGAAATGTATTTTTCACTTCTAAAGAGCATAAGAATTATACACTTTGGTCATGTCAGAAAGTGTGTGATGCCCTCACCTTTCTACTTGACAATATTTATATTAGATTCTGTACTAGATTATTTAGACAAATTGTTGGTATTCCGATGGGTACTAATTGCGCACCTCTTGTGGCTGATCTGTTCTTGTATTGTTATGAAAGAGACTTCATTTTGTCGCTTTCCATTGATAACCAATCTGAAATTATTGAAGCTTTTAGCTCTACTTCTAGATATTTAGATGATTTATTAAATATTGATAATACCTATTTTGATGGTTTGATCAGTCAGATTTACCCCCTAGAACTTCAGTTAAATAAAGCAAATTCTTCTGATACCGAGGCCCCGTTTTTGGATTTACATCTATCTATTGTAGATGGATTTGTTTCGTGCAAAATTTATGATAAACGCGATGACTTTGATTTTGGGATTGTAAATTTTCCTTTTTTGGATGGTGATGTTCCTCGTGCGCCATCCTATGGCGTTTATATTTCGCACTTAATTCGATTTGCTAGAGTGTGTAGTCACGTAACTGACTTCAACACTCGTAATAAATTATTAACGGCTAAACTCCTTAATCAGGGTTATCGGTACCATAAACTACGCAAAGCCTTTTCAAAATTTTATAGACGCCAATCTGATTTAATTTCAAAATTCAATATTGGACTTAAATCTCTTCTGCAACAAGGTCTATCGGAACCCGAATTTTATGGTGACTTAGTATATAAATTCAGAAAAATATATAACCGCAATGACTTCAGCACCCAATTTCGTAAAATCATTCTTCGATATAAAAAGATTGGGTACAACATGGATATTATACGACAGACTGCATGCATGGTAGTTAACCCAATCACGGTTGGCAACTTTGCTTCCCTCTTTAATTGTCAGGCCTCAGATTCTATGACGGCTCCAACGTAAAGGCTTATTGAAAATTAGAGAGATAATGTTGGTTAGTGCCTGATGCTCTGTCTCTGGTCGGGCTCATCGGAGTCTAACTGTTGGTTTTCTTTTGCTCCAGCATTTCAGTGGTTTCTTGCTGTCGAGTCCTCACCGTTGTCTCCCCTCTGTGGTTCTTTGATTTTTGTGTTCACGGAGATGTTGCACTGATGAGTTAGGAGGCCTTCATGCGGACTGAACAAATTATTTGTCTAAATCGCGACGGAAGTAAGGGCGAGGATTGTGGCCACGTAAAATCGATTTAAGCCCCCCAGTGGAATCTTCCACTGACCGTTCCAAGGCGGCTCTTCTGTGGCGATTTATTTATGTTGTTGTTTGTTACTTACTGTGTGTATCACTTGTGTCTTTTGGTTTTGGATGGCCATATGGCCATTTTGTGGGAAAGTAACTGTCCTTATGGCCTTCCTTTGTTTAGGTTTCCATTATGGTCTGGTCGCTTAATGTTTGTATTTCTTTCCCTTTGGTGTCTTTTATGGGTGGAGTAAGTTAATTGTATCAATTCCTGATCTTTGTTTTACTTCTACTTTTCATATCAATGTTGCTTTGATGAACCAAACAAGTGTTTAGCTCTGATGAACAAGATGGTCGCCAGAGCTAAAATTAGATAAAAAATCTTTAAATGGCAACTCTTCCTACACTTGGGCCAATTTTATTCAACCCTAATTGGAATGTTGCTATAGTGACGCTTTACTATAATAAGCAAAACGGGTTAGCTCCGGTGAACGAGATGATCACCAGAATTAAAATCGAGAAAGCGTTAAACGACATCTTCTCCTAACTCTTGAGCCAATTTCATTCTTTAAGAAGAAACGTGATATTATGAAATCAGGTGGGCGCTTCAGGGCCATCTTGGCCCTCTTGTCTAAGTTTTATAGACGTCATTTCGATTTAGTTTGAACTTTGTTTAGTTTATACTAATTTACGAGGGTAGGCTGAAAAGTTCTGAGCCTGACCAAGAAGCAGGCATCGAAGAGCCATGAAATTTTGTATTCATTAAATCCAAACCTTTATTACTTGATTTGACTCAAATGAGTTCAAGTTTACCTGCAATAACATAGAAGTTCTAGACTTTGAAAATTGATACTAGCACGTTTTTGAGAAAAAGGACAAAATCTAGCATCGTGGTGTCATCAATCACCTCCATAAAAAGGGGTTAGCTCCTAAGGACATTCATGCCGATATGGTTGCTACATAAGGGGATGATGCTCCTTCGTATGCAACCATGAAAAGGTGGGCATCAAATTTTAAGATGGGCACGGACAGCCTTGAAGATGTTGACCAGTGTTGACGACCCACAACGGCAACAACTGAGGAAACCATCAGCCATGTGCACTGGGCCGTGATGGATGACAGGCGTTTAACTGTGAATCAGTTAGCTAACACTGTTGGCATCTCCCGTGAACGAGTAGAGAACATTCTACACAGTGAATTAGGAATGTCGAAGGTTTCCGCCAGATGGGTGCCACGGCTTTTGACGCCTGACCAAAAGTTTACCAGACTGAACCTGTCACAAGCCAACTTGGCTATTTTTTGAAGCAGACGAAGATGGTTTATTTGACTGTTTTGTCACTCCGGATGAGTGTTGGGTTCATCACTTTGTGCCAGAGACCGAAAGACAATCCATGCAAAGGAAGCACCCTGGCTCACCCCCTCCAAAGAAGGCAAATGTCGTCTCCTCTGCAGGGAAGGTGATGACATCAGTGTTCTTGGATGTCAAGGGCATAATATTCATAGATTACCTTCAAAAGGGCAGAACAGTTAATGGGGAGTATTATGCAGATCTGCTAAAACAATTGCGAAAAGCAATTAAGGCTAAACGACCCGGAATATTGACAAAAGGGGTCTTGTTCCATCAGGACAATGTGCCTGCTCATAAATCGGTTGTCGCAATGGCTGCTTTGCATGACTGTGGCTTCAAACTTGTCGATCACCCTCCGCATTCACCTGATATAGCTCCATCAGATTATATCCTGTTTCCAAACATTAAAAGAGCACTTGGCTGGGCAGCATTATCGGTCAGACGAGGGTGATAGCTGCTGTGGAGGAGTTTTTCAGGGACCAAGGTGAGACCTTCTATACCACTAGGATCCAAGGACTCCAGCATCGCTGGAGGAAGTGTGTGGACAGGAAGGGAAAAATAAGGCACTTTCAGCATGGACAAACCATTGGATCTTGGTCAGGCTCAGGACTTTTCAGCCTACCCTCGTATTTTAGTTCGATTGCGATGGAAGCTTAAAACTTATTTAATCGCTCTCTAACACTCATTCCGGATGTTTTCACGCTCGCGAGAGAGAGGCAGTGACTATTACACCAATGCTACTTATTTACCCCTGGTTGGACTTAGGCAGTGTCATTACGTGTCTTGCCCAAGGACACATCTCGATACCGGGTGGCGGAACATAAAATCTTTCTGCAGCAAGGCTAATAGTAACCCGAATATAAATTCAGAAAAATATGTGCATGTTATGATTTCAGTATCCAGTTTTGTACACACAATCTTCGAAATAAAAAATATTGGGTACAACATAAATGTTATACGACAGGCACGTCTGAACCTAGACAGAACAAAGGGCGAGATCTGTGACCACGTTTAATCAATATAAGCCAACCATACATCCCCAACCCCACAAAAAAGAGTAAAATATTTTTAATGACCGTTTCAAGACAGTTCGTCAGTTGTGGTTTATTATTGTTATAGTTTGTGCATGTAGTTATTGTTCATATCCCGTTGTTTTGATAGCTGTTTAGCCACTTTGTGAGAAATAGAAGTAAAGGCAAGGATCAAGAATCGATACAATTAACCCACACCTCCCATCAGAGACACCAAAGGGAAAGAAAAACAAACATTTACTAACTAGACCCTAATGGAAAAATCAATTGCGGATAGCCAAAAGGACAGTTACTTTCCCACAAAATGGCCAATTGAAAGGGGTGCGTTCCTATTGTGATCTTTTTATAAGTAATAGAGTCTTACTTGTATTTCTTGGCCCATAGGGGCTTGAAGAAATATTTTGGCTGCATGATGCTTCCACGCAGAGCTGAATCCGGCCCGCACACTAGTACTGGTAAACCGCTTAGAGGATCTAAGCCTGTCCAGGAACCGCGGTGCGAGGCGGACCGTCCATGCTAATAAACCCTATTGGTTTCATTGGGCGACGGGGCTTGAGAAGTCATTTCATCTCAATGTCGGGTAAAAGTGCCACAAAATTGGAAGCAACGTCTCCAAAATGACCTTTACAGTGTTGACGGGGACGTTAAAACTCAAATCAAACAAACAAATTACTTGTGTTTCTATCCCTCTGGGGTCTTAAATGGAGGTGGTGAGGTTATTGTATCAATCCTGGCCATTGCCTTCACTTATATTTTTTTTTTTTTTTTTTTTTTTTTTTTTGCGTTTTGCAGCGTTGCATTTGATTATGTCGTACGACGATAATTTCACATGATAGATTTTTTACACTGATGTGTTTTCTTATAAAATGCATATTTAAGGAAAAACACTACCGATGTGCAAGAAAACTATTCATGGTTGTATAATAAAATGGTTATTGTCCTGATTATGTGAATGATGTTCCTGTTTTGGATGTAAGTGGTCACTGGCAAGCTCCAATATTCGTTTAAATCTGTGCAGTTATCCTATTTGAGTATGTGAACTAAAGAGGTTGTTTCTCATTGTTCAGCGATGGTTACTAAGCTGCAACTTATCCTCATATCAGAAAAAATCGGCTGGATTTGGTTTTGGTTTGCCAAAACTTGGAGGTTTGTTCTCACGCAAATCTAACGGTAATATACAGTTTTCATATTCGATGTACTGCAAATATTTCATCACTGTAGTCGTTATATTTTGTTCTTGGCGATGTTGCACTGATGCGGACTGAAAACAGTTTTTGTGTAGACCACGACAGTACCAAGTGTGAGGATTGTGGCAAGATAAAATCGACTTCAACCCATTCAGTACCAGAAACCCGTAAAGGGGTACCTTTGCAAACAGTGCAGACCCAGATCAGACGCCGCAGAACGCGGCGTCTGATCAGGGCATACACTGTTTGGAAAAAAACTTAAGCCATTTCCCAAATAAATTTTGAAGAAAAATCAACCTGACACCCCTAAATTTGGAAATAGACTCCTGCCATATATAAGCTGGAAGATTCCATTTGGTACAAAAAGGGTTTAATCGCCCCCAGTTAAATCGTTGTACTGACCGTTGCAAGTCGGTTCTTGTGCCGTGGCTTATTGTAATAGTTCGTGTTTGCAAAATAGAAGTGAAGGCAATTACCAAAATCAATACAATCAACCCACAGCTCCCATCAGGGACACCAAAGTGAAAGAAGCACAAACATGAAACAGCTAGACCCTAATGGAAACATCAATAGCGGAAAGCCAAAAGGACAGTTACTTTACCAAAAAATGGCCAATTCGCTATCCAAAACAAAATAATATAAGAGATACATACACTCAAAGAAAGAAACATAACAAAAATAAACGCGACAGAAGAACCGGCTTGGAATGGTCAGTGAAACAAATTCCATTGGTGTGTGGGGTGGCTTAAATCGATTTTACGTGGCCACAATCCTCGCACGTTTTCCGTCGTGATTCAGACAAATAATTTGTTCCGTCCGCATGAAAGCCTCCTAACTCATCAGTGCAACATCTCCGTTAACACAAAAATCAACCAACCACAGAGATGAAAAAAACGGTGAGGACTCGACAGCAAGAAACCACTGAAATGCTGGGGCAACAGAAAACCAACAGTTAGACTCTGATGGGCCCGACCAGAGACACAGCATCAGGCACCAACAAAAATTACATAAAATTAGATACTCTCTAATTCTCACTAGCTTTACGCTGGAACCGTCATAGAATCTGAGGCCTGACCCACCGGCTTGCAATTGTATAAGCCTCCCCAGGAAAAGGGTGGATAGATCAACTGACGTGCTCAAAAAATGACTTAAAATTGTGTTGACTGGACCATTAAGCTCTAATACAAACGAAAAAAAAACTTCACTTAACCACAAAATAGCAAAATGTTTTTATGAACCGACATCTCTATGCATGCAAATATATTGTTCAATCAATAACCTTTGCAGTACATTACAACTTTGGAAATAAACACTTTGAAAAGCGTGTATAATTGTCTGTTTGTTTGTTTGTTAGTTTGTATTCGAATTTAACGGCTAAGTCAATACTATTTATGTCATTTTAGCCGGTCAGTTTACCTATCAATACTTTTCCTGGGCAGTCTTATACGTTAGCGATTAACCAGTACAGTGCAAATTCTTTCGCCAGAAACTGACAAATGCCCTTCTTGAATCAGCGGAAGGGAGAGAATGATTGAAAACATATTTCACGATCAATCTCAAGGAAAGAATGTTGATGACCCCAGCAGGTATCGAACCCGCGTCCTCCTCTCCTGTAAACAAGTCAGAGTTGCATCCGACTGAGCTACCGAGGCCGGCCGTATAATTGTCTGTGAACTCAGACAATTTGGAATTATATATTACAATTGCTTGCGGCTACTCGTTAGAAATACATCGTTTAGGCGGTTCTAACGATCGATGTGGTTCTAACGAGAACCCCAATTTATATTTTGAGCTGCAATAAGAAAAATATCAAAATTTGTCATCTTAAAACTTCCGTTTTTTTCGGAGGTAAACTTTACAATGTATTTGTATAGGCGTGTTTTCGTGATGACAAAGTTCTGAATAGTTAGATTCTTTGGAAGCAAAGAATACACCAAACAAACCAAAATAGCAGACTCGATTTTATTGAGTCTGTTCAGGACATGTACTGGAATGTGCAACACCGGCCACGCCCTCTAGTACCGGCTTGGGCAGAACTCTATTTTCCAAATGATTGAAAATTAACTCAATTATCCCAGAGGACCAGAAAAATATAATCCACACTGTGATGATGTACGTGCCGCCACACTACACAACACTAGCTGCAGTGGAGATTAATAAGTTTTGAAGCCGGGGTTTGTTTTGCCTGGTCGCAAGCTCTGCCGACAGCTTTCTCATGACGAAGACTCAAATGAGACAGCACATGACAAAACCTACACTATTGAAGCGATCTGTGGGGCTAACAAAGACTCATATCAGCCTACTCACCAGCCTACAAAATGTTCAATCTTCGCCGATTGCATGCTCCATTGTTAACGACTATGTTGTGTAAATATATATACTTTAAAGGGGTTATACTTTGAAGGCAACAGGACTGAAACGTATCGATTGTGTTTCTAAATAGAAGTGGAGGCAATGATCAAGAATCGATAAAATTAACCCACAGCTCCCATCAGAGGCACCAAAGGTAAAGAAACACAAACATGAAACAACAGAATCCAACAGAAACACCAACAGCGGAAAGCCAAATGGACACTTACTTTCCCACAAAATGGCCAATAGGCTATCCAAAATAAAATAATACAAGCGACACAAACAACCAAAGACAAACAATAACAAAAATAAACCGTGACAGAAGAACCGCCTTGGAACAGTCAGCGGTAATCCTAATTATCCGATTTTGACCTATCAGGCCTAATTAGAGACCCTCAAATATATTTAGAATTCAACAATATAATCAACGACTCCAAAGGACAAGAAGATGTAATATATACTATGGTAAAGGGCAGAGATACATATTATAGCCACAAGAAGAATGGAATGTCTTTTTACAACCGCAAAAATCATTGCGGTTCACTCAGTTCTTCTTGACTGAATGTATGTTTTGTCATGCCCGACTCAGATGATAGGATGGTAGATGTTAACTCGACATTAAATTGGCAGTCTCCAGTCAATCTACTTGTTGATTATTAGCGTAAAGATCCTTTAAAAATAGTCATTTTATGTTTTACTGCTATGAGTATTTTCCCTTCCATTTAAAAATATTAATACATGTTTTGTTATTTTGAAGCTCGCAAGGCTGCTCCGGCTATGGCTATTAAGTCTTGCGCTGCTCCACCACCAGCACCCCAAGCAATGTCTGAAGACGACTTAGATGAAGAACTCTTTGATGCTATGAATGAAGGTTGGTGTCTTTTGTTCGACGTTCATTTGTAATCTTTAAAATTCTGTAGATGAACTGTAAAGCGGAGCTTGTGAAAGGAAAAAAATGTAAGTGAAACACAATAAGTTCCTCCAATAAGCACTAAATCGCAGTTTCCTGTATTTTTCACGAACACAATAATTCCTATACTATTTTGGAGTTTCTGTGACTATTGCGTACACTTAATAATGCAAACTAGTGAGAAAATGTCATTCAGGAAAGGCCACAACAGACTGCACCTTTTTTGCTCGCATAGAATATTTTGTTGATACTTTTATGTTATGCCTTCATGCAACAGAACTGAAGGTGTATGTCATTGTCATGGCAACATGAAGGAATGAGTGTATCACTTTTGAGGACTGAATGTTCTTGAGGTAGTTTAAGAAGTTCTAAATTTGATTGCATTTTAATGAATACTTCTCATAGTGTAACCATTTAGCACAGTACATATACAATAGATTGCAACAAATTCACTCTTGATTGATGTGCAGTGTACTTTTTGTAATACAACAGCTGCTGATGTAGGCCTATTTTGAGTATGTGTGACTATTTTAAGGAATACTGCTTTCTTTTTGTTTTAAACGCCAACTTACTGGCTCCAAAGTTTAATACATTACTACTGAGTAGAACAGCCTTTCTTGCACACCAGACAAGGAAATCCGTGATTTTACCCTGGGATAGAAATTTATGTTCTGACCCTGGTGTTCCGACCCAGGCAACTAACACAAATGCGCTTTAATTCTATTCAACTGCCGGAACTACTTCCGCACTACTTTTATTTTGTAAACAATATGCATGTGCGAGCTGTCAAAACTAACCGGAGGTGTTGTGCAAGAAAAATAATCCAATATGGGATTCTGTTGCAGATGTGCGTTTCCAACCCTTGGGATGACCGTGCTGAGCGGAACCTCGGCATAGCCTCGGTTCCGCTCAACACGGTCATCCCTCGGGTTGGAAACGCTCATCTACAACAGAACCCCATATCAGATTCTTATAATCTTATGTATACCGGTAGTCAATTTCAATATTTTGGTATGTCAGGTTAAGTTATTGTGATCACATTTCGTCCGTCGTCCGTGCGTGCGTCCGTGTGTGCATAAACATTTTTTGTCCGCACGATAGCATCTTCATTTGAGCCCCGCCAAGCGAATTTGGGTCTTCGAGCATTCCGTCATGACAAGTTTTAACTGCGCATGCCCAGCCATTCAGAGGGGCCAGGGATATGGCTTTCTGTCTGAAGGTTCCTCTTGATTCACTGCTTGAATGAGCGAGCAGCGAAGGTTCTGGCGAGACTGCGCGGATGCGCAGCCTCGCCTGAACCTTCGCTGCTCGCATAGGCGATAAGTACCAAAATCGCTTGACGGGGCCCATTTATGAATTTGATATTTAACCAGACTTGCACACAACTTGTGCCACCATTGGATCTGGGTTCCTTTCTTGAACCAGCCATATCCCATCATGTGTTACGGAGTTACGGCCCATGAAAGGACAAAAATTGCCTATTTTGGTCTTGTCTGCTTGATAGCTGTTTCATTTATGATTTGATTTTAACTAAACTTGCACACAATTTGTACCACCGCGAAATCTTGGTTTCTTTCTTCAACCAGCCATATCCCATCATGGGTACTAGAGTTATGGCTCCTGATAAGGCGAATATTTCCTTTTTAGCTCACCTGGGCCGAAGGCTCCAGGGCAGCTTATAGTATAGTGGGTCCTCCGTCGTCCGTCCGTCGTCCATCCACACTTTTGAGCAGCTATATCTCTGTATCCCGCAGGTTGATCTCATTCATTTCTCATCTGTAGCATGCCTCTGGTGGGGCATTGGTGACATAAAATTCGGATCTACCTGAAACTTATATGTAAGGTGGCTGGGGATAAAAACTCTGATGAGTTCGAAAACTGGCCAAGTCCGCCCATTTATCATAGAGTTACGTCCTTTTGATTGCTGAAAATGCCGATTTTTGACCTTGTCATCACGGTAGCCCCTTCAGTTTTGATCTTATCTTTCTAATACTTATATGTATGGTGGCTGAGGATAAAACCTCGGATGAGTTCGAAAACCGGCCAAGTCGGCCCATTTATCATAGAGTAACGTCCCTTTGATTTCTGAAAATGCCGATTTTTGACCTTGTCATCACGGTAGCCCCTTCAGTTTTCATCGGATCTTTCTGAAACTTATATGTAAGGTGGCTGGGGATAAAACCTTGGATGAGTTCGAAAACCGGCCCAGTCGGCCCATTATTATAGAGTTACGCCCCTTTGATTGCTGAAAATGCCGATCTTTGACCGTGTCATCACCATAGCCCCTTCAGTTTTGATCGGATCTTTCTGAAACTTATATGTACGGTGGCTGGGGATAAAACCCCGGATGAGTTCGGAAACCGGCCAAGTCCGCCCATTTAACATAGTGTTACTTCGCTTTGATGGCTGAAAAAGCCGATTTTCGACCTTGTCATCACCGCAGCCACTTCAGTTTTGATCGGATCTTTCTGAAACTTATATGTAAGGTTGCTGGGGATAAAACCTCGGATGAGTTTGAAAACCAGCCAAGTCTGCACATTTATAATAGAGTTACATCCCTTTGATTGCTGAAAATGCGACTTTTGACCTTGTAATCACGGTAGCCCCTTCAGTTTTGATTGAATCTTTCTGAAACTTATATTCAAGGTGGCTAGGGATAAAAACTCGATTGAGTTCGAAAACGGGCCAAGTCGGCCCATTTATCATATAGTTAGGTCCCTTTGATTGCTGAAAATGCCAAATTTTGACCTTGTCATCACGTTAGCCCCTTCAGTTTTGATAGGATCTTTCTGAAACTTATATGTACACTGGCTGGGGGAGTTCGAATACCGGCCAAGTCGGCCCATTTATCATAGAGTTACGTCCCTTTGATTGCTGAAAAATGCCGATTTTTAGCTCACCAGGCCGAAGGCTCCAGGGGAGCTTATAGTATAGTGAGTCCTCCGTCGTCCGTACACACTTTTGAGCAGCTATATCTCTGCACCCTGAAGGCTGATCTCAATTATTTCTCATCTGTAGCATGTATCTGGTGGGGCATGGATGACATAAGCTCATTTTTGAAATCGCATGAAAACTTTGGTTGCTTTGGCAATCACAAGGTCCCATAGACTTACAATGGGAAAATGCTTGTCATCACCGTAGCCCCTTCAGCTTTGATCGGATCTTTCTGAAACTTATATATAAGGTGGCTGGGGATACAACCTCGGATGAGTTCGAAAACCGGCCAAGTCGGCCCATTTATCATAGAGTTACGTCCCTTTGATTGCTGAAAATGCAGATTTTTGACCTTGTCATCCCCGTAGCCCCTTCAGTTTTGATCGGATTTTTCTGAAACTTATATGTAACTGAAACTTATATAAAATCTCGGATGAGCTCGAAAATCGACCAAGTCGGCCCATTTATCGTAAAGTAACGTCCCTTTGATGTCTGAAAATGCTGATTTTTGACCTTGTCATCACCGTAGCCCTTTTAGTTTTGATCAAATCTTTCTGAAACTTATACGTAACGTGGCTTGGGATAAAATCTCGGATGAGTTCGAAACCCAGCCAAGTTGGTCCATTTATCACAGAGTAACGTCCCTTTCATTGCTGAAAATACCGATTTTTAGCTCACCTGTCACGTAGTGACGAGGTGAGCTTTTTGGATCACTTTTTGTCCGTCGTCCGTCGTGCGTCCGTGCGTGCGTGCGTCCGTGCGTGCGTCCGTAAACAATTTCAAATAAGTATATCTCTAATACCCCATGGCCAATCTTGATCAAATTTCATGTGAAGCATCATCAGGTAGGGGAAAAGGCTGCATAAGGTTTTTGGGCTGATCAGATTTGAATTCTGGTTGCCATGGCAACATATAGCTCCCATAGACTTATAAAGGGAAAAATTTAAAAAATCTTCTTCTCTGAAACCACAGGGCCCAGAGCTTAGATATTTAGCATGTAGCAAGGCCAAGTGGTCAACTACATAATTCCTGCCAGTCATGCCCATCGGTGCCAAATGGGCCACGCCCCGGGCCCCTTCGCTCCCATAAACTCATAATGGAAAAAAGCTTCAAAAATCTTCTTCTCTGAAACCACAGGGCCCAGAGCTTAGATATTTATTATGTGGCAATGGCAAGTGGTCACCTACATAATTCCTGCCAATCATGCCCCTGGGTTCAAAATGGGCCATGCCCCGGGGCCCCTTCGCTCCCATAGACTCATAATGGAAAAAAAGCTTCAAAAATCTTCTTCTCTGCAACCACAGGGCCCAGAGCTTATATATTTAGCATGTAGTAATGGCAAGTGGTCACCTACATAATTCCTGCCAATCATGCCCCTGGGGTCCAAACAGACCACGCCCCAGGGCCCCTTCGCTCCTATAGACTCATAATGGAAAAAAGCTTAAAAAATCTTCTTCTCTGAAACCACAGGGCCCCGAGCTTAGATATTTAGCATGTAGCAAGGGCAAGTGGTCACCTACATAATAACTGTCAATCATGCCCCTAGGGTCCAAACGGACCACGCCCGGGGCCCCTTAGCTCCTATAGACTCATAATGGAAAAAAGCTTAAAAAATCTTCTTCTCTGAAACCACAGGGCCCAGAGCTTAGATATTTATTATGTAGCAATGGCAAGTGGTCACCTACATAATTCCTTCCAATCATGCCCCTGGGTTCAAAATGGGCCATGCCCCATGGGCCCTTCGCTCCCATAGACTCATAATGGAAAAAAGCTTCAAAAATCTTCTTCTCTGAAACCACAGGGCCCAGAGCTTATATATTTAGCATGTAGTAGCAGCAAGTGGTCACCTACATAATTCCTGCCAATCATGCCCCTGGGTCCAAACGGACCACGCCCCAGGGCCCCCCCGCTCCTATAGACTCATAATGGAAAAAAGCTTCAAATATCTTCTTCTCTGAAACCACAGGGCCCAGAGCTTAGATATTTAGCATGTAGCAAGGGCAAGTGGTCACCTACATAATTCCTGCCAATCATGCCCCTAGGGTCCAAACGGACTATGCCCCGGGGCCCCTTAGCTCCTGTAGACTCATAATGGAAAAAAACTTAAAAAATCTTCTTCTCTGAAACCACAGGGCCCAGAGCTTAGATATTTAGCATGTAGCAATGGCAAGTGGTCACCTACATAATTCCTGCCAATCATGCCCCTGGGTTCCAAATGGGCCGCGCCCCAAGGCCCCTTCGCTCCCATAGACTCATAATGGAAAAAAAGCTTCAAAAATCTTCTTCTCTGAAACCACAGGTCCCAGAGCTTAGATATTTAGCATGTACTTAGGGCAAGTGGTCAACTACATAATTCCTGCCAATCATGCCCCTTGGTGCCAAATGGGCCACGCCCCAGGGCCCCTTCGCTCCCATAGACTCCTAATGAAAAAAAGTTTCAAAAATCTTCTTCTCTGAAACCACAGGGCCCAGAGCTTAGATATTTAGCATGTAGCAAGGGCAAGTGGTCACCTACATAATTCCTGCCAATCATGCACCTGGGTTCCAAATGGGCCACTCACTGGGGCTCCTTCGCTCCCATAGACTCATAATGGAAAAATCTTCAAAAATCTTCTTCTCTGAAACCACAGGGCCCAGAGCTAAGATATTTAGCCCTTTGCAACGGCAAGTGGTCACCTATATAAATCCTGCCAATCATGCCCCTGGGGTCCAAATTGGCCAAATCCTGTGGCCCCTTAAAGCCAATATACTTATAATGTAAAAAAAAGCTTAAAAAATCTTCTTCTCTGAAACCATGAAGTACAGACCTTAGATATTTAGTATAAAGCAACATAAAATGGTTGCCTACATAAATCCTGCCAACCATGCCCTTTGGGTCAAAATTGGCCGTGCTTCAGGGATCATTAGCTCCTATAGACTTATACTGGAAAAAACACCACAAATCTTCTTCTCCTAAACCATAAGACTCAGAGCTTAGATATTTAGTATGTAGCAATGTCCAGTGGTCTCCTACACTAATGATTTTTTGGTACACAGGTGAGCGATATAGGGCCATTGGGCCCTCTTGTTAATCATATCATCACGGTAGCCTTTTCAGTTTTGATTGGATCTTTCTGAAACTTATAAAAGGTGGCTAGGGATAAAACCTCGGATGAGTTCGAATACCGCCAAGGTGACCTATTTATCATAGAGTTAGGTCCCTTTGATTGCTGAAAATATTGATTTTTGACATTATCATCACTGTAGCCCCTTCAGTTTTGATCGGATCTTTCTGAAACTTATATGTAAGGTGGCTTGGGATTAAACCTCGGATGAGTTCGAAAACTGGCCAAGTCCTTCCATTTACGATATAGTTATGTCCCTTTGATGGCTGAAAATGTCGATTTATGACATTGTCATCACCGTAGCCCCTTTAGTTTTTGATCAGATCTTTGTGAAACTTATATGTAAAGTGGCTTGGGATAAAACCTCGGATGAGTTCGAAAACTGACCAAGTCCTTCCATTTACGATATAGTTATGTCCCTTTGATGGCTGAAAATGTCGATTTATGACCTTGTCATCACCGTAGCCCCTTTAGTTTTTGATCAGATCTTTGTGAAACTTCTATGTAATGTGACTGGGGATAAAACCTAGGATAAGTTCGAATACCGGCCAAGTTGGCCCATTTATCATAGATTTACGTCCCTTTGATTGCTGAACATGCCGATTTTTGACCTTGTCATCACCATAGCCCCTTCAGTTTTGATCAGATCTTTCTGAAACGTATATGTAAGGTGGCAGGGGTTAAATCTTGGATGAATTCGAAGACAGGCCAAGGCAGCCAATTTATCATAAATTTATGTCCCTTTGATGGCTGAAAATGTTGATTTTTGACCTTGTCATCACCGTAGCCCCATCAGTTTTGATCGGATTTTTTCTGAAACGTATATGTTAGGTGGCTGGGGATGAAACCTCGGATGAGTTCGAAAACTGGCCAAGTCGGCCCATTTATATTAGAGTAACATCCCTTTGATTGCTAAAAATGCCAAATTTGACCTTGTCATCACCGTAGCTCCTTCAGTTTTGATCGGATCTTTCTGAAACTTATATAAAAACTCGGATGAGTTCGAATACCGGCCAAGTCGGCCCATTTATCATAGAGTTACGTCCCTTTGATTCCTGAAAAATGCCGATTTTTGACATTGCCACCACGGTAGCCCCTTCAGTATTGATTGATCTTTCTGAAACTTATATGTAAGGTGTTTGGGGATAAAATTCCTGATGAGTTCGAAAACTGGCCAAGTCCGCCCATTTAACATTCCTTTGATTGCTGGAAATGCCGATTTTCAACCTTGTCATCACCGCCGCCCCTTCACTTTTGATCGGATCTTTCTGAAACTTATATGTAAGGTGGCTGGGGATTACAACTTGGATGTGTTCAACAACCGGCCAAGTCGGCCCATTTGTCATTGAGTTACGTCCCTTTGATTGCTGAAAATGTCGATTTTTGACCTTGTCATCACCGTAGCCCCTTCAGTTTTGGTCGGATCTTTCTGAAACTTATATATAAGGTGGCTGGGGATAAAACCTTGGATGAGTTCGAAAACCGACCAAGTCGGCCCATTTATGATAGAGTTATGTCCCTTTGATTGCTGAAAATGCCAATTTTTGACCTAGTCATCATGGTAGCCCCTTCAGTTTCGATCGGATCTTTCTGAATTTTATATGTAAGGTGGCTGGAGATAGCACATAGGATGAGTTCGAATACCGGCCAAGTCTGCCCATTTGTCATAGTTGTGTCCCTTTGATTGCTGAAAATTCCGATTGTTTACCTTGTCATCACCGTAGCCCCTTCAGTTTTGATTGGATCTTTCTTAAACTTATATGTCAGGTGGCTGGGGATAAAAAAATGGATGAGTTTGAAAACCAGCCAAATCGGTCCATTTATCATAGAGTTACGTCCCTTTGATTGCTGAAAATGCCACTTTTCGACCTTGTCATCACCGTAGCCCCTTTAGTTTTGATTGAATCTTTCTGTATCTTATATGTAAGGTGGCTGGGGATAAAAGTTTGAATGAGTTCGAAAACCAGCCAAATCTGCCCATTTATCATAGAGTTACGTCCCTTTAATTGCTGAAAATGCCGATTTTCGACCTTGTCATTTGAAAGTAACATATAAGCAAGTCAGGAATAAAAGCTTGAATGAGTTTGAAAATCGGTGAGGTCAGCGGATTTATCGTAAAGTTACATTCTACTTGATTGCACAAATTGCAAAAAACTTGTGAATACACTAGATGCCACAGTTTTGGTCATATCATCATCAAACTTGCTCAGAATGATTATCTTGACACTATGTTGGTCAAGTTGGAATATAGGTCATGTCGGGTCAAAAATAGGTCAGAGTAAAAAGCTTGTGAACACACTAGAGGCCACAGTTTTTGTCCGACCATCAATAAACTTGTCCAGATTGATCATCTTGACAATGTCTCAGTCCAGTTCAAATATGGGTGTTGTATGGTCAAAAAGTAGGTCAGTAGGTCAAATTATAGAAAAACCTGAACACACCAAAGGCCACAGGTTTGGTCCAATCATCATCAACCTTGCTCAGAATGATCATATTGATAATATCTTGGTCACGTTTGAATATGGGTCATGTCGGGTCACAAAGTGGGTCAGTAGGTCAAATCATAGAAAAAACTTGGTGAATACAATAGAGGCCACAGTTTTGGTCCAATCATCATCAAACATGCCCAGAATGATCATCTTGATAATATCTTGGTCACGTTTGAATATGTGTCATGTCGGGTCATAAAGTAGGTCAGTAGGTCAAATCATAGAAAAACCTTGTGAACACACTAGAGGCTACTGTTATGGTTCGATCATCATCAAACTTGCTCAAAATGATAGTCTTGACAATACCTGGGTCAAGGCTGAATACGGGTCATGTCGGGTCAAAAAGGAGGTCAGTAGGTCAAATCATAGAAAAACCTTGTGAACACACTAGAGGCCACAGTTTTGTTCCGATCATCATCAAACTTGCCCAGAATGATCATCTTGACAATATATCATTCAAGTTCAAATATGGGTCATGTTTGATCAAAAAGCACGTCAGTAGGTCTAATCATAAAAAAACCCTGTGAACACACTTGAGGCTACAGGTTTGGTTTTATCATCATCAAACTCTCTCAAAATGGTCATTTGACAATATCTCGGTTAATTTCGAATACGGGTCATGTCTGGTCAATATGTAGGTCAGTAGGTCAGATTGTTGAAAAGCATTGTGAACACACTAGAGGCCCCAGTTTTGGTTCGATCATCAAAAATTTCGAATACGGGTCATGTCTGGTCAATATGTAGGTCAGTAGGTCAGATTGTTGAAAAGCATTGTGAACACACTAGAGGCCCCAGTTTTGGTTCGATCATCATCAAACGTGCTCAGAATGATCATCTTGACAATATCTGGATCAGTTTTGAATATGGGTCATGTCGGGTCAAAAAGTAGGTCAACAGGTCAAATCATAGAAAAACGTTTTGAACACTCTAAGAGGCCACAGTTTTAGTCAAATCATCATAAAACTTGCTCAGAATGATCATCTGAACAATATCTCAGTTAAGTTCGATTATGGGTCATGTCAAATCAAAAAGTAGATCAGTAGGTCATTTTGTCATAACTGTTTTTAAACCGTTTGAATTAGAGCCTTCATATTTGGCATGTAGGTTCCTTGTGACACGAGCTTCCCACTCATATAAAGATTTGACCTGTGACCTTGACCTGTGACCTACATTATCATACCTTTTGGACCATATGAGATAGAGCCTTCATATTTGGCATGTATGTTCCTTGTGACAAGGTTTTCTCAACCGTTCAAAACTTTTGACCTATGACCTTGACCTTTGACCTACTTTGTCTTAACTTTTGAAGCATTTGAGATACAGCCTTCATATTTAGCATGTAGGTTCCTGGCGACAATGTTGCTTAGATGACCCTCTACCAAAAAGTCTAAAACGATCCCACTCCTATGAACAAAATGGCCTTCAGATCTAAAAATAGAAAAATATTGTAAATTTGATTCAAACGGAAACTCCACCTAAACCCTAAGGCCAATTTGATTCAACGTTCACAGGAATGTTGCCTAGGTTACTCCCTACCAAATAAGCTAAAGTCACTCTGCTGATGAACAAGATGGCCACCAGAGCTTATAATAGAAAGTACGCGAGACAGTGACACACAGGTGAGCGAAACAGGGCTCTCTGAACCCTCTTGTTAGAAGAACACATTAGAAAGTTGCTATTTTTATTGGACAATATTACAGTGAGATTCCGCCATTAAAACCACTTAAAATGACGAATAGTTCAGCTTCAAAAAGCGTTTAATAGGTTGCAGTTATTCTCTCTTTTGTGTTTTCTGCACACAGTATCCTCTGGCCGGTGACCATCTTTGGACTGTTCAAATGTTGTCTTTTAGGTCACTTTTGAACAGTCACAAAGATGGTCTTAATATAGAAATTTTAATGTATACGGGATGGTCAAACGTCAGAGTCTGTGGTGTCTGTTATGAGCCTTCAAAAATTGACCGTTTCATAGAAATATTTTCAGTCTTTGTCTATAATTTCTCTTTGAATCTACACAGAACAAATAATTTGTCATTAGATCATTTCTGGTCAAAACAACAAAGCATAACTGCTATTTTCTCAATTTGGAATGCATTTATTATGGCGTGTTTGATCCTTTGGGTACCTCAAAAAGATTTTGTTTACTTTCTGTGGTGTCACATTACCCGAAATGACATGGGTCAGTGCCATCAAGTAGCGAACAAAATCTATAAACAATTAGAGTCTGCGATTTTTATGCCCATGCTTGTCACACTGTCTACGAATGTTTTAAAGTGAAATGGGAACTTAGATACACGTAACTATGCATCGACGAAAATAAGCCAGTGCAGCCATGCCGTGTGATCAGAGTCTTCTTTGTGCTTCACATGACTACATACTGAGAAAAGGCCTGCTTATGAAAACAGGAAAGTTTGTGTTAGGAGTAAGTTTGCATAGGGACCGAGCCTTCCCAAATATACTCGACGATGCATTTTCGTCAGGCGAGTCATATGTCAAGTGCATGATAAAGAAAGGTTTTGTTTGTTTGTTTGTTTGATTTGAGGTTTAATGTCCCCAGCAACACTGTAAAATTCATTTGAGAGACGTAACTTCCAATTTTGTGGGACTTTTACTCGACCTTGAGATGAAATGACATCTCAAGCCCTGCCGCCGAATTGTAACCAATAGGGTTTATTAGTATGGACGGACCTACTCGCGCCGCTTTGCCTGGGCAGGCTTAGATCATCTAAGAGGTTTACCAGTACTCGTATGCAGGTCGGCTTCAGCTCTGCGTGGAAGCATCATGCAGCCCATCTATTTCTTCAAGCCCCGATGGGCGAGGCCGAAAGAAATGTTTTAAAATTGTTTTGTGCCGAAAGTACTTAAGCATAAAATTGGTCGAAGTAGCGATTCACATGTGTCGCTTGAAGTAATAGATTGGGCTGCAGGATGCCTCCACACAAAGCTGAAACTGACCGCACATGAATTCTGGCAAACCGCTTAGAGGTTCTAAAATAGAAGTGAAGACAATGATCAGGAACCGATACAATTAACCCACAGCTCCTAGCAGAGACACCAAAGGGAAAGAAACACAAACATGAAATAACTCTACACTAATTGAAATATCGATAGCGGAAAATCCAAAGGACAGTTACTTTCCCACAAAATGGCAAATTGGCTATCCAAACCAAATGATACATACACTCAAAGACAAACCATAACAAACGTAAACTGCGACAGAAGAACCGCATTGGAACGGTCAGTGAAACGATTTCCACTGGGGGGGGGGAGGGGGGGGGTCTTAAATCAATTTTACCCGGTCACAGCCCTCGCCCTTACTTACTTCGTGATTTAGACACATAATTTATTCAGTCCGCATAAAGGCCTCCTTACTCATCAGTGCAACATCACCGAGAACACAAAAATAAAACAACCACAGAGATGAAATCACGGTGAGGACTCGACAGAAAGAAACCACTAAGCCTCCCCAGGATAAAAGGGGTGAGTCGGACCGTCCATGCATATAAGCCCTATTGGTTTCATTGGGTGGCAGGGCTGGAGATGTTATTTCATCTCACTGTCGGGTAAAGTCCCACTATATTGGAAGCAACGTCTCCAAAATGTTCTATACAGTGTTCACGGGATTTTTTATCCTCAAATCAAGCAAACTTCTCCACTGAGCATAGGGGAAATATTGCCGTCTTTATTTGGATTGTAATATGTAAATACATTACAAAATAGAACTAAAGGCAAAATCAGGCATCGATACAGTTTCCCATCACAAAAACACGCCTAATATGATTTTGACCCCCTCGAACCCCACTTTTATATAGTAAAACTGGGGTTTGTAGGGGAAAACCTTATTTTTCTTATTTCTACTTTAAGATATAGATTGTGGGTACTCGTTAGAACCGCCTCACCGCCTCATCGAGGCGGTTCTAACGAGTACCTACTATCTATAATTTGGGCTGAAATAAGAAAAATATCACAATTTTTCATCTCAAAATTTTCATTTTTTTCGGCGATAAAGGTTACAATGTTTTGGTATAGGCGTGTTTTCGTAATGCAACATATCCAGTCCAAGACACCATAGGGAAAGAAACGCAAATACAAATTAACTTCACAGTAATGAAAACTTCACAAGTGGAAAGCAGAAAGGGCAGTTATTTCACACAAAATGGCCTGACGACTATCCAAAAAATATAAAAAAATATTAAAAGCAGTACAAATAGTCACAGACAAACTTTAACAATAATAAACACGACAGAAGAAGTCAATAAAATGATATTTCATCACGAAAACATGCCTATATAAGTATGACCCACTTGAACCCCACTTTTTTTAGCTCACCGTCACGTAGTGACGAGGTGAGCTTTACGGATCACTTTTTGTCCGTCGTCCGTCGTGCGTGCGTCCGAGCGTCCGTCCGTGCATCCGTAAACAATTTCTTTATACGACATCTCCTCCTAAACCACTGATCGGATTTTGACCAAACTTCACAGGAATGATCCTTAGGTGGTCCCCTTTCAAAGTTGTTCAAATGATTTCGGTCCGTTGCACATCTAGGTCACAGGAGCCAAAAATAGATTTTTTTCACCAAAAACTTAAAAAATCTTCTTCTCTGAAACCACAAGGCCCAGGTCTTTGATATTTGGTATGAAGCTTCATCTAGTGGACCCCTACTCAGATTGTTCAAATTAAAGTGCTGGGGCCAAAAATGCCCCCGCCCCGGGGCCCTTTGGTTTTACATAGGCTTATATAGGGAAAATCTTTAAAAATCTTCTTCTCTGAAACCACAAGGCCCAGGTCTTTGATATTTGGTGTGAAGCTTCACCTAGTGGACCTCTACCAAGATTGTTCAAATTATGGCCCTTGGACCAGAAATGCCCCCGCCCCGGGGGCCTTTGGGTTTACATAGGCTTATACAGGGAAAATCTTTCAAAATCTTCTTCTCTGAAACCACAAGGCCCAGGTCTTTGATATTTGGTGTGAAGCTTCACCTAGTGGACCTCTACCAAGATTGTTCAAATTATAGTGCTGGGGCCAAAAATGCCCCCGCCCCGGGGCCCTTTGGTTTTACATAGGCTTATATAGGGAAAATATTTAAAAATCTTCTTCTCTGAAACCACAAGGCCCAGGGCTTTGATATTTGGTATGAAGCTTCATCTAGTGGACCCCTACCAAGATTGTTCAAATTTTAGTGCTGGGACAAAAAATGCCCCCGCCACGAGGCCCTTTGGTTTTACATTGTCTTATATAGGGAAAATCTTTAAAAATCTTCTCTGAAACCACAAGGCCCAGGTCTTTGATATTTGGTATGAAGCTTCATCTTGTGGACCCCTACCAAGATTGTTCAAATTATAGTGCTGGGGCCAAAAATGCCCCCGCCCCGGGGCCCTTTGGTTTTACATAGGCTTATATTGGGAAAATCTTTAAAAATCTTCTTCTCTGAAACCACAAGGCCCAGGGCTTTGATATTTGGTATGAAGCTTCATCTAGTGGACCCCTACCAAGATTGTTCAAATTTTAGTGCTGGGACAAAAAATGCCCCCGCCACGGGGCCCTTTGGTTTTACATTGGCTTATATAGGGAAAATCTTTAAAAATCTTCTTCTCTGAAACCACAAGGCCCAGGTCTTTGATATTTGGTATGAAGCTTCATCTAGTGGACCCATGCCAAGATTGTTCAGATTATAGTGCTGGGACCAAAAATGCCCCCGCCCCAGGGCCCTTTGGTTTTACATAGGCTTATATAGGGAAAATCTTTAAAAATCTTCTTCTCTGAAACCACAAGGCCCAGGACTTTGATATTTGGTATGAAGCTTCATCTAGTGGACCCCTACCAAAATTGTTCAAATTATAGTGCTGGGGCCAAAAATGCCCCCGCCCCGGGGCCCTTTGGTTTTACATAGGCTTATATAGGGAAAATCTTTAAAAATCTTCTTCTCTGAAACCACAAGGCCCAGGACTTTGATATTTGGTATGAAGCTTCATCTAGTGGACCCCTACCAAGATTGTTCAAATTATAGTGCTGGGGCGAAAAATGCCCCCGTCCCGGGGCCCTTTGGTTTTACATAGGCTTATATAGGCAAAATCTTTAAAAATCTTCTTCCCTGAAACTGCTAGGCCCAGGTCTTTGATATTTGATGTGTAGCTTCATCTAGTGGACCTTTGCCAAGATTGTTCAAATTATAGTCTTTGTTTATGTTTGGTATGAAGCTTCACCTTTAAGACCTCCCTCAACATTATGCACATTAAAGCCCTGGGGCCAATAATGGCCCTTTCTGGGGCCGACTTGTTACACTATGGATCAGGTGAGCGATCCAGGGCCATCATGGCCCTCTTGTATAGTAAAACTGGGGTTTCCGGGGGTATACCTTTTTTTTCTTATTTCTGCTCTAAAATATAGATTGTGAGTACTCATTAGAACCGCCTCGATGAGGCGGTTCTAACGAGTGCCCGATGAGGCGGTTCTAAGTAGTGCCCACAATCTATATTTTGAGCAGAAATAAGAAAAATATCACAATTTTTCATCATAAAATTTTCATTTTTTCGGCGATAAAGGTGGCAATGTATTTGTATAGGCGTGTTTGTGTACTGTACTGAGGGGTGGCGTGAATCATTTTATCCTGACCACAATCCTTGCCATTGGTTCTGCACGGTTTAGACAAATAATGTATTCAGTCGTCATGAAGGCTTTCTAGCTCATCAGTGTGCACCATCTCCGAGAACATAAAAATCAAACGACCACAGAGATGAACCCGAACGACAAACAGCATGAAATAAGTGAGATGCTGGAGCAATAAAAAAAAAAAAGTTAGACTTTTGTGGGCCCGGACAGAGACGGAGCATCAGACACTTACCGACATTACTTAAAAAGTTCAATCAAGTTTCCATGCTCACTTGGGTTGTGCAAGACACATAACCTAGATAGATACAAAAAAAGGAGGATGGTTTTGGTAAAAAGCTTATTTTTTTATGCTAGGCGAACCTTAAAAGTAGCCACGACACACGTTTTCCACAAGTGTAACGGGAATATAATCACTAAGTTATCACTTATGTTTCAATTTATGTTCCTCGTTATCTGGAGCTATGATGGAATACGTTTATAATGGTGTCTGAGCAGTGGATAGTATTTCTGATTGTTTGTCCTCACCATAAGTATACGCATCAGCGCCTTCGGGAAAGCATTGTAAGCTATTTGGGCAATATGTGTAATAAATAAAAAGATGTTTTAAAACTCAATTTGGTACAACGTTTTCTACCATTGCTGCCGGGATATTATAAAATAGAAGTGAAGGCAATGATCAGGAATCGATACAATTAACCCACAGCTCCCATCAGACACACCAAAGTCTAAAGAAACCGAATCTGACCCTATTGACGGATTCTGACCAAACGTGTATGCTTATAGCACTTGTATTTGAAAATCAGTCATTTGGTTTTGATGACATCGATCTCATTTTCAAGGGCATAGGCTACCAGAGACTCAATTTTTGTCAAAAAGTGGCTTGTCTGTACCATATGAACGAATTGATGGTTTTTTAGTTTGATTTGAGGTTTTACGTCCCCGTCAACACTATTTAGGTCATTTTGGAGATGTTGCTTCCAATTTTGTGGGATTTTTACCCAACTTGAGATGAAATGACATCTCAATCCTTGCCGCCCAATGAAACCAATAGGTTTTATAAGCATGGCCTGGCCGACTCGCAGCAATTTTTCAGGGGAGGCTCAGACGTTCTAAGCGGATTACCAGTACTTTCAGCTCTGCATGGAAGCATCGTGCAGCACAGTCTATTTCTCCAAGCCCCGATGGGCGGGGGCGGTACAAAGAATCGATGGATTTTAATTACTATTACACCCGGTACACTATGTCACTGTTACCAATCCAAAATTTGATTGACTGGATATTCTGCTAATATCTTTTAACCTTTTTTGTACCAAATGGAATCTTCCTCCTTATATGGCGAGTGGTCGCAGGATCGATCCCGGGCTTCTCCAGACTGTCGGATGAGTGTTCAAACCGAGGTCCCGTCTCCGTATGACCTTAGCTGTTGGTGGGACATAAAACTCAAACACTCACTCACTTCTCTTTAGATGGAGTCGATTTCAAAATTAAGGGAGTCAGGTTGTGTTTTCTTCAAAATTTATTTGGAAAATGGCTTAACTTTTCGCATACAGTGTAGGCCCTGATCAGCTGCCGCGTTCTGCGGCGTCTGATCTGGGCCTACACTATTTGCTAGGGTTTCTGGGAGAAAATAGGTTAAACCCATTTCAGACTGTAAACCCCTAAACGGGTACCGTGTAAAACAGTGCTGGCCCAGATCAGACGCCTCAGAACGCGGCTTCTGATTAGGGCCTACAATGTTTGCTAAAAGTTCAGTCATTTTCCAAATAGATTTTGAAGAAATCACAACCTGACATCCCTAAATTTCAAGATGGGCTCCTGCTATATATAAGGAGGAAGATTCCATTTGGTACAAAAAGGGTTAATAATAGCTGTTGAGTCAGCTTATGGCTTGTTGCACGTGATGTTTAACCCTTTTTGTACCAAATTGAATCTTCCTCCTTATATATAGCAGGCGTTCATTTAGGGGTGTCGGGTTGTGTTTTCTTGAGAATTTATTAGGAAAATGACTGACCTTTAAGCAAACAGTGGAGGCCCTGATCAGACGCTAGGTTCTGCGGCGTCTGATCTGGCCCTGAACTGTTTGCCAGGGTAGTACCGTTTTGGGGTTTCTGGTACAGAATTGGTTAACCCATTTCAGACTGGAAACCCCTAAACGGGTACCGTGGCAAACAGTGCAGGCCCAGATCAGACGCCGCAGAACGTGGCATCTGATCAGGGCCTACACTGTTTGCAAAAAGTTAAGCCATTTTCCAAATAGATTTTGAAGAAATTACAACCTGACACTCCTAAATTTCAAAATGGACCCGGCTATAACGAGGAAGATTCCATTTGGTACAAAAAGGGTTAATGATAGCTGTTCAGTCAGCTTTTGACTATTTGCATGCGATGGTTGAATTACGATGATGTTGCCTTATGCTTGCGCTTCTTCCCCTTTCGTGTTTTGGATAGAAGGTGTGTGGTAGTTGTATCAATTTCTGGTCATTTCATGCACATATACAGTAAATTCCGCTATTAAGACCGCCTAAAATTAAGACAAATTCTGCTTTAAGAAGCTTATTTAGAAGGCTCCACTTTATTTTCCTGTGTGATTTCTTCCCACAGTGTCCTCTGGTTATGGACCATCTTTGGGACTGTTCAAAAGTGGTCTCGAAGACCACTTTTGAACAGTCCTAAAGATGGTCTTAATATAGGAATTTTACTGTATACGATGATTCACCATGCCCAGTGATGTCTCATTTTTCTGATCTTTTTCTGTCAGTCATGTTAGCCTAAACAACTTATATAGTCTAGCGTATATGTAATGCTCCATTACTTACACCGAGACCTTTGGGTTAACAAAATCGGCATACGCATATTCACAACTAAGCGACAAGCTGTCAATGGTAACAAAATTGACCTCTATCCATGCTTGTTTGACTGCCTGTCCAGCGCTTTTCTTAGGAACCACAAGCCGATGCAGCATAACTAAATGATCCAATGACAACTAAAAAGACAATTCCACCACGAAAACACGCCTATATAATACTGACCCCCTTGAAACCCACTTTTATAGAGTAAAACTAGGGTTTACAGAGGTAAACCTTATCTTTCTTATTTCTGCTCTAAAATATAGATCGTAGGTACTCCTTAAAACCGCCTCGATGCGGCGGTTCTAACGAGTACCCACAATCTATATTTGGAGCAGAAATAAGAAAAATATCACATTTTTTCATCGTAAATTTTTCATTTAAATTTTCAATGTATTTGTATAGGCGTGTTTTCATAATGCATTATAGAATCAACATCCTACACACCATGAGGGTAACTGATAAGGCCTAAATGCGGCGCTGAGTCTGCGGGTCCTCTGTAGTTGTTTTGTCGTTATAACGCGGGTCCTCTGAAGTTGCTTTGTCGTTATAACGCGGGTCCTCTGTAGTTGCTTTGTCGTTATAACGCGGGTCCTCTGTAGTTGCTTTGTCGTTATAACGCGGGTCCTCTGTAGTTGTTTTGTCTTTTTCCTTGCGCCATGGTTGAGCTACGTCTTATGAATGTGACTATCCCTGTATTACTTTCATTTGAACCGGGGCCCAGCATTTCATACAATTTACATGTGCGCCCAGCGAAGAATCAGATCAGCCTGCACATTCTTAAAGTCTGACCAGAGACTGGGCTTGCAGCATGAAGAAGCATTTGGGCCCTTAGCTATCCTTACAGGGCACAACGAAGACTGATCAGAGTGCTGTGTCCCGGCTCATTTTATTTTTATCCCCGTGTGTACCTGCGTACATGCATACGTATTTACGTCCGCATGTACGCGCGTGTGCGCGTACTTACGTAATCCTGTAACCTCAGGTTAAGGTTTTTGTAACAGGTAGAGACTGGTCTTTTTAGAACTCATATTTCCAAACCATTAATGGAATTGGTTCATATTTGGTATAGAGGATACAGGTCCAGCATTTTATTGTGCAATACCTTCACCCATGCCCATGACGTCAAGGTCAAGGTCAGTGAAACGAATTCCACTGGGTGGGGGTCGAGGGGCTTAAATCGATTTTACGCGATTGCAACCCTCGCCCTTACTTCCGTCGCGATTTAGACGAATTGTTAAATCCGCATGAAGGCCTAAAAAGCGCGCTTTTCTTTTTGAAACTAGGTTTAACAGTACTCAAGGTACTCAAAGCACTACATTATTAACCTTATGCTATTTCAGAGATGCAAGATGAAGCTAGTGGCGAAGTTTTACAAGCAGGAGGGAGTGTCTTGCACGCGAAAAGTAAGTGATGTGACAGATGTAGGATTATGCTTGTCAGCTAAAACTGCATCTGAAATAAAAACTGTTTATGTTGTCTACTGAATCTTCTTTCAACTTTTTCAAGCATATTTTTGCATACAGGCAAACAATAAGGACCCAGTTCAGGCTGCTCTAGAAGCTGGGTACATACGCTTTGCAACGATGACAGTTTAAGCAACCAGCTAGCAACAAACCAGGTATCGATTTTTTTTGATTGGCGACTGTAGGGTTATCCAGTACGAAAGCCTAATAGGCTCAGGTATGAGAAAATAAAATTTTATAAAGGCGTAGTAACGCGAAACAAAAGGCGTAGTAACGCGAAAAAAGGCATAGTAACGCAAAACAATGGCGTAGGAACGCGAATCAAAAGGCGTAGTAACGCAACCGAAAGGCGCAATAACGCGAAAAAAGGCGTAGTAACGCAAACGAAAGGCATAGAAACGCAAAATAAAAGCGTAGTTACGCAAAAGAAAGGCGTATTAACGCGAAAAAGGCGTAGTAACGCAATAAAAAAGGCGTAGTAATGCGAATCAAAAGGCGTAGTAACGCAAAAGAATGGTGCAGTAACGCGAAAAAAGGTGTAGTAACGCAAAAGAATGGTGTGGTAACGCGAATCAAAAGGCGTAGTAACGCCAAAGAAAGGCGTAGTAACGCGAAAAAAGGCGTAGTAACGCAAAAGAAAGGCGTAGTAACGCAAAAAAAGGCGTAGTAACGCAAATAAAGGCGTACTAACGCGAATCAAAAGGCGTTGTCACGCGAATCAAAAGGCGTAGTAACGCACAAGAAAGGCGTAATAACGCGAAAGAAAAGGCGTAGTAACGCGAATCTGAAGGCGTTATAATGCTGAAACAAGAGGGCCATGATGGCCCTGGATCGCTCACCTGATCCATAGCATAACAAGTGGGCACGGGGAGGGCCATTTTTGGCCCCAGGGCTATAATGTGCACAATGTTGGGGGAGGTCTAAAAGGGGTGAAGCTTCATACCAAATATCAACAAAGGCTATAATTTGAACAGTCTTGGCAAAGGTCCACAAGATGAAGCTACACACCAAATATCTAAACCTCGTCCTTGCGGTTTCAGAGAAGAAGATTTTTTTAAAGATATTCCCTACATAAGCCTAGGCAAAACCAAATGGCCCCGGGGCGGGGGCATTTTTGGCCACAGGGCCTTAATCTAAAAATATTGATAGAGGTCCACTTGATGAAGCTTCACACCAAATATCAAAGACCTGGACCTTGCTGTTTTAGAGAAGAAGATTTTCAAAGATTATCTCTATATAAGTCTATGCAAAACCAAAGGGCCCCGGGGCGGGGGCAATTGTGGCCCCAGACCTTTAATTTGAACAATCTTGGTAGAGGTCCACCAGATGAAGCTCCATACCAAATATCAAAGACCTGGGCCTAGTAGTTTCAGAGAAGAAGATGTTTAAAGATTTCCCTTTATAAGTCTATAAAAAACCAAAGGGTCCAGAGTCGGGGGGCAATTTTGGTCTCAGGGCTATAATTTGAACAATCTTGGTAGAGGTCCACTAGATGAAGCTTCATACCAAATATCAAAGACCTAGGTCTTGTGGTTTCAGAGAAGAAGATTTTTCAAGATTTTCCATATATACGTCTGTGTATAACCAAAGGGCCCTGGAGCGGGGGGCATTTTGGGTCCCAGGGCTATAATTTGAAAAATCTTGGTAGAGGTCCACAAGATGAAGCTTCAAACCAAAAATCAAAAACCTAGCTGGGCCTTGCGGTTTCAGGGAAGAAGATTTTTAAAGATTTTCCCTATGTAAGCCTATGTAAAACCAAAGGGCCCCGGGGCGGGGGGGGGGCATTTTTGGCCCCAGCACTATAATTTGAACAATCTTGGTAGGGGTCCACTAGATGAAGCTTCATACCAAAAAATAAAGACCTGGACCTAGTTTTTCACCTGATATGACCCATATTCGAAATTGACCCAAATATCATCAAGGCAAACATTCTGGTAAAGTTTCATGAAGATTTAAGCAAAATTGTGGTCTCTAGAGGATGAACAAGGTAAATGTTGACGACGCACGTCGCATGATGAATGATGCACAATGCACTTACGATGGACAAAAGGTTGTCACCAAAGCTCACCTTGAGCTTTGCTCAGGTGAGCTAAATATTGCGGTCTCTAGAATGTAAACAAGGTTTTTCTATGATTTGAGCGGGGACATTTTTTTACCCCAGGGCTATAATGTGTACAATCTTAATCGAAGTCAACTAGATATAAATTTCATACCAAATATCAAAGACCTAGGATTCAGAGAAGAAGATTTTTTTAAAGATTTTCCCTAAATTAGCCAGGGCTATATTTTGAACAATCTTGGTAGAGGTCCACTAGATGAAATTTCACACCAAATTTCATAGACCTAGGCCTTGTGGTTTCAGAGAAGAAGATTTTTAAAGATTTTCCCTATATAAATCTATATAAAACCCAAGGGCTCCGGAGCGGGGGCATTTTTGGCCCCAGCACTGTAAATTGAACAATCGTGGTAGGGGTCCACTAGATGAAGCTTCATACCAAATATCAAAGACCTGGGCCTTGTGGTTTTAGAGAAGAAGATTTTTTTTCTGTGAAAAAAAATGCTTTTTCTTTTGGCTCATGTGACCTAGATGTGCAACGGACCGGAAGTATTTGATCAACTTTGAAAGGGGACCATCTAAGGATCATTGCTGTGAAGTATGGTCAAAATCCAATCAGTGGTTTAGAAGGAGATGTCGTTTGCAGAAATTGTTTGCGGACGGACGGACGTGCGAACGCACACACGGACGACGGACGAAAAGTGATCCCAAAAGCTCAACTCGTCGTCACATCAGCTTACCGAGGGTGATATTTCACAAAAGTTTAATGAAAATCCTTCGAGGGTAAAGAAGATATGCAACGGACACAAATTTCCAAGTCTCAAATTCGTGACCTTCACCTGTGACCTTGACCTTGAGTTTGTATGTTGTATTTATGGGTTCTGCACATCAGCTCACCTAGGGGGGATATTTCACCAAAGTTTTATGAAAATCCTTCCAGGGGTAAAGGAGATATGAAACGGATACAAAATTCAAAGTTTCAAACTCGTGACCTTGAGTAATTTATGGGTTCTGCACATCAGCTCACTGAGGGGTGTTTTGACGAAACTTTAATGAAAATCCTTCAAGGGGTAAAGGAGATATGAAACGGACACAAAATTCGAAGTTTCTAACTCGAGACCTTCAACTGTGACCTTGACACGACATAGTGCATTTATGGGTTATGCACATCAGCTCAATGAGGGGGTATTTGACCAAAGTTTAATGAAAATCCTTTGAAGGGTTAAGGAGATAAGGAAGGGACACAAAATTCAAAGTTTCAAACTCGAGACCTTTAATGTGACCTTGACCTGGTGTCGGTATGATTCATTTATGCCGGGCTCTGCTCATCAGCTCACTAAAAAGAATATGTGGCCAAAGGTTAATGAAAATCCTTCCAAGGTTAAAGGAGATATGGAACAGACACAAAATTCAAAGTTACAAACTCGTGACCTTGACCTTGAGTCTGCATGGTTCATTTATGGATCCTGCACATCAGCTCACTAAGACGAATACTTTACCAAAGATTAACGAAAATCTATCAAGCGATATGGAGCGGACAGGAAAGTGTTACGAACAGAAAGACGGACGGACGGGCGGACGGGCGGACGGGGCGAACGGACGGACGGACGGACATGACATGTCTTCTGTACTTCATATACAACTAAACCAACTACCATCAATATATCTTAAATTGGCTGGAGTTAGTGCGATGACAAGGTTAAATTGTCAGCGGAGACCTTGTGTACAATATTTTTATCAAGTCCCATCGATATATCTCAAAGGTTATTGGTGTCATTGTGATCACAAGGCTATATTGTTAGGGGAGAAAACCAAAATACCAAGGCATCCAGAGTTGTGATTCTTTCTTACGACAGGCCTTCTTGACCTCATGTTCAACTATACTTAATACCATCAATAAATGAGCCAGCACATGACAAAACCTACAAAAAGGCATGTGCGCGAAAAGAATACTCAGATCAGCCTGCGCATCCGCGCAGTCTGATCAGAGTCTTCGTTGTGCGCTCAAAGGATAGCTAAGCGTCAAATGCTCCTTCATGCAGCATAAGAAGTCTCTGGTTAGACTATATGAATGCGCAGACTGATATGAGTTTTCGATGGCCGTACATGTCTTTTTGTAAGTTTTGTCGTGCGCTGGCTGAAATGTCAAAGGATATTGGTTTTTGTTTGTTTGATTTGAGGTTTAAGTCCCCGTCAACACAGTACATGTCATTTTGGAGACGTAGCTTCCAATTTTGTGGGACTTTTACCCGACATTGAGATGGAATTACACCTCAAACCCTGTCGCCCAATGAAACCAATAGGGTTTAAAAGCATGGATGGAACGACTCGCACCGCTTAGCCTGGGCAGACTTAGATCCTCTAAGCCGTTTACCAGTACTCGTGTGCGGTCGGTTTCAGCTCTGCGTGGAAGTATCATGCAGCCCATCCATTTCTTCAAGCCCCGATGTGCGGGGGCCCCAAAGGATATTGGAATGTCTATGAAAGGAAGGACGGACGGACGTACGCCAGTCTGATCGCTATATCCCCTAACCCTATTCTTTCGGGGGATAAAAAGGCGTAGTAACGCAGAAGAAAGGCCTAGTAACGCACAAGAAAGGCATAGTAACGCGAATAAAAAGGCGTAGTAACGCGTAAAAAGGCGCAGTAATGCGAATAAAAAGGCGTAGTAACGCGAACCAAAAGGCGTAGTAACGCGAACCAAAAGGCGTAGTAACGCGAACCAAAAGGCGTAATAACGCCTTTCTTTCGCGTTACTACGCCTTTCTTTTGCGTTACTACGCCTTTTTTTCGCGTTACTACGCCTTTGGATTCGCGTTACTACGCCTTTTTATTAGGGTTATTACGCCTTTCTTTTGCGTTACTACGCCTTTGTAGCTCGCGTTACGATAGTGACGGGGTTGGCGGGGACGGTTGGGGGGTGGGGGTGGGGGGGGGGGGGCTATTGCAATAATCCTGGCGTCCGGTGTCAGCGTCGGCGTCGGTATTTGGTTAATGTTTACATGTAAGCTCTTATTTGTGATGTTTTACAAATTTATTTTCAAGTAAAATAAATAATGGGTAAACATCAGCATTTTACATATTCTTTTTTGCTCCATTCCCCAGATTTTTGGGGCTTAAATTGGACTTTTTGAGAAGTTAGTATTTTCCTCTGTATTACCTCCCTTACTTCCCTGTGGGATCTTAATCAAGAGGTTGTGAGTTCGAACCCCGGGGGAGGAATATTTATTTCTAACACAGCGAGTTCGACTTCAAGGGTCCGCAGGTCAAGGTAACTATGGCTATTTTTAGAAAAAAAAAACATAGTCATCGCTTTTGCACATTCATTTATTGATGGATTTTAATATAACTTCACACGAATGTTGGGTTTGATGATATCTCGAGTGACATTGGCTTTCAGGGTCCAGGGCTCAAGGTCTAGGTCACTAATTTTATAGTTCGAGGGTCAGGGTCACTATGGCTATTTTTGAGAAAAACATTGTCATCGATCTTGCCCCTTATTTATTGATGGATTTTATTTTAACTTCACACAGATGATGGGCATGATGATACCTCGAGCGACTTTGACTTTCAGAGTCCAGGGCTGAAGGTCAAGGTTACTGCGGCTATTTTGAGAAAAAACTTGGTCATTACTCTATAGTGTCCACATTTATTGATGGGTTTAATGATAATGTCATACAAATGTTGGGTGTGATGATATCTCGAGTGAGTTAGACGTTCAGGGTCCTCGCATTTGTTTATATATTGTTAAGTCACGCGAATTTTGCGCTTGATAATATCTCGAGAAAGTTCGATTTTCAGGGTCCAAGGCTAACGGTCACTGTTTTTTTTTTTCGCCTTTTGATTGGCGTTACTGCGCCTTTTGTTTTGCGTTTCTACGCCTTTTTTGGCGTAATTACGCCTTTTGTTTCGCGTTACTACGCCTTTGATTCGCGTTACTACGCCATTCTTTTGCGTTACTACGCCTTTTGATTCGCGTTACAACGCCTTTCTTTTGCGTTACTACGCCTTTTGATTCGCGTTACTACGCCTTTATTTTGCGTTACTATGCCTTTTTTCGCGTTATTACGCCTTTTGTTTCGCGTTACTACGCCCTTGATTCGCGTTACAACGCCATTCTTTTGCGTTACTACGCCTTTTGATTCACGTTACTACGCCTTTATTTTGCGTTACTACGCCTTTTTTCGCGTTAGTACGCCTTTCTTTGCGTTACTACGCCTTTATTCGCGTAGCTTCGCCTTTTGATTGGCGTTACTACGCCTTTTGTTTTGCGTTTCTACGCCTTTTTGAGCGTTATTACGCCTTTTGTTTCGCGTTACTACGCCTTTGATTCGCGTTACTACGCCATTCTTTTGCCTTTCTACGCCTTTCTTTTGCGTTACTACGCCTTTTTTCGCGTTACTACGCCTTTCTTTGCATTACTACGCCTTTTTTCGCGTAGCTTCGCCTTTTGATTGGCGTTACTGCGCCTTTGGTTTTGCGTTTCTACGCTTTTTTGGCGTTATTACGCCTCTTGTTTAGCGTTACTACGCCTTTGATTCGCGTTACTACGCCATTCTTTTGCGTTACTACGCCTTTTGATTCGTGTTACTACGCCTTTCTTTTGCGTTACTACGCCTTTTTTCGCGTTACTACGCCTTTCTTTGCGTTACTACGCCTTTTTTCGCGTAGCTTCGCCTTTTGGTTGGCGTTACTGCGCCTTTTGTTTTGCGTTTGTACGCCTTTTTTGGCGTAATTACGCCTTTTGTTTCGCGTTACTACGCCTTTGATTCGCGTTACTACGCCATTCTTTTGCGTTACTACGCCTTTTGATTCGCGTTACAACGCCTTTCTTTTGCGTTACTACGCCTTTTGATTCGCGTTACTACGCCTTTATTTTGCGTTACTACGCCTTTTTTCGCGTTATTACGCCTTTTGTTTCGCGTTACTACGCCCTTGATTCGCGTTACAACGCCATTCTTTTGCGTTACTACGCCTTTTGATTCACGTTACTACGCCTTAATTTTGCGTTACTACGCCTTTTTTCGCGTTAGTACGCCTTTCTTTGCGTTACTACGCCTTTATTCGCGTAGCTTCGCCTTTTGATTGGCGTTACTACGCCTTTTGTTTTGCGTTTCTACGCCTTTTTGAGCGTTATTACGCCTTTTGTTTCGCGTTACTACGCCTTTGATTCGCGTTACTACGCCATTCTTTTGCCTTTCTACGCCTTTCTTTTGCGTTACTACGCCTTTTTTCGCGTTACTACGCCTTTCTTTGCATTACTACGCCTTTTTTTCGCGTAGCTTCGCCTTTTGATTGGCGTTACTGCGCCTTTGGTTTTGCGTTTCTACGCTTTTTTGGCGTTATTACGCCTCTTGTTTAGCGTTACTACGCCTTTGATTCGCGTTACTACGCCATTCTTTTGCGTTACTACGCCTTTTGATTCGCGTTACTACGCCTTTCTTTTGCGTTACTACGCCTTTTTTCGCGTTACTACGCCTTTCTTTGCGTTACTACGCCTTTTTTCGCGTAGCTTCGCCTTTTGGTTGGCGTTACTGCGCCTTTTGTTTTGCGTTTGTACGCCTTTTTATGCGTTATTACGCCTTTTGTTTCGCGTTACTACGCCTTCACAGAATTTTATTTTCTCTTACTTGAGCCTATTAGGCTTTCGTAATCCAGCTATTGCAGCCGTGCATATTTCATTTACACGGAAGATTCTGATCTTCTTGTACTCCAGATAAGGGCGACCCCGCCCATAGGGGCTTGAAAAAATATATTGGCTGCATGATGCTTCCACGCAGAGCTGAATCCGGACCGCACACGAGTATTGGTAAACCGCTTAGAGGATCTAAGCTTCCAGGCAAAGTGGTGCGCGTCGGACCGTCCATGCTTATAAACCCTATTGGTTTCATTGGGCAACAGGGCTTGAGATGTCATTTCATCTCAATGTCGGGTAAAAGTCACACAAAATTGGAAGCAACGTCTCCAAAATAACCTTTACAGTGTTGACGGGGACGTTAAACCTCAAATCAAACACAAAAACAAACACCAAATAAGGAAATCCATAGTTTTAGCTTGTGATAGAATATCTGTTATAACCCTGGTATTCTTTCCAAAAATCGTGTATTCTCGCGTGTTTGATAAATGCACTGGTTGAATAAGACCTCATGTTTGCCGCCGTTAAGGTTAACTTTACAGCACGTTACTTGACGTCACTTAACAGCATAGCAGTGTCATCACAATATGGTGGACATCTGCTGCCGAAGTGACTGCAGTATTAAAAACTCGCGCTTAGAAATGGAAGGTATGCAAAAAAAAAAAAAGAATCCTACATGGGTGTGAGAGATGGATAGAAAAATCCGTCCCTCGGTATCACTGTCCGGCATCACGAGGCTTGATGCCAGACAGTGACCCTCGAGACGGATTTTTCCATCAACCCCACACACCTATGTAAAATTCTTTTAAGATTTCACCGGCTGTTTAGAGCTATTAATGGCCAAAGTACAAAATCACGTACGCAAGCCGAGTTAACAGCTCTTCCCAAAACAGATGGCAACTCGGTACTAAACTGGACTAAATAATTTGGACACACAGAAAACATTTAAAATTACACAGCAAATGAAACCGCAAGGAAAGTGTCTCTTTGGGGCAGCTTGTGGTAAGTTGTAATTGCCGGGGGAGGGGGGGGGGCTACCTTCATCCCCATTTTCTGCCTCCACCGCCGTTTACACCATTTAGCTGGCTGTTCGGCTCCGTCCTTAGGAAATTGTTAAAGTAATTTGCATTTGCAGAAGGAATGGAGTAAATCAACCCTGCTTACCCCGCCCTTCTTATCCCAGACGCAGTAGTCCTAATCGTTGATTGTTTCTATATGCTTTTTGGGGATTTGTAACTTTCTGCTTCCAGGATTTTAGTGCAGTTTGTGATTTGTTGCCAGTTGATGCTACCAGAAAGGCCAAGTGGCTAGCTATTACCTTATTTGCATGATCTGCTGCTTCCTAGTCTGAAGGTTATCAGTGTTGGAAAAACAGGTAACCAGACCCCCCTGACCTCAAAAGGTCAGGGGGTCTGGTTACCTGTTTTTCCAGTATTGACAATGTGCAAGCTGGGAGCCAGCCAATAATGCAAATATGGTGAATCTTTGCAAGTCATAGCTGTGCTTCAGCTATTTGGCAATTTCATGAGCGGGAAAGATGCTTGTACGCTTTCCGTTCTGTTGCATAATAGTACTTTGGCTATGTGGGATCTCAGAGTGTCCAAGTGTGGAAGTGAGACCATGTGGCTATCTTGTCTGTAGCACAGCTCTCCTTCTGCTCATCACGTGGACAAGTCCGTGAAACGAAGACCCCCTATACCCCACATTATATAGAGAAAACTGGGGTTTACGGGGTTAAACATTATTTTTCTTATTTTTACTCCAAGACATAGGTTGTGGGTACTCGTTAGAACAGCCTCAATGAGGCGGTTCTAACGAGCACCCACAACCTATGTTTGCAGTATTTACAAGAAAAATATCACGGATTTTCATCAGAAAAAAGGCCATTTTGGAGATGTGAAAAAATGCACTATGTCGCACGGGTGTGTTATCGTAATGTATTTGGAAATTCCAGTGTAGGAACGAGAGCTTCTGGCTCTCCATTCTGTGACAGATCTATGCTTGAGCTAGTTTGGTTGTCATCATGTCAGCAAGTTTGTGTAATGAACAACCCTCCAAACCTCACTTTCCACAAAATCTATGCTTGACCTAGTTTGGTTGTCATCATGTCAGCAAGTTCGTGTAATGAACAACCCTCCAAACCTCACTTTCCACAAAGTCTACGCTTGAGCTAGTTTGGTTGTCATCATGTCAGCAAGTTTGTGTAATGAACAACCCTCCAAACCTCACTTTCCACAAAGTCTACGCTTGAGCTAGTTTGGTTGTCATCATGTCAGCAAGTTTGTGTAATGAACAACCCTCCAAACCTCACTTTCCACAAAATCTATGCTTGACCTAGTTTGGTTGTCATCATGTCAGCAAGTTCGTGTAATGAACAACCCTCCAAACCTCACTTTCCACAAAATCTATGCTTGAGCTAGTTTGGTTGTCATCATGTCAGCAAGTTCGTGTAATGAACAACCCTCCAAACCTCACTTTCCACAAAATCTATGCTTGAGCTAGTTTGGTTGTCATCATGTCAGCAAGTTCGTGTAATAAACAACCCTCCAAACCTCACTTTCCACAAAATGGCAAGAAGGCTATCCAAAATGAAACGATTTTATGAAAACATACATGCCGAGACGAACTATAACATTAATGGGGCATCCGCTCATCGGGGCTTGGAGAAAGAGATCGGACTGCATGGTTCTTCCATGCAGAGCTGAAAGCGACCGCACATAGGTACTGGTAAACAATTTAGAGGATCTTAGCCTACCCAGGCAAAGTGATGCGAGTCGAAGAGTCCATGCATATAAACCCTATTGGTTTCATTGGGCAGCAGGGCTAAAGATGACATTTCATCTCATTGTCGGGTAAAAGTGGCACAAAGTTGAAAAAAGTTTAGATCGTAGTACCAAAGCGTTAATCCAAAATCATTAATCCATAGACAAATGGCAAATATTAATGTTCAGACCAACAGGCATGGTCTCCAAGAGAGTGTAATCAGGCTTCCTAGAATAGTAAGCATTACTTGGTAAGCAAGCTTGGTAAGCAAGCTTTGGAAGCAACGTCTCCAAAATGACCCATATAGTGTTTACCGAGACTTTAAACCTTAATCAAACAAACATACAAACTATAATAAACCACAATAGAAGAACAGTCAGTACTGTGTTTTACTAGGGGGCATTGGGGCTTAAATCGAATTTTCGTGGCTACAAACCTCGCCCTTAGTTCTATAGTGGAACATACAATTAATCCTTCCCTTGCTGAATATTCATTTTAGCAACACCCATTTCGTTATATCAACCAATCAAATTACTTGATGTAATTTATTGCCATAAATTCGTAAACAGAATGCCAAACAGTGTAGATCCTGATCAGATGGCTTCTTCAGAAGCGATCTGATCTGGATCTACATTGTTTGTAAAGATAGGGGTTGTCGTGAACAGCAAGATAAGGGTTAAAGGCATTCACACATTTTTTATTAGCAAAACCGATAGCATATTTGTCATATCGTATGATCAAAATTTAAAGGTATTTAACTACGTGTTATTTGATTTAAACAACAAGACTTAGATTCTTTACTGATAGAGATTGTTTATACATGATCAGGTGTTTTTCACGGTAGTAGTCCTGACAACGTTTTTCGCGTATAAAATAAAGAGAAAATTTAATATTTTTTTCGATAAATACCAAAAATATTTTATTTTGTCTGTAGAAAGCATCAGAATGTTCACTCATACTTCGCACTCGTTAATAATTCTGCTGTTTCCAACACACTTGATAAAAAAAAAATTGGTATTCCGCTAAAAAAGAGTAAATATCCTCAACATATATTCACGCCAGTATACCTTTAACCTCATGCGGTAAACATATGTATGTGATTCAGTGCTTTCTTTCATTTCTGAAAATGGTCATTTGCTTTCTCTCATTTCTGTCCAAAATGTTGAAAGTTGGTTCTAACAAGTATCCACAGTCTACTATCTATTATAGAAATTAATGCATATGTAAATCCGAATTTAACCATTGTGAAATGAGGTTTACAAAGTTGATTGTACATGTGCTTATATGAGTGATGATAGAAAAAACTTTTTGCTGGGGTTTAGATTTGCACAGACTTGTTTCTGTAATGCATCACAAAAACACACCTGTAAAACTTTGACCCCCTTCAACCCCACTTTTATATAGTACAACTGGGGTTTGCAGGGGTAAACCTTATTTTTCTTATTTCTGCTCTAAAATATAGTTGTGGGTATTCGTTAGAACCGCCTCCATGAGGCGGTTCTAACGAGTACCCAAAATTTATATTTTGAGCAGAAATAAAAAAAAGTATCACAATTTTTTATCCTCAAATTTTCATTTTTTTGGCGATAAAGATTACAATGTATTTGTATAAGCGTGTTTTCCTAATTTGTATCGTTTTTATTTAAAGAAAATAAGCTGTTAGAGATGATTTATCTTCAAGAAATTGAGGGATATTGGCAGTTCACAGACGAAGTTATCGCATTACTCGAGGTTGGCAAACATGCTCTAAAAGATCTTGACATTGCAAAGGTAGGCAGTCATTTTAATGAGAGATTGACACACCTTTAGGGCATGTTACTTCTCAAGAACAGATTTGAAAAAGAAATACTTTGCCCGTGAAGAGCTCACCCCCTTCAGCTCCACTTTTATAAAGTAAAATGGGGTTTACATGGGTAAAATAGAAGTGAAAGCAATTATCAGGAATACCTTATTTTTAGCTCACCAGAGCCGAAGGCTCCGGGCGAGCTTATAGGATAGGCAGTTGTCCGTCGTCGTCTGCATCTGCATCTGCGTCGTCTGGCGTCAACATTTTCAAACGACATCTCTGAAGCCACTGGGCCGATTGGGCCCAAATTTTATCTGTAGCATCCTTTGGCAGGGGGATTGAAAGTTTGTGTTTTTTTTTATCAAAATCGGCTCATTAGTTTGGTTGTTATGACAACATGTAGTTTCCATAGACTTATAATGGGGAAAATTGAATAATGGCATTTACTGCCAAGCCTCTACAGATATTTTGACAAAACTTTCATAGAAATGTTCCATAGACAATCTACTATCTGCCGTATGATTTGAGACCTTCTGCTCATTTTTTAGCTCACCAGAGCCGAAGGCTCTGGGGGAGCTTATAGGATAGGCAGTTGTCCGTCCTCGTCGTCTGTCGTATGTCGTCGTCTGGCGTCAACACTTTCAAACGACATCTCTTCTGAAGCCACTGGGCCGATTGGGCCCAAATTTTATCTGTAGCATCCTTGGGCTGGGGGATTGAAAGTTTGTGTTTTTTATGAAAATCGGCTAATTAGTTTGGTTGCTATAGCAACTTGTAGTTTCCATTGACTTATAAAGAGGAAAATTGAAAAATGGCATTTACTGGCAAGCCTCTGCAGATATTTTGACAAAACTTTCATAGAAATGTTCCATAGGCAATCTACTATCTGCGGTATGATTTTAGGCCTACTGCTCATTTTTATTGGTTGCCATGGAAACTAAAATGCAAAAAATAGAAAAAAAAATACTTTAAAAATCATCTCCTCAGAAACTATATGCTCTAGGAGACTGAGACTTTATAAAAATATTCACCATATTTGCCTTCACAGGTTTTGTGTTTTTAGCTCACCTGGGCCGAAGGCTCCAGGGGAGCTTATAGTATAGTGGGTCGTCCGTCGTCCGTCGTCCGTCCACACTTTTGAGCAGCTATATCTCTGTATCCTGAAGGCTGATCTCAATCATTTCTCATCTGTAGCATGCCTCTGGTAGAGCATTGATGACATAAACTTTTTTTCGAAATCGCTCTAAAACTTTGGTTCCTATGGTAACCACAAGGTCCCATAGACTTACTATGGGAAAATGCTTGTCATCACCGTAGCGCCTTCAGTTTTGATCGGATCTTTCTGAAACTTATATGTAAGGTGACTGGGGATAAAAACTCGGATGAGTTCGAAAACCGGCCAAGTCGGCCCAATTATCATAGAGTTACGTCCCTTTGATTGCTGAAAATACCAATTTTCGACCTTGTCATCACCGTAGCCCCTTCAGTTTTGATCAGATCTTTTTGAAACTTATATGTAATGTGGCTGGGGATAAAACCTCGGATGAGTTCGAAAACCGGCCAAGTCCGCCGATTTGTCATAGAGTTACGCCCCTTTGATTGCTGAAAATGCCAATTTTCGACCTTGTCATCACCGTAGCCCCTTCAGTTTTGATCGGATCTTTCTGAAACTTATATGTAAGATGGCTGGGGATAAAATCTCGGATGAGTTCGAAAACTGACCAAGTCGGCCCATTTATTGTAGAGTAACGTCCCTTTGATTGCTGAAAATGCTAATTTTTTACCTTGTCATCACTGTAGCCCTTTCAGTTTTGATCGAACCTTTCTGAAACTTATATGTAAAGTGGCTGAGGCTAAAATCTCGGATGAGTTCGAAAACCAGCAAAGTTGGTCCATTTATCACAGAGTAACGTCCCTTTGATTGCTGAAAATGCCGATTTTTGACCTTGTCATCACCGTAGCCCTTTCAGTTTTGATCGGATCTTTCTGAAACTTATATGCAAGGTGGCTGGGGATAAAACCTCGGATGAGTTCGCATACCAGCAAAGGTGGCCTATTTATCATAGAGTAAGGTCCCTTTGATTGCTGAAAATGTTGATTTTTTGACCTTGTCATCACTGTAGCCCCTTCAGTTTTGATCGGATCTTTCTGAAACTTATATGTAAGGTGGCTGGGGATAAAACCTCGGATGAGTTAGAAAACCGGCCAAGTTGCCCCATTTGCTATATAGTTATGTCCCTTTGATGGCTGAAAATGTCGATTTCTTACCTTGTCATCACCGTAGCCCTTGCAGTTTTGATCTAATCTTTCTGAAACCTATATGTAAGGTGAATGGAGATAAAACCTAGGATGAGTTGGAATGCCAGCCAAAATGGCCCATTTATCATAGAGTTACGTCCCTTTGATTGCTGAAAATGCCGATTTTTGACCTTGTCATCACGGTAGCCCCTTCAGATTTGATCGGATCTTTCTGAAACTTATATGTAAGGTGGCTGGTGATAAAATCTTGGATGAGATCGAAAACAGGCCAAGTCAGCCCATTTATCGTAGAGTTATGTCCCTTTGATGGCTGAAAATGTTGATTTTTGACCTTGTCATTACCGTAGCCCCTTCAGTTTTGATCAGATTTTTCTGAAACTTATATGTAAGGTGGCTGGGGATGAAACCTCGGATGAGTTCGAAAACTGGCCAGGTCGGCTCATTTATTTTAGAGTAACATCCCTTTGATTGCTAAAAATGCCAAATTTTGACCTTGTCATCACCGTAGCCCCTTCAGTTTTGATCGGATTTTTCTGAAACTTATATGTGAGGTGGCTGGGAATAAAATCTTGGATGAGTTTGAATACTGGCCAAGTCTGATCGGATCTTTCTGAAACTTACATGTAAGGTGGCTGGGAATAAAACCTCAGGTGAGTTCGAATACCGGCCAAGTCGGCACATTTATCATAGAGTGACGTGTCTTTGATTGCTGAAAATGCCTATTTTCGACATTGTCATCACTGCTGCTCCTTTAGTTTTGAACGGGTTATGATGAAACTTACAAACAAGGAAGTCAGGCAGAAAGCTTGGAGGAGTTTGAAAACTTGTTTTTGAACTTGTCATCACCATAGCCACTTCAGTTTAGATCGGATCTTCTTAGCAAGTCAGGAATAAAAGCTTGAATGAGTTTGAAAACCGGTGAGGTCAGCCTGTTTATCATAGAGATACATTCTACTTGATTTTCAGAAAATGCTTACCCTGTCATCACCATGTCCTCCTATAAAGCCTTCAGTAAAGGTTGGCACTTCCTTAATCTTTGAATCTGTTAGCTCAGGTGAGCGATACAGGACCAAGCTAGCTTGGTCCTCTTGTTTTTTTAAATTTGGCCTTTTAGTTTTGTTGCTATGGCAACTAAGAGTTTCCATTGACTTATAATGGGGAAAAGTGAAAAATGGCATTTACTGCCAAGTCATTGCAGATATTTTGACAAAACTTACATAGACATGTTCCTTGAGTAAACTTCTCTCCGCCATATGCTTTTATGTCAACCTGGAGGTCCCTAGGTTGTGCCGGGGGCCATGCCCCCCCTCCACTTTCACAATGCCTTATATCTCAGAAACCTAATGGATCCCAACCCCTAAACCATATATATTCTTGTTTCTTATGATAAGATGCATTAAGTTACACCAACCTGGGGGTCACCCGGGATGTGCTGGTGACATGCCCCGCCCCCTCTATTTCATAAAATGCCATTTATCTCAGAAACCATTCAGATCCACACCCCTAAACTATATATATTCTTGTACCTTATGCAAAGATGCATTAAGTGACACCAACCTGGGGGTCCCCCTGGATGTGCCGGGAACATGCCCCACCCCCTCCACTTCATAAAATGTCATTTATCTCAGAAACCATTCAGATCCCCACCTTTAAACCCTGTATATTCTTGTTCCTTATGATAAGATGGACTCAGTGACACCAACCTGGGGGTCCCCCGGGATATGCCTGGGCCATGCCCAACCCCCTCCACTTCATAAAAGGCCCAATATCCCAGTAACCATACAGATCCCCACCCCTAAACCATATATATTCTCGTTCCTTATGATAAGTCGCATTCAGTGACACCAACTTGGGGGTCCCCCAGGATGTGCGGGGGCCATGCCCAACCCCCACCATTTCATAAAATGCTAAATATTCCAGAAACCTTACAGATCCCCACCCGGCCCCGCCCATCGGGGCTTGAAGAAATATATGGGCTGCATGATGTTTCCATGCAGAACTGAATCTGACCCACACACGAGTACTGGTAAACCGCTTAGAGGATCTAAGCCTGCCCAGGCAAAGCCGTGTGAGTGTCACCCTGTGCATGCTTATAAACCCTTTTGGTTTCATTGGCTGGACAGCGCTTGAGATGTCATTTCATCTCAATGTCGGGTAAAAATCCCACAAAATTGGAAGCAATATCTCCAAAATGACCTTTTTAGTGTTGACCAGGACGCTAAACTTCAAATCAAACAAACAAACAAACAGATCCCCACCCCTAAACGATATATATTCTTGTTCCTTATGATAAGACGCACTCAGTGACAGCAACCTGGGGGTCCCTCTGGATGTGCCTGGGCCATGCCCCACCCCTCCATTGCATAAACGGCCCAATATCCCAGAAACCCTACAGATCCCCCCCAAAACCATATATATTCTCGTTCCTTATGAATATTTGGCATTCAGTGACACCAACCTGGGGGACACGCAGGATGTGCCGGGGCCATGCCCTACCCCCTCCACTTCATAAAAGGCCAACTATTCCAGAAACCTTACAAATCCCCACCCCTCAACCATATATATTCTTGTTCCTTATGACAAGATGCATTAAATGACATCAACTCTGCCCCCCCCCCCCCGATGTGCCGGGGACATGCCCCACCCCCTTCACTTCATAAAATGCCATTTATCACAGAAACCATTCAGATCCCCACCCCTTAACCATATATATTCGTGTTCCTTATGATAAGACGCACTCAGTGACACCAACCTAGGAGTCACCCAGGGCATGCCCGGGCCATGCTCCACCCCTCAACTTCACAAAAGCCCATATATCTGAGAAACTGTTCAGAGCCCTACCCCTAAACCATAATATATTCTTGTTCCTTATGATAAGACGCATTCAGTGACACCAGCATGGAGGACTCCGGGGGTGCCACCGGCCATGTCCCACCCCTTTTACTTCATTAAAGCCATATATCTCAGAAACTGTTCAGATCCCCACCCCTTAACCATAATATATTCTTCTTCCTTATGATAAGTCCCCACTTCATAATAGGCCATATATCTCAGAAACCATTCAAATCCCCACCCCATAATCACATATATTCTTGCTCATTGTTATAAGACACATTCAGTCACCCACATCCTGGGGGGGGGGGGGGGGGGGGGGGGGGGCAGGGGCCATTTCTCTCTCATCCACTTCATAAAAGGGCCTCATATCTCAGAAACCGTTCAGCATTCAGTGACAGCAATCTTGGGCTTTTCTGGGATCCACCATGCCCGAATCCCTCCACTGCTTAAAAAGCCTTACATCTCAGGAGCCATACATATCCCCACTGCTAAACCATAATGTCTCTGTTCCTTTTGATAAGATGCACTTAGTGACTTCAACCATTGGGTTCATGCCATACACTCTCTACTTTATAAAACACCTAATATTTCAGATACAGTCCACATGAGTCCTCATTTGGGTATGGGGTTTGTTTGGGAGACTTTATAATTGGTAGATTAAAATCATATCCTGTTCAAATACAATGTCATGGGCAGTGCCCACCTGAGCTCGGGTTTATGAAATTTGGCTCTTTGGTTTGTTTACTATGGCAAGTTAAGAATTTCCATTGACTTATAAATGGGGAAAATTGAAAAAGGACATTTATGCCTTTTAAGATATTTTGTCAAACTTACATAGAAATGTTCCTTTAATAATGTTGTTTTAGGCCTATTGGTTGCCACAGATGGGAAATTGTCAGTTGTCATCTGTTGTCCTGCAACAACACATTCAAGCGACATCAGACCTCTGAGGCCACTAGGCTGATTGGGTCCAAATTCTATCTGTAGTATCCTTGGGCGCAGGGCTTCAATGGTTAATTAAAATACATTGCTGTCAGTGGGCAGTGCCTCCTGAGCTCTAGTGAGCATAGTGGCCCATGGGCCTCTTGTTTATTGGTTGCCATGGAAACCAAAATGCAAAAAATAGACAAAAAAATACTTAAAAAAATCATCTCCTCAGAAACCATATACTCTCAGAGGCTGAGACTTTATGAAAATATTCACCATATCTGCCTTTACAGGTTTTGTGTTTTTAGCTCACCTGTCACGTAGTGACAAGGTGAGCTTTTGGGATCACTTTTTGTCCGTCGTCTGTCGTGCGTGCGTGCATGCGTGCGTGCGTGCATCCGTAAACTTTTTCTTCAAACAACATCTCCTCCTAAACCACTGATCGGATTTTGACCAAACTTCACAGGAATGATCCTTAGGTGGTCCCCTTTCAAAATTGTTCAAATGGTTCTGGTCCATTGCACATCTAGGTCACAGGAGCTAAAAATAGATTTTTAAAATGAAAACTTAAAAAATCTTCTTCTCTGAAACCGAAAGGCCCAGGTCTTCTATATTTGGTATGAAGCTTCATCTAGTGGACCTCTACCAAGATTGTTCAAATTATGGCCCTTGGGCCAGAAATGCCCCTGCCCCGGGGCCTTGGGGTTTACATGCGCCCATATAGGGAAAATCTTTAAAAATCTTCTTCTCTGAAACCACAAGGCCCAGGTCTTAAATATTTGGTGTGAAGCTTCACCTAGTGGACCTCTACCAAGATTGTTCAAATTATAGCCCTAGGGCCAGAAAAGCCCCCGCCCCGGGGGCCTTTGGGTTTACATAGGCTTATATATAGGGAAAATTTTTAAAAATCTTCTTCTCTGAAACCGAAAGGCACAGGTCTTCAATATTTGGTATGAAGCTTCATCTAGTGGACCTTTACCAAGATTGTTCAAATTATGGCCCTTGGGCCAGAAATGCCCCCGCCCCGGGGATCTTTGGGTTTACATAGGTTTATATAGGGAAAATGTTTAAAAATCTTCTTCTCTGAAACCACAAGGCCCAGGTCTTTGATACATGGTGTGAAGCTTCACCAAATGGACCTCTACCAAGATTGTTCAAATTATAGACCTAGGGCCAAAAATGCCCCCGCCCGGGGGGCCTTTGTTTTTACATAGGCTTAAACAGGGAAAACCTTTAAAAATCTTCTTCTCTGAAACCGCAAGGCTCAGATCTTTGATATTTGGTGTGAAGCTTCATCTAGTGGACCTCTACGAAGATTGTTCAAATTATAGCCCTGGGGCCAAAAATCCCCCCGCCCCGGGGGCCTTTGGTTTACATAGGCTTACATATTATATAGGGAAAATCTTTAAAAATCTTCTTCTCTGTAACCACAAGGCCCAGGTCTTTGATATTTGGTGTGAAGCTTCATCTAGTGGACCTCTACCAAGGTTGTTCAAATTATAGCCCTGGGGCCAAAAATGCCCCCACCCCGGGGGCCTTTGGTTTTACATAGGCTTATACTGGGAATATCCAAAAAAATCTTCTTCTCTGAAACCGCAAGGCTCAGATCTTTGATATTTGGTGTGAAGCTTCATCTAGTGGACCTCTACGAAGATTGTTCAAATTATAGCCCTAGGGCCAAAAATGCCCGTATCCCGGGGGCCTTTGGGTTTACATAGGCTTATATAGGGAAAATCTTTAAAAATCTTCTTCTCTGACACCACAAGGCCCAGGTCTTTGATATTTGGTGTGAAGCTACACCTAGTGGACCTCTACCAAGATTGTTCAAATTATAGCCCTAGGGCCAAAAATGTCCCCGCCCAGGGGGCCTTTGGTTTTACATAGGCTTATACAGGGAAAATCTTTGAAAATCTTCTTCTCTGAAACCGAAAGGCCCAGATCTTTGATATTTGGTATGAAGCTTCATCTAGTGGACCTCTAGCAAGATTGTTCAGATTATGGCCCTTGGGCCAGAAATGCCCCCGTCCCGGGGGCCTTTCGTTTTACATAGGCTTAAACAGGGAAAATCTTCTTCTCTGAAACCGCACGGCTCAGATCTTTGATATTTGGTGTAAAGCTTCATCTTGTGGACCTCTACCAAGATTGTTCAAATTATAGCTCTGTGGCTAAAAATGCCCCCGCCCCGGGTGCCTTTGGTTTTACATAGGCTTATACAGGGAAAAATCTACTCTGAAATCGCAAGGCTCAGATTTTTGATATTTGGTGTGAAGCTTCATCTAGTGGACCTCTACCAAGATTGTTCAAATTATAGCCCTGGGGCCAAAAATGCCCTCATCCCCGGGGCCCTTTGGTTTTTATAGGCTTATATAGAGAAAATATTTAAAAATCTTCTCTAAAACCACAAGGCTCAGGTCTTTGATATTTGGTATAAAGCTTCACCTAGTATAGCCCTTGGGCCAAGAATGTACTAAAGACACTGATTCTCAGGTGAGCGATTCAGGGCCCTCTGGGCCCTCTTGTTTATGAAATTTGGCCTTTTAGTTTTGTTGCTATGGCAACTTAGAGTTTCCATTGACTTATACTGGGGAAAACTGAAAAAAAGCATTTACTGCCAAGTCATTGCAGATATTTTGACATAACTTACATAAACACGTTCCTTGAAAAAACTTCTCTCAGCCATATGCTTTTATGTCAACCTAAGGGGCCCCTAGGTTGTGCCGGGGCCATGCCCCGCCCCATCCACTTCATAAAATACCTTATAACTCAGAAACCTTGCAGATTCCAACCCCTAAACCATATATATTCTTGTTCCTTATGATAAGATGCATTAAGTGACACCAATCTGGGGGTCCCCTGGGATGTGCCGGGGACTTGCCCTGCCCCCTCTATTTCATAAAATGCCATTTATCTCAGAAACCACCAGATCCCCACCCATAAACTATATATTTTCTTGTTCCTTATGCTAAGATGCATTAAGTGACACCAACCTGGGGGTCCCCCGGGATGTGCCGGGGACATGCCCCACCCCCTCCACTTCATAAAATGCCATTTATCTCAGAAACCATTGAGATCCCTACCCCTAAACCATATATATTCTTGTTCCTTATGATAAGATGGACTCAGTGACACCAACCTGGGTGTCCCCCGGGATGTGCCGGGGCCCATGCACCACCCCCATCCACTATATAAAAGGCCCAATATCCCAGTAACCTTACAGATCCCCACCTCTAAACCATATACATGTATATTCTCGTTCCTTATGATAAGTCGCATTCAGTGACACCAACTTGGGGGTCCCCCGGGATGTGCGGGGGCCATGCCCAACCCCCTCCACTTCATAAAAGATTCAATATTCCAGAAACCTTACAGATCCCCACCCCAAAACGATATATATTCTTGTTTCTTATGAAAAAACACATTCAGTGACACCAACCTAGGGGTCACCCAGGGTGCGCCCAGGCCATACTCCACCCCTCGACTTCACAAAAGACCATATATCTGAGAAACTGTTCAGAGCCCAACCCTGAACCATATATATTCGTGTTTCTTATGATAAGACTCATTCAGTGACACCAATCTGGGGGTCCCCTAGGATGTGCCGGGGCTTTACCCCACCCCCCTCTACTTCGTAAGAGGCCAGTATCTCAGAAACCGTTCAGATCCTCACCCCTAAAGCATATAAATTCTTGTTCCTTTTGATGAGACGCATACAGTGATACCAACCCAAGGGTCTCCCAGGCCGCACGGGGGCTGTGCCCTACAACTCCACTTCATAAAAGGTGATATGTCTCGGAAACCATTCAGATCCCCATCCCAAAACCATATATATTCTTGTTTCTTATGATAAGATGCATTCATTGAAACCAACCTGGGGGTGCCCTGGGATGTGCCCGGGCCATGCCCAACCCCCTCCACTTTGTAAAAGGCTCAATATCTCAGAAACCATTCAGAACCCCACCCCTAAACCGTATATATTCTTGTTCCTTATGATGAGATGCATTCAGTGATACCAACCTAGGGGTCTTTGGGGGTGTGCTGGGGCTATGCCCTACCCTTCCACTTCATAAAATGCCATATATCTCAGAATCTGTTCAGATCCCAACCCCTAAAATATGTATGTGTTCCCTATAATAAGACTCATTCACACACATCAACATGGGGTCTCTATATGCTAGGGCAACATGCTGATGCCATGGCCAATCCCTCCACTTCATAAAAGGCCATATATCTCAGACACCATTAAGATCCCCCTCTCATAATCATAATTATTCTTGTTTCTTATGATTAGACACATTCAGTCACACCAACTTGGTGGTCCACAGGGGCCATTTCTCTCCTCATAATTTCATAAGAGGGTCTCATATCTTGGAAACTGTTCATATCCCCACCCCTAAACAATATATTTTCTTGGTCCTTATTATAAGACACATTCAGCGACAAAAATCTTGGCTTTCCTGGGGTCTGCCAGGGCCATACTCCAACCCCTCCGCAGCTTAAAAGGCCTTATATCTTAGGAACAGTACACATCCCAACCCCTAAAACATATATATTCTTGTGCCTTATGCTTAGATGCATTCAGTGATACCAGCCTTGGCTCTGTTGGGTCCATGTCTCATCCCTCCTCATAAAAGGCCTAATATTTCAGATACAGAGTCAACCTGGGTGCTCATTTGGAAATGGGGGTTTGTTTGGGAGAGTTTATAATCAATACATTAAAACCTGAAACCATACATGGCTGCCAGTGGGCAGTTCCCGCCTGAGCTCTGGTGAGCATTGTGGCCCATGGGACTTTTGTTATTATTTCTGCTGTAAAATATAGATTGTGGGTACTCTTTAGAACCGCCTCGATGATATACCCACAGTCTATATTTTGAGCTATATTAAAAAAATATCGCAATTTTGCTGCTTAAAATTTTCTTTTCTTTTTTTTTCGGAGGTAAAGTTAACAATGTATTTGTATAGGCGTGTTTTCGTAATGCTTCCCAAGAAAACAGACAAGGTGTCATAAAATGTGTATTCTTTATAAAACGACTTAAAGGTGTATCCATTCACCTATAATCAATTTTGATCTGAATGAAATCTTCCACCTTATATAAATGTAGAAATACCAGGCTGAAGTGTTTTCAAAATAGATTTAAAATGGCTGATGTTTAGCTCGCATGGACGAAGTCCGGGAAGAGCTATTGCATTACCCCCGCCATCGGCGGTAGCGTGGTTTAGGCAACAAGCGCTTTGAGCTGCTTAAAGCCAAATGCCTGCAATGAAAAGCGACGTAACGTGATGACGTCGGGTTTCCGACAGTATATCTGTCACAAAATTTTGACGTTTTCCAATCAGACGGCGCGTTACATACGAAGGTGCATTAGAATGTTGTGTGACATAATCAACAAATTGAGATTTTTAAGTGTTTGTGATAATATACATTTAGGTCATTTATATGAGAAACAATAAATATGTTTTAACCTGAAAACTATAACTCGTAGAGCCAAGAAAACATGTTTTGTTAAGGAAAACATACCCGTATGATGTAGTCCAAAGTAGACTTGAAAGAAATGATAAGGATACAATTACTATACACCAATGAAGACACCAAATGGAAAGACGCAGAAACATAAAACATCGGCTCCATAATTACAACATTTTTTCGAAAACCTTGGTTTTAGCTTACCTTAGCACGAAGTGCTCAAGGCGAGCTAATGAGATTGGACAGTGTCCATCGCCCCCACCCCTATGGGTCGTCTGTCAAATTTGCTTCGGAAGACTACTTTTCCTAATCCCTTTGGCTGAACAAAAAATAACGGGAATTTTAACAACTATTACAGATTCATTATTAGGCCATTGGAAAGACGTTATTAGATTTTAGTGACCTTAACCTCATTTTCAAGGTGACAGCATTATAAAGACTAATAATCAGCTGTTCATACATTCTATCTCATTAATCAATTGATGAATCTTGTTCAAAATAGGTAAACTACCCCATTGGGATGGGGGAGGCGGAGTGGGGAAGCGATTAGATTATTGTGATCTTGACTCCAATTTCAAGGTCACACTTGCACTTTGATACTAATATTTTGATCAAAAAATCTTATGTGCACAATATCGATTGAAACAATGGTTGGAATTTGACCCAACAAGCACAATTACATCAATTGGACGGAGGAAGAAGTCATCAGATTTTACTCACTTTGCCTGATTGACAAGATCACTTCATTTTAAAAATTCTAACTAGCCGGTGCTAGAGGGCATGACCGGTGTTGCACATTTCAGTACTGTTCATGAACAGACGCAATAAAACCGAGTCTTCTAGTTTCGTTTATTTGGCATACTTTTTGCTTCCAAGTGATCTAACTATTCAGAACTTACTTATCTAAAAATGAGCCTTGTGGGCCACCTTTTTTCATGTATCAGTTAATCGAACACAGCTTTATCAATGGAATGGGGTCGAGAAGAAGTGATTAGATTTTTGTCACCTTTATCTTATTTTTAGAGGTCATATTGCCATTTTAAAACTCATTTTCTGACCAAACAGGGCGTGTGTTCAAAAATAGGGCCATTAATATACTTTCAGGGCTGAAAATGCGGGGCTTTTAGGACGACATTGCCGTAGTACACCTTATATAGGGAGTTACAGCCTTGTGATGGGCGAGTATCTTATAAGCATTGCTTATTGTCATTTGTTTCATTTGCATCAATGTTATATGCAAATTACAAGGTTTTCTCACTGTGATCACGTGGCCCATATTAAGGAGAATAGGAACACCTTCAGGGGACGCAACTCATGCAAAAGTATTTTGTCTCCCATTTCAATAGGGGTCAACTCATAAAGGAAAGAATTTGCTCCTGAGGAGCAAATTCTTTCCTTCAAGAGTAGACCCCTTTTTCGGTAGGCCTGAACCTATAGTAAAGTGAACAGGAAGGTCCGAAAATTGTCTCCCTTTGAAAAATGGCGGAAAAATTAGCCAGGCGTTCCCATTTCCCTTAAGTCCGTGCAATTATTTTTCAAGGATACCAATATGGCAACAACATTAGCAGTAGTTGTATGGCTGAGGTCGAAGTTCAAGCAGAGTCGAGATGAATGGGAAATGATTGAAACCAAGGCTTGCACTTGGCTCAGCTCTAAGCTCGAGAAAGACCAAAAGCTGGATGATCTGTTGGAAGATGTGAAGAAAAAGTTGTGGCCTGATGGTCTAGACTATTAGTAGCGTAGCATGTGTCGAGTAAAGACAGTTTGCTTGACATACTATATATTAACACAGGTGCAAATAAATAAAATAACATCTATATTGAGACATATGGTATGCGTGTCCCTAAACTGTCATGTATCACATCTCAGCAAGATGGGCAAAATTCGAGTAAAATAGCAGTTCGCCACATTTCAGAAGTCACAATGAAGGCAAAGGTAGTTATTGTGGATGCTGTAAATGAAGTGGTTTTAACGTACTCACAATCTATGTTTCTGAGTAGAATATGGCTTGGTTGAACCATTTTGTTCCTGTTTTTTGTTGTTGTTGGCGGTGGTTTTCCCCCCAGGCAAACAGTGTAGGAATTGCATTTTGTGACATTTGATCTGGATCTACAATGCTTGCTGATTTTTCATCATGTGTGTCCAGATATATTCACAGATAGACCTCTCATCATGTAAACAAGTCCGTGAAATGAACGCTCCTCTAAACCCCATTTTATATAGAGAAAACTGGAGTTTACGGGAGTAGTATTTTTCATATTTCTACTCCAAGACATATGTTGTGGGTACTCGTTAGACTGCCCTATGTTAGCAGTATAAAAAGGAAAGGTATCACGGATTTCATCAGAAAAGTAGCCATTTTTGAGATGTGAAAAAATGCACATATCGCACGGGTGTGTTATCGTAATGTTGACATAACACTTTGACATCAGAAGGACAAGAATAACCAGGCTATAAATAACTGTCGTTCTTCAGGAAGCCTTCTTGCTCTGTGTTCATCAGCTTGTTACCTTCCAGATGCGATTGAAATGTGGCAATTCCAAATGCAAGGACAGTAGTATTCAAAGCCTTTGCCAAGCAGGAAGCCAGGCTATTAAGACAGTATGAAGATGTCCTGTAATTCACTTTTGCCATGTTTCCTCAGGAACTTTATTACGGCCAATATTGAGGTATTCGGTCCATTACGATAACACACCCGTGGGACAAAGTGCATTTTTTTCACATCTCCAGAATGGCCATTTTTCTGATGAAAATCCGTGACATTTTTCTTATAAATACTGCAAACATAGGTTGTGGGTGCTCGTTAGAACCGTTACAACCTATGTCTTGGAGCAAAACTCAGAAAAATAATGTATACCCCCATAAACCCCAGTTTTCTCTAAAAAGTGGGGTTAAGGAGTATTCATTTCACGGATCTGTTAACGAGATGAAACACATTTTGTCCATGAAAGTCATATCAGGCGAAATATGACTTTCTTCTCCTATTGATGACGACTTGTCTAGACCTGTTTTTTTTTTTTTTTGTGTGTGTGTGTGTGTGGAAGGAATATAGATTGTGAGAAGTTAATTTAAGCGGCTTTGACGCTGATTTACAATCAATGTTCTTTAGTAAAATTGTGTAGTAGTTTTTCGAGGGAAGTCATTACTTGACTCTGTAACCTGGATGAATTTATGAAATCCTTGATGAAGTTGGTACGAAAAGATGTGTTGAATACTAGACATTACTGAATTTAAAATGATTATATGTGCAATTTTGAAGGTATACCACGTTTTGAGAGTTGATTTATATATGAATCATAAAGCGTATCAATATATGTGATAATGATTTCTATTTTATTATTTTCTCTCTGACCTATACATGTTTTTATTGTAACCAAGTTTTGTTTATTTGTTTGATTTGGAGTTTAACGTCCCTGTCAACTCTATTCCGGTTATTGTGGAGACGTTGCTTCCAATTTTGTAAGAATTTTACCCGACATTGAGATGAAATGACATCTCAAGCCCTGTCACCAAGTGAAACCCATAAGGCCTAAGCGGTTTACCGGTACTCATGTACGGTCGGTGTCATTTCTGCTTGAAAACACCATGCATTCTAATCTATTTCTCCAAGCCCCGATCGGCGGGGGCCCCGTTATAATGTTTTAACAGTTATATATATTCAAACATCACGAAAACACGCCTATATAATTTTGACCCCCTTGAACCCCACTTTTATATAGTAAAACTGGGGTTTCCGGGGGTATACCTTATTTTTAGCTCACCAGAGCCAAAGGCTCCGGGGGAGCTTATAGGATAGGCAGTTGTCCGTCGTCGTCTGCGTCGTCTTCGTCAACATTTTCAAACGACATCTCCTCTGAAGCCACTGGGCCGATTCAGCCCAAATTTCATCTGTAGTATCCTTGGTCAGGGGGATTGAAAATTTGTGTTTTTAATGAAAATCGGCTAATTAGTTTGGTTGTTATGGCAACTTAGAGTTTCCATAGACTTATAATGGGGAAAATAGAAAAATGGCATTTACTGCCAAGCCTCTGCAGATAATTTGACAAAACTTTCATAGAAATGTTCCATAGGTAATCTACTATCTGCCGTATGATTTTAGGCCTTCTGCTCATTTTTATTGGTTACCATGGAAACCAAAATGCAAAAAGTAGACAAAAAATACTTAAAAAAATCATCTCCTCAGAAACCATATGCTCTAGGAGGCTGAGACTTTATGAAAATATTCACCATATTTGCCTTTACAGGTTTTGTGTTTTTTATGAAATTTGGCCTCTTAGTTTGTTGCTATGGCAACTTAGAGTTTCCATTGACTTATAATGGGGAAAACTGAAAAATGGCATTTACTGCCAAGTCAGTGCAGATATGTTGACAAAACTTACATAAACATGTTCCTTGTGTAAACTTCTCTCAGCCATATGCTTTTATGTCAACCTGGGGGTCCCTTAGGTTGTGCCGGGGCCATGCCCCGCCCCCTCCACTTCATAAAATGCCTTATATCTCAGAAACCTTACAGATCCCAACCCCTAAACCATATATATTCTTGTTCCTTATGATAAGGTGCATTAAGTGACACCAACCTGGGGGTCCACCGGGATGTACCGGGGACATGCCCTGCCCCCTCTATTTCATAAAGTGCCATTTATCTCAGAAACCATTCAGATCCCCACCCCTAAGCTATATATATTCTTGTTCCTTATGCTAAGATGCATTAAGTGACACCAACCTGGGGGTCCCCCGGGATGTGCCGGGGACATGCCCTACCCCCTCCACTTCATAAAATGCCATATATCTCAGAAACCATACATAGCCCCACCCCTAAACTATATATATTCTTGTTCCTTATGCTAAGATGTATTAAGTGACCCCAACCTGGGGGGATGTGCCGGGACCATGTCAAACCCCCTCCACTTCATAAAAGGCCAAATATTCCAGAAACCTTACAGATCCCCTGCCCTAAACCATATATATTCTTGTTTCTTATGATAAGACACATTCAGTGACACCAACCGAGGGGTCACCCAGGGTGCTCCCTGGCTAGCTTCACCCCTTGACTTCACAAAAGACCATATATCTGAGAAACTGTTCAGAGCCCCACCCCTTAACCATATATATTCTTGTTCCTTATGATAAGACGCAATCAGTGACACCAGCATGCGGGTCCACCCAGGGTGCCATGGGCCATGCCCCACCCCTTTACTTCATTAAAATCCATATATCTCAGAAACCATACAGATCCCCACCCCTAAACAATATATATTCTTTTTCCTAATGATAAGATGCATTAAGTGACACCAACCTGGGGGTACCCCGGGATATGCCCGACCCCTCCACTTCATAAAAGGCCATTTATCTCACCATATTATATTCTTGTTCCTTATGATAAGACGCATCAAGTGGCACCAACCTGTGGGTCCCCCGGGATGTGTCGGGGACATGCCCCACCCCTTCCACTTCATAAAATGCCATTTATCTCAGAAAACATTGAGATCCCCACCCCTAAACCATATATGTTCTCATTCCTTATGATAAGTTGCATTCAGTGACACCAAATTTGGGGTCCCCTGGGATGTGCTGGGACCATGCCCAACCCCCTCCTCTTCGTTAAAGGCCAAATATTCCAGAAACCTTACAGATACCCACCCCTAAACCGTATACAGTCTTCTTCCTTAATCCCCATCCTATAATCTCATATACTCTTGTTCATTGTTATTAGACACATTCAGTCACCCCCGTCTTTGGGGGTCCGCAGGGGCCATTTCTCTCCCTGCCACTTCATAAAAGTGCCTCATATCTCAGAAACCATTCAGATTCCCACCGTTTAACCTTAGATACTCTTGGTCCTTATGATAAGACTTATTCATTGACAACAATCTTGGGCTTTTCTGGGATCTGCCATGCCTGATTCCTTCCATTGCTTAAAAGGCCTTACATCTCAGGAACCATACATATTCCCACTGATAAACCATATATGTCTTTGTTCCTTTTGATAAGACGCATTTAGTGACAACAACCAGGGCTCCATTGGGTCCATGCCCCGATCTCTCTACTTTATAAAACACCTAATATTTCAGATACAGTCCACATGGGTGCTAATTTTGGTATGGGGTTGGTTTGGGAGACTTTATAATTGGTATAATAAAATCATATCATGTTATAATACATGGCTGCCATTGGGCAGTGTCCACCTGAGCTCTGGTTTATGAACTTTGGCTCTTTGGTTTGTTTGCTATGCCAAGTTATAGGTTTCCATTGTCCTATAATGGGGAAAATTGAAAAATGACATTAATGCCTTTCAAGATATTTTGTCACACTTTCATAGAAATGTTCCTTTAATAATGTTCTTTATGGCCTATTTGTTGCCACAGATGGGAAATTGTCAATTGTCATATGTTGTCCGGCAACTACACATTCAAGCGACATCGAATCTAAAGCCACGAGGCTTTTTGGGTCCAAATTTTATCTGTAACATCCTAAGGCACAGGGCTTCCATGGTTAATTAAAATACATTGCTGCCAGTGGGCAGTGGCCCCCTGAGCTCTGGTGAGCATTGTGGCCCATGGGCCTCTTGTTCTTATTTCTGCTCTAAAATATAGATTGAGGGTACTCATTAGAACCGCCTCAATGAGGCGGTTCTAACGAGTGGCAACAATCTATATTTAGAGCAGAAATAAGAAAAATATCACACTTTTTCATCTTAAATTGTCTTTTTTTTCGGCGATAAAGGTGGCAATGTATTTGTATAGGCGTGTTTGCCTAATGGTTTTCTTGATATGTGCTCTATTCATACCAAATTATATTTTACATTGGGTTCCATGTCAGAAACTGAGGGTTTAAAGACCGCATTATATCCAAACAGACGTTCATCACGAAACCATGGCTATATATTTCTGGCCCCCTTGAACCCCACTCTTATTTAGTAAAACTTGGGTTAACCGGGGAAAACCTTATTTGTCTTATATCTGCTCTAAAATATAGACTGTGGGTACCCATTAGAACCGTCTCAATGTGCCCGAGCCATGTCCTTGTTCCGTTTGAAAAGACGCATTCAGTGTCACCAGCCTGGGATTCCCTGGGGTACCCCGGGCCGTACCGCATCCCTTTACTTCATTAAAAACCATATACATGAATCTTAGAAACTGTTCAGATCCCCACCCCTAAACCATATATATTCTTGTTCCTTATGATAAGGCTCATTCTGACAATGTGCCGGGGACATGCCCCAACCCCTCCACTTCATTAAAGGCCATGTATATCAGAAACCATTCAAATCCTTACCCCATAGGAACCATACAGCTCCCCGTCGCAAAACCACATATAGTCTTGTTCCTTATGATAAGACGCCTTTATTGATACCAACCAGGGCTCCATTGGGTCCATGCCCCGCTCCATCTACTTCATAAAATGCCTAATATTGGGTTTTTCTGTCCCTGTCATGCCTTGTCTGTCCTTGTCAGTCCCAGCATTGTTTAGCAGGACCGCTGTTTTTCGCTTTCACCGATATTAATCATTTATTGATTGGTTAACAGCGAAAGCGTTCCATTCATTGACCTGATCACAACCTTCTGCACAACAGTTCAGCTCTCTTACCACTAGGCCACAGTGTCAGTCTGTAAGCTATTAAAATATTTGCAATAAATGAAAATCGCAACTTATTTAACCAGCAGGTACTTCTTTATCATGCGGACTACTGTTAAAGGCAGCAATATACTCCCCTTCGGGAGGGTGGGGGATGATTTCATTTCATGCCACAGAAAAAATAAATTTATCTGGTGATTCCATGGTATGCAACCTATGGCAGGTTTCGTTTCGGATACTCAGTTTTTTGACGACTGTGTATGAGTAGACCCACAATTATTTATGGTAGCATTGCACTAAATACTGGAGGAACTGGGTTTTATCACTATTGGACCGAGCTTAATACCAGGCATGTTTCCATGTGTTTCATTTCAATGTGAGATAAGGATAGTTGTAAGGAAATAAAATGATGTGTGTTTTATAATTATATCTGCAAGCTGAAAGAATTTTTTGCTGATTTTCGATGGTCATCCCTTTGTTAAAAAGTCCGTTTGTGCTGTAGGTAAACAAACATGGCGGACTGTAACTTGAAAAGGGGCATGTGGCTTTTTCTCATTAATTTTTTGAGCTAGCTTGGCTCTATAAACAAGTAGGGTTTGAAATGTTTTGTATGAGTAGTTTTTGTGGGAGCATGTAAAATGTTACTATTGTGGCCTATGGAAAACATTTAATTGTGAGGTCCCTTATTCACCTTATTTGCAAATAGATGCTGGTTCCTAGTCTGAATGTTATTAGTGTTGGGAAAACAGGTAACCAGACCCCCTGACCTTCAAAGGTCAGGGGGTCTGGTTACCTGTTTTTCCAATATTGACAATGTGCAAGCTGGGAGCCAGCAAATAATGCAAATGTGGCAAAATATTAGATCTGACAGCTGTATACTGCTGATTTCCACAATAAAGTTTAAACTTAAACTACCTGTAAACTACTATACACAAAGGACCTGCAGATACCAGAAAATGTTCTTCATTGTTGAACTCTTATCCCGCTGAATAATTAATTTAGCCACACCCATTTCTGACTTTGAACCAATCAGATTACTTGATGTAATTTATTCGTACAAATTCACAAACTGAATGTCAAACAGTGTAGATCCTGATCAGATGGCTTCAAAAAGAAGCAATCTGATCTGGATTTACTCTTTGCAAAAGTAATTGTTATTGGGTTCAGCGGGATATTGGGTTCAGCGGGATATTGGGTTCAGCGGGATATTGGGTTCAGCGGGATATTGGGTTCAGCGGGATATTGGGTTCAGCGGGATATTGGGTACAGCGGGATATTGGGTACAGCGGGATATTGGGTTCAGCAGGATATTGGGTTCAGCGGGATATTGGGTTCAGCGGGATATTGGGTTCAGCGGGATATTGGGTTCAGCGGGATATTGGGTTCAGCGGGATATTGGGTACAGCGGGATATTGGGTTCAGCGGGATATTGGGTACAGCGGGATATTGGGTTCAGCAGGATATTGGGTTCAGCGGGATATTGGGTTCAGCGGGATATTGGGTTCAGCGGGATATTGGGTTCAGCGGGATATTGGGTTCAGCGGGATATTGGGTTCAGCAGGATATTGGGTTCAGCGGGATATTGGGTTCAGCGGGATATTGGGTTCAGCGGGATATTGGGTTCAATGGGATATTGGGTTCAATGGGATATTGGGTTCAGCGGGATAAGGGTTAAACCAGTAAATGCTTGTCTTTATGCAAATACGCCTATACAAATATATTGCCACTTTTATCGCCTAAAAAATGAAGATTTTAAGATAAAAAATTGTGATATTTTTCTTATTTCTGCTCAAAATATAGATTGTGGGCACTCGTTAGATTCGCCTCATCTATATTTTAGAGCAGATATAAGAAAAATAAGGTATACCCCGGGAAACCCCAGTTTTACTATATAAAATTGGGGTTCAAGGGGGTCAAAATTATATAGACGTGTTTTCGTGATGAGCAGTGAAGTCCTAGATCAGACGCCACAGAATGCGGCTTCATCAAACTCCGCAGAACGCTGCGTCTGATCAGGTCCTCACTGTTTGTTTAAAGTACAGAAATGTAATAGTATAATTGCTGGTTCAAGCCTACATTGAATGCCAGAACCAGTTCTCAGGTCATGTAGGGTATTCATCAAATGAACTTGTAAGCACGTTTGTCTCTCATATAGAGTCAACCGTTTTCAACCGTTTTCAATTGTATTTTCACCACAGCATAACAAAACAGGTCTATACAAATACATTTGATAATTGTGAAAATATAGATTGTGGGTATAACAAATACAAATGGGGGCGGTTATAACAAATACACATGTACCCACAATCTATATTTTAGAGAAAAAAAAATGAGAAAAATAAGGTTTACCCCTTCCATAATCTCGGGTTTACCCCTTCCATAAAAACAGGCCTATACAAATACATTTAATAATTGTGAAAATATAGATTATGGGTATAACAAATGCAAATGGGGTGGTTATAACAAATACACATGTACCCACAATCTATGTTTTAGAGAAAAAAATGAGATAAATAAGGTTTACCCCTTCCATAATCTCGATTTTACTATGTAAAAGTGGAGTTCAAGGTCGATGGGATTATATAGGCTTGTTTTCGTGATGGTATGAAGGATTGATTTGTTGTTGTTGTTTTTTACTTCTCTTATATCATATCTAAATTCCGTTATTTCTGATTATCATATGAAGTCGCATCTGAGAATGTAATAAAACCATGTAATAAATTCAATAATCCACTAGTGGATTATATATGCAAATTAGCTAGATTCGCCCTGTAGCGTTACATGCACGACGTCCTTAACGAATTTGCGTTTACTAATGGTGGAATATTGACATTTTTGTTAAACAATTGTGAATAAAATGCGTTTTAAATGTCATATGATAAATAGAATCTTGCATTCATGTACCATTGAATTTATTAAACTCGTGGAAGAAAAGAGATTAAATGCCCGGCAAAGCCTCGCATTTTATACTTTTCTCTCAACTCGTTTAATAAATTCAATAATACATGAACACTCATGTAAGATCCTCTATTTATTGTATATAGAGACCATGTTACTTCTCTAATAAAATTACTGTATGCATTTGTGGGGTCATTATTCGTTACATATACTTTATTCTTGATGGTATGAAGCAATCCATTTTTGTTGTTGTTTTTTACTTCTTTTGTATCATATCAAATATGTTATTTCTGTTTATAGTGTATAGAGACCATGTTACTTTTCTAATAAAATTATCGTATACAATAGTGGTGTCATTATTCGTTACATGTAGCAAAAAACGTGTTATAACAGGAAAACACGCCTGTTCAAATATGTTGGTACAGTTTGACCACACACACAAAAAAACATATTTTCCTTTTCTTTTTTTTTCTTTTTTTTCTAATGGGTATCAACAATCTATGGTTTTGAGCAGAAATAAGAACAAAATAATGTATACAGCTGTAAACTGCAAACTGGTGTTGGAGGGGCTCAATTTGACATACATGAAGGCGTGTTTTCCTGATGTCTTTTAGTATAACGACCTTGGTAGTTATTTTTAAGTTTGGTACTATCAAAGGAGCGAACACGAAGGTGCTGATCAGACTGCGCGCATGCGCAGTCTGATCCGCACCTTTGTTTTTCGCAAATATAAACACATATTTTCTCATGACGTGGCTTATTTAATGTGTGGGTGCGCAGACTGATCCATACCTTTAACAATTGTTTGTTTGTTTGATTGATTTGAGGTTTAGCGTCTCCGTCATCACTGTATAGGTCATTTTGGAAACGTTGCTTCCAATTTTGTGGGACTTTTACCTGACAATGAGATGAAATGACATCTTTAGCCCTTATTCGGGGATTTGAAATTCGTAGCACGCGTTTTTAAGGAGTTTAATACACCTTACTTTCTCACACTTAACTATAATAATTTATTTAGAGGTCTCTCAGCATCTTGAAAGTGGAGTTAGAAAATCCAAAAAGTGGGGAAAAATACATAAAAAGGGGAGATAAATGTTCCTACCCCCTTTTCTCATTTAAGCATCCAAACAATTCCAAACGACATCTCTGAAACTACAAAGCCAATTGGAACCAAATTATATGTGAAGCCGCCACGGGGTGTACGAACAAACATACATACTGAATGTTTGGTTCACATGACCTAAATTTCCACCATGCCCATATATGGTAAAAGCCTTTGAAAATCGTCTTCTCAGGAACCAATCGACCGATGACCTTGAAACTTGGTATACAATATTGGGGACCCGGGCCCTATCAAATTTGTTCAAATGATGACATTTCGTTGCCCTTGACCTTTCTTTCTTCAAGGTCACATTCGGTCACTCTTGATTTTGTATGGAAAAGAGAGCATTTTCTGGTTCTGTTGCAGCTTATGACAGCAAGGTTGATATTTGCAATCAGCTTAATGATCCTGGGGCCATAAGATTAAATAGTTTTTAATTTTTCTAAAACTACTGGGCTAACTGATGCCAAAATACATATACTGCATCAGTGTGGTCGAGAAGTTTGTTAGAGGGATCTGTGTGATCGTCACGCCAATAAACGGCCAAAAGTGATTTTAAATTCTGCATCACAAGAAATACAAGACCTTGGTATGAAGCATTTTGGACTCTAGCCCTGCTAAGATTGTCCAAAGCTGACCATAATGTATGCGACGACAACAAAAAATAAACAATGGTTGATTTCAAAATAATTTGGCAGCAATGGTCCTGGGATTGGTCTCTACTAAATACGTTCTATAAAAGGGTTATCCTTTGGAAGCAAGGAATACACAACAGAACTGAAATATACGGAGTGTACATGTTTTCCGGGCAAGACTAGCTAGTTTCGGCCAATTAGGCCTCATCAGTGACATTATACCATTATACCACTAAACCATTATAGCCTGATAAAATAAATGGCCACCAAGCGGGCGACGGGAATGTTTGATTTGAGATGAAATGACATCTTAAGCCCTTAGTCGGGGATTTGAAATTCGTAGCACGCGTATTTAAGGAGTTTAATACACCTTACTTTCTCACACTTAACTATAAATGAGCTTATACGTCCCCGTCAACACTATTTAGGTTATTTTGGAGACCTTGCTTCCATTTGGGGACCTTTACCCGACATTGAAATGAAATGACATCTCAATCCCTGCCACCCAATGAAACCAATACGGTTTATAAGCATGGACGGGCCGAATCGCAGCAATTTTCCTGGTTAGGCTTAGATGTACTAAGCGGATTACCAGTACTCGCGTTAGGTCGGTATCAGCTCTGCGTGGAAGCATTGTGCAGCCCAATCTATTTCTCCAAGCCCTGATAGGCGGGGCGGGGCCGGGCCTTTGGGATGGTAAGAATGGGGTATGGGATGTGCTTATTGCTTAACTCCGGAGAAAAGAAGCCTCACCCCTGCTAGCATTCTACATAAATCTACAGCGGGCCGTTAGCGGCCCGTCAGCTACCCTGACGGGCCGCTAACGGCCCGCTGTAGATTTATGTAGAATGCTTACTGGGACATGGTTTGGGATCGCTCTGATAATTAAAAAGAGAAACGATCAGGAAGTGACACGATCAGATCCCAAATTCTTCTCACAATATCACCAGGGAAAGAAGTCGAAACATGGAGTGCACTAGGGAAAAATTCGAAACATGGAGTGAGGACAGTAAACAAAATGGACCACAAGTAAACCGAGGCAGCAACTCTTTCCAAAACAGGTTGTGGCTCAGAATATCCAAACCTAACTAAAGGGAAGCAATATACATTATGGGTCAAATAATCAGAATCACCAACATGACAAACATTAAACTGGAAGGACAAATGTAACTGAAATGAACAACCAAAAAGGAGGGAAGAATCAGAATAATCAACTAACAACATACAACATGTACATAATTAGGGAAAGAATCAGAACCACCAACACATAATCTCCAGGAACCACAGCAAAAGAAGTGACTTGTAACGGTCATTAAAACTTACAGGTGAGTTCAATTTGATTTTACGGGATCCCAAACCTCACCCTCACTTTCACTGTGGTTCAACCAAGTACTTGTTTGGTCTGCGTGAAGGTTTTCTAACTCATCGGTGAATCAACTCATAAACAAAGAAATTACAATTAAAGCTGACGGGATTTGCATGCTTTCATATGTCATCAGTGACCACCGTGTTATACAGCTGGAAAAGTTTCAGATTGATCCCATTTACTAACTGTTGAAGCTTCCCGCCTGTTGTTGTCCATGTGACTATCGCTGGCGCTGTGCAAAAAGGTCATTTATATCCGTGCTAGTCTTCTCCCTCTGACGTCAGAGTGCAGTGTGTGTTTGAGTTTTACGTCCCGCCAACAACTGAGGTCATGCGGAGACATGATCTTGGTTTAAAAGGCTCATCTGAGTCCGAATCAGAATTGATACTACCAGAAGCCCGTGATCGAACCAACGGCCCCCGGTATATAAGGCAAGTAGCGTAACCACTACACCACGGAGGCTTCCATAGCGCGTGGTAAAAAGTAAAATCTGGGCTCGTGAACTGGGTCATTGGCAAACAGTGTCGACACAGACCACGGACTGTATGCTAAAACTGGAAGGGTTGAACGAAACAGTTTCCTCCATCACGCAAACATGCCTATATTATTTTGACCTTCCTTGAACCCCACTTTTACAGGGATTTACAGGGGTAAATCTTATTTTTCTTGTTTCTTCTCTAAAACTTAGATTATGGGTACTCGTCAGAACCGCCTCGATCAGGCGGTTCCAACGCGTACCCACAATCTATATTTTGATCAGATATAAGAAAATATCGCATTTTTTGCATCTCAAAGTTTTCGGGGGGGGGGGGGGGGGTGCCGTAAAATTTACACTATTTGTATAGGTATGCTTTCGTAACGGTACGTCTCAATTCTCAATTCACGACTATTCATTACGATAATACGCCCGTATGGCATAGTGCATTTTTTCACATCTCCAAAATGGTTTCTTTTCTGATTAAAATATGCGATATTTTTCTTATAAATACTACAAACATAGGTTGTGGGTGCTCGTTAGAACCGCCTCATTGAGGCGGTTCTAACGAATACCCACAACCTATGTCTTGGAGTAAAAATAAGAAAAATAATGTTTACCCCCTTAAACCCCAGTTTTCTCTATATAAATTGGGGTTTAGGGGGTGTTCATTTCACGGACTTGTTCACGTGATGTCTCCCAGTCCATCGACATAATCAGTGCTGTCAGTGCTTTGAATATTATTGTAGTTCATCACGAAAACACGCCTAGGTTTACATTCTTTTCTAAGTTATATGTGTTAAAAAAAACATTGTTTCTGGGCACGCAGAACCGCAACGACCAAGCAGTTTGAATGGACTCGATAATATGTGACCTAACAATCAAAGGCTAGGAAGTAACTGGGCATCCCTATCTCGGAAACCCCGCGTAGACGAAAACAACACTTTCTCCGCAGGAACCCAGCAAGCTGTCCTCGAGGTGTCTAGAAAAACGTGCATCTGAAAATGTCTGTTTATTTGTGCATACATGCAAATAGTAGGGACCCTAATCACCCTTCTCGGAGAATAGCAGTCTGGCCTGGACCCACTGTGTTTGCTGCAAAAACTTTTAACCAGTAGATAACAAAGCATAAAGCAGACGACATTATCATTACGAAAACACGCCTATACAAATACATTGTAAATTTTTCGCAAAAAAAAACTAAACTTTTTGAATGAAAAATTGTGATATTTTCCTTATTTCTGCTCAAAATATAGATTGTGGGTACACGTTAGAACCGGTTCGAACGAGTAACAACAATAATTTTTTTAAAGCAGAAATAAAAAAAAAAAATAAGGTTTACCCCTGTAAACCCAGTTTCATTATATAAAAGTGGGGTTCAAGGGGGTCAGAATTATAAAGGCGTGTTTTCCATTATATTCATCAGACGTGAACGAAAAATGAGTCGAAATGACAGGCCCAGAAGTGACCGACACATCGACTGGACCGATACCTTCGTCGGACTCATCTTCGTTTAAGTTTCCGTTCAGCCGTCGTAACGGCTTGGGTGACCGTGGCCTAGTGGATAAGAGCACTGACTCTTAAGCATTAGGTCTCTCACCGCTGTGGTTCGAGCGTGGCTCGAGTCATATTTGAAATGCCAAGTTCTGCAACGGAAGGTCAGGTCATGTGGTTTTTTTGTTTTGTTTTTTTTCGGGTACTCCGGTTTTCGCACACTTCTGATAAACGATAGGCTCGATATGAGTGAAATCATCGTGAAAGGGTCGTTAAAACACATACAACATCAAAACGCACAGCATTCGAATAACTTGATACTGTCATGTCCAATGTAAGTATGACATTTAACACCACACGGATGTCAGGCTAGAATGTTGTTTGTTTGATTTAAGGTTTAACGTACCTATCAACACTGCATAGGTCATTTTCGAGACGTTGCTTCCAATTGTTTTGGAATTTTACCCGACATCGAGATGAAATGACGTCTCAAGCCCTGTCGCCAAATGAAACCAATAGGATTTATAAACAGGGACGGTCCGACTCATACCGCTTTGCCTGGGCAGGCATAGATCCTCTAAGCGGTTAACCAGTACTCGTGTGTGGTTGGTTTAAGCTCTGCGTGGAAGCATCGTGCAGTCCATGTATTTCTTCAAGCCCCGATGGGCTGGGGCCGTCAGGCTAGAATGACCCAATACTTAACCTGTTTCCTCTTCGTATGAGGCGTATCGATATCATTAAGATAACGCCCGCGCGACATAGTGCATTTTTCACATCTCCACAATGGCTACTTTTCTGATGAAAATCTGTGATACAGTCGAACTTTGATGGCTCGAACCCCTTTGGGACCATAGAAATTTGTTCGAGACAGCGGTAGTTCGAGCCATTGAGGGTTACTATTAGTGCCATATCAGGTGGCATAATGGAGATAATTGTGGGATATCTTTTCAGTGTTCTGTGCTATAAATGTATGTTGTATGTACTCATTAGAATCGCCTCATCGAGGCGATTCTAATGAGTACACACAGCATACATTTGCAAGATAAATGAAGAAAATCTTCCTAAATTACCCTTATATCGTATTTGGAGGAATTCCCTGCGGACTCAGGAACGGGTTCGACTCATCCATAGTAAACGAGCCATCGGAGTTCGAGCCACTGAAGTTCTACTATATTATTCTTCTTAGTACTGCAAACATAGATTGTGGGTACTCGTTAGAACCGCCTCATTGATTTACTACAACGTAAACTTAAGTAACAGGAAGCTACTGCGCTTTTTAATGTTTTGGTCTATGGAAAACAATCAACGTGTTTATGTTTCTTTCTGTAGCAAATATAAACTTAAAACTTTTTTTTTTGACGGCACCGTGGCCTAATGGATAAGAGCGCTGACTCTTAATTATTATGTCCCTCACCGCTGTGGTCGATCCTCACTGGTCAAATGTGGGACGCCCAGTTCTGCAACGGAAGGTCAAGTAGTTTTACTCAGAGCACTCCTTTTTCCTCCCGCCTCTGAATAACGATCGGATCGAAAGGAGTGAAATAATATTGGAAGGTCCGTAAAACCAAAGCCATTTAAAATCTTTTCCAGGGGCCAGTTGTTCAAAACTAACGACTTTGTTAGTTAACATATCGTTAAAACTTTGATCATGAAATATGGCAATTATGCTAATATTTTTGCTGAAAAATGTGAGCAGCTTTTGCAGATGCAAAAGCTGCTCACATTTTTTCAGCAAAAATACCAAATTTTTAGATATTGTACTTGCTAGAAGAGTTAACAATTTGACCACTAATGAGCTCGGAACAACTGGGGCCAGATTTTTAAATAACTAATTCTTATCACTATAAACATTTTAATAAGCCTGTCGTTTATATGTTTATCTCTTCAGAACCCTATGTACATGTACTTGTTACAATGGCCTCGTCCAAGTTATTTAACCCTTATCTTGCTGTTCACGACAACCCCTATCTTTGCAAACAGTGTAGATCCAGACTAGATGGCTTCTGAAGAAGTCTTATCTTGCTGTTCACGACAACCCCTATCTTTGCAAACAGTGTAGATCATCTGAAGAAGCCATCTGATCAGGATCTACACTGTTTGGCATTCAGTTTATGAATTTGTAGCAATAAATTACATCAAGTTATTTGATTGGTTGTTAGACAGAAATGGGTGTGGCTTAAATGAATATTCAGCAAGATAAGGGTTAAGCAAGTAACCATACTACAAGTTTTATGAACAAGTACGAAACTTAAGCCGTTCATTTTCCTTGTTTCTTGCCCTTAATAGTGGTCTAAAACACAGCTCGGCTTTTTCCGGGTTCTCGAGTTTTCGACCACATCTGATTACAAATGAATGACTCGAAGGGGTAGATAAGAGCGCTGAATGTTAGTCATTAGTGTTTGGCTTGGGTCACATGTGAGGCGCCGTTCTGCAACTGAAATCCAGGAGGTTGTTCTCCGGGTACTCCGGTTTCAATTTTCGCCTCTAAAAATAGTAAACAAACTGCAGTATTTGAAAGTGAACCCTTAGAACAAATGAACAAGACCTTTGCATTTAAAAAAAAATATTTTATTTTCAGTTCTTGACACCAAAAAAATTGCAAATTTAGATAAATAATAACCTAATCAAAGTTAATATGGGCCCCGCCAAGCGATTTTGGTACTTATCGCCTATGCGAGCAGCGAAGGTTCAGGCGAGCCTGCGCATCCGCGCAGTCTCGCCAGAACCTTCGCTGCTCGCTCATACAAGCAGTGAATCAAGAGGAACCTTCAGACAGAAAGCCATATCCCTGGCCCCTCTGAATGGCTGGGCATGCGCAGTTAAAATTTGTCATGAAGGAATGCTCGAAGACCCAAAGTCGCTTGGCGGGGCTCATATGTTTTCATGCAAAAAAAAAATGCTGTACGATTCGAACGCACGACACTGGTCCTAATGTGAGTAAAGGTTTCGTTTCCACTGGACCACTTCTCTTATCTGTGTATTGTGCAACTTTAGCATGTTTGTTGCATTGTAAACACTGAACAAGATGTGTTTGAGAAACACGAACATGTCCCCGGGCATAGACATTTTTTTCAAAGTTGGTCACAGTTCAAAGTCAAGGTCACATGTCAAGATTTTTGGTTTGAATGGGAAGCCCTTGGCACAAGGAACTTACATGCCAAATATGAAGGCTCTATCTTAAATGGTTCGAAAGGTATGAACAATAATATTTTTCTTTAAAGTAGATCAAGGTCACAAGTCAAAACATTTTGCATGAATGTAAAGCCCTTGTCACAAGGAACCTACATGCCAAATATGAAAGCTCTATCTTAAACGATTCAAAAGTTATGATCAATTGTATTTGTAAAGGTAAAGGTCATGGTAAAAATTGCATGAATGTAAAGCTTTTATCACAAGGAACCTACATGCCAAATATGAAGGCTCTATTCCAAACGGTTCGAAAGTTATGACCAAAGTGTTTTTTTTTTCTTTTAAGCAGGTCAAAGGTCAAGGTCACAAGTCAAAAAGTTTTGCATGCATGTAAAGCTCTTGTTACAAGGAACCTACATGCCAAATCTGAAGGCTGTATCTCAAACGGTTCAAAAGTTATGACCAATGTTAACTTTTTCTTTTATGTAGGTCAAAGGTCAAGGTCACATGACAAAAATTTTTACGTGAATGTAAAGCTCTTGTCACAAGGAACCTACATGCAAAATATTAAGGATGGATCTCAAATGGTTCAAAAGTTATGACCAAAATGTTACTTTTTAAGTAGGTCAAAGGTCAAGGTCACAGGTAAATTTTGTTTGCAAGAATGTAAAGCTTTTGTCACAAGGAACATACATGCCAAATATGAAGGCTGTATCTCAAGCGGTTCAAAAGGTATGACCAATGTTATTTTTTTCTTTTAAGTAGGTCAAAGGTCAAGGTCACAGGTCATTTTTTTGCATGAATGTAAAGCTCTTGTCACAAGGAACGTTCATGCCAAATATGAATACTCTATGTCCAACGGTTCAAACGTTATGACCAACGTTAAAGTTGTCCACGTACAAACCAACAAACAAACAAACCAACCAACAAACAGACAGGGCAAAAACAATATGTCCCCGCTATCGCTACCGGGGACATAAAAATATAGGTCATCATGTTGCAGTCGTTCCCTCCCATATATGAAATGAAATTATTATGCCAAGAACACCAAATAATTCGTTTTACATTAACACAGTACAGCCGAACTTCAATTGCTCGAACACCTTTGGGACCTCGAGTTCGAGCCACTGAGGTTACTACCAGGAGGCATAACAAGATACTTTTAGACATCTTTTCGATGTTCTATAATGAAAATGTATGCTGTTTGTACTCATTAGAATCGCCTCATTGAGGCGATTCTAATGAGTACACACAGCATACATTTGCAAGATAAAAGACGAAAATCTCCTTAATTATCCCCCACTATTTCTAATGTAGAGGATTTCGTTAGGGGCTCAAGAATGGGTTCGACACATCCATGGTAAACGAGCCATCGGTGTTCGAGCCATCGAAGTTCCACTGTACATGGAAAACGAACCTCTGGTGCCTGAACATGAATCCAAAGTACCTGCAAAAGAGCACTTTACCGGATAAGCGCCGGATCGCCATTTTTTGTATATTTTTTTACATAAACTATACAGACATAACCAATATTTCGGAAGGGGTATCAGGAATAATTAAACTCAAGTTATTTTTTTTTTTTTTTTTTTTTTTTGGTTTGGGTTTTACGGCCCTTTCAAGATTATTTCACTCATATCGAGCCGATCGTTAATCAGAGGTGGGCGAAAACCGGAGTACCCGGAGAAAAACCACCTGACCTTCCGTTGCAGAACTTGGCGTCTCACACGTGGCCCGAGCGAGGCTCGAACCTACGGCGGTGAGAGACCTAATGACTAAGAGTCAGCGCTCTTATCCACTAGGCCACGGAGGCCCGTCAAACTCAAGTTATAACTTTACTTATCACCATTATACACCAATATTCTAAACAAACTTCTTTTACGAACAGCCATGCATTGAAATGTCCACACTCTAATTTAATAAATATGTCATATACAGCTATTTTCTATGAATATGGAATCCTGAGAAACCCCCTACCGGAAGAGTCCAATATAATACTGATTTTAATTATAGGTCTTTTAAAGACTATTCTATTAATTAACTAATTTTATCATATGACGTTGCGTCTGAGAGTGTAATAACGCCATGTAATATTTCGATAATCCACTAGAGGATTAAATATGCAAATTAGCTAGATATGTCCCGTAACATTACATGTACGACGTCTTTAACGACGTCGCGTTTACTAATGGCGGAATATTGATATTTTTATAAACTATCGTGAATAAAATGCGTTTTAAATGTCATATGATAAATAGAATCTTGCATTCGTGCTCATGTATTATTGAATTTATTAAACTCGTTGAGGAAAAGGGATAAAATGCTCAACTCGTTCAATAAATCCAATAATACATGATCACTCATGTAAGATCCTCTATGAATAATCATATTTAGCACAACTAACGCCTAGAAAAAAGTAAATCGTACCTTCTAATTGCAGTATTCTTAGTACTTTGATTTTCCCGTCTCCGTGTGACCTTAACTGTTGGTGGGACGTAAAACTCAAACACTCACTCACTCAATTCTTTTGATTTTGAATTTTTAGCGGTAATACGGGTCCCGTCAAGCGATTTTGGAACTTATCGCTTATGCGAGCAGCGAAGGTTCAGGCGAGCCTGCGCATTCGCGCAGTCTCGCTAGAACCTTCGCTGCTCGCTCATACAAGCAGTGAATCAAGAGAAACCTTCAGACAGAAAGCCATATCCCTGGCCCCTCTGAATGGCTGTTCATGCGCAGTTAAAATTTATCATGACGGAATGCTCGAAGACACAAATTCGCTTGGCGGGGCTCATATCTATTTTTAGCTATTGAATTTTACATATGAATGACAATATTTACTTGTCAGATATCATTCTTAGACTATAAACTTCCTGAAATATGTCGAGTGGAGAAGGATCTAAAACTGGCGGCCCCAAAATGTTGGGGCATGGACTATTATCGCAAGCCGGAAATACAGGTAGGCCCCAAAATCAGGTATAATAAATGAAAAACAATATTAAAGAAGGTTTCTTATCGACAAATTCACAAAAGCAGACACCGCGATCAGCGTCTACACCTGTACACTGTTGCTTAATGTACCGATTTTTTTTTATTAGCTAGGCTGTTTTTGAAGCTCTGGCGTCGTCTGCGTTGTCGTCGTCGTCGTGCAAAAATTTGGACATTATGTAATATCTCGGTCATTACTGAACATACTTACTTGAAACTCGGACTAGTTGTTCATTATGAAAAGGGGAACTCATACCAATAGGTGAGGTAACCCTCAAACTATTTTTGGCACAGTTATGCCCCTTTTTCGACTTCGAATTTTGGTTTTCTAAAAGAAACTGCACCTGAGCGTTGGCACCCGCGTGCGGTGCTCTTGTTATTTATTTATTTATTTTTTTTTATTGTTTTTGTTTATAATTATAAAACGCAATGGATGGGGAAACCAAAGGCCCAATATTTAATACCAAACTGAATCGGGATGGTCTGCCATGCCGCTCCCAAGCCATGGGCCGGCGATATCGGGCACAGAGCAGGCAGAAGTTCTGGCAGGACTTCACCTGTGTCAGCCAAGTTCCGGAAATCCATGGTTGATATCATTACGTTAACTAACACCTCAGAATGGCAACGGATGAGGTGGGTATTTTGTGATAATTGAAGGATAGTTTTCTTTATTTCTCTATATAAACCTATGTTGTGGGTATTCATTAGAACCGCCTCGCCGAGGCGGTTCTAATGAATACCCACAGCATAGGTTTATATTGAGAATTGACAAAAACTATCCTCCAATTATCAAAAATACGAACCTTTATCTGCTGCTATTCTGAGGCTTGGAATACACAAACGTCGATTTGTTTGTTTGATTTGAGGTTAAGCATCCCCGTCAACAATGCAAAGGTCATTTTGGAGACGTTGCTTCCAATTTTGTAGGACTTAAATTACCCGACATTGAGATCAAATGACATCTCAAGCCGTGCCGCTCAATGAAACCAATAGGGTTTATAAGCATGGACGGACCGAGTCGCACCGCATTGCCTGGACAGGCTTGGATCCTCTAAGGGGGTTACCAGTACTCGTGTGCGGGTCGGTATCAGCTCTACGTGGAAGCATCGTGCAGCCAATCTATTTCTTCCAACCCCGATGGGCACAAGAACGTCGATACAATGTCGGTACGGGACGTTTCTGTGGGTAGTCTTTGTGTACATTTACTGGTTTGAACTGTCTCGGTTCCAACGGACACCCATAATCTATATTTCGACATAAAAACTGACAACATTTTTGTCGAAAAAAGAACATTTAACCCATAAATTGCCAATCACGACAATTGTCGTCTGCTTTGCCCTCTGCCGGTTACCTTAAAAGTTTTTATTTGCAAACAGTGTGGACCCAGAACAGACTGCTCCTGTAGGAGCAGTCTGATCTGGGCCCACATTGTTTGCCTGTGTGCAAAACTATATTTAAAAGTTTGAAAAAAAAATCAGCAGACGACATAAGCAGACGACATTTTCAGATGTAGTTTTTCTCGAATTTCTATTGGTTAAGGGCAACAGAGGTCAACTTTTGGCCGACATCGATATGACGACGCCATAGCGTACTGCTGTCAGTCATACGTTGGCCTAGCTTTCCTTGCTTGCTAAGATATATAAATGCGCTCTCGATGAAACAATAGTGTGTGGTCAAGTTACATTTCTGCTTTTGCGCTACATACGAAACCCTAGAAGGTCCACTTTTAAAAAGAAGAAGAAGAAAAAAAATAAATTATCTCGTTAAGTGAGACATTTTATTTGTTTTGAAATTTAACGGCCCAGTCAACACTATTTTAGGTCATTTTTGAGCCCGTCAGTTTAATTATCCACACTTTTCCTGGCCAGGCTTATACGCAAGCGGTTATCCAGTACAGTGCAGATTTGACAACAGAGGAAGGAAGGGAATGACCGTAGACATGATTTCATGATCAGTCTCCACGAAAGAATGTTGCCGACCCCGGCAGGTATCGAACCCGCGTCATCCTAATCACCAGTCAGACGCGCTACTGAGCTACCGAACTTTTTTTCTTCTAACTTCTACCTTCGACTTTATAGGTTCATTGTAGTTAGGTAGATAGGTAGGTAGATTGGCAGGTATGCATATAGGTAAGTAGGTAGATAGATTAGAAAGACAGGTTTCGGTTGGTGGCGAGGAAAGTGGGTAGGTACCTATCTACCTACCTACCTACGTACCTAAGTACCCTATTGGTTTCATTAGGCGGCAGGACTAGAGATGTCATTTCATCTCAATGTCGGGTAAAAGTCCAACAAAGTAGCAACTGGTCGCAATGTCTCCAAAATGACCTTCACAGTGTTGACGGGGACTTAAAACCTCAAGTCAAACAAACAAACACCTACCTACCTACCTTCTCACCAAGACGCACCCCTCCTACCTACCTACCTACCAAGAAATGCACCCTCCCAACACACCCTCCAATCCATCCACAGAATCTGCCTACTCCTCCCTCTCCCCCACCTACTTACCTAACTACCTACCTTAATCTACCCCGCCAATCGGGACTTGAAGACACAGATGGCTGCATGATGCATGACCGCACATGAATACTGGTAAATAGCTTAAAACTGCCCAGGCAAAACTGATGCGAGTCGGACCGTCCATGCATATAAACCCTATTGGTTTGATTTGGGCGGCAGGTTTTGAGATGTCTTTTGATCTCAAAGTCTTTTGATCTCAAAGTCGGGTCCCTCAAAATTGGAAGCATAGTCTCCATAATGACCTATATAGTGTTGACGGGAACGTTAAACCTCAAATCAAACCTACCTACCTACCTACCTTGCCGCTCATCGGGGCTTGAATAAATAGATGGGCTGCACGATGCTTCCACGCAGAGCTGAAACCGACCGCACACGAGAACTGGTAAGCCGCTTAGAGGGTCTAAGCCTGACCATGCAAAGCGGTTCGAGTCAGGCCGTTCATGCTTATAATCCCTTTTGGTTCATTGGGCGACAGGGCTTGAGATGTCATTTAATCTCAATGTCGGGTAAAAGTCCCACAAAATTGGAAGCATGGTCTCCAAAATGATATATACATTGTTAACGGGGGCGTTAAACCTCAAATCAAACAAACAAACAAAACCTAACTACGTACCTACGTTCTTACGTACGTACGTACCTACCTACCTATGTCCCCGCCCATCGGGGCTTGAAGAAATAGATCGGTTGCATGGTGCTTCCACGTAGAGCTAAAACTGACCGCACACGAGTACGAGTGTTGACGGGGACGTTAAACCTCAGATCAAACCTACCTACCTATATAAACCCTATTGGTTTCATTGGGCGGCAGTTCTTGAGGTGTCATTTCATTTCAATGTCAGGTAAAAGTCCCGTGTAATTGGAAGCATCGTCTCAAAAATGACCTATAGAGTGTTGACGGGGACGTTAATCATCAAATCATATTAACAAACAAAACCTACCTACCTAAACAACGTCGAAGCAAAAAGTTCAAGTAAGAAAAAGAAATTAGAAGTAAGAAGTTAGAAGTTAGAAATGTCCCTATCGTTTTCTTTTCGTAATTTGATAATCAACACCACTATGAATACAGACTATCTCTACCCTAAGTCCAGTCACCCTGAGTGATCTCGGGCGTTGCAGTTTGGCTTTGGTCAAGTCGGACCCCAACATAAGTTCAGCTAAACAGATTTGTCTTTAATCAAGATAGTATCCATCTACATTCTATAGTATCTGTTAGTCCTTGGGCCCCGCCAAATAAATAAATAAATAAATAAATAGTGTGTGTGTGTGTGTGTGTGTGTGTGTGTGAATTCGGGTTTAACGTCGCTTTCAACAATTTTTCAGTCATATCACGACGGTGTCTGGTTGCGACAGGGAGCTCAATGCTCACGTTTATAGTGCTGCCTAACTGAAGTATCATGTCCCAGACACATTACATGATACCACACCCAGTCACATTATCCTGACACTGGATCGACCAGTCCTAGCTCTACCCCGTAAATCTGAGTGCCAAACGAGGAGCAGCTAGTACCATTTTTAACGACTTTGGTATGTCGCGGCCCGGGGTCGAACCCCAGACCTCCCGTTCCCCGGAGCGGACACTCTACCAACTGAGCTATCGGGGCCGGTATAAATAAATAGTAACACAGCTTCTAATTTCCTTGATAGGCGTCTCAAGCATAAAATTAGTTTAATTAATGCGCCAGCATAATTTATCATTTAAAATACCAAGAGAGTTTCGATACCCCGGTCTTTTATAGAGTTATCGTATTACACTTCTCACGGCTGAATTCTCTCACACCCCTCCATGAGGGATTTCAGCCGCTTCCGGTGCGACTGAAGAAACTCATGGGATCAATAGTTTCACGCTACACCGGCTTAAACGAGACAACTAGGTCATCATAACGACGAAGCTTTCTGGTTATAACGAGAAAAATACCACGTTATAACGAGAAAATTAAGTCGTATAAAAGAGAAAAGATTTAAATCTCGTTTATACGAGATAACTATGTAGTTATAACGTCTTAACTTCTCGTAATAACGAGATCTTTTTTTTTTTTTTTTTTTTTTTTCACAGTGGTTATCCTAGGCTTTCGTAGTTACCGTATCATATATCCGTAAGGAAGTTTTATTTTTAAATGTCTTAAACATTACTACGCTTCGGCGGTCATTGTCGACATTTCCTAAAACACGTAGGCATTCAATACAGTACGAAAACAAGTCTATGCAAGTACATTGCAAACGTTACCGCCGAAAAAAAAAAACATTTTAAGATGATAAATTGTAATATTTGTCTAATTTCTGCTAAAAAAATAGATTATGGGTACGAGGCGGTTTTGTTTGTTTGTTTGATATGAGGTTAACGTCCCCGTCAACACTGTACAGGTCATTTCGGAGACGTTGCTTTCAATTTTGTGGGGTTTTACCCGACATTGAGATGAAATGACATCTCAAGCCCTGTCACCCAATGAAACCAATAGGGTTAATAAGCATGGACTCGCAATGCTTTGCCTGGGCAGGCTTAGATCCTCTTAGCGGTTTACCAGTACTCGTGTGCGGTCGGTTTCAGCTCTGTGTGGAAGCATCATGCAGCCCATCTATTTCTTCATGCCAAAATGGGCGGGGGGGCTTGGTACGAGGTGATCCCGCTAACAAGTACCCACAGTCTATATTTTAGAGCAGAAATAAGAAAAATAATGTTTATCCCTGTAAACCCCAATTTTCACTACATAAAAGTTGGGTTCAAGGGGGTCAAAATTATAAAGGCGTGTTTTCATGATGAAGTGCATGCATACAACCATGACTCGGAGAAGCCTGAGAAGACTTATCTATGACCCGGCACAAGGCTTTTCGTAAAGAATATGTTGATATCTCGGTGATCCATTACAAAACACGCCTTTACAAATACATTGTAATTTTTTCCACCCCCCCAAAAAAGAAAATTTTCAGATGAAATATTTCGATATTTTTTTTCATTTCTGCTCAAAACAGAGATGCTGGATACCCGTTAGAACCGCCTCGACGCGGCGGTTCTAACGAGTGCCCACAATCTATATTTTAGAGCAGAAATACGAAAAATCAGGTTTACCCTTGTAGATCCCAATTTTACTACATAAAAGTAGGGTTCAATGGGGTCAAAATTATATAGGCGTGTTATCGTGATGAAACGCATGCACACAACCATGACTCGGAGCAGCGTGAGAAGACTTATCTATGACCCGGCACAAGGCTTTTCATAGAGAATCCGTTGATATATCCAGGTGATCATTATCAAATCTATGGATCCCGTCATCATCCCTTCCCCGCCCCTATCCCCGCAGCACCGCTAGACAGACTCTATATTTCAAATGATATGTGAGGTGAATTATAAAACCATAACCTAGTTATCATCTTATCAGAGTAAAGGTGTTGTCATGGGTTATATTGTAATTCAAAGGACCAGTCCCTATAAGGCCCATTTTATGGCCACTTTTGATTTTCTTTAAACTTTGCAGACTCAACCTAGGATGTATGTGCTGTTATGTGGTGAAATTTCAGATCTACAGATGTAATATTATTGGCTCTATGTGCATCCAAAGTGGGTGGGGTAATTCTACCCTGTAGTTCTTACGCTATTATCTCTAGCACAAAGCATCCTGGCAAGTGGGTCTTTTAATTATTGTTTAGACCTTTATAGATGTTAAACATAATGTTTATGTTTTTGTGGAAGAATTCTTCCCTTTACCACTATACTCACTTATAAATCGTACCTAAATTTCAGCTAAATTTACTGACCGTCTTTACGCAAAACCACAACATAAGTTTATTTCTAAAGCTATTGCAAAAGTGCTTGACAGGGATAATTAAGGTATAATAGGCATTGCCAAATTATGAGCATTTCTTTCTTCTATAATTAGTTACAGAGTTATCTGTCCCTGAATACATTTTTTGTCATATTTTCTGTCATATTTAAAATCTATTGATATATGGCAAAATGATTCTTCAAAACAGTAAAAAACTCAGCACACAATGATTTTCTGTCGATCTAATGAAGCTATTAGGTGATTTGTAAATATCTTCTTTGATAATGACTTAAACAATATGAGTGGGTTAAATACACCCTTTTTCTATTTCTACGGCAAAAATCCCTTGCCTTTATTTCAATTCACCTTCATAAATCTATCTTACTGACAATTTAGATGAAGTTTGAAAAACCGAAACTTTTTCATATTCTTTAGAATAAGTCTCCTTTTAGGTTATACCTACCTATAACATTGTAATATTACTGGACTTAATAAATCTTGCATTACATCACAGCATTAATTTTGAAGCCTTTCAGTTGATTTTACATGTATTTGGAACTGCAGCCAGAATATGTTTAGTATTAAATTGTGATTCGTCTTGTCCAGATTCCACAGCAGTTTTAGGCTTCATATATGCTTTCAGGTAAACCAAGAAATCATCGCTTGCAGAGCCCTTCAAGCACTTGCTTACTCTGTCACTTCACTTGTATATCATTTTGGAGCCTTCAATAGTCTCTGACCTTTGATTCTGGTACTCTTTGGAGCCTTTGGTGTCTCTGATGGGAGCTATGGGATGATTGTATCGATTCCTGATCATTGCTTTCACTTATATTTTTCATTTAACTCTTGACACCACATACAGGGTTGACCAACTGTTAGGTGTTTTCTTTATGAATCTACCTATCAAGTAATTTTGACAGCCAATCTTCAATAGATTATCAGTTTTGGCTGACCAACAATTGCTTCGGGATTTTACAGGAAGCAGAGTCACTACACAGATCCTGAATTAGACACCGACATTTATGGTAGAAATCCAGTAAACGGAACACGCATTCAATATTTTACATCTTAACCCATGGTGAATGTTGGCTGGACGTAGAGGGTCCTCCATCCCATTGGTAGTTTGTGCTACCGACCATTCTAAGGCAGTGGTTCTGATGTGGTTCATGTACTACTTTGGCCTGTTGATGTCACCTTTGTGTGTTACATTTGTTGTGTATCTTTTGTCACATTTTAATCACCCCTTGTGAGGAAGAAATTGTTGATTTTTGGCACGTTAAATTTGTTTTGTCTGTCCTTGTTTTGGCCACATCTTGTGATTGTAGCTTTCCCTGAACCTTTCCGTTTTACTTTTGTTAATGGGTTCACAAGTCTTATGTTTGACATTGGTGCGTTTGTCGTCTATCCTGTTCTCTATCAGACCGAGAAGGATGTTACTGTTATAAATGAATTTAGTGTCATGTATATACCCGGTAGCCATCTATCCTTTCTATTCATCTTCATCAGACACACTTGATGTACTCCAAGGGTCTATGGCTGCATATACGACGTGGTCTATGTGAGCTCTGTTAAGTTTAGCATCGTTTTTTTCTGTATTGTGTCTAAAGAAACTTAAGTACCAGAGTACAGATGCTATATGTGCACAGCAACCAACTGTGCGTGCCCCACTTCGGCACTGACAGTACCGCCCACTAATGGGATTTTGTCCTTGACTGTACTCGATCCAAAAACTATTAAGTTTAGCTGGAAGTATGCCGGGAAAGAATCTGGGCTTTAAATATACCTTCCTCTTTATGCATCAAGATTTCATACTGCCCATTCTCATCAAAATGCTCATCTGTGTAAGACTGAGCTTGTTTTAACTGATATATGCCCATAGTCAAGTCCCTAAATATATTTTCAGCTAGTTGAGGAAACTTTTCTCAATCTGCATCCTAGACCTTTTCCCATATAACACGTTTTTTTTTATCCCAACTATATTTTAGTACTTTGCCCTGCAGCTTGTTAGAACTTTTCACCAATGCCATCATTCTTTTGGTGGCCGGATTTGAACCAATAACCTTTTGATTGTAAGTCGAACGCACTAGCCACTGAGCTATCGAGGCTATTTACTTTTAATAGAATGTGATGTAGAGCAAAAGAATAAATATAACAAGAGGGCCCACAGGGCCCTGAATCGCTCACCTGAGTATCATGGTCTCTAGTGCATTCTTGGCCCAAGGGCTATATTTTGAATAAACTTGGTAGCGGTCCACTAGATAAGGCTTCAGACCAAATATCAAAGACCTGGGCCTTCTGGTTTCAGAAAAAATGATTTTTAAAGGACTTCCCTATACAAGCCTATGTAAAACCAGCGGGCCCTGGCGCGTGGGCATTTTTGGCGCCAGGGCTATAATTTGACCAATCTCAGCAGAGGTTCACTAGTTGAAACTTCACACCAGATATCAAAGACCTGGGCCTTCTGGTTTCGGACAAGAATATTTCTAAATGTTTATATATATATATATATATATATATATATATATATATATATATATATATATATATATATATATATATATATATATATATATATATATATATATATATATATATATATATATATATATATATATATATATGCCTATGTAAAACTAGTGGGTCCGAGCGCAGGGACATTTTTGGCCCAAAGGCTATACTTTGAACAACTTGGTAGGGGTCCATTAGTTGAAGCTTCATACCAAATATCAAAGACCTGGGCATGGCGGTTTCAGAGAAGATTTTCTAAAGATTTTCCCTATATGAGCCTATGTAAAACCAAAGAGCCCCGGGGCGGGGGCATTTTTTGCCCCAGCACTATAATTTGAAAAATCTTGGTAGGGGTCCACTAGATGAAGCTTCATACTAAAAAGCAAAGACCTGTGGCTTGCGGTTTCAGAGAAGAAGGTTTTTAAAGATTTTCCCTATATAAGCCTATGTAAAACCAAAGGGCCCCGGGGCGGGGCATTTTTGGCCCCAGCACTATAATTTGAACAATCTTGGTAGGGGTCCACTAGTTGAAACATCATACCAAATTTCAAAGATCTGCGCCTTGCGGTTCCAGAGAAGAAGATTTTTAAAGATTTTCCCTATATAAGCCCATGTAAAACCAAAGGGCCCCGGGGCGGGGGCATTTTTGGCCTCAGCACTATAATTTGAACAATCTTGGTAGTAGTCCACTAGATGAAGCTTTATACCAAATAACAAAGACCTGGGTCTTGCGGTTCAAGAGGAGAAATCTTTTAAAGATTTTCCCTATATAAGCCCATGTAAAACCTAAGGGTCCCGGAGAGGGGGCATTTTTAGCCCCAGCACTTTATTTTGAACAATCTTGGTAGGGGTCCACTAGATGAAGCTTCATACCAAATATCACAGATCTAGGCCTTGCGGTTTCAGAGAAGAAGCTTTTTAGAGATTTTCCATATATAAGCCAATGTAAAACCAAAGGGCCCTGGGGTGGGGGCATTTTTTGCCCCAGCACTATAATTTGAACAATCTTGGTAGGGGTCCACTAGATGAAGCTTCATACCAAATATCTAAGATCTGGGCCTTGCCGTTTCAGAGAAGAAGATTTTTAAAGATTTTCCCAATATAAGCCCATGTAAAACCAAAGGGCCCTGGAGCGGGGACATTTTTCACCCAGCACTTTAATTTGAACAATCTTGGTAGAGGTCCACTAGATGAAGCTTCATACCAAATATCAAATATCAGGGCCTTGCGGTTTCAGAGAAGAAGGTTTTTAAAAGTTTTCCCTTTATAAGCCCATGTAAAACCAAAGGGCCCGGCGCGGGGGGCATTTTTGGCCCTAGCACTATAATTCAAAAAATCTTGGTAGGGGTTCGACTAGATGAAGCTTCGTACCAAATATCAAAGACCTGGGCCTTGCGGTTTCAGAGAAGAAGATTTTTAAATATTTTCCCTATATAATCCTATGTAAAACCAAAGGAACCCGCGGCGGAGGCATTTTTCGCCCTAGCACTATAATTTGAACCATCTTAGTAGGGGTCCACTTGATGAAGCTTCATAACAAATATCAAAGAGCTGGGCCTTGTGGTTTCAGAGATGAAGATTTTTTAAGTTTTCGGTGAAAAAAAAAAATCTTTTTTTTGGCTTCTGTGACCTAGATGTGCAAGGGACCAGAACCATTTGAACAACCTTGAAAGGGGACCACATAAGGATCATTCCTGTGTAGTTTGGTCAAAATCCGATCAGTGGTTTAGGAGGAGATGTTGTTTGAAGAAAAAGTTTACGGACGGACGCACGGGCGCACGCACGCACGACGGACAAAAAGTGATTCCAAAAAGTCACCTCGTCACTACGTGACATGTGAGCTAAAAACTCAGGTAAAAACAAGATGTGTTTGTGAAACACTGATGCCCCTGGACAGCGCATGTTTAATATGAAAGCAGCATCACTAAGCTATCGAAAGGTATGGCCAACGTTCAAGTCTTAAAAAAGTAGGTCAAGGTCACAAGGTCAAAAATTATGAGATCATTAGAAAGGTCTTGTGACATAGAATGCACATATGTAATATGAAAATCCTATCACTTACCAATCGAAAGTTATGGCCAATGTTAAAGTTTTTAAAATGTAGGTCAAACGTCAAGGTAAAGGTCACGAGGTCAAAAATTATGGAACCACTGGAAAGGTCTTGTGGAAAAGAATGCACATGTGAAATATGCCCTATCACTTACCAATCGAAATTTATGGACGATGTTAAAGTTTTTTAAAAGTAGGTCAAGGTCGAGGTCAAAAATTATGGTACCACTAGAAAGGTCTTGTGACAAGGAATGCACATGTGAAATATGAAAGTCCTACCCCTTACCAATTGAAAGTTATGGCCAATGTTCAAGTTTTAAAAAGTAGGTCAAACGTCAAGGTAAAGGTCAAGAGGCCAAACATTATGGTACCACTGGAAAGGTCTTGTGAAAAAGAATGCACATGTGAAATATGAAAGCCCTATCTCTTACCAATCGAAAGTTATGGACTATGTTAATTTTTTTAAAAAGTAGATCAAATGTCAAGGTCACGATGACGAAGTCAAAACTTATGGTACCACTAGAAAGGTCTTGTGACAAGGAATGCACATGTTTAGTATGAAAGCCCAATCACTTACAAATCGAAAGTTATGGCCAATGTTAAAGTTTTTAAAACATTTGAAAAAAGTAGGTCAAAGTAGGTCAAAGGTCAAAGTAAAGGTCACGAGATCAAAAAATATGGTACCACTGGAAAGGTCTTGTTATAATGTATACGCATGTGAAATAGGAAAGCTCTATCTATTACCATTCGAAAGTTATGCCCAATGTTAAGGTTTTTGTAGACAGACAAGCAGGCCAAAACTATTTGCCCCCCGAATCTCGATTCCGGGGTGGGGGGGGGGGGTGCATAATAAGTGTTGTCATCCAATAAAACATCAATTTCTTTATTGCTAGACATTTCTGGTGTAACGAATGTGAACACTTATTGTTTGTACCATCAATTATAGTATGCGCTAGTGCTTACTCTTCAGTAGTATGATTTGTGAAGATGAGTTGACAAAAAGGCAAGGAATTTTTACAGTAGAAATAGCAAAGGGGTGTATTTAACCTACCCATATTGTTTAAGTCATTATTAAAGAAGATATTTACAAATCACCTAATATTTTCATTAGATCAACAGAAAACTATTGTTTGCTGAGTTTTTGACTGTTTTGAAGAATCTTTTTGACATATATTTATAGATTTTAAATATGACAGAAAATATGACAAAAAATGGATTCAGGGGCAGATAACCCTATAAGTAATTACAGAAGAAAGAACTGCTCATAATTTGGCTATGCATATTATATCTCAATTATCCCTGTGAAGTACTTTCGCAATAGCTTTGGAAATAAACTTATGTTGTGGTTTTGCGTAAAGATGGTCAGTAAATTTAGCTGAAATTTAGGTACGACTTATAAGTAAGTATAATGGTAAAGTGAAGAATTTTTGCACAAAAACATATACATTATGTTTAGTATCTATAAAGGTCTAAACAATAATAAAAAGACAAGTCCCTTAATGGGGTAGAATTACCCCCACCCACTTTGGTAGCTCACAGAGCCAATAACATTATATCTGCGGATCTGAAATTTCACCATATTACAGCAAATACATCCTATGTTGAGTGTGCAAAGTTTAAAGAAAATCAAAAGTGGCCATAAAATGGGCCTTATAGGGACTGGTCCTTTGAATTACAATATAACCCATGACAACACCTTTACTCTGATAAGATGATCCGTATCTACACCGTTTGTCATTCAGTTTGCCGGTGAATCGGCATTAGGAAAACATGACAGTAAGAAATAATGGCGTCCACCATGGTGTCAGAAAAATGGTAAATATTAGGTAAAAATTAAAACATCTTTATTATTTCTGCTTTCAACATAGATTGTGGGTGCTCGTTAGAACCGCCTCAATGAGGCGGTTCTAACGAGTACCCAATATATATGTTTTTGAGCACATTACGTGAATAAGTCCGTGAAATGAGCACACCCTTACACCCCACTTTATATAGAGAAAACTGGGGTTTACGGGGGATAAACATTATTTTTCTTATTTTTACTCCAAGACATAGGTTGTGGCTACTCGTTAGAACCGCCTCAACGAGCCGGTTCTAACGAGCACCTTCAACCTATGTTTGCAGTATAAATAAGAAAAATATCATGGAGTTTCATGCGAAAAGTAGCCATTTTTTGAGATGTGAAAAATGCACTATGTCGCACGGGTGTGTTAGCGTAATGAAAAATAAGGCAGATAATGTATAACCCGTAAACCCCAATTTTCTCTTTATAAAAGGGGTCTTCGTTACACGGACTTCTTATCGTGATGGCAAGTAAGTTACATCATCCTTAAAGAGGTTATTCATATCATCCAAGCATCTATGAATCCCACGAACATCTAAGGTTCCGTTTGTTCACATCACTGACAGGAATACTCGTGGGGAAACTACCGACCTTCCACTAACCTGTCACAATCTCGAAACCGAGGAAACGTCCCCTAAAAAGGTACATTTAATCCTTTTGGAAAGTCAACAGGAATAATGAAGAAAGATATGCTGGTCGATTAGCATCTTAGGGCTCGCTGCATAGAGTATCTGTTTGTTTGTTTGAATTGGGGTTTAACGTCGTCAACACTGTTTAGGTCATTTTGGAGACGCTGCTTCCAATTTTATAGGACTTTTATCCGACATTGAGATAAAATGACATTTCAAGCCCTGCCGCCTAATGATACCAAAAGGTTTATATGCATTGAACGGACTGATTCACTCCACTTTGCTTGGAGTATGTACCTTTCACGACCATTGCTAGTTTTGGATCGATTGTTTGTCGATCGGCCCAAAGTTACTAGGCATAAAACTCTTCAGTGCTTAAGTCCACATAACTATCTCTAATTTGTGGGAAATCAGGGGAACGGTTATTTAAAATAGTCGCGTTAATTTTATCACTGAGAGGCACCTACATTCTTTATTTTGACTTGAATTAAGAAAAAAAAAAAAAAAAAAAAAAACACCTGAAAAATGCTAGTTGTAGAAATAGAGGATCTTACATGAGTGCTCATGTATTATTGAATTTATTAAACGAGTTGAGGAAAAGGGATAAAATTTTATCCCTTTTCCTCAACGCGTTTAATAAATTCAAAGCCTCGCATTTTATCCCTTTTCCTCAACGCGTTTAATAAATTCAATAATACATGAGCACGAATGCAAGATTCTATTTATCATATGACATTAAGAACGCATTTTATTCACGATTGTTTACAAAAATGTCAACATTTAGAACGCATTTTATTCACGATTGTTTACAAAAATGTCAATATTCCGCCATTACTAAACGCGACGTCGTAAAGGACGGGGAACATGTAACGTTACGGGACGTATCTAGCTAATTTGCATATTTAATCCACTAGTGGATTATCGAAAATATTACATGGCGTTCCTACACTCCCAGACGCGACGTCATATGATAAATATGAAATATGCCATTTTTGACACGGATGCATTCTCGTTATGTGTCAGTTAAATGATAACTGTCATCTTGGACGGCTCTCTCTTTTCAATTACAGTTCCCTTGAAGGAGATCAATGTTCACATCAAAATAATAGGCTTTGTGGCGGAGGTGACCTCCAGTTTGTTGTATACCAACTCTGAAGACAGTCCTGTAGAGGCGGAATTCACATTCCCAGTAGATGATGGCAGCGCTGTGTTTAAATTTGAGGCAGAAATTGAAGGGAGACATATTATAGCAGAGATTCAAGAAAAAGAGCAGGTAGGCATTTGATTATGTCTAAGCCTAGGGTTGAAGGGAGACATATTGTGGCAGAGATACAAGAAAAAGAGCAGGCAGGTATTTGATTGTGTCTAAGCCTAGGGTTGAAGGGAGACATATTGTGACAGAGATACCAGAAAAAGAGCAGGTAGGTATTTGATTTTGTTTAAGCCTAGGGTTGAAGGGAGACATATTGTGACAGAGATACAAGAAAAAGAGCAGGTAGGTATTTGATTATGTATAAGCCAAGGGTTGAAGGGAGACATATTGTGGCAGAGATACCAGAAAAAGAGCATGTAGTTATTTGATTGTGTTTAAGCCTTGGGTTGAAGGGAGACATATTGTGGCAGAGATACAAGAAAAAGAGCATGTAGTTATTTGATTGTGTTTAAGCCTTGGGTTGAAGGGAGACATATTGTGGCAGAGATACAAGAAAAAGAGCAGGTAGGCGTTTGATTATGTCTAAGACTAGGGTTGAAGGGAGACATATTGTGGCAGAGATACAAGAAAAAAGCATGTAGTTATTTGATTATGTCTAAGACTAGGGTTGAAGGGAGACTTATTGTGGCAGAGATACAAGAAAAAGAGCAGGTAGGCGTTTGATTATGTCTAAGCCTAGGGTTGAAGGGAAACATATTGTGGCAGCGATACAAGAAAAAGAGCAGGTAGGCGTTTGATTATGTCTAAGACTAGGGTTGAAGGGAGACATATTGTGGCAGAGATACAAGAAAAAAAGCATGTAGTTATTTGATTATGTCTAAGACTAGGGTTGAAGGGAGACTTATTGTGGCAGAGATACAAGAAAAAGAGCAGGTAGGCGTTTGATTTTGTCTAAGACTAGGGTTGAAGGGAGACATATTGTGGCAGAGATACAAGAAAAAAAGCATGTAGGTACTTCTGAGATTGAAGGGAGGCATGTAGGGGCTAAGATTATGTTTAAGCCTATGGTTGATTTGTTTTAAAGTCCCCATCAACACTGTCATTTTGGGGACGTTGTTTCCAAATCTGTGAGACTTTTAACCGACAATGAGATGAAATGACATCTCTATAGCCCTGCCACTCAATGAAGCCAATAAGGTTTATAATAACCGACGGTCCGACGCGCAACACGTTTCCTGGACAGGCGTAAAAAAAACAGTACTCGTGTGCGATCGGTTTCAGCTCTGCGTGGAAGTATTATGCAGCCCAATCTATTTCTTAAAGCCCCGATGGGCAGTGGCCGTAATCCTTTTTTTGGAAGGAAGTTATATTGTGTCAGAGATACAAAAAAGATCATGTAGGTATTTTATTATATCAAAGCCTTATTTTGAAGGGAGACATTATGGTTGAGATACAAGAAAATGAGCAGGTATAAATAGTTGGATGAGGGAAACGGAGGTATCGTCCAGCCTTTTATGCGATTGCTGAAGTTTACCCAATATAGAGGCGGATTTTACCCATGGCAGCGCTGTGATTAAAGTCGAAGAGGAGACTGTAGGAATACATATTGTTGTTGATTAAATACAAGAAAAAGGGAGCATGTAGGCACTTATGTAATGTCTAAGCCAGGAATTGAAAGAGAAGCAATGTGACTGAGACACATCACGTGATTGAGTCTGTGAAATGAACACCATTAAATCCCACTTTATATAGAGAAAAAATGGGGTTTACGGGGGTATACATTATTTTACATATTTCTACTCCAAGACATAGGCTGTGGGTACTCGTTAGAACCGCCTCAACGAGGAGGTTCTTACGAGCACTCACAACCTATGTTACATAGATTGTGGGTACTAGTTAGAATCGCATCAACGAGGAGGTTATAAAGAACACCCACAACCTATGTTTGCAGCATCAATAAGAAAAATGTCACTGATTTTCCTTAGAAAAGTAGCCATTTTGGAGATGTGAAAAATGCACTATGTCACACGGTTTTATCGTTATAACGTGAAAAAGAAAATGTAGGTCATTTGATGATGTACAGGTTGGAGACTGCAGGAAGACTTATAGGTGCACAGACTGAGTTTAGGCCTGATCTTTGTTTTACTTCTACTTGACATTACGCAAGCACGCCTATACAAATACATTGCCACCTTTATCGCCGAAAACATGAAAATTTTATGATGAAAAATTTTGATATTTTTTTCTTATTTCTGCTCAAAATATAGATTGTGGTACTCGTTAGAACCGCCTCATCGAGGCGGTTCTTACGAGTACTGCCAATCATTATTTGAGAGCAGAAATAAGAAAAATACGGTATACTCCCGAAAACCCCTGTTTTACTATATAAAAGTGGGATTCAAAGGGGTCAAACTTATATAGGCGTGTTTTCGTGATGGATATGATCTTGATCTGTGACGTAGATTGTTAACATTGTTTTTAACCCTCACTTGATCTGGGTCTTGACTCTTTGTCAAGCCCTACCCATGGTTCCAGTCCAGTTTCTATATATAATCCTATTACGCAACACGCTGACCTCTCCGCGGTACAATTAACACGGCTTTTTCTATAAAAATTGTTAGCCCTCACCCATCGGGGCTTGAAGAAATAGACAGGGCTGCATTGCACACGAGTTAGTGGGTCTAATCCTGCCCAGGCAAAGTGGAGCGAGTCGGAGCGTCCATGCATATAAACCCTTTTGGTTTCATTTGGCGGCAGGCATTGTGATGTCATTGCATCTCAATATCGGGTAAAAGGGCAACAAAGTATGAAGCAGTGTCTTCAAACTGACCTAAATAGTGTTGACGGGGTCGTCAAACCTACAAATCAATGATAGTCACATGGAATAAAGCACTGAAAGATTTCTATGCTTTGTAACTTGGGTCGATTGCCAAACAATCGACCCACAAATGGATCAGATACAGTAGAACTTCGATGGCTCGAACATCGGTGGGTCGTTTACTATGGCTGAGTCGAAACCGCTTTTGAGTCCCTAGGGAATTCCTCTACATAAGTGCAGTGTGGGATTTTTTACTTTTATCTTGCCAATGTATGCTTGTGGACTCATTAGAATCGCCTCGATGAGGCGATTCTAATGAGTACACACAGCATACATTTTTTTCATAGACCATCGAAAAGATGTCAAAAATTAACTCCGATATGTCCCCTGTCAGTAACCTTCAGTGACTCGAACTAGCCCTGTCTCGAACAGATTTTCGTTGCCCCAAAGGTGTTCGAGCCATTGAAGTTCGACTTAGGTTGCTTGAAGAGTGTGTGTGTGCGTGTTGGTGGGGGGGGGGGGGTATATAAATGGCTGCAGTTGAGAAAGTCTGCGAGTGAAGGGTGCACACTGTATCGTTTGATTTGAGGTTTAATGTCCCCGTCAGCATTATTTAAGTCGTTTTGGAGACCTTGCTTTCAATTTTGTTGGACTTTTACGGTCTACCCGACATCGAGATAATATCACATCTCAATCCCTGCCACCACATGACACCAAAAGGATTATGTGCATGGACAGTCCGACAAACAACACTTTGATTTGGCAGGCGTAGACCTGCGGAGCGGTTTGCGGTTGGTTTCGGCTCTGCGTGGAAAGTGGAAACATCTATTTCTTCAAGTCCCGATGAGCGGGTGCATTATTGTATCAATGATATATATAAAGATGCAGGTGGGAACGTTTGAAATAGTAGTATAGGTACAATTTTTTTTATTTTTTTTTTGGTTTTGGTTTTACGGCCCTTTCAAGATTATTTCACTCATATCGAGCCGATCGTTAATCAGAGGTGGGCGAAAACCGGAGTACCCGGAGAAAAACCACCTGACCTTCCGTTACAGAACTTGGCGTCTCACATGTGACCCGAGCGAGGCTCGAACTACAGCGGTGAGAGACCTAATGATCAAGAGTCAGCGCTTTTAACCACTAGGCCACGGAGGCCTGTAGTATAGGTACAAGAAATACACAGATGGGAGACGAAATGGATCAGGCGTGAGTGAGTGAGTGAGTGAGTGAGTGAGTGAGTGAGTGAGTGAGTGAGTGAGTGAGTGAGTGAGTGAGTGAGTGAGTGAGTGAGTGAGTGAGTGAATGAGTGAGTGTTGAGATTTACGTCCCACCAACAGCTAAGGTCATCTGGAGATGGGACCTCGGTTTAATGACGTATTCGAAAGTCTGGAGAAGCCCGGGCTCGATCTTCCGATCCCATGTTTACAAGGCGAGTAGTATAACCACTACACTACGGAGGCGTCATCGCCCCCGCCCATCGGGGCTTGAAGAAATAGATGGGCCGCATGATGCTTCCACACAGAGCTGAAACCGTAGATGATCTACTACTACCCAGGCAAAGCTGTGCGCGTCGGATGCTTATAAACCCTATTGGTTTCATTGGGCGACAGGGCTACCAGAAACCTCCGTGGTGTACTGGATACGTTACTCGCCTTGAAAACCAGGGATCGCAGGATTGATCCCGGGCTTCTCCAGACTGTCGGGTTAGTCTTTAAACCGAGGTCCCGTCTCCGTATGACCTTAGCTGTTGGTTGGACGTAAAACTAGAACACTCACTCAAACTCGCGACAGGGCTTGAGATATCATTTCATCTCAATGTCGGGTAAAAGTCCCACAACGTTGGAAGCAACGTCTTCAAAATGACCTATACAGTGTTGGCGGGAACGTTATTCCCACAATTGGAGGCTTCTAAAATGGATCACGTTAAAGGGATGCATGTTATAAAAGGGGACAAGAAAAAAAATGAACAGGAAGGTTTGTTATTCTATGGCCCTATAGGCAAGAAGGAAGTGAAGAAAACACATTAGGAGTGGCCAAAATTCCCAAACCATCGTCCTTGACAATCCACGGTGTTAGCCCTTTTTGTACCAAATGGAATCTTCCTCTTCATATACAGCAGGAGTCCACTGCGAAATTCAGGGGTGTCAGGTTTTGTTTTTCTTCAAATTTTATTTAGGAAATGGCTTAGATTTTTGCAAACAGTGGAGGTCATGATCAGACGCCGCGTTCTGTTTGCCCGGGTACCCCTTTAGCGCTTTCTGGTACTAAATGGGTTAACCATTACGTTACACATCATTACCGTAGAAAAGCTAGCATTAGTAAATAAGTATCATATTTTTTCTTCCGCATTTAAAGTGATTAAGTCCTTATGACGAAACGAAATTGATCACCCCTGGGTAACCGAGGTTGACAAAGTACGGCTTTGTGTGTGAAAATTTGAGTGTAATGTCCCACCAACATGCGAAAGAATGTGCACTGTACTGGTTTACCGCTGACGTATAAGCCTGCCCAGGAAAGTGTGGATAGGTAAACTGACCGGCTCAAAATGACCTAAATAGTGTTGACTGGGCCGTTAAACTCCAATACAAACAAACAAACAAAGCATAAGCTTGATGGCAAGCGTAAACTATATTTAATTGTCGTGTTCATGATACAGCAGCCCGAGATTTCCGATTTACCGATTGCGCTTGTTTGGTTTTCTTTTATTGCTTAGCTGCATTTTCCATGAATTGATGACCAGTGGTAGTTTGGTATGAAGTTACCATGACAACAATACCTCTAAAAGATGAGATAAAAACATGGCCCTATTTCAGTCTTTTTTCAAAGGTATGGCAGATTTTTGTCCAGTATTTCATAATTGAAGGAAATGCGTCTTTTAATGAACAATCCAGTCTCCTTTTGGCTGAAGGTCTGCGAAATTTTACTGCAAACAAAAAAGAAACATTACTTGGTGGAACGACTTTACTTAAATGTTTAAGAGGTTTATTGTTTTGGTTTTTACCATTAATTGGCTGCAGAAGATACTCTACTAAATTTAAATATCTGCATCTAATTCTCCAACTGCGGATTTCATATGCTCCAGCTTATTTGCTGGTTGAATGACTCTTGTTTTGGTCGATCTTTTGGCAAACATGTGCAAATTGAGGTCACCAAGTTACATGAAGATGCAGAAAAGGTCCGTTGAGGGTCTGTGTTGAACCCGATGTTCCAACTCTTCTTGACAAAGGTGTAGAAGAAGAATGTGATTTACGTAGGAATCGTAACATTTATTATGCCAAACATAGTCCATGTTCAAAATATCTGACATATTAGATTTCAACCTCAACTAAATTAACCCGCCCGCCTAGTTCCTTTAGTATGTACGAACGCATTTCCAACAGAACGCCCGAAGGTAGGTGCCTGATGCTCTGTCTCTAGAAGGGCTAACCGGGGCCTAACTGTTGGGTTTCCTTTGCTGCAGCATTCTCGCTATTTCATGCTGTCGAGTCCTCTATCATTGTTTCGTCTCCTTATTCGTTTGTTTTATGTTCTCGGAGATGTTGCGCTGATGAGCTAGAAATACACCATGCAGACTGAACAACTTCTCGGTTTTAATCAAGACAAACAAGGGCGAGGATTGTGGCCACCTAAACTCAATTAAAGTGTCCACCCCACCGCCGTAAAACTTCTTCCAAGACGGTCCTTTTGTTGTGATTTATTACTCTTATAGTTAGTCTATAAGATGACTGTATTGCTAATGCCTTTTCATTTGGATAGCCGTTTGACCATGTGGGGAGATAACTGTCCTTCTGCCTTTCCATTCGTGACGTTTTCATTTAGGTGTTTTGAATGGGATGTGCGAGATATTTTGTATAGATTCCTGATCATTTCCTACACTCTGTTTTTCAAATCATGATAACTCCTTATGGCTTGACATAGAAGGCCTTTTTGACCAATCTGAATGGGACAATTTGGGTGGTTGGGTGAGGCAAAGGTGGCTAGTACCTCGCGTCTATCGGGTCTCCAACTGATATTGGCTTACAGCTTGACATGGCCTGCTGTTCTTGCAGCAGGTAAATAGAATATACCAGGTGAGTGTCTTTTGATATCAAGTTTATCAGGCAAGGCTTCGAGAACGCTTGTAGAATTGCGAGGCTTGCCGAGCGATTCTACATGCGTTCTCGAAGCCGAGCCTGATAAACTTGATATCAAAATGACACGAATCTGTTATTCTATTTATCAGTTTATCCCCTTGTGCACTCTTAAATTAGCAATTTACGATCAATTATTGATGGTCCTCAGTGCGTCCCAGCATTCTGGCGGTCGATATTTTTAGTATCAGCTGACTTTTTTCCTATAATATTTTTTTTTCAAGCAATCTTTTCATTTTTTTCCAGTAAAAATACTATTTTTTTCATTTTTCCAGTAGTCCGGTTCATTCGTAAAAGTGCAATGTCACGTTGACCTGATAAAAGCTCACTTGTCCTGAGATAGCATATCTTTATGAGGTCAATGTGCTGCAATGCAATCAATATAGGGGGTGACTGATAAGGGTATTTCTTGTGTTTCTTTTCCTCTGTCTCCTCTGTCCCTCACTGTCATCTGCTCTACTATCTCTTCTATCGCTTTTCTCCCTTTCTCTGTGAGAGGATACAACCTGACCAACAGGAGTTGGTGTGCCTTTAAATCCAAAACAATCAATATATGAGACACATATCAGTAAAAGGAAGTAGAAAACGCATCACGAGAACACCCCTGTATAATTTTGTCCCCTCATACCCAACTTTTAAATAGTAAAACTGGGGTTTAAAGGGGTATACATTATTTTTCTTATTTCTGCTCAAAAACATAGATTGTGGGTACTCGATAGAACCGCCTCAAGGGGGCGGTTCTATCGAGTCCCCGCAATCTATGTTTTGAGCAGAAATAAGAAAAATATCACAATTTTTCATCTGAAAATTTCTAATTTTCGGCCAAAAAAAATGGCAATGTATTTGTATAGGCGTGTTTTCGTAATGAAAAGGTAGTAACATCTTCATGCAGGTGACATCTTCTTAAGATGCAAGGTCACAGGTTAAAGCACAACTCTTGGGAAATGGAAGAAGGAAGGGTGTTTTAGGGGTGGCTTAAGATTACATTAAAGCTCGGGTACTATTTATTATTAGTCGTGCGAATTGCCAGAAAATAAGGTACCCAGTAAGATTTCAATAGAGACCTTGTAGTGGCCAGTAACATTTACGTGTTTAAAATATAATAATGTCGACGTTAATTGGGGAGCCTTCAGCACAAACCGGAAAACTTTGGATAATGAATCTTGAAAAATACAATGTATTCATTAAATGTTGATTGCATCTTGTGAACAAGTCCGCCAAATAAAGACCCCTCCCTTAAACCCCATTTTATATAGAGAAAACTGGAGTTTACGGGGGTATTCATTATTTTTCTTACTTCTGCTCTTAGACATAGGTTGTGGGTACTCGTTAGAACCGCCGCTATGAGGCGGTTCTAACGAGTACCCACAACCTGTGTATGTAGTATAAATAAGAAAAATATCACGGATTTTCATCAGAAAAGTAGCCATTTACGAGATATGAAAAAATGCACTATATCGCACGGATGTGTTATCGTAATTGATTCAAGTGACCAGGTTAGTTTTCGTGAATAGTGAGAATCACTTGGTAATTCACCCGTGAGCCCCCGCCCATAGGGGCTTGAAGAAATATATGGGCTGCATGATGCTTCCACGTAGAGCTGAATCCGCCACTCACACTAGTACTGGTAAACCGCTAAGTGGATCTAAGCCTGTCCAGGAACCGCGGTGCGAGGCGGACCGACCATGCTAATAAAACCTATTGGTTTCATTGGGTGACAGGGCTTATATTTTACTTTTGGTCCTTTGAGATCAGCGGGAATATTCTGAGAAATCAGAAATAAATTATTGGTTTAGACTCATATTCTAGACAGGCTTTTAATTATTTGGACCCCATTTTGATTTATATCAGTCTTTGAATCGACTGCCTATTCGAAATTCGCAAAATTGCAGTATGTTTCCTCTGGCTTTCTTTGCCGGATCATTACAGGGTCACTGATGAGGCTTTATTATCCGAAACTACGTAGTATGACCCATTTTCTTTCTTACGAGTGTTTTCATTGCTCTTAAAGGAACTCATTTTTGATTTTTATTTGAGATGTCATTTCATCTCAATGTCGGGTAAAAGTCCCACAAACTTGGAAGCAACGTCTTCAAAATGACCTTTACAGTGTTGACGGGGACGTTAAACCTAAAATAAAAAAAAAAAAACAAAAAAAAATAAAAAAAAAATCACCCTTTGTGGTGTATATTCACCTCACTAAATAGAAAAACCCGAAGGAAATGGCCATCAGTAACTTTTTAAGAAGGGTTGCGCATAATTTACTCTGCCGTAATCAAGTTCGATTTTTACATCAAAATAATTATAGTTTGTATTTTGTTTTTAAAGTGTTTTCTGAGGTTTTTGTAACAATTAATAACCATTACATTGTGTTTTTTTGTTGTAAATTATTTTGCGACTTCATAGACTACTTTCCGGTCTAGTTCGCATGGCTGTAAGCACATGAAAATTAAGTGATAAACAGACTAACCCTGTATTTTTCCAGCTACTGATTTGTTTCCACTGATTGCAGTCCACCAGCTTTCCACGGCAAATCTGAACTCTCTTTAACGCAAGACATTTACTTTATTTTTCCATTGGTGTCAAAAATAAGCCTTGAAGAGTCTGCCACTGCACATATTCCATGGACATACTTTGTCAATACAAACAAAACAATGACTCAATAGTGGCGTTTACTTTTGTTTGCGAGACGTCATATGATTGGGGGAAAAAAAAACAGTAAGGAGCGTGATAGCTCAGTGGTTAGTGCACTTGCCTCTGATGCTAGAGGTCCCGGGTTCGATCCCCGGAAGCGGCAATAAAATTTCTCTGTCCGAACACACTCTGGGACAGTGGCATCATTTGTAGGGATGAATGCCATAAAGTGCACCGTCCTTCGGATCGGAGCGTTAACTGTAGGCCCCCTGTGCAGGGAGAACCATCCCCTGTGCAGGTTAAAGATCCTTACATGATTACTGTGTTGGTATTCATCCTGCAAAACCTGGAGTGTATGCAATGTTCACCTGCGGTAATGGTCAAATGTGACCTACGTAGTATCAGTTTTGTTTGATTTGAAGTTTGACGTCCCCGTCAACACTGTAAAGGCTATTTTGGAGACGTTGCTTCCAATTCTGTAGGACTTTTACCCGATATTGAGATGAAATAACATCTCATGCTCTGTCGCCCAAAAGGGTTCATAAGCATGGACGGTCCGACGTGCCTTGCTTGGCAGGCTTAGATCCTCTAAGCCGTTTACCAGTACTCGTGTACGGGTCGGTTTCAGCTCTGCGTGGAAGCATCATGCAACCCATCTATTTCTTCAAGCCCCGATGGGCGGGGGCTAACGCAGTATCAGTAGATAGATAGATAGATAGATAGAAAAAAAAACACTGCCATATTTATCCACCTAGTTATTGGTATGAACTAAAAGAGCAGGCACAACTGTAATGCCTGGCAGCGCACATTACTCTGTTAATAATCAGTCGCGCAGTCTCAGTTTCAATTTCTGTTTACCCACCTCAGTGAACAAATAGCCACCCACATTTAGGATCTTAGACTCAACAGGTCCGTACGCATGGGGTTAGAGAGAGAGAGAGAGAGAGAGAGAGAGAGAGAGAGAGAGAGAGAGAGAGAGAGAGAAAGAGAGAGAGAGAGAGAGAGAGAGAGAGAGAGAGAGAGAGAGAGATGAGAGAGAGAGAGAGAGAGAGAGAGAGAGAAAGGGAGGGAGAGAGAGAGAGAGAGAGACAGACAGACAGACAGACAGACAGACAGACAGAGAGAGAGAGAGAGAGAGAGAGAGAGAGAGAGAGAGAGAGAGAGAGAGAGAGAGAGAGAGAGAGAGAGAGAGAGAGAGAGAGAGAGAATCAAAATCGAGGCTCGAACTATGGATTCGAGGAGGGAGAATTGCATCAGTGTGCTTCGTCGTCCCAAATACTTCTCATTGTTAGTCTGTACAGTACATGATAGCCGCCCCCGCCGATCTTGGATTGAAGAAAAAGATTGTGCTGCATGATTTTTCCATGTAGAGCTGAAACGAATCGAACAAAATTAAGAGTATCCATATACATTTTTGAGTGATTCAACTATGATTACAAAGGCCTCCAGAGTGGAACTCTCATGGCAAGACGTAAAGTACAATAATGGAATGTATTTGATTGAGAAAAGCGTCTTGAGGAACACCGACATTCATTTCGAATTCTCCAATATGTAACCGACACAAACAAGGACCCGTCTCCGCGCGTTAGCAGACATCCAATGGACCAGTCGAACATTCCACTCCTCCACTTCAAATTTTCTCTGTGCCTCCTAAATTACTTTCCGAGACACTCAACCAAATGCCTTATCAAGGTCCACCAAAGCCACTATGTGGAAATGTAACTGCCATTTTGGCTTTCCGCTAGTGATGCTTCCATTACGGTCTAATTATTTCATGTTCGTGGTTCTTTCCCTTTTGTGTGTCTGATCGGAGGTGTTGGGTAATTGTATCGATTCCTGATCATTGCCATCACCGGAAAGTAAATGGATAACTTATCGCACCTCCCTCTCACAGTTTGCATAAACAGGCAATAGATAATTAAATAGCGTTTCCGGACAATATGGCATGAAAAAAAAAAACTTGTAAAAATTATAGAGAAAAATTAACTAGTAGTTTTTCTACTTTCCCTATAACGTTGGCAGGAACTGAAAGGGGAAAAAGGAAATTTGTATATATTCTTTTGCATCAGCATATGGATTTTTTTACCAATTTCAACCCATTTCATTAGGGGGTGTGGTAATAAATTGACCAAAAAGAAAGATAAAAATGTACAATAATGTTTCCAAGGTAAATTGATAACATATATCGGACATTGTTTGAACTTCTGCGACAATGTTAATGGCTTCATATCTTTTAAACATGAACAAATCGACAATATGGCAATATGATAACATGGATTTTTTGCACAATTTTTCACACCATAAAACCCATAAATGAAATTGTGTTTCATTTCAAATGAAATACTTTGATACATATCACATTAAGGAAGCAAAAGTAGGTGCAACAATAAAGGTATATCTAAATGCTTTTTAGCCATTTTTATTGGGGGTGGGGTACCTTTTTCTGCATTACTTCTTCCAGATGCCTGGTGACATGGTCAAATTTCACGCCTATTTCGTGTATCTAATATTATTACACAATATATGTGAAAATAAGAAAAATCTAAAGACGAAAAATGCATTCTTTTATCAAATATAGTGAAAATTGCATATCAAAACAGCAAAAAATGCAGAAAAAGTCATTTGTAAATAGGTGTTTCGACAAAAACCCGGGAAAGAGTTTGTCTTTCACAGCTAGGTACGCAAACATGACATTATCCTGCATTGTGTTTTTTTTAAACCAAACTTTGAAATATTGTTTTAAACAATTGTTATAGACAATTTGTCAATGACTGGGGTAATTATTGAAATATTCGATAATTTCGAAAACAGTACCCATCTATAAGGCGAAAAAGCTCGAAAAAAAGCATGGTATGCCTATACTTTTATACCGGCAAACGAATGCAGAGATTTCAAGCTACAAAATACAAGCAAATAAAAAAAATCTTAAGACAAATGAATTACTCCCCAACCTCCTTAAAAATATATATCTATTGGTCCCTGTTGTGATAGATCTCTGACCAGGCGCACTCCCATCGGGGCTTGAAGACATATATGGGCTGCATGATGCTTCCACACAGAGCTGAAACCGACCCGCCCACGAGTACTGGTAAACAGCTAAGAGGATCTGAGCCTGCCCAGGCAAAGCGGTGCGAGTCGGTCCGTCCATGCTTATAAACCCTATTGGTTTCATTGGGCGATGGGGCTTGAGATGTCATTTCGTCTCATGTCGGGTAAAAGTCACACAAAATTGGAAGCAACGTCTCCAAAATGACCTTTACAGTGTTGACGGGGAGGTTAAACCTTAAATCAGACAAGCAAACAAACATCTATGACCAGCCAGTATTTTTTTATGTTTTAATATGGATTTTTATCACGATCTGTGACACAACAGAAAAAAGTGACAAACGTGTTCATAGGTATCTGAATCCCTTGATTATGCCTAATTTAATATGTACATGCAAGCCGGATTTATACAGTAGAACTTCGATGGCTCGAACACCGATGGCTCGTTTACCATGGCTGAGTCTAACCCGTTTTTGAGTCCCCAAAGAATTCTACTACATAAGAAGTAGTGTGGGATAATTAAGGTGATTTTCAAATTTTGACTTGCAAATGAATGCTGTATGTACTCATTAGAATCGCCTCGATGAGGCGATTCTAATGAGTACACACAGCATTCATTTTATTATAAACCACCCAAAAGATGTCCCAAAATTAACCCCGTCATGCTTTCTGGCCGTAACTCTCAGTGGCTCGAACTACCCCTGTCTCGAGCATATTTTCGTGGTCCCAAAGGTGTTCGAGCCATTAAGTTCGACTAAATGTACATGCAAAAATAACCGTCCTGCATACTGACAAAAAAAAAATTTTTTCAAAAAATACTAAAAAATCAGTATGCGCGAAGATACTGTATAACTTACCAAATTTGTAGGGGTAAAATTTCAATGGTCAGAATTTATGGTAACACCAGATGTAGTAACGTCATATCATGAATTTGGTGTCTTTGAGGATTGACAAATGTTTCGGCTGATGCAATAAATCAACATCTTAACTTAATCCAACTATACCGGGTGTAAGCTCATATAATTTTCAACCCCTTAGGCCCACCAGATTTGCTAAATAATCACGTGTTAAATAGGTTAGGCTTCTATCTCACGAAACAGTACAAAGCGTGAGAATTTTGGGTGCATTAAATTTTTCGAAATCTCGTCTCCAATCCCGGACTATATAGGCATATTTTCGTAATTGGTTTTTATCATATGAACGTTGTCGTAAGAACCCAGTTTTTGCAATTTGTGAACAATGGCGTTCAGCCAGATAAGCCTTCGTATCAGCAGCCTGCCCAATATCATAATGTCAGATCGCTCATTGGATAGTACACTATCTTTTGTTTCCATTACGATATTAAACTCGTGCGACATATGGCTTTTTTCCAAATGATGGCCACTTTCCAGGTGAAAATCTGAAGTATTTTTCTTATTTGTACTGGTAACATAGGTCGTGGGTGCTCGTTAGAACCGCCTCGTCGGGGTGGTTCTAACGAGTACCCAGAACCTTTGTCTTTGAGCAGAAATTTGAAAAATAATATATATACCCCCAGTTTTCTCTATATTAAGTGGGCTTTGGGGTGTTAATTTCACGGACTTGTTCACGTGATGTCTTTTTATAGCATTTCAGTATTCTTACTTGTTTGTGTTTTGCCTTACCTGGTTGCAAATCTCGCAGACAGATTTCTAATGATAAAGCTTGTTGCAATTTAGCGGATTAAAAAAAATGAAACGCAGTTTTTCATTGGCTACATTGCATCAGGCGTGCAGGTAGCAACACAGCGTGCACTTTCACATTTGAATCGACGGGTCCAAATCGCGCTACGGAGATAACCGGGTTTTTCTTACGGACAATCACGATTAATTTACCGGTTTTTAATGACAGATTCAATCTTCATTTCTAGCTATCCTGCATGTTTTAAAGTAAGTCAGGCTTTCTTCCGGCTTTGACCGCCATAGAAATATGAGTCCGCACAAAATGTAGTCCGGTTTGGTGCAGTAATCAAAATTGTACAGTCGTAATTAGTTATCCTATAAGCGTAATACAAACTTTGAAGCAGACGACTTGACGATTTTATCTTACGATTCAGCATTTCATATGAATCAGCTACATCATGCGACGGGTTTGGCGAAGACTATATACCCAGATCAATGCGGCGTCTGCTCAGCAGTCTGCTCAGGTTTTACATGGTTTTCTATCAGTGCTGTCAATATTAAATCCTTAAAGACCAGCCCGCTGTTGGACCAGGTCAGCTGCAGACAAGAATATTAATGGGTTTTCTTTCTGACTTTCGAGGTCAAGTTTAGGTCAGTTATAACTTAGGTGTATATTGACTTTGCGTGGAGAAATTGGAAAGAAAGGCTGTACCTTTTAACCCTGGAATATGGTACAGATACTTAGTATAGGTCCTGGGATATAATTCTAGGTGTCATATTCAGCAGAATGGACTATCCCAACTTTAGTGATGGAAGATTGCACCCAAGAAACTCAAGGCAGTGAATAAATCAAAACAGTGACAACACTCATGCCAATTGTCTTTAAATGCAGGCTGGTTATGAGCGGGGACTTGGACGGATTCGTTTAAACTTAAGATGCTAGTAAATAATGCAACAAAAGTGTAGAACAAGATCAGCACCGTGTTCTGTGGCGTTTGATCTGAGTTTACATTGTTTGCCAGATCCAGCATTTAATTAATGTGCAGGTTTACAGATAAAACTTACATGTACCCAACACTGACAAACGACGCGGCTATGTTTGGGTTGATTGTTTGGCATTCAACCCAAAGTTGCTAATAGGAGAAGCGCTTCAGTGCTAACGTCTACGTGACTATCACTGACTTGTCAGAATAACCTTTTGTCTTGTAGAAAATAGCCGGAGTGAGATCGGAGTATTCCATAAGACTGAATAAGATTATCCTGGAATCATAGTGTGAGCTTTGCAAACAGTGTAGACCAAGATCAGACGCTGCAGAACACGTCTTTTTATCAAAATCTTCACTATTTGTTTGGGATTTTATAGTTAAATGAAACAGTTTAAATCTCAGCCCAGAACTATTACTCCAACCTACAGCCCACACTCTCAGTGCTTTGATTCTGAAACCAAACGATTGCATGATTACAACACGCTTATACAAAGGTTAAAACAATCAACCGTGACGTCTGGTTACCAGTCCGGCCACGTCGATCCTGTGCACCACCTTCACACCAGTACGGATAGAAACCACATGTTCCGGATCAAACTTTTGATGTGTAATGTAAGGTCGTGCCCAGAAAAGAATAAACTGAAATTTGTTCTAAAAAAGCATTAAGTGAGAGGGTATTGCAACATTTTTCATAAAAGAAGGATCGTAAGCGCGCCCCTGGACAGTTAGAAGCTGGTCGGAAAGCGGATGACGTTGACTCTGATTTTGGGTGCCACATGTGTGTGATCTATCGTCTATTGGTGCGACAACTTACTATAAACAGAAGACGCTAGTGGACGTCAACGTAGCGGAAGACCGATGTCAGTAGGCCAAGATCGTTTTAACCGTCAGACGCATATGCGAAATAGATTTCCGCCGGCAGATGCTACACTGTACCTGTAGATAAACAAGGGGTCTCAACTACCGACTAATAAGCACTGACACTGTTCGTCGCCCTTATGCGATGTACGTTTGACAGCTAGACCTCCCTAACGTGACCACAGTTAACGCGTCGACACAGTACGGAACACTTACGCTGGTGCACGAAATGCGTAAATTGGCGTCTAAGCGAATGACATTTGCGTTTTAGTGACAAATCGCACTTCAGCGTGAATCACGCCGATTTTCGTTTCCGGGTGTTTCGACGTATAGGTGTAAGGTTGGCCGAGGCGACGCGTGCGTAATAGAGCATGCCATATCGGGTGAAATAAACGTAATTGTGTGGCGAGCTATTGCGTGTAGTTAGCGAACGCAGCTTAGTGTCATTAAGAACATTCAAGACCATGGCTGAGACGTGAACTGAACAGCGAGACGTTACACCAATCAAGTGCTTCGGCCTCACATGGTTCCATTTATTTGTTTGGATATCTTATCCAGCAGGATAACGAGCGGGCTCATAGTGCTGTTCTTACTCAAAAATGTCTTCTAGCCAATGGAATTCATGTACTGGACTAGCCAACCTTTCTCCTCCAATCTCTTTCCCATAGAGTATCTTTTGGGAGAGGTATCCACAACCGTCCAGACAAAAACTGTTACTAATGGGCAGTAGCATTGTTAAAACTTGAATTTTAATGTTTGGTTTTGAAAACATAAATAGTTTCTTTCAAACATTTGAAACAGCGGATGGCGTTTCATAATACCACCGGTCTATAGACATCTGCAAACATATCATATATTGGAATTTGCAGAACTACCTTTCTAAATTTTAAGATCTTTTTAGAAAAGTTTTCTGTAAGTTTTCACAGTGTTATGATTTTCTCATAGAATCTGTCATTTCAGTGCCTTTGGCGCTTTGATTATTTGTGGTTGTCGCTCTCTTGAATTGCAGGAAATCAGCCTACCAATTACACGGCCTTCATCTTTCTGTGGGGAATCGTTTTGCAGGAGTTGTCCAGTGCACTAAAAGCAATAGAAACCTAAGCTTCAGGCACTGCCAAGGTTTATGAACTGCCCGAGGGCCAGTGGGACAGTCAGTAAACCCTGATAATGCATCACGTGACATGAAGACCCCCTATACCCCACTTTATATTGAGAAAACTGGTGATTAAGGGGGTATACATTATTTTTCTTATTTTGCCCCAAGACATAATTTGTGGGTACTCGTTAGAACCGCCTCAATGAGGCGGTTCTAACGAGCACCACAACCTATGTTTGCAGTATTTTCAAGCAAAATATCACGGATTTGCATCAGAAAAGTAGCCATTTTGGAGATGTGGAAAAATGCACGGGTGTGTTATCATAATGTGCCTTCAGCTTGTGTTATTATTGCTTAAATAAAAAACGCAAAACCCGAGGTCTGGGACGTCATGACAACTATCAGATGGTAATTCGGAGAAAATCCGTGGATCATTCATTCTGCAGCATTCAACGTCTTTTAACTCACCAGAGCCAAAGCATAGACACTTATCTGCATCGAGAGCATTTTCGACATCGCCTCTGAAACTACCAGGCCGGTTGAAACCAAATTACACGTTGAACCTTCATGCAAAATTTTTCGGTAGAAATTGTAACCAATTGCATCAAATTGATATTCATCACGAAAACACGCCTATATGATTCTGACCCCCTCGAACCCCACTTTTATATAGAAAGACTGGGGTTTGCAGGGGTAAACGTTATTTGTGTTATTTCTGCTCTGAAATATAGATTGTGGGTACACGTTAGTATCGCCTCATCGAGGCGGTTTTAACGATTACCCAAAATCTATATTCTGAGCAGAAATAACAAAAATATCACAATTTTTCATCTAAATATTTCGGGTTTTTTCGGCTGTAAAATTTACATTGTATTTGTATAGGCGTGTTTTCGTAATGTGCAAGCAGCTGGAAGAGAAAATATCAACTCCAAAGGTCCAGGTTACTTACCGACTTTTCTTTTGGATGCTTCAGTTTCAGAATGTTTAATTTGTATCTTCGTTTCTACTAAAATTGTTGGGCTGATTGAAACCAAATGAATTGTGGAACCTTTGTGGGACGAATTTTAGAGTTTTTAGTGGACTTGGAGTCACATAAACAAACAGCCACTAAGCTCACTCGTGAAAAAAAAAAACTCTGAAAATCTTCTTCACCGGAAACAATGATTGAAACTTTGTATGCAGCATCGGGGGCTCACGCTCCGTCAATTTTATTCAAATGATGACATTTAGTTGACCTCGACCTATTTTACGTCGAGGTCAAATTATGCTTCTTAGATATTTGTCTGGGAAATTGTAAAAATAGTGATTATAGCCTATGGCATCAGAGTTAATAATTGTAATCCACGGAATGGAAGTTTTTCAATTCGAAATTCGAGGTCATTCATTGACCTTCGACCGGGGTGGATCAGATTCTGTATTTTGTCTTCATCTCCTGTAAATCTGTTATACTGTTTGAAACCAAATTACACATGGAGCCTGTATGTTGTGGGTCATTGAAAGTTTGCTTACGGGATTGACGTGGTCAATATTAAATTTAATTACTAGCAGTATTGGTGTCTTGTTTGTACAGATGGCGTATTTGAAAATAAGTATAAGTTACTTATGGCTTTGTCGCATAAAATAAGATACTTATAGAATCTTATTTTCAATACATTTTCTATTGGTAGGCAAAACTGACATACAAAGATGCAGTAGAAAAGGGTTCTACGGCCATGTTACTTAAGGAAGATGATACGGCAGGTGACATTTTCCAATGCACACTGGGAAACCTCCCGCCAAAAACTGATGCTAAAATTAGCTTCTGTTATGTGATTGAACTACCACAGGAACCAGACGGAAAGATCAGGTTTACTCTTCCGACAGTTCTGAATCCTCGCTACTCACCAGGTAAACTTAAACGGAATAGATGCACTCTGGCATATTGTCTTACGTTTTGGATTATATTGTTTGTCAATCGACCCAAAGTAATAAAGCGTTTTAGGCTTTCACTGCTAAAGTCCACGTGTCTACATCAGGAAAACATGCCTATACAATGTTGACCCCCTTGAACCACACTTTTATATAGTTAAACTGGGGTTTACAGGGGTAAACCTTATTTTTCTTAATTCTGTTCTGAAATATGGATTGTGGGTACTCGTTAGAACCGCCTCGATGAGGCGGTTCTAACATATACCCACAATCTATATTTTGAGCTGTAATAAGAAAAACATCACAATTTTTCATCTAAAAATTGCTGTTTTTTTTTTACGATAAAAACGATGTATTTGAATAGGCGTGTTTTCATAATGATTACTAAGTAGAGAATCCAGCTAACAGTTATTTACAGAAAACATCTACGTTGAGGTCAGAATTTTTCGGAAGAGGGCTATTTATAGAATCTGAACTGAACTCGTGTTGGGTCTGGCAAACAGTGTAGACCCAGATCAGGCGCATCAGGATTTACTCTGATTGCTAACAATACGACGTGTCTGATAAGAGTATACTGTGTTATAGTATTAAACGAAACGTTATCCGTCTATGTCACCGCTCAGGATAATTTTGACCCCCTCGAACCCCACTTTTATATAGTGAAACTGGGTTCCTTTGTTTAGGTTTCCATTATGGTCTGGTCGCTTAATATTTGTGTTTCTTTCCCTTTGGTGTCGTTGATGGTGGAGTAAGTTAATTGTATCGATTCCTGATCTTTGTTTTACTTCTACTTTACAGGGGTAAACCTTATTTTATTTATTTCTGCTCTAAAATATAGAGTATGGGTACTCGTTAGAACCGCCTCAATGAGGCGGTTCTAACGAGTACCCACACTCTATATTTTGAGCAGAAATAAGAAAAATATCACACTTTTTCATCTTAAAATTTTCATTTTTCGGCGATAAGGGTGGCAATGTATTTGCATAGGCGTGTTTGCGTAACAATCGAAACACTCAGAAACAATCGACCCACAAGTGCTGTCAGTGCTTTGATTGCAAGACGGAAAAACTGTCAGTCACTCCCAGGTTGTTTTCTTTGACTTAAGCTCGTCAAAAGCAGGACAAGTGTAGGTGCCTCTTTAACCACAAACAAAGATGACGTAATCGTTGACCTTCATTCTATATTTAGCAACAGTCGGCTATTTTGGATTCTATTTACAGTAACTAATTTGCATATAAGCGACAAGGTGACTTAAATGAAAAAAAAGGAAAAGATAATTGATATTGTAAAAATGTCAATACTCCTTTGATTGTCTAGACCGTATTGATTTCAGACAAAAAAGTACAAACAAGAAAATCGGTTAATTGTCAATACCTCTTTTGCATCTTTAAAAAAGTTAACAAAAAAGGTCGACTGTTACTAAATATAAAAAAGTAGGTCATTAAGACAACCTTTTGGTTAAAAGTTACAAGGATCTTCTCTTAAAGGAAGGAATTTGCCCCTAGGAGCCAATTCCCCATTGAAGCCAATCACGACTTTGTCGTCTACTTTTGCCATCTACCGGTTACCTTAAAAGTAATATTGGGCAAAAAGACTGATTGTGGACCCAGATCAGAAGCAAATTGATCTGGGCCGACACTGTTTGTCTGTATGCAAAAAATGTTTTTAAACAGTCTGCAAAAAAAAAGTTTTTCTCGGCGTCTTAAGTGTTAAGAACAGACCCCCATTAAACTGTTTTCGAAAGTGTTTCCTCCCACGATGGTGTATTTATTCATTTTTATTAAATTATATTGAAAAAGATCTTTTCTTGCCCTAAAGTTGTTTCGGCCATATTTTTATCTATATCTGTACTGCATCACACCTCGCAGGGATTATGTACAGGTGCGCGTCAGTGCACTGTTAGTAGAAACGTTTCGCAAATAGAAAATTTCTATGAGGGTAAAATAGTAATAATAATAGGGTTAAAATTTTAACGATGAGTCTTTTCTAACGAGTACCCACAAGTTATACTTTAGAGCAGAAATAAGAAAAATAAGGTCTACCCCGCCCTGTAAACCCTGGTCTTATTATATAAACGTGGGGTTCAAGGGGGTCAAAATTATATAGGTGTGTTTTCGTGATGAAGAATAGACACCGAGGTAGCCAAACGAACATTAAATGAAAATGTGATTGTTTGAATTGAGGTTTAACGTCCCCATGAACACTGTATAGGTCATTTTGGAGACGTTGCTTCCGATTGTTTGGAACATTTACCCGACGTTGAGATGAAATGACATCACAAGCCCTGTCGCCCTATGATACCAATAGGGTTTATAAGCCCCCCCCCCCCCTCCGCTGACCGTTCCAAGGCGGTTCTTCTGTCGCGGTTTATTTTTGTTATGGTTTGTCTTTGAGTGTTTGTGTCGCTTATATTATTTTATTTTGGATAGCCTATTTGCCATTTTGTGGGAAAGTAACTGTCCTTTTGGCTTTCCGCTATTGCTGTTTCCATTAGGTCTGTTGTTTCATTTTTGTGTTTCTTTCCCTTTAGTGTCTCTGATGGGAGCTGTGGGTTGATTGTATCGATTCCTGGTCATTGCCTCCACTTCTTTTTTTATAAGCATGTACGGTCCGACTCGCGCCGCTTTTCCTCGGCAGGCTTAGATCCTCTAAGCGGTATACCAGTACTTGTGTGCGGTCGGATTCAGCTCTTTGTGGAAGCATCATGCAGCCCATATATTTCTTCAAGCCCCGATTGGTTGGGCCTTAATTAATTGAAGAATGCTAAGACAGTTGTATAAACCGCAGGGAACTGAGAGCCCCGTAAAGTCGCCAACCCATCTCCGGGTAATCATAACTGGGCGTTACCTGACGGTACGTCTTGGCGGTTTCGTTTGTTGGTGCTGTTCAATTTGAAATATTTTCATTCTGACATTTCTTTCTGCCATATTATCTAGTTCAGTAAAGGTAACATTTCGAGAAAGAGGTTCTACCGCGGCTTTTCTTGTTTGATTTGTTTTGGTTGTTCAGTTATGTTTGTTCGTCTATTCCCACCACGTGAACAAGTCCGTGAAATGAACAGCCCCTTTACCCCACTTTATATAGAGAAAACTTTTTTTGGGGTGTCGGGGTGGTATACCATATTTCTCTTATCTCTGCTGCAAGACATAGGCTGTGAGTGCTCATTAGAATCGATTTATTCTATCGAGCATTCACAACCTATGCTTGCAGTATGTTAAATTAGAAAAAAATATCAGGGCTTTTCTTCAGAAAAGTAGCCATTTTGGTTATGTGAAAAATGCACTATGTCGCACGGTTGTGTTGTCTTAATGCCTATGGTATTAGGATAAGCAATTTTCTGACACAATCAGTTCCTGTAGTATCTTTGACTCATTTTATTTGACCAAATTCATCATAAAAAGCACCAGGTCCTTTGCAATTTTGACGCTTAAAACCTCACTTTTATATTGTAAAACTGGGGTGTACAGGGCATATTGCTGCTAAAATATAGGTTATGGGTAGTCCTTAAAACCGTCAACTGAAGCGGTTCTAAAGAGTACCTACAATTTATGTTTAGAGCAGAAATATGAGAAAAAAATCTTTTTTTTATCGAATTTTTATTTCATTTTTGGTGCCTTTCTCAATATATTTGAATCGGCGTCTTTTCATAATGTGGATAGATTGTCTCTTCAGATGCTGGTGGAGTGGTGGCAGCAGAAGGGGCCACATACGCAGCCCCTGCCAGTATTCCGTACAAGTTCAGTATGACTGGTAGTGTCAGAGGGTATCATAAAGTCTTGTCAGTGACGTCAAAACATGATAAACTGAAGGTGAAACCAGCAGGAGAAAAATTGACTTCGGTAAGCAATCTCACAGATGTTGTTGCTCAAATAATTGTTTGCTTAAAAAGGCTCATAAGTGGCCAACACATTAGCTGTTAAAGCATGGATAAAATATAATAACTCTAAATGGTCAAAACATTAGCTGTTTTAACATTGATAATATCTAATACACGTAATTGGTCAGAACATGAGTTGTTTTAACACGGATAATATTTAATATTCGTAAGTGGTCAAATCATTAGCTGTTTTAACATTTATAATATCGAATACTCGTAAGTAGTCAGATCATTATCTGTTTAACACGGATAATGGCTAATACTCATAAGTGGTCAGAACATCAGCTGTTCAAGCATGGATAAAATATAATACTCCTAAGTGGTCAAAACATTAGCTATTTTTACATCGATAATATCTAATACTTAAAAGTGGTCAAAACATTAGCAGTTGACGCATGGATAAAAATTTAAAACTCCTAAGAGGTCAAAATATTAGCTGTTTTAACATTGATAATATCTAATACTCGTAAGCGGTCAAAACATTAGCTGTTTTAACATGGATAATATCTAATACTCGTAAGCGGTCAAAACATTAGCTGTTTTAACATGGATAATATCTAATACTCGTAAGTGGTAAAATCGTTAGCTGTTTTAACATGGATAATATCTAATACTCGTATGTGATCAAAACATTAGCTGTTTTAGCATGGATAATGTCTAAGTGGTCAGAGCATTAGCAGCTGTTGTAGCATGGTTAATATCTAATATAAGTACATGTAACTGGTAAAAACATTGGTTATTTAGCATTGATAATATCTAATAGTCGTAAATGGCCTAAATATTTGATATTTTAGCATAGATAATGTCTAATACTCTCAAGTGATCAAAACATAGCTGTTTTAGCATAGATAGTATATGATACTCGTAAGTGATGAAAACATAGCCGTTTAGCCTGAATAATATCTGATACTCGCAATGATCAAAACATAGCTGTTTTAGCATGAATGATACCTTATACTCGCAAGTGACCAAAACATAGCTGTTGTAGCATGGATAATATCTGATACTCGCAAGTGATCAAAACATAGCTGTTATAGCATGGGTAATATATAATACTCACAAGTGATCAAAACATAGCTGTTTTAGCATTAATAATATATAGTACTCACAAGTGATCAAAACATGGCTGTTTTAGCATCGATAATATCTGATGCTCGTAAGTGGCCATAAATTAGCTGCTTTAGCATACAAAAAAATCTAAAACTCGTTTGCGGCCACAACATTAGCTGTTTTAGCATGGATAATATCTGATACTCGTAAGTGATTAAACATTGCCGTTTTAATATGTAACTGGTAAAAACACTGGTTATTTTAGCAGTGATAATATCTAATAGTCGTAAATGGTCTAAACATTCGCTGTTATAGCATGGATAATATCTAATACTCGCAAGTCATCAAAACATAGCTATTATAGCATGAATAATATGTAATAATCGCAAATGATCAAAATATAGCACGGAAAATATCAGATAGTCGTAATTGGCCACAAATTAGCTTGTTTAGCATGCAAACTATCTAAACTCGTTAGCGGTAAAATTATTAGCTGTTTTAGCATTGATAATGTCTAATACTCGGGCAGTTTTGCAGAGAGAAAAATATGTGAATACGAGGTCCGTACCTCCAAAGTCAAATTCCTACTTAGAGGGCAAAGGTTAAGAAAAAGGTCCGATACTTAAACACGGTCAACAACTTTCTTATTTCTGAATGGATTTTGAAATTAATTGGCAGAACTGTTAACCATCATAAAAAGGTATATCGTGCGCAAGACGCAGGTTTGTACATCAAAGGTTAAGGTCATACTCAGAGGTCATACCCCTCTTTTTCTTTTGTCCGGTTATTCTGAAAGGTTTGGAAATTATTTGGTAGAAATTTTAAACACCATGAGTCGATGTGTCCTGCGCAAGACCCAGGTTGGTATGTCCAAGATCAAGGTCATATGTAGAGGTCAAAGGTAGAAGAAAAGTGCCTTTTTATTGTGTCCGCTCAATGTCTCTGTTGTTCCTGGATGGATTTGGAAATAACTTGGCAGAAATTTTAACCATTATTAAACAATTTGTTGAATGCGAGCCCTATGTCAGTTCCTATAAGGTCAAGGTCCTGCTGAGCGGTCAAATGTCAAATACTACCATTAACATACTTTCAGGCTTGGGCATCCGTGTCCTGTGGACGCATTTCTAGTCAAATTAGGAATCGATTGTGTTCATTGATAAATTGATTGCTGAGAGTTTATAAATAGAAACCTTTACAGCCATTACGCAAACACGCCTATACAAATACATTACCATCTTTATCGTGGAAAAAAATGAAAATTTTATGATGAAAAATTGTGATATTTTTCTCATTTCTGTTCCAAATATAGATTGTGTGCACTCGTTAGAACCGCCTCATCAAGGCGGTTCTAACGAGTACCCACAATCTATATTTTAGAGCAGAAATAAGAAAAAATAAGATATACCCCCGGAAACCCCAGTTTTACTATATAAAAGTGGCGTTCAGGGGGTTAAAATTATGAAAGTGACGTTCAAGGGGTTTAAATTATATAGGCGTGTTTTCGTGATGGAATGTGACATTGATATTGACATTTAATATGTTCTATTGGAAGGTTAAGTCCATATCACTGCATGTTACGTGGGGCTGTATTATTGAACGTAAGTGTACCTTATTGTAATGTTATGGATTATAATTAATTCAAATATGAAATTCTGGTCAGAGGTTGCTGCGAAATTAACCATTAAGACAAATATTCGCTATAAGATTTTAAGATAAAGATGCCAAAACTAACACAGAGATAACAGCAATTCTTCTTCTCTTCTTTGGAACAGGATAGCTAATGGTCCAGTGCCAGTGCCACCGGTCTTGTCTACGCACAGAGAAAAAAGATCTACCGGTGCTGCGGCACTTGGTTATATATTACAAAGACTGATATTGCATATTGCCTTGTGTTTCAGATTTCATTAGCAGAGCACTTCAATTTTGACCATGACCTGAGTTTCCTTGTGGAATATAAAAACTGTTACACCCCACAAGTTGTTCTGGAAATGGGCGATTCAAATGCAGGTACGAAATAGATGTGATTTATGGCGGTGATTAGAATACATCATTCATATGGGATAATAATATATTTTGAACCCATTTTAAAGTGGGTCAAAAGTTAGGCCGCATTCTCTTAAAATTATACAGGGCAGTGTTTTTGGTACCCAATGCTCTGTCTCTGGTCGGGACCAACGGAGTCTAACTGTTGGTTTTCTTTTGCTCCAGAATTATAGTTATTTATATATATGCTGCCGAGACCTCAGAGTTGTTTCATCTCTGTAATTGTTTGATATTTATGTTATCAGAGACGCATCTCTAATGAGGTAGAAAAATAGAAGTGAAGGCAATGATCAGGAATCGATACAATTAACCAACAACCTCCACCAGAGACACTAAAGGGTAAGGAACATGAAACAATGAACCGTTAAGGACACATCACTAGCGGAAAGCCAAAAGGACAGTTACTTTCCCACAGAATGGCCAATTGGCTATCCAAAAAAATAATATACGCGACACAAACACTCAAACACAAAACCATAACAAAAATAAACCGCGTCAGGAGAACCGCCTTCGAACGGTCAGTGAAACGAATTCCATTGGGGTGTGCTTAAATCGATTTTACATGGCCACAATCACCCTTACTTTCGTCACGATTTAGACAAATACTTTGATCAGTCCTTATGAAGGCCTCCTAACTCATCAGCGCAACATCTCCGTGAACACAAAAATCAAACAAACACAGAGATGTAACAACGGTGAGGACTCTGACACCAAGAAACCACTGAAATGCTGGAGCAAAAGAAAACCAACAGTTAGACTCCAATGGGCCCGACATGCATGCGGTCTGAAGCCTACATACGGACTGAACAAATTATTTGTCTAAACCACGACAGAAGTAAGGGCGAGAACATAGGCCGGGTAGAATCGATTTAAGTCCCCCAACCTAACCAGTGAAATATCTTTGCTGACCATTTCAAGGCGGTTCTTCTGTCCTCTTGTCGCGGTTTATTTTTGTTTTAGTTAGTCTTTGCAAGTGTGTATTGCTTATATCTTTCAGGCTTGTCGCTGTGCCAATCGTGGTTTAACTAATGATTTTCTTTAGCTCTGGCAAACATTGTAAGGGGTATCGGTTTTGCTTCATTGCAGTGTTTGAATTTTATTTATGATTCTGTGATGATGCATTGATTGAGTTAGAAAATCATTATGCAAACAGAATATTTAATGTTTATTGTTGGGAACCACACCCTAACCTAGGGAGAAGATTCGGCTGGTAAAAGATCTTTAAGCCCCTCAGTGGCATATGCTGCTGACCGTTCTAAGGCGGTTGTTTTGGTGTTGGTCTTTTGCTGTTATTTTTGTTGTATGTCTGTGAATTTGTTGTGAGTTGTTGTTTAGTGTTTCTAATGGTCTAATTACCCCTTGTTGGGAAGAGAGGGCTGATTGTTCCATTTAATAAACACTCGTAATTGTTCTTGTTTTGTGTATGTTTCCTCTTCCTCTTGGTGTCGAGAGTAGGTTACGTCTTGTGATTTTGGCGCTGCCTGTGTCTTTCTTTTACATTTTTATAACTTTTTAATTTTGGGCAGCTTTTTGGCCTTTTTGTGGGACAATACTTTTCTTTTGGCTCTCCGCTAGTGATGTTTTCATTAGGGTTTAGTTCTTTCATGTTTGTGTTTCTTTCCCTTTTGTGTCTGATTGCAAGTGTGGGGTAATTTATCGATTCCTGATTATTGCCTTCACTTCTGTTTTTAAAAGGCCGGATCTCAGCACACGCTGGAAATGATTCTTTAATTCTTTAATATAATCATACAGTATGTATACGTTTTATTACATTACACTAATTTCCTGTGACAGGGCTATTGTTGGGATTTGGGGACAATAATCAGAGGTAACTCAGGTTGAAGGCTTTCGACAAATTGCTTTGAAATGTTCATACATGTAGCATTATAATCACCTGCCACAACTATTTTTTATTTGGAAAAGAATCAAGTTAAGCTTCATGTAAGGGTTGTTCGGAAACTTTTCCTTTGTTAACATTAAGATATCAAATTCATGCGACATAGTGTATTTTTCACATCTCCAAAATCACTGCTTTTCAATCCGTGATATTTTTGTTATTTGTATTTCAAAATATGTTGTTGGTGCTCGTTAGAACCACATCATTGAGACGGTTCTAAAGAGTACCCACAACCTGTATTTTGGTACAGAAATGAGAATAAATAATGAATATTCCCATAAAAAAACAGTTTTCTCTATATAAAGTGGGGTTTACGGGGTCTTCGTTTCACGGACGGACTTGTTCACATGATGATGTAAAATGCAATGTACGTTAAAGTCGGATAAATGCTATCCGGTGGCATCCTTGTTTCAAGCTTCTATTAAATAAAGGCTTATTGAAATTTCCTTTATATGATAGTTCTAATGCCGAGTAATGCGTACACACATCATTCTGTTTCAAGATAAAAGGGGAAACAAACTCCTTTAATTATGTGCCCTTGAGATGAGGGATTAAATCCACTGGGACGCAAGCATATGTTTTAGTCAGTCTTGATAAATTAAACATCAGTACTCCAGTCAAAGACAGCACTGGATATAATTTTCCTTGTTCTGATCTCTTTCAGGCGGTATAATGCAAGAAGATATGTTAATGGTAAATTTCTATCCTAAACTTAAGGAGACAGCATCTGCCACTGCAACAGGAGAATACATATTTGTCATTGACAGATCAGGTAACTCCATCATAGCTACGGAGAGAATTAGCGATAATTGTCTTGAGTCCATTTAGGCCATAAATCGGCGGTTTTAGGGTCAGAAATTTTGTTCTACGGCGACGCAAAACGGAGCCATAAAACGGAATTTGCAACCGTAAAATCGACGATTAACCTCCCCAAATGTCAATTTTCTATACATGATCCCCATTCTAATGCACTTGTTCAGTAGTTTTGTTAAAATAATATTTTTTTGATGAAGGCGATATGCGCTATGAGCTGCGTTAAACCAAACCTTAGCCAATGAAAAGCGAAGTAACAATATGTCGTCGGGTTTCAGATATACTGTCCCAAATAACTGACGTTAACCAATCAGACGTCGCGCTACATAACCAAGTGCATTTGAATTAGAAATATATGTAATTTGGTACCCGTAATATTGCCTTTTATGTTGGTGGTACTTTATAATCGTAGCCACGCCATAATCAATAAAAGAAATAAAAGAAGACAACCCCTCCCCAGTCACTGAAAAAGCCATTTGTCATGAAATTGCACAGAATCTATAATATTTAGGACAAATTTTCGCAGCCATTCTGTTGAATCAAAGCCTTTCTTGTCTGCCTTTGAAATCCGTATTAACTGTTGATATAGAGCACCAAACCGACCGTCTCCATGCCGATCTTATTCTTTTTGTATAGACGCATAGCTCAGATACCTTTCTATGGAGCAAGCAATTTGATAATGGATAAATATTCACGGGAGACAACACATTCAGGGATCTGGAGCCCTCATTCCTACTTTATCACAGCCTTTTATTGAATTTAATTGCTATCCAACTTGATGACACCATGCTGAGCAAGGAGTCCTCCACGCCAGCCAAGCAACGAGCTAAATGTGTAAACCGCGGTGGAAGATGGTGGTGAAGGTTGGGGTCCTATAAGACCTTATAACGTACCCCTGCTCCCAACCAAACACTGGGTAGTTATACCACCACCCACGTATACGATGGACTTTGATCAAATGTTGCATATGAATTGATATTGACGTCCTCTAGCTTGGGATTGTAACACAACATTTTGTGACGAGTTACAACAGAGTTATGACCCTTGATTGACGTAGAAAAATCGTATCCGCATAATATTTTGACAATAAAATTGATGGCATTTTATCATATTTGGCATGTGAATTTATGTTGACTAGGTGTAGCTTGGGATTGTTACACGGTATTCCGTGTTGATTTCCAGCAGAGATTGACCGGCCCGATAGCTCAGTTGGTAGAGTGTCCGCTCCGGGGAACGGGAGGTCACGGGTTCGATCCCAGGCCGCGACATACCAAAGTCGTTAACAATGGTACTAGCTGCTACTCGCTTGGCACTCAGATTTACGGGGTAGAGCTAGCACTGGTCGACCCAGTGTCAGGATAATGTGACTGGGTGTGATATTATGTAATGTGTCTGGGACATGATACTTCAGTGAGGCAGCACTATAAAAGTGAGCATTGAGCTCCCTGTCGCAACCAGACACCGTCGTGATATGACTGAAAAAGAAAAATTGTTGAAAGCGAAGTTAAACCCGAATTCACACACACACACACACACACACACACACACACACACACACACACACACACACACACACACACACACACACACACACACACACACAAATTCAAGCAGGTGTATAAACTAAAGGCCACAATCCAAGAACGCAGCCGTCTCAAGTTTCCAATAGAAAGTGACAAGGAGGCACACAAAAACAGACGAAACATGAACCAACGGCAAAAAGCCAAATAACAATTAAGACACTGCAAAAGAACGACCGCATTGGGACGGTCAGTAGTAAAGCAGAAGTAAAACAAAGATCAGGAATCGATACAATTAACTTACTCCACCCATCAAAGACACCAAAGGGAAAGAAACACAAAAACGAAGCGACCAGACCATAATGAAAACTTAAACAAAGGAAGGCCATAAGGACAGTTACTTTCACTCAAAAATGGCCAAATGGCCATCCAAAATAAAAAGACACAAGTGATACACACAGTAAGTAACAAACAACAACATACATAAACCGCCACAGTAGAACCGCCTTGGAACGGTCAGTGGAAAAACTTATTTGGGGGTATCGAGGATTGTGGCCACGTAAAATCGATTTAAGCCCACAGTGGAATTAGTTTCACTGACCTTTCCAAGGCGGTTCTTCTGTCGCGGTTTATTTTTTAATGGTTTGTCTTTGAGTGTTTGTATCGCTTAATATAATTTCATTTTGGATAGCCAATTGGCCATTTTGTGGGAAAGTAACTCTTTTTGGCTTTCTGCTATCTCTGATGAGAGCTGTGGGTTAATTGAATCGATTCCTGATCATTGCCTTCGCTTCTGTTTTTCAATTCCGGAGTTAATGAAATTTCAACCCTCGCCCTCAGTTCCAGTACAGTATCAAACAAAATGACAATAACAAACCGATCCACATAGAGGCTTTCTATCTCATCAGTGAGTCATGATAAAATACATGGTAAAATGCTTATGTATTATAGATTAACATTATCATGAATCAGGGTTGAAGTGACTGTCAATTATATTATTAAATCATGGACGCCACTCTATGCTTTCATTTTTAAGTTCATTACCCGTTTCTGTTTTACGTCTTCTGGACACCGAGGCGAATAAATTCTACGATAGTTCTCATCAGTTATATGATGCGGCTCTCTTAACTAGAGGCTTAACTCAGCATACTCTCCGTCCTTACATTGATTCTGAAATTAATCATAAACGTCATTTCTTCAAAATATCCTTCATTAATAAGGGTATGGATTTTATAGATTTGCCCAGTATCTTCCGTGAGAGATCGGTGCTTTCTTCCATTCCTGCTTATTTTCAAAATACGGAAACACCTATAATTTGCTATAAATATAACAAACCTGTTAGATCTATCATTTTTAATTTCAATAAACTTGTTTCAGATCTTGATATTGATACTAATACTCCTGATTCATGTGATTGTAAAAACTCAAAGTATTGCTATCCTGCTGCTGGTCATGTAATTACTGGCAATTTGAAAATTATTCCTGATTCTAGGATAAGGAATATAATTTCTAAAGGACCGAAATATCGGTTTCCTTCTAAAATTGATTTCAGAAAATGTAGAGATGAAATCGGTGCTTCCTTGAATGAATTCGGTAATCGATGGTGTAAGCGAGAGTATGTTGAGTATAAAGCCCTAAAGGACTGGAAACTTAGCATTTTAAGACTAGTGAATAAACGCATTTCTTTCTATTCTCAAAATACTAACTTATTACCTCCTAAGCCCAAGACGTCTTTACGTCATCTTAAACTAGGTATTCAAGAATTTCATAAGAAGTTTGTTTTGGCCCCTGCAGACAAGGCCGCTAACAACGTCGTCGTTGTGTGACGGCTCCACTATGTTAATACGCTTAAGCAGGAGCTTGGTGGTACTAAGGCCTATGAACTTCAGCCTTTGGCTGAAGAGAGAGCTATAGTAGATAAACATGTTTGTCTTTCAGCCACCAAGTTTGCTGTGTGTGTTAACAAAGGCCAAGACAAGCTTCCTACGCTATACTGGTTACCAAAACTTCATAAAAAACCTTACAAAGCACGGTTTATTGCAAATTCTAGTTCTTGCACTACCACTGAACTTTCTAAATTATTAACTTCCTGTCTTACTGCTATTAAAACGCATGTAATTAAATATTGTGATAAAGTCTTTGAAAGATCAGGAAGGACTCTGTTTTGGTCTATAAAAAATTCGAATGAGGTTTTAAATAAATTGAAATCTAGACAGTTTCGTGCTTCTAGTCTGTCTACCTACGATGTTTCCACTCTTTACACTACACTTCCTCATAATCTTATAAAAGAAAAGCTTAATGATTTAATTGAATGGGCTTTTCACAGAGAAGATTCTCTCTATCTTGCATGTAATGTCAGAAATGCATTTTTCACTTCTAAAGAGCATAAGAATTATACACTTTGGTCATGTCAGAAAGTGTGTGATGCCCTCACCTTTCTACTTGACAATATTTATATTAGATTCGGTACTAAGTTATTTAGACAAGTTGTTGGTATTCCGATGGGTACTAATTGCGCACCTCTTGTGGCTGATCTGTTCTTGTATTGTTATGAAAGAGACTTCATTTTGTCGCTTTCCATTGATAACCAATCTGAAATTATTGAAGCTTTTAGCTCTACTTCTAGATATTTAGATGATTTATTAAATATTGATAATACCTATTTTGATGGTTTGATCAGTCAGATTTACCCCCTAGAACTTCAGTTAAATAAAGCAAATTCTTCTGATACCGAGGCCCCGTTTTTGGATTTACATCTATCTATTGTAGATGGATTTGTTTCGTGCAAAATTTATGATAAACGCGATGACTTTGATTTTGAGATTGTAAATTTTCCTCTTTTGGATGGTGATGTTCCTCGTGCGCCATCCTATGGCGTTTATATTTCGCAATTAATTCGATTTGCTAGAGTGTGTAGTCATGTAACTGACTTCAACACTCGTAATAAATTATTAACGGCTAAACTTCTTAATCAGGGTTATCGGTACCATAAACTACGCAAAGCCTTTTCAAAATTTTATAGACGCCATTCTGATTTAATTTCAAAATTCAATATTGGACTTAAATCTCTTCTGCTACAAGGTCTATCGGAACCCGAATTTTATGGTGACTTAGTATATAAATTCAGAAAAATATATAACCGCAATGACTTCAGCACCCAATTTCGTAAAATCATTCTTCGATATAAAAAGATTGGGTACAACATGGATATTATACGACAGACTGCATGCATGGTAGTTAACCCAATCACGGTTGGCAACTTTGCTTCCCTCTTTAATTGCACGCCGGTGGGTCAGGCCTCAGATTCTATGACGGCTCCAACGTAAAGGCTTATTGAAAATTAAAGAGATAATGTTGGTTGGTGCCTGATGCTCTGTCTCTGGTCAGGCTCATCGGAGTCTAACTGTTGGTTTTCTTTTGCTCCAGCATTTCAGTGGTTTCTTGCTGTCGAGTCCTCACCGTTGTCTCACCTCTGTGGTTCTTTGATTTCTGTGTTCACGGAGATGTTGCACTGATGAGTTAGGAGGCCTTCATGCGGCTGAACAAATTATTTGTCTAAATCGCGACGGAAGTAAGGGCGAGGATTGTGGCCACGTAAAATCGATTTAAGCCCCCCAGTGGAAATCTTCCACTGACCGTTCCAAGACGGCTCTTCTGTGGCGATTAATTTATGTTGTTGTTTGTTACTTACTGTGTGTATCACTTGTGTCTTTTAATTTTGGATGGCCATATGGCCATTTTGTGGGAAAGTAACTGTCCATATGGCCTTCCTTTGTTTAGGTTTCCATTATGGTCTGGTCGCTTAATGTTTGTATTTCTTTCCCTTTGGTGTCTTTTATGGATGGAGTAAGTTAATTGTATCAATTCCTGATCTTTGTTTTACTTCTACTTTGAGAACTTAACAACAATCCGACGTCAGGGCAGAAGAAAACCAAAAGTAAGATCACGCAGGGTCGAACCCAGAATATATTCGGCTCCACCATTCCCGAATTCAAAGGATTTAGGGTGAGACCTTCATCAAAGAGCCCGGGGTTCGGCCCACCGCCTTGCAACCAATGGGCGAAGCAAAGGTGTCCACTTTAAAAGAGTCAACAACCAAACACGCAGTCTGTCGCATAATATCCATGCTATAACCACTTTTCTTGTATTATTTTGTTTGTTTGTATTGGAGTTTTACGGCCCAGTCAACACTTTTTAGGTCATTTTTGAGCCGGTCAGTTTACTTATCACCACTTTCCTGGGCAGGCTTAAACGTAAGCGGTTAACCAGTACAGTGCATATTCTTTCGCCAGAAACTGACAACTGCACTTCTTGAATCAGCGGAAGGGAGAGAATGACCGTAGAAAAGATTTCATGATCAATCTCCACGAAAGAGTGTTGCCGACCCCGGCGGGAGTCGAACCCGCGTCCTCCTGATCACCAGTCAGACGCGCATCCGACTGAGCCACCGAGGCCGGCTTTCTACGCTATACTGGTTACCAAAACTTCATAAAAAACCTTACAAAGCACGGTTTATTGCAAATTCTAGTTCTTGCACTACCACTGAACTTTCTAAATTATTAACTTCTTGTCTTACTGCTATTAAAACGCATGTAATTAAATATTGTGATAAAGTCTTTCAAAGATCAGGAAGAAATCTGTTTTGGTCTATAAAAAATTCGAATGAGGTTTTAAATAAATTGAAATCTAGACATTTTCGTGCTTCAAGTCTGTCTACCTACGATTTTTCCACTCTTTACACTACACTTCCTCATAATCTTATAAAAGAAAAGCTTAATGATTTAATTGAATGGGCTTTTCACAGAGAAGATTCTCTCTATCTTGCATGTAATGTCAGAAATGCATTTTTCACTTCTAAAGAGCATAAGAATTATACACTTTGGTCATGTCAGAAAGTGTGTGATGCCCTCACCTTTCTACTTGACAATATTTATATTAGATTCGGTACTAAGTTATTTAGACAAATTGTGGGTATTCCGATGGGTACTAATTGCGCACCCCTTGTGGCTGATCTGTTCTTGTATTGTTATGAAAGAGACTTCATTTTGTCGCTTTCCATTGAAAACCAATCTGAAATTATTGAAGCTTTTAGCTCTACTTCTAGATATTTAGATGATTTATTAAATATTGATAATACCTATTTTGATGGTTTGATCAGAAAGATTTACCCCCTAGAACTTCAGTTAAATAAAGCAAATTCTTCTGATACCGAGGCCCCGTTTTTGGATTTACATCTATCTATTGTAGATGGATTTGTTTCGTGCAAAATTATGATAAACGCGATGACTTTGATTTTGAGATTGTAAATTTTCCTTTTTTGGATGGTGATGTTCCTCGTGCGCCATCCTATGGCGTTTATATTTCGCAATTAATTCGATTTGCTAGAGTGTGTAGTCATGTTACTGACTTCAACACTCGTAATAAATTATAAACGGCTAAACTTCTTAATCAGGGTTATCGGTACCATAAACTACGCAAAGCCTTTTCAAAATTTTATAGACGCCATTCTGATTTAATTTCAAAATTCAATATTGGACTTAAATCTCTTCTGCAACAAGGTCTATTGGAACCCGAATTTTATGGTGACTTAGTATATAAATTCAGAAAAATATATAACCGTAATGACTTCAGCACCCAATTTCGTAAAATCATTCTGCGATATAAAAAGATTGGGGTCAACATGGATATTATACGACAGACTGCATGCATGGTAGTTAACCCAATCACGGTTAGCAACTTTGCTTCCCTCTTTAATTGCACGCCGGTGGGTCAGGCCTCAGATTCTATGACGGCTCCAACGTAAAGGCTTATTGAGAATTAGAGAGATAATGTCGGCTGGTGCCTGATGCTCTGTCTCTGGTCGGGCTCATCGGAGTCTAACTGTTGGTTTTCTTTTGCTCCAGCATTTCAGTGGTTTCTTGCTGTCGAGTCCTCACCGTTGTCTCACCTCTGTGGTTCTTTGATTTTTGTGTTCACGGAGATGTTGCACTGATGAGTTAGGAGGCCTTCATGCGGACTGAACAAATTATTTGTCTAAATCGCGACGGAAGTAAGGGCGAGGATTGTGGCCACGTAAAATCGATTTAAGCCCCCCCCCTGTGGAAATCTTCCACTGACCGTTCCAAGGCGGCTCTTCTGTGGCGATTTATTTATGTTGTTGTTTGTTACTTACTGTGTGTATCACTTGTGTCTTTGTAGACCAGAGACAGGGCATCAGACACCAACCAACATAACATAAAATTAGATTATCTCTAATTCTCAGTTAGCCATCAACAGTCATCAACATGTAATCAAGCTCTAGCATTACGAATAAGCTATGGCATATAAACCCCAGCCTAAGGGATGTCACCATCCCTTGAATTACAAATTCGTTGCCACATAAAATCATGCGAAAACATTGATAGATTTTTATCAAATTTGGCACGTGAATTAATGTTGTAGCTTGGGATTGTTACACGACATTTTTTGTCGATTTTCAACATAACGTCTAATAATTATAGCCATTGAATGACGTAAAAACATTTTTCGCCTAATATCTTGAGAAAGAATTTATGGATTTAAATCAAATTTTGCATGTTAATTTATGTTGAGAATATATAGCTCGGGATTGTTACACGGAATGTTGCATTCATTTTCAGTAGAATTATGGCCCTTGAATGATGTCATAATTAGTTTCCGATCAATATTTGGAGAACGAATTGATGGTTTTTGATCATATTTGGCAGGTGAATTTATGTTGGCAAGATATAGCTTGGGATTGTAACGCGGCAGTTTGTGTCTTTTTGCATCAGTTATGGCACTTGAATGGCATCAAAACTTAGTTTTCGTTCAATATCTTGAGAACGAATTGATGGATTTTGATTTAATTTGGCATATGAATTTATGCTGACAAGATATACATGTAGCTTGGGATTGTTACATGGCATATTGCGTCTTTTTTCAGTAGAACCATGGCTATTGAATGGTGTCAAACATTCCTTTCGGGTCAATATCTTGAGGCAGTAATTATGAATTTGATCAAATGTGGCATGTGGATTTATTTTGGCAAGGTATATCTTGCGAATGTTACACGGCTTTTTGCATCAATTCTCAGCAGAGTTATTGTCATTGAATGACCTCAAAAATCCTGTTCGACTGTTGCGGTGGTATTCTGCAAGCCCTGCGCACTGATGTCTTATTACTGGTAGAAACTTGACGGTACTTTTGCTGCAGTTTTATTTATTTTATGTTTGATATCCAAACGTTTTTCATTTTCACACTTTTGAGTGTTCTAATTATTCAGTTCACTATGGGTAGCCACCTGTTTTTGGTGGAGCCGCTTACTCGACTCTATTGCATGTTAATGGGAATGAGGACACCTGACAGATTTTTCCGTCATTTTTCAAATGGAGGCAAGTTTCGGGACTTCCTGTTCGCTTTACTATAAGCCCTATCTCACGGAAAAAGGGGTCAACCCTTCAAGAAGGATTTTTTTTAGTAAAACTTTCAGACCGTCAAAAGCGTCAACTTCTAACTTTAAACACAAGGTCACAACAACAATACACAATTTCATGGCAAGTTATGTTTATCAAACAACAAGATTGTCAAAATTATAGCCCTTTAAAAAACTCAAAATTTCAGCATTTTCCATCCTTTTCATGTCATAATTTCAAAACCATTATATATATATCCCAGGGAAACTTGCTGTAGTTTATCCCGTATACAAAATAGAAGTAAAGGCAGTGATCAGGAAGCGATACAATTAACCACCGGCAAATCAGAAAAACCAAAGGGAAAGAAACACAAACACGAAACAACTAGACCCTAATGCAAACCTCAACCTTGAATTAGATCTCTCGAATTCTCAATAAGCCTTTACGTTGGAAAGGGAAAGAAACACAGACATGAAACAACAGACCCTAATGGAATCATCAATAGGACAGTTTCTTTCCCACAAAATGGCCAATAGGCTATCCAAAATAAAATAATACAAGCGACACAAACACCAAAAGACAAACAATAACAAAAATAAACCGCGACAGAAGAACAGCCTTGGAACTGCCGCCTTGGAACTGTCAGTGAAACGAATTCCACTGGTTGGACTTTAATCGATTTTACGGGTCCACAATCCCCGCCCTTACTGCCGTCGCGATTAATCCAAATACTTTGTTTAGTCCGCATGAAGGGATCCTAACTCATCAGTGCAACTTCAGTGTGGCCACGTAAAATCGATTTATGCCCCTGAACAAATTATTGGTCTAAACCGCAATGGAAGTAAGTGCGAGGACTGTTGCCGCCAAAAATCGATTTAAGCACACACACCCCTCCCAGTGGAATTCGTTTCGCTGACCGTTCCAAGGTGGTTCTTCTGTCGCTATTTATTTTTGTAATGGTTCGCCTCCGAGTTTTTGCTTCGTTTATATGATTTTGTTTTACATGGCCAATTAGCCATTTTGTGGGAAAGTAACAGTCCTTTTGGCTTTCAACTATGTATGTTTCCATTAGGGTCTGTTGTTTCATGTTTGTGTTTCTTTCCCTTTCATGTCTCTGATGGGAGCTGTGATTAATTGTATCGAGTCCTGCTCATTGCCTTCCTTTCTGTTTAGAAACAAAATCCTGGACTTTGAGTTGACAAATACATCGCTATTAAAATAATTTCCTTAAGGTTGTAATTTAACATTTTCTCTCCGTTTCGGTGGGATGTTTCTGGCATTGAATGACACCAAAAACAAAAATAGTGTTGCTCAATATAATACAAAACAGTTGCTGGCGTGAGTGAGTGTTTGGATTTAACGTCATTCCAACAGCTAAGATCATATGGAGACGGGACCTCGGTTTAAATAGAACTGAAGGCAATGATCCTTGCCCTTTTATTTTGTGTTTTCTACAACATTAAACGAAAAAAAAGGCAGAAAAAGCTAGTTCGACTTTGTTGACCTCTAATCTGGACGAATTTCAAGTAGAGGACTTTGGATGGTCTAGTCTAGATGTTATTGGTGTCAATATCGGGGGTTATACGTGTCCTCTTGTCACTTGTTATAGTTCTCTACCTAGTAAGCCTCAGTTGCTTATTTGGCCTAGCGATTAGGAGATCTGATAGTACCAGATTAGGCAAATTCATATTATGTAGATATTCTCATGAATATTTCCTGCAACCACTCCCTCCGATCGATTCAAGGACGGCAGTTGTCAGTTTCATGTGTAAGAGTACCCTGTACTGGGTAACAGCCACGGGGCACATTCCGGCACAGGGAAAGGTATATTGCGGCACAGAAAATGTGTGGTTAGGTAAACCGAATCACTCTATTTGTTAATGTGGCCATTTAGTTGACAAAATACTGTTTTTATTTCAGGAAGTATGTGTGGAGACAGAATAAAAAATGCTAAAGAAGCCTTATTTCTATTTCTGAAGAGCTTACCAGCTGGCTGTTATTTCAATGTTATTAGCTTTGGAAGTTCCTACAGCTCATTGTTCAAACTGTAAGTCAATTTCATCTTCTTTGTCATATTCTTCTTGTTAAACCGCCATTGTTCTGGAGAATGGTTTGATGTAATATAGGATCTTACACGAGTTGTCATTTCATATGATATTTATGAAACGAGCCTTTGGCGAGTTTCATAAATATCATATGAAATGACCACGAGTGTAAGATTCTCTTTATCATATGACAACTTTAAATTGGATTTTATCGCCTTATAATTTGACAATTTTTCTACGAAAATTGCATTGTTGACATGGACGTCGTCATGACGTTACTTAATCCCGCCAAAGTGTTATTACACGTGTGGTCATACGATTTTTATTACACGACGTTATCCACTGCTTATCAACGACGTCATATGATAAACAGGTTATTTTAACTATCCATGGGTTTTGCGTTGAGTGCGAACATTAGCATTTTAAGGCGGGTTTGGTGTCTGGCTTAACAAAGAATTGATACACCCGTATGGGAGGTTGAGCTCTTGAACATAGCCTGTATTTTTTCTCTAGAACTTTATTTACGTGTGCTTATTTCAACTGCTCCATTGTGGCAGTTTTAACCAATTCAGTACCAGAAACCCCTAATTGGGTACCTTGGTAAACATGCAGGCTCAGATCAGACGCCGAAGAACCCGGCGTCTAATCAGGGCCTACACTGTTTGCAAAGCGTTCAGCCATTTTCCTTATCAATTTTGAAGAAAACACAACCTGACACCCATTAATTTTGAAATGGACACCTGCTATTTATAAGGTTGAAGATTCCATTTTGTACAAAAAGGGTTAAATATGTTATGTAAACGGGTAATCCTAAACTTACTCTAAGTTGTACCCACAATATATACTTTACGTGCAATTAAAGAAAAATTAGATATTTAACCTTGTAAATCCCTATTTTTTTTCGCCGAGCGTTTGGTTTACACGGATGAGCGTTGAGAAAATCACAAAGGACGTTTTTTTTCGAAAGCGAATGTATAGTTGATCTAGAAAATTTCTTAGAGGACATAGAAACATATAGAATTGTATATCATATGATGTATATCATTATGCTTCTTGAATGGGAATATGTCACTACAGCTTTGGAGGTCGTTCATTACTTTCTAATCATTCATTGCCTCCACCTACACTCCCATTCCTGAATTTGTTAAACAGACAGACATGTCCATCGTTATACGTATACGGCTTAGTAGTCTACGCCTTCCGATCACAGTGTTCACTGATCGCATGGGTCTTTTAACGCTTCTGGACCACCCAGAAGCGTTTAATGAATACCCTCGCTATACTGTGTGTAAGAACATGCTCATCTACGGGTTTGCTGAAGGTCTTTGTAATTGTTTTGTCATATTCTTGCTCAAATCATATACAAATGTAATAACTACAGGTTTCACTGCATACTTTTTACATCATGAAATGTTTGTATGCTACCTATGAGAGCACTATGTTCTTCCTGTAAGAGAGTCAGCTTTCTTCTTCACACACTGTGTTGCATCATGCAATAGTATAAACTTTCAGTAATAGTAGCTTACTGTCAGTGACAGTGCTATGATTTTCCTTAAAGATATATTCTAACACAGCGCGCCTATATAGGCAATGGAAAACGGCTGTGTTTTATTCTGCAACAAATCACAGCTCGGAAGAGCGTGACGAGTGACGTCATTTAAAACTGCTAATTTATGACGTCACTAGTCGATTTCCTTGACGTTAGACGGTGTAACGTCATTTTCTCGTATCGAAAACGTTAGAAAAGGATATAAATGCATGTGTTTCAGTCGATAATTTTAGCGGGATTTCTTCTAACAATGGCGAAAAGTTGTGAGATTATGAAGGAAACAACAACATTATTGCCGATTTTCAGCGTGTTAGAATCGAAATAGATCAGCTCCAGACTGTGATTTGTTGGGTAATAAATCACAGTTTGTCGGTCAGTTGTAAGTAGACAAATCACGCGCGCTACGCGCTCGTGATTTGTCTACTTTACAACTGACCTCCAAACTGTGATTTATTACTCAACAAATCACACTTAGAGCTGATCTATTTCTTAAGTGAACTAATAGCTTTTATCATATGACGTCGCGTCTCAGAGTGTAATAACGCCATGTAATAAATCTGACAATATACTAATGGATTTAATATGCAAATTAGTTAAATATAACGTTACATGTACGGCGTCCTTAACGACGCCGCGACGTTGACATCTTTGTTGAATAATCGTGAATGAAATCCGTTTCAAATGTCATATGATACATTGAATCTGGTATTCGTGCTCATGTATTATTGAATTTACAAGACTCGTTGAGGAAAATCTGCCGAGCAGTTTATCCCTTTTCCTCTACTCGTTTAATTAATTCATGACATGAACACTCATGTAAGACCCTCTATATACAACTCACTGAAAGGCTGCTCACATGATTCACAGAATCTTACGAGAGCTGTCATTTTGAATGTCCCAGCTCATATTGAATCGATACATATCGCGTAGGCGACCATGATATACAGAAGCAAAGTAGAAGTAAAACAAAGATCAGGAATCGATACAATTAACTTACTCCACCCATCAAAGACACCAAAGGGAAAGAAACACAAACATGAGTTGTCATTTTGAATGCCCCAGCTCATAGTAAATTTGTACATATCGCTAAAGCGACCAAGATATACAGAATAACACTTAAGTTGTTATTTTGCATGCCCCGCCTCATGCAAAATTTAATACATATCGCGTAAGCGACCATTATTTACAGAATTGAACTTGAGTTGTCATTTCTCATGCCCCAGCTCATGCTAAATTGGTACATATCGCTTAGTCGATCATCAAAGTTTAGATGAGCCTATGCATGTCAGCGCATAAGCATGATCTAGTCTGTTTCTTTGTGCCCGAAGGCGTGCAGAACAAACGTTTTTTAAGTGTAGTTGCAAGAAATAATATGCCCGGAGCTTTTTGTTGCCATACACATGCAATTAAAGAGAAGACCTCACACGCTACTCTGGTTCCTTTCCTTAAGGGTTAGTTCATTCAATGTCTCCATTGGTGTAGACATTATAAAATTAGGGTTTATCACGGAAGAACAACCATTAGTTACCCACAATGCAGGTCGATATTTACATTTTTGCAACAAGTATATGCTCTTAGAAGAAGAAAAATAACGACCCATAACAAATGGAAGCTTTCAAACAAAACGAGCCCCCCCCCCCCGGGCAGTGCTAGGACACAAAATTGCTATCACATATTTACAAGCCCGTATTTGCTGTCAAATTTGTGCAGGTTAATACAAAATATAAATCTACCAACTCTCGACCATGACGAACAACTGCCTATCCTATAAGCTTCCCAGGAGCCTTCGGCTCTGGTCAGCAAAAAACCTTGCCTCGCCGTTAGCAAACGGTTTTGGGTTAATATTCAGTCTTCTATAAAGTGTATGAAAATTGTCTACTTAACTTCTCTTCAAGCTTTCAAGCATTCCATTTGATAAGATGTTGCAAGCACATTGACGTTGTACTTGTGCCTTGTTACAAATGAGAAAGTACTTTTTTAAAAAAAAAAAAAAAAAAAAACATCTTTTGCAAGTTTGACATTTCAGACATTATACTTCAGTCGGCAGACCGGCAATAAAAATATTGCCACAAAGACATAGAGGATCTTACATGAGTGTCCATGTATTATTGAATTTATTAAACCAGTTGAGGAAAAGGTATCAAATGCGAGGCTTTGCCGAGCATTTTATCCCTTTTCCTCAACGAGTTTAATAAATTCAATAATACATGAGCACGAATGCAAGATTCTATTTATCATATGACATTTAAAACGCATTTTATTCACGATTGTTTACAAAAATGTCAATATTCCGCCATTAGTAAACGCGACGCCGTTAAGGACGTCGTACATGTAACGTTACGGAACGTATCTAGCTAATCTGCATATTTAATCCACTAGTGGATTATCGAAAATAATGCATGGCGTTATTACACTCTCAGACGCGACGTCATATGATAAAGTTAATTCTGTAATAGCATTTCTGAAATATAACTTGACATTGGCATTTAATATGTCCTAGGCATAGACCTAGCTTTATGTATAAACTATACCTATGGTATATAAAACTCGGCTTATTATGTTCTAGAAAGGGTTATCATTTGGCAGCAAGGAATACACCACAACACTGGAGAATAAGGAGTGAACATGTTTTCTCGGCCAGATTAGCTAGTTTCGGCCAATTAGGCCTCATCAGTGACCCTCAAAATAGTTTCAATATTCATCAATGGAATCAAGGATCCCAAAGGACAAGAAAATAGAAACTTCACTATAATGTAGGGCAGAGAGACTTTTTACAGCAGCCACACATTCCCAGACATCAGCTGTAATGACGTTAAAAATGTTCTAGAAAGGGTTATCCTTTGGCATATACCGCAGAACGGGAAAATATGGAGTAAACAATGAGTAAAGTAGAAGTAAAACAAAGATCAGGAATCGATACAATTAACTTACTCCACCCATCAAAGACACCAAAGGGAAAGAAACACAAACATTAAGCGACCAGACCATAATGGAAACCTAAACAAAGGAAGGCCATAAGGACAGTTACTTTCCGACAAAATGGCCATATGGCCATCCAAAATAAAAATACACAAGTGATACACACAGTAAGTAACAAACAACACCATAAACAAACCGCCACAGAAGAACCGCCTTGGAACGGTCAGTGAAATGATTTCCACTGGGGGGGGGGGGCTTAAATCGATTTTACGTGGCCACAATCCTCGCCCTTACTTCCGTCGCGATTTAGACAACTAATTTTTTCAGTCCGCATGAAGGCCTCTTAACTCATCATTGCAACATCTCCGTGAACACAAAAAATCAAAGAACCACAGAGGTGAGACAATGGTGAGGACTCGACAGCAATAAACTACTGAAATGCTGGAGCAAAAGAAAACCAACAGTTAGACTCAGTAAGGCTCATTTGTATGAACTGTTTCCTTTATTGACAGACTGTGTGCATTCTGTCTCACATGTGTTTTCTTTTATCAAAATAATGAATAGGACTATCTGAAAAATGGCCATTATCAATACAGTCTCTAAATATTTTTCCTGTTTTGTCTAAAACGTGTTTGATTTTTGTTAAAATAAAATTTTAATTATATGGAGAAGGTATGCAGTCAAATATGTGAGATAACATCTTAAATATTTCGTGAATTTCTACGAGTACACGACAGAACCGAATAATTATGACAATTCTAAGAGAAAAAATCAGAAATTAGTGGATGCTCTTGTAAAGACCGACTTTTCCTTACATACTGTTGTTTATCATGCAGCACTTTTAATTAGATGCTATACTCATCATTTCCTTTTCCCAACAATCGATTCTGAAATATTTAATAAAAATAATTTCTGTAAACAAAGAATTTTAGTATATTAATATACTTAGTATGTTTAGAAACAACATGTAACTTCTTAATTTCCTAATCATTTTAATAATAAAGAACCCCCTATAATTTATCATAAACATAACAAAAAATTAGTGAAGGCAATGATCAGGAATCGATACAATTAATCCACAGCTCCAATCAGTGACACCAGAGGAAAAGAAACAAAAACAAGAAATAACTAGAGCCAAATGGAAACATCGACAGCGGAAAGCCAAAAAGACAGCAATCCTCGCTCTTACTTCCGTCGCGATTTAGACAAATAATTTGTTCAGAACGCATGAATGCCTCCTAATGTATCAGTGCAACATCTCCGAGAACACAAAAGTCATACAACCTCAGAGATGAAACAACGGTGGGGACTCGACAGCAAGAAACCAATGAAATGCCTGAAATGAAGACCAATATTTAGACCCCGATTGGCCCCGTCAGAGACAGAGCATCAGGCACCAACCAACATTGCACGGCGTTGGGCCGGACTCCGGACTCTTTGATGACGTTCCCACCCTAAATCCTTTGGATTCGGGGAGGGTGGGTCCGGATATTTCCTGGGTTCGACCCTCAGTGATCTAACTAGTGATTTTTCTTCTGCTTTGACGTCGGATAGTTGTTGAGTCCTCAATCCTGATTCATGATAATATTAATCTATTCATAACCATTTTACCATGTCCATTTATTTTTTCATGACTCACTGTTGAGCTAGAAAGCCTTCATGCGGATCAATTTGTTTTCGTTATTTTGCTTGATACTGTACAAGAACTGAGGGCGAGGGTTGAAACATCATAACCTCCGGAGTTGAACCCATCCCTCCCCCCAGTTGTTTTTGATCTTTCGCAGTGTATTAACTGTTATTTGGCTTTGTGCCGGTGGTGCATGTTTCGTCTTTTTGTGTGTGGCCTCCGTGTCACATTCTATAGGTGACTTGAGATGGCTGCGTTCTTGGATTGTGGCCCTTTCTTACTAGATTACATAAAATTAAATTCTCTCTAATTTTCAATAACCCTTTATGCTGGATCCGTCATTGAATCTGAAGCCTGGCCCACCGGCGTGCAAATAAAGAGGGAAACAACAAACCTATAAGAAACACTATATTTAATTTTAATCGACTTTTATCAGATTTTAACATTCATTCTAACGTACCTGGTACATAAGACTGCCGAAAATCCAAATTAATGTATCCTGCCGCCTGTCATGTTATTACGCGCAATCTTAAAATCTTATCTGACAAAGTAATCTGAAATGTAGTTTCTAAAGGTCCTCAATACACATTTCCTTCCCGTATTGATTTTAATTAATGTCAGGATGAAATTTTCCAGGCTTTGAACACTTTCGACGATCGTTGGTGTAAGCAAGAAGGTGTTGAGTATAGTTCTTTAAAAGAATGGAAAACTAATATTTTTAAATTAATTAATAAACGTTTTGAATTGTATTCCTAAAATATACTGAACCGAAAAAGAAGCGCAACTTTCAACCCAAAAGATTTTCATGCAACCATCAGGCTGACTGAAAAATCAATTTGCGATTTACTTTCATACTTTTCAAACTTTCTTATGCAGAAAACATTTGGGCGATATCTGTACAGTTTAACGCTCCATTTGGCAATTCCTTGTTTTCAGCATTTCCTCGTGCAGTACATTAAATGTATACAGTAACGTCATCATATTGGCATATTGTGTTATCTTGAGTTTAGGTTTCAAAAGTCCGGTATGATTTCTCTACGGAATATAGTACGCTTGACGCAAGACCAACGTAGCTTAGCGGTCCAAATGCTTCCATCAAAGAATAAGAAAGTTATTGACTGCTCCTTTTTTACCTCTAAGTATATGGCCTTGACATTGGAGGTATGGATCTTGGTCTTGCACACGACTCATCGTCTTATAAAGGAGAACATTTCTGCATGGTTACTTAAAAATGTCCATCCAGAAATAAAGAAGTTATTGACTGGACAAAAACACACAAAAAAAGATTTTGACCTCTGACCCCTGACCTCTTAGTATGACCTTGGAGGTATCGACCTGGGTCTAGCGTGCAACACATCGATTCGTGATTGTTAACATTTCTGCTAAGTAATTGCACAATCTATCCAGGAATAAGATAGTTATTAACATTTGGCAGAAATGTTAACCACCATGAGACGATGTGTTGCGTGCATGGCCCGATTTTGTTTGTTTGTTTGATTTGAGGTTAAACGTCCCCGTCGACACTGTAAAGGTCATTTTGGAAACGTTGCTTCCAATTTTGTGGGACATGGCCCAGGTTTTGTACCTCAAAGGTCAAGGTGATACTTAGAGGTCAAATGTAGGAAAACGGACCTTTTTCGTTTTTGTCGATAACTTTCTTATTTATAGATGGATTTTGAAAATTACTTGGCAGAAACGTTAACCGCCATGAGATGATGTGTTGCGTGCATGACCCCTGTTGGTACCTCAAAGGTCAAGGTCATACTAAGAGGTCAAAGGTAAAAAGGGGCCTTTCTTGGTGTTCAGTAAATTACTATCTTTTTCCTGGATAGATTGTACAATTACTTAGCAGAAATGTTAACAATCACGAGACGATGTGTTGCACGCTAGACCCAGGTCGATACCTCCAAGATGTGTTGTACCTCAAAGGTCAAGGCCATACTTAGAGATCAAAGGTAAAACATGGCTTTTTGTGAACGGTTAATAACTTTCTTATTTCTCTATGAACTTTAAAAGTTGTTTTGCAGAAATGTTCATCTTTATTAGATGATGTGTTGCACACAAGACCCAGGTCAATACCTCCAATGTCAAGGTCATACTTAGAGGTCGAGGTCGAAAACGGGGGAGATATCTGTGTTTTTGTAGAAAAACAAATTCTAGTTTGAAGCATGGTATCCATGAATTTCATGGGAAGTACGTTTTGGTTCCCGCAGATAAGGCTGCTAATAATGTCGTCGTTGTTTGACGGTTGCATTATATTAACACTTTAAAACAGGAACTAAATGATACCGTGGCCAACAAACATACTCCGTTAGACGAAACGTCGTTCGTTGATGGCCACAGCAACAACCTGCCCGTATGATTATCTGTGAATTTTAAAGAAAAGTAGAAGCGGAAGTAATGATCAGGAATCGATACAATTAACCCACAGATCCCATCAGAGACACCAAAGGAAAAGAAACACAAACATGAAACAACAAATCCTAATGGAAACATGAACAGCGGAAAGCCAAAAGGAAAGTTACTTTTCCACAAAATGGCCTATAGGCTATCCAAAATAAAATAATATAAGCGACACAAACACTCAAAGACAAACCATAACAAAAATAAACCGCGACAGAAGAACCGCCTTGGAACGGTCAGCGGAAACGAATTCCACTGACCTGATCGTTTCTCTTTTTCATTTTAACGGGTGTTTATTACATGGAAAATAGAAGTGAAGGCAATGATCAGGAATCGATACATTTAACCCAAATGTTCCGGCAGAGACAGCAAAAGGACAGAAACACTAGACCCTATAGAATCATCAATATCGGAAAGCTAAAAGAACAGTTACTTCCCCACAAAATGGCCAATTGGCTATCAGAAACAAAAAAAAAAAAAAACGCGACAGAAGAACCGCCTTGGAACAGTCATTGAAACGAATTCCACAGTGAAACCGACTCGTTTAGTTAATATGATTATTCTCCTGTCAGCGTGTTGGCATGACAGTGTGAATGATACACAACTTATCCCTACTTTATACAGTTGACAAGAGGAAAACGACCCCGCCAATCGGGGCTTGAAAAAATATATGGGCTGCATGATGCTACCACGCAGAGCTGAATCCGACCCACACGCGAGTACTGGTAAACCCCTTTGAGGATCTAAACTTGCCCAAGCAAAGCGGTGCGCACGAGTCGGACGGTCCATGCTTATAAACCCTATTGGTTTCATTGGGCGACAGGGCTTGAGATGTCATTTCATCTCAATGTCGGGTAAACGTCCCACATAATTGGAAGCAACGTTTCCGATATGACCTTTACAGTGTTGATTGGGACGTTAAATCTTAAATCAAACAAACAAAGAAAGACAAGAGGAAAACTGGTTAACGTGGGCTTATAGTATTTGCTACATATTTGTTCCTTAGCACTCTTTCGTGTCCACAGCCTTCATCACATATAGGATAAAGGAAAATGCCATACTTTTAGCTTTGAAGTCATTATAGCATATTCTTATTGTCAGTGCATTTACAGACAAGTTGGCTGCTTTCAAAAAGCATCCAATAGGTTTGGTCTTGTCAGTCTACATTCTGATTTGAGCCAGCTGATATCATTATCCTGCTTAATGCATTTTTTGAATAAAAATAATAAACTTTAAACGTTCCAAGGCGGTTCTTCTGTCGCGGTATATTTTTGTTATGGTTTGTCTGAAGTTTGGAGGCCTTCATGCGGACTGAGCAAATTATTTGTCTAAATCGCGACAGAAGTAAGGGGGAGGATTGTGGTCACGTAAAATCGTTTTAAGCCCCCAAGTGGAATTCGTTTCCGCTGACCGTTCCAAGGCGGTTCTTCTGTCGCGGTTTGTTTTTGTAATGGCTGGTCTTTGGATGTTTGTGTCGCTTATGTAATTTTATTTTGGATAGCCTATTGGCCATTTTATGGGAAAGTAACTGTCCTTTTGGCTTTCCGCTGTTGGTGTTTCCATTAGGGTCTGTTGTTTCATGTTTTTGTGTCTTTCCCTTTGGTGTCTCTGATGGGAACTGTGGGTTGATTATAACGATTCCTAATCATTGCCTCCACTTCTATGTTTTAATACAAAACGTGTTTATAAAATTTCGACGTCTGTGACCTTGGTATCAGGAGGGGTAGGTAGTGATGAGTATTCTGTGGTAAATTGTTTAACGCCATGGCAAGTATAAACTAAATGTAACTTACATATGGTTTACACGTGTATAGCACAAAACTTAACCAAACGAAAATGTAAACCGAATTTTTCAAAGGTCATAACTCTGTTAATATTTGGTAGACAGTAATTCTCGAAACTTAAGGCACATCTTCACATCTTAGCCTTACTACATACACATTTTAGGCTTGATCGGATGAAAACTTTACAGTAGGAGTTATACGGAAACGAAAAAAAAGTTTACGAACGGACGGACAGACACCAACCCCATAACTTAATACGACCTTTTTTTTTGTTGTTGTTGTTTTCAAACGGGTATATAAAAAGATTTTTCCTAAGTCATCAGGCCTTCTATTAGGGCCTTGGTTATCTATTTCATTTGTTGTTAACGTCCCTGTTAACACTGTATGAGTCTTTTTTGAGACGTTGCCAATCTGTCGCCCAATGAAACTAAATGGTTGAAATGCATAAACGGTCCGACTCGAGCCACTTTTACTGGGCAGGCTTAGAACTTCTAGGCGATTTAACACTGCTGATGTGCGGCCGGTATCAGCTCTGCGTGGAAGCATCATGCAACCCAATCTATTTCTTCAATCTCCGATGGACGGGGGCCGATCAGACCTTGGGGCAATATATTGGACTGCATGAGCTGAAACCGACCGAACTTTGAAGTATTGCTGAACCGCCTAGGAAGATCTAAGCCTGCCCAGAAAAAAAGTGCTGCGAATCAGACTGTATCTTAAACCTCGGCAGTTTCTTTGAGCGGTACCTCCGCAAAAACCTGAAATTTGCAATCCTTTTGTATATCTTTCTGGATCCCAATATAATTGTAAAAGAAACTGATTAGTAAAACGTCAAGTATTGAGTGGAAATAAAGAACACCACTCTCGGCTTATCAGATACAATAGCTCCCATCGAATGCGCCAAAAAATCTTTTAACAACTCAGTCTGTAACTGGTGGCAGGTCACTTTGTAGTCATGAAGTTTTTGAACAGAAACTATTGCTATCTGTGCTGGGCTCAAGAACAATAAACAACGACCCATCAACGTTTTGACTTTGTTTTGCTCCCTAAATATTTTATATATTTGGAAGAGTTGGAAGGTTCGACCTTGGCACTGACGTTAATTCTAGTAGCAACGACATGAAAATGTTTTTACACACCCAGCGATCTTTGTTATGTTTGGTTTTACGATCCTTTCAAGATTATTTCACTCACATCAAGCCAATCGTTAATCAGAGGTGAGAGAAAACTGGAGTACTCGATGAAAAACCTCCTGACCTTCCGTTGCAGAACTTCTCATTATGTGACCTGAGCCATGCTCAAACCTACAGCGTTGAGAGACCTAATGATTAAGAGTCAGCACTCTCATCCACTAGGCCACGGAGGCCCGTTACACCCAGCGATCTTTATAAATGAAGAAAATAACGTTCTCTGTCTTTCCAACATTTACATATACGTACTATTAGAGCTATCAGTGTACCGAAAGCTGTTCAGAATATATAAATCTGTTCCTACCTGTGTGAAGTAAACTTTGCAAGTTTTGTTTATTTGTATTTAACGGCCCAGTCAACACTGATTTAAGTCATGTTTGGGCCTGTCAGTGTACCTAGCCACGCTTTTCCTGAGCAGGCTTATCCGTAAGCGGTTTTCCAGTTCAGTGCACATTCTATCGCCCAAAACTGATCCTTGCCCTTCCTGAATCAGCGGAAGGGAGAGAATGACCATAGAAAAGATTTCATAATCTCCACGAAAGAATGTTACCGGCCCCGGTAGGTATCGAACCCGAGTCTTCCTTATCACCAGTCAGACTGCATCCGACTGAGCTACCACAGCCAGCCACACTTTGTGAGTAGAAGTAGTTATTTTCTGTTGTTTTTCGTTTCCATGGCCCCATGGACTTACTCCATAATGGCATTGCAAGACGTAAAATTTGCGAAAATGACTGCGGCTTTTATAAGTTCCCCATAAGGGAAATAGATACGCCTTAAGGGAGTGGGGAGCAAATTCTTCCCTTTTAGAGTAGACCCATTGAGGAGAAAATTCTTCCCCTTTTAGAGTAGACCCCTTTTTCAATTGGACAGAGCCAACAGAGTAGCAACCATAAGGTCCTTAAAGTTGTATTTCCACCACGAAATCATGCCTATAGAATTGTGATCCCCTTTAATATGCAAGGAGTACACCACAGAACTGAAAAATATGGTGTGAACATGTTTTCTGGGCCAGACTTGCTAGTTTCGTCCAATTAGGCCTCATCAGTGACCCTAAGATATTATCAAACTTCCACAATGGAATCAATGATCCCAAAGGACAAGAAAATATAATCTACACTATGATGTAGGGCAGGGAGACGTTTTACCGCCGCCACACATTCCCATACACCAGTTGAAGAGAAGTTAAATATGTTCTATAAAAGGGCTATCCTTTGGAAGCAAGGAAATACACCACAAAACTGAAAAAATATGGAGTGTACATGTTTTCTGGACCAGACTAGCTAGTTTCGGCCAATTAGGCCTCATCAGTGACCCTCAGATATTTTCAAAATTCCACAATGGAATCAATGATCCCAAAGGTCAAGAAAATATAATCTTCACTTTCATATAGTAAAGCAAGGGTTTGCAGGGGTATACATTCATTTCTGTATTCATGCTCTGAGACACTAGATTGTGGGTACTCGATAGAATCGCCTCGTCGAGGCGTTTCTGTCGACTCCCCGCAATCTATGTTTTGGGCAAAAAAGGCAAATATTCCAATTTTTCTTTTTAAAATTTCTTTTTCTTTGGCCAAAAAATGACAATGTATTTGTATAGGTGTGTTTCGAAATACGGTAATAAAGTTTCCTTTTAAAAGGAAGGCTTCCTCAGTTTGTAAAGTTGATAATCCGCCATTTTGCACACGACTTTCGAAAGTAAGGGGGAGCGCTATTGCCATACCCCCGGCGTCCGTCGTCGGCGTAAGCATCGGCGTCCGCATTTGGTCGACGTTTACCTGCAAGCAATCATTTGTGCTGTTTTACAAATTTATTTTCAAGCAAAGTTATCAACTGGTAAAAAAAATAAATAAAACGATGTATTTCACATTCTTTTTCACTCGATTTTCCAGGTTTTGGGCCCAAAAAGTTAATCATTTCCTCTGTATGACCTCCCTTATAATCATACATTTTGTCAAATGCATGTGCGTAGCCAACTAAAACGCATCTTCTCTTCTACATATCCGAGAGCTGGTCGCCTTTAAGGAAAAGACCCATTTCATGCCCATGAAGCCGATGCCACGTCTTGACGTTGTCGCTCTAAATAAGCACGATTTTCCTGGTTAGACTTTTACGGAAACTGTTTCAGTGTTATCTGTCCGTCTTAAACCATTGAAAGGAGGACAATGTACGTTGAAACATATTCACGGACCCGGCGAGGAGCGAAACCGCAACGTCGGTGCGCAGCTAATTGTAATGGTTAAAAAAAACCCGGCATTTATGAACAGCGAAGGCTGAATGTAGCGAGCTGCTCACTCGCACAAGTTTTATGCTGGTGGAAACTTTTTTAGAAAAGACAGAACCATGTTAAGCTTTTAAATTACTTCTTTGACACGCAATTTGATTTCGGAGATGAACAATGGCATGTTTTGTAAAATTGACCATGTTGGTGGGATATGAGGTCTCTTTTTACCTGATTTCGACGCATGATCGAGGCAAGTTCTGCAATGGTTTAAAACTCTCTTTCTCTTCACCCGCCGCTTATAAAGGAACGGTTAATAATTTTCCTAAATAAATGAAGAAAAAATGACTCACACTTGCATACAGACAACCCTACAACAAGCACCCTTGATTTATTTACTTCGTGAAATACAATTTGGAAAAAAATTTATACAATAAGTTATCAGAGCTAGATAGACTAAGGATAACCCTTTCTAGAACATGTTTACTGATTTCAACTGTCAAACTCTCTTCGTAAACTCGTCCTGGAAATTCTGAGTGACCTTGAAAAGTTTGAGACTCCGAGAGAAGTCTGACACAAGTGACAGAATTGACTTTTGTAATATTTTGCCATTCTCTTTTCTTTCTTTCTTTCTTTCTTTTTTCTTTCTTTCTTTTTTTTTTTTTTTTTTTTTGACAAATCCTTAAGAAAAGAAACGCATTACAACAACACAACCGTGTAAGCCTACGGAACAACGATGATCATGTTTTTAAGGTAACCGGACACTAGAAGAACATTGAGGCTACCCCATATGTACTGAACAACCCTATAAAACAAACTTAATATAGAGAAAGTTGGGTGTACAAGGTTACATTATTTTCCTTTTTAGGGGGTTCAGAACACCGAGCAGCGACAATCTATATTTGGACTAGAAAAAAACTTTTCACATCACGAAAACACGCCTGCCTAATTTCGACCCCTAGACGGTGGGTAGTTGTTAGAACCGGGTTATCGAGGCGGTTCTAACCAGTACCCACAATCTATGTTTAGAGCAGAAATATGAAAAAAATAATCTGATTTTTTTATCGGACACTTTTCATTTGGGTGGCAAGATTCTGTATATATTTGAAAAGGCGTGTTTTTGTATTGAACTGAAAATGCTAGTTCATGAGATTTTAGCACATAGATGTTTTATAATGATCCCAAGGGTTAGTTTCGAGTCACAACAAACGTTTATTTTCACCACCATGTTAAGCTTTTAAATTACTCGTTTGCCACGCAATTTGATTTCAGAGATGAACAATGGCATGTTTTGTAAAATTGACAATGTTGGTAGGATATCCTGAGCTCGAGGCACAATCGAGACAAGTTCTGCAATGGTTTAAGACTGTCTTTCTCTTCACACACCGCTTATATATTATTGGAATTAACCCATTTATGCCTAGCGGCCCTTTTTGAGACATTGGCAAATAGTGAAGACCCAGATCAGACGCCGCATTTGATCACGATCTTAACTGTTTGCTCAACATACACACATTTTTGTAAAATTTACCATAAAAAAATGGCATCCCTATGCTTAGAAATTGACCACTCCAGACTTATAAAGGTGGAATATTTTTGGCACCTATGGCATGTATGGGTTAATTACGTGAAAAGGACGAAAGTGAAAGTAGGATCTGTTTCTACTGTAACGTTTTGGCTTTTCTTGGAAATGCTTTATAAATAGATATTTGGAAACGCTTTTTAAATAGACATCGACGGGCGCTGCATATTCCTGTTTATTCCGAGCGTAAATATGTGGAGAACAGTCTTATCTGTAGGGCTTTCCTAGTTACGTCATAAGACGGTTAGAAATAAACTGGGGTATCACCAATCCAATCTAAATGGCTTCCAATCGAAATTGGAAGCCAAAAATGGTAGACTAACTGCCACACCTGCCAGGTGTATCCATTTCCCTTAAGATATTTATTGTTGGAGTTGAAACGCTTGCTTTTCGGTCTGTTTCGCTATTCAGACAGGCTGTTTCCTGTAATTGCAGTATAGTATTGCATCATCGTTAAAGCTGATTGGTTTATCGCGTCACGTGCCCCTCCATGGAACAGTTACAATCTGGTCATTATACCCGGTTTGCCCGCCTCATGGCGACCAAACCAAAAACTCCTGCAAATATGTATAGTGTCTCAATTCCGTAATTATGTCGACTTACGTCAAATTACCATTAAATGATGTCAAATTTAACCATGCATCACGAAAACACGTCAATATAATTCTGACTCCCTTGGACCCACTAGTAAACCTGGGGTGTACAGGAGTATTTCTGCTCTAAAATATAGGTTGTGGGTACCCGTTAGAACCGCCTCGATGTGGCGGTTCTAAGGTGTACCCACAATTTATATTTGGAACACGAATAAGAACACAAAAATCGCATTTTTTCATCTTAGAAATTTTTATTTTGTTTCATTGGTAACTTTGCAATGTATTTGAATAGGCGTGTTTTAGTATGATCGCTTCATGTCGACGTTATGAAGTCAAAGGTACTCTTCTGCTTTTAAAATGAACATTGCTCGTTTCAGAGTTAGGCCTCAAACCAGATTTTTGACACAAACTAGATCAAAACAAATAAAAATATACGAATAATGGTTGTTTATATCATATTGCTTGAAGCATGAACAAAATCGTGTCACGAACAAATGAACACTGATTCGATTACGATAACACACCCTTGTGACATAGTGCATCTTTTCACATCTCTAAAATCGCTACTTTTCTGCTGAAAATTCGTGATATTTTTCTTAAAAATACTGTCAACATAGGTTGTTGGTGTTCGTTAGAGGACCCAGAGTTACAGTAACGATTACCCAGGTTGTTGGTCTCCTTAGAACCGCCTCATTGAGGCGGTTTTAACCAGAACCCACAACCTATGTCTTGGAGCTGAAATAAGAAATGTAATGTATGCCCCTTTAACTCCAGTTTTCTTTATATAAAGTGGGCTATAGGTTGGTCTTCATTTCACGGACTTGTTCACGTGATGCGACATGGTTCATACTTCAGTGAAGGTTAAAATTACAATAATTTCTTAAAAAGATAGTTACACGAATGTGTTATCGTAAACCTTATCTTGCTGTTCACGACAACCCCTATCTTTGCAAACAGTGTAGATCCAGATCAGATGGCTTCTAAAGAAGCCATCTAATCAGGATCTACACTGTTTGGCATTCAGTTTATAAATTTGTAGCAATAAATTACATAAAGTAATTTGATTGGTTGATAGACAGAAATGGGTGTGGCTTAAATGAATATTCAGCAAGATAAGGGTTAATATATTCATATTTTGACAGTGGTAGCAGTAAGTATAATAAGAGCAGTCTAAACGAAGCATTGTCTCTTCAAAAGAAGATGGATGCTGATATGGGAGGGACAGAGATTTTGGAGCCACTGAAACACGTGTTTGGAAAGAAAGTCATGAAGGGACATCCAAGACAGGTAAAATACGCAACTTATAACGGAAAACACGCCTATACAAATACATTGTAAATTTTACCGCCGAAAAAAAAAACTAAATTTTTAGATGATAAATTGTGATGTTTTTCTTATTTCTGCTCAAAATATAGAAAGTGGGTACTCGTTAGAACCGACTCATCGAGGCGGTTCTAACGAGTACCCACAATCTATATTTTAGAGCAGAAATAAGAAAAATAATGTTTACCCCTGTAAACACCAGTTTTTCTATATAAAAGTGGGGTTCGAGGGCGTCAAAACTATATAGATGTGTTTTCGTGACGGCAAACAGTGTATACCAGATGAGAAAGCGGCATCTCATAAGGGTCAACACTGTTTGCACTGTTTTCACTCCATTATCAAGGCCGAATGGATACACCACAGATGTATATGTGATCGTGTTTTCAAGAAAAACAATAGTTGGACTACCTGTTTTCTTTTCTGTGAACTGTGAACTAAGTTTTTCTGAAAGTGTTGCTATCCCAGAAGATCACCACGGAAAACAAGCCTGTATAATATTGACCCCTTTGAACCCCACTTTACACTGTGAAACTGGCGTTACAGAGGTAAACATTATATTTCTTATTTCTGCTCTAAAGTATAGAATGTGGGTACTCGTTAAACCCACCCCCATTTGGCGGTTCTCACGCGTAACCATTGTTGATATTTTAGAGCAAATACGTTTAAGAAAAATATCACAATTTTTCATCCAAAATTTACAGTTTATTTATATAGGCGTAATTTCGTAATGTGTATCAGTTTCCTTGTTTGTAAAACAGAAAAGTTGAGAGTCAATAAAATTAAAATTGTTTTACAATCAATATGATAAGAAAAGAAGAGTATTAACTATATGTTCAAGTATATGTTTGGATTGGGTTTCCTTCCTGCAGTTTCTGAGTCAAACACATATATGCATTGGCTGGGATTCTATCGATCAGCCTCATGGAACAACATTTTAGAAAACAAACATATAGACCCATGTCGTTTTCACAGTTTTAAATGCAATTTGTTATAAGTCCCCTATTTGTGTGACTTCAGAAGGGAAATTTAAATTTATGTATGATTCGTCTGTCCAATCGGTTGTCGGTCTATCTGTATTGTATGCGATAAATTGGAAAAAAACTGCTTGCAACAAAGTCTGTCGGAACCCGAATTTTACATAATTTTCATATTTAACGTCACTACAGCTGATGTGTGGGAATGTAAGGCGGCGGTAAAACGTCTCCCTGCCCTACATCATAGTGTAGTTTATATTTTCTTGTCGTTTTGGATCATTGATTCCATTGTGGAATTTCGAAAATACTTGAGGGTCACTGATGAGGCCTAATTGGCCGAAACTAGCTAGTCTGGCCCAGAAAACATGCACACTTCATATTTTCCAGTTCTGTGGTGTATTCCTTGCTTCCAAAGGATAACCCTTTTATAGAACATATGTATGGTGGCCTAGTATATGAATTGAAATAAATATATAACTACAATGACTTCAGCACTCTATTTCGTAAAATCATTCTTCGATACAAAAAGATTGGGTAAAACTTAAATGTAATGCGACAGACTGTATGCATGGTAGTTAACCCAATCACGGTTGACAACTTTGCTTCCCTCTTTAATTGCACGCCTGTTGGTCAGGCATAAGATTCTATGACTGTTCCAGCGTAAAGTCTTACTGAGAATTTGAGAGAATTTAATTTTATGTAATGTTGGTTTGGGCATGATACTCCGTCTCTGTTCGGGCCTATCGGAGCCAACCTGTTGGTTTTCGTTTGCTCCAGCATTTCAGGGGTTTCTTGCTGTCGAGTCCTCACCGATGTTTCATCTCTGTAATTGTTAGATTTTTGTGTTTTCAACATTTTAGAAAACGAAGCAATTAGACACATGTCATTTACACAGCTTTGGGAAATTCATTTTTGTCTACAATTTGTACTAAGTCCCCTACTTGTGTTTCTGCAGGGGGGAGGGGGGGGGGGGGGAATTAGGCATGATCCGTCTATCCACTCGATAGTCCATCTAAATGTATTGTATGCGAAAAATTGAAACAAAATAAAAACAGCTTGCAACAAGGTCTATCGTAACCCGAATTTTATGGTGGATTAGCATATAAATTCAGAAATATAATATATAATTGCAATGACTTCAGCACCCAATTGTGTAAAATCATTCTTCGATATAAAACAATTGGATTTTGTTTGTTTGATTTTAGGTTTAACATCCCTGTCAACACAGTATAGGTCATTTGGAGACGTTGCTTCCAATTTCGTGGGACTTTTACCCGCCATTGAGATGAAATTACATCTCAAGCCCTGTCGCCCAATGAAACCAATAGTGTTTATAAGCATGGACGATCCGACTCGCACCGCTTTGCCTGGGCAGGCTTAGATCCCCTTAGCGGTTTACCAGTACTCGTTTGCGGTCGGTTTCAGCTATGCGTGGAAGCATCATGCAGCCCGTCTACTTCTTCAGCCCCGATGGGCGAGGGCCGAACAAAAAATAAGATTTGGTACAACTTAAATGTTATACGACAGACTGCATGCAGGGTAGTTAACCAATGGTGCCTGATGCTCTGTCTCTGATCGGGCCCGTCGGAACTTTGCTCCAGCATTTTAGTGGTTTCTTGTTGTCGAGTCCCCACCGATATTTCATCTATGTGGTTGTTTGATTTTTGTGTTTACGGAGATGTTGCATTGATGAGTTAGGAGGCCTTCATGTGGACTGAACAAATTATTTGTCTAAATCAGGACGGAAGAAAAGGCGAGGATTGCAGCTAAGTAAAATCGATTTAAGCTCACCAGTTTGGTTCGTTTCACTGACACTTTCAAGTAGAAGTAAAACTAAGATCAGGAATCGATACAATTAACTTACTACACCCATCAAAGACACCAAAGGGAAAGAGACACAAACATGAAGCGACCAGACCATAATGGAAACCTAAACAAAGGATGGCCATAAGGACAGTTACTTTCCCACAAAATGGCCAAATGGCCATCCAAAATAAAAAGACACAAGTGATACACACAGTAAGTAGTAACAAAGAACAACATAAATAAACCGCCACAGAACAACCGGCTTGGAACGGTCAGTGGAAAAATTCCACTGGGGGGGGGGGCTTAAATCGATGTTACATGGCCATAATCCTCACCCTTACCTCTGTCGCGGTTCTTCTGTCACGGTTTATTTTTTATGGTTTGTCTTTTGTTTGTTTATATCGCTTATATTATTTTGTTTGGGATAGCCAGTTTGCCATTTGTGGGAAAGTGACTGTCCATTTGGCTTTCAGGTATTGATATTTCCATTAGGGTCTAGTTATTTCATGTTTGTGCTTCTTCCCCTTTTGTGTCACTTCTGGGAGCTGTGGATTAATTGTTTCGATTTCTGACCGTTGCCTCCACTTTTATTTTAGAAATTTCATTTCAAAACGAACGGGAATCAGGTAAAATAATGCATATTTTGAACCGTAGTGTTGTCTATGGCGAGAGTAGGAAAAACGTGAATGTTTCTACGACTTAATCCAAGTTTTCTCGAATTGTAGGTCCATTGACATTTCAGTTTGATTTTTTTCTGAAACATCTGGGCAAGTTTCAGTTTTTTGTGCATGTAACCTCCTGACAACGGGAAAATAAATGTTTGTTCGATTTCTCCAGGTTATATGATCATGAAGGCCACCATGCCCAAAACGATAATACGATAATGGTAAACGAAAATATTGTGGTCCTTAACATGTGATTAGGTTTTGTTTTTGTTTGATTTGAGGTTTAACGTCCCCGTAAACACTGTAAAGGTCATTTTGGAGACGTTGCTTCCAATTTTGTGGGACTTTTACCCGACATTGCGATGGCCAAATAATGTACAATTTGAATCGTTATGAATAGGATTCTTTCTCTAAAATGGCTGGATAAGTTTCAAATAAACTCCATACGCATCCCCATATCAATGGCGGAACGAAAGTTTGTTAGAATGCTATAGGTCACATGATCAAAATGTCCGCTTTGCCGATTATAGTTAGAACTCCTTTGTAAACACCATACCAGAAACGTTGGGCCAATTATTTCGAACCTGGTATATGACATCAAATGACTAAGTACTACCCAAACAAAAGTAGAGGCAACGATCAGGAATCGATACAATTAGCCCACAGCTCCCATCAGAGACACCAAAGGGAAAGAAACGCAAACATGAAAAAATAGACCCTAATTGAAATATCAATAGCGAAAAGCAAAAAGGACAGTTACTTTACCACAAAATGGCCAATCGGCTGTCCAAAATAAAGTATTATTAGCGACACAAACACCCAAAGACAAACCATAACAAAAATAAACCGCGACAGAAGAACCGCCTTGGAACGGTCAGCCAACAAATTCCACAGGGGGCTTAAATCGATTTTACGTGGTCACAATCCTCGCCCTTACTTCCGTCGCGATTTAGACAAATTATTTGTTCAGTTCGTATGAAGGTCTCCTAACTCATCAGTGCAACATCTCCGTGAACACAAAAATCAAACAACCACAGAGATGAAACATCGGTGAGGACTCGACAGCAAGAAACCACTGAAATGCTGGAGCAAAAGAAAACCAACAGTTAGACTCCGATGGGCCCAACCAGAGACAGAGTAACAGGCACCAACCAAAATTACATTGAATAAGACCTCTCTAATTCTCAGTAAGCCTTTACACTTGAACCCTCATAGAATCTGAGGCCTGACCCACAGGCGTGCAATTAAAGAGGGAAGTAAAGTTGTCAACCGTGATTGGGTTAACTAACGTGCATGCAGTCTGTCGTATAACATTTATGTTGTACCCAATCTTTTTATATCGAAGAATGAGTTTACGAAATTGGATTCTGAATTCATTGCAGTTATATATTTTTCTGAATTTATATACTAAGTGACCACAAAATTCGGGTTCCGATAGACCTTGTCAAAGAAGAGATTTATGTCAAGTTTGACCCAATGATGACCCAGTGTCGACCAAGGCCTATTTATAAGTAACAATGATCCTGGCCACGCTGATGTGAGAATAATTGCACAAATAATACGCATGATTAAGTTGAGAGGTTAGGGCCTCATGGTATTCTTGTTTCCTTATTTTCAGCTGATTCTACTGACAGACGGAGAGGTGGGAAACACTGACAACGTTATTGGTCTTGTAAAGTCAAATTCCCACAGCTCAAGGTAATATTGACAAATTTCAAGGGTTTTTAGGATGCACAACTACCATACTGTTACTAAATTGCCTCTGATGTAACTGTATAAAACGTAGTCGTTAATTAACATATCATTTAAACTTGAAACATCCAGTGTAACAAATATTCGTTGGCTTGCTTAGCAACTATAAATAATTTTTGAAGCTGCAGAAATACCACACATACTTTCGGTAATTATATGTCCGTTCGCTTGTGGTTACATTGAACTACGTGATTAGTGAAAAGTTGATTTTCAATTTATCTTCTTCTGTCCTGGTTTATTGTTGTATACTTCGTCTTCGCATGTTTTATCGCTTTTTTGTTTTTGTTTGCCATTTCGAGGGAAAGTATTTGTCCTCTTGGCTTTGTGCTGGGGATGTTTCCATAAAGTCTATGTGTTTCATGCTCGTGTTTCTTTCCTTTCGTGTCTTTGATTGGAGGTGTGGATTAATTATATCGATCTCTGATTATTGCCTTCATGTCGATTTTGTCTTTACATAGTCAGTGTTTTACGACCAATATTTTTCCTGCAGCTGAACTTTAAAAAGTGCAGCATTGCGACTAGAAGGATTTAAACAACTGTGTAGCATGTTATGAAATGAACGTTGTAGCATAGGTAGCGCCCCCTCTCCCAGTGGAATTCGTTTCACTGACCATTCCAAGGCGGTTCTTCTATCGCGGTTTATTTTTTATGGTTTGTCTTTGAGTATGCCGCTCGTTTTTTTTTTTGTTTGTTTGTTTTGGATAGCCAATTGGCCATTTTTTGGGAAAGTTACTAGCCTTTTGGCTTTCCGCTGTGGAAGATTCCATTATTGTCTAGTTATGTCTTGGTTCTGTTTCTTTCCCTTTGGTGTCTCTGATGGGAGCTGTGGTTTAATTGTCTCAATTCCTGATCATTGCATTATCTTCTGTTTTAATCAAATACTTGTTTAAAATCAATAGTCTGACACAGTATCAAGGGCGTTATCAGATTGTTTTGGATGCATATTTACGTATTGAATGCAAATGAGTTGCCCCCAACCATCGGGGCCTGGAGAAATCGATTGGGCTGCAATGTTGCTTCCACGCAGAGGTGAAACTGGCCACACACGAGTACTGGTTTTGTTTTTTGTTTTTTTAGTTAAACGGCCCAGTCAACGCTATTTGGGTCATTTTTGAGCCAGTCAGTTCACCTATCTACACTTTTCCTGGGCAGGCGTATACCTAAGCGGTTAACCAGTCCAGCGAACATTCTTTTGCCAAAACCTGACAACTGCCGTTGTTGAAGCGTAGAAAAGATTATATGATCAATCTCCACGAACGAATGTTGCCGACCCCAGCAGGTATCGAACCGACGTCATCCTGATCACCGGTCAGCGCACATCCGACCGAGCTACCGAGGCAGGCGCCCATACGAGTACTGGTAAACCGCTTGGAAGGACTTAGCCTACCCAGGCAAAGCGATGTGAGATTGACCTCCATTGCATATAATCCTTTTGGTTTTTCCGGGCGGGTAGGGCTTGAGATGTTAATTCATCTCGATGTCAGCTATAAGTCCAGCAAAATTTGCGGTAGTGTCTCAAGAATAACCGAAATAGTGTTCATGGGTACGTTAAACCTCAATGCAAACAAACAAACACAACAGATCAATACATCTTCAAATAATTTAATGCACTATTTTTCTATATAATGTACACGCGAGCAAATCGTGCCTTTCATGTCTCAATAAAGGATCTTAAAGGTATTTTATTATATGATGTCGCGTCTGAAAATGTATGATGTCATGTAATAAACTTGAAAATCCACTAGTGGATTAAATATGCAAATTAGTAAGATACGTTCCGTAACGTTACATGTAGGACATCGCGTTTACTAATGGCGGAATATTGAAATTTTTGTAAACAACCGTGAATAAAATGCGTTTTAAATGACATATGATAAACAGAATCTTGCATTCGTGTTCATGTATTATTGAATTTATTAAACTCTTTGAGAAAAAGGGATAAAATTCTCGGCAAAGCCTCGCATTTTATCCCTTTTCCTCAACTCGTATAATAAATTCAATAAGACATGAACTCTTATGTAAGATCCTCTATATATGCGATGGGTGAGGTAATTGCATCGATTCCTGACAAATAAACATAAATAAATCGCCACAGAAGAGCCGCCTTGGAACGGTCAGTGGAAGATTTCCACTGGGGGGCTTAAATCGATTTTACGTGGCCACAATCCTCACCCTTACTTCCGTCGCGATTTAGACAAATAATTTGTTCAGTCCGCATGAAGGCCTCCTAACTCATCAGTGCAACATCTGCTGCGAATTCCATTGACATCTTAATTTGATGACAAAATGCGTGCGATATTTATCCTAAAAGCGAAAAACTTTGTGCTGGTAGTCGAGTTTATTCTTGCATCGTTGAGCAGAAATCATTGAAGACGAACTATGGCAAGCTGCATGCAGCATTGAACATCTGCTACCATCACATCTAAGATTATAAGAATCTGATATGGGATCCTGTTGTAGATGAGCGTTTCCAACCTGAGGGATGACCGTGCTGAGCGGAACCGAGGCTACGCCGAGGTTCCGCTCAGCTCGGTCATCCCGAGGGTGAGCGTTTCCAACCTAAGGGATGACCGTGCTGAGCGGAACCGAGGCTACGCCGAGGTTCCGCTCAGCTCGGTCATCCCGAGGGTTGGAAACGCCCATCTACAACAGAACCCCATATTGGATTCTTTTTCTTGCACAATTCCTCCGGTTAGTTTTGACAGCTCGCACATGTATATTGTTTACAAAATAAAAGTAGTGCGGAAGTAGTTCCGGCAGTTGAATAGAATTGAAGCGCATTTATGTTAGTTGCCTGGGTCGGAACACCAGGGTCAAAACATAAATTTCTATCCCAGGGTAAAATCACGGATTTCCTTGTCTGGTGTGCAAGCAAAACCAGGGCATCGACAATTTTGTAATCTCTATGCAAGAGACTATTGCCTATTGACTCAAAGGTCTTTGAAACAGAAAAAGAAAGATGTGTTCAGACTGAATGAGTATGACGGTTGAATCGAGTTTTCTCTCTGGTTGAGGGCATGGTTTTAGGCTTGATTTAAAGAGATGCCCACCAGTTTCAGGGCTGCTCTGTTAGAATAACGGTAGTCACTATTTACATCTATTGCTTTGTTTGAGTTATTTTAGCATTTGGAAAAAAGCTGATGACTCAGTTTTATCTGTTGTCCGTTTTGTTTACTATCATCACTCCATAATTAAACTTCGTACCCTGTTGATATTGTGGGAAGAATTTGGGATCTGACTGTTTCAGTTCCTTATCTTTTCTCCTTTTTATTGTCATGCAAATCATTTCAATCAGACGATTCACAAAATATTTCAAACATAACAAAAGAGCTTCTACTACGGGGACTTGTAGATTAAGCATTAATTACAGATAAATTTCAATAAATCAAAATATCTTTGGAACCATGACAATTTATTTGAGAAAAGGATATTTCAAACACTAAGTTTTGATCATTATATCAGATCATGAGGAATAACGAGGATGGCTTTAGCATATCTTTTCGATCTTGCATAACGAAAACACACCTATATAATTTTAACCCCCTTTAACCCCACTTTTATATAATAAAACTGGGGTTTTCAGGGGTAAACATTTCTTTTCTTATTTTTGCTCAAAAACATAGATTGTGGGTACTCGATAGAACCGCCTCGTTGAGGCGGTTCTATCGAGTCCCCGCAATCTATGTTTGCAGCAACAATAAGAAAAATATCAGATTTTTTATCCGGAAATTTTCCTTTCTTGGGTGGTAAAATCTTCCATAACTTTTGTATAGGCGCGTCTTCGTAATGGTATGGAGCTAAGTTGTGTTCTGTGCATTCAGTAGAATAGCTTCATTAGGGGATTCTGATTAGGTCAAACCTAAAATTGATAAAATCAGGAGAAACTAAATGAAGTATAAAATATATGATTATCTGCATCTATTGGTTGAATATTCTAGGGACCGAGTTTAGACGGCCGTTATAAATGAGATATCTAAGTTCGATATATTATGGGTAGAGTGTTTAACTATTTTAGAGTATTCACCCTTGGAATTGGCAGCGGTGTTTCTACCTCGCTGATAAAAGGTGTGGCACTTGCAGGCAATGGGAAAGCTGAATTTATCTCCGATAAAGACAGGATTCAACCAAAGGTATTTTATAAAATAAAATGTTTGACAGAGAGAATGTGTATAAAGACTGAATTTCGTGTATGAGTTGCAAACCTGCATACATGCACCATGCAAATATCAATGGGAATAGGTTGAAGATGAGATAAGATTGCAAAAAATATCATCAATCATGCAAGTGTAAAAAAAGGTTTGTTTTGAAGATGACATTTCATGAATAAGACGACAAACAGTGCTGTGAAGAGCATTTATTACGTTTAAAAACAAAGAAAAGCTTTATTTGACCCTGCAGATAGTGTTAATTGCCACTTGATGATAGGTTAATGTGTTTCCACCATAGTGCAGTTTATATTTTTAGCGCACCTGAGCAAGAAGTGCTCATGATGAGCTGTTGTGATCGGTCGATATCCGTCGTCCGTGGTCCTTAATGCGTCGTGTGTCATGTGGCGTCAACAATTTGCTAACTCCTCCTGAACCCTTGGACCAATTTCATTCAAACTTCATAGGAATGTTGCTTAGGTGACCTTCTACCAAAATAGCTTATTGGTTCCGCTCGGATGAACAAAATATCCACGTAGGCTACAAATAGAAACGTCTCGACCAAATTAGCTTAAACGGTTCCGCTCCGAATAGCAAGATGGCTACCAGAGCTAAGAAAAGCATGAAAAACTCCAACAATTGGCAGTAAATTGCCAACTCCTCCGAAACCCTTGTGCACATTTCAATCAAACTTCAGAAAAATGTTGCTTAGGTGACCCTCTACCAAAATAACTAAAACCCTTCCGGCCACCAGAGCTACTAATATAGAAAAATATCACCAGTTGGCTTTAAATGCCAACTTTTCCTAATCCCTTCGGCAAATTTCAATCAACGTTCATAAAAGTGTTGCTTTAATAGGAGACCCTCTACCAAAGAAGCTTAAACCTTTCCGCTCAGATTAACAATATGACCACCAGGGCTAAAAATAGAAAATTTTTAAACGACAACTCCTTAATTACCCTTGTGCCAACTTCATTCAAACTTCATAGAATTGCTGCTTAGGTGTCCCTCTACCCAATTAGTTAAAATGGTTCCACTCGGAGGAGCAAGAGGGCCACCAGAGCCAAAATTGAAAATACATCAACAATTGGCTTTAAATGCCAACACCTCCTGAACCCTTTGCTGAGCAAGATGGCCACCAGAGCTAAAAGCAGAAAAAAGCATCAACAATTTGATTTAAATGCCAACTGCTCCTGAACCATTTTGGCCAATTTTAATCAAATTTTATAGCACTATTACTCGGGCGACCCACTAATAAAATAGCCAAATTGTTCCACTTGGATGAACAAGATGACCACCAGAGCGAAAAATAGAAAAAAAACTTTAAGCGGCTCCTCCTTCTATACCCTTTGGTCAACTTCATTCAACTTTCATAGGAAAGTTGCCATTACGTTGACTCACCCGTACGACATAGTGCATTTTTCACATCTCCAAAGAAAAAGATCTTTGATAGTTTTCTTATAAATGCTCATAATATAGGTTGTGTGTGCTCGTTAGAACCGCCTCATTGAGGCGGTTTTTACGAGTACCCACAGCCTATAATGAATACCCCTATAAACCCCAGTTTTCTCTATTTAAAGTGGGGTTTAGGGGGTCTTCATTTCACGGACCTGTTCATGTGATGCTTAGAAGACTTATTACCATCAGAGTTCACAAAACAAAAACATCCACAGTTGGCTTTAAATGCTTACTCCGCCTGAAACCTTTGGCCAATTATAATCAAACTTTATAGGAATGTTGCTTAGGTGCCCCCTCTACCAAAATAGCTAACATTGTTCTGGTTGGATGAACATTTTTGGCTGCCAGAGCTAAAAATTAAAATTCTTTAAAGAAGAACTCCTTCTGTACAGTTGGGCCAATTTCATTCAAACATAAAATGAATATTGCTTAAGTTACCCTTTACCAAAAAGACTAAAGCTGTTGCACCCAAATGAGCAAGATGTCCAACTAAGCTAAAATAAAAAAAATGTCAACAATTCTCTTTAAATGCCACGTTGGGGCAATTTCAAACAATCTTCATTGGAATGTTGCTTAGGTAAGTAATCCACATGACGTCCAGAAGCACTTTGACATCTCTAAATTAGGTGAGCGATTCAGGGCCATCTTGGCCCTCTTGTAATTTTCGTTGAGATCATAAACTCTACGGCACTTAACCTTAACCTGCTGCATAATTAAGCCCCGCCAAGCGAATTTGTGTCTTCGAGCATTCCGTCCTGACAAACTTTAACTGCGCATGCCCAGCCATTCAGAGGGGCCAGAGATATGGCTTTCTGTCTGAAGGTTCCTCTTGATTCACTGCTTGTATGAGCGAGCAGCGAAGGTTCTGGCGAGACTGCACGGATGCGCATAGGCGATAAGTACCAAAATCGCATGACGGGGCCCAATTGATTCAGCCACATCCACTGACTTTGAACAAATAAGATTACTTGATGTAATTTATTACTACATATTCACACACTGAATATTAAAGAGTTTAGATCCTGATCAGAAGCCATCTGATTTGGATGTTCACTTTTTGCAAATAATATTGCTGTTGTGTTCAGTGGGATAATGGTTAAAATATATACGAGTATTATTGAAGAGGCCGAGGTACTTATCAAAGTAAACCTAGCCTATCTGTCCCAGAACATTTGAAACTTGATTTCCATACTTGTATATCGTTGCATTTCTTGTTTACAAAGGCAAGCTTTATGTAGAGGATCCTTAAGGAGTGTTCAAGTATAAGAATATCCGCTTTTTGAAAATAAAAGAACTGGATTTTTTTTCGTCACGGGTGTACATCCGTCCGTCCGTTCTTCCGTCTGTCACAAACCTTGTGAATGCAACTGCTGTTTTTATTTCTTGGTCTTTGGTAATGAAAAGTGAAAAAAGAAACGTTCAGAAACTGATACAAACTTGGTATACGTATTGTATGAAGGAAATAAAAATTTGATCTGTCTCCTTGGGGTCAAGGGGTGAGGTCGAAGGTCAAATTTCCAAGTAAATACTTGTAAATGCAACAACGTTTTCATTTCTTGGCCTATGGTGACCAAACTTGGTACGCGTTTTGCTTAGGGAGCGCAAATATGCATGATTGTCAAATTTTCAAGACAATGCTTGTGAATGCAACAACTTTTTTTATTTCTTAGCCTATGGTAACTAAACTTGGTACGCATATTGCTTAGGGACGGCAGATGCGCATGATGGTATATATAGATTCTTTTATCCTCCGACATTTGAAACGCATTTTATTCACGATTTTAACAGAAATGTCAATAGTTCGTAATAATCTGTAAATAAGACTTCTTTAAGGACGTCGTACGTGTATATTACGTGACTAATTTGAATATATAATCCACAATCCACCAGTAGATTTCCGATCCGAATATATGGGGTTATTACACTCTGAGAGCCGAAGCCATATCTTACACATATTTTAAAGTGGATCACAATAGTCTAGCAATGTCAATTATGGAGAGGCTACCAAAAGTTCCTTTTGTCCAATCTGTGCCATGAGAATAAAAACGGTCAAAATGATGTGCATCTGACACTAACCTATCGACACACACACAAATATTACTGAAGTCATTTATATGACTTCTTTGGTGCACAAAGTGGAAAAAATCTTCACTTGAAAAATCTTTACTTGTTAACATGATTATTTGTTGGGATCCACATTTAAGCTACCATGAACCAGAGTATTAACCAAAAACCTGCAACAATCGTACTTTAGTGGGCAATGAAGATTTGGACAATGAATATTAGTGCGATATACTGCATCACGCCTGTAACATTTTTAACCCCCCCCCCCCCTTAAATAAAATAGAAGTGGAGGCAATGATCAGGAATCGATACAACCAACCCACAGCTCCCATCAGAGACACCAAAGGGAAGGAAACACAAACTTGAAACAACAGACCATAATGGAAACATCAATAGCGGAAAGCCAAAAGGACAGTTACTTTCCCCACAAAATGGCCAATAGGCTATCCAAAATAAAATAATATAAGCGACACAAAGACAAACCATAATAAAAATAAACCTCGACAGAAGAACCGCCTTGGAACGGTCAGCAGAAACGAATTCCACTGGGGGGCTTAAATTGATTTTACGTGGCCACAACCCTTGCCCTTCCATCGCTATTTAGACGATTTAAACCCCACTTTTATATTGGTAAAACTGGGTTTACATCATGAGATTCAGCATCACGAAAACACGCCTATATAATTTTGACCCCCTAAAACCCCACTTTTATAAAGTAAAACTGGGGTATGTATTATTTTTTCTTATTTCTGCTCAAACACATAGAGTGTGGGTACTCGTTAGAATCGCCTCATCGAGGCGGTTCTAATGAGTACCAACAATCTATGTTTTGAGCAGAAATAAGAGAAATATCAGACTTTTTATCAGAAAATCTCAATTTGTGGGTGGTAAAAATTTTCGATGTGTTTAAATAGGCATGTTTTCGTAATGGAGAGTTGGAACAACTGCGAGTTAATCATAACGCCAGGTTAGGAAGTGTAGTGAGGGTGATTTGATTCCATTGCATACAACTTACATTTTTATGATAAAATATGAAAAACATTATTCTCATTATGTTCGTAGTAGGAATTCGTTTCGTTTTTTTTTTGTTTCATAGGTGCTTAAGAACAAATACGAGTCAACCGTCAGTATTCAAATCATAAAGAACATTATTAATTGACTATCCCGTATTGTTGGAAGTCATCCGTATTAACACTGAGATTACAAATCAATAATCCTGTTTTTGATGGGGTCAATTAATAAAATTGTCATTAATCAAGTAATTTCGTATTGTCCCAGTTACAGGTCCACGATCAGCCTTCGGCCTCGTGCCAATACAGCAGACCTCGGACCTGTAACTGGGCCAATACGAAATTATTTGATTAATAACATTATAGTATAATAAAATACAGCTTCAGATAAAGAAGCAAACCGGTAAAGAGGTTAATATAGGAATCATTTTCATGGAAGGTTATGTTTGGTCACAAAAGGTTGTGTGACTTTTATGCCGAGCGTTTTCCTGCTTTGTTTTTGGTTGGCAAGGGCCTTTTGCGCCTGCAGCAGGTGCAGAATGGTGACTTTTTCGTCTTTTATGAACTATTTTCTTTTCCTAATGCCTAATCTCTTGGGAGACGGCTTAGGATGGACGGTTAACTAAGAACTCGGCTGTTGCTCCATCGGCTGTTGTAAGTTACTATTGTGGTAGCGATCTAACTAAATAGATCATGCAATTAACCCAGACACCAAGGGAAAGAAACACAAACATGAACCAACTTGACACTAATGGAAACATCACAAGCGGAAAGCCAAAAGGAAAGTTATTTTCCCATAAAGTGGTCCATTGGCTATCCAAAACAAAATAATATAAGCGATACAAACACTCAAAGACAAGCCATAACAAACATTTACCACGACAGACTAACCGCAATGGAACGGTCAGTGAAACGAATTCCTCTGGGGGCTTAAATCGATTTTACGTGGCCACAATGCCCGCCCTTACTTCAGTCGCGATTTAGACAAATGCTGTGTTCAGTCCGCATGAATGCCTCCCAACTAATCAGTGCAACATCTCCGTGAACACAAAAATCAATCATATACAGAGATGAAACAACGGTGAGGACTCAACAGCAAGAAACCACTGAAATGCTGGAGCAAAAGATAACCAACAGTTAGACTCCCAAGTACTTGTATACCGCCTAGAGTGTCTAGGCCCTGCCAGGAACAGTGAATTTAACTGTCTGGCCCCATATGACCATAGCTGTTGACTGCGTCAAAAACCCACAGAACATAACATAACCAGTCTTGTTTCAAAGCTATACTGTAGGTACTTGTTGTCCTCATTGTGTCGATTCCAAGTAAAAAAACCACAGAGCATAACATAACCAGTCTTGTTTCAAAGCTAAACTGTAGGTACTTGTTGTCCTCATTGTGTCGATTCCAAGTAAAACCAACAACATACAGCAAATCAAAAGTATCACGAAATTATCCTAAGTGCTATTTTTAATATGGAAAATTAAAAAGAGAAACGATCAGGAACTGATACAATCAGATCTCAAATTCTTCTCACAAGGGAAAGAGATCAAAAAATGGAGTGACGACAGTGAACAAAACAGACAACAGGTAAACCGAGGCAACAGCTCTTTCCCAAACAGATGGTGATCAACCTTACTAAAAATGAGCAATAAACAAAATGGGAGAAAGAATCAGAATCAACAACATGACAAACATTAAACTGGAAGGACCAACGTAACTACAAATGAACAACCAAAAAGGGAGAAGAATAAGAATAATCAACATAACAACATATATGATTAGGGAAAGAATCAGAACCACTACTACAAAATATGAAGGAACCACAGCAAAAGCACCGACTTGGAATGGTCAGTAGATTTACTGGTGGGTTTGAGCTAACATTAAGGTATCCCAACTTATTTGATTCAAACAAGTATTTTAGAGGGAGAGCGACTTTCTTTTTGGCCTCCCTCTATTGGTGTTTTCATTAAGGTCTATTAATTCATGTTTGTGTTTCTCTCCCTTTGGTGTCTCTTATGGGAGCTGTGGGTTAATTGTATCGATTCCTGATCATTGCCTTCTTTTCTGTTTACGTTGGTCCACGTGAAGGTTTTCTAGCTCACTAGTGAATCAACTCGTTGAACCAAGAAATCACAATTAATAAAATAGAAGTGGAGGCAATGATCAGGAATTGATACAATCAACCCACAGCTCCCATCAGAGACACCAAAGGGAAAAGACACACAGACATGAAAAAAAGACCCTAATGGAAACACCAACAGCGGAAAGCCAAAAGGACAGTTACTTTCCCACAAAATAGTCAATTTTCTCCGTGAACACAAATAATCAAACAACCACAGAGATGAAACAACGGTGGGGACTCGACAGCAAGAAACCACTGAAATGCTGGAGCAAAAGAAAACCAGCAGTTACACTCCGATGGGCCCGACCAGAGACAGAACATCAGGCACCAACCAACATTACCCTGAATTAGATCTCTCTAATTCTCAATAAAATATGTTCTATAGAAGGGTTATCATTTGGAAGCAAATAATACACCACAGAACCGGAAAATATAAAGTGTACATGTTTTCTGGACCAGACTAGCTAGTTTCGGTCAACAAGGCCTCGTCAGTGACCCTGAAATATTTTCAAATTCCACAATGGTATCAATGATCCCAAAGGACAAGAAAATATAAACTACACTATGATGAAGGGCATTTACATTGGAACCGTCATAGAATCTGAGGACTGACCCACCGGCGTGCAATTAAAGAGGGAAGCAAAGTTGTCAACCGTGTTTGGGTTAACTACCATGCATGCATGTTGGAACAAGCATGAAGGCTCGACAGTTAGTAGCGCTGAGCCATCCGATGCTGAACACAAGGCCACAGGAGCACTGGAGCAAAGAAAAAAAAACAGCAGTTGAATCCCGTTGGAACAAGCAACAGACATAAAAGTTCAGGCTCCGATCAACTAATAAATAGCTTTAAGCCAAAGTCATCATGGAGTCTGAATCGCAATCAACCGGCATGCAATTAAAGAGGTAAGCATAGTGTCCCCTGGAGCAAGACGAAGTACTTGATGATGGATAGTATCTAAAGTTTTCAAATAGGACTTTCAAACAGAACGATATGCGACAGACCAATCATAAAAAGTCCCTGTATTACTTATTTATTGTGATTTCAATGTCTTTCCCATTTCCTTGTATTATTTGTACATGTGTATTGTTATTTCCAGGTGATTTCTCTTCTTAAATGCGCTACACAGCCAGCTGTGTCTAATATAGAACTGGAATGGGACCTACCTGAGGGTATTACTGCAGCACCAATACCGAGCCAGCCGCCAACATTTATTGGCATTGGTGAAAGACTTTGCCTTTATACTCTACTCACAGGGGGAAGACTAAAGGTGAGGATGTTTGGATCAGGCATATATAAATAGAGTGAGTGTTCATGTATAATTGAGTTTATTAAATGACTCGAGGAAAAGGGATAAAATGCAAGGCTTCATGGAGCAGTTTTTCTTTTCCTCAACGAGTTCAATAAATATAATAATACATAAGCACGAATGCAAGGTTCTATTTATCATATGAGATTTAAAAGGCATTTTATTCATGGTTTGTTTTCAAACAATTCAGTTATCCGTCGTTAGTATTCGCGACGTCGTTAAGGACGTTTTGCGTGTAACGTTACACGACTTATCTAACTAATTTATATATTTAATCCACTAGTGCATTACCGAATTCATTACATGGCGTTATTACATCTCAGACGCGATGACGTGTGATAAAAAAGAATACAGTAGTTGTCAGCTGTTATATAAGCGGTCGTTTGTTTGTCCCCACGGAATGTTATACGAATACGGAGCCGCCGAAAAGAAACTAACCATCAGAGACACATAAATACTATGCATCTTTCCCATTCATGTCATCTCTTACTGATCTTTACCTACTTTTCATGCTTTATGTAGCAATCTATATAGTCTATATGCGTATCTTCGTTTCATGAACACCTAGGCTTCATTACCATCACTTTTATTCTGTTCTGATTAAGCCCCTATGACGAACACTGATGAACCCTGGCCACCCTTTTATGCCCCCCCCCCCCGCCATTCGAAGAATGTTGTTAGGACATATAGTGTTGCCCCTGTCCCTGTCCTTCCGTCCGTCTGTTCGTGCATGCGTGCGACACCTAAACATCAACATATTTTCTGACGGGGGCATTCAGGCCGGAACACATTTCTAGTCTGATTTTTGACCTATTGTTTTTACTTGCATAGTGTCTAGTCTGTGCATGAAGCTCTTATTCTAGAACGAAGAGTCCACTAGGTTAATAAACCTCGTTTGCATTAAGGTCTATCGGAATCCGAATTTTATGGTAACTAAGTATATAAATTCAGAAAAATATATATAACCGCAAACGCCTTCAGCACCTTTATTTCGTAAAATCAATCTTCGATATAAAAAGATTGGGTACAACATAAATGTTATACGACAGCCTGCATGCATGGTAGTTAACCCAATCACGGTTGACAACTTTGCTTCCCTCTTTAATTGCACGCCGGTGGGTCAGGCCTCCGATTCTATGACGGTTCCAACGTAAAGGCTTATGTTGGTTGGTATCTGATGCTCTGTTTCTGGTCGGGCCCATCGGAGTCTAACTGTTGGTTTTCTTTTGCTCCAGCATTTCAGTAATTTCGTGCTGTCTAGTCCTCACCGTTGTTTCCTTTCTGTAGTTGATTGGTGTTTGTGTTCACGGAGATGTTGCATTGATGATTTAGGAGGCCTTCATGCGGTAAGTAAGGGCGGAGATTGTGGCCACGTAAAGTCGATTTATGCCCCCCCAGTGGAATTCGTTTCCGCTGACCGTTCCAAGGCGGTTCTTCTGTCGCGGTTTATTTTTGTTATGTTTGTCTTTGGGTGTTTGTGTCGCTTATATAATTTTATTTTGGATAGCCTATTGGCCATTTTGTGGGAAAGTAACTGTCCTTTTGGCTTTCCGCTGTTTCATGTTTGTATTTCTTTCCCTTTGGTGTCTCTGATGGGAGCTGTGGGTTAGTTGTATCGATTCCTGATCATTGCCTCAACTTCTGCTTTGTACTCGTAATGCATATAATGAATAGTTTTACATATCTAGTGTAGTTATCATTTCTTTTATGTTTTAGCTCACCTGATCCGAAGGCTCACACGTGAGCTTATAGTATGGTAAGGCTCCGTTGTTTGTCAGTCAGACTGTCTGTCTGCCTGTCTGCGTGTGTGTCTCTCTGTCTTTCAACATTTACAAACATCTTCTCCTTCGACACCACTGGGCTGACTGAAGTCAAATTTCATGTGGAGCATCCATGGGTTAGGGGAACAAAAGTTTGTTAGCGGGGTCCAGATCATATGACCAAGATGGCTGCTATGCCAATACAAATTTAAAAGCTTCAAAAATCTTCTCCGGAACCAGTAGGCCGATATGCATCAAACTTGCCATGTAGCATTGGGAACTCAGGATCCGTCATAGTTTGTTCCAATGATGACCCCGAATGATCTTGATCTCTTTTTACGCAAAATTCAGATTTGGACACATAGACTTGTGTATGGGAAAAGACTAAACTGAGTGTATTTTGAAAGTATTGCAGCCTTTCTTCTGAAAATTGGTAGAGACAGTAAGCTAAATGTTTGAATGAAACTACATGAGTATACAAGGTCAAGCCATCCCTTGAACTTGACCGAAAGGCATCCAGATATGAAAGTTAAAACAAATTTTCCACAGAAACAACAGGGCCATTTGTACCCAAATTTCGCATGAAAAGTAGAAGTAAAACAAAGATCAGGAATCGATACAATTAACTTATTCCACCCATCAAAGACACCAAAGAGAAAGAAACACAAACATGAAGTGACCAGACCACAATGGAAACCTAAACAAAGGAAGGCCATAAGGACAGTGACTTTCCCATAAAATGACCAAATGGCCATCCAAAATAAAAAGACACAAGTGATGCACACAGTAAGTACCAAACAACAACATAAATAAACCGCCACAAAAACGCCCCGGAACGGTCAGTGGAAAGAACTCCACCGGGGGGCCCAAACCGACCCCACATGGCGACAACCCCCGCCCTCACCTCTGTCGCGGTATACACTAATTTTGTTTAGTCCGCATGAAGGCTTCCTAACTCGTCAGTGTAACATCTCCGAGAACATACAAGTAAAACAACTACAGAGATGAAACAAGGTTGAGGACTCGACAGCATACAACAACAGAATTGCTGGAGCAAAAGAAAACCAACAGTTAGACTCCGAGGGGCCCGAACAAAGACGGAGCATCAGGCGCCAACCAACATAAAAAATACTAAAATAAAATAAAATTCCATTTATGTTTTTACACTGAAACCGTCATATAATCTTAGGCCCGACCCACCGGTGTGCAATCAAAGAGGGAAGCTTTAAGGAACAAGGAAATGAAAATTAATAAATATGAGCCTGATCGCATGACCAAGTTGGCTGCCATGCTCACCTAAGGTTAAAATCTTTCAAAAATCTTCTACTTGGTATGTTGCATTGGAGTTTCGGGTCCATAATAGCTTGTTAAAAAGATGACCCCCGGATAGTTTATGCCAAGTCCAAGTTTGATCCAATAGACATTTATATGGGAAAAAGTAAAAACCATGTATTTTTTGGAATCTTTTGAAGCCTGTGATCCGAAAAAGGCAGATGCAGTTAGTTAATTAGTTAAATGAATAGATGAAACAACATGTGTATTAACGGTTAAGGTCATTTTTGACCGTGGCCAAAGTCATTCAGATATGAATATTAAAGCTTATTTTCCGCAGAAACCACTGGACTATTTTTAATCAAATGAAAGCTTTTAGGAGTATTGAAATGAAAATCAATCAATTTGAGTTTGGTCACATGACATGCTCATATAAGATAAAATCGCTTAAGAAATCTGTTTTCTCTTGGACCAATGGTCTCGTTTTCATGAAACTTTGTATGCAACATCTGAGACTGAAGCCAGTTATAATTTATGCAACTGATGACCATCGGATGACCTTGAATATATTATTTGGTTTTGGATAGCCAATTGGCCATATTGTGGGAAAGTATCTGTCCTTTTTTGTTTTCGGCTATTGATGTTTCCATTAGGGTCTAGTTGTTTCATGTTTGTGTTTCTCCCCCTTTGGTGTCTCTGATGGTGTTAACGCAATAAATTAGTCCATATTTACTCTAGTAGGTTTATTGGTTACCCTGGTAGAAGTTAAACTGATGTAACGTCATAACGTCGTTACCATGGTATTGATGACGTCATAGTTTGGATAGTGTAGAGTAGCTTCCCCATGATAATGTGCTTACAATTAACATTAATTATATTTTTTTTCTTTTGTTTTTGTTTTCTTTTCATAGTTTAAAATAATCTTTTCTGCTAAGGAATTTTAAACCACGAAAAGGTATAAAAAAATTATATTGAATTTTGACAACTATCTAATAATGAAGATATTAAAATGCCAAAATAAATTATTATCCAGAGGAATAATTTAAAGAGTTCCTATGAAGTTGCTATACATGTCTGTAGAAAGTTAATGGTTATAAATATCAGCCAACATGTTGCCTGACTGCAATACTTTAAGTAACAGAAAACCAGATGCCCCTTGCTTTGTCATCATATTAGCAAGTTGTAATTGTCCTGGTATCCACTGTTTTAGATTAATGTCTTGTAACTTTAGCGATTCTTGAATTGCTGCCACATCAACCCACATCAGGCGCTTGTCCTCAACCATTCGTGTTGAAAAGAGTGCTTCAATGACACTTTTATTATCCACGTAAGTTTCGATTCTGATAGTCTTGTGTTCATATCCCAAGATATCCTCTAACATCTGACGTTAATAGAAACTAGCTTCAAGACCTGTTCTAAACCGAGCATCTCTGCAGCTAAAGTTGAACGTACTACTCTTTTTATCTTCTTCGCATTCCATGCTATTGGACAACATTGGCCACTACTATCCATTAGCCAAATGATATATGCCCCTGTACTTCCGGTCCCTTCATTTATATTCCCAAGAGATGCATCTGTGAAAACCACCACTTTTAATTCTTTTGTTTTGTCCAGACTTGGGAATGTCATGAATGACTGGAAATCCTTTGTGTGGCTGATTTTCTTTATCGCTCGAACAAGATCTCCTACATTAGCTTGTTTCAGTTTTGTGCTCATGAGTATCATTTCATGTGTCATGTCTGGTCTAGAGCCCTGGACAGCCCAGTTTAACTGCCCTATCATCTGTCTAAACAGTGTTTGCTCCTTCTCATTTAAAAAATCATTTTTCTGCGAGGCTCGCCCTGGATCTAGAGAGACATTCTTCATGTTATTAACATAGTCAGAGTGATCTAAAACTATTGAATCTGGAAGCTGCTCTATCTGAAAACATATGTATTTGAATTTTTTCTCTTCTACTTTGCCAGCAGAAAATCTTGCTCTTAATTTTTCCATCAATTGGTCAAATCGTATGTCTCCTGCATGCAGGAAATCATCTACATGACAACAAATCATTCCTTTCAGCTTCTTTTGCTCTTGAAAGTAGAAAACTGCTGGGTCCAGTCTGCACTGGATGAAGCCTAGTTTCAGTAACTCTTCTTTTACACTGTCATAGAACTGTCTTGCTCCATCTTTCAACCCATATAGGCCATGTTTTAGCTTCCAAATTTTATGTTTTGGTGTGCCACTTTCTTTGGGTGGTTTGCCAAATATCTCTCTATCTAATTCCTTACCTTGCAGGAATGCAGATTTGATATCTGTTGTTTTCACTGTCCATTGTTCTAGTCCTGCGATTGATAGAAAAATCCTCATTGCACCCTTACCAAATGTTGGACTGTCCCTTGGAATTTCTAGATCTTTCTCTTCAAACCCTCTGACGACTAACCTGGCTTTGGTTTTCCCCTCTTTACTTGTAATAACCCATCTTGTTGATAAGGTTCTTTGTCCTTGTTCTGCCACTTCTTCATATGTATTAAATTGAGCCAACTTATCAAGCTCCTTTTTCTTGGCCATGGTAATGTATTTCTCTTCTGACTCCACTTTACCAGAAGCACATGTTATATTTATTTCAGTATCAGGAATCTTCTCCCACTCTACAACACTTAGGTAAACGCTTCTTTCCTTATTGATACCATCCCTTATATTATACCATGTCTTATATTTTCCTGTGGATTTCCCTGCTCGACTTATGATTGTGCCAGTCACCCATTCATCATTTACTTTGTATTTGATAATATCATAAGCTTTGACATGCCTTGGATTAATTCTGCCTCTTTCAATTCTTTCATCCTGATCTTGAATTGCCTCTGGATTGTCAGGTGGAGCCGGCACTGTTTCAGAAACACTTGTCTCTGTGTTACTTGACATCTTAATTTTATCAGCCTCATTATGTTGATCTGAGCTGTTACAGTCAAGGCCTACCACCTCTGCTTTGATCTGACTATCATATGTTTTGGTTAGTCTATTTGGAGATACCCTAACAAATATTCCACCATGCCTAATAAATACTACCTTTCCGTCTTTGAAAACGACATTAGCGGGTCCCAACCATCTGTCTTTTCCCTCGCGCTTGTAAAAAAAAACAGTGTCTCCATTCTCAAAAAAATTGTTCTGCTGCTCGTACTTTAGTACGCAATGCTCTCCTAAATCTTTCATCAGCCTTAGTCTGTATATAGGCCTTACGTGCCATATGCAACACATTTAAATGCTTTGCATATGCCTCACTCTTGTGGTTCCTTCGAGTGCTGGGAGCTTGTCTGTCATTATACCTGGCAGATTTTGATTATGTCCAAAAACTAGCTGATGACTGCTAAACCCATTCCACATTGATAACGAATTACGTGCCATATTTGCCCAACACAGCAATGTTTGCTTGACCATTTTTCCATTTTCTTCTTTCAGCTTTAATAACATCGTGTCAGTTATAGCATGGACACGCTCACATAGTCCATTCTGAAATGGGCTTTCAGCTGCGGTGGTGATGACTCTTACATTCAGGATCGACATCACTTCTCGCATTTCATCAGAGCTGAACTCACCTCCATTGTCGGTCAGTATTGCCTCCATTACACCAAAGACTGCTATCCATCCTTGCATCAAGGCATTTATGACATCACTTGACCTTTTCCTTGTAATGAAAATAGACACTGTATATCTGGACCACATGTCTATAATGTGAAGTATCCACTGTCCATTCAGCTGTTTCAGATCCATGGCTACCTTTTCATTGAACCTTGATGCCATAGGTAAACCGACTGCTGGACGTGGTGGTGTTTACATGTATCGTTTACATAAATTACATGTCTAACCTATGTCTTCAAGCATTCCCTGAAAGTCCTCTTCCCATTGTCTTGCATCCTGCATTAGAGCCTTCAGCTTTTTAAGTGGTGGGTGTGCAAATTGTCTATGCAACTTGAGCAATGTATCATATCTCTCATGACTTTTCATCTCTCCTAGTTTTACTGAAAACACTTCTTCAGCTAGTATCTTTTCTGCCCTGTCTATGGGGATGCAGTAATGCCCGGATGTGGTTAGATTCAAAGCAACATCTTTTCCAAAAATCATTGCAGTTTCACTTTCCAAACCCATCCTTACCCCTGCTGTTTTCATAGCTCATCGTGATAATAGCAGAGGGATATCGGAGTCTACAACATCAGTTCTAATGAAAACCTCTTTCCCAGCAATCACTGCTGGAAGCTTGAACTCTCCCTTTGATCTCAGCCTTTCTCCACCTCCAAACTTAAATGTTCGCTTTCAAACAGTCTTTTTAATTCTCTCTTTATGAATCTGATTCAAAGAACTGATATAATTCTGAAGCCAGTTCTCTCCATATACTGTGCTACTACAGGCACTGTCTAACACAGCACAATTCTGAGCATCAATGCCCAGTTGTGCAATGTCCTCTTGATTATATCCCATGAAAAGCACGACATTTTCATCTTCTGCAATGTTCACCTTTGCCAGTCTCTTTTGAATGCTGCCTTTAGATGCATTTTCCCAGCTATGTGGACATTCAGCAATAAAATGTCTATAAGAGCCACAACATCGACATGTAAGTGTCTTACCGTCTGGGCCTAATGGATTGATTTTCCTAAGCTGTCCATGGTCTGCTTGTCTGCCACGACCGAAACCTCCTCGTCCTGGTTTACCCGCCTTTCCTCCACGATTCTGCTTGATGTATCCTGCTGCCAACAACGCTTCTTCATTGTCAGCTTAAAATGATGGTTCAAGTTTTATTCCAGAGCCTGAACCAGGACTTGAACTTCCTTCTGCAAAATTAGTCTTGAACTTTTTAAGTGATTTCTTAGCTTCCTCATATAATGTTACCTTATTAGAATAATCAATACCAGTCAAAACCAACAACTTTTCTTCTTTACTAATGTTTGCCTTTCTCAAAAGTTTAAACGCCAAAATTTCTGATGGTAAAGACATTTTCAGTTTTCAATCTTCCTGTATCTTGTGTCAAAAGATGCTATGTACTCAGTTAAAGACATACCGTTTATTCTTTGAAAATCTTCAAATTCTTCAAATTTCTCAAAACTGTCTGCTAGGTCATCCTTTTTCAGATGTTCATCCAAAAATATAATCAATGTATCTAATCCATCTTCCGTCTTCAAGTCTTTAATACTGATTTGCTCAAACACCTTCTCTCTGATCTGTGTCTTGTCATTCTCTGGAAGCGATAAGGCTATAGCCACTCCTTGCTTTTCCTTTCTAAGCTCTGTCACCTCTCTCCAAGCAAGTAACTCCTGCCTGTACAGCTCATAAGGTTTTGGCCTTAAACTAGGTGGATCTATCCTGGTTGCCATTTTCAGGAATTATTGTCACTTCTCGGTCTTGACCAGCTCTCCTCGGATTGCTGTCCACTTCTGTGTATGTAAATTACTGCCCTCAGACACTAAATCGCTCTGCTACCACTTGTTAACGCAATAAATTAGTCCATATTTACTCTAGTAGGTTTATTGGTTACCCTGGTAGAAGTTAAACTGATGTAACGTCATAACGTCGTTACCATGGTATTGATGTCGTCATAGTCAAGATAGTGTAGAGTAGCTTCCCCTGGATAATGTGCTTACAATTAACAGATGGGAGCTGTGGGTTAATTGTATCGATTCCTTATCATTGCCGTCACTTCTATTTTGACCTATGTTACGCCAGGGTCAATTTCGGTCAAGTAAGATTTTGTATTAGGCAAAAGTCAAAACCATGTATTTTTAGATATTATTTCAGCCTGTGATCTGGAAATTGGAAGATGCAGTTAGCTAAAGTAGTTAATTAAACTTCAGGACTGTTCAAAATCAAGGTATTTTTTTACCTTGGCAAAAGGTCATTTAGATATAAAAATAGAAACAAACTATTTTCCACAGTAACAACTGGGCCAGTTGCAATCAAATTCATTTGAAAACCTTTTGGAACAAGGAAATGAAAATTAATTAATATGAGATTTGTATCATTGCTAATTTGGCCGCATGCCCATATAAGGTAAAATACTTTCAATATTTTTTTTTCTTTTCTCCAAGAACCAATTGGTTGATTTTCCTGAAACGGGGTATGTAGCAATTGGGACCCGATCAAATCATTGTTTGTTCAATTGTCGATCTTTGGATGACCTTGACATATTTTAGACTAAGGTCAAATGCGGTCACATAGGCTTTGTGTATGGGAAAAAGTCAAACTTGCATTTTCGCAATAGTTGTAGATGAAGGTAGCTAAATAAGAAAATTAAACTTTATGAGTATTAAAGGAAAAGCTCATCTAGATATGAAACTATAAACAATAATTTAGTAAGAAAGCACGGGTCTATATGTAATCAGATTTCATATGGAAGCTTTGAGGAGCACGAAAATGGAATTCAATGAAAATGAGGTCTCATATGACAAATATGGCGGCCATACCAAACCCTTTTTTAAAAAAAAGCAATTGGGCATATCAAGGCCAAATTTACATATGAAGCCTTAAAAGAATGGAGGAACATACGTTTGTTAAAATGGTTTAGGTCACGTGTCAAGATAGCTGCCATGGTAAAAACCCTTCAAAACTCTTCTCCTGAGAACCCTTAAGCCCCCATAAATGCCTAGCACTCGGGTGAGCGGCTCAGGACCTTTGATCTTCTCGTTTTATGTATTTTCAGTCATCTGCCAAGAAATGTAGTGTCAACTTAACTGGACAGTATAAAGATAAACAAGTGGACTTCAAGATGGAATTTTCTGTACCTTCAGAATCAGAAATAAACGAGTCCTCTCCACTCCACCGCCTCGCAGCTAAAACGCAAATTAAACTGCTAGAAACAGAGCATTCAGAATTACTGGGTGATGGTAGGTCATCCAAAGACGTCATACGAATACGTCTGTTGTATATACATTACTTGCTATGACGTCATGTTGAGGTAGTAACGTGGCCACGTAAAATTGATTTAAGGCCCCACCCCACCAAGTAAAACATCGTGTTCCAAAGTATTTTTCTGTCTTGGTTAATTAATTTTAAAGTTCGTCTTTGCATATGCATTTTTGCTTACAACTTTTTTATTTTGGCTAGACGTTTGGCCATTTTGTGGAAAAGTTACTGTCCTTTTGGCTTTCCGCTTGTGTTATTTTCATTATAGTGAAGTTTTTGTCCCCACCCCTTCCGGACTTGACTGGGGGGGGGAGACTAAAAATAATACCGTTCGTCCGTACGTCCCTCAGTCCGGGTGAACAAGTGGGCACATATTCGGTAGATATGAGTTGGGTACCCGCGGTTTATTCTGTTAGTGTCCAATAAAATACCCATCTAATTTAATGGAACATGCTGGGTACTTGTGCGAATTTGTTGGGACATGATTGACACTTTTAGGCAAAAAAATAACATTGAAGTACCCCTAAAGTGCCCGTCTGTGCGAACTTTGTCTCCGAAACTCCTCCTACATTTTTCAAGGGATTTTAATGATACTGTGTATTTCTAAGTGTATTGCTAGCAGTTGCTGATCGCACATATGTATTGCGTCTGCCGATTCTTCATCTGTGAACGTAGACGTTATTCTGTTGTTAAAATCTCCGATTTGACCTGAAATACGTGAAACCCTGACTGTAAAAATGCAGTACGTCGGGCAAATTAATTGTATGTTGTATCCATGAACGCTATTGTAGAATGAGTAAGTGTTAAAAACTGACACTTTCCTGTATAAATTCTACAGCTAGATTTAAAATTATCCAACGACACGAAACTTAACTAGAATGGATTAAATCATAACAGACTACTTTTTGGGGCTTTAATGACAACATTTACGATGAGGGTGATATTTCTAAAATGTCAGATTTCGACATTTTCACGCTTCTGGAATATCGAAAACGTAACATATGATCAGGAATCGATACAATTAACCCACACCTCCCACCAGAACACCAAAGGGAAAGAAACACACACATGAAATAACAGACCCCAAAGGAAATTCTACCAGCGGAAAACCAAAAGGGCAGATACTTTCCCCAAAAATGGGCAACTAGCTGTCCAAAATAACAAAATATACGAGATAAACACATTTAAAGACGAACTGTAACAAAATGAAGCTCGGGAGAAGAACCGCCGTGGAACGGTAAGTGAAAGGGGACTAAATCAATTTTACGCGGCCGCAATCCTCGCCCTCACTTCTGTCGTGGTTTAGACAAAAAACAGTTCTACTGAAGGCTTCCTAACTCATCAGTGCTACATCTCCGAGAACATAAATATTAAGCAACTGCAGAGATGAGACAACGGTTTGGACTCGACAGCCTGAAATAACTGAAATGCTGGAGCAAAGAAAACCTCGGTTAGACTCCGATGGGCCCGACCGGAGGCAGAGCTCCCGATCCCCACCAGCATTACCTAAAACTAAATTCCGCTAGAGCCGTCATAGAATCTGAGGCTTGACCTGCCGGCTTGCAATTAAAGTGAGATGCAAAGTTTTCAACTTTGAGAAGGTGAACTGCCATGCATGCAGTCGGTCGTATAACACAACACTTATGTTGTATCCAAACTTTTTGAATTGGGCACTAAAGTCATTGCAATTATATATTTTTTCTGGATTTAAATACCAAGTCATCATAAAATTCGGGTTCCGATAGGCCTTATGTCAGAAGAGATATAAGACCAACATCGAATTTCAAAACTAAACCGGAATGTCGTCGATAAAAATTAATTTATCTATCTAAGCCCACCCCCTCCCCACTGACCGTCTATCGTTTTTCATTTTTTGTTATAGTTTGTCTTTGAATGTGTGTATGTGTATTGCTTATATATTTTTGTTTTGGATAGGCATTTTGTGCGAAAGTAACTGTCCTTTTAGCTTTCTGCTAGTGATGTTTCTATTTATTTCATGCTCGGGATTCTTTCCCGTTGGTATCTCTGATGGGAGGTGTGATTGTATCGATTCCTGACGATCCTGATCATTGCCTTCACCTCTGTTTGCTAGTTATTGTTCCCATGACTTGACGGATCATGTCATATCGAGATCATGCTCGGCTGCTTTTTATACGCCCGTTTGAAAAACGGTCGTATTATGTTATGCCCCCGCCGTCTGTCCGTCTGTCCGTCCGTCCGTCTGTAAACTTTATGTTTCCAGATAACTTCTCCTACAGTTTACATCCAATCAAGCTGAAACTTCATACATAGTTAGACCATAATGCTGAGCAGCGCATATTGTTTTGAGATTACGGTCCACCAAATATTAATAGAGTTATGCCCCTTTGAAATTTATTGTAAACTTTTCGTTTCCGGATAATTCCTTCTACAGTTTACATCCAATAAAGCTGAAACTTAATATATATTATTCGACCATGATGTGGGGCAGCGCATATTGTTTTGGGGTTACGGTCCACCTAATAATAATAGAGATATGCCCCTTTGAATTTTTGTAAACTTTTAGTTTCCGGATAACTCCTCCTATAGTTTGCATCCGATCACGCTGAAACTTCATATATAGTTAGACCATGATGTGGGGCAGCGCATATTGTTTCGGGGTTAGGGTCCACCAAATATTAATAGAGTTATGCCACTTTGAAATTTTTTGTAAACTTTTCGTTTCCCGATGACTTCTCCTACATTTTACATTCGATTTAGCTAAAACTTCATAAATAATTAGACCATGATGTGGGGCAGCGCCTATTGTTTGGAGTTATGGTCCACCAAACAATTATAGAGTTATGTCGCTTTGAAAATTCTGTAAACATTTTGTTTCCGGATAACTTCTCCTACATTTTAGATCCGATGATGTTGTAATTTTACATGCAGTATGACCATGATATGTAACAGTGCAAATTATTTCGACGTTACGGTCTGTCAAATATTACCAGATTTTTCTAAACATTCCGTTTCCTGATAATTCCTCTTACATTTTACATCTGATGAAGCTGAACAATTACATGTAGTAAGACCATGATGTGGAACAGTGCATAATATTGTGAGGTTATAGTCCGCAAAATATTACCAGAGTTATTCCCATTTCACATATTTTACTTCCGGATAATGCCTCCCACATTTTACATCTAATGAAGCTGAAACTTTACTTATAGTTTGACTATTATATTGAGCAGCGAATATTATTTCAAGGTTACAGTCCACCATTTATTGCCAGAGTTATGCCTATATTATGATCCACCAAATATTACCGACCATGAAAATTTGTTGGAGACGGGTAGTTTGAGCCACTGAGGGTTATTAATAGTGCCAGGTAAGAACATATGGGGCACATGTTGTTCCTTTTTTTTGGTTACATTCCACAAACCCAAACTTCAAAAACAGTCAGTATATGTATGCTCCAACTTACTAATGGCCACGGGCGTATAATGCACCGCTTGTGGAGCTCTTGTCACCAGATGTATGGCCCTTTGGCAATTGATTAACAGTAAGCATTGTCGGTGTGTTTTGAATAGCTGATTTGGCTTGTGCACAGAGGGCCAATCAGAGTTCGTCTCATTCCAGTTGTTTCATGCTGTATTTGTCAAAACCGCGAAGGAAGTAAGGGTGAAGATTGTGACCACGTAAAATCGATTTTAGCACCCCCAAGTGAAATTCTTTTCACTGACCGTTCCAAGACGGTTCTTCTGTCGCGGTTTATTTTTGTAATGGTACGTCTTTGAATGTGTTAATCGCTTATATATTTTTGTTTTTGTATAGCCAGTTGACCAGAAGCCTCCGTGCTTAGTGGTTATGCTAGTCGCCTTGTAAACCTGGGGTCGCAGGATCGATTCGGGCTTCTCCAGAATTTCGGATGAGTCTCTTAACCGAGATCACGTCTCTGTATGAACTTAGATGTTGATGAGACGAAAAACTCACACACTCAGCCAGTTTACCATTTTATTGGGAAGGTAACTGTCCTTTTTGGCTTTCGTCTAGCGATGTTTTCATTAGGAACAACAGACCATAATGGAAATATTAATAGCGGAAAGCCAAAAGGACAGTTACTTTCCCACAAAACGGCCAATAGGCTATCCAAAAGAAAATAATATAAGCGACACAAACACACAAAGACAAAGCATAACAAAAATAAACCACGGCAGAAGAACCGCCTTGGAACGGTCAGCGGAAACGAATTCCACTGGGGGGGGGGGCTTGAATCCATTTTACGTGGCCACTATCCTCGCCCTTACTTCCATTGCGATTTAGACAAATAATTTGTTCAGTCCGCATGAAGGCCTCCTAACTCATCAGTGGCACATCCCCGTGAACACTAATAATCAAACAACCACAGAGATGAAACAACGGTGAGGACTCGACAGCAAGAAAAACTGAAATGCTGGAGCAAAAGAATACCAACAGTTAGACTCCGATGGGCCCGACCAGAGACAGAGGGTCAGGTACCTACCAACATTACCTTGAATTAGATCTCTCTAATTCTCAATAAGCCTTTACGCTGGAACCGTCAAAGAATCTGAGGCCTGACCGAGCAGGGTGCAATTATAGAGGGAAGCAAAGTTGTCAACCGTGATTGGGTTAACTTCCATGCATGCAGTCTGTCGTATAACATTTATGTTGTACCCAATCTTTTTATATCGGAGAATGATTTAATGAAATTTGGTGCACCAGTCCTTGCGGTTATATATTGTTCTGAACTAATCCACTAATTCATCATAAAATTCGGGTTCCAACAGACCTTGTTGCAGAAGAAATTTAAGTCCAAAATTGAATTTTGAAATTAAATCAGAATGGTGTCTATAAAAATTTGAAAAGGCTTTGCGTAGTTTATAGTACCGATAACCCCAATTAAGAAGTTTAGCCGTTAACACTTTATTACGAGTGTTGAAGTCAGATGCATGACTACACATTCTGGCAAAACGAATTAATTGCGAAATATAATTGCGAATATAGCGCACGAAGAACATCACCATCCCAAAAAGGATAATTTGCAATGTCAAAATCAAAATCATTCGCGTTTATCATAAAGTTTGCACGAAACGAACCCGCCTACAATAGATAGATGTAAATCTAAAAACGGGGCCTCGGTATCAGAAGAATTTTCTTTATTTAACTGAAATTCGTTGGGGGGGGGGTGAAAATTTGATTGATCAAACCATCGAAATAGGTATTATCAATATTTAATTAATCATCCAAATAGCTATAAGTGGAGCTAAAAGCTTCAATGATTTCAGACTGGTTTTCAGCAGAAAGGGACATCATGAAAAATAGAAGTAGAGGCAATGATCAGGAATCGATACAATTAACCCACAGTGCCCATCAGAGACACCAAGGGTAAAGAAACACAAACATGAAGCAATAGACCCTAACGGAAACACCAACAGCGGAAAGCCCAAAGGACAGTTACTTTCCCACAAAATGGTCAAAAGGCTATCCAAAATAAAATAATATAAGCGACACAAACACCCAAAGACAAATCATAACAAAAATAAACCGCGACAGAAGAACTGCCCTGTCTCATAACAAAACAAAAACAGATAAGCCACAGGTGGTGCGCAATTAGTACTCATCGGAATACCAACAACTTGTCTAAATAACTTAGTACCAAATATTATGTAAATATTGTCAAGTAGAAAGGTGAGAGCTTCACACACGTTCTGGCATGACCATAAAGTATAATTTTATGCTCTTCAGAAGTGAAAAAAAACATTTCTTACATTACATGCAAGATAGAAGGAGTCTACCCTATGAAATGCCCATTTAATTAAATCATTAAGTTTTTCTTTTGTAAGATTATAAGATAATGAGGAAGTGTAGTGTAAAGGGTGGAAAAATCATAAATAGACAGACTTGAAGCACGAAACCGCCTGGATTTCAATTTATTAAAAACTTCATTAGAAATTTTATTGACCAAAACAGATTTCTACCTGATCTTTCGAAGAATTTGTCTCAGGAATTTATCACATGTTTTTGATGGCAGTAAAACATGAATAATTTGTAGAGTTCAGTGGTAATACAAGAGCTTGAATTTGCAATAAACCGTGCTTTGTATGGTCTTTTATGGAGTTCAGGTAATCAATATAACGCAGGAAGCTTGTCTTGGCCTTCTGTAACACAGACAGCAAACTTGGTGGCTGAATTACAAATGTGGTCGTCAACTAAAGCCCTCTTTACAGCTAAAGGCTGAAGTTCATAGGCCTTAGTACCACCAAGTTCTTGCTGAAGAGTGTTTACATAGTGAAGCAGTCAAACAACGACCACATTGTTAGCGGCCTTATCAGCTGGAGCCTGCCAAGGCAAAGCGTTGCGAGTCGGCCCGCTCATGCTTATAAACCCTTTTGGTTTCATGTGACGGCAGGGCTTGAGATGTCATTTAATCTCAATGTCGGGTAAAAGTCCCATAAAATTGGAAGCAACGTCTCCATAATGACCTTTACAGCGTTGACGGGACGTTAAACCTTAAATCAAATAAACAAAAGCAGCCCTTGGATGAAGAAAGGGATTGTTTTGATTTTAACGATAGCTCAACCCTTGTGGGTTATTTTTGTATTGTCTCCCAGAGAAAAGGGAGAAAAGAGATAGAAGAGATAGTAGAGGAGATGAAAGTGAGGGACACAGGGGGGTCCAGAGGAGAAAGAAATAAATGGCAAGGAAGAAACAGAAGAAAACATAACATTCCCCTTTACCCTTACCTGCTGCAAGTGAAACAGGTCTTGTCCAACTGTAAGCTGATATTAGTTTGACGTCCCAATGATGGAAGATACACGTAACCTTTTGCCTCACCCAACCACTCCCTGAGAGATCTGTGTTTAATAGTCATATCTATCTTTCAGCCACAAAAGCTGCTGTTTGTATTAAACTAGGCCAAGATAGGATTGCTACGTTATATCGGTTGCCTATATTTTTACAAAGACCAAACAAAGCGCGGTTTATTACAACTTCAGGTTCCTATACTGGACATTCTAAATTGTTGACTTTATGTAGTGCATCATAGTGCAGATTATATTTTCTGGTCCTTTGTGAATATTGAGTTCATTTTGAAAATAGAGTATTGCTCATATCTTTGTTTTGGATAGCCAAATGGCCATTTTGTAGGAAAGTCACTATTCTTTAAGCTTTCCGCTATTGATCTAGCTATGTCATGTTTGGGTCTCTTTCCCTTTGGTGTCTCTGATGGGAGGTGCAGGGTTACTGTTTCGATTCCTGATCACTGCTTTCACTTCTATCTTATATGATCATCAGTGAAATATCAATAGTCAAGGTCAACGTATGACCTTGGCTCAAGGTCACACGGATTGAGTGAACATTAGAAACCACAGGGACAATCGAAATTATATCTATTCCTGAGTGAGTGAGCGAGTGGGTGAGTTGAGTTTTAAATCCTACCAACACCAGAGACAACAAAGGGAAAGAAACGCAAACATGAAATATAAAGTAGGCCCTCATGTAAACATCAATAGCAGAAGCCAAAATGACAGTTGCTTTCCCATAAAATGGCAAATTGGCTAGCCAAATAAAAAAAAATATTAGTGATACACACACTCTAAAACAAACCATAAAATAAATTGCAACAGAAGAACAGCCTTGGAACGGTCAGTGAATTTCATATGCAGCTTTGAGGGAAGTGCAGAATGATAATATTTATTTGAAGGGCCCAGGCCATATGATCACAATTGCTGCCACACATGTATGGTATAAACTGGAAGAGATTGTTGTCTCTCCAGTACCACTGCGCCAGTTGAAGTTGATATGTAGTATCAGGTGACTAAATAGTATAAAATTACTTTAACAGATGACCTTAGGTTGACGTTCATACTTACGTTTTATTGAAAATATGGACATTTGGACACTTGAATGGGACAGGTTAACCAATGCATGTTTTAGAAAAAATGCAGTTTAATATATGAATGTGACTCAGATGAGCAATCGTTGCCTTTGGGCTACTTGTTCTTCATTGATGATGGACTTTTTCCTTTACTTGCAAACGAAGATGCGCTGCAAAAGAAAATTTGGACGGGGTATGCCCACTTGCTAAAATGAGCCAATGCACAACATTTTCCACAATTTACATGCGTGCCTATCATCCGGTCAGTCTGATCACAGTCTTCGTTTAGCACTGTTAAGATACCCAAGGGCACAATACTCCTTCATGTGACAAGAGAAGTCTGATCTGACTCTTCGCTGTTAATTGTAGGAAATGCTGTGCCCCGCTCAAATATTGCCATTTTATGTTGAATGGGCGATTAAAAATCCGTAACACAAATAAAAATGCACAAATACTTCAATTATCACATAGTACCTATTTATCATATGCGGTCGTGTCTGAGAGTGTAATAACGCCATGTAATGAATTCGATAATCCACTAGTGTATTAAATATGCAAATAAGCTAGATACGCCCCGTAACGTTACATGTACGAAGTCCTTAATGGCGTCGCGTTTTCTAATTGCGGAATATTGACATTTTTGTACAAAAACCTGAATTTAATACGTTTTAAATGTCATATGATAACTAGAATCTTGCATTCGTGCTCATGTATTATTGAATTTATTAAATTTATTAAACTCGTTGATGAATACGGATAAAATACTCGGCAGAGCCTCGCATTTTATCCCTTTTCCACAACTCGTTTAATAATTCAATAATACACGAGAACTCATGTAAAATCCTCTAAGTCAGTAATTTATTAAACTCGTTGGAGAAAAGGGATAAAATGCTCGGCAAAGCCTCGCATTTTATCCCTTTTACTCAACTCGTTTAATAAATTGAATTATACATGAAAACTCATGTAAGATCCTCTATATCAAGCGCACCATCTCGAAATCGAAAAGTGTCGGGAAACACCTGAAGCAGCCTGAATTGGAACGCCTTGCACATTTTCCCACCATATTTCATAGGGAGACAACTTTCGGGGCTTCCTGTTCGCTTTTCTATATGCTCTGTCCCAAGGAAAAAGGCGTCTCCTCTTAAAAATAAATTCTTTCCTTTAAGAGAAGACCATTTTGACATTTAAGACAAAAATACTTTTGCAGGAGTTGCCTTTCTTGTAGGTGTTCCCATTCCCATTAATAGTCTGACAAATTGCAGCATGTTAAAGTCATCCATACATTGCACCATGTAGACTCTGAATGTGCTCTTTACGAAAACACACATATTCAAATGTATTGACAATTTAACCATGGCTCCAAGGTAGTGGGTTGGGGTGGGGATGCAGAATTATATAGGCGCGTATTCTAAATGTGGCTTTATATGGGCCCCGTCAAGCGATTTTGGTACTTATCGCCTATGCGAGCAGCGAAGGTTCAGGCGAGCCTGCGCATCCGCGCAGTCTCGCCAGAACATTCGCATGCTCGGTCATACAAGCAGTGAAACAAGAGGAACCTTCAGACAGAAAGCCATATCACCGGCCCCTCTGAATGGCTGGGCATGCGCAGTTAAAATTTGTCATGACGGAATGCTCGAAGACACCAAATCGCTTGGCGAGGCTCATATAGTTTTCACTATATGAATAACTGTAACAGAACATTACATTTGTTTCTGTCCATGTGATTGTAACATATTCTCAGCAATGACGAATAAATTTCTCATTTGGGTGCTTACATTTCAGACAATTTCATGTACAGACCAGAGAATGTTGATAAAGTTTCTGCTATCAAGCAAAAGCTTATTATGGTTAGCAAAAGTGCCAACATCGTATCGCAAATGACAGCCTTTGTAGCAGTGGACAAGAAGGCGAATGAACGGGTCAAAGGTGAAATGGTGAAAAGATCTTGTCCTATACCAGTAGCATCTGAGGAATTTACAAAAGGACTTTCTAAACGCGACTTTCGGCACGATGATTTGGTATGTATTCAAACATCACGTGGACAAGAAAGTTAAATGAACAACCCCTAACCCCCACTTTATGTAGAGAAAACTGGTGTTTAGGTGGGTATACATTATTTTTTATTGCTGCTCTAAGACATAGGTTGTGGGTACTAGTTAGAATCGCCTCAATTAGGCGGTTCTAGCGAGCACCCACAACCTATGTTTGCAGTACAAAAAAGAAAAATATCACGGATATTAATTAGAAAATAGCCAAATAGATGTGAAAAATGCACTTTGACCGAAGGTTGCTTTCGAAATATAATTTTTATAGCAATACTTCAGTGACGCTTACATCAATGCTTATCTTGATTCTTTCTTGTGTCCACTGGGAATTGTAACCAAAGTGTCATATTAGAAATAATACTTATAAATAATCTTTCTTGCATCCGTTGGGAATTGTAACCAAAGTGCCATATGAGAAAAAATACTTATAGATAATCTTTCTTGCATCCGTTGGGAATTATAACCAAAGTGCCATATGAGAAATAATACTTATACAGATAATCTTACTTGCATCCGTTGGGAATTATAACCAATGTGTCATATAAGAAATAATACTTATAGATAATCTTACTTGCAATCGTTGGGATTTATAACCAAAGTGCCAGATGAAATATAATACTTAAAGATAATCTTACTTGCATCCATTGGGAATTATAACCAGAGTGCCAGATGAGTAATCATGCTTAAAGATACTCTTACTGGCATCCGTTGGGAGGTTTAACCAAAGTGTATATTGTGCATTTCATTTAAAATCCCTAGGAACTAAATTTGACCAAAAATAACAAAGTGCCAGATGAGAATTCATACTTATAGATAATCTAACTTGCATCTGTTGGGATTTATAACCAAAGTGACAGATGAAATATAATACTTATAGATAATCTTACTTGCATCAATTGGGAATTATAACCAAAGTGCCAGATGAGAAATCATGCTTAAAGATAATCTTTCTTGCATCCGCTGGGAATTATAACCAAAGTGCCATATGAGAAATAATACTTATAGATATTCTTTCTTGCATCCGCTGGGAATTATAACCAAAGTGCCATATAAGAAATAATACTTGCATCCGTTGGGAATTATAACCAATCTGCCATATGAGAAATAATACTTATAGATAATCTTACTTGCATTCGTTGGGAATTATAACCAAAGTGCCAGATTAGAAATAATACTTATAGTTAATCTTACTTGCATCCGTTGGGATTTATAACCAAAGTGCCAGATGAAATATAATACTTATAGATAATCTTACTTGCATCCATTGGGAATTATAACCAGAGTGCCAGATGAGAAATCATGCTTAAAGATTATTATCTTACTTGCATCCGTTGGGAAGTATAACCAAAGTGTAAATTGTGCATTTCATTTAAAATCCCTAGGAACTAAATTTGACCTTGACGTAAAATAGGTAAAGGTAATTATAGGGTAATCGTTCTTCTTCAGACCGGGTAGTTCTTAATCAACTAATGCTACATACCAAGTTTCAAGATAATCAGCACAGTGGTTCTGGAGAAGAAGATTTTTAAGGGTTTTGTTCATATTTGGGCACGACGGTCGTCTTGGGCAAGTGACATGGACCAGTATTGCAAACATACTTACCCCCCCAACCCCCCCCCCCCCCCAATTGTCAGGAGGCTGTATATGAACTTGCCCTGAAATTAGCCACGTGGTTTCAGAGAATATGTATTTTGACACGTGAACTGACCTGCAATCCAAGTGACCTTGAGCCAAGGTCACCAAATGACCTGGACCTTAAACATTCACAGATATTTATTGTGTACTTATTATGTCATAGACCACAATATGTTTCGAAAAATGCATTGCTGTACCTTTTACCCGTTCAAAAGGCTTAGGAAATAGATTTGCCATTGGCATAAAATAGGTTAAGATCAACATAGTGTCATTATATTTGCCACCTAGATAGCAATAGTTCATCCATAGCTACATACCAAGCTTCAAGACAATCAGTCAAGTGGTTCAGGAGAAGAAGATGTTTAAGGTTTTGAACTTATATGGGCATGGCGGCCATCTTGGTCCTGTGATATGGACCATTTGAATAAAACTTTTGTTAACTGTCTATCGTTAGGGTGCATATAAAATTTAATTGAAATTGGCCATGTGGTTTCAGAGAAAATGTATATTGAAATGTCAATGGACCTGCAATCCAAATGACCAGATTGCACTCTCAGTAGCATGCATTGAAGTCTGACTGGACATTATGGTTGCACTGGCTTATATTATCCCTTCTCTTGCTAAATATTCAGTTAAGCCACACCCATTTCTGTCTATCAACCAATCAAATTACTTGATGTAATTTATTGCTACAAATTCATAAACTGAATGCCAAACAGTGTAGATCCTGATCAGGTGGCTTCTCAAAAAGCCACCTGATCTGGATCTTCACTGTTTGCAAATATAGGGGTTGTCGTGAACAGCATGATAAGAGTTAGTCTATACTGGATCAATTTTGAAAGTGTTTTAGTAAATGTGTAAATAAAGCTTGTATCTGGAAAGCTCCAGTTGTTCAGAGGTAATGGTGGTGTTAGTTTATAGATTGTTTATGCGTTCTATAATCAATATCACGTGTTTTGTGGACAGTTGTCTGAGGGTTTTCAGTGTCTGAGCAAAGATCTGTGTAAGATATGGTGGATCCAACAGGGCAGTTAACTCGTATCATGCTGTTCACGACAACCCCTATCTTTGCAAACAGTGAGATTCATATCATCTGATCAAGATCTACACTGTTTGCCATTTTATTTCTGAATTTGTAGAAAAAATTACATCAAGCAATTTGATTGATTCAGAGTAAGAAATGGGTGTGGCTAAACTGAATATTCAGCAGGAAAAGGGTTAATACGATGACAAGCGCTTGGCTCGTGTTGCAAATGACGATCTGAAGAATCGAACCAATGTGTTTCGGACGTGAATTAATTTTTACCTGTTCAGTATCGAAATACGTTTTACGTTCCTTTAGGTTCTCTTTTCATTGCACTGTTAATCAACCCTTTTTGTATCAAATGGAATCATCCACCTTATATATGGCAGGTGTCCATTTCAAAATTTAGGAGTGTCAGATTGTGTTTTCTTCAAATTTGTTTGGAAAATGGCTGAACTTTTAGCAAACAGTGTAGGCCCTGATCAAACGCCTGAGGCTGCACTTTGTGCCAACTAACCGTTTTGGGGTTTCCGGTACAAACGGGTTTAAGCAAAAAAAAACGGTACATTGGTAGGCAGTGAAGATCCTGATCAGAACGTAGCAACTTACCGCGGCTTGATACCTCCAAACCCTAAGATGTCTTTACGTCACCTTAAACAAAGTATTCAAGAATTTCATAAGAAGTTTGTTTTGGCTCCAGCAGACAAGGCCCATTACCATGTGGTTGTTGTTTGATGCTCCGCTATGTAAACACTCCTCAGTAAGAGCTTGGTGGTTCTCAGGCCTATGAACAGCAGCCTTTGGTTGTAGACAGGGCTATTGTTGATGACCACATTCGCCATTCAGCCACCTAAAAGTTTAAAAGGAAGACCATGGGAGCGCCGCAGTCACAAGACACAGCGCACTCTCTCTCGACACCAAGAGAAAAAAGGAAACATACCCCAAACCAGGAAAGATTACGAGTGTTTACGAAATGGAACAAACAGCTCTCTCTTCTGGGGTGACCAGACCATTAGAAAACACTAAACGACGGCTCACAACAAATTCGCAGACAAACAACAAATCCAAGGGTGTTTTTCCCAGCAATAAACATTAAATATTAGTTTTTTATAATGATTTCCTCACTCACTCAATCCATCATCACAGTGACATACATCAAATTCATACACTGAGATGAAGCAAAGGTGAGGGCTGCTAGCCGATCCCTCTTTCACTGTTGGCCAGAGCTAAAACGAATCATAAGTTACACCACGATGGGCCCATCGAAAGACATTACATCAGGCTTCAAAACCTGAGGTTTTGGAGGTTTATTTTTGTTATGGTTTGTCTTTGGGTGTTTGTGTCGCTTATAATAGTTTATCTGGAAGCAATAAAACCTCTGGCTTTCAACTTATTTAAAACTTCACCAGAGTTTTTCACAAACCAAAAATAGGTTAATACCTTCTATTTCATAAACAACTTCACAATATCGGATCCAATGTTTTTGACAGCGATGAGGCAAGAAGGTAAACGTTTCGACCACCTCGTAGATGTACATGAGCTAGAGTTTGCAATAAAACGGGATTTATAAGGTTTTTTATGAAGTTTAGGCAACCAGTATAACCAGCTTTTCTGGGTTCTCCTTACTGCAAAGTTATAAGTTACATGGTTACAGTGCTTTAAAGTTTACTGTATATAATCCTGTACATTATATTAGTTACTTAAGACCATACAAAGCACGTTTGAATGCAACTTCAAGCTCTTGTACCACCACTGAACTTTCCAAATTGTTGACTTCATGTTTTACTGCCATCAAAAACATGTGATTAAATATTGCGACAAAGCCTTTGAAAGATCAGGGAGAAATCTGTTTTGGTCTATAAAACTTATAATGAAGTTTTAATATATTGAAATCCAGACGTTTTCGTGCTTCAAGTCTGTCAACTTATGATTTTTCTGGGTTGAAATTGCATAAACTCCGGAGTTGAAGTCCCCAGTAGTTTAACTACTGACCGTCCAAAAGCAGTGGTTCTTTTGCAGTTTCTTATTTGCTATTTGGCTCTGTGTCGTTGGTTCATGTTTCGATTGTTTTTGTGTGTGTCTCCCTGTCACTTTCTGTAGGTGACTTGAGACGGCTGCGTTCTTAGATTGTGGCCTTTCCTGAGTGACCTTTTCTTGCAAGTTTCTATACTTCACACTTCACTTCAACATAATCTTATAAAAGAAAAACTTATTGAATTAACTGATTGTACATTTCATAGGGAAGAGTCCATCTATAATGCATGTAATTTAGAAAATGCTTTTTTCACTTCTGAAGAGCATAAAAATTATACTTTATGGTCATGTCAGAAATTTTGTGAAACTCTCATCTTTCTGCTTGGCAATAATACGTAAGGTTTGGTACTAAGCTAATTTTGAACAAATTATGGGTATTAGGTTGGGTGCTAATTGCGCATCCCTTGTGGCTGATCTGTTCATGTTTTATTATGAAAGAGACTTCATATAATTTGCTATAAATATAACAAACCTGTTAGATCTATCATTTTTAATTTCAATAAACTTGTTTCAGATCTTGATATTGATACTAATACTCCTGATTCATGTGATTGTAAAAACTCCAAGTATTGCTATCCTGCTGCTGGTCATGTAATTACTGGCAATTTGAAAATTATTCCTGATTCTAGGATAAGGAATATAATTTCTAAAGGACCGAAATATCGGTTTCCTTCTAAAATTGATTTCAGTAAATGTAGAGATGAAATCGCTGCTTCCTTGAATGAATTCGGTAATCGATGGTGTAAGCGAGAGTATGTTGAGTATAAAGCCCTAAAGGACTGGAAACTTAGCATTTTAAGACTAGTGAATAAACGCATTTCTTTCTATTCTCAAAATACTAACTTATTACCTCCTAAGCCCAAGACGTCTTTACGTCATCTTAAACTAGGTATTCAAGAATTTCATAAGAAGTTTGTTTTGGCCCCTGCAGACAAGGCCGCTAACAACGTCGTCGTTGTGTGACGGCTCCACTATGTTAACACGCTTAAGCAGGAGCTTGGTGGTACTAAGGCCTATGAACTTCAGCCTTTGGCTGAAGAGAGAGCTATAGTAGATAAACATGTTTGTCTTTCAGCCACCAAGTTTGCTGTGTGTGTTAACGAAGGCCAAGACAAGCTTCCTACGCTACACTGGTTACCAAAACTTCATAAAAAACCTTACAAAGCACGGTTTATTGCAAATTCTAGTTCTTGCACTACCACTGAACTTTCTAAATTATTAACTTCCTGTCTTACTGCTATTAAAACGCATGTAATTAAATATTGTGATAAAGTCTTTGAAAGATCAGGAAGAAATCTGTTTTGGTCTATAAAAAATTCGAATGAGGTTTTAAATAAATTGAAATCTAGACAGTTTCGTGCTTCTAGTCTGTCTACCTACGATTTTTCTACTCTTTACACTACACTTCCTCATAATCTTATAAAAGAAAAGCTTAATGATTTAATTGAATGGGCTTTTCACAGAGAAGATTCTCTCTATCTTGCATGTAATGTCAGAAATGCATTTTTCACTTCTAAAGAGCATAAGAATTATACACTTTGGTCATGTCAGAAAGTGTGTGATGCCCTCACCTTTCTACTTGACAATATTTATATTAGATTCGGTACTAAGTTATTTAGACAAATTGTGGGTATTCCGATGGGTACTAATTGCGCACCTCTTGTGGCTGATCTGTTCTTGTATTGTTATGAAAGAGACTTCATTTTGTCGCTTTCCATTGATAACCAATCTGAAATTATTGAAGCTTTTAGCTCTACTTCTAGATATTTAGATGATTTATTAAATATTGATAATACCTATTTTGATGGTTTGATCAGTCAGATTTACCCCCTAGAACTTCAGTTAAATAAAGCAAATTCTTCTGATACCGAGGCCCCGTTTTTGGATTTACATCTATCTATTGTAGATGGATTTGTTTCGTGCAAAATTTATGATAAACGCGATGACTTTGATTTTGAGATTGTAAATTTTCCTTTTTTGGATGGTGATGTTCCTCGTGCGCCATCCTATGGCGTTTATATTTCGCAATTAATTCGATTTGCTAGAGTGTGTAGTCATGTAACTGACTTCAACACTCGTAATAAATTATTAACGGCTAAACTTCTTAATCAGGGTTATCGGTACCATAAACTACGCAAAGCCTTTTCAAAATTTTATAGACGCCATTCTGATTTAATTTCAAAATTCAATATTGGACTTAAATCTCTTCTGCAACAAGGTCTATCTATATTTCGATGGTTTGATCAGTCAAATTTAATGCCCCCTCCGAACTTCATTAAATAAAGCAAATCATTCTGATACCAATGCTCCGGTTTTGATTTACATCTATCTATTGTAGATGGATCTGTTATTTAGACAAGTTTTGGGTATTCCGATGGGTACAAATTGCGCATCCCTTGTAGCCGATCTGTTTTTGTTTCTTTATGGGAGAGACTTCATGATGTCCTTTTCCGTTAAAAACAAATCTGAAATCATTGAAAAGTAGAAGTAAAACAAAGATCAGGAATTGATACAATTAACTTACTCCATCCATAAAAGACACCAAAGGGAAAGAAATACAAACATTAAGCGACCAGACCATAATGGAAACCTAAACAAAGGAAGGCTTTAGCTCGACTTCTAGATATTTGGATGATTTATTAAATACTGACAAAAAAAGAAGTGGACAACACATCACATAAAATTAATTCTCTCAAATTCTCAGTACAATAGAAATGAAAAGGCAATGATCATGAAACAACCAGACCCAACGAAACACCAACAGCGGAAAGCCAAAAGGACAGTTACTTTCACACATTGGCCAATGGGCTATCCAAAACAAAATAATATAAGCGACACAAACACTCGAAGACAAACCATATCAAAAATAAACCGCGACATACGAACCGTCCTGTAACGGTCAGTGAAACAAACTCCACTGGGGGCTCAAATCAATTTTAAGTGGCCACAATCCTCGATGGTTTGATCGCTCAAGTTTACCCCCCCCCTTGAACTTCAGTTAAATAAAACAAATTATTTTGATACCGAGACCCCGTTTTTTATTTACATCAATCTATTGTAGATGGGTTTGTTTCTTGCAAAATTATGATAAAAAAACGCGATGATTTTGATTTTTATATTTTTTTCCTTTCTTGCATGGTAATAATCCTCATGCGTCATCCTATGGTGTTTATATTTCGCAATTAATTCGATTTACCAGAGTGTCTAGTCATGTAACTGACTTCAACAATCGTAATAAATTGTTAACTGCTAAACCTCTTAATCAGGGTTATCGGTATGATAAACAATGCAGAGCCTTTTTCAAAATGTTATTGGCGTCATTCCGGTTTTGTTTCAAAACTCAGTGTTGGTCTTAAATCTCTTCTGCAACAAGGTCTATCGGACCCTGAATTTTATGGTGACTTAGTATATACATTCAGAAAAATATATAACCGTAATGACTTCAGCACTCATTCTTCAATATAAAAGGAGTGGGTACACATTAAATGTTATACTGCAGACTGCATGCATGGTAGTTAACCCAATCGCGGTTGACAGCTTTGCTTCTCTCTTTAATTGCACGCCGGCGGGTCAGGCCTCAGATTCTATGACTGTTCCAGCGTAACGGCGTACTGAGAATTAGAGAGAATTTGATTCTATGAAAAGTTGGTTGGTGCCTTATGCCCTGTCTCAGGTCGGGCCCATCGGTTTCTATCTGATGGTCTTTTGCTCCAGCATATCAGTGGTTTCTTGCTGTCGAGTCTTCACCGTTTACTAATCTCTGTGGTTGTTTCCTTTTTGTGCTCACGGAGATATTGCACTAATTAGCTAGAAGGCCTTCATGCGGACTGAACAAATTACATGTCTAAATCGCGACGGAAGTAAGGGTGGGGATTGTGGCCACGTAAAACCATAATAAGCCCCCAAGTTGAATTCGTTTCACTGACCGTTCCAAGGTAGTTCATCTGTCGAGGCTTATTTTTGTTATGGTTTATCTTTGAGTGTGTGTATCGTTTATACGAGGGTAGGCTGAAAAGTTCTGAGCCTGACCAAGATCCAATGGTTTGTCCATGCCGAAATTGCCTTATTTTTCAACATGGTCTCCCTTCCTGTCAACACACTTCCTCCAGCGATCCCAGTTGTATAGAAGGTCTCATCTTGGTGCCTGAAAATATCCTCCACAGCAGCTATCACCTCCTCGTCTGACCGATAATGCTGCCCAGCCAAGTACTTTTTCATGTTTGGAAACAGGAAATAATCTGATGGAGCTAGATCAGGTGAGTACGGAGAGTTATCGACAAGTGTGAAGCCAAAACCATGCACAGCAGCCATTGCGACAACCGATTTATGAGCAGGTGCATTGTCCGGATGGAACAAGACCCCCTTTGTCAATTTTCCGGGTCGTTTAGCCTTAATTGCTTTTCGCAAATGTTTTTGCAGATCTACATGATACTCCCCATTAATTGTTCTGCCCTTTTTAATGTAATCTATGAATATTATGCCCTTGGCATCCACGAACACTGATGCCATCACCACCCCTGCAGAGGAGACGACCTTTGCCTTCTTTGGAGGGGGTGAGCCAGGGTGCTTCCATTGCATTGACTGTGTTTTGGTCTCTGGCTCAAGGTGATGAACCCAACACTCATCCTGAGTGAAAAAACGGTCAAGAAAACTTTCTTGGTCTGCTTCAAAAATAGCCAAGTTGGCTTGTGACAGGTTCAGTCTGGTCAACTTTTGGTCAGGCGTCAAAAGCCGTGGCACCCATCTTGCGGAAACCTTCGACATTCCTTATTCACTGTGTAGAATGTTCTCTACTCGTTCACGGGAGATGCCAACAGTGTTAGCTAACTGATTCACAGTTAAACGCCTGTCATCCATCACGGCCCTGTGCACTTTGCTGATGGTTTCCTCAGTTGTTGCCGTTGTGGGTCGTCCACACCGGTCATCATCTTCAAGGCTGTCCTTGCCCATCTTAAAATTTGCTGGCCACCTTTTCACGGTTGCATACGAAAGAGCATCATCACCTAATGTAGCAACCATATCGGCATGAATGTCCTTAGGAGCTAACCCTTTTTATGGAGGTACTAGATGACACCACGATGCCAGATTTTGTCCATTTTCTCAAAAAAGTGCTAGTATCAATTCTAGAATTTCTACGTTATTGCAGGTAAACTTGAAATTATTTGAGTCAAATCAAGTAATAAAGGTTTGGATTTAATGAATACAAAATTTCATGGCTCTTCGATGCCTGTTTCTTGGTCAGGCTCAGAACTTTTCAGCCTACCCTCGTATTATTTTGTTTTGTATAGCCAATTGACCATTTTATGGGAAAGTTGCTGGCTTTTTGGCTTTCCGCTATTGATGTTTCCATTAGGGGCTGGTTGTTTCATGTTTATGTTTCTTTCCCTTTGGTGTCTCTGATGGGAGCTGTGGGTTAATTGTATCCTGATCATCGCCTTCACTTCTTTTTTGATTCCTGAAGAATGTATGACAAATGCGATGATTTTGATTTTGAGATTGTAAATTTTACGTTTTTGGATGGTGATGTTCTTCGTCCTGCCTCCTATGGCGATTATATTTAGCAATTTATTCGATTTGGCGGCGTGTCTAGTCATGTAACTGACTTCAAAACTCGTAATAATGTGTTACCTGCTGAATTTCTTAATCAGTGTTATCGGTTAAAGCCTTTTCAAAATGTTATAGACGCCATTCCGATTTAATTTCAAAATTCAATAATCTCTTCTGTAACAAGGTCTATCGGAACCCTAATGTTTTGATGACTTAGTTTTATATTTAGAAAACTATATTCGTGTAATGAGTTCAGGACCCAATTTCGTAAACTAGTAAGAAAAAGTCACCCAGGAAAGGCCACAATCCATGAACGCAGCGGTCTCAAGTCACCTAAAGAAAGTGACACGAAGGCACACAAAAAACAAAAGAAACATGAACCAACGGCACGAAGCCAAATAACAATACGACACTGCAAAAGAACGACCCCCTTGGGACGGTTAGAAGTAGTACTACTGAAGAGGCTGGGGAGGCTTCAACTCCGGGGTTTATGAAATTTCAACCCTCGCCCTCAGTTTCAGTGCAGTAAAAATTCTACGCTATAAAAAGATTGGGTACAACATAAATGTTATTCAACAGACTGCATGCATGGCAGTTAACCTCAGATTCTATGACGGTTTAAGCGTAAAGGCGGTTCTTCTGTCGCGGTTTTTTGTAATGGTTTGTCTTTGAGTGTTTGTATCGCTTACATTATTTTGTTTTGGATAGCCGATTGGCCATTTTGTGGGAAAGTAACTGTCCTTTTGGCTTTCCGCTAGTGATGTTTCAATTGGGTCTGTGTGGCCATGTTTATGTTTCTTTTCTTTGAGAGAATTTGATTTTATGTGATGTGATGCTCTGTCTCTTGTCGGGCCCATCACAGTCTAACTGTTGGTTTTCTAATGGGTTCTTGCTGTCGAGTCCTCACCGTTGTTTCATCTCTGTGGCTCTTTAATTATTTGTGTTCTCGGAGAAGTTGCACTGTTGAGTTAGGAGGCCTTCATGCGGACTGAACCAATTATTTGTCTATATCGCCACGGAAGTAATGACGAAGATTGCGGCTGCGCAAAATCCATTCAAGCCCCCCCCCCCCCCCCCCACCAACACACACACACCCCAGTGAAATTCTTTTCACTGACCGTTCAAAGGCGGTGCTTCTGTTTTGGATTATTGTAACTATACCAGTGGAATTCGTTTCACTGACCGTTCCAAGCCGGTTCTTATGTCTTGGTTTATTTTTGTTATGGTTTGTCTTCGAGTGTTTATATCTCTTATATTATTTTGTTTAGGATAGCCAATTGGCCATTTTGTGGGAAAGTAACAGTCCTTTTGGCTTCCCGCTATTGATATTTCCATTAGGGTTTGTTGTTTCATGTTTGTGTTTGTGGTTAATTGTATCGAATCCTGATCATTGTCTTCACTTCTATTTTCATGTGCATGTGTGTGTTGCTGTATTATTATTATTTGTTTTTGATAGCCGATTGGCTTTATTTCCAGAGGGCCACCCGGAGTTCGCCTGTTGGTTTTTATTTCATGTGCTTCGTGCTGTATTTTTCTTAACCCTGACGGAAGCAAGGGCGAGGATTGCGGCCGCGTAAAATTGATTTAAGTCCCCAGGTGGAATTCGTTTATGTGACCGTTTCAATGCGGTTCTTCTGTCGTGGTTTATTTTTGTTACGGTTTTGTCTTTGAGTTTGCGTATCGCTTGTATGTTTTCTTTTGGATAGCCAATTGGCCATTTTGTGGGAAAGTAACAGTCCTTTTGACTTTCCGCTATTGATGTTTCCATTTCGTCTAGTTAATTCATGTTTTTGTTTTTTCCCTTTGGTGTCTCTGATGGGAGCTGTGGGTTAATTGTATCGATTCCTGATCTGATTCAGTGCCTTCACTTCTATTTACTGCTGATGTTTGTTTTCTAAAGTGTTCCTGTGGCGTTGTGTGAAGCATCGGATGGTTCAGCGCGTTTTACTGGCGAATCCTCGTTCTTGTGGCAACTTGGTTTTAATTGTGATTTCTTTGTTTACCAAGTTGATTCAATGATGTTTAAGAAAACCTTCACTCGCCAAAAAAGTACTTTGTGGAAGCACAGTGAAAGTGAGGGTTAGAATCGCGTAAAATTTACTTAAACCCACCAGTATTGATTCCTGATCTATAATCAGTAAGCTGCTAAGCTCTTGAGAGAATTATATGGTCCTGTTCAGAGATTTCATGTAACTATTTATGCTATTATGTGTCTAAATCGCGACGGAAGTAAGGGCGAGGATTGTGGCCACGTAAAATCGATTTAAGACCCGCACCCCCATTGGAATTCGTTTCCGCTGTCTGTTCCAAGGCGGTTCTTCTGTCGCGGTTTATTTTTGTTATGGTTTGCCTTTGGGTGTTTGTGTCGCTTATATTATTTTATTTGGGATAGCCTATTGGCCATTTTGTGGGAAAGTAACTGTCCTTTCGGCTTTCGCTATTGATGTTTCCATTAGGTCTGTTATTTCATGTTTGTGTTTCTTTTCCTTTGGTGTCTCTGATGGGAGCTGTGGGTTGATTGTATCGATTCCGGATCATTGCCTCCACATCTATTTTTTTAAATCGTTTTTTCGTGGCCACAATCCTCTCGCGTTTTGGTCAAATAAACTATTCAGTCCGCATGAAGCCTCCTAACTCATCAGTGCAACATCTCCGTGAAGACAAAAAGTCAAACAACCACATAGATGAAACAACATTGAGGACTCACGGAAAGGCTGGAGTAAAAGAAAACCAACAGTTAGACTCCGATCGGCCCTACAAGAGACAGGGCATCAGGCACCAACCAACATTACATAGAATTAGATTATCTCTAACTCTCAGTAAGCCTTAACGCTGGAACTGTCATAGAATTTGAGGACTGATCCACCGGCGTGCAATTAAAGAGGGAAGCAAAGTTGCCAACCGTGATTGGGTTAACTACCATGCATGCAATCTTTCGAATAACATTTATGTTGTACCCAATCTTTTTATATCGAAGAATGATTTTACGAGATTGGGTGCTGAAGTCATTGGGGTTATATATTTTTCTGAATTTATATACTAAGTCACCATAAAATTCGGGTTCCGATAGACCTTGTTGCAGAAGAGATTTAAGGCAATTATTGAACTTTGAAATTAAATCAGAATGACTTCTATAAAATTTTGTAAAAAGGCTTTGCGTAGTTTATGGTACCGATAACCCTGATTAAGAAGTTTAGCAGTTAACAATTTATTACGAGTGTTGAAGTCAGTTATATGACTACACATTCTGGCAAATCAATTTAATTGCGAAATATAAACGCCATAGTGTGGTGCACGAGAAAAATCACCATCCAGAAAGGGATACTTTATTATCTCAAAATCAAAATCATCGCGTTTATCAAAAATTTTGGCCACGCAACATCGATTTAAGCCCCCCCGGTGGAATTCGTTTCACTGACCTTCCACGGCGGTTTTTCTGTCGCGGTTTATTTTTTGTTATGGTTTGTCTTTGAGTGTCTGTATCGCTTATATCATTTTGTTCTAGATGTCCAATTGGCGCTTTTGTGGGAAAGTAACTGTCCTTTTGGCTTTTCGCTATTGATGTTTCCATTAGGATCTGTTGATTCGTGTTTGTGTTCTTTCCCTTTGGTGTCTCTGATGGGAGCTGTGGGTTAATTGTATCGATTCCTGATCATTGCCTTAACTTCTATTTTACACGAAACAAGCCCATTTACAATAGAAAGATGTAAATCCAAAAACTGGGCCTCGGCATCAGAAGAATTTGCTTTATTTAACTGAAGTTCTGCGGGGTAAATTTGACTGATCAAACGATCGAAATAGGTATTGTCAATATTTAATCAATCATCAGCCTTGTGTAAGCCCATTGTGACTGAATAGCCACTGAATATTGGATCATGCTGTTAGAAGATCTACAAGGTTGTCAGTGAAGCAGCATGTAAGGTAATAAAATGTCCCAAGATTACAGAGAAATAAAGGAGTTCATTTGCTATCCACTCATTGAGGTGATCAGAAATAGCTTTAACAATTTAGTTTCATAAAGACATGTCGTATAATAAAAGGGTTTCTGCAAGATTATCTGATTCTGTCTGCTCTCTTAAAATATGGATATGGGCAAGAGAGATATTTGTATTCAAATGAACTAAATAATATCCCGTTTCCAGTCAGTAGTGTAGTCAAACTCAGTGACGCCAATGTTACTACATAACAACTGCCGTCAGAATAACTTTTTAAGAGCTCATCTGAAAGATGGCTATAACGCCATCGAAAACTGTAATGGGTATATTCAGGTGTACAGATTCTGTTCACACACATAGGAAATACATTGAAAATTATGTTCATGGAAAAATGGATAAAAACATTATTTTACATTAGTAAAATATGCATTAAAATGCAACCTATCTGTGACCAGGGAAATATATTTTCGAAAAGGACAAAACGTAAAATAAAGTGCCTGATGCTCTGTCTCTGGTCGGGCTCATCGGAGTCTAACTGTTGGTTTTCTTTTGCTCCAGCATTTCAGTGGTTTCTTGCTGTCGAGTCCTCACCGTTGTCTCACCTCTGTGGTTCTTTGATTTTTGTGTTCACGGAGATGTTGCACTGATGAGTTAGGAGGCCTTCATGCGGACTGAACAAATTATTTGTCTAAATCGCGACGGAAGTAAGGGCGAGGATTGTGGCCACGTAAAATCGATTTAAGCCGCCCAGTGGAAATCTTCCACTGACCGTTCCAAGGCGGCTCTTCTGAGGCGATTTATTTATGTTGTTGTTTGTTACTTACTGTGTGTATCACTTGTGTCTTTTGGTTTTGGATGGCCATATGGCCATTTTGTGGGAAAGTAACTGTCCTTATGGCCTTCCTTTGTTTAGGTTTCCATTATGGTCTGGTCGCTTAATGTTTGTATTTCTTTCCCTTTGGTGTCTTTTATGGGTGGAGTAAGTTAATTGTATCAATTCCTGATCTTTGTTTTACTTCTACTTTGATTCCCATTATAGCTGTCGGCAAAAACGCCTTGTTAGAAGACAAAAAATACCTGTGATTTATAATGTAACATGTATTTGCACGGTTTACTCATCAGTTTGATAAAATTATATTTCAACTGTATTAATTCATTAATTTAGGTATTCATTTATTCATTTGTTTATTTATTTATTAAACAAGCCAAAATAGAAGTGGATGTAATGATCAAGAATCGATATAATTACCCCACAACTCACTTACAAGACACCAAACAGAAAGAACCACTAACATCTAATAACTTTATTCTAGTGGAAACACCACACGCAAAAAGCCGAAAGGGCAGTTACTTTCCACAAAGTAGACAAACAGCGATCCATAAAAACGATATTAGCAATACATACATTCAACGACCAGCTTTAACACAATAGAGGAATCAACAGAAGTTGGTTGAGATTTTCTTTCAGACCTTTTTCCGAGGACAAACCAATTTAAAATATTTAATTTTCTAATTAATGTACCTTTCCGCTTAAACATTTTCAAGCATGTCTGAAAAGTAGAAGTTAAACAAAGATCAGGAATTGATACAATTAACTTACTCCACCCATAAAAGACACCAAAGGGAAGTCTATTTTATTTTTCATTGAGACAGATCTCGATTTTTCAAAACTTCATTTATAAGCGAAGTAAAAAAAAAGGACACTAGCAGAAGAGTTGTTTAAACAAAAATCAATGTCAATTTACACAAAACTGGATAATATTTTCTTTTTGTCACCTGCCATAGATATGAGACAGAAATATAACACGACTACAAGCACAACTGAATATAAAAGAAGTGAAGGCAATGATCAAGAATAGATAAAATTACCCAACACCTCCTAACCAGAGACACCAAAGAGAGAAAAACACAAACACTAAAAAGTAAAACCTAATGATCATTTATACCGCAATCAGGCATTCTAGTAACCCAATAAAGGGGGTCGAATAGCTACACGCTATAATCGGTAGTGACCTATAATACCTTCTACTGACCTATAATACGTCTAGTGACCGTTTATAGACCGGGCCTATTTGTCAGGTCACTAATTTACAAGTGTAAACAATAACATGCAACCTGTTATACATGGGAAAATATCGAAACTGCAAGTTAAAATCTTTGCAATATTTATTTGAACAGATTTTCAGAAATTTCAGCTAAATTCTTACCTTCTCGGCCTTTCCTGGTTTGAATGGCCCGTTGGAATAACTGCGCCCTGCTACTGCAGTTGAGTCTCAACCTCGAAAATAATTTCTAAAGCTAAAATAAATTGCAGATTTTCATACAGAATGTTAAGCGCTGAGAAACTTTTATTCGAGCGTCCATGTTGTTTCCTAAGTCTCTGTGGCGTGGTGACGTTAGAAACTTTGCACTCATTGACGTCAAGTTATACTACGTGTGCGGGCCATGGCACTGAATGTCGTTTAACATGCCACAATGTCTGCTGTCTTTTTTGCTTAAATTTGCTAAATTATTGCAAAACCTCTTGGTTTTTTAATTGCGGTATAAACTAAATACATAATTAGTGTCTTTAATAATAAAATATAACCGATTCGCCGTGACAATTTTATAGGGGCTCGATAAAGCTCGCCCCTATTAAATTGTCTAAGGCTCACCGATTATTTTTTATAATTAAAGACACTAACCATGTATTTACTATATCACTAGCAAAAAGCCAAAAGGACAATTACGTTCCCACAAAATGGCAAAATTAGTAACCAAAATACAAATATATGAGCAATACACAAGTGTAAAGACGAACTATCACAAAATAAATCGCTTTCCAAAACAATATAACAATCTTATATGGGTGTGAGGAGTGGATGGAAACATCCGTCCTGAGGGACACTGTCCGGCATCACGAGGCTTGCCGAGTGATGCCGGACAGTGATTCCGAGGGACGGATTTTTTATCCACCCCTCACACCCATATAGGATTCTTTTTCTTGCATACCTTCCATTTTTAGCGCGGATTGTTAATGCTGCAGTCACTTCGGTTATCAACGTCCGCCAAATTGTGATGACACTACAGGAATGTTTAGTAACGTCACTTAACGTGCATGACATTAACCTTAACGACGACACATACGAGGTTGTAATCAGCCAGTACATTTATCAAACAAGCGATTCTATTCGATATTGGGTCGGAACACCAGGGTCAGAACATACATTTCTATCCCAGGGTAAAATCACGCATTTTCTTGTCTGGTGTGCAAGAAAAAGATATACGCAAGCTACTGCTAAATAGAAGTGGAGGCAATGATCAGGAATCGATACAATTAACCCACAGCTCTCATCAGAGACACCAAAGGACAGCTCTCATCAGAGACACCAAAGGGAAAGAAACACAAACATGAAACAACAGACCCTAATGGAAACATCAATAGCAGAAAGCCAAATGGACAGCTACCAGTATCAGTAAAGTCTGCAAAAGATTGATAACTATAGTATTAGATAACCCTACAGTGGGTAACTTTGCTTCCCTCTTTAATTTCACGCTAGAAGGTCAGGCCTGAGATTTTATGATGGTTCCAGTGTAACGGCTTTCTTAGAATATTTCTAAGTAATGTCGGTTGGTACCTGATGCACTGTCTCTGACCGGGCCCATCGGAGTCTAACTGTTGGTTTTCTTTTGCTCCAGCATTTCTATTATTTCTTGCTGTCATGTCCTCACCATTGTTTCCTCTCAGTGGTTGTTTGCTTTTTGTGTGGTCGGAGATGTTGCACTGATGAGTTACGAAGCCTTCAAGCGGACTGAACAAATTATTTGACTAAACCGCGACGGACGTAAGGGTTGGGTTTGCGGCCGCGTTAAGTCGATTCAAGTCCCCCAGTGACCGTTCCAAGGCGGAGTGAGTGTTTGAGTTTCACGTCTCACCAACAGCTAAGGTTATGCGGAGGCGAAACCTCGGTTTAAAGACTCATCCGAAAGTCTGGCGAAGCCCGGGATCAATCCTTTGACCCATGGTTTACAAGGCGACTAGCATAACCACTACATCACGGATACTTCTTTTTGTTTTAGTTTGTCTTTGAATGTGTATATCGCTTTTATATTTTTGTTTTGGATAGCCAATTGACCAGTTTGTTGAAAAGTAACCGTCCTTTTGACTTTCCGCTATTGATGTTTCCATTACATGCTAGTCATTTCATGTTTGTGTTTCGTTCCCGTTGATGTCTCTGGTGGGAGGTGTGGATATATTGTATGGATTCCTGATCATTGCGTTCTCTCTATTTTACTGGTCATCCACAGAAGAGTATTTGAGCCCCGCCAAGCGAATTTGTGTCATGACAAATTTTAACTGCGCAAGCCCAGCCATTCACAGGGGCCAGGGATATGGCTTTCTGTGTGAAGGTTTCTCTTAATTCACTGCTTGTATGAAGCCCAGCCATTCAGAGGGGCCAGGGATATGGCTTTCTGTGTGAAGGTTTCTCTTAATTCACTGCTTGTATGAGCGAGCAGGGAAGGTTTTCTGGCGAGACTGCGCGGATGCGCAGGCTCGCCTGAACCTTCGCTGCTCGCATAGGCGATAAGTACCAAAATCGCCCAATTGTAAATATTTTCGCGAAATAAAAATAAGTATATAAAAATAAATAATAAGAAGATACTTAAATACAATGGTTTTGCCTTTTCTCACTCTGTAATTTAATTTTTTGTTTGATATACAAAGAAATAATGGGCTCTAACATCTATTCATTCTCTGAGTCGTGCGGAAGCACTGATTGGCACCATCGGATGTTACCGTATGTAGCGGTAGAACATCACACCATCTTTTTGATAAGCCCTACAGGTCACAACTGGACACAAGGTAATAGCTCCATGATATTTGTAGGTTTAACTGGAGCAAAACCCAAGGTCAGCTTATTACGTGAACTGTTGTCTGCCGTCCGCCTGCCTTTTATATTCCACATTTTCGAATTCTCCACCAAAACCTTAAGTGAGATTGAGCTTATTTTTTGGAGGCATTGGGGCAACCAAAGGTTTAGAATTTCAGCAATTGTTGTTTTCCAATATCCAATATGGCGACCATATTGAAGTTATTAAACGACATCACTCCCGAACCGAAAGTCGCATTGAGCTTAACCTGGTGATAGGCATCGAGGCAATATGGAGATTCAGAATTGCTAAAATTGCTTTTCAGACACAAAATAGGCGACATGAAGGCAACATGCAAGTTCAGAAGTGTTAAATGGAACCATTTCCTGATTATAAAGACATCTGTTCGCCCTGCCGAATAGATTTGCATGACGGTGCTTTTGTACACAGCTGAAATCGACTGAACATTAGTAATGGTTAATTTTTAGGAGGTCTAAGCCTGCCCGGGTGGTCATGTGAGTCGGACCGTCCATGCACATAAACCATTGCGGTTTGTTTTGGTGGTAGGGTTTGAGAAGTCATTCATCTCATTGACAGGTTAAAGGCCCACAAATTGGAAGGTTTCTCTCCACGTTAGGCTGAAACGTGTTAAAATGGACGTAAACCCTGAACTCAAACAAACCAATAAAGCCATATGTTTGTTGTATAGATAATATTAAGAAGCGCCCAATATTATAAAGGATATATAACAGGAGATTCGCGGTATGATCGAAGGAACAATCTTGTTTCATAAACTCCGGAGTTGACGCCCACGAAAAGGTTTACTGCTGACCGTCCCAACACGATCGTTCTTTTGAGGGTTCATGTTTTCTCTGTTTTTTTTAAGTGCCCCCATGGCACACTTTCTTTAGGTGACATGAGATGTCTGCCTTCTTTGATTGTGGCCTTTCCCGAGTGACCTTTTCTTACTAGCTGGCGGTACGGTTTGATATGTCATTCATCTCTTTGACAGGTAATTGTCTAACAACTTAGAAGCAACGTCTTCACATTAGCCTAAAAGTGTTGACGGGGAGAAAAACCTGACCTCAAACAAACAAATAAAGCCATCTGTTTGTTGTAAAGATAATATAAAATTAAAAGTAACCTAAGCTGAGGGCACTATCAAGTTCTATGGACTGCCAAAGGGCCAAGGCCTAGACCGCAGGGTTGATATGGCCCAAGCCGCAGTTGCGGGCAGCCCATTCACACTAATAGTGCCCGAAGCTTAGGTTTCTATTGCTTTAAGTATGTTGTATTAAATATTTATTGACAACTGACACTTATAAATGCTCAAAGAAATATATGGGCTGCATGGTGCTTCCACGCAGAGCTGAATCCAGCCCGCACACTAGTACTGGTAAACCGCTTAGAGGATCTAAGCCTGTTCAGGAACCGCTGTGCGAGGCGGACCGCCCATGCTAATAAACCCTATTGGTTTCATTGGGCGAAATGGCTTGAGATGTTATTTCATCTCAATGTCGGGTAAAAGTCCCACAAAATTAAAAGCAACGTCTCCAAAATGACCTTTACAGTGTTGACGAGGACGTAAAACCTCAAATCAACCAAATAAATGTAAAATTTGAACTGCCATCGATAGAACAAAACTGACATTTTATCACTTCCTCGGTGAAGGATGTTGGATTTCTGCAATCCAACGGAGCGACAACCAGAAATAAAAAAAAAAAACAATAAATTAATCGCAATTTTCCCGAAAAACTGTCCGGTTCTCTCCGTAGCGGGGACTATCACACTAGATTTGGACCGGTCTGATTCAAAAGTTATAGTGCCCGCTGTGCATCTATCGCAAATTATCGACTTATAAAAAAATACGTTTCTAGCCAATTAATAAACGTGTACTAACAAATAATAACAAATGCCCGAGATAATAAGAAATATATGACAGGAGATACGCGGTATAATAGAAAGAACAATCGTTGACATCAGTCGATATTATAATCCCAATGGATGACTTATTTTGATGATGTCCTACGACATATTTATAAAACGGTTAACCTATTTAGTACCGGAAACCCCAAAACGGGTACCCTGGCAAACCGTGCAGGCCCAGATCAGACGCCGCAGAACACGGCGTCTGATCAGGGCCTCCACTATTTGCTAAAAATTCAGCCATTTTCCAAACAAATTTTGATAAAACTACAACCTGCCATCGCTAAATTTTGATATGGACTCCTGCTATATATAAGGAGGAAGATTCCATCTGGTACGAAAAGGGTTAATGCACTTACGGATATTATGAATGATTTCCTGTTTATTTGGGCTGTCAGAGAACACCGGCAAGCTCCAGTATATACGTTTACATGGGTGCAGTTATCCTATATGAGTATGTGATTTTAAAGAATTGTTTCTCTTTTTCAGATGGCACTCTGCTGTTCAGACGTGTCGACCCGTTCAAACAAGCGCAAATCTGCAGGATTGAATTTACCAAAACGTAGAGGTTTGTTCTCACGTAAATATAAATGTAAAGTACATTTTATACTCGTAATTCTACAAACTCATAAATGTGTTGGGTTATTTGCAAACATCATGTAAGCCCGCCTATGTAAGTTTGACCCTTTAAACCCCACTTTTATACAGTAAAACTGGGGTTTCAGAGGAATACATCATTCTTTTTATTTCTTCTCAAAAACATAGATTGTGGGAATTCAATCCATCTAAGGAGCAGAAATCGAAAAATGTCACAATTTTCTATTTGAAAAATATCATTTTTGGTTGAAAACATTTACCAATATATTTGGATATCCGTGTTTTCCGCATCACAAAAACACGCCTATATAATTTTGACCCCATTGAACCCCATGATTATATAGTAAAACTGGGGTTTATAGGGGTATACCTTAATAAGAAAAATATTGCTATTATTCATCTTAAAATTGTCATTTTTTGTCATAAAGGTTACAATGTATTTTAAGGCGTGTTTTGTAATGTAATGCTACGAAGAACTAGGTGCGTAAAGGTGAATGTCATTACGAATGCGCGCCTATACAAATACATTGTAACATTTATCGCCGCAATAATGGAATTAAAAATCAAAAATGAATTCCTTTAAGAGCAATGAAAACATTCATAAGAAAGAAGATGGGTCATACTACATAGTTTCGGCTAATAAAGCCTCATCAGTGACCCTGTAATGATCCGGCAAAGAAAGCCAGAGGAAACATACTGCAAATTTGGCGAATTTCGAATATGCAGTCGATTCAAAGACTGATATAAATCAAAATGGGGTCCAAACAATTCAAAACCTGTCTAGAATATGAGTCTAAACCAATAATTTATTTCTGATTTCTCAGAATATTCACGCTGATCTCAAAGGACCAAAAGTAAAAAATAAAAGTTTTAAGATGAAAAATTGTGACTTTTTTCTTATTTCTGCTCAAAATATAGATTGTGGTGAGGCGGTTCTAACAAGTACCAACAGTCTATATTTTAGAGCAGAAATAAGAAAAATAAGGTATACCCCGTAAACCCCACTTTTACTATATAAAAGTGGGATTCAATGTGGTTAAAATATATAGGTGTGTTTTCGTGGTGACACACGTGACAAATTTTCCATTTCCATTAAGAAAGGATATAACTTTTAGACATTTTTTGGTTTTGTGAAGATATCACGTCCTTGTGACATAGTGCAGTCTTCTGCAACAAGGTCTATCCGAACCCTAATTTTATGATGACTTTGTATATAAATTCAGAAAAATATATACTTGCAAGCACTTCAATTTCTTAAAATCGATATGAAAGGATCAGGAAAAGCATAAATGTTACACGACCGACTTCACATGTGACAAGTTTTCCCCCCAGTGGGTCAGGCCTCAGTTTCGTTGACTATTCCAGCGTAAAGGCTTAGTGAGAATTAGAATTTAATTTTGTGTAATGTTGATTTTCTTTTGCTCCAGCATTTTGTAGAGTCCCCACCGTTGTTTAATCTCTGTAGTAGTTATACGCCCGTTTGAAAAATGGGACGTGTTATACTATCCCCCAGTTCGTCCGTCCGACCGTCTGTCTGTCAGTCTCCGGATAACTTCTCCTACAGTTCACATCTGATCAAGCTGAAACTCCATACGTAGTTAGACCATGACGTGGGACAGCGCATATTGTTTAGAGGTTACGGTCCACCAAATAATGATAGATTTATGCCCTTTTGATTTTTGTTAACTTTTCGTTTCCGGATAACTCCTCCTACATTTTACATCCGATTAGGCTGAAACTTCATATTTAGTTAGATCATGATATTGGGCAGCGCATATTGATTCGAGGTTTTCGAGGTTATTGTCCACCAAATAGTAATTGAGTTATGCCTTTTTGAAAAAAAAAAACAAATATGTAAACATTTTGTTTCCGGGTAACTCCTCCTACATTTTACATCCGAAGAAGCTGAAACTTTACATACAGTAGGACCATGATGTGAAACAGCGCATATTATTTTTAGGTTACGGTCCGCCAAATATTAACAGAGTTATGCCTCTTTCACAGGGTTTTCTAAAGATTTCATTTCCAGATAACTCCGAAATTTTACTTCTGACGAAGCTGAAATTTTACATATAGTAACACTATGATCTTGAACAGCGCATATTATTTTGAGGTTACCATCCGCAAAATATTATCAGGGTATACCCTTTCACAGATTTTTTTAAACATTTCGTTTTCGGATAATTCCTCCTAGATTTTACAACTGATGAAGCTGAAACTTCATGTATAGTTAGACTGTGATGTGTAGCAGCGCATATCATTTCAAGGATACAGCCCGGCATTGGTTGCCAGATTTATGGCCATATTATTTTGTGGTTATGGTCCACCAAATATTTCCCGAGCCATGCAACTTCATAGATTTTTCTAAACATTTCATTTCCGGATAACTCTCCTACATTTTACATCTGATGAAATTGATATATAGATGGTGTGTGTGTGTGTGTGTGTGTGTGTGTGTGTGTGTGTGTGTGTGTGTGTGTGTGTGTGTGTGTGTGTGTGTGTGTGTGTGTGTGTGTGTGTGTGTGTGTGTGTGTGTCACATCCCACCAGCAGATAAGGTGAGACTGAGACGAGACCTCAGTTTAAGACGCGTCGGAAACTCTTGAGAAGCCCTGGATCAAACCCACGACCCAAAGTTTGTGGGGAGAGTGATAGTATGTAGGTAGACCATGACGTTGATGTAGAGCAGTCCATATTTTGGTTCTTACGATGTTTTGTCAAGATATTAGGTTGTGTTTTCTCATTAGAAATGCCTCAACGAGGTAGTTGTATCGAGCACACAAATAGCAGTTTTGCATTTAAGTTGATACCATTATTACTGTTTATTTGTATTGGAGTTTTACGGCTCAGTCAACACTATTTAGGTCATTTTGAGCCGGTCAGTTTACCTATCAACACTTTCCTGGGCATGCTTATACGTAAGCGATTAACCAGTACAGTGCACATTCTTTCGCCAGAAACTGACAACTGCCCTTCTTGAATCAGCGGAAGGGAGAGAGTGACCGTAGAAAAGATTTCATGATCAATCTCCACGAAAGAATGTTGCCGACCCCCGCGGGAGTCGAACCCGCGTCCTCCTGATCACCAGTCAGACGCGCATCCGACTGAGCCATCGAGGCCGGCAATACCATTATTATGGCACCTTAAATCATCCATAATAAATTGTTGTTTGCTGACGCTCTTCTTGTAATAAAAACTTATTGCTGAACAGTTTTTACTCATAGCTTACTTGTTGCGGAACAGATATTTACTCATAGCTTTCTGTAACAGCGCTTGAAGCTGCCTGTACCCTGTCACTGAGAAAATATGCAGGCATTTTTCAATAAATCTGCGGAAAAGTACTCACAATTTGAAAAATATAGGTAAGTCTTGGATTTAGAATCATCCCATGACAGAAAACTAGGCAAATAAAATCACAGTTAAATAAATTGAAACGTATTGTTTGTGATTTTTAACGAAATTATGGCTTGTTCGAAATGACCTGCGTCTATGTACCGGTGCTGTTAACTCTTAACCTACTGTTCCCGACAATCCCTATCTTTGGAAACAGTATAGATCCAGATCAGATTGCTTCTGAAGAAGCCATCTGATCAGGATCTACACTGTTTGACATTCAATTTATGAAATTGTAGGAATAAATTACATCAAGTAATCTGATTGGTTCAAAGTCAGGAATGGGTTGAATATTCGGCAAGAGAAGGGTTAACATGATTCACTCATTGCATTTACATATAACATTTGATTTGCTGGTGTACTGAGCATTATTTGAATAATTATCATTCTACCAATCATGCTTTTTTGTTTGTATCAATTTTAAGCCTTTTGCATCTCACTCATGTTCAGAGGAATTTGGTGGGCTGCACAATTTTTGTGATACCCTGATATGAAAATAGGATGTATACATCTTTTTTATTTACACAGATGAGTTTTGAGTGCATCATGGCCAAATGGTCAGAATTTTTCAGAGGTAAGGGGGATAACCCCCTTCAACCCCCGCATAGGTATCTTTAAAGTGTGAAGCCGCGCGAAAATCAGGTCAGTTTTTATGGAAACTTTTCCTGACCAAAACTTAGCTATCCAGGGGAATGAAGATTTAAGGTGGTTCTGTTTGGGGGGGGGGGGGGGGGGGGGGGGGGTCCCGACATGTAAAAAGACGTATCTGAGTGGGAAAGGGTTAAGGGATGTTAAATACATTGATTTGTTACGTGATAGAAAGAATTAACTCATGAGGGGCCATGTTTTCCATTAACAGGTGTTTGTTTCTTTGGTTTGAGGTTTAATGTCCCCATCAACACTGCATAGGTCATTTTGGAGTCAATTTTGTGGGACTTCCACCCGACATTGAGATGAAATGACATCTCAAGCCATGTCCCTCATTGAAACCAAATGGGTAATACGCGTGGATGGTCCGACTCACAACAATTTTACTGCGCAGGCTTAGAACCTTTAACTGGTTTACCAGTACTCATGTTCGGTCGGTTTCAGCTCTGCATGGAAGGATCATGCAGCCCTATCTATTTCTTCAAGCCCCGATGGGCTTCCTTAGCAGGTAGACGGCAGTTCTATAATTCAACAAACCTTTTATGCCCCGCCGAAAGAAGCGGGCATATCGATTTTACCCTGTATATATGTATGTATGTATGTATGTATGTATGTATGTATGTATGTATGTATGTATGTATGTATATGTATGTAAAAGAAAGAAAGAAAGACCAAGGGACTGCTACAATCACAAGACGCAGCCCACTCTCTACACCAAGAGGAAGAGGTAACATACACAAAACAAGAACAATTACGGGTGTTTATGAAATGGAACAATCAGCCCTCTCTTCTTATGTATGTATGTATGTATGTATGTATGTATGTATGTATGTATGTATGTATGTATGTATGTATGTATGTATGTATGTATGTATGTATGTATGTATGTATGTATGTATGTATGTATGTATGTATGTATGTATGTATGTATGTATGTATGTATGTATGTATGTATGTATGTATGTATGTATGTATGTATGTATGTATGTATGTAAGTATGTATGTATGTATGTATGTATGTATGTACTTTTGATTTGATTTGATGTTTAACGCCCCTGTCAACACTATATAGGTGATTTTGGAGACGTTGCTTCCAAATCTGTGGGACTTGTACCCGACATTGAGATGAAATGACATCTCACGCCCTGTCGCCCAATGAAACCAATAGGGTTTATTAGCATTGACGGTCCGACTCGCACCACTTTGTCTGGGCAGGCTTAGGCCCTCTAAACAGTTTGCCAGTACTCGTGTGTGGTCGGATTCAGCTCTGCGTGAAAGCATCATGCCGCCCATTTATTTCTTCGAGCCCCAATGGGCGGAGGCCGATGTATGTATGTACTTGGCAGAAATGTTAACCATCATGCGATGATCCGTCGCATGCAAGACCCAGATCGGTACCTGTAAGGTCAAGGTCATACTTAGAGGTTAAAAGTCAAAAAGTTTTTTTTCATGCCCGGCAGAAATGTTAACCATCATGAGATGATGTGTCGCACGCAACACACATGAGGGTACAAGGCCAAGGTCATATTTAGAGGTCAAAGGTAAAAAAAGGTCTTTTTCGTGTCCGGTCAATAACTTCTTTTATTTCTGGGTGAACTTTTTAAAGTTACTTTGCAGAAATGTTCACCTTCAATAGGCGATGTGTAAAGCACAAGACCCAGGTCAGTACCTCCAATGTCAAGGTCAAACTTAGAGGTCAAATAAAGTGTTTTATTTGTGTCTGGTCAACAACTTTCTTATTCTTATATGGATTTTGAAATGACTTGGCAAAAGTGTTAACAACCATGAGACGATGTGTCGCTTACAAGACCCAGATAAGTACATGCAAGTGCAAAGTCAAAAATGTTTTATTCACACAGTCCGTTACACAACACTCACTTCTGTGTTTCATGTTATAATTCTAGTAAAAATTTACTATGCTTTTGAAACATCTTTACCTCCCCTGAAAGTGTATTGATTGGGCTTATACAGAAGCTTGAATAAAAAAGTAGTCAAACTTCAATGGACCATGAAAGTTTGTTGGAGACGGGTGGTTTGAGCCATTGAGGGCTTTGAATAGTTGCAGGTAAGAATATCCGGAGCACATATTGTTCCTTAGTTACATTCCACATACTCAAACTTGCACATGAGTCAATATATATATATATTTGTTTGTTTTTTGTGTTCTTGGAGATGTTGCACTTATGCGTTAGCAGGCCTTCGAGCGGACTGAACAAATTACTTGTCTAAATCGCGACGGAAGTAAGTTCGAGTATTGGGGCCGCGTAAAATCGATAAAAGCGCCTCCCACCGAGAAGGATTCGTTTCACTGACCGTTCCAAGGCGGTTCTTCTGTCGTGGTTGTGGTTTGCGTGTGTGTATAGCTTATATTTTTGTTTTGGATAGCCAGTTTGCCATTGTATAGGTAAGTAACTGTCCTTTTGACTTTCCGCTATTGGTGTTTCCACTAGGGTCTAGTTATTTTATGTTTGTGTTTCTTTTCCTTGGGTGTCTCTGATAGGAGCTTTGGGTTAATTATATTGATTCCTGATCATGGCATTCAATTCTATTATACATATATCTAAGATGTGAATTTTTCCGATGGAATTTTGTGATATGCTCCTAATTTAGACTCCCAAGAGAGGTTTATGGTACTCGTTCGAACCGCCTCATTCAGGTCCACAACCTATGTCTTGGAACTGAAATTGATATAAACCCCCTAAATCCTAATGTTCCCCATACAAAGTAGGTTAACGGGGACATTCATTCCACGGATTTGTTAAAGTGATGTGATCTGAAATATGTTCTAGAAAAGATTATCCGTTGGAAGCAAGGAATAGACCACAGAACTAGAAAATATGGAGTGTACATGCTTTCTGGGCCAGACTAGCCAGCCTTGGCCATTTAGGCCTCATATCATATTCAGATCTTTAGCAGAGGACCTACGCTAGGAATAGAAACACCATAATAATTGAGCTACCGGACCTAGATGTGTCCAAATATGCTCAAATAAAGCATACATCTTTTGCCAAAGCATGCATCATGTAACTTAAATGATACCAAAATTCAGTCCAACGTCCATAAATGACAATTCGTTAAGACTGTTCGTAAGCTTTTATAATCTGTTTCAGTAGTTGTATTCAGATGCTCCTTTCAGCAAATAAAGCCTCCCTACCCCAAAACATCTACCACAAAGGCAAGCTCCATTCAATTTAAGCCTCCCAAACCCAAAACAATTCCACCAAACTATCCCCCGAGCACCAACCCGGTAGGGCCCACCCCACCCCCAGGTGGGCCCCACCGGGCGGGGTGCCCAGCGCAAACCATGGAGGATGGCCGATGGAGGAAGGCTCTGAGGTGGTTGTTCGACCAGCAGCATATTGATCCTTTGTATTTATTGTGGTTGTGTGCTTCCTGGCTACACGAGAGATGACTTGCTGGAGGCCTACGAGTTTGATTGCGAAGGCATCGATCAAACGGCTATCCGGGTGGAGGTGCCAGAAGAAGGTAAGAACAAGCTCGCCTTCCAGAACTACCACAAGCAACAACCAGCCCCTTTCGTCATCTATCTTTGAGGCGCTCACCACCAAGATCGAGGGGTCCGAATGTGATCCCGCAAAAAGCAACACCAGATGAACACAGCAGCACGAGGCTTGCAGCTACTGTTATGTCGTAGTGCGGTGTGATGGAAAAAAGCCACCCGTCGAGTATCGCGCCACAAATGCAGCGGAGCACTTCTTAAATTCATTCCAGGATGAAGAGTGCGAGATTAAGGGTGTCCTAGCCAACCCTAAAGTCATAAAGATGATACGAGAGGACTGGCGGGCCCATAAGAATGTTGTCATTTGCAACGCGAAATGTTATATACATGTATGTGAAAAACGGCTAGACGGTGACTCTGTCCGCGACCACTGTCATATTACGGGTAAATATCGAAGGACAGCCCGTACCATCTGCAACCTCAAGCTGAGGCTAAGCCCGGAGACCACAGCCATTCCAGTGGTCTTCCACACTCTTAGGGGGTATGACTCCCACCTACTCATGCAGGCCATCTCGAGAGTCGAAGGCAGAGTTTTCTGCATCCCCAACAACACATAAAAATACATCTCCTTCTCTCTCGGGCAGCTCCGTTTCATCGATAGCACCCAGTTCCTGCTAGCTTCCCTTGACAAGCTGCTGGCGGCAAACCCACCTGGAGCTTTCCAGATCACGTCCCACTACGCGCCAACCCAGCAGAGGCTCCAGCTCTTATCCCGGAAGGGTGTCTACCCCAACGAGTATATGGACTCCTGGGATCGCTTCGCTGAGACCAAGATCCCTCCGAAAGAGGTATTCTATAGCAAGCTCGCCGACGAGCACATCAACGACGACGACTACGTAAGTGTAAAACCCTGGGGGACTACCACGACCTCTACAACCGCACAGATGTTCTCCTGCTGGCCGATGTCTTTGAGGAATTCCGGAAGACCTGCCTGACGCAGTATGGCTTAGACTCAGCACACTACTACACCAGCCCGGGGCTTTCATCGGACGCCCTTCTCAAGAAGACAAGAGTGGAGCTCGAGCTACTCACAGATTATGACCAGCACCTGTTCATCGAGAAGGGGATGCGTTGAGGCATCCCAATGGTCTCGAAATGATATGCCTGGGCCAACAATCCTCTGTTCGAGGATTATGACCAAGAAAAGCCTAGTTGACACATCCTCTACCTAGATGCGGACAAACTTTATGGTTGGGCTATGAGTCAATATCTCCCCACTGAAGGCTTTCGGTGGGTTGATGCATCGGAATGTCAGCAGCTCGCAAAAACCATTGCAGAGCAACCTGCAGATAGCCAAGAGGGCTACATCCTAGAGGTAGATTTGGAGTATCCAACAGAGCTGCACAAGGCACACAACGCCTACCCGCTAGCTCCAGAGCGCATAGTGGTCCAGAAGGAGTGGATGTCGGAGTATCAGCACAACCTTATTACTGGCTCCGCCAGTGGCGTTGGGTCGGCGCCTACCGAGGTCGAGAAGCTGGTCCCCGACCTCCGCGACAAGGACCGCTACGTGCTCCACTATCGGAATCTCCCGTTATACATGTCTCTGGGTATGCGTCTGACCAAGATTCATCGTGCCCTCTGGTTCCAGCAGAGCCCCTGGATGGATCCCTACATCCAAATGAATACTGAGCTCCGGAAGAAGGCCACCAGTGACTTTGAGAAGGATCTTTACAAGCTCATGAATAATTCTGTCTTCGGCAAGACGATGGAGAACCTCAGCAGGCGTGTCGACGTCAAGCTGGTCCGCGCCAACGAGGAAGATAAACTCAGGCGTCTCATCGCCAGCCCAGCCTTTCCCAGAGCCAACATCTTTGACGATGATCTTGCAGCAGTCCAGTTGCATAAGAGCAGTCTAGTGCTCAATCGACCGATTTACATAAGTATGAGCATTCTGGACCTTTCAAAGACCGTGATGAACGATTTCTATTACAACCGGCTCCAGAGGCAGTACGGAGAACGCTGCCAGTTCCTCTACACAGACACTGACAGCCTCCTCCTGGAAATCGAGACAGAGGATGTCTACGAGGACATGGCCAAGCACCAGGGCATCTACGACACGTCCGACTTTCCGAAAGGCCACCCGCTGTCAAGAAGGTTCTCGGAAAGATGAAGGCCGAGTGCGCCGGGCGGTCAATCGCCGAATATGTGGGCCTGCGGCCGAAGATGTACTCCATCCTCCAGGCATCTGGCAAGAACATCAAGAAAGCCAAGGGTGTGAGAAAAGCAACTGTCAGGAAGCGCATCAGGCAAGAGCAGTTCAAAGGGGCTCTCTTTGAGAAGCAAACCTTCCGCCATGGCATGGATGTTCTTAGGTCAGAGTGCCATCGCATCTACGGGCAGCATCTCAACACAGTGTCGCTGTCGCCCTTCGATTCGAAGCGCTGGATCGCAGAAAATAGGGTGGACACACTGGCTTATGGTTACAAAGATGCAGGTGAAACAGTTGTTGCGCAACACGAGATGGATGTATACATAGAGGAGCTGCTCAGCGCTTGAGAACCCCATCCGGAGGAAGCTGGGTGCACGGTGGCACAACAAGGAGTTCCTCACGCACAAAGCCGCGCTGAGGTCCATTCTGCAAGTAATACACCACGGGCTCGCCGGACTTGGTCACTGTGCGCTCGAGCCGAAGCACATCCAGGGACCATATTGGATCAGTCGCTCGCTGGCGCGCCCTTCAAGCTCGCCAGGCTGGTACAAATAGCGAACCCCGACACCGGAGGGGATTTTTGTCTCCTAGACACAAACAGAACGATCACGAACTACAGAGGAGGGCTTTTGTGTCACTGATCGCACCCTTATGGCCTTAGAGGGCTTTCTGCCGGTCAGTCGAGTGACCTCGCCATTCAAGGCTGCCACAACGGCCGGAAACCTTTTCACCCACTCTGTAGACCGCTGACTAGGCTGCACCATCTCCTGAGCGTACTGGTGCCCAAAGAGCCGCTCAGCCAAGGTACGATTGAAGCGCTCAACAATGCCCTGGTCCCTATGGATGTCAACCCGACCGCGCCGAACCTGAACATAGTGCTTTGTCAACAGCTGGCTGACAGAGCCCATGAACGCACGGCCGGGGTCAACCTCGAGCAATTTGGGCCACTTCAACGGGCTCCGCTTGTAAATCCGAGCCAGGCCATCGGCGACCTCTGCCGCAGTCTTGCTGATCAGGGGCTCAGCCACCTTGTAACGGCTGGCGACGTCAACGACCGTGAGAGCGTAGCGGAAGGTTTTCCGCCCAACTCGGTCGTGTGGTAGAAAAAGCAGATCCGCCTGCTCGTTCGGCGTGGCGATGTCGAATTTTGGCCGTTTCATATGCCGTGGAGTAGGAAGGGAGATCTGCCAGATAGCCTGCCTTTTGAGCCAGTCCTTAGCCCGTTGTTCACTCACCTTGGCTGCAGACGCCAGCTTCTCAATGGCAGCAAGCCCCTTCCAGTAGCCCTTTGGTCTATAATATATGACAGAGAGCTTACTGTCGGCCATTGATACGAATGTTTTCCAACAGCCTGATGTCTCTAAAGAACGGCCTGACCATCGCGGCTTGAAAAAATATATCGGCTGCATGGTGCTTCCACGCAGAGCTGAAACTGACCACACGAGAACTGATAGACCGCTTAGACATCGGGCGACAGGGCTTGAGATGTCATTTCATCGGGTAAAAGTCCCACAAAATGGAAGCAATGTCTCCAAAATTACCTTTACAGTGTTGATGGGGACGTTAAATCACAAATCCAACAAACAAAAGTCTGAAAAATGAAATTCAAATTTGTACCTACAACATATGTACTGAAATCTGAATCAGATTAGTTTAGACAAAATCGATGCAGTGTATTGAACGAATGAGTGGCCTTTAAATAAGACACAATTTGGGCTATCAATTTCACTAGCGGAATCTATATTACGCTAGTGAAATATAGATTCCGCTAGTGAAATTGATAGCCTAAATTGTGTCTTATTTATAGGCCACTCATTCGTTAAATATACTAGCGGAATACTACGACAGGAGCCGATCTTTTTACAATCTAAGTTTTTTATTTTTTAATTACTGCTATACGTATGGAAGTCTTCTGCTACCAGTCTCTGTTTTTCATTAGAAAAAAAAAGAAAATTATCATCAAATTTATTTTTGGTATTGCACAATTCGTAAATTAAAGCTTATCATTGTTAAAAAATCACTTATTTCTCGTCCAAAGTGGGACAACCAAGGCATAAGTTCTAGCGCTAATATCTCTCTCTGCCCATCCCCTCCCCCTAGCTTCCTCTAGTAAGTTATCTAACAACTTTTGAATAATATCCGCCTGGTAGAAAGAAAAATGCATCCGAAACAAACAAAAAAAAAATTACCAGGCTCCCGAAGGGGTGTTTTGCTGTTTTGGCGTGAGTTTGAATCTCCGGAGAGACGACATTTTTAGTCGAAAACTGTGACTAAAACACCACTTCTTGGAGAGTTGTTTTGGCGTGAGTTGGAATCTCCGGAGAGACGACTTTTTTAGTCGAAAATTGTGACTAAAACCCCACTTCTTAGATAGTTGGTCTGCGCAATTGTCTAGGCGAGTTTGTAGGTCGCTAGGCCCCTAGCGGCCATTCCCAGGATGACGAAGACAATCTCGCGGTCTTTCTGGTCGTCACTCGGGTGGTAAATGTCGGAGAGCTGGGGCTTAGGCCCTATAGGGTCAAGGTTATGCGCTGCAGGTCGTGCATACATGCGCATCGCGTCATAGACGTCTTTGAAGGTTCGAACGGCTTACCCTTGGCGGCGGAGTCCCTCAGTGTGAAATCAATACGCTCGGTCCGTCTTCGAGACCATTCTGCCTGTTCAGCCTGTAGCAATTCGACTGCTTTATCGTGACGATTGCGCTCTTCGTCGACGTCAGAGCTCTTCAAAATGGAGAACAAGTAGTTCGATCCCGAGAACGCCGGAGCTTTCACCAGGAAACCGCCAACGAGCATAGCAATACTTGCCATTTTATTACCGTCACTTCGTGTCGATATCAGCAGGTATAATTCCCTGTGTAATTAGCATATCTTTGGTTGCCATGGGGAGAGCGATGTCAACGATGGCCATGCCCACATCACGGGGTGTGAAGTCTAGTTTCGGGAGGTACCCCCATCGCCATCTTGCCAAGCTGGGCGTATCCAACAGCGATGCCACTGACAACTGCGCTATTGTAGAGCGCGTTGACAAGCATTTTATCAACAGTTGCCGGGGTTGTCATGGTCGCTTATTCCATATAGAATGGATCTGGTCTGGTCTCTAATTGTTTCACGCCCCGGGGTTTATCCTGTTGCGCAGATAACTTCCTATTCGACTTGTCATTGTTGGTTTGCAACATGTTGTTGTTGCTCTGCAACAACGACGAAGCAACTTGTCGCCGCGATAGGCTCACATGTTGCAGAGCAACAACAGCAATGCCACCCGCAAGACAAACCCCCGATGATCCATGGTGTCCAGGCTTTTTGTCCATCTGGAAGATTACCGTGCTGTTCCTGTCGCTGTTGCTGTTGCACTGCACCATCTGAAACAATGGCGGTAACATCCTTAACGGTGCCATCGTTATTCGTGACATGATGTTTTTCTTTGGTTTCCTGAAAGTCCTTGAGCAGTCGTTCTTGCTTGGCCTTTCCAGCGGCAGCGCCGGCATGACCGGCTGCAACTTTTGTCGGGTCCTTAGGCTTCGTCACTCTTTGCGTTGTTGCGTTACTGTCTCCGCCAGTACAGGCTCCACCAGTGGCTTTACTGGCTGCGCCAGTACAGGCTGCGCTAGTGGCGTCACAACCTCCACCATCTGAGTTGCAGCGTTCGGCTGCTTATCCTTCCCCGCCATCATCGTATTCCCCGCCATCATCGTATTCTCCGCCATCATTGTATGTTGAATTGATGGGGCAGCAATGTTCAAATCTGGTATGCTTGAGAGTGATTAACGTTGCGGTGAGCGGAGCTAACCACTTGCCATAGAGGAGACAGAGTTCACTGGCAGCGCCTTGAAGTACACTACATAGAAACGGATCGCTTTCAAGATCGCGAATGAGCCCTTGTTTGTCCGGGATCGGGACGACCAGTCCCGCATAAAGTCCGGGAGGCGCGTTCGAAATCGTCTTTGACATGTCTGCCCCTAATCGGGCGGAGTAACGGGCGTAGAGCCTCTCGACCTCAGAGTCACTCAGCTCCTGGACCTGGTCGACGGTCAAGGCCTTTCGTGAGCCACAATTCCGTATTTCCTGGCCGACCCTCCTGCTACTGTTGCAGCGAGCCTTTCGCGGTATTCTTGCACCCGATCATCTTTCCGTGGCTCTGCTTGTTGCTTTGCAACATGCGCCAGTTGTGTGTCTGGCGCCGCCGGGTCGTCAAGCATCTTGTCTATCAGCTCGTCACAGTTCATTCTTTTGCAACAAGGGCGGACCTGTCTAAAATGGAGTCGCAGGCATGCGCATACATCCGCAACGAACATCTGGATCATCCGAGAAAGGATAAAAAGACAGCGAAAAGCAGCGCCACAGGCAGACCAAGTACAGCGATTACGGCCGCTACTGAGCAAATCCTTGTTGTTGTTGTTGTTACGCAACTGCTTCGCAACGGATAAGCAATATTAATCACGTAATGATCATTACATGATAATATAACCAGCGGGTTGATCAGTCTTCAACAGAAGCTTGGCGTGTTTTTTCTCGGCAAGCTACTGCCGCACCAATTCCCTTCCTCGTGCGGGGATCACGTCATTTTCACGCAGACAGTCTTCGAATGAGTCACGATCCATGCAGTGGAACAAACAGAACCAGCGCGTCTGCTCGCGCAAGTCTTTCAAAACGGAGTTGTATTTTTGCGTGAGGACCCAGACAGACTGCTCCGCGTGGCAGCCCGAGAACGCCAGCTCTGCAACCATGTCTTTCTTCTTCGTCAAAACCCTCTAAGCGCTGCAGTCGTCTATGATGTATAGGGTCGGCTCGCCCTGGAACACCCGGTAAAACGCTCGCAAGTAATCGTGAAGGCGCTCACCGGGGTCTAGAACGTAAATCTCAGGGTCCGTCCAGATCCAGGGGCGCTGCTGATATGTCCTGTTGTATCGTATGGTGGGACACAGAACCACTACGTGCTGAAATAACCCCCGATAGGGGCCTTCGAGCCGATTGAGGATAAAAACGGTTTTTCAACATCCCGTCTTCCCGCTGATTGTCGCCGAATGGGACGTGCGCGTTAGGAACTCCTTTAACCGTTCCTCAATAAACCGCTGAGACGAACCGGCCATCTTCGATGTTAAGCTGTGCATCCATGTTGACGTAGAGGTAGATGTTCAATGCGCGCCAGCCGCCTCGGCACTTTTCGTTATCTGGATGGTCACACCTTCGCTGGCATTCTCTATCCGCCTGCCGATGCCGTGGAGCCGGTCTTCGTCGCTTGTCCTGAGGTCAAGCCACAGCGCGTACATGCTGGTGAGGTATTCTGCAAGGCTGACGTCCGCTAGGGCAAGGTCTTTTTCGACCGTTGCCACTTCAGGGTGTCCCTTGCTGCCGGCTGCGAAGAGCTTCCTCGCTTAACAAACATCCGGTAAGAGCGCATCCCTTGTCTGAAGAGTTGGTTGGGGATCCCGTCGATGGTGTCCTCGACCTTGGCGATTTTCGGGTTATAGAAAGCCTCTGTGTCACGAGCGAAGGCTGTAGTGCGGCTTCATCCTCAAAGAGCATCAGGATGCCCTTCATGCTGCGGGTGGGCACGTTGATATTGATATTCCAGAGGGTGTCGCTCTTGTCTTTGCCGATTTTGCGGTGTCGCAGTACCCGGTCATACAGGATCGAAATGTGGCTTCGGTACAGGTCGTTGATCATTTGGGTCAGCTCTGGTAGGGTGACCATGTCATACTCAAGACAGATCTTTCCAATGTCGAAAGAGGCACCTCTGCCTGTGGCTTGGATCACACGGTTGTAGTCGTTGAACGTGAGCTCATACTCGAGCCGGTCGCCCAGCGCGCTCTGGTAGAATGGCAAGTGGCTCTCGAGCAGCTCGAAGTCCAGTGGGATATAGAAGCGAGTGCCGAAAGAATCGGCGACGGCTTTGACCGCTAGAACGGACTCGTCTTTGTCCCCAGCATTGATTCGGAACCTCGTCGTATTTCGTTCATTTGACGTATCAATGCCTTGGTACTGGCCATTTTTCCTCTCTGAAGCCGTCCTCCATAGATCGCAGTAGCAGTGGTACACGTCACTGTCGTCGATGCTGGGGACCTCGTTCCCCGAAATTTTAATGGCGGTCTTTTTTACGTGGGCGCGGCCTAGGGTTCTGAACCAAGGTCCGATTGGCATCCTCGCTGTGCAGCGTAATGGTGAAGGCTAACCTCGCGGTCCCGGGACGATGACATCATGTTTGCCGAGGTTGGGGAATCGAACCAGAAGCTGCTGGTTCGGGCCGATCGTGCTGGGGTTGTTGGTTATCGTCACCGATTGCCTCACCCCTTTCACCCCAAGGGGTTCGCGGAGGCACCGGTAGGGGTCAAGCTTTCGTCCGTACTTGCTTGATGACATGGTGTCAACTTCGTTGACAACTTCGTTGTCACTCAATCAAGTCTGTTTTAAACATACGCGACAACCTTCAAATGTGTTTCACAAAATATGACTGACTTTGAAAACCCCACGTTCGAAGACTGGTCCGACCCTTATGATGCCGCCGACGATGACGCGTCCAACCTGCCAGACGCTGTTATGGACCCACCAACGGACGTCGAGCGCGGTCGAGGACAATCTTCAGAACCTCCGAGGCGAGTTAAGACGGACAGCACCTTCTGATCAGAAGAGGCGCCTGGTCGATACTTTCAAAGTAAGCCGTGCCTATAAGGGGTTGCGCCTCGAAGGCAGTATCGACTATGACCAGTTTGGGATTGGTGATGACGGTAAAACACTCTACTGGACCACCGGCGACAAAAATGTCTATCACCGCGACAAGGGGAGGATTCCGGTTTCTGGCTCTGTCCACACTGGCCTCGAGATATGGAACATGGGGTGTAAATGCAATTCGGCAATAACTGGGGCTCACTGACTATAAATCAGATATGCCGCGTCGCAGAAAAGAGGCTAAGGAAACACTCCAAAAAGCAGGGGAAACCCTCCCAAAATTATTGAATCTATCGAAATGATGACAGAGCTCCCCGGCGTAGCCCACGACGTTATTAGAGATGTCGAGGCCGCATTGAAGACAATTGATGATCAGCCTATCGACACCGCGTGGGTCACTCAGGCCAAAAGAGAGCTTGCTTGGCTTGAAAAGGTTATGACTCGAACCCGAGACGAGCTCGTGAACAACCTGGCGAAGCTCTCGAAGGTCGAAAGCCGGAAAACCGAGGTTGATAAACACTTGGCCCTGTAACGTCAAAAACTCTCGGAGACGAACGACCCCGAGATGCAGGAGGAGATTCAAGACCGAATCAGAAAGCTGGAGGGCGATCTCTCTGACATCGAACTTGAAAGACAGGCAAGGCTGGAAGCCGTCTCTACGAACAGAGAAGATCTCCGGTCCCAGACCTCCCGAATCCGTGAGACGTTCAAGAAGATACCCCATGAAGACAAGACGCTGGCTGAGCGAATACGGACACTCTTCCGCGAACAGGGGAAACAATCGTGAGCATCCTTACAGCGATTGGGATGGCAATCTCGACCGTAGTGCTTGCGCAAGAAGGGCGGGGTCAAGGAGTGGGCAAAAAGCACCTGCAGTCCCTCGGGCGTGCCCTTGCCAATTTGGCCGGCAAGGCCGCGTCTGCCCTGTCCGGAATCATGGGGTCCATCGTCTCTTGGCTCTTGAGCACGCTACGGAAGGCTGCTTCATGGCTCGCAGACAATTTATGGGCCTTGGTCATCGGGGTGGTGGGGGCTTCTTCTCGTGGCTGCAAGGGACTGGCTAGCGAGACCGTGCATATCACGGAGTGATAAACCAAAGCACCACTAAGCCAATCCCGATCCCTGCGACAATGAGAGCTGTTTTTTCTTCTTCATGGGTGAGACCGGATTTGCAGTCTGCTGGCGCGACTACCGCGGCGGACGTAGGTGGCGAACTTTTGGGTCTGCCGCTCGGTGGCTCTGCGAGTACTCGCGGATCGGTCCCGGCTAGTAAGGCAGTTTTCCCCTGGAATGTCCTTGGGCTGCCAGCACTGCTGGCGCTGATAGGTACTGCTTCGTTTATTCCTGGGTTGTGGCCGATGACCGCGTCTGACCCTGCTATTTGGATTTGGTTATTATAACCTTAGACATTGCCGGGATGGAGTGCCATGTCGCTCGGCATGAAGTAAAGCCCTCCCCTACAGGCGTAATCCAGTGGTCTGGATGCATATTGCAACGTCTTTTGATAGCGATCGATGCTGCTGGGCATGTCGACGGGTGAGGCGATGGCGTCTTCGAGATTCGCCATCAATTGCTTTTGAGCGTCGAACCCCGTCCCGACTTTGAGAATGTTGGAACGGGTCTGAGCTTGCGCTCCCAAGATTGCCCAAACGTATGTCCTAATCGAGTCGTTGAGGCGCTCGACACCCGCTTGCGTGGAGACTTCTGCTTTATAGAGAATGAACATCGTCCACACCTTTGAAATATCCCGCTTATGGGGCCATTGGAGCTGTGACCACTGCGGTATTTCCCCGAAGGGGTCATGAAGGTACTAAAAGATCCGAGGCCTTGACACCCGTAGTCCAGCTTTTGCCTCCAATCTGTAGAAGGCGAAACGGCGAACTCCTCGCAAAGCCGCTTGTAGGCCCTGGAGTCATATTGGTTATCGAACCATGAATGGGACTTGTCTCCAGGGAGGGCGACTTATAGCTCCTCAAGCAGACCCTCGTCGTATAATAGACATGAAAGCAATACAGGCTTGCAAGAAGGGGCTCTTCCACTTGGCGATGGTCCGGGAATGAAACACCACATCCAGCGGTTGCGCACCACACCACAAAGTTCAGCTGCCACTGCCACGAGCTGAAGGGGGCGTGCTGCCAGCTGTTCCACGCCTTGTTTGCCATAGTGACGACCCCGGTAAGCGGAGGGTTTTGATAATCGGCGAAGACATCCGGGAACTTGACAAAGAAGTGACTTTCCTTATCGTCGACCCTTATGACTCCTTATATTTGAAATGGCCGCCTGTCCGATAATTTGCTGATCTATTAAACGTAAAAGCCTTTGTATCCATACCCATTTTGGTGAGACAACTGTTAAAGTTAAAAATATTATTATTATGTACATCACACTCACTGGCGTTCAAAATGGTGTGCCAATCAATCTTGCCAGGACCCTGTCTCCGGTTGAGCTAGAGTTTGCTCTCTGCGAGTTGACGTATTATCACTGGTGGTACAACATATACATAACGAAAAGGAACAATAAGGTCTCAAATAACGAGACTGCAAAAGTACTATCTGATGGGTATTATAACGTCTGTGAGTTGAACGAAAGCGTGTTTCAACGGTTGGGCGCCGAAGTCACTCTAGATGAACCCCCTGGTCTACTGCAATTAATGGTAAAGCCCGGAAAAACCATCATAATGACTCGCGAATGAGCCAGGCTGTTAGGCTTTTCCGAGTTGCTAGGGCCCCGGCTAATGACCAAATAAAATCCCAGACGTTCATTGCAGAGAAACCACACAGACTGGCCGTCCATCGTGAGGTCTACTTTCATCTTGCTGAGTTAAGTACTTCAGATAATCTGCATAACGGTCGCCCCTCTACACTGCTTAGATCAATCCCCGTCGAGAACGAAAAGTGTGGAGCTGGTAGAACTGAATCATTTCCTGTCTTACAGTACAAGAGGTTGTCGTCAGGGCCTATTTCACAGCTAACTATTGCATTTAGAGATGCCAACGGGGAGATGTTACCATTCGAGTATATGAGTGCAACCCTACATATAAGGAATGATTGATGCAAGCGGCCCCGGTGGGGTCAGAAATGTCATGGGGTGGCTTTGGCTGATCTTGGTGACAACGAGGGGTTCGATAAGGATGGGTAGAAAGATCGCTTGCATGCCTACCAGCTTTCTGATGGGGTGTACAAAAGAAAAGAGGTCACTCAAGCGGGGTCACTGAAATTCGAAGAGTTGAGCGATGTGGATGTTTCACATGCAGTTCCAAAACGGGTTTATATGCTGGCCTTCACTGGGAGCAAGCGGGTTGCCTTTGCGGACCCCGACGACAAACGGTATGGTTAATTGATATAAACCTCTAATCTCCGTACGTCGTGACTGGAAAGCAGCACAAAGTTCGGAAGATAGTGAATAGTGGCACCCGGCTGTGTTCTTATATTCGTGAGACGAAAAACATTGTCATAGTACAAGACAGATTCAGTTATATACTTAAGACAAGCAACAACCGACAGGGAACCCTACAACTGGTCCCCGAATTCTCCCTAACGGGACCCATTGGTTTAAGTTTTCGAATAACAATCTTCCTCGATATTGTCCCGGAGATAGGACTGACGACTTTGTTGATGTCTTACCTGGCTTCAAGCTCAAGTGGTCCCAAGCGCATGCCAATAAAGACGTGGGTCCATATATTGCGAGATGCCTCAAAGGCAGCTCAAGTGCAATATTTACTTGAAGGCCTTCAACACCAAACCGATGACCGCTTCTTGAATCTACATAAACTCTTCATTGGTTCACTTTCTCTTAAACGGCTTCGATTTACGCCCACTGAGCTCACGCCAGAGGACGTCGCGGTCCTTTTCAATAAGTAATATTCATTTAGAGTGAAAGGTTAGATCATATTAGTACGATGACTCCCTATCCACCACTTGATACTGGAGACAAACACCGCCTTCACCACGTGGCCGAGGTAAAATTCCATCTTGAAAAAGAACGAGACTTCAGAGCTTCGCTGTACAAGAAATACAGACGTGGGGCTAATGTTGTTGATGGGATTGATACCACGCTTACTGCGACTAGCGTAGGGCTCGCTGCTTCTGGCGTCGGGCTCTTGTCAACTAGCATCGTGCCTGTCGCCCTTGGCTTTCAAGTTGGAGCGATTGTGTAAGGTTTTCTGGGTGTTGGTGGGAAATTTATTGGCCGGAGGCTCCAAACAAAAGCCAAAAAACACGATGAGATTCGTATCTTGGCTGAGTCAAAGCTGAGCTCAATCGCAGATCGCATTTCTATCGCGCTGAACGACGATAATATATCTGAAACAGAAACAGAATTTCGCCTGATTCTGTGTGAAATCAGATGAAAGAAGAAATTCGTCAGCGCCAGAAAGGGACTGTTTGTTTGTCGGAGGAGGAAAAAAAGAAGTTAGTTCATCGTGCGAGAGACGAGGCGTTAATGACGGCCCGTACCAAACTGTTGGACAAAGCTGGTCACAGTGGCACCTGAATATTTCTTGCTGGCGAGCTTTAATTAAAGAGCGCTGGCTTGTCACGACCGGCGAGTACATATATCACACGCCGGTCCTTTTCATTCTCGCGAATTAGCATTTAAGAGCCCTTTGATTTTGCCCAAGCTTTTTTCACCTGGGCACCCCGCCCGGTGGGGCCACCTGGGTGGGGCGGGTCCTACCGGGTTGGTGCTCGGGGGGATAGTTGGGTTGAATTGTTTTGGGATTGGGAGACTAAAATTGAATGGAGCTTGTCTTGGTGGTAGACGTTTGGGGGTAGGGAGGCTTTATTTGCTGAATGGAGCGTCTGAACAAAATTCTGTGCCAGAACATACATGATATATACTACTGTGTCAGTGAGGGTTTCTTTTCCATTATGTACAGTTTAAAGTGCCATTGACAAGCACGAAATAGCATCATTCATATATCATTTTGTAGGACATATAAGACAATAGACTGATTTTTAATGTTGATTGGCAATCGAACCAAATAGTTTATGTAAAACAGCATGTGCAAAATGTCGAAATAATTTGGTTTCTGACGTAAACTCTTGTTAAACTATTTAGTACCGGAAACCCCAAAACGGGTACCTTGGCAAACAGTGCAGGCCCAGATCAGACGCCGCAGAACGCGGCGTCTGATCAGGGTCTACACTGTTTGCAAATGGTTCAGTTATTTTCTGAATAGGTTTTGAAGAAAACACACCCTGACAACCCTAAATTTTGAAATGGACTCCTGCTATATACCATTAGGAAGATTTCATTTTGCACAAAAAGGGGTAATAATACAGAGTGAAAGGGAACACCCAACGCATTCCAAAACTGTTATCATCTTGGAAAGTGGAAGTGGAGGCAATGATCAGGAATCGATACAATTAACTCACAGCTCCCATCAGGGACACCAACGGGAAAGAAACAGAAACATGAAACAACGGACCCTAATGGAAACATCAACAGCGGAAAGCCAAAAGGACAGTTACTTTCCCACAAAATGGCCAATAGGCTATCCAAAATAAAATAATATAAGTGGCACAAACACCCAAAGACAAACCATAACAAAAATAAACTGTGACAGAAGAACCGCCTTGGAACGGTCAGCGGATACGAATTCCACTTGGAGGCTTAAATCGATTTTACGTGTCCACAATCCTCGCCCTTACTTCCGTCGCGATTTAGACAAATAATTTGTTGGAAGTCTGTTCAGGGGTTGCCTGCCGGCCTCGGTAGCTCAGTCGGATGCACGTCTGACTGGTGATCAGGAGGACGCGGGTTCGATACCTGCCGCGGACGGCAACATTCTTTCGTGGGGATTGATGATGAAATCTTGTCTACGGTCATTCTCTCCCGCTGATTCAAGAAGGACAGTTGTCAGTTACTGTCGAAAGAATGTACACTGTACTGGTTAACCGCTTACGTATAAGCCCGCCCCGAAAAAGTGTGGATAGGTAAACTGACCGGCTCAAAAATGACTTAAGATTGTGCTGACTGGGTCGTTAAACTCCCATACAAACAAACAAACAAACAAACAAACAAACAAACAAATCAGGGGTTGTCACGAGATTCAGGAGAACGTTGTTAATAATTTGCATAAAATTGCATAAAATAGTGTACTTGACCGATTTTCAAAAACGAAATACCTTATACGAGTATATTTACGGACATTAACATTTTCAATTACTTCATTTTTTGTACAACTATGGATAGATTCTTTATTATCCCCCGACCGAATAGGTTCGGGGGATATAGCGATTAGCCTGACGTAAGTCCGTCCGTCCGCCCGTCCGTCCGTAGATGCAACCTTGTGATGGCCATAACTCTTGTACCCTTTGAGATTCATTGATGGTTCTTAGCACAATTGTTCACAAGGCTGAGACGGCATGTCATGCGCAAGAACCAGAACTCTGGATGGCATACTTCTAGAGTTATCTCCCTTTTTAATGAAGTAGAATGACTACTTTGTGATGGCCATAACTCCAATACCTTTTGTGATATATTGATGGTACTTGGCACAGTTATTCACAAGGCCGATACGGTGTGCCATGTACACGAACCACAACTCTGGGCGCCATGGTTTTGTAGTTATCTCCCCTTCCAATAACATAGAACCACTACCTTGTGATGGTTACATCTCCAATACTCTTTGAGATATATCGATGGTACTTGGTACAGTTGTACATGAGGTTAAGCAGGTGTGTCACGTGCAAGAACCACGACTCTGGGTGCCCTGGTTTTTTAACTATCTCCTCTGACAATATAAACTTGTGATGACCATAACTACAATGCCCTTCGAGATATATTGATGTTACATGGCACAATTGAATACAAGGTCGGGGCAGCACTTCATGCCTGAGAACCACAACACTGGGTGCTATGGTACTTGAGTTATCTCCCCTTCCAGGTAACAGTATGACCAACTTGTGATCACCGTACCTCCAATACCCTTTGAGACATATTGGTTGTATTTGATGCAGATGTACATGAGGTTAAGCAGGTGTGTCATACTCAAGAATTACAAGTCTGGGTTCTCTGGTTTTTTTAGTTATCTCTCCTGACAATATAACATTGTGATCGCCATAACTCCAACACACTTTGAGATATATTTAAGGAACGTGGCAAAATTGTATACAAGCTACAGAATGGCTGTCATGTGCAAGAACCACAACTGTTGGTGCTGTGGTGTTTGAATTATCTGCCCTTCCAATATAACAGTATGACCAGCTTGTGATCACCATATATCCAATACCCTTTGAGACATATTGATGGTACTTCGTACAGAAATGAGCTTGAGCAGGCATGTACATTTTCTATTGGTGATCAATCTTCTGAAGGCCATATTGGCTTTTGGTCGGGGGATTTGCCATCTCTTCCGATGGCTATTTTGAATTTTTGCGCGCGTTTTAGCTCACCTGTCACATAGTGACAAGGTGAGATTTTGTGATCACTTTTTGTGCTTCGTTCGTGCGTACGTCCGTCCGTCCGTGCTTCCGTAAACAATTCTTCAAACGCCATCTCCTCCTAAACCACTGATCGTATTTTGACCAAACTTCATAGGAATGATCCTTAGGTGGCCCCATTTCAAATTTGTTCAAATGGTTCCGGTCCATTGCACATCTAGGTCACAGGAGCTAAAAATAGATTTTTTAAATGAAAACTCTAAAAATCTTCTCTGAAACTGAAAGGCCCAGTTCTTCGATATTTGGTATGAGGCTTCATCTAGTAGACCTCTACCAAGATGTTCAAATTATAGCCCTGGAGCCAAAATTGTCCCCGCGCCATGGCCCACCAGTTTTACGTAGTCTTATATAGGGAAGACCTTTAAAAATCTTCTTGTCTGAAACCAGAAAGCCTAGGTGTTTTATATTTGGTATGAAGCTTCAGCTAGCGGACCTCCTTCAAAATTGCTCAAATTATAGCCAAAGGGCCAATAATGTCCCCGCCCGGGGCCCTTTGGTTTTACATAGGCTTATATAGTGAAACTCTTTAAAAGTCTTCTTCTCTGAAACCGTAAGGCCCAGGTATTTGATATTTGGCATGAAGCTTCATTTAGTGGACCTCTACCAAGATTGTTCAAATTATAGCCCTGGGGCCACAAATGCCCCGCCCCGGGGCCCTTTGGTTTATATTGGCTTATATAGGGAAAATCTTTAAAAAAAACTAGTGGACCTCTATCAAATTTTAGCCCTCGGGCAAAAAATCCCCCCCCCCCCCCCCCATCGCGGGGCTCTTTGGTTTTACACAGACAAGGCCCATGTCTTTGGTATTTGGTGTGAAGCTTCTATCAAGATTGTTCAACTTAAAGCCCTGAGGCCAAAAACGACCCCGCGCGGTCAAAAATGCCCCCCACCATGGGGCCTTTTTGTTATACGCAGATTTTTGGGGGAAAATCTTTCAAAATCTTCTTGTCTGAAACCAGAAGGTTCAGGTCTTTGATTTTTGGTATGAAGCTTCGTCTAGTGTACCTCTATCAAGATAATTCAAATTATAGCCCTGGGGCCGAAAATTCACCCTTCCCCGGGGCCCACTGGTTTTACATTGATTTATATAGGGAAAATCTTTATAAATCTTCTTGTTTGAAACCAGAAGGCTAAGTTCCTTGATATTTGGTATGAAGCTTTGTCTAGTGGACCTCGACCAAGATTGATCAAATTATAGCCCTGGGGCCAAAAATGGCTCTTCCCCGGGGCCTACTGGTTTTACATAGACTTATATAGGGAAAACCTTTAAAACTTTTCTTGTCTGAAACCAGAAGGCTCAGGTCTTTGATATTTGGAACGAAGCTTTGTCTAGTAGACCTCTACCAAGATTGTTCAAATTATAGCCCTGGGGCCAAAGATGGGCCCACCCCGGTGCCCACTGGTTTTACGTAGACTAATATATGGAAAACTTTTGAAAATCTTCTTGTCTGAAACCAGAAGGCCAAGGTTTTTTATATTTGGTATGAAGCTTCATGTAGTGGACCTCTACCAAAATTGTTCAAAAATGTAGGGGTGTCAGGTTGCGATTTCTTTAAAAACTATTTGGAAATTGGAAAAATATTTTGCAAACAGGGTAGGCCTTGATGAGACGTCGCGTTCTGCGGCGTCTGATCTGGGCCTGCACTGTTTGCCTACTACCCGTTTTGGGGTTGCCGGTACAAAATGGGTCAAAGGGATATCCTTTGAAGCAACAAAACGGAAACATTTGGACTTTTTGTCTGGCCCATTGTATCAAGTTTTGACCAAAAAGGCCGGCCCCCGCCCATCGGACTTGAAGAAATAGATGGGCTGCATGATGCATCCACGCAGAACTGAAACCGACCACACAGGAGTACTGGTAAACCGCTTAGAGGACTAAGCCTCCCCAGGCAAAGCGGTGCGAGTCGGACCGTTCATGCTTACAAACCCTATTGGTTTCATTGGGGGACACGGTTTGAGATGTCATTTCATCTCATAGTCGGTTAAAATTCCCACAAAATTGGAAGCAGCCTCTCCAAAATGAGCTATACAGTGTTGACGGGGACGTTAAACCTCAAATAAACAAACAAAACAAACCAAATAGCCCCCATTAGAATAAAATATTCTCAAAGTTCAACACTATAATCAATGCCCGGAATCATAGGATGATAGAAAGGAAGATATTAACTCAACATAAAATGGACAGTCTTCAGTGAATTTACTTGTTGATTACTGGCGAAAGGATCCGTTAAAAGTAGTCCTTATATCTTGCAACGCTATATGTGGGTTCCATCATCCATGCCGTTGAATATTAATGTATTTTTTGTTATTTTGAAGCTCGTAGGTCCTCTCCGGCTACGCCAATGCATGTAACGTATGGAGCCGCCGTATATGAAAATGCCTGTTCTTCTGTGGATGCAGGTTGGTGCCATTCGTTAATTTGTTAAGTAATCTTTTAAATTCAGTAGTTAAACTGCAAGGTGGGGCTGATGAAAGGGTTATTGTAACTGAAACATAAGCACCAATTCATTACGACAAAATTGCCTTTACCGATACATTGTAACCTCTTTATCACCGAAAAAAATAATGAAAATTTTAAGATGAAAAAATGTGATATTTTAGCTCAACAGAACCGAAGGCTCCGGGGAGCTAATAGGATAGGCAGTTGTCCGTCGTCGTCATCGTCTGCGTCAACACTTTTAAACATCTTCTCCTCTGAAGCCACTGGGCCGATTGGGCCCAAATTTTATCTGTAGCATCCTTGGGCTGGGGGTTTGAAAGTTTGTGTTTTTTATGAAAATCGGTTCATTACTTTGCAGATATTTTGACAAAATTTTATACAAATATTTCTTGAGTACACTTCTCTCAGCCATATGAATTTATGCCAACCTGAGGGTCCCCCAGGTTGTGCCTGGGCCATGTCCCACCCCCTCCACTTCATAAAAGGTCATATATCACAGAAACCATTCAGATCCCGACCCCTAAACCATATATATTCTTGTTCCTATTGATAAGACGCATTCAGTGACACCAACCTGGGGGTCCTCAGGGATGCGCCGAGGCCATGCCCCACCCCCTCCTCTTAATAAAAGGCCCAATATCTTGGAAACCATTCCGATCCTCACCCCTAAACCATATATATTCTTGTTCCTTATGATAAGACCCATTCAGTGACATCAACCTGGGACTCAACGGGATGCGCCGGGGTCATGCCCCACCCCCTCCATTTCATAAAAAGCCCAATATCTCGGAAACCTTACAGATCCCCGCCCCTAAACCATATATATTCTTGATCCTTATGATAAGACACATTCGTTGACACCAACCTGGGGGTCCTCAGGGATGCGCCGGGGCCTTGCCCCACCCCTTCACTTCACAAAAGGCCATATATCTCAGAAACTGTTCAGATCCTCACCCCTAAACCATATATATTCTTGTTCATTATGATAAGACGCATTCAGTGACACCAACCTGGGGGTCCCCAGGGATGTGCTGGGGCCATGCCACACCCCCTCCATTTCATAATCTTACAATATCTCGGAAACCCTACAGATGGCTACCCTAAACAATATATATTCTTGTTCCTTATAATAAGACACATTCATTGACACCAACCTGGGAGTCTCCCGGGGCCTTGCCACATCCCTCGTTACTGTATGAAGTGTGTTTGTAATAGAAACAATTCTTGTGCTTCATCGGACTTAATTTCTACAAATTAAATCACAAGTGAAATTACTTCAAGGACAGACAGTGTCTATGACCTGTCAAAAACCCCAGATCAAAGCTTTGAAACCAATGGATTTTACCAGGATAAGACATCTGAAGACAATGTTCAAAATCAGTCATTTACAAACAATACCCATGATTCTAATTTGCATGGTGTTATTACAAGTATTTCCATGTGTGCCCTAAATCCTCTGAATTTGCTATTAATCAATAAAGGTTTTAAAATAGGACACTTGAACATTCAAGGTATTCAGAGCAAGTTCGATCAAATAGACTTGATGTTGAATAGTCCAAATAATAATATACAAATTTTAGGCCTAAGTGAAACAAAACTGACGAGTTTTCATCCAGATAATTTCTTTCAAATTGATAATTATCAACTTTTCAGAAGAGACAGGATTGTCTCAGAAGAACGGAATGAACGAGGTGGTGGAATCATTTTTTATGTTAAGGATGGTGTGAAAGTTGTAAGATGCAGTGAAATGGAGAAACCTGATGTTGAATGTTTAATGTTAGAAATTTTTCCTAAAAATCAAAAAGCTTTTCAGTAGTTACACTATACAGATATCCGAATGAAACCATAAAGAGGAATGAAAATTTAAAAAATATGATTGATAAAATATGTGTAACGCAGAAAGAATTTTATCTATTAGGGGACTTTAATAGAGATCTATTGAATAAACATAAAAAAGTCCTGGTTGGAATATTTGGAACCATTCAGCCTGATTCAGAAAATCAACCAGCTTACGAGAAAAATTTCAACTTCAGAAACACTTATTGATCACATTTACTGCAATATTGATGCAAATGTCAGCTCAGTAGATGTCCCAAAATTAGGTCTAAGTGATCATTTCCCTATATTTCTTACTCGCAAAATCAATTTTTCTACCCCAAAATTTACTCATCATTCAATAACATATCGTTTTGTTTTTAAGAATTTCTGTGAGGAAGATTTTTTATGAGATTTGCAAACTGCCCCTTGGGACCTGATAAAGGTATTTGATGACACAAATGATGTTGTGGACACATGGTCAGGTATGTTTTTATCCATTGTGGATAAGCAGTTACCTTTAAAAAACGAATAGAGTTAAACATGCACAGCAGCCTAAATGGATAACTCCAGAAATAATTGATGCCATGAAAACCAGAGATAGATATAAATCACTTTGCAATGATGCTCAGTGCAAAATCTGGCGAAATAAGGTAACGTCACTAATAAAAAAGTCCAAGAAAACTCAGTATTCAGCGTTAATTAATGAAAATAACAACAATCCCGGAAGTGTGTGGGAACTCTTTAGGGAAATAGGAATAAAGAAAAGCAATAGAAATAATAATTTTACTTCACTAAAGATTGGAAATGACTGCACAGATGATAATTTTAAGATTGCCAATGAATTTAACAAATTTTTCATATTTTCATAAAGGAGCCAAAAACAAGTTCTGCTTTCAAGAAATTAAAAGATTTCTGCGACAGTAAAATCCTAAAAAAATAATAATTTTGATATTCCCAATATTTCACGAGACAAAGTTTTTAAATTCTTAAGTCATATTGGCATCTCTAAGGGTACAGGCTGTGATCAGATTGGTCCTCGTTTGATCAAAATAGCAGCGCCATATATTGCTGATAGCATTACTTATATCTGTAACCATAGTATTATAAAACAATGTTTTTCCTGAAAAATGGAAGATTGGAAAAGTAGCCCCCCCCCCCCACTTCATAAAACTGGCTCCAAAGATGACGTGTAAACAACTTTCGACCAATATCTGTCTTGCCAATGCTATCAAAAATTCTTGAGAAGCATATTCATGATGCATTGATGGACTTCCTCACAAGTTATAACTTACTTCATAAAACTCAGTCTGGTTTTAGGCCTGCACATTCATGTGAGACTGCCTTATTAGGTATGGTTAATAAATGGCTTGATGCAGTGAATGATGGATCAATGGTAGGAGTTGTTATGATTGATTTCAAAAAGGCTTTTGATCTTGTAGATCACAGCATTTTATTGAAAAAATTAGAACACTATAAACTATCAGATAAAATTTTGTCTTGGTTCAGTTCATATATACTAAACAGAAAGCAGAGAGTAAGATTAAACAGTGTTATTTCAGATGATGAAGTGATAATTAATGGCGTTCTTCAGGGCTCAATCTGGGGTCCTCATATGTTTTTATTATGCATCAATGATCTGCCTCTCAGATCTAGTAAACACAGATATGTATGCCGATGATACAACGATTTATGAAATTGGAGTTTCACGGTCCATTATTGAAAGAAAATTACAGATTGCTTTGAACAAGCTCTCTAAATGGTGCAAAGCTAATGACATGGTAATAACTACTTCCAAGACAAAGTTGATGCTAATTACCACCCATCAAAGAAGAACTACTTTAGAAACCAAAAACTTATTTTTAACTTTAAATGAGGTAGAACTAGATACCACTGATAAAGATAAATTATTGGGTGTCACAGTTGACAATAATTTATTGTCGTCAGGTTATATTGATCAGCTTTGTAAAAAGATATCCTCAAATCTTTGGCTTTTATCTAGAATCAAAGAATATCATGAAACTGCTGAAAGAACTCAATTTTACAAAACTTACATCCAACCCCACATAGATTTTTGTAACCTTGTTTGGGGTGAAACTTCCCAAACAAATTTGGAAAGAATTTTTCGTCTTCAAAAAAGAGCTACAAGGATCATATTAGATTATATAGAGGATCTTACATTAGTGTTCATGTATTATTGAATTTATTAAACGAGTTGAGGACGAGGGATGAAATGCGAGGCTTTGCCGAGCATTTTATCACTTTTCCACAACAAGTTTAATAAATTCAATAATACATGAGCACGAATGCAAGATTCTATTTATCATATGACCTTTAAAACGCATTTTATTCACGATTGTTTACAAAAATGTCAATATTCCGACGTTAGTAAACGCGACGTCGTTAAGGACATCGTTCATGTAACGTTACGGGACTTATCTAGCTAATTTGCATATTTAATCCACTAGTGGATTATCGAAAATATTACATGACGTTATTATACTCTCAGACGCGACGTCATATGATAAAATGTAGATAATATATTTCAAAGTATGGATGATTTGAAAATACTTACAGTCTTTGAAAGACTATATCTACGGAAATCAAAGTTCATGTTCAAAGTTGACAAATTAGATACTCCCACATATATATGCGAAATGTTTAATCCAAGAATTATAGATGACAATACCCCTTTTTTAAGATCTGTAATTTCTTCTAACTTTATCCCACCAAGGCCTAAAAGATAGATATTTAAGCAAAGTATTCTTTATTCAAGACCCATTGTATGGAACAGCTTACCTGCACAACTGAAATATCTGAATTCTCTTAGTTCTTTCCATAATAATTTCATAAAGTGGCTAAAACAATAACAAAAAGAATGTTTAAGTATTAATGTGTAACTAGGCATTTTCTTCTTTGTGTGTGTCTGTGTGTGTTTGTGTGTGTGTTTCATATTTATTGTAAATACTCATTCACAGCAGATTATGTCTATGTGAGCTTTTGAATGCCTATATGTATGTGGATGCATGGCAGTTTTGGGATGTGTAGTTTAGTTCAACATTCCATACTTGTATTTGGAGACTGTATCTGGTAAATATGTTGTCTACCTTTAAGAGGGCCACATGGAAGATTAGTGTATAGCTAAATGTGTTTACCCTCATTAAATAAAGTCGATTATTATTATTATTATTATTATTATTATTATTATTATTATTATTACTCCACTTCACAAAAGGCCTTATACCTCAGAAACTGTTCTTAGCCCCACCCTCAACCATATATATTCATCTTCCTTATAATAAGACACATTCAGTGACACCAGCTTGGGAGTCCCTGAGGCATGCCCAGGCCATGCCCCATTGCTTTACTTCATTAAAAGCTATATATCTCAGAAATAGTTCAGATCCCCACCCCTAAACCATATACTGTTCCTTATGACAAGACTCGTTCAATCACACTAACCTGGGGGTCTCTTTGTGCTGAGGCAATGTGCCCCGCCCTTCCACTTCATAAAAAGGCTTTAGTCTGGCCCAGAAAACATATACACTCCATATTTTTTCAGTTCTGTGGTGTATTCCTTGCTTCCAAAGGATAACCCTTTTATAGAACATATTTAACTTCACTACAGCTGGTGTGTGGGAATGTGTGGCGGCGGAAAAACGTCTCCATGCCCTACATCATTGTGTAGATTATATTTTCTTGTCCTTTGGGATCATTGATTCCATTGTGGAATTTTGAAAATATCTGAGGGTCACTGATGAGGCCTAAATGGCCGAAACTAGCTAGTCTGGCCCAGAAAACATATACACTCCATATTTTTTCAGTTCTGTGGTGTATTCCTTGCTTCCAAAGGATAACCCTTTTATAGAACATATTTAACTTCACTACAGCTGGTGTGTGGGAATGTGTGGCGGCGGTAAAACGTCTCCCTGCCCTACATCATTGTGTAGATTATATTTTCTTGTCCTTTGGGATCATTGATTCCATTGTGGAATTTTGAAAATATCTGAGGGTCACTGATGAGGCCTAAATGGCCGAAACTAGCTAGTCTGGCCCAGAAAACATATACACTCCATATTTTTTTCAGTTCTGTGGTGTATTCCTTGCTTCCAAAGGATAACACTTTTATAGAACATATTTAACTTCACTACAGCTGGTGTGTGGGAATGTGTGGCGGCGGTAAAACGTCTCCCTGCTCTACATCATTGTGTAGATTATATTTTCTTGTCCTTTGGGATCATTGATTCCATTGTGGAATTTTGAAAATATCTGAGGGTCACTGATGAGGCCTAAATGGCCGAAACTAGCTAGTCTGGCCCAGAAAACATATACACTCCATATTTTTTTCAGTTCTGTGGTGTATTCCTTGCTTCCAAAGGATAACCCTTTTATAGAACATATTTATATTTCAAAAACCATTCAAATCACCACCCATAATCATATATGTTCTTGTTCCTTATTATTAGCACACCTACTGTAGGCTTGGTCCGCAGGGGCCATTCCTATCCTTTCCACTTCATAAAAGGGCCTCAAATCTCAGAAACCGTTCAGATTCCCACTCCTAAACCATATAAATACATGGTCCTTATGATAAGACACATTTAGGGACAACATTCTTGGGCTTTCCTTGGATTAACAGGGCATGCCCCAACCCCTCCACCACTTAAGAGGCTTTACAGATCCCCACTGCTAAACAATATATATCCTTGTTCCTTATGATAAGACGCATTTAGTGATACCAACCAGGGTTCCATTTGGTCCATGCCCCGCCCCCTCTACTTCATAAAAGGCCTAATGTTTCAGATACTGAGTCCACATGGGTGCTCATTTGGACATGGGGGTTCATTTGGTAGATTAAAATGATATCATGTTAAAATACATGACTGCGATTTGGCAGTGCCCACCTGAGCTCTGGTGAGCATAGTGGCACATGGGCCTCTTGTTCTTATTTCTGCTCAAAATATAGATTGCGGGTACTCGTTAGAACCGCCTCATCGAGGCGGTTCTAAGGAGTACCCACAATCTATATCTTAGAGCAGAAATAATAAAAATGAGGTTTACCCCTGTTAACCCCAGTTTCACTATATAAAAGTAGGGTTCTAGGGGTCAAAATTATACAGGTGTGTTTTCGTGATGAGCAGGTTCCTGTATCTTTATGAACACATAATAACTTCCATGCTCTGAGGGCTTTTCATTAAATAGTGTATATACTGTAAAAACACATTGCAGCTTTTTGTTTTCCGCATAGAATGTTTTAATACACTACAAACTTGTTATAACACGGTCTTTGATATCAGACGGTATCAATACAGAAGATCATACAGAACAATGACCAAGAATGATCATTTTTCCATATAATATATACATTTTTGTTTGGATATGACCAGATTGTTTAACGTACATGGCAATATAAGAAATTATGTGTATATAACTTTCGAGGTCTGAATGATTTTGAGGTAAGTAAAGAAGTTTTAAATTTTAAAATGAGCCAGCGCATGACAGAACCTACAATAAGACATGTCCGTCCAGCGAAGAATCAGATCAGCCTGCGCATCCATATAGTCGAACCAGAGACTTCTCTTGCTGCATGAAGGAGCAATGGACCCTTAGCTATTCTTAGTGCGCACAACGAAGACTCTGATCAGACTGCGCGGATGCGCAGGCTAATCCGAGTCTTCGTTGGGCACACATGTCTTATTGTAGATTTTGCCGTGCGCCGGCTCAAATTTGTTTGGATTCGTCTTGCGTGCGTCAACTTTTCTTGTGAACACTCTAGAAGCCACAGTTTTGGTCCAATCATCACCAAACTTGCTCAGAATGATTATAATGACTACATCGCGATCAGTTCTGAATATGGGTCATGTCGGCTCAAAAAGAAGGTCAGTAGGTCAAATCATAGAAAAACATTGTGAACACTCTAGAGGCCACAGTGTTGGTCTGAACCTAATCGTACTTGCTCAGAATGATAACCCTGGCAATATCTCGGTCAGGTTCGAATATGGGCCGTGTCGGTTCAGAGGGTATATCTGTAGTTCAAATCATAGAAAACATTGTAAACATTCAAGAGGCCACAGTTTTGGTCCCAGCATCATCAAACTTGCTCAGAATGATTATTTTGAGAATGTCTCGTTCAGTTTTGAATATGGGTCATATCGGATCAAAAAGGAGGTCAGTAGGTCGAATCATAGAAAACCTTGTGAACACTAGATGCCACATTTTTGGTCCAACCATCATCAAACTAGTTCAGAAAGATCATCTTGACAATAGCTCGGTCAAGTTCGAATATGGGTCATTTCGGGTCAAAATGTAGGTCAGTAGGTCAAATCATGGAAAACAAACCTGTAAACACTCTAGTTTAACGGATTTGCCACTGTCAATGGATTTATCCAAATTGTTAGGTGTGCAATCATCACGTGAACAAGTCCGTGAAATAAAGACCCCTAAACCCCACTTTATATAGAGAAAACTGGGATTTAGGGTGTAAACATTATTTTCCTTATTTCTGCTCCAAGACATAGGTTGTGGGTACCCTTTAGAACCGCCTCCGTGAGGTGTTTCTAACGAGCACCCACAACCTATGATTGAAGTAAAAATAAGAAAAATATGCCAACTTTTTATAAGGAAAGTAGCCATTTTGGAGATGTGAAAAATGCACTATGTCGCACGAGTGTGTTATCGTAATGTTTCCACCCTCCTCTTCGACGAATGTTTTGAACTGATTTGAACCTCTGTCAAATGATAAGGGTGATAATTTTTGACTACTAACGCAAATAAGCCGAATTTTGTAAAAGGTTTGAAACTTCGCAGTATAAACATCAATCAATGGAATAAAAGGAAAAATTCTTACTTGACACTCAACAATTCAGGAAACAAAGATTGACTGACAGTTAAATTACCACATCTGTGCTTTTCAATGAAACATGTCAGTACAGTGTCTATAGAAAAGATAGGAACTCTCGTGGCGGCAGGGTGATGTTGCTCATTCACAGAGACATCCCTCACATGCCTTTCATGGAACTGGAAAACGACACCAAATCATGACTGGATTACTCTGAAAATTAAGATTTGAGTCTGTCAAGAAAAGGAGAAGAGACAGTAGGCGCACTCTTTTACACAACGGGTGCTGCCAGCATTTCAACATATGACCTTGTTCCCCCTGCTAGGCACTATGGAAATCCACATTCATTGGCGTTTCATACCCATACTGCAAGAATTGACATTTATAAAGAATCGTTCTTCCCTTGAACCATTACAGATTGGAATGTCCTTCCCGATTCGATTATTTCGACAGCTGAAAGCACTGAGGATTGTGTTGCCATTACAAAAACACGCCTATACAAATATATTGCAAATTTTACCGCCGAAAAATGAAAATTTTTAGATGAAAAATTGTGATATTTTTCTTATTTCTGCTCTAAAATATAGATTGTGGGTACTCGTTAGAACCGGTTCTTCATCAGTGCAACTTAAAGATCACCATTGACTTAAAGTGAAAATTGGACTAGTTCTTTGTTGCAATTACAGTAGAACTTCGATGGCTCGAACACCGATGGCTCGTTTACCATGGATGTGTCGAACCCATTCTTGATCCCCTAGCGAAATCCTCTACATTAGAAATAGTGGGGCATAATTAAGGAGATTTTAGTCTTTTATCTTGCAAATGTATGCTGTGTGTACTCATTAGAGTCGCCTCGATGAGGCGATTCTAATGAGTACATACAGCATACATTTTCATTATAGAACACCGAAAAGATGTCTTAAAGTATCTCGGTATGCCTTCTGACAGTTACCTCAGTGGCTCGAACTACCCCAGTCTCGAACAGATTTTCGAGGTCCCAAAGGTGTTCGAGCCATTGAAGTTCGACTGTATAACGTGTAATTTTCTTTTGGCTAACATTATTCAGGGTATCACACAGTATTTACTTCGTCTTAGTGATTGTATTTGAGCCCCGCCAAGCGAATTTGTGTCTTCGAGCATTCCATCATGACAATTTTTTACTGCGCATGCCCAGCCATTCAGAGGGGCCAGGGATATGGCTTTCTGTCTGAAGGTTCCTCTTGATTCACTGCTTGTATGAGCGAGCAGCGATGGTTCTGGCGAGACTGCGCGGATGCGCAGGCTCGCCTGAACCTTCGCTGCTTGCATAGGCGATAAGTACCAAAATCGCTTGACGGGGCCCATTTGATTGCTTTTGTTTCTGTGATGATGCAATGAGGATTTATTGAATTTATTGAACGAGTTGAGGGAAAAGGAATAAAATGTAAGGCATTGCCGAGCATCTTATACATTTACCTCAACGGGTCTAATAAATTCAATAATACATGAACACGAATGCAATATTCTATTTATCATTTGACATTTAAAACGCATTTAATTCACATTTTTGGCACAAAAATAGCATTATTCTGCCAATAAAAAACGCTACGTCGTTAAGGACATCGTACTTGCGACATTACGGGGCGTATAAAACTAATTTGCACAAGTGGATTACCTTACATTCTCAGAGGCGATGTCATATGGTAAATTAAGACAGCAAACTATAACGTGAAACGAATTTTTAGTGTTTAAAAAAATAGAAGTGGAGGCAATGATCGGGAATCGATACAATTAACCCACAGCTCCCATCAGAGACACCAAAGAGAAAGAAACACAAATATGAAACAACATGCCCTAAAGGAAACATCAATAGCGGAAAGCCAAAAGGACAGTAACTTTCCCAAAATGGCCAATAGGCTATCCAAAACAAAACAACACAAGCCACACAAACACACAAAGACAAACCATGACAAAGATAAACCGCGACGGAAGAACCACCTTGGAACGGTCAGCGTGGGAGTGGGGGCGGCTAAATCGATTTTACGTGGCCACAATCCTATTACCCAGAGCGAAGAGTTACCTGCTGTAAAGGACTTTAAGCGTCTGCCGGGAGCCAACCGCCTCAATCTAGCGGATACCTGCAACCTATGTTTGCAGTCTATGAAAAATATCACGTATTTTCACCAGAAAAGAGCCATTTTGGAAGTGCAAAAAATTGCACTATGTCGCACGGGTGTGTTATCGTATTGTTCCGCCGCCGATATTTTTCTTAAGCAATGGAACAAGAACAAGTGTTCTTGCACACCAGATAAGGAAATCCTTGATTTTACCCTGGGATAGAAATTTATGTTCTGACCCTGGTGTTCCGACCCAAAATCGAATATAATCGCGTTTTTGACAAATGCACTGGTTGAATACGGCCTTGTATGCGCCGTCGTTAAGGTTGACGTCACAGCACGTAACGTGACGTCACTAAACATTCCTGTAGTGCTATCACAATATGGCGGACGTCGGTAACCGAAGTGACTGCAGCATTAAAAATCCGCGTAAAGAAATGGAAGGCATGCAAGAAAAAGAATCCAATATGGGTGTGAGGGGTGGATAGAAAAATCTGTCCCTCGGTATCACTGTCCGGCATCACTGGGCAAGCCTCGTGATGCCGGACAGTGTCCCTCGGGACGGATTTTTCCATCCACCCCTCACACCCATATAAGATTCTTATATTCTTGCACACCAGACAAGGAAATCCGTGATTATACCCTGGGATGGAAATTTATGTTCTGACCCTGGTGTTCCGACCCAAAATCGAATATAATCGCCTGTTTGATAAATGCACTGGTTGATTACGACCTCGTATGCGCCGTCGTTAAGGTTGACGTCACAGCACGTTACATGACGTCACTAAACATTCCTGAAGTGCCATCATAATATGGCGGACGTCGGTAACCGAAGTGACTGCAGCATTAAAAATCCGCGTTAAGAAATGGAAGGTATGCAAGAAAAAGAATCCAATATGGGTGTGAGGGGTGGATAGAAAAATCCGTCCCTCGGGATCACTGTCCGGCATCACTGGGCAAGCCTCGTGATGCCGGACAGTGTCCCTCGGGACGGATTTTTCCATCCACCCCTCACACCCATATAAGATTCTTATATTGTTCTTACAGTGTTCCTTTGTCGTTATTTCCACCAAAAAAGTTCTGATTTCTTTTTGTGTATTAGTGTAAAGCGCATTCCTTTACGCAAACACCCTATACAAATACATCGCCACCTTTATCGCCGAAAAAATGAAAATTTTAAGATGAAAAATTGTGATATTCTTCTTATTTCTGCTCAAAATATAGATTGTGGGCACTCGTTAGAACCGCCTCTATGAGGCGGTTCTAACGAGTACCCACAATCTATATTTTAGAGCAGAAATAAGAAAAATAAGGTATACCCCCGGAAGCACCAGTTTTACTATATAAAAGAGGGGTTCAAGGGGGGTCAAAATTATATAGGCGTGTTTTCGTGATGTAGCTGTCTAGTAAGCCCATTTGATTAAGAAACAATACGAAAGCACGCCTATAGAAATACATCGTAAACTTTACCCTCAAGAATACGTAAAAATTCTAAGATGAGAGATGTGATATTTTAGAGCAGAAATAAGAAAAGTAAGGTTTACCCCTGTACACCCCAGTTTTACTGTATGGAAGTGGCGTTCAAAGGGGTCATAATCATATAGGCGTGTTTTCGTGATGGCGTTGGTTTTTCCACTTGCTCAATCCGTCTTTTACCTGGTGCCAAGGAGGAGCTGCGTCGTGTAATTGTGCCCATCTCTTTTCTTTTCTATTTTGTTTTATAAAGATATTTCTTGAGCAATTCTATTCTTAACAAGATTTCTTCAGGTTTGGACTCTGTGGGTAATTTATCTTTATTCTTTGCTAAACAGATTGGTAAAAATGGAGATACATCCATGAACAATCGTTCTACTAGTAAACTAAGTTTTCTCTAAATTGCGATTTTTAAATCACAACAAATAATGACTTGTGGGCGATATGTCGTATGATTTCATCTAGTACATCTCAATGATTTATTTTTCGTTTCTAATAATCTATGCTAGTTGCGCTGTATATAGATATGGCTAAAATGCACATCCATAAGTTTAGATGTTCCTTGCTGCTGTCAGATGCCTTGTACCAAATGGAATCTCCCTCCTTACATATAGCAGGAGTCCATTTTAAAATTTAGGGATGTCAGGTTGTGTTTTCTTAAAAAAATGGATTTCGCAAATGGTTGAATTTTAAGAAAACAGTGGAAGCCCTGATCAGACGCCGCGTTTTGCGGCGTCTGATCTGTGCCTGAACTGTTTGCCTGTTTTGGGGTTTCTGGTACTAAATGGGTTAAAGTAGCCCCTGTATGGGAGGGTTTTTCCTTGGTGGCTGTTTATCGGGGACTGCATTTGTTACCCATTTTGGATTCCATTACGATAGCGCCCCCATGTGACAAAGTAGATTATTTCATATCATCAAAATGGTTACCTTTCAGATGAAAATTTGTGATCTATTTCTTATTTATATTTCAAACATAGGTTGAGGGTGCTCGTTAGAATCACCTCATTGAGGCGGTTCTAACGAGTGCCAATATTCTGTGCCTTAGAACATAAGTAAGAACTAGAGCAAGTCGATGGCGTGCCATTGCAAATCCCCGCGCTGTGATAACAGTGTCCCAATAAATACTCCTTTTTTGACCCATAGTGACCCCAAGACATATCTCCTGGGAAAATATTTCGCACCACTGTATTCTACTCTTCATTATCTTCGATTTGATATGCAACATGACTGTTTCTACAATATAGATTTTTGACCCATTTTGCGGGGGTTAAGCCCCACCCTTGTGGGGAGTCACTAGAACATTCTGAATATGATCCTGCTATCCTCTTCCGTTGGGCCAATGCATGTGACAGTTTCAAGATTCTACCTCAAAAAGCCTAGGGGGAGTTTTGTGATAATCCTAAATAGGACACAAAATAGGTCATTTTGATCTCTGGTGACACCTAGACATGACCCCGGGGCAAATGTTTTGCAGCACTGTATTTCACTCTTTATTGCCTTCAATTTGAGCCCCGCTAAGCGAATTTGTGTTTTCGAGCATTCCGTCATGACAAATTTTAACTGCGCATGCCCAGCCATTCAGAGGGGCCAGGGATATGGCTTTCTGTATGAAGTTTCCTTTTGATTCACTGCTTGTATGAGCGAGCAGCGAAGGTTCTGGCGAGACTGCGCGGATGCGCAGGCTCGCCTGAACCTTCGCTGTTCGCATAGGCGATAAGTACCAAAATCGCTTGACGGGGCCCACTTGACTATGTTTGTGAAAAAAACCTACCCCCTAAGTCTCATCCCAGATGGGGTCATGTTAGTATTTCAAATACGTCTCTACAGTCCTCAGCCATAGGCTATTAACTCTGACAGATTCTAGCTGAAATGGCCTAGGAGTGTGACAATGAAAAAAAGACCCAAAATCATACTTTATGACCTCTGGTGACCCTCAGACATGCCCCGGGGTGGGGGCAAACTTTTTTCACCATCGCATTCAACTCTTGATTACCTGCGATTTGGTACGCAACATTTCTATTTTTGAGCAAAATGAATTTTTACCCCTCGGGCAGTGTCAGGCCCCACCACATGCCTGGGGTCGGGGTTGGGGAGTCATATCGAAATTCTGAGTATATTGATGTAGTCAGGCATAGGGCTATTGCCTGTGAAAGTTTCGAGATTCTAGATTAAATGGTCTCTGAGCAACTGTGAGACATTACAGGCGGCTGGACGTTCGTACGCACGGACGGACGGAGGGGGTAATTCTCTCGCTTTTTAGCTCACCTGAGCCAAAAGCTCAGGGTGAGATATTGTGATCGTTCACCGTCCGTCCGTCCGTTCACAATTTCTTTAAACATCATCTCCACCTAAACTGCTGAACAGATTCTGACCAAACTTGGAAGAAATGATCCTTAGGTGGTCCTGTCTCAAAGTTGTTCAAAGCATTTAATTCCATGCATAACTCTGGTTGCCAGGGCAACGAAAACGGTAAAATATGAAAAAAAAAAACCTTTAAAAATCTTCTTCTCTGAAACCAGAAGGCCTAGGTCTTTGATATTTGGTCTGAAGCTTCATCTGGTGGACCTCTACCAAGATTGTTCAAACTATAGCACTGGGGCCAAAAATGCCCCCGCGCCGGGGCCCACTGGTTTTACATAGGCTTATACAGGGAAAACCTTTAAAAATCTTCTTGTCTGAAACCAGAAAGCCCAGGTCTTTGATATTTGGTATGAAGCTTCATCTAGTGGATCTCTACCAAGATTGTTCAAATTATAGCCCTGGGGCCAAAAACGGCACGGGTTTTATATAGGCTGATATAGGGAAACATATAAAATCTTCTTCTCTGAAACCAGAAGGCACAGGTCATTGATATTTGGTATGAAGCTTCATCTAGTGAACCTCTACCAAGATTGTTCAAATTATAGACCTGGGGCCAAAAACGCCCCCGCGCCGGGGCCCACTGGTTTAATATAGGCTTATATAGGGAAAATATATAAAAATCTTCTTGTCTGAAACCAGAAGGACCAGATCTTTGATATTTGGTATGAAGCTTCATCTATTGAACCTCTACCAAGACTGTTCAAATTATAGCCCTGGGACAAAAAACGCCCCCGCGCCGGGGCCCACTGGTTTAATATAGGCTTATATAGGGAAAATATATAAAAATCTTCTTGTCTGAAACTAGAAGGCCCAGGTCTTTGATATATGATATGAAGTTTCATCTAGTGAACCTCTACCAAGATTGTTTAAATTATAGCCCTGGGGCCAAAAACGACCCCGCGCCGGGGCCCATTGGTTTTACATATGCTTATATACGGGAAACCTTTAAAAATCTTCTCTGAAACCAGAATCCCCAGGTCTGTGATATTTGATATGAAGCTTCATCTAGTGGACCTCTACCTAGATTGTTCGAGTTATAGCCCTGGGGCCAAAAACGACCCCGCCCCAGGGCCAACTGGTATTACATAGGCTAATATAGGGAAAACCTTTAAAAAATCTTCTTCTCTGAAACCAGACGGCCCAGGTTTTTGATATTTGGTATGGAGCTTCATCTAATGGACCTATACCAAGATTCTTCAAATTATAGCCCTAGGGCCAATAATGCCCCCGCGCCGGGGCCCACTGGTTTTGCATAGGCTAATATAGTGAAAACCTTTAAAAATCTTCTTCTCTGAAACCAGAAGGCCCAGGTCTATGATATTTGGTATGAAGCTTCATCTAGTCAACCTCTACCAGGATTGTTCAAATTATAGCCCTGGGGCTAAAAATGCCCCCGCACCGGGGCCCACTGGTTTTACATAGGCTTATATTGGAAAAAAACTTTTAAAATCTTCTTCTCTGAAACCAGAAAGCTCAGGTCTTTGATATTTGGTATGGAGCTTCATTTAGTGGACCTCTACCAAGATTCAAATTATAGCCATGGGGCCAAAAATGCTCCTGTGCCTGGGCCCACTGGTTTAACATAGGCTTATAGAGGGAAACCTTTAAAAATCTTCTTGTCTGAAGCCAGAAGGCCCAGGTCTTCGATATTTGGTTTGAAGCTTCATCTAGTGGACCTCTACCAATGTTGTTCAGATTATAGCATTGGGGACAAAAACGGTTTTATATAGGCTTATATAGGGAAAACATAGCGGGTTTGACTCCCGCCGGGGTCGGCAACATTCTTTCGTGGAGATTGATCATGAAATCTTTTCTACGGTCATTCTCTCCCTTCCGCTGATTCAAGAAGGGCAGTTGTCAGTTTCTGGCGAAAGAATGTGCACTGTACTGGTTAACCGCTTACGTATAAGCCTGTCCAGGAAAGTGTTGATAGGTAAACTGACCGGCTCAAAAATGACCTAAATACTGTTGACTGGGCCGTAAAAACTCCAAATCAAACCAAACTCAAATAGGGAAAACATATAAAAATCTTCTTGTTCTGAAACCAGAAGGCCAGGTCTTTGATATTTGGTAGGAGGCTTCAACAAATGGACTTCTACCATGATCGTGCAAATCATAGTATGGGGGCCGAAAATGGCACCGCCCTTGGGCCCACTGGTTTTACATAGACTTATATAGAGAAAACTTTTAAAAATCTTCTTTTCCGAAACCATAAGGCCCATGCCTTATATATTCAATGTTAAGCTTCATTCAGTGGACCTCTGCTTAGATTGTTCAAATTATAGACCTGGGTCAAAAATTGCACCACCCTGGGACTTACATGTTAATCTCTTAGCTCAGGTGAGCGATATAGGAACATCATGGTTCTCTTGTTCTTCGAAAAGCGCAGGGTCGCTTTTTCTTCGGAAAGCGCGGGGATAAAAATATAGATGCCTGTATGCTCCAAACTCTCAGACGAATTCATGTTGTTTCATGTTTGTGTTTCTTTCCCTTTAATGACTTTGATGTGAGCTGTGGGTTAATTGTATCGATTCCTGATCAATGCCTTAACTTCTATTCCCTATCATTATAGTTGGCAAGCCTCGCGATTCTACAAGCGTTCTCGAAGCCTTGCCTGATAAACTTGGTGTCAAACGATACGAACCTGGTATTCTCTATTTATCATAACCCTCATGAAAACATATCTGTATTACTCTGAATCCCCTAGAACACCCTGCTTTTGCATGATAAATATGAGCATTATTTTTCTTATTCCTGCTATATATACATATGTAGAGTGTGTGTTCGCGTTAGAACCGTCTTGATAAGCGGTTTTAGCTTGTACCCAAAATCTATTTTTAACAGAAATAGGTAAAATATCCCTTTTTATACTTGCAAATCATCGCTTTTTGGTGGGAAAAGATACAATGTATTTCAATAGGTTTGCTTTCGTAGTTACACACATAAAATACTAGAGAAAGCGACCAGTGGGTCACGTTTAGCCCCGGCCAGCGCCACCCTCTTGATATATCTTTTGAGCCTGTATGTAATGTGAATGAAGAAGTCAAGAAGCTATAAGAATCTATAAATGTGCCTGTAAAAGCTAAACCAAATATAAAATTTCTAAATGAACCGAGTGAGTGCATCAAAGTTACTGAATGGGTGGGGGCATCAATGTTACTGAATCAATAAAATCTTTGGACTGGTATGCAACATCGATGCAAGTATCAATTGAATTTGTCTTAGAGTTTAGAACATACAGGGATCTATAAACTTTGTCATAAAACTTTAACCAAATGTAAAATTTCTAAGTCCTTGATCCAGAGGTCAAGGTCACCGTGGGCGGGGGAAGGGACATGCATCACGAAATCTTTGGACTGGTATGCAACATTGATGCAAGTATCAACTGAATTTGTCTTAGGGTTTAGAACATACAGGCATCTATAAACTTTGTCATAAAACTTAAACCAAATGTAAAATTTCTAAGTCTGTGACCTTGACCTCAATTTCACTGTTAGGGTGGTACATGCATCAATGAAATCTTTAGACCAGTATGTAACTTCAATGCAAGTCTCAATTCAATCTATCAAAGGATTCAGAAGATACAGTCTCTTAAAAACTTTAGCCAAACACTTTAACCAAAATGTTTACGGACAGACAGACGGAGAGACGGTCGAACGCAGGACAAAAACTATACACCCCCATAGCATAATTCGTAATATTTTCTTTATTGGAGGTAAAATGACTCTTTTTCTGATAAAATATGAAGTATATTCCTTATCTTTACTTCAAACATAGTTAGAACAAACAAGTAAGGTAAACCTTTGTAAAGTAGAAGTGGAGGCAATGATCAGGAATCGATACAATTAACCCACAGCTCCCACCAGAGACACCAAAGGGAAAGAAACACAAACATGAAACAACAGACCCTAATGGAAACATCAATAGCGAAAAGCCAAAAGGACTGTTACTTTCCCACAAAATGGCCAACAGGCTATCCAAAATAAAATAATATAAGCGACACAAACACCCAAAGACAAACCATAACAAAAATAAACCGCGACAGAAGAACCGCCCTGGAACGATTTTACGTGGCCACAATCCTCGCCTTTACATCCGTCTCGATTTAAACACTTTTCTCTCTGAAGTTAGGGGTACAACTCTGCCAATTGCTCTAACTTGTTAACGTTATACTATTTCAGCAGATGACGATGTTTATGACGATGGAGGGTCTTTCTCGTACGATAACAGTAAGCGAATTACATATGTAGGAACGTGATGCCAGAAAAACTGCATCTAAATGTCGTCTGTGTATGCTGTCTGTTTCTTGCAGCTGTTTTTTTTTTCAAATATATTTTACATACAGGCAAACTGTTTAGATCCAAATCAGACTGCTCATACAGTGAACAGCCTGATCTGGATCCACATCAGTTACAGCAATGCCTTTTAAAGTAACCATCAGACAACAAACCGGACACCAATTGTTGTGATTTTCGTCCTAACCCATTTTGTACCAGAAAACCCAAAACGGGTACCCTAGCAAACAGTGCAGGCCCAGATCGGACACCCCAGAACGCGGCGTCTGATCAGGGCCGCCACTGTTTGCTGAAAGTTCAGCCATTTTCCAAATCAATTTTGAAGAAAGCACAACCTGACAACCCTAAATTTTGAAATGGACTCCTGCTATATATAAGGTGGAAGGTTCCATTTGGTACAAAAAGGGTTAAGGATATTGCAGCAGTGCGCGTTCAAGTTTACTTAACGGTAAGGATTCTGAATAGATATTTCAAGCCATTACGATAACACACCCGTGCGTCATAGTGCATTTTTTACATCTCCAAAGCGGTAAATTTTTTGAAAATTTATGATATTATAGAGAGGATCTTAAACGAGTGGACTTTCATATGAAATTTATGAAACGAGCCTTCGGCGAGTTTCATAAATTTCATATGAAATGACCACGAGTGTAAGATTCTGTTTATCACATGACCACTTTAAATTGGATTTCATCGCCTTTGCATTTGACAAATGTTCCACCAAAATGCATTGTTGACATGGACGTCGTCATGACATCACGTAGTCCCGCCAAAATGTTATTACCCGTGTGGGCATATTATTATGATTTTTATTGCACGACGTTATCCACTGCTAATCAACGACGTCATGTGGTTATCTTATTTATACTCAAAACATAGGTTGTGGGTACTCGATAGAACAGCCTCATTGAGGCGGTTCTAGCGAGTACCTACAACCTATGTCTAGGAGCGAAAATAAGTAAAATAATGTTCAACCCCGTAAACCCCAGTTTTCTCTATATAAAGTGGGGTGTAAGGGGGTGTTTATTTCACGGACTTGTTAGCGTGATGACTGGGTTTTTTGAACTAGTATTTGTAACTGCAATTTGCAAGTCGGCATTCAATGTGTCATTTAACATCAGGATAACATGCCTATATAATTTTGACCCCCTTTAACCCCACTTTTATATAGCAAAAATGAGGTTTACAGGGGTAAATATATTTTTTCTGATTTCTGATCTAAAATATAGATTGTGGGTACTCGTTAGTACCTCGATGGGCGATGCGAACGAGTACCCACAATCTATATTTTGAGCAAAAATAAGAAAATATCACAAATCTTCATCTTAAAATTTTCTCTTTTTTTTTCGATGGTAAAGTTTATTATGTATTTGTATAGGCGTGTTTTCGTATGAATATAGAGAAGCCATAATCTGGGCTCAGTTTTTACAATTTTCTTATCTTTCTGATTTAGTTCGTGATCAAAATGTTGAATTTTCTACCGAGTCCAGTATTCAATTTTATCATGTGACGTCGCGTCTGAGAGTGTAATAACGCCATGTAATAAATTTGATAATCCACTGATGGATTAAATATGCAGATTAGTTAGGTACGCTCCGTAACGTTACACGTACCACGTCCTTAACGGCGTCGCGTTTATTAATGGCGGAATACTGACATTTTTGTGAAACAGTCGCGAATAAAATGCGTTTTAATGTTATACGATAAATAGTATCTTGCTTTCGTACTCATGTATTATTGAATTTATTAAACTCGTTGAGGAAAGGGGATTTTATCCTTTTCCTCAACTCGTTTAATAAATTCAATAATACATGAGCACTCATGTAAAATCCTCTATTAATGGTATTTTTGCAAAAATAATGCATATTTTCTTAGGGCCTAAATTTCGTATACAACCTTCTGAAAATGGGCGAACAAAACCATTACCAAATGGTCCAGGTCATTTGACCAAGATGGCCGCCATTCCCAAATATGGTAAAATGACCTTAAAACCTTCTTCTCCAGAACCATTAGACCAATTTCCTTTCAAGTTGGTATGTAGCATCGGGTCACTGAGTTTTACAAAGTTTGTTCAAATGATAACCCCAGGTTGACCTTGACCTTTGTTATCCTTTTAAATGAGGAAAAGAACGATGCATTATTCGAAAACTTTTGAGGGTTGGAACTAAGGCTGACACGATAAATCGTATAATCGATTAATCGATCGATAAATTCCACAAAAATTATTATCATTTCTGATTTGCTTTTAATCGATTACTTGATAGGTACAATTTACTACCAAAAGTTATGCCTAAAAAGCTGGATGAGTGGCAAACAGTGCAGACCCGGGGGAGACGCCGCATTGTGCGGCGTCTCATCTGGGTCTACACTGTTTGCTCAGGCCTGTCTGTTCAAATGTACATATGGTAAAGTGCAATATATGGTAAGAGCCATGCCCAGACAGAAAGCCAGACAGGTAAAATAATGACAAAAACCTTAGCGATTACTTATCGATTATCAATCGCAATGACAGGACTGATAATCTGTTCAGCTCCGATTAGCCAGCCCTAGTAGGAACAAAATAAATGTGTATCTTTGCCAAAGGACAAGGTTATTCGGCAACATTGGCACAATGTCATTTGTGTTTCAGGTCAATCAACATTTCAAAGGGCCTTTTTCTTAAAACAGCTGAACTATTTTCATTTAAAGTTCATATGCAATCTTCTGACATTTGGGCAATAAAAAGGCCCCTGCCCATAGGGGCTTGAAGAAATATATAGGCTGCATGATGCTTCCTCGCAGAGCTTAATCAGGCCCGCACACTAGTACTGGTAAACCGCTTAGAGGATCTAAGCCTGTCCAGGAACCGCGGTGCGAGGCGGAACGTCCATGCTAATAAACCCTATTGGTTTCATTGGGCGACAGGGCTTGAGATGACATTTCATCTCAATGTTGGGTAAAAGTCCGCAAAATTGGAAGCAACGTTTCCAAAATGACCTTTACAGTGTTGACGGGGACGTTAAACCTCAAATCAAACAAACAAAATTTGGGCAATAAAACCTTGATCAAATACTTTACATAAATAATCAAGATTCCCGCCATGTCAGCTTTCGAAAATTTGTTCTCCAGAACCACTGGGCCGATTGCCTTGAAATTTGATACCTCGTATGAAGCATCAGGTGACCCAGTGCAACAATTTGTAGAAATGGTGAACATCCGGACAACATGGGAATAAAAGTTTGTTTGATTGCTCCAGGTCACATTACCAAGATGACCACCATGCCATGATAAGGGCCCCGTCAAGCGATTTTGGTACTTATCGCCTATGCGAGCAGCGAAGGTTCAGGCGAGCCTGCGCATCCGCTCATACAAGCAGTGAATCAAGAGGAACCTTCAGACAGAAAGCCATATCCCTGGCCCCTCTGAATGGCTGGGCATGCGCAGTTAAAATTTGTCATGACGGAATGCTCGAAGACACAAATTCGCTTGGCGGGGCTCATATGGTAAAAGGCTAAGCAATCATCATCTCAAGAGCCACTGGGTCATTCATGAAGCTTGCTACTAAGCCTTAAGTGACGAGGATTGCGACCACGTAAAATCGATTTAAGCCCCCACCTCACACCCCCCCCCCAAACCCCACTCCAGTGGAATTCGTTTCCGCTAACCGTTCCAAGGCGGTTTTTCGTTTTTCTGTCTCGGTTTATTTTTGTTATGGTTTGTATTTGGGTGTTTGTGTCGCTAATATTTTTTTATTTTGAATAGCCTATTGACCATTTTGTGGGAAGGAACTGTCCTTTTGGCTTTCCGCTATTGGTGTTTCCATTAGGTCCGTTGTTTCATGTTTGTGATTCTTTACCTTTGGTGTCTCTGATGGGAGCTGTGAGTTGTTTGTATCGATTTCTGATCATTGCCTCCACTTCTATTTTGTACTCCAAAGTTTGTACAAATGAATGCTATAGGTTGACCTAAGGCTATTCTTCAGCAAAGTCAAATTTGGTTCTTAGGCTTTTGATTTGGGAAAAAGGTATAAAAAAGTGTTTGTCGAAAACTATTTTGATCTATGACATTACAGTAGTAACAATATGAATGTCTAGGAATGTCAAAGGTCAAGGACATTTGGCGACCTTTGCCCAATGTCACTTGGAGTGCTGGTTCAGTGACATTTAAAAAGAAATTTTCTCTTAAATGGCTAGACCAATTTCAGTTATATTTCATATGATAATGGAGGAATGTATGTTTGTTGGAATGGTACAGGTCACGTGACCAAATATGACCAAATGCCATAAATATGGTAAAAAGTATAAAGAACTTATAAAATGTCCTTTTCAGAAACGCTCTGGCAATTGTCTTCAGACATGATATGTGATATCAGCTGACATAGCATTTCCAAGTTTGTTCATATAATGACCCCAAGGTTGACCTTAACTTATTTATAAGTACCAATTAGCATGGTCACTCAGATAAGTCCACTAAATAGTATTCGGATTTAAGTTATGCTTCTCTTATTTAATACGTTAGCAAATATGTACAATAGTTACATTGGAAATCCCGGGAATGACTTATTTTTGTTCAAAACTTAGCTGTGGGCTTTCATAAGAACTGTCTTAGCCAGTTTTGTATAGCTCACCAGAGCCGAGGGCATCCTTACCTTTTCTGTAGCTGTGCTTCTGTTGCTTAATAATTTTCTGGCTGCCAGAGAAACGAAGTGACTGTCCTTTCTATGGTCTTGCTATGCTTGTGCATACGTAAATATGCCTTGCGTAAAATGATATATAGAGGAATAGCGTTGATGTTTCAGTTGACAATCCCTTGTGTGAAAGCAACACCTAGTGACTATCCTTTGTACTGTATAGCTGTAATTGTGTTCTGTGAAAAATCTTGGTGTAGAAAAAAGGCATACATACTTGTGGTTTTCCTTTCTTAGTTTTCCGGTATTGACATTTTTATATGAATCAGCGCACGACAAAACCTACAATAAGACATGTGCGCCCATCGAAGCCTCAGATCAGCCTGTGCATCCATATAGTCTAACCAGAGACTTCTCTTGCTGCATGAAGGAGCATTGGGTCCATAGCTATCCTGAGAGCGCACAGCAAAGACTCTGATCAGACTGCGCGGATGCGCAGGCTGGTCTGAGTCTTCGTTTAGCGCACATGTCTTATTGTAGGTTTTGTAATGCGCTAGCTCATATAATTTTGATAGTCTTTATAATTCTGATCCAAAGGTAGAAAGTAGATGAGAGAAAGGACCATCTTTATGCAGAAATTATATTAAGAAGCAACAGTCTACTTACAAATACGAATAAAAATTATATGCTGATAAAACTCACATTTTCCAACATGAAATGGGGCGTACAAAGATGATTTTATATGCGCGCTTAAAGGCATTTATTCTTGATTATTGAGAACTATCATTTCATTACATAATATTATTTAGCTCTCAGTGCTGACAAAAGAGAAGTCCTCTGTCTGCAACAGGTAAGAGGCCTTCTTGGGGAAAATCAATAATCACTACCGTGTACCTTATTGATTTTCTTCTTTAGTGCCTCAGTCAGGGGATTCAACAGGAGCTACTAATCACCCTATTAAAGGTCGCCTTTTATCTGCAATAGACAGTATATCACAGAGTGGGGGGGGGGGCAATAAAACAATTATGAACACACGGTGTGTCCTACTGTCTAAGAATAAGTGCCTTTAATGTGAAGTACTACACGATAAACAGGTTCGACCCTCTGTGATCTAACTGGTTTTCTTCTACTCTCACGTCGGATTATTGTTGGGTCCATAACCCTGATTCATGACAGTATTAATCTATACCTATTTTATTTTGACTCACTGTTGAGCTAAAAAGCCTCCATGGGGATCAATTTGTTACTGTTATTATGTTTGAAACTGCAGTGGAACTGAGGGCGAGTGTTGAAATTTCATAAACTCCGGAGTTGAAGACCTCCCCCCAAGTAGTTTTACTTCTTCTCTGAAACCAGAAAGCTCAGGTCTCTGATATTTGGTATGAAGCTTCATTAAGTGGACCTCTACCAAGATTCAAATTATAGCCATGGGGCCAAAAATGCCCCTGTGCCTGGGCCCACTGGTTTTACATAGGCTTATAGAGGGAAACCTTTAAAAATCTTCTTGTCTGAAGCCAGAAGGCCCAGGTCTTCGATATTTGGTTTGAAGCTTCATCTAGTGGACCTCTTCCAATGTTGTTCAGATTATAGCCCTTGGGACAAAAACGGCTTTATATAGGCTTATATAGGGAAAACATATAAAAATCTTCTTGTTCTGAAACCAGAAGGCCCATGTCTTTGATATTTGGTATGAGGCTTCAACAAATGGACTTCTACCACGATCGTGCAAATCATAGCAAGGGGGCAAAAATGGCACCGCCCTTGGGCCCACTGGTTTTACATAGACTTATATAGAGAAAACTTTTAAAAATCTTCTTGTCCGAAACCATAAGGCCCATGCCTTATATATTCAATGTTAAGCTTCATTCAGTGGACCTCTGCTTAGATTGTTCAAATTATAGGCCTGGGTCCAAAAATTGCACCACCCTGGGACCTACATGTTAATCTCTTAGCTCAGATGAGCGATATAGGACCATCAGGGTCCTCTTGTTCTTCGAAAAGCGCGGGGTCGTTTTTTCTTCGAAAAGCGCGGGGATAAAAATATAGATGCCTGTATGTTCCAAGCTCTCAGACGAATTCATGTTGTTTCATGTTTGTGTTTCTTTCCCTTTAATGACTTTGATGTGAGCTGTGGGTTAATTGTATCGATTCCTGATCATTGCCTTAACTTCTATTCCCTATCATTATAGTTGGCAAGCCTCGCAATTCCACAAGCGTTCTCGAAGCCTTGCCTGATAAACTTGGTATCAAACGACACGAGCCTGGTATTCTCTATTTATCATAACCCTCATGAAAACATATCTATATTACTCTGAATCCCCTAGAACACCCTGCTTTTGCATGATAAATATGAACATTATTTTTCTTATTCCTGCTATATATACATATGTAGAGTGTGTGTTCGCGTTAGAACCGCCTTGATAAGCGGTTTTAGCTTGTACCCAAAATCTATTTTAAACAGAAATAGGTAAAATATCCCTTTTTATACTTGCAAATCATCGCTTTTTGGTGGGAAAAGATACAATGTATTTCAATAGGTTTGCTTTCGTACTTACATACATAGAATACTAGAGAAAGCGACCAGTGGGTCACGTTTAGCCCCGGCCAGCGCCACCCTCTTGATATATCTTTTGAGCCTGTATGTAATGTGAATGAAGAAGTCAAGAAGCTATAAGAATCTATAAATGTGCCTGTAAAAGCTAAACCAAATATAAATTTTCTAAATGGACCGAGTGAGTGCATCAAAGTTACTGAATGGGTGGGGGCATCAATGTTACTGAATCAATAAAATCTTTGGACTGGTATGCAACATCGATGCAAGTATCAATTGAATTTGTCTTAGAGTTTAGAACATACAGGGATCTATAAACTTTGTCATAAAACTTTAACCAAATGTAAAATTTCTAAGTCCTTGATCCAGAGGTCACGGTCACCGTGGGTTGGGGAAGTGACATGCATCACGAAATCTTTGGACTGGTATGCAACATTGATGCAAGTATCAACTGAATTTGTCTTAGAGTTTAGAACATACAGGCATCTATAAACTTTGTCATAAAACTTTAACCAAATGTAAAATTTCTAAGTCTGTGACGTTGACCTCAATTTCACTGTTGGGGTGGTACATGCATCAATGAAATCTTTAGACCAGTATGTAACTTCAATGCAAGTCTCAATTCTATCTATCAAAGGATTCAGAAGATACAGTCTCTTAGAAACTTTAGCCAAACACTTTAACCAAAATGTTTACGGACAGACAGACGGAGAGACGGTCGAACGCAGGACAAAAACTATACACCCCCATAGCATAATTTGTAATATTTTCTTTATTTGAGGTAAAATGACTCTTTTTCTGATAAAATATGAACTATGTTCCTTATCTTCATTTCAAAAATAGATTGAAGAAATAAGTAAGGTAAACTTTTGTAAACAAGAGCTGTCACTCTTAGCGACCAATGTCCCCCGTAGTAGCCAATTTTTATGCCGGTTAAAGTTTTTGTGACGGACAGACAAACAAACAGACAGACAGGGCAAAAATATATATGCCTCCGAGAATATCTCTCGGGTGGGGGGATAAAAACACTTTTCTCTCTGAAGTTAGGGGTACCACTCTGCTCATTGCACTAACATGTTAACGTTATACTATTTCAGAGTTCGCATGTAGTGCGACAAACGAATGCTTAGAGGAAAGAAGATCTTTCTCGTACGATAAAAGTAAGTAAATTACATAAGTAGGAACATGATGCCAGAAAAACTGCATCTAAATGTCGTCTTTGTGTGTTGTCTGTTTCTTGCAACTTTTTCAAACATATTTTTGCATACAGGCAAACTGTCTGGACAAAAATTACACTGCTCCTATAACGAACAGCCTGATCTGGATCCACATTAGTTACAACTGCCTTTTAAAGTAACCATCAGACAACAAACCGGACACCAATTGTTGTGATTTTCGTCCTAACCCATTTTGTACCAGAAACCCCAAAACGGGTACCCTAGCAAACAGTGCAGGCCCAGATCGGACACCCCAGAACGCGGCGTCTGATCAGGGCCGCCACTGTTTGCTGAAAGTTCAGCCATTTTCCAAATCAATTTTGAAGAAAGCACAACCTGACAACCCTAAATTTTGAAATGGACTCCTGCTATATATAAGGTGGAAGATTCCATTTGGTACAAAAAGTGTTAAGGATATTGCAGCAGTGCGCATTCAAGTTTACTTAACGGTAAGGATTCTGAATAGATATTTCAAGCCATTACGATAACACACCCGTGCGTCATAGTGCATTTTTTACATCTCCAAAGCGGTAAATTTTTTGAAAATTTATGATATTATAGAGGATCTTAAACGAGTGGACTTTCATATGAAATTTATGAAACGAGCCTTCGGCGAGTTTCATAAATTTCATATGAAATGACCACGAGTGTAAGATTCTGTTGTGTGTAAATTTGACAAATGTTCCACCAAAATGCATTGTTGACATGGACGTCGTCATGACATCACGTAGTCCCGCCAAAATGTTATTACCCGTGTGGGCATATTATTATGATTTTTATTGCACGACGTTATCCACTGCTAATCAACGACGTCATGTGGTTATCTTATTTATACTCAAAACATAGGTTGTGGGTACTCGATAGAACCGCCTCATTGAGGCGGTTCTAGCGAGTACCTACAACCTATGTCTAGGAGCGGAAATAAGAAAAATAATGTACAACCCCGTAAACCCCAGTTTTCTCTATATAAAGTGGGGTGTAAGGGGGTGTTTATTTCACGGACTTGTTAGCGTGATGACTGGGTTTTTTGAACTAGTATTTGTAACTGCAATTTGCAAGTCGGCATTCAATGTGTCATTTAACATCAGGATAACATGCCTATATAATTTTGACCCCCTTGAACCCCACTTTTATATAGCAAAAATGAGGTTTACAGGGGTAAATATATTTTTTCTGATTTCTGCTCTAAAATATAGATTGTGGGTACTCGTTAGTACCTCGATGGGCGATGCGAACGAGTACCCACAATCTATAGTTTGAGCAAAAATAAGAAAATATCACAAATCTTCATCTTAAAATTTTCTCTTTTTTTTCGATGGTAAAGTTTATTATGTATTTGTATAGGCGTGTTTTCGTAATGAATATAGAGAAGCCATAATCTGGGCTCAGTTTTTACAATTTTCTTATCTTTCTGATTTTGTTCGTGATCAAAATGTTGAATTTTCTACCAAGTCCAGTATTCAATTTTATCATGTGACGTCGCGTCTGAGAGTGTATTATCGCCATGTAATAAATTTGATAACCTACTGATGGATTAAATATGCAGATTAGTTAGGTACGCTCCGTAACGTTACACGTACCACGTCCTTAACGGCGTCGCGTTTATTAATGGCGGAATACTGACATTTTTGTGAAACAGTCGCGAATAAAATGCGTTTTAATGTTATACGATAAATAGTATCTTGCTTTCGTACTCATGTATTATTGAATTTATTAAACTCGTTGAGGAAAGGGGATTTTATCCTTTTCCTCAACTCGTTTAATAAATTCAATAATACATGAGCACTCATGTAAAATCCTCTATTAATGGTATTTTTGCAAAAATAATGCATATTTTCTTAGGGCCTAAATTTCGTATACAACCTTCTGAAAATGGGCGAACAAAACCATTACCAAATGGTCCAGGTCATTTGACCAAGATGGCCGCCATTCCCAAATATGGTAAAATGACCTTAAAACCTTCTTCTCCAGAACCATTAGACCAATTTCCTTTCAAGTTGGTATGTAGCATCGGGTCACTGAGTTCTACAAAGTTTGTTCAAATGATAAGCCCAGGTTGACCTTGACCTTTGTTATCCTTTTAAATGAGGAAAAGAACGATGCATTATTCGAAAACTTTTGAGGGTTGGAACTAAGGCTGACACGATAAATCGTATAATCGATTAATCGATCGATAAATTCCACAAAAATGATTATCATTTCTGATTTGCTTTTAATCGATTACTTGATAGGTACAATTTACTACCAAAAGTTATGCCTAAAAAGCTGGATGAGTGGCAAACAGTGCAGACCCGGGGGAGACGCCGCATTGTGCGGCGTCTCATCTGGGTCTACACTGTTTGCTCAGGCCTTTCTGTTCAAATGTACATATGGTAAAGTGCAATATATGGTAAGAGCCATGCCCAGACAGAAAGCCAGACAGGTAAAATAACGACAAAAACCTTAGCGATTACTTATCGATTATCAATCGCAATGACAGGACTGATAATCTGTTCAGCTCCGATTAGCCAGCCCTAGTAGGAACAAAATAAATGTGTATCTTTGCCAAAGGACAAGGTCACTCGGCAACATTGGCACAATGTCATTTGTGTTTCAGGTCAATCAACATTTCAAAGGGCCTTTTTCTTAAAACAGCTGAACTAATTTCATTTAAAGTTCATATGCAATCTTCTGACATTTGGGCAATAAAAAGGCCCCTGCCCATAGGGGCTTGAAGAAATATATGGGCTGCATGATGCTTCCACGCAGAGCTTAATCAGGCCTGCACACTAGTACTGGTAAACCGCTTAGAGGATCTAAGCCTGTCCAGGAACCGCGGTGCGAGGCGGAACGTCCATGCTAATAAACCCTATTGGTTTCATTGGGCGACAGGGCTTGAGATGACATTTCATCTCAATGTCGGGTAAAAGTCCGCAAAATTGGAAGCAACGTCTCCAAAATGACCTTTAAAGTGTTGACGGGGACGTTAAACCTCAAATCAAACAAACAAAATTTGGGTAATAAAACTTTGATCAAATACTTTACATAAACAAGTATAGCTTTTTACAAAAAGCTAGGTCTACGCTTAGCACATATTAAATGTGAATGTCTAGAGTTATATCCCAGAAATGTGTTTTATACAATTAACTGTCTTTGGCAATATTCTAATTTGCCATCCTGCCGACTGAAGTATAATGTCTAAAAATGTTGTAATATTGTAACGGAACACCACCCGGTCAAGAGACACAACTATTGTTATGGTCAGGACGTGATGGTGCTGATACAATAAATACGTGTGGGTTCGACCTGGGTCGTACTCTAAACTACCGGGAAGAGAATATACAGCCAGCCATTGTTTCAATGTCTTAAATTTATTTTGTTTTTCCCTTAACAATTGGAATTGAAGATCTATTACTATAACTATCTATCAATTAAAAAAAAACACTAATATTACACAGAACCGATAGCTGTTAAGAGTAATATTTCACAGATTCCAGAACATTGATATTAGATACATTCTTCAATCTATTAATGCATCTATCCGACTATGCAGAATATTGATCACATATAATTTGCTACCTTTGCATTCAATCCGAATATAGGCAAGGTGTAAATCTCAACTTTGACGATTTTTGCATTTGATAAAGCAATGCCGAGCTAGGTGTAGTTAACCCAGCTAGGCAGACAATGGTCACGCCAATCCAGCTATATTTGTAAAGTAGAAGTAAATCTTGTAAATCTGTAAAGTAAAACAGTTCACTAACTACTACAGACCGCTCATACTAAGCGCAACATGGTAGAAAGTTAAACTGTAATTACGTTACCGATCTTAAAGAATGAAGAGTTACCTATGAATCTGCGTGCGACTTTCTACTGTAAGGAAAATCGCCAATAAACAGTTATTTTATGAAATATATTTCTCAGGAATGCCAGTTGTTCACAAGATACGAACTTCCCTAATATGTTAGTTATTTTACTCTACAATGCCCAACCCAGTCAGGCGGATTCATCCCCATAGATAGGTGAAAGTACAATGCTTTTGGAAACGTTTAGAAATCGATTTACTATTAAATAACACCCCACAAGTTACTACATCATGTTTAGGCCAACACCCTAAACGGCAACAAGGCAGAATGTTATTAATGTACCTTTCACCTAGCCAGACCTGAATCCGTTGATCCGTCTTAGGTAAAGCATTCGTTATCCGGCGTAGTTAGGAAAGTCATCAATTAACCAAAGCCGATTTTACTTGAGCCGAATCAGGCATAATTATACATTGATCAATAAGATATGAGTAGGTATGTTTTTAAAATATACGATAACAAGTATCTAGCTCATAAACAGTTCAGTAGTTGCTACAACACGCCCTAAGAAGCGATCTACGTTACAACAGTCAAACCTGTTTATGTTTTGGATCTTTAGCCTACCTCGGCTTCGCCTACCTCGGCGCAGCGTAACAAGGATTATGCCTAGCTCGGCGCAAAACTCGACCTTAGCCAAAAATTATCAACAAAGAGTATTTACAGTTATTTCTACTTATGAAAAGCCATTAATTTATATAAATGTATTGATAACCTGTGCCAACTTCGCCTAGAAAGGGATAAAAAAGGAAGAAAAGGGTTTTAGCCTAGCTTGGCGTAAATGCTGCCAAGATAGGAGTGGGTGGAGAGGGATAAACAAAGTTTATTCATACACTAGCTGGGCCGGTTTTCTCCGCTGACTTCTTCCTTGGCATAGTTTGCCAACATTCAAGAAGCAATCTTAGTCAAGCTGATGATACCTAGCTCGGCAACCCAGGCAAAATCACAGATCAACAGCAGTTGCTACAACAATCGCAACTGCCCTTTCTGCGCCTTGAAAACTGTATTTATAGTCGCCAGTGGTCTCCTGGCTACAACGCGCTTATGGTAGTGCAGTACATAATAAACCGGAAACCAGTCTCATGTCACGCGACTGTAAACGTCAGAAGACAAAACAACAAAATGGCGGCGCGGGACAGTTTTCAAATACGTTTTTGAGCAAGAAAAGACGCAAAAATTCAGTTACGATGGTGCAGTAAACTGGATATAATCGGTATGTCTAGTCAACTATAAGTGAGAAGGATTTAGTACAGCGAAGAAAGCAAGCTGTCAATGCGTCTTCTTGCCGAAAAACGGTGGCGAAGTTGGCAAGTATTGGTCTGATACAAGAGTGATTATGAACAATAATATCGTGATTTTCACAGCTAAATTACAATATTTTCGCGCCATGAATGGTCACTAAAATGATGTAAAAGGAAGTTAATGCAGAATAGCCAGACGCCGTTACAATATTGTGAAAAAGTACTTTTTCATCTTTAAAAAGGCAAGTGTATGCTTGTGACATCTTTCAAATTGAATGCTTGAAAACTGTTGAAGAAGTTAGACTTTATAGAAGACTAATTGAAGATTAAACCTAATTGTTTGCTAATGGCGAGTTAAGTTTTTTTAGCTCACCATAGCGGAAGGCTGCTGAGTAGCTTACAGGAGAGGCAGTGGTCCGTCGTGGTCGAGAGTTTGTAGATGTATATTTTTGTATTAGCCTGTACAATATGACAGCAGATATAGGCTTGTACAAATGTAATACATGTAGCAATTCTGTGCCAGAGCTCTGCGCGCCGGCCTCTTTTTGTGTGAAAGCTTACACTTGCTATAGGCTGCTCTTTTCTTCTTGTGAAAGCGTATACTTGTTGTGTTGCATAAGAATGGAAGGTCAACCTGCACTGTGGGTAACTAATGGCTGTATTTCCGTGTTAAACTCAATCTCTATAATGTCTACGCCCATGGGCGTAGACAATAATCAAGATTCCCGCCATGTCAACTTTCGAAAATTTGTTCTCCAGAACCACTGGGCCGATTGCCTTGAAATTTGATACCTCGAATGAAGCAGCAGGTGACCCAGTGCAGCAATTTGTAGAAATGGTGAACATCCGGACAACATGGGAATACAAGTTTGTTTGATTGCTCCAGGTCACATTACCAAGATGACCACCATGCCATGATAAGGGCCCCGTCAAGCTATTTTGGTACTTATCGCCTGTGCGAGCAGCGAAGGTTCAGGCGAGCCTGCGCATCCGCGCAGTCTCGCCAGAACCTTCGCTACTCGCTCATACAAGCAGTGAATCAAGAGGAACCTTCAGACAGAAAGCCATATCCCTGGCCCCTCTGAATGGCTGGGCATGCGCAGTTAAAATTTGTCATGACGGAATGCTCGAAGACACAAATTCGCTTGGCGGGGCTCATATGGTAAAAGGCTTAGCAATCACCATCTCAAGAACCACTGGGTCATTCATGAAGCTTGATACTAAGCCTTAAGTGACGAGGATTGTGACCACGTAAAATCTATTTAAGCCCCCCCCCCCCCCCGCCCCCCACCAGTGGAATTCGTTCCCGCTAACCGTTCCAAGGCGGTTTTTCTGTCGCGGTTTATTTTTGTTATGGTTTGTATTTGGGTGTTTGTGTCGCTAATATTATTTTGTTTTGGATAGCCTATTGGCCATTTTGTGGGAAGGAACTGTCCTTTTGGTTTTCCACTATTGATGTTTCCATTAGGTCCGTTGTTTCATGTTTGTGATTCTTTACCTTTGGTGTCTCTGATGGGAGCTGTGGGTTGATTGTATCGATTTCTGATCATTGCCGCCACTTCTATTTTGTACTCCAAAGTTTGTACAAATGATGGCTATAGGTTGACCTTGGGCTGTTCTTCAGCAAAGTCAGATTTGGTTCTTAGGCTTTTGAATGGGAAAAATGTATAAAAAAAGTCATTTGTCGAAAACTATTTTGATCTATGACATTACAGTAATAACAATATGAATGTCTAGGAATGTCAAAGGTCAAGGACATTTGGCGACCTTTGCCCAATGTCACTTGGAGTGCTGGTTCAGTGACATTTAAAAAGAAATTTTCTCTTAAATGGCTGGACCAATTTTGGTAAAATTCCATTTGACAATGGAGGAACGGAAGTTTGTTGGAATGGTACAGGTCACGTGACGAAATATGACCAAATGACATAAATATGGTAAAAAAGTATAAAAAACTTATAAAATGTCCTTTTCAGAAACGCTCTGGCAATTGTCTTCAGACATGATATGTGATATCAGCTGACATAGCATTTCCAAGTTTGTTCATATAAGGTTTACCTTAACTTAGTTATAAGTACCAATTATCATGGTCCCTCGGATAAGGCCACTAAATAGTATTCGGATTTAAGTTATGCTTCTCTTATTTAATACTTTAGCAAATCTATACAATAGTTACATTGGAAATCCCGGGATTGACTTATTTTTGTTCAAAAATTAGCTGTGGTCTTTCATAAGAACTGTCTTAGTCAGTTTTGTTTTAGCTCACCAGAGCCGAGGACATCCTTACCTTGTCTGCAGCTGTGCTTCTGTTGCTTAATAATTTTCTGGCTGCCAGAGAAACGAAGTGACTGTCCTTTCTTTGGTCTTGCTATGCTTGTGCATACGTAAATATGCCTTGTGTAAAATGATATATAGAGGAATAGCGTTGATGTTTCAGTTGACAATCCCTTGTGTGAAAGCAACACCTAGTGACTATCCTTTGCACAGTATAGCTGTAATTGTGTTCTGTGAAAAATCTTGGTGTAGAAAAAAGGCATACTTACTTGTGGTTTTCCTTTCTTAGTTTTCCGGTATTGACATTTTTATATGAATCAGCGCACGACAAAACCTACAATAAGACATGTGCGCCCATCGAAGCCTCAGATCAGCCTGTGCATCCATATAGTCTAACCAGAGACTTCTCTTGCTGTATGAAGGAGCATTGGGTCCATAGCTATCCTGAGAGCGCACAGCGAAGACTCTGAACAGACTGCGCAGATGCGCAGGCTGGTCTGAGTCTTTTTTTAGCGCACATGTCTTATTGTAGGTTTTGTAATGCGCTAGCTCATATAATGTTGATAGTCTTTATAATTCTGATCCAAAGGTAGAAAGTAGATCAGAGAAAGGACCATCTTTATGCAGTTTTTATATTAAGAAGCAACAGTCTACTTACAAATACGAATAAAAATTGTATGCTGATAAAACTCATATTTTCCAACATGAAATGGGGCGTACAAAGATGATTTTATATGCGCGCTTAAAGGCATTTATTATTGATTATTGAGAACTATCATTTCATTACATAATATTATGAAGCCCTCAGTGCTGACAAAAGAGAAGTCCTCTGTCTGCAACAGGTAAGGGGCCTTCTTGGGGAAAATCAATAATTACTACAGTGTACCTTATTGATTTTCCTCTTTAGTGCCTCAGTCAGGGGATTCAACAGTAGCTACTAATCACCCTATTAAAGGTCGCCTTTATCTGCAATAGACAGTATATCATAGGGGCAATAAAACAATTATGAACACACATTGTGTCCTACTGTTTAAGAATAAATGCTTTTAATGTGAAGTACTACACGATAAACAGGTTCGACCCTCTGTGATCTAACTGGTGGTTTTCTTCTACTCTCACGTCGGATTGTTGTTGGGTCCATAACCCTAATTCATGACAGTATAAATCTATACATATTTTATTTTGACTCACTGTTGAGCTAGAAAGCCTCCATGTCGATCAATTTATTACTGTTATTATGTTTGAAACTGCAGTGGAACTGCGGGCGAGTCTTGCAATTTCATAAACTCCTGAGTTGAAGACCTCCCCCCAAGTAGTTTTACTACTGACCGTCCCTAGGCAGTCGTTTTTGTGCAGTGTCGTATATGTTAATTAGCTTTGTGTCGTTGGTTTATGTTTCATCTGCTTTTGTGTATGCCTCCATGTCACTTACTTTCTTAAGGTGGCTTGAGATTGTTGCTGTCTATGTTGTGGCCTTTCCTGGTTGATATTTTCTTATTTGATTGTTTGGGTTTAGGTTGACACAAAATGTTTCGGTAATGCGTATATGTTTTTAATTATTTCAAGATAAGCTGTTGGAGATGATTTCTCTTCAAGAAATTGAGGGGCATTGGCAGTTAGCAGATGACGTGATAGCATTGCTCGGGGTTGGCAGGCATGCCCTGGAATCACTGAATATTGCGAAGGTAGGCACTCATTATTATAAGGTATAAGTACACTTTAGTGCATAAATGTTTAGCTCACCAGAGCCGAACACATCGGGAGAGCTTATAGGAAACGCATTGATAACCATGTGAAACTGCAAGCTATCTATTTCACTTATTTAAATCTCTACAACCATAAGTGAAGGTTTCACAGAAAAAAAAAACAGGTTTGTAATAAGATTCATATGTAAAATGACATAAGGAATGGAATCCTTTTGTCATTTTGTCAATATACTCTCCACTCGCTTCGACAGGAGAAGTTTTTCTGACAACTAAAATCGATGAAAGTTTCGGACTAACTACAACAGTAAAATGTCCAATTACGAAATGACGTCAGTACGAAACTCCTCGCGTGTTCGACCTTTGACAGATATTTCCTCCCTTTCTGCGGAGTTCCACCGCATTTGTGGTCTAAGGAGGGGAACTGTGTTCTTTTATTTCTTAATGATTTTCTATCAATAAAACGAAATTTATAGAAAATTAAATACAAGCTGTCTTCAGCACTTCTTTTTTAATGAGATGAAGACTGAGGCTACGTACGAGATTGCCATTACGCAAACACGCCTATTCAAATACATTGCCACCTTTATCGCAAAAAAATGAAAATTTTATGATGAAAAATTGTGATATTTTTCTTATTTCTGCTCAAAATATAGATTGTGGGCACTCGTTAGAACCGCCCAATCGAGGCGGTTCTAACGAGTACCCACAATCTATATTTTAGAGCAGAAATAAGAAAAATAAGGAATACCCCCGGAAACCCCAGTTTTACTATATAAAAGTGGGGTTCAAGGGGGTCAAATTTACATAGGCGTGTTTTCGTGATGGATTTTTTCGTTTCATCATTTTTCTGATTTTTTTTTGGTTTTAGTCTTTAAATCTAAAGACGTAAACTATGTTCTATAAGGGTTATCCTTTTGAAACAAGGAATACACCACAGAATTGGAAAATATGCAATATACATGTTTTCTGAGTCAGACTAGCTAGTTTTGGCCAATTAGGCCTCATCAGTGACCCTCAAATATTTTCAAATATATTCTAGAAAGTGTTTTCCTTTGGAAGCAAGGAATACACAACAGAACTGGAAAATATGGAGTGTACATGTTTTTTTGAGTATTAAAGTTCAACAATGGAATCAATGATCCCAAAAGGACAAGAAAATATATGCTAAACTGTGATGTAGGGCAGGGAGACAAAACTCTTCAAAACTGTTAAATATACAGAAAAACTAGTGCTCACCGTTGTTTCATCTCTGTGGTTGTTTGATTTTTGTGTTCACGGAGATGTTGCACTGATGAGTTAGGAGGCCTTCATGCGGACGGAACAAATTATTTGTCTAAATCGCGACAGAAGTAAGGTCGAGGATTAGGGCCACGTAAAATCGATTTAAGCCCCCCTCGCCCACCCCCAACCCCTATGGAATTCGTTTCACAGACTGTCGCGGTTTATTTTTAGTTATGGAATCGCTTTGAGTGTTTGTATCGCTTATATTTTTTGTTTTGGATAGCCAGTTGGCCAGTTTGTGGGAAAGTACCTGTCCTTTTGGCTTTCTGTTGTTGATGTTTCCATCAGGGTCTGTTGTTTCATGTCGGTGTTTCTTTCCCTTTGGTGTCTCTGATGGGAGCTGTGAGTTAATTGTATCGAATCCTGATCATTGCCATTACTTTTATATTAAATATATAGACTGTCTTTAAAAAAAAAACATTTTTTTCTTAGACCTGAACACTGCTGGATGCAGTCAGCTAACTGAGTCGATGAATTTACATGAGTATTAAAGGTCAACGTCATTCATTGACCTTGGCCCAAGGTCATTCAGATATAAAAAAAAATAAAACTTATTTACTTAAAGAAACCACTGGGCCAGTTGGAACCAAATTTTATATAAACGCTTTTAGGACCAAGGAAATGAAAATTAATTAACCCATATATGCCTAGTGGCCCTTTTTTGGGACGTTGGCAAACAGTGTAGACCCAGATCAGACGCCGCATAACGCGGCGTCTGATCTGGGTCTACACTGTTTGCTCAAAGAACATACATTTTTGTACAACTTACATTAAACAAAACAAATCTGACACCCCTGTAATTGAAAATGGACAACTCCAAATTTATAAGATGGAAGATTCCATTGTCATATATGGGTTAATATGAGTTTGGCCTCGGGACAAATATGGCCGACATGCTCATATACAGAAAAAAAACTTCAAAAATCTTCTCCCGAGCTAGAGGGCCGATTGTCGAGAAACTTGGTATGTAGCATTGGGGACTCAAGTGAATTAAAGGTTGTTCAAATGTTGATCCCTGAAAGATCCTGCCACGTTCGAATTTGGTCACAGCCTTTTTTTATGGGAAAACGTCAAAACCAAGTATTTGAGCTCACCGGAGCCGAAGGCTAAACGGTGAGCTGATAGTATTGCTAGGGTCCATTTCTGTCTGTCTGACTGTCGCCTGTCTATCAACATTTTCAAACAGCTTATTTTCTGAAACCACTTAGCCGACTGAAGTCAAATTTTATGCAGAGCATTTATGGAATGGAGGAACGAAAACTTGTTTGCTGGGTCCAGGTCACATGACTTAGAAGGCCGCCATGCCCATATATGGTAAAACCCTTCAAAAAGCTTCTTCTACAGAGCCAGTGGGCCGATTGCCATGAAACTTGGTACGTAACATTGAGGACTCGGGACCCATCATACTTGATACGAATGATGATCCTCCATCAAATTTGCGTACTTGAATTTTGTATGAGAAAAAGTCAATCTTGTATATTTTTCGAAACTTATTACAGATTGGTAGATGCATGTTCATGTAACTAAATGAGTGGATGAAATTTCTTGAGTATTCAAGGTCAAAGTCATTCTATGACCTTGGCTCAAGGTCATTCAGATATGAACATTAACTCTTTTTCTTCAGAAACGCTTGGGCCAATTCTAATCGCATTTCATATAAAGTTTTTAGGAACAAGGAAATGAAAATTATTTAAATTGAGTTCGGTCGCATTACCAAGATCGACGCCGTGCCCCTATAAGATACAAAACGTTCAAACCTCGTCTTCTCTTGAACCAGTGGGCCGATTATCATAAGGTTTGGTATGTAGCACAGGTTTTGTCAAAGCTCCGGCGTCGTCTGCGTCGTCGTCGTTGTGCAAAACCCTTGACATTCTGTAATATCGCTGTCATTACTGAACATATTCACTTGAAACTCGGACTATTATTCATTGTGAAAAGGGGAACTCATACCAATAGGTGAGGTAACCATCAAAATATTTTTGGCACAGTTATACCCCTTTTTTGACTAAGAATTTTTGTTTTCTAAAAAAAATGCAGCCGAGGGTTGGCACCTGCATGCGTTGCTCTTGTGCGGAAACTATTTCAGTCTCTGATCTGAAAATTGGTTGATGCAGTTAGCTAAATGAGCCGATGAAACTACATGAGTATTCATAGTGAAGGTCATTTTTGACCTTGGCCTAAAGCCTTTCAGATATGAAGATTAAAACTTCCACTGGAACCTCTGGGCCTTTTGCGACCAAATTTTATATGTAAGCTTTTTAGAAACAAGGAAATGAAAATTTATTCATATGAGTTTGGTCGCACTGCCCATATAAGGTAAAACGCTTCAGAAATCTTCTCCGGGATCAATGGACGAATTTTCATGAAACTAAGTAAGTATGCAGCATTGTGGAATCGAGGCCCATCCTAGTTTCTTCAAATAATGTCCCATGGATGACCTTGACCTACTTTATCTCAGGGCCACATTTGTTCGCATAGATATTTGTATAGAAAAAGTCAACGCCATGTATTTTCCGGAAACTTTTGTGGCCTGTGATCTGAAAATTGGTAGTTCAGTGGGTGGATGTACTTGAGTATTTAAGGTCGAGGTCATTCTCTGACCTTGGGCCAGGGTCAGTCAATAAGGCCACCATTCCCATATTAGTTAGAAACCCTTAAGGGATCTCTTCAGGAACCAATGGGCCGCTATGTTTCGACTTCCTTCCCTAGTGATATTTAGGAAGAATTTGGGGCCTGATGGTATTAACTCCCGATCGTTTCTAATTTTAATTTGTCTACCACAATAAAACCCTTTAAAATCTTCTCAGAAATCAAATGTCTCCAAAAACACTCAGCACTCAGGTGAGCGGCTCAGGACCATTGATCATCTGGTTTGGATTCCACTTCCTTTACTAAATATAATACAGTAAAATTCCTATATTAAGGCCACCTTTGGGACTGTTCAAAAGTGGTCTGTAAGACCACTTTTGAACAGTCCCAAAGGTGGTCTCTGACCACAGGACACTGTATACAGAAAACACAAAGACAGAATAGCTGCAAACTACTAAATAAGCTTTTTAAAACAGAATAAGTCTTAATTTTAGGTGGTCTTAATAGTGGAATTTCATTGTATATGGTTAGAAGCCTCCGTGGTGTAGTGGTTACGCTACTCGACTTGTAAACCAGGGGTCGCAGGATCGATCCCGGGCTTCTCCAGACTTTCGGATGAGTCTTTAAACCGAGGTCCCGTCTCCGTATGACCTTAGCTGTTGGTGGGAGGTAAAACCCCAACACTCAACTCAACTCATTGTATATGGATGGAACTTCACAGATATAAAGTTCAGTAAATGAAGCATAATTAAGATTGTAAATGGGCAAATTGCTTTAATATTCGACAGTAATGGTCGTTATAATTCCCATTAAATGTTTTTTTTACACTCATATTTCTTTACTTTGTTGAATATTTGGATAAAACGCCACAGATATATTGACCACTAAAGGAAGCATGTTTGGGATTTTTAATGGACAAAATCTGTTAACATTTGAAAGTTATGGCCTTTATCAGTCCAATGGAATGTTTTTGGACTCATATTCATTAAATTTATGGAATATTGGGTAATTTATGGAATATTGGGATGAAACTTCACAGATTATTTGACCACCAAAGGACGCGTGTTTGTGATTGTTCATGGGCAAAGTCTGTTAATATTTGACAGAGTTATGGCCGATAACAATTCCAATTTAATGGGTTTTGGACTTTTCTATTTTCATTTACCTACTGGAATATATGGATGAAACTTGACAGATATATAGAGCACTAAAGGAAGCATATTATGGCTAAGGACCATCACGCTGACAATCCTTGAAATTGAGTTGTCTGTCCTGAAGGATGTGAAAAATGGTTTTTGGCCTTTTTCTCTTTTGAACATTTTGTTGAACTTTTACGGATATATAAAACATATTATGCCAAGGAAGGTCACTCAGCCAAAGTAGAAGTAAAACAAAGATCAGGAATCGATACAATTAACTTACTCCACCCATCAAAGACACCAAAGGGAAAGAAACACAAACATTAAGCGACCAGACCATAATGGAAACCTAAACAAAGGAATGCCATAAGGACAGTTACTTTCCCACAAAATGGCCATATGGCCATCCAAAATAAAAAAGACACAAGTGATACGCACAGTACAGTAGGGCGGCATCTAAGGCCGTTGCTATGATTCTATTCGCAATCTGCTTCCGCCGGTTGGGACTATATTTTGTCAAAAAATATAAGGAAGAAAATCATAAGAACTTCCGGTAATTTATAGGCCATTACATTTTGTTACGAGATGTAGATTGGAGAAAAATGAAGACAGTTAATGAGAATCATCTTTTCTGAGGTCTATAGAAAAGGGTAGAGAGTGTGAAGGCTGAAACCGACTTAGCAGACGCCGCGAAACAACGGCCCCTCAATTTATTGACGTCCAAGTACTTTGATACACATGTTGGGGAAAAAATGGCACAAAAAAATGCTCCCCTCCAGATTAAGATTATTTTTCGCAAATTTGTTAAGGACATATCAGTCCGTCTTAAGGACTGAGTGAGAGTTGTCGCGAGCGTGTTACATTTAGAAAATCCTTGTTCAACTGAGAGCCAATTCTGCTTGGATTTACGAAGATTACGCATGCGCGTTTCGATATCTTATCAAGTCATTTTTTTCTCGCATGCTTCAGGATTACGGGCGGACATTGTTTAATATGCTTTCAAGTCTGATGAGTTGAATTATTTTGGTAATCTAACCATACTAGAGAGAGAGAGAGAGAGAGAGAGAGAGAGAGAGAGAGAGAGAGAGAGAGAGATTCAGCCAGCAGAGCATGTCGGACCAACGTCGAGCCGACAGCGATATGTAACGTGTCTGTCCGGGCCCGACGTTGGCCCACTATTTTTGTGCTAGCAAGAGAGAGAGAGAGAGAGAGAGAGAGAGAGAGAGAGAGAGAGAGAGAGAGAGAGAGAAATCAAAATGATGAAAGTTTACAGATACGCGTAAGGAATGCACCATGAACCGAAAGAAATGACGAGAGAGAGAGAGAGAGAGAGAGAGAGAGAGAGAGAGAGAGAGACCAATTTGCCAGTTAAAAAAAATCAGTAGTATGCGGACTTTGATTTAATCGATCAGATTTACTGACGTCATTAAATATGACGTAATTTAATATGATTTCGTCACACCAAACTGTCTACACAGCTTTGTCATGTTGGTGTTAATATACTGTACATTCAGTGTATTGACATATATTTGTTGATGTAAATTATAAACAAACATGGTTGAAAGGTGGATTGTTCAGTGAAAAAAAAAATGAGTATGGTACCACAAGACTTGTATTCCACTCGCTTTTCATTCGTTGTTATCGAATACAGGGGAATTCTGTGAGTTTCACTTAAAACTTTTAGCCACACCTGCCATTTTGAAGAGAAAAAAGGCTTTTGTACACACGTTTCGACCGGAAGTGGGTAGAAAAAAATGGCACAAAAAAATGCTCCCTCGCCGATTTTAGCTCAAATTTCAAGGTGACCAGATTAATGTATGCCGGAATTGATGATATAGGTGAGCATTATCGCGAGGAATATTATAATAGTCTATTTTTGGTTTTCCCGATGGTACCGACATGGTTGAAAATTCGCCATTTTCAAACCCTTGGTCTGCCCACACAAACATGCTAATTCAGGTTTTAATCTTTATTTTGAATACAGCAATATTTATATATTATATCGCTTTTATCTTTGTCAAAGCTAATAAATAAACGACAATCACGTAATTTGATGCCAAAATAGATAGTCGAATGGGAGCATCAAAATCGGAAGTAGTCCCATCGAATCGACGCACGAGAATTTTGTTTTTAAATCTACCTACGCTGGCCACTCTGATGCTCTACTGGTAAGTAACAAACAACAACATAAATAAATCGCCATAGAAGAACCGCCTTGGAACGGTCAGTGGAAAGATTTCCACTGGGGCGGGGGGGGGGGGGGGGGGGGGGGGCTTAAATCGATTTTACATGGCCACAATCCTCACTCTTACTTCCATCGCGATTTAGACAAATAATTTGTTCATTCCACATGAAGGCCTCCTAACTCATCAGTGAAACATCTCCGTGAACACAAATAATCAAAGAACCACAGAGGTGAGACAATGGTGAGGACTCGACAGCAAGAAACCACTGAAATGCTGGAGCAAAAGTAAACCAACAGTTAGACTCCGATGGGGCCGACCAGAGACAGAGCATCAGACACCAACCAACATTACCTTGAATTAGATATCTCTAATTCTCAATAAGCCTTTACGTTGGAACCATAATAGAATCAGAGGCCTGACCCACCGGCGTGCAATTAAAGAGGGAAGCAAAGTTGCCAACCGTGATTGGGTTAACTACCATGCATGCAGTCTGTCGTATAATATCCATGTTGGACCCAATCTTTTTATATCGAAGAATGATTTGACGAAATTGGGTGCTAAAGTCATTGCGGTTATATATTTTTCTGAATTTATATACTAAGTCACCATAAAATTCGGGTTCCGATAGATCTGTAGCAGAAGAGATTTAAGTCCAATATTGAATTTTGAAATTAAATCAGAATGGCGTCTATAATATTTTGAAAAGGCTTTGCGTAGTTTATGGTGCCGATAACCCTGATTAAGAAGTTTAGCCGTTAATAATTTATTACGAGTGTTGTTCTGGTTCTGGTGTTATCTGCCTTTGATATACATAAAAATGTGTTTTGACCCATAACTCCTATACTATATGGAATACATTTTGCAAATGTATAGAACACTACAGGAAGCTTACTGTGGCGAAGGAACCATACTGACCTACAGTGGTGGGGTATTATGTACTGTTAGCAATGCTTTTATTAAAATTACTGAACATTACTTCCAGTTATCTACAGCTGCGTTTGATTCCACATTCCCAAACACCATCAGAAAGGTTGGTAGAGCATACTGCTTTGGGCTTGTCCGTTCGCCCGTGAGTCTGTTAGTAACACTTTTTGGGCACAACATATATTTGAACCATACATGCTAGGGTTATACCATTTCTACCGTTTTCGTATCAGAGTAATGTCCCTGACATGAGTAATGATCCTTAAAAAAACCTTGCAAAATGTCTCAATATCTGTCTTGATAATTATATTGGCTGGTTTATATTTTGAAAGAAAACCCGAAATGTTTTTAAGCTATGTCACATTGCATGCTTCGGCATTGTAGCCTTTTTAAGCAAAATACAAGTGAAGGCATTGATCAGCATTCTAACAAGTAACCAAAATCTGTTTTTTGAACAGAAATAAAAAAATATCACACATTTTTTTCTTCATGCGAAAATTTTCATTTTTCGGCAGCAGAATTTACAATGTATTTGAAAAGGTGCGTATTTGTAATGAATCAGAATTTTTTATGCTTGCAAATGATGGGACCGACAGATTTTCTACGACATGCCTCATATAGCCTTTATTTTAGGGGAAAGGGAACTTTCGGGACTCCCAGTTCGCTTTCCAATAAGTCCTGTCCCACTGAAAAAGGGGTCTACTCTTAACGGAAAGAGTTTGCTCCTCGGGAGTAAACTCTTTCCTTTAAGAGTAGACCCCTGTTGACATGAGTGGCAAAAGTACTTTTCAAGGAGTTGCCTCCTCGGACGGTGTACGAGTTGCCTCCTCGGACGGTGTACCCATTCCCCTTAATTATTTTTCAAGGACACCAGTGTTGCAACAACATTAGCAGTAGTTGTGTGGCTGAGGTCGAAGTTCGGGAAGAGTAAAGATGAATGGGAAATGATTGAATCCAAAGCATGCACTTGGCTCAGCTCCAAGCTCGAGAAAGACCAAAAGCTGGATGATCTGTTGGAAGATGTGAAGAAAAGGTTGTGGCCTAATGGTCTGGACATTTAGTAGCTTGTGGTGTCCATTAAAGACAGTTTGGTTGACATACTATATTAACAGGTTAAAAAATACATTTATATGGAGAAATATAGCGGGCAAGTCCCTAAACTGTCAAAGATCACATCTAAGTAAGATGGACAATATTCATTTGACTAAAGTAGCAATTTAACCCTTATCTTGCTGTTCACGACAACCCCTATCTTTGGAAACAGTGTAGATCCAGATCATATGGCTTCTGAAGAAGCCATCTGATCAGGATCTACACTGTTTGGCATTCAGTTTATGAATTTGTAGATATAAATTACATAAAGTAATTTGATTGGTTGATAGACAGAAATGGGTGTGGCTTAATACTTTTCAGAAGGAAGACTTATTGTGCGTGTTCTGTGATTTTAACCCTTATCCTGCTGAATAATTTAAGTAGCCACATCCATTCCTGACTGTCGACCAATCAAATTACATAAAATGTTTGTGTTCAAATTCACAAACTGAATGACAGTGTAGATCCTGATCAGATGGATCTATATTGTTTGCAACAAGTAATCACAATTTATGTTTCTGAGCAGAATACGGCTTGGCATGTTCCTGTAGTTCGAGCAAAGAGTGTAGGAACTGATCTGACGCCGTAAGTTGAGGAATCTGATCTAGATCTACACTGCTTTCTGATTTTACAACACATGTGTCCACTTACATTCACAGACAGTCCTCGTTTTTTGCTCTAGGTTCATCAGCTTGCTACATTCCACATCCGATTCCAGTTTTGCCAGGACAATAGTTCCATTATGGTAACGCACCCGTGCTACATAGTGCATTTTTTTTCACATCTCCAAAATGGCTATTTTCTAATGAAACCAAGTTTTATTTTTCTTAATTCCACTACAAACATAGGTCATGGGTGCTCATTAGAACCGCCTCAATGAGGCAGTTCTAACGAGTACCCACAACCTATGTCTACATAGGTCGTGAGTGCTCATAGAACCGCCTCAATGAGGCGGTTCTGACAAGTACCCACAACTTTGGAACAGAAATAAGAACAATATGTAAACCCCCGTAAACCCCAGTTTTCTCTATATAAAGTGGGATTCAGTGGGGTGTTTATTTCACGGACTTGTTCTCGTGATGCCACTGACTTTGCCAGCGGGGAGCCAGGTTGATAGGGCAGTATGAAGATTTCCTGTTCTACCCATTTAGAATCAGCTGCAACATAGTCTTTGTTAACCCTTTTGGTACCAAATGGAATCTTCCTCCGTATATATATCAGGAGTCCATTTCAAATTTAGGGGTGTCAGGTTGTTTTTTCTTCAAAATATATTTGGAAAATAGCTTTACTTTTCGCAAATAGTGTAGGCCCTGATCAGACGCCGCGTTCTGCGGCGTCTGATCTGGGCCTGTACTGTTTGCCCTGGTACCCGTTTTGGGGTTTCCGGTACTAAATAGGTTAAACTAAAACAAATTGATTTCCTTATTGACAGATGGTTTTGATTTGCCTCTGTGTCTTTGATGACACGAATGTGCTCAATTTGTCACTAAGCATTTTGCAGACAAGACAGTAAAGTTTAACAACATTGCACATGTGATCTCAAAACAGTACAGTATCTTGTGTAAAATTCAACATTTGCCATCATGACACAATATTGTAATGCTGTTGGTGGTACATTGACCAATCAATGGTCATCACTGACAAGTTGGTGTGCTCTTGACCTCGTTCAGAGAACCTTTTGATGGTCAAAATATTTCAGATAAAAGAACCCTTAATTTCTTGCACACCAGACAAGGAAATCCGTGATTTTACCTTGGGATAGAAATTTATGTTCTGACCCTGGTGTTCCGACCCAGGCAACTAACATAAATGCGCTTCAATTCTGTTCAACTGCCGGAACTACTTTCGTACTACTTTTATTTTGTAAACAATATACATGTGCGAGCTGTCAAAACTAACCGGAGGTGTTGTGCAAGAAAAAGAATCCCATATGGGATTCTGTTGTAGATGGGCGTTTCCAACCCTCGGGATGACTGTGCTGAGCGGAACCTCGGCATAGCCTCGGTTCTGCTCAGCACGGTCATCCCTCGGGTTGGAAACGCTCATCTACAACAGAATCCCATATCAGATTCTTATAATACATATCTTCGCTCTTTACATAGAGAAGAACCATTTGACAGCAGTGCCAGGAATGGATTGTTGCAGTTGATTCAAAATGGGTAGTTATAGTCACTCTTGCCGGGTTTCCTCAGGAACTGTACATCAGCCGATTTTAAGTTATTCTGTCAAACCCCTTCTGTCCACATCACGCAAACACGCCTATATAGTAGTTTTGACCGCCCCCCCCCCCCACCACTGGACCCCATTTTTATATAGTAAAACTGGGGTTTACAGGGGTAAACATTATTTTTCTTATTTCTGCTCTAAAATATAGATTGTGGGTACTGGTTATCAACGTGTACCCACAAACAGATGGAATATGACATTCTCCTGTTATCACCTGCATTGATGAAGACTTCGTGGGGATAATTGACTGCACCTGGGGCTTTTTCATTTTATTTTTTTTTTGGAAGGAATATAGATTATGTGAACTTTATTTATGGCTTTCACGCGTATCGACAAGGCATGTTCTTGAGTGATATTGTGTATACTGTGTATGGGCCCCGTCAAGCGATTTTGGTACTTATCGCCTATGCGAGCAGCGAAGGTTCAGGCGAGCCTGCGCATCCGCGCAGTCTCGCCAGAACCTTCGCTGCTCGCTCATACAAGCAGTGAATCAAGAGGAACCTTCGGACAGAAAGCCATATCCCTGGCCCCTCTGAATAGCTGGGCATGCGCAGTTAAAATTTGTCATGACGGAATGCTCGAAGACCCAAATTCGCTTGGCGGGGCCCGTATAAAGTAGGTTTTCAAGAAAAGTCATGGTATATTTACCCGGTTGAATTCATGCAATCCTGGATGACGTTTGTGCAAAAACATTACGAAAACACGCCCGTGCGACATAGTGCATTTTTTCACATCTCCAAAATAGCTACTTTTCTGGTGAAAATCTGTGATATTTTCCTTATAAATACTGTAAACATAGGTTTTGGGTGCTCGTTAGAACCGCCTCATTGAGGCGGTTCTAACGAGTAGCCACAACCTATGTCTTGGAGTAAAAATAAGAAAAATAATGTTTACCCCCGTAAACCCCAGTTTTCTCTATATAAAGTGGGGTATAGGGGGGTCTTCATTACACGGACTTGTTCACGTGATGAAGAGGAGTTGAAAACTAGGCCTTAGTGAGTTTAATGTGATTTCATGTATACCGTTTTTGTTTAGATTTATTGATTTGTTGTTTTGGGTTCAAAGATACGTCTACCCTTGTGTGTCATTTTGTCGTCTCCCAGCGAAAGGGAGAAACGTGTTAGAGAGGATAGAGGAGATAAAAGTGAGGTACAGAGGAGAAAGAGGAAAATGAATGTAAGTGAAGAAACAAAGAAATAATAATATTTACCCTCTGCCGTTACCTGCTACAAGGACAGCAGGCTTTGTCCAACTGTAAGCCAATGTCAGTTAGACGCCCCAGTGACGCAAGATGCATGTCACCTTGGCCTCACCCAACCACCCTGCGTTTTTTAGAGAGTTTAGTTGTATATATATCATATATCATATAGCCGGACAATGCTTGTGATATTGTTTGCCATTTTTTAATTGTCCATGATTTATACATTTTTTAACCATGTTTTGTGTTTAACGTCCATGTTAACACTATTTATGCCAGTGTGGAGACGTTGCTTCCAATTTTGTAAGCATTTTACCCGACACTGAGATGAAATGGCATCTCAAGCCCTCCCACCCAGTGAAACCAAAATGGCTTGAGTATGCATGGACGGTCCCACTCGCACACTTCGCTTGGGCAGGCTTAAACCTAATCGGTTTACCAGTTCTCAGTTGCGGTATGTTTCAGCTCTGTGTGAAAACACCATGCATCCAAATCTATTTCTCCAAACCGCGATGGTCGGGGCCCGTTATAGTGTTTTAACAATTATATGTATTCAGAATTTCTTAATATGTGCTATAGTCATACGAAACTATTTTTACTCTACAGTCGCTTTATAACATTATTTATTGGGTCCATGTCAGAAACTGTAGCCGGCCTCGGTAGCTCAGTTGGATGCACATCTGACTGGTGATCAGGAGAACACAGGCTCGATACATGCCGGGGCCGGCAATATTCTTTCGTGGAAATTGATCATGAAATCTTTTCTATGATCATTCTCTCCCTTCCGATGATTCAAGAAGGGCAGTTGTCAGTTTCTGGTGAAATGATGTGCACTTTACTCATTCTAATCCTACCCAGGAAAAAGAGTGGATAGATAAACTGACCGGCTCAAAATGACCTAAACTTGTGTTGACTGGGTCGTTAGACTCCAATACAAACAGAAAACGACCACATTTTATCCAAACAGGTGTGTAATGCTTGTAAGAAAGGTACGTGTGTATTGTGTAATATGTGTATAATTTGATGAACTGCAGCATTTTATAATGTTTTTATAACATGGCTGGTCAGCCGGCTTCTAATCTGAGCCCTTGGTACCAGCGGGAGGCTTAACCCTTTTTGTACCAAATGGAATCTTCCTCCTTATAAATAGCAGGAGTCCATTTCAAAATTTAGGGCTGTCTGGTTGTGTTTTCTTCAAAATTTATGTGGAAAATGGCTCAACATTTTGCCAACAGTATAGGCCCTGATCAGACGCCGCATTCTGCGGCGCCTGATCTGGGCCTGCACTGTTTGCCAAGGTACCATTTTAGGTGTTTCTGGTACTGAATGGCTTAATCTGGCATACATGTAGCTACATCTATGGAAGCAAAACGTTTTGTTTGTTTGATTTGAGGTCCCCGTCAACACTGTAAAGGTCATTTTGGAGACGTTGCTTCCAATTTTGTGGGACTTTTACCTGACATTGAGATGAAATGACAGCGCAAGCCCTCACGGTCGCCCAGTGAAACCAATAGGGTTTATTAGCATGGACGGTCCGCCTCGCTATGCGGTTCCTGGACATGCTTAGATCCTCTAAGCCATTTACCAGTACCAGTGTGCGGGCCGGATTCAGCTCTGCATGGAAGCATCATGCAGTCTATATATTTCTTCAAGCCCCTATGGGCGGGGGCTTGAAAGCAAAACGTATTTTGGACAATATTTACTGCTTTCATTCTTACAAAGTTAAAGTAGTGGGTGAGTGTGTTTGAGTTTTACGTCCAACCAACAGCTAAGGTCATATGGAGACGGGACCTCTGTTTTAAAGACCCATCCGAAAGTCTGGAGAAGCCCAGGATTGAACACACCACCCCTGGTTCATGAGGCGAGTAGCTTATCCACTACAACATGGGGGCTTTTACAAAGTTAAAAGTAAAATTAATGTATTGTACAATCTTAAGATACCAAACTGGGCTCTGTTTATCTGCCTGTCTGTTTCTTCATCCGTCTATCAACGTCTGCACTAACCCTTGACCTGCTGAATGTTTAAATATGTCACACCCACTACTGATTATCAACCAATCCGATTACTTGATGCAAATTATTGCAACAAATTCATGAGCTCAATGACACTGAAGAAGCCATCTGATCTGGATCTTCAATGTTTGAAAGATAAGGCATATCCGGGCTCAGCAGGACAAGGGTTAACTCTAGTGTTGACCATTCTGGTGAAGACAAAGAAAAATTATGGCTTTTCTGCTCAGATCATTCTGATGAAGACAAATTATGGCTTTTCTGTTCAGATCATTCTGGTGAAGACAAATTATGGCTTTTCTGCTCAGACCATTCTGATGAAGACAAATTATGGCTTCTCTGCTCAGATCATTCTGATGAAGACAAATTATGGCTTTTCTGCTCAGATCATTCTGATGAAGACAAATTATGGCTTTTCTGCTCCGACCATTCTGGTGAAGACAAATTATGGGGTTTCTGCTCAGATCATTCTGATGAAGACAAATTATGGCTTTTCTGCTCAGATCATTCTGATGAAGACAAATTATGGCTTTTCTGCTCAGACCATTCTGATGAAGACAAATTATGGCTTCTCTGCTCAGATCATTCTGATGAAGACAAATTATGGCTTTTCTGCTCAGATCATTCTGATGAAGACAAATTATGGCTTTTCTGCTCCGACCATTCTGGTGAAGACAAATTATGGGGTTTCTACTCAGATCATTCTGATGAAGACAAATTATGGCTTTTCTGCTCAGATCATTCTGATGAAGACAAATTATGGCTTTTCTGCTGCGACCATTCTGGTGAAGACAAATTATGGGGTTTCTGCTCAGATCATTCTGATGAAGACAAATTATGGCTTTTCTGCTCAGATCATTCTGATGAAGACAAATTATGGCTTTTCTGCTCAGATCATTCTGATGAAGACAAATTATGGGTTTTCTGCTCAGATCATTCTGGTGAAGACAAATTATGGCTTTTCTGCTCAGACCATTCTGGTGAAGACAAATTATGGGTTTTCTGCTCAGATCATTCTGATGAAGACAAATTATGAGTTTTCTGTTCAGATCATTCTGCTCAGACCATTCTGGTGAAGACAAATTATGGGTTGACCGCTCAGATCATTCTGATGAAGACAAATTATGGCTTTTCTGCTCAGACCATTCTGATGAAGACAAAATATGGGTTTCTACTCAGGTCATTCTGATGAAGACAAATTATGAGTTTTCTGCTCAGATCATTCTGCTCAGACCATTCTGGTGAAGACAAATTATGGGTTGACCGCTCAGATCATTCTGATGAAGACAAATTAAGGGGTTTCTGCTCAGATCATTCTGGTGAAGACAAATTATGGCTTTTCTGCTCAGATCATTCTGATGAAGACAAATTTTGGATTTTCTGCTCAGATCATTCTGTTGAAGACAAATTAAGGGGTTTCTGCTCAGATCATTCTGGTGAAGATAAATTATGGGTTTTCTGCTCAGACCATTCTGGTGAAGACGAATTGTGGGTTTTCTGCTCAGACCATTCTGGTTTAGACGAATTTTGGGTTTTCTGCTCAATGAGACGGTTATAATGAGCATCCATAATCTATATTTGCAGTAGAAATCAGTAACATAACACAAATGTTTACCAGAGAATGGATTTTTTATGACACTTAAAAGAGATCTTAGTGTTCATGATCAGACATGGATGTTTTACCTTAAGGAAATAATCAAACCAGATTCTTTGCCTCTCATGTGGATATGGAGGCAACCGTTTTCACTGTATTTTCACCACAGCATGTTGGTTTTATTTTTGATTGTTGTTTTTACTTCTTTTGTATCATATCGGAAATATGTTATTTCTGTTTAAGTGTTTTCATACTATGTTTCTTTTCTAATAAAATCATCGTGTGCAGTGCAATATTGGTGTCATTATTTATTACATATAGCCAAGTAAAGCAGAGTTAGCACTGGCGGGTCGATTATCTCATAAATGATCAGACTGTTATCATTTCTTGTAACACTTATTTTCCTGTACTGTTAGCAAACAATGTAGACCCTGATCAGATGCTGCATTCTGTAGTGTTCGACGCTTAAATTCCTGTATTGTTAACAGTGTAGACGCTGATCAGACACTGCGTTCTGCAGTGTCCGCTGCTTAAATTTCTGTATTGTTAGCAAACAGTGTAGATCCTGACCAGACGCCGCATTCCTAGGCGTCGGATCTGGGTCTATACTGCATGTCAAGCTGAGCCCATGGTTCAAGCCCTGATTTCTATTATGCAACAAACTGACCTCACTGCGAAAGTATTAATGCTCCTATTTTCTAAAATCAAAGTACTGAAAGAACGGAGGACAGTTGATTTAAGAGGAATAATTATCATAATAACAATGTCAGTAGTAGACCAAACAGTCCTCTAGATATTTTGTTGACCAGGCCCCAGAAGGAAAAACTTGAAGAAAACAAGAGGGCCATGATGGCCCTGGATCGCTCACCTGATCCATAGTGTAACAAGTGGGCCCCGAGGAGGGTCATTATTGGCCCCAGGGCTTTAATGTGCATAATGCTGAGGGAGGTCTTAAAGGTGAAGCCTCATACCAAACATCAACAAAGGCTATAATATGAACAATCTTGGCAAAGGTCCACTAGATGAAGCTACACACCAAATATCAAGGACCTGGGCCTTGCGGCTTCAGAGAAGAAGATTTTTTTAAAGATATTCCATACATAAGCCTATGCAAAACCAAATTTGCATCAGGGCTATTTAAGTCTATGTAAAACCAAAGGGCCCCGGGCTGGGGACATTTGTGGCCCCAGGGCTATAATTTGAACAATCTTGGTAGAGGTCCACTAGATGAAGCTCCATACCAAATATCAAAGACATGGGCCTTGCAGTTTCAGAGAAGATTTTTAAAGATTTCCCTCTATAAGTCTATGTAAAACCAAAGGGTCTCAGGGCGGCGACATTTTTGGCCCCAGGGCTATAAATTGAACAATCTTGATAGAGGTCCACTAGATGAAATTTCACACCAAATATCAAAGACCTAGGCCTTTTTAAAGATTTTCCCTATAAAAGTCTATGTATAACCAAAGGGCCCCAGAGTGGGGACATTTTTGGTCTCTGGGCTATAATTTGAACAATCTTGATAGAGGTCCACTAGATGAAGCTTCATACCAAATATCAAAGACCTAGGCTTTGTGGTTTCAGAGAAGATTTTTAAAGGTTTTCCCAAAATAAGTCTATGTAAAACCAAAGGGCCCCGGAGCGGGGGCATTTTAGGCCCCCGGGCTATAATTTGAACGATCTTGGTAGAGGTCCATTAGATGAAGCTTCATACCAAATATCAAAGTCCTGGGCCTTGTGGTTTCAGATAAGAAGATTTTTAAAGATTATCTCTGTATAAGCCTATGTAAAACCAAAGGGCCCCGGGGCGGGGGCATTTTTGGCCCCAGCACTATAATTTGGATAATCTTGGTAGGGGTCCTATGGATGAAGCTTCATACCAAATTTCAAAGACCTAGGTCTTGTGGTTTCAGAGAAGAAGATTTTTAAAGATTTTCCCTATATAAGTCTATGTAAAACCAAAGGGCCATGGAGCAGGGGCATTTTTGGCCCAAGGGCTATAATTTGAACAATCTTGGAAGAGGTCCATTAGATGAAGCTTCATACCAAATATCAAAGACCTAGGCCTTGTGTTTTCAGAGAAGATTTTTAAAGATTTTCCCTATATAAGTCTATGTAAAACCAAAGGGCCATGGAGCAGGGGCATTTTTGGCCCAAGGGCTATAATTTGAACAATCTTGATAGAGGTCCATTGGATGAAGCTTCACACCAAATATCAAAGTCCTGGGCCTTTCGGCTTCAGAGAAGAAGATTTTTAAAGATTTTCCATATATAAACCTATGTAAAAACAAAGGGCCCCGGGGTGGGGGCATTTTGCGCCCCAGCACTATAATTTGAACAATCTTGGTAGGGGTCCACTAGATGAAGCTTCATACCAAATATCAAAGACCTGGGCCTTGTGGTTTCAGAGAAGAAGATTTTTAAAGATTTTCCATATATAAGCTTATGTAAAACCAAAAGGCCCCGGAGCGGGGGCATTTTGTGCCCCAGCACTATAATTTGAACAATCTTGGTAGGGGTCCACTAGATGAAGTTTCATACCAAATATCAAAGACCTGGGCCTTGTGGTTTCAGAGAAGAAGATTTTTTAAGTTTTCAGTGAAAAAAAATCTATTTTTGGCTCCTGTGACCTAGATGTGCAACGGACCGGAACCATTTGAACAACTTTGAAAGGGGACCACCTAAGGATCATTCCTGTGAAGTTTGGTCAAAATCTGATCAGTGGTTTGGGAGGAGATGTCGTTTGAAGAAATTGTTTACGCACGGACGCACGGACGCACGCACGACGGACGACGGACAAAAAGTGATCCCAAAAGCTCACCTAGTCACTACGTGACGGTGAGCTAAAAATGACTGACTCATTGTTTTGAGTTTAACGGCAGGTCAAAACTTGTGGCCATTTTGTGTCATCACCCAGAGAAAGGGGAAAAGAGACAGAAGAGACTGTAGATGAAATGAAAGTGAGGGACAGAGGAGAAAGAGGAAAATGAATTGAAGTGTAGAAACAGAAGAAATACCCTCAACCGTAACCTGGTGCAAGGACAGCAGGCCTTGCCCATCTCTAAGACAATATCAGCTGGACGCCCCAGTGACACAAGATACACATAACATTTTCCTCACCCAACCACCCACACGAAGAAAAAAAGGAAGAAAGAAATAAAGAAAGAAAGATACATGTGCCTGTTATTTTTTTATGGTAAAACAGAAGTGAAGGCAATGATCAGTAATCAATACAATTAACCCACAGCTCCCATCAGAGACACCAAAGGGAAAGAAACTCAAACATGAAATAACTAGACCCTAATAGAAACACCAATAGCTGAAAGCCAACAGGACAGTAACTTTCCCACAAAATGGCCAATTGGCTATCCAAAACAAAGAGAAAAAAACATATAAGCAATACACACACTCAAAGACATTTCTCACATCTCAAAAATGGCTACTTTTCTGATGAAAATCCATAGTATTTTTCTTATTTATACGGGAAACATAGGTTGTGGTCGGTTCCCCTTAATAGCGAAAAGGACTCCTTTTCGCGAAAAGGAGTCCTTTTCGCAAAAAGGACTTTACCCTAAATAGCGGAAAGGACTTTTTTTTATAAAAGGATCCATATTATGAATATAAATTAATTATTTAACATTTTGTTTAAGATTTTCGGCTTCGGTCTTGCGAAAATAGTATATTTTCAGACTCTTTTACCCGAAAATTTTATTTTTATGCAATATTTTGCAAGTTCTGCTGTTGCTTTTTTCTTTTGCATTATCCGCAGTCCCCGATAGCCGATGCACTGCAAGCTAAAGAGAAAAAGTATATATGTTGTAGAAAAAAATCCACCAGTCTTAGGAGAACACTTTTGTCATTTTTTTATATTCCCTGTTTTCCGGACTGAAATAAAAACATGGCCTTTTGAAAAAAATATTGCACTGATGTAAGTACGGACATGGACTAATTATAAGCTTCCACTTTCGTACAGACAAGAACAAAATTAAAATCAGAAGACATGTGTGGACGGAACAAACGGACGGGCGGACATGGACTAAATGAAAAAAAATTATTTCTATCTCAACAATAGGTCATCACACGTACATGTACACTCTAAAACGTCAAACTCGGCGTGAAAGCATGAAAGCATCATGCAGCCCAATCTATTTCTCCAAGCCCCGGTGGGCGGGTGGCTATACATTAGCATCTTTCTCCTCCAAACATTGACGGGCGTAGTGTAGCCATGACTTGCATGTCTGAAAAATACATCAATGTCCATGTGTATATGTGTTCTGACCAAGTTTGAAGAAGATTGGACCAAAACTGTGGCCTCTAGAGTGTTAACAAGGTTTTTCTATTATTTGACCTACCTTTTGACCCGACATGACCCATATTCGAACTTGACCGAGATATTGTCAGGATGATCATTCTGAGCCAGTTTGAGGATGATTGGACCAAAACTGTGGACTCTAGGGTGCTTACAAGGGCTTTCTGTGGTTTGACCAACTAACCTACTTTTTAGACCCGACATGACCCATATTCGAACTTGACAGTTTTGTCCACTCTCTGTGGACTCAAGAGTGCTTACACGGGTTTTCTGTGGTTTGACCTACTGACCTACTTTTTGACCCGACATGACCCATATTCGAACTTGACCGAGATATTATCAAGATGATCATCCTGAGCAAGTTTGAGGATGATTGGACCAAAATTGTGTCCTCTAGAGTGTTAACAAGGTTTTCCTTTGATTTGACCTGGTGACCTACTTATTGACCAGACATGACCCATATTCGAACTTGACCGACATATTGTCATGATGATCATTCTGACCAAGTTTGATGATGATTGGAACAAAACTGTGGCCTCTAGAGTGTTAACAAGAAAAGTTTATGCACGCACGACGCACGACGAAAGACGACGCCGGACATCTCACAGTCACAAAAGCTCACCATGACCTTCGGCCAGGTGAACTAAAAAGCGTTGCGCTTGTTCTGCTATTTTCATATATACGATTGAAACATAGACCCTGGATGCTAGTTAAATCCGAAAGAAAGTACACCGTTACAAAGCATTCATTTCCTTATCAAAGACTGCATGTGTTAGTTTTTCTTGTTTAGATACAAAATCTATATTGTGTATGCTTAATGACACGATTCTAACTAGAATTGAGCAGTCGATGGCACGCCATCGCATATCCCCACGCCACTACATAATCCTGCACATCATGCCGTTCGCTTTGATATGTTACACGACCTTTTATTGGAAATTTTGATTTTGATCCCCCCAGCGGGCCCCACCCCCTGTGTCCAGCCCTAGGGGTGTGATCAAAACTCCGAAAGTAGCATGCACTCCCCAGACAAAATATCTATCGGTTGCCAAAGTTTCAAATTTCTATCTTAAACCGTCAAGGAGTTATCCGGTAAGACGGACGGACGGACGAAGACAATTACAATATCCCCATTTTTTCTTCGGAAAACGTGGGGATAATGACTACCCATAATATACAGCGTTGCAAACAATACTTTTCCCCAGCAGAGTAAAGTTTTCAAAATAGAATGAAGGTAATGGTGATTCAAACATAGATTGTGGGTGCTAGTTAGAACTATGTGGGTGCTAGTTAGAACCACCTTTTTGCACGGGCAATCTATCGTTTGATGATAAATATCATGAATAGTGTTTGTTTGAATTGAGGTCTACATTCCCGTCAACACTATTTAGGGCACCCAATCTATTTCTCCAAGCCCCGATGTGTGTGTGTGTGGGGGGGGGGAGCGGATGAGTAGTGTACACTGTTACAAACCTAACTTTTCCCATCAAAGTGTCTTTCTTGTAAAGCTGTCTAAAAGAGCATTAGGTCTTATATAGCTTATATAGCTGTCTAAAGTGCGAATAGTAAAGACTGATCGCGTAGTTGTGCAGCTGATCTGAGTCTTTGCTGCATGTACATTATGGGAATTGCTGTGCCCCGGCTGAAAATAATCGTGTATGGTTAAATTGTCAATATTGTGCATACTTGCCAATTATAGCTGATTTGTATACTTTTTAAAATTGATTCACTAATTAATTTAAATAAGACACTTGACGCGTGTTTGTTCCGTCCACACATGTCTTCTGATTTTAATTTTGTTCTTGTCTGTACGAAAGTGGAAGCTTATAATTAGTCCATGTCCGTACTTACATCAGTGCAAAACGCCATGTTTTTATTTCAGTCCGGAAAACAGGGAATATAAAAAAATGACAAAAGTGTTCTCCTAAGACTGGTGGATTTTTTTCTACAACATATATACTTTTTCTCTTTAGCTTGCAGTGCATCGGCTATCGGGGACTGCGGATAATGCAAAAGAAAAAAGCAACAGCAGAACTTGCAAAATATTGCATAAAAATAAAATTTTCGGGTAAAAGAGTCTGAAAATATATTATTTTCGCAAGACCGAAGCCGAAAATCTTAAACAAAATGTTAAATAATTAATTTATATTCATAATATGGATCCTTTTATAAAAAAAAGTCCTTTCCGCTATTTAGGGTAAAGTCCTTTTCGCGAAAAGGAGTCATTTTCACTATTAAGGGGAACCAGGTTGTGGTTACTCATTGAGGCGGTTCTAACCAGTACCCACAATCTATGTCTTGGAGCAGAAATAAGAAAAATAATGTATTCCCCCATAGACCCCAGTTTTCTCTGTATAAAGTGAGGTTTAAGTGGGAGTTCATTTCACGGACTTGTTCACGTGATGTTTGTTCAGGCAAAATGGTGGGAGTCGGACCTTCCATGCATGTAAACACTATTGGTTTCATTGTGCGCAGGGCTTGAAATGTCATATCATCGCAATGTCGGGTAAAAGTCCCACAAAACTGGAAGAAACATCTCCAAAATAACTAACGAGTGTTGACGGGAACGTTAAACCGAAAATCAAACAAACATTAATAGGATCTTCCACTCATTCAAAGCAAATGTTTGCAGTTACTACACCAAAGGTGCACCAAAATCGACGACGGACTCACGGACGGACGGATGGATGAGGGACAGAGGCCTTTCTCCATAGCTCATATTGAACCATTTGTGCACAAGTGAGCTGAACAATTACACCATTATCCAAGTGGCAAGCACTAGGATGCTTGTCATCAGATGTTCAGATTCCATAACGAAAACACGCCTATTCAAATATATTGAATTGAAAATTTTACCACGAGAAACTGAAAATTTCAGACAAAATTTTTTTTTTTATATTTCAGCTCAAAACATAGATTGTGGCTACTCACAATCAATGTTTTTGAGCAGAAATAAACAAACAATGTGCCACCACCCACTACTCCAGTTTAACTATATAAAAAGGAGTGGTTTTTTTTTGGTTGTTCGCTAATGGCACAACCAGGTATTCTTAGCCTGGGTGTGGCCCCTTCGATGAGAGCAAATTACCTCACTAGATCAATTTACAATGTTGGCATAAGTGTGAAATATCGCTTCCTTTCTTCAGCCTGAAAATCTTGTTTAAACAGTCGAGCAGCAATGGCTCAAACACCTTTGGAACTGACATGCATTATGAAAACATGCCTATTCAAATACATGGTAAATTTTAATGCCGAAAAATTTAACATGAAAAACTGTTATATTTTTCTTATTTCAGCTCCAAATACAGATTGTGGGCACACGTTAGAACTGCCTTATCGAGGCGATTATAATGTGTTCCAACAATCTATGTTTCAGAGCAGAAATAAGAAAAATAAGGTTAACCCCTGTAAACCCCAGTTTTAATTTATAAAACTGGGGCGTGTTTTCATGATGCAAAAATTTTTGAGACAAGGATAGTTTGAGCCAGTGAGGGTAACTCATTGTGCCAGGTCAAAAAGCATAATTGTAATAATTTAGGGATATCTGTTCAGTCGTCTTGTAAATGGTGGTATAGTGTGTGTACTTATTAGAACCACCTCATCGAGGCGATTCAAATGAATACAAACAACATACATTTTCATGTTAAAGAGTCCCAAAATTATCCCATACAGTCTCTTGTCCAGAGTTATTCACCTTATTTGCATTACCTGCTGGTTCCTAGTCTGAAGGTTATCAGTGTTGGAAAAACAGGTAACCAGACCCCCGGCCCCTGACCTTGAAAGGTCAGGGGGATCTGGTTACCTATTTTTCCAATATTGACAATGTGCAAGCTGGGAGCCAGCAAATAATGCAAATATGGTGACATTCGCAGACTTTCTTCGTGACTCAAGAACGAGATTGAATGGTAGCACAGCACAGTCAAACTATGGTACATGTATCTTCAATGCCTGAACGAACAGAAAGTTTCAGATGAAAATTGTGATATCCTTCTTAAAATCAAAAATGAGTTCCTTTAAGAGCAATGAAAATATTCATAAGAAAGAAGATGGGTCATACTACGTAATTTTGGCTAATAAAGCCTCATCAGTGACCCTGTAATGATCCGGCAACGAAAGCAAGAGGAAGCATACTGCAATTTTGCCAATTTCGAATAGGCAGTCGATTCAAAGACTGATGTAAATCAAAATGAGGTCCAAATATTTAAAAACCTGTCTAGAATTTGAGTCTAAACTAATCATTTATTTCTGATTTCTCAGAATATTCACGCTGATCTCAAAGGACCAAAAGTCTAATACATGGAATGTTTGTGATCTTTAGAACCACTTATAACGTTTACACACAGTCTATGTTTCTGACCAAAGTTAAGTAAATAGAGGGTATTAACTTTTTTTAGGTGGATACCAAAAATATTTCATCGAGTGTGATGATATACTTTTGGTATCCACCAAAAAAAAACTAATTTTCTTTTTATTTTATAATTACCTGGGACACTTACGGTAATTGAGCAATCACATCACATTTTGACCGGGCAATGACGTCAAAACTGTCAATTTCAAAACATAAACAGATCGCCATCTTGAATACAGCATTTTTACAGTTCAAAGAGTGTTTTTCGAGGTATTTTACAGAATTATTAATCGATAACATTAATTTTGGCTGGAAAAAGTAGTCCGGGCTACTACAGTGAAAATAACAAGGTCATGTTATTTTTCACAGTGTGAAAATATCATATATTATCAAAGTGTGAAAATATCACTTTTATATGTTTCAGATATACATTGATTTCACTGCAGAGTATAAAATAAAATATTGTATACCACAGTAAGCTCCACTTTTCCCTGTATAAAGTGGGTCAAAAAAGGTACTGATTTCACACCAGTTTTAACCCTTATCTTGCTGTTCACAGCAACCCCTATCTTTGCAAACAGTGTAGATCCAGATCAGAAGCCATCTGATCAGGATCTACACTGTTTGCCATTTAGTTTATGAATTTGTAGCAATAAATTACATCAAGTGATTTGATTGGTTAAAAGACAGAAATGGGTGTGGCTTAAATGAATATTCAGCAAGATAAGGGTTAACACATTGTTCCCTTAATAATCACAAATCCCTTGTGCCTTGAAAATTACATTTTCTTTAGCATGTTATACATAGGATCTTTTAGTAACTTTCTGCAATCTTTTTCTTTACCCGTGATCAAGCCACACCGTTTGTATTTGATATAGCATCTTGGCTCCACTGGCACTGCTGCTGAAGCCTTATCCTAGAATATTTTTTTTTATTTTTTAAACATGCCTTGAGCTCATAGCATTTGTTTAGCTGTCAATGCGGCTAGAAGGTGTGGTACAATACTATCTAAAACAGCGAGGCCTTCACTTGTTGCTCTTATACCACTGAAAATAACAATAAAAAACTTAGTCAGAAAACATATGAGCGTTGCCCCGCCCATCCGGGCTTGAAGAAACAAATGGGCTGCATGATGCTTCCACGCAGAGCTGAAACCGACTGCACACTAGTACTGGCAAACCGCTTAGATAATCTAAGCCTGCTAAGGCTTAGCAGTGCGAGTCGCACCGTCCATGTTTATAAACCCTTTTGGTTTCATCGGGCTACAGGGTTTGAGATGTCATTTCATCTCAATGTCGGGTAAAAGTCCCACAAAATTGGAAGCAATGTCTCCATAATGACCTATACAGTGTTGACGGAGGCGTTAAACATCAAATCAAAAGAAATAAACAAAACATATGACAAGAGACAACCTATTGAATCCATTTTCAAACAAAACAGGTGCCGATCAGCCTGCACATACACGCAGCCTTTTCATCACCATTCCACTTCAGTTTCTACACCTAAAATCTTAAGATTCTTGCTAGTCTGAGTAGATGAGAAGTTATGATTGTTTTGTAACGTGTCACAAACCTGATCTGTCTATCTTATACCGAATCGGTTATATTTGGCCATTACCTCAATTGATAGGGTGACTTAATTCAGAATTTAGCTGATAAAAAGTCACTGGATGAGTCCTTAAAACTATTTACAATCTGAATAACAGAGGTATCCTAAAAAGCAAACCTCTGAGTCTCAATCTTATATTGTACAGGTTTTGAACTCCTCTGCGACTTGGCATTCACAGCAGAAGAGGGAATACTATTCCAATGACTAGGAAAGAGTTTTGAGGGCATCATTACAGGACTGGTACCTACGATATTTTGAGTTGTTTACTGTTGATGTCCTTGTTTTGGGTTGACGCTGTTACATGGGTTAAGTACCTATCTTTATTAACAGACACTTATCGGAGTGTCTTAAAGGAGAAAGTTGAGGACTACTCACGACGGGCCTCCAAGACAGACTTTGCTCACTACGAGTCTCATATGTTAATTAGGTGATAAAACATTATTTTTTGTTATAAAATGACAAAGCGATACTCGACAATACATAACGTTCATGGGACCAGTGGGGACTTTGTCCTGTTTCAGTATATGTGCATGCTTACTTGCGTCGCGTGGTCGAATATACTACCTTGGAAAGTGTGTGTTATGTGGCTTTGTGCTGCCAGGTCTTTCTCCTTTGAAAGGTCGCATGGGATGGCTTTGCCTTTTCTTTGGGTATTTTTTTCCACTTTGTTACATTAACAACAACCTTTCAATATACATGCAATACTAGTATTTTATTAGTTTAATGTCCCAGCAAACACTGTTAAGGTCTTACCGAGCCGGTCAATTAAATTCTTCACAATTTTCATGATTAAGCTTCTATTTGTAAAGCTCCAACACACAGAGGGCCCTCGTTATCAAGACAGTATTTTTACCCTATTATTGCGCCGTTATAAAGAATCCCAGTTAGGAGTATGATAGGTAATAAAAGGCCTTTTCCCCATTACCACTCCAAGAAACAAATGTTATAGACATTTGTTAGAATCGCATCGGTGAGGCGATTCTAACAAATATCTGTAACATTTAGTTCTTGGAGTATTAGATAACATGACGCTTTTATGACTATGGACTCGAAACCCACGCCGCTTTGAACCGAGGCTAAGCCTTTAGCTAAGTAGTCATTCCATTCAAATTGGCGTTATAACGAGTTTTTCCCGTTATAACGAATGTCAGTATGAAGAGGATTAACTGTAGATTGTGATATGTTACATGACATACCACAACACTGGCTTCTGCTTTGCATGACCAACAACAGTATAATAAAGAGGATAGTATTTATTGGACAGCCAACAGTGTAATAAACAGAGAAGGTGACTCGTATTTTTGAAAAGCAAAAATAAATGAAAACAGCCATTAGAAACAATTGGTTAGTGACAAAAACAATAAAAACAAAGGTTTATAAAAAGGTAACAAGCACTACAAGGAAGAACTTAAAACCGTGGATTGTGCAAGTTGTTTTTCTTGGACTAGCTAGTTTCGGCCAATCTGACTATATCAGTTTCAAAATTAAATAGTGGAATCATTAGCCCAAATAACGCATATTCTAATGAAGGGCAGTGAGACTTTTTACGACGGTCACACGTTATCTTGACATCAGCTGTCGTGTTTTTTTTATGATTTTGATTTTCACTTATATCCGAGATGGGCCTAAACCAGAGCACCTGAAGAAAAACCACCTGATCTTACGTTGTAGCACTTGGCGTCTCACCTATGACCTAAGCGAGGGTCGAACCACAGCAGTGGGAGGCCTAATGATTAAGAGTCGGCACTCTTACTTACTGGGCAATGGAGGCCCGTTAGTGGTGAAGGTAATGTCACACACATGTTAATAATGCGTTATATGTGCGTTGGCATACGTGCATTTTATTCATACTCTTATTTTACATATGGGATTTATAAACAAAAGGAGGTGAAAATTCGTATAAAGGTACGAGTTAGAAACATGCGTTTCTTTATCGGATCGTTTTACCTCCTAAGGTTTATACGAGGAGCTAAGATGGCTCGAACACCGATGGCTCGTTTACTATGGCTGAGTCGAACCTATTCGTGGACCCCTAGGGAAATCCTCTCCACGCGGCATACATTTTCATTACAGAAGACCCAAAAGATTTCCATATGCCTCCTGGCAGTAACCTTCAGTGGCTCGAACTACTCCTGTCTCGAACAAATTTTTGAGATCCTAAACATGTTTGAGCCATTTAAGTTCGACTGTATATCCCATATTTAAAGAGGAGAAGTGGATACACTGTATAATACATGCACTTTAATAGACTTTCAGGATCATTCTGCTTTTGTTTGTTTGTTTTGTTTGATTTGAGGTTTAACGTCCCCGTCAACACTGTAAAGGTCATTTTGGAGACGTTGCTTCCAATTTTGTGGGACTTTTACCCGACATTGAGATGAAATGACATCTCAAGCCCTGTCGCCCAATGAAACCAATAGGGTTTATCAGCATGGACAGTCCGCCTCGCACCGCAGTTCCTGGACAGGCTTAGATCCTCTAAGCGGTTTACGAGTACTAGTGCGATACCGCTATTAGTACACTTGATCATGCTAACAGTTCAATAAGCTCACTGGTACATAAGCTGACTGTACAAAAAACTGGATGAGCGCCATTTTGAAAGCACTTTCTAACAGAAGAAACAAAGTGTTTCAATGATGAAACAATTAAAATGTGTGATTACAGAAAGCAAAACGTTGTTATTCAATGGTTATGTCAATGCAATAATTATTCAAACCTGCATCCAAATCAAACTCTGTCTCTGGTCGGGCTCATCGGAGTCTAACTGTTGGTTTTCTTTTGCTCCAGCATTTCAGTGGTTTCTTGCTGTCGAGTCCTCACCGTTGTCTCACCTCTGTGGTTCTTTGATTTCTATGTTCACGGAGATGTTGCACTGATGAGTTAGGAGGCCTTCATGCGGACTGAACAAATTATTTGTCTAAATCGCGACGGAAGTAAGGGCGAGGATTGTGGCCACGTAAAATCGATTTAAGCCCCCCGGTGGAGACCTTCCACTGACCGTTCCAAGGCGGCTCTTCTGTGGCGATTTATTTATGTTGTTGTTTGTTACTTACTGTGTATATCACTTGTGTCTTTTAATTTTGGATGGCCATATGGCCATTTTGTGGGAAAGTAACTGTCCATATGGCCTTCCTTTGTTTAGGTTTCCATTATGGTCTGGTCGCTTAATGTTTGTATTTCTTTCCCCTTGGTGTCTGTTATGGATGGAGTAAGTTAATTGTATCAATTCCTGATCTTTGTTTTACTTCTACTTTTCAAACATTCTAAACGAGTATAAAAATATTCTCAGACGCCGTTGAGGTGACGTCTTGAATAACGTTGATATGGCTGGAACTTGCCACGTTTGAATATAATAATTTCAATGCAAAAGCAGAATCTTGTATCTTGTACAAAAGGTAGTTCCTGCCAAAAAGATTTATTTCCTCGTCTAAGAGGAAATATTTTTTCCTACAAAAAGAAAATACCAGGTTTATGTCTAGCAAAAATCATGGTATTTCCCTGTTATGCATGTAATATGTTTGTCATCAGAGTCCATTACTCTCAATCCCTTGGAGCGAATTCATCGTATTCATGATCAGCCTCTATTCACAATGGCAAAAACATATTTTTAAAAGAGATGCCTCCCTTGAAAAGCTGTTCATTTCCTTCTAGATGGTAATACTGACCTGTCATCTAGAACAAGAAATCCATTTGCAACCAGAGACGAAACATTGTTATTCTGACCAAATACTTCCTTTAAAGATTTACCAGATAAAGCTTCCCATCTCTGTAATAAGAACACAGACCATCCTGTACAAATGGTGTGCAACACAAATGCATTCAATCATGTTAACACCCCTGTAAACTGAAATGTATATAGCGAAAATATGTGTTTTTGTTTGATTTGAGGCTTAACGTCCCCGTGAACATTGTACAGGTCATTTTGGAGACGTTGCTTCCAATGTTGTGGGATTTTTACCCGACATTGAGATGAAATGACTCTCAAGCCCTTCGCCCAATGAAACCAATAGGGTTTACAAGCATGGACGGTCCAACTCACACTGTTTTGCCTGGACAGGCTTAGCTCCTCTAAGGGGTTTATCAGTACTTGTGTGTGGTCGGTTTCAGCTCCGCGGGGAAGCATCATGCAGCCCCTCTATTTCTTCAAGCCCCGATGGGCGGGGCGGATATAGTTTCCAGGGGTAAAAATTATTTTTTTTATTCGTGCTCAAAAACATAGACTGTGGGCGCCTAATTGTGGCGCATCTTAGGAGCGCCAACAATCTATGAATCGGAGCAGAAAAAAGTGACAGTTTTTCATTAGAAACATGTCATTTGTGCAACTATAGAAAAAAGCATTGCGGCCAGTGTGTGTTATCCTAATAAATCAAATCTGTTTACGAAAACGCGCCTATTCAAATACATTGAACGCTTTACCACGAGACAAATGAGAATTTACAAATAAATTCTGCAATTGTTTGATATTTCCCTTTTTTTAACATAATTTATACCACTGCGAAAACACGCCTATTCAAATATATTGAAAGTTAAACCATAAACAAATGAGAGTTTTCAGATAAACTAAAAATGCCTCCATAGGACACGGATGTCCCCGTCAGAAAGCATGTCCAGTTCGTATTAACCCATAGAAAGTTATTGATGATGTTTAAGTTTTGGACCCTTTTTTCATATTTGACCTCTGAGTATGGCCTTGACCTTGGAGGTAAGGACCTTGGTTTTGTGTGACTCAAATTTTCTCATGATGGCCAACATTTCTGCCAAGTAATTTAAAAATCCAAACAGAAATGAGAAAGTTATTGACTGTGTTTAAGTTTCCGACCCTTTTCTTGACATTTGACCTCTAAGTATGACCTTGACCTTGGACGTACGGACATGAGTTTTGCATGTGACACATCGTCTCATGATGGTTAACATTTCTACGAAGTAATTTGAAAATCCATCAAGAAATAAAAAAGTTATTGACTGCGTTTAAGTTTTGGACTCTTTGTTACCTTTGACCTCTAAGTATGACCTTGACCTTGAGGGTACAGACACATCGTCTCATGATGGTAAACATTTCTACAAAGTAATTTCAAAATCCATCAAGAAAAAAGAAAGTTATTGACTGCGTTAGTTTCGGACGGAAGAACGAACGAACGGACGGACGAACGAACGCACGGACGGACAGGGGTAACGCTACATGCCCTTCCACCATTCTTCAAATGGCGGGGCTATAAAAAAATCTGCTAATTTTTAAAAACATGGATTGTGGGTACTTGTAAGAACACCCTCAACGGGTAACGACAATCTATGTTTTTGAGCAGAAATAAGAAAATAATTTATTCCATTGCGAAAATGCACCTTTTCAAATATATTGAAAGGATTACCACCAAAAATGAGAATTTTCAAATACAGAATTCTGCTATTTTTCATTTTTTCGCTCAAAATATACATTGTGGCTCCTCGTAAGAACCGCCTCTGCGAGGCGATTTTAACGAGTAACCACAATCTATGTTCTTGAGCAGAAATCAGAAAAATAACCTATACCCCTGTAAAATAATATATACCCCTGTAAAACACAGTTTTACTGTATAAATGTACGGTTTAAGGGGGTCAAAATTATCTATGTATATGCGTGTGTTAGTGATGATTGTATTTTGTGTGAGCCGATTTTGATTGGACAACTATTTATCACATGAAAAAGTCAGTAAAATGCGTACCAGAACGAGAACCCTTGTCTCCAGGGTCTGCGACTACCTTAAATAAACAAGTGAAGGCAATGATCGGGAATCAATATAATTAAGCCACAGCTCCCATCAGAGCCACCAAAGGGAAAGAAACACAAACATGAAACAACTAGACTCTAATGGAAACATCAATAACTAAAAGGACAGTTACTTTCCAAAAATGGCCAATTGGCCATTTAAAAAATACAGGCGATATACACATTCAAAGACAAACCATAGCAAATATAAACCGCTACAGAAGAACCGCCTTGGAACTGTCAGTGACATTAATTCCACAGGGGGTGGGGCTTAAATCGATTTTACGCGGCAGCAATCCTCGACTTTACTTCCGTCGCGATTTAGACAAACAATTTGTTTAGTCCGCATGAAGGCCTCCTAACTCATCAGTGCAACATTTCCGAGGACACAAAAATCGAACAGCCACAGAGATGAAACAACATTGAGGACTCGACAGCAAGAAACCACTGACACTGAAATGCTGGAGCGAAAGAAAACAAACGGTTAGACACTGATGGGCCCAACAAGAGACAGATCATCAGGCACCAGCCAACTTTACATAAAATTAAATTTGATCTAATTCTCAGCAAGCCTTTACGGTCGAACCATCAAAAAGCTGAGGCTTGAACCACCGGCTTGCAATCAAGTGTAGAAACTAGATGATTAATATTATCAATGCAGATGGACAGGCTGGCCTTCACCTTTTTTGTTTGTCAATGATAAAATTATTGACAGTGTTTCAAACATAGCAAATACGTACCCCTGCGGTAACTCCACCAACAGTTCTCAGTCCAAGACATATAAACTCCTCGATCTGTTCTTGTAGGGACAATGTCACAACTTTTCTTGTAGCATGACCGTATTTTTCTACTTCAAACATCCAATTATCTGGTTCCAGAGTTTGTATCCTTGCCTCCCTTAACTTTGAAGTAGCATCTAGCCTGTTTTGTGGAATGAATCGTCCATGGGCCCCTAAATATAATAAGTGCATCATTAAGCGAGAATATCCGTGTGATTCCCGTACTCGTCCAGTGGTGGCTAAGACATAAATTGACCTATGAAATTTGGTATTTTGACCTCAAATAAGTTCTGTTTGTACTTCCTTAAAATGCTCTGTTCTCTTCATACATGAGCAAAGCATTGTCATCATTTGACGCGTTGTTTTCTATATCCAGAAAGGGAGCCAAGATTACAGCTGACTCGTCAAATGGTTGCAAAATTTCAACAAGCACATGGTCAACAGTTTACAGTAATTACTCACCTGGTCCTATTCCTATATATTGCATTCCCTGCCAATACGCTTTGTTGTGTTCGCTCTCTGCTGCCTGAAAAAAAAACAAGAGGCCAATGATGGACCTATTTCGCTCACCTGAGTTATGATGTACTAATATTGTGGTTTAGTGGGTTTTTTCTATATTTAACTCTGACAGCCATTTTGTACATAGGAGCAGAACCACTTAAGCATTTTTGTAGAGGGGTCACTCAAGGAACATTCTGTCAAAGTTATTTTGAAACTGAGCCATTGAAGAACATGTTCTTTAATGATTTTACTATCCTTACCTCGGCAATCATATGGACAGTTTGTTCAGCAAAGCAAAACACTTCAGCAATTTAAGCAATTACCAGTTGTTGTTGGATTTGAGTACATGATTGATTGATTGTTTTGAGTTTAATGACATGTCAACCCTAATGTGGATCATTTTGTGTCGTCTCCAAGAGAAATGGAGAAAAGGGATAGTAAACGCGATGAAAGTGAAGACAAAAATGAATGGAGGTGTTGAAACAGAAGAAATAACAACACACCTCCTCTACTCTTACATTCTGCATAAACCAATATCAGCTGGACGCCCCAGTGATGCAAAATATACATCACAGGCCTCCTAGTGGCCCACTTTGAAAATATAGGTTTTTATATAGGTTCTTCTTACTCAACATATAGGTTATTTAGAGGTTTTCAATAAAAATACAGGTTAATAAAAGAGTCTTCCAAACTTACATAAAGATTTAAAACTGAAGAAAAAATATTTGATGAATTTTAGTGCCACAATTACTCAGATAAAATTGATCTGAATTTTACAAAGTCCAAGCGAGTGAAGCGAGCGAGGAAACAAATTACAATTTCTTGACAGTTTTCATCACTTTTTATGGGACTAAATAGTAAAAAAATAGTAGTGCATTTGAAGAAAAGTTAGAGTTGAGTCGCAAGAAGGTTCAAAAAGTGATAAATATTTTGTTGTTTTTTTTTTCATGAAAATACAGGCTTTTTATAGGTTTTATGAACAAAATAAAGGTTTTATAGGTTTGGCACAAAATTATAGGTTATTATAGGTTTTATAGGTTTTGCTAGGAGGCCTGACATCACCTTTGCCTCACCAAACCACTGCTCGATCAGTAGTACAATAATACCTACTGTGAGATGTGAGGTTTCAATGGAACAGACCTAAGCTGAGCCATACCGTTTAATCAATTTCGGTACAAAACTAAAAGAGAAAACTTTCTGTGAATTGGGTTCGAAATTGTGCCATTGACCTAGGGGGTTATATCATTCAAAGGATTATTCTATTTTTATCTGTGGCAGCCACTTTCTTCAGTGAAGTGAAACCATTTTAGCAATATTGGTAGGGGGTCGATAAAGGAGCACTTCTGTTTAATAATTTTGAAATTGCATTATTAATCTAGGTGTCCTTTAATGGTTTTTTTTTCTATTTCTAACTCTGGTGGTCATTTTGTTCAGTGAGTGGAATGGTTTTAACAATTTTAGTAGAGGGTCGCCAAAGGATCATTTCTCTGATTTTTTTTTAAATCAAACCATTAGCCTAGGAGTAGATGTCATTTAAAGGTTCTCCTATTTTAAGCTCAGGTGGCCATTTTGTTCAGTAGAGCAGAACCACTTAAGCAATTCTGGCAGAGGGTCACCTAAGGGACATTCTAGTGAAATTATTTTCAAATCGGACTATTAGCCTAGGAGGAGATGTTGTATTTCTAAAGTTTTTCTATTTTAAGCTCTCGCGGCCAATTTGTTAAGCGGAGCAGAACCATTTAAGCAATTCTCGTACAGGGTCACCAAAGGAACATTCCTATGAAATTATTTTGAAATCGGAGCATTGGCCTAGGAGGAGATGCCATTTAAAGGTTTTTCTATTTTTAACTCTGATAGACATAAAGGCACATACACAAAAACGAAATAACCCATGTACCTTCTGCACAACGCCAGTTAACATAATAGCTGATGCAAAGGAATGACCGATGCAAATGCAAAGGGTGTTATTGTGTGATTGGCTCTAATTGATACAGCGGTAAAAACTGGAAAAATCTTCAAATGTCATATTTGTTATAACAGCATATAAAATAGAAGTGGAGGCAATGATCAGGAATCGATCCGGGAAACCAAAGGGAAAGAAAAACAAACATGAAGCAACAGACACCAACGGAAACACCAACAGCGAAAAGCCAAAAGGACAGTTACTTTCCCATAAAATGGCCAATAGGCTATCCAAAATAAAACTAGAATATGTTTTTCTACAAAAACACAGATGTCTCCCCCATTTTTAACCTCTAAGTATGACCTTGACATTGGAAGTATTGTGCTGGGTCTTGTGTGCAACACATCATCTAATGAAGATGAACATTTCTGCAAAGTAACTTTAAAAATGTTCATAGAGAAATAAAAAAGTTATTGGCCGTACACAAAAAAGCCCTTTTTTACCTTTGACCTCTAAGTATGGCCTTGACCTTTGAGGAAAAACACATCGTCTCATGATGGTTAACATTTCTGCCAAGTAATTTCATAATCCATCAAATAATAAGGAAGTTACCGACTGTGCCTGTTTTTACCTTTGACCTCTAGGTATGACCTTGACATTGGAGGTATGGACCTTAGTCTTGCACATGACTCCTGGTCTAATGACGGTGAACATTTCTGCATGGTTACTTTATAAAGTCCATCCAGAAATAAAAAAAGTTATTGACTGGACACAAAAAAAACACTTTTTTTACCTCTGACCTCTTAGTATGACCTTGATCTTGCAGGTATCGACCTGGGTCTAGTGTGCACCACATCGTCTCAGGATTGTTAGCATTTCTGCCAAGTAATTTCACAATCTATCCATGAATAAGAAAGTATTTGGCTGAACACTAAAAAGGTCCCTTTTTGTCCTTTGACCTCTTAGTACGACCTTGACATTTGAGGTACCAACTTGGGTTATGCACCCAACACATCGTCTCATGGTGGTTAACATTTCTGCCAAGTAATTTCAAAATCCATCTAAAAATAAGAAAGTTATTGACAGAACACAAAAAGGCCCCTTTTTTTACCTTTAACCTCTATGTATGACCTTGACCTTTCAGGTACCAAACGGAGTCATGCGTGCAACACACCGTCTCATGGTGGTTAACATTTCTGCCATGCAATTTCAAAATCCATCTAAAAATAAGAAAGTTATTGACCAAACACGAAAAAAGGCCCCTGTTTGAATTTGAACTCTATGTATGACCTTGACATTTGAGGTACCAAACTGAATCATGCATGCAACACATTGTCTCATGATAGTTAACATTTTTGCCAAGTAACTTCAAATTCTATCTAAAAATAAGCAAGTTATTGACAAAACCAAATAAAAAGGCCCGATTTTTTTACCTTTGACCTCTAAGTATGACCTTGGTTATATTGGTTAACATTTCTGCCAAGTGATTTCAAAAACCATCTCAAAATAAGAAAGTTATTGACCAAACACGAAAAAAGGCCCCTTTTTTTACCTTTGACCTCTAAGTATGACCTTGACCTTTGAGGTACCGACCTGCCTCATGCGCACCACACATCGTCTCATGGTTGTTAATATTTCTGCCAAGTAGTTTTAAAATCCATCTCAAAATAAGAAAGTTATTGACCAAACACGAAAAAGGCCCCTTTTTGACCTTTGACCTCTAAGTATGACCTTGACCTTTGAGGTACCGACCTGCCTCATGCGCACCACACATCGTCTCATGGTTGTTAATATTTCTACCCAGTAATTTTAAAATCCACCTCAAAATAAGAAAGTTATTGACCGGACACGATTTGCCCATACATATATACATACCAACAAACTTCCAAGGGAGATAATTCAAAAAGTATAGATGCGAGAGTTATAGTTCTTGCGCACTGCACGTCGTCTAATGCTGATTAATATTTATATGAAGTTTCGTGACGATAGCTCGAACGGTTTTCAAGTTATAGAGCGGACACGAATGTGTGACAGACGGACAGACAGACGCCCAGGGGAAAAACAATATGTGTCTCCGAAAAAAAAATCTGTTGCTATTTTCTGTGGTTAAAACGGCAAACTTTAGTGTATTTGGTGTCTCTGATGGGAGTTGTTGGTTAATTGTATCGATTCCAGGTCATTGCCTCCACTTCTATTTAACTGTTTTATTCCACATCAATGCAACTGGTGTTAGCTACTGTGATGTGGCAGTAGAATATTAACGCATTCTTCTATGGTGCAGTTTATATTCACATTTCATCTGGGAGCATTTAGCCCGTTCTAGTATTTTGGAAATCTAAGACAGCGTGGAGAATTTCCGTCGAGGGCATAATTGTGTAAACTACGGCAGAACTAAGGGCGAGGTTTGTGTCCATTTAACCCTTTTTGTACCAAATGGAATCTTCCTCCTTATATATAGCAGGAGTCCATTTCAAAATGAAGGGGTGACAGGTTGTGATTTCTTCATAATTTATTAGGAAAACGGGTAAACTTTTTGCAAACAGTGTAGGCCCTGATCAGACGCCGCATTCTGCGGCGTCTGATCTGGGCCTGCACTGTTTGTCCAAGTACCCCTTTAGGGGTTTCTGGTACTGAATGGGTTAAAATCGATTCAAGCCCCCAAATAAATTTTGCTTACTGACCGTTCCAAATAAGAAGTGAATGGTAGGATCAAGAATCGACACAATTACCTTACACATTCCATCAAAGACAAAAGGCTGTGCAACTGTTGGTAATGATTGTCATTGTACGTCCTGTTTATTATTATTATTATTTTGAATAGCTGTTTTGCTTTTGTTTCGGAAGAGATTTTTTTTGGAATTCTACTTGTAATGTTTTAATGAAAATACCGTTACTTTAGTGCGTCCTTGTTTCCCTTTTCCCAGCAGGCACATGACGTAATTGTGATGTCACATCACCGTCGGTGCAACGTCATGACTTTAATGCAAAGTCACATCAATGTCGCTGCAACGTTGTGATGTCGCACCGACGTTGATTTGACGTTGCCCTAGCGACATGTGCCTGCAGGGTTGTGTCTTGGACGAAGATGTATGGTAACTGTATCGATGTCTGACAATAATCTTCCTATTTTGGAAATTATCAAAAAGCTTATGATATTTGATCATTCTGTTTTTGTTTATGCAAATTTCACAAACATGATTCCGAAACTGAGCTAGGAATCCCAAGAAGAACTATATTATTAATGCCTGAAACCTCTTTAACAAATGCAAGTGAAGTTTGAAAATAGAAGTGAAGGCAATGGTCAGGAATCGATACAGATAACACAGAGCTCCCTTCAGAGACAGCAAACGGAAAGAAACACAAACATGAAACATGGCCTCATGAAAATGTAGCTAACACCTGTAAATGTTTATGCTAAATGTTGTTACCCTCGTTAAATAAAGACTTTACTTACTTACTTACTTACTTACTTACTTACTTAACTAGACCCTGACGGAAACATCAATAGCGGAAAGCCAAAAGGACAGTAACTTTTCCACAAAATGGCCAAATTGGCTAACACAAATAAACCGAGACAGAAGAACTGCCTTGGAAGGGTCAGTGAAACGAATTCCACTGGGGGGTTAAGGGGGGGGGGGGGCTTAAATCGATTTTATGTGGCCACAATACTCTCCTTTACTTCCGTCGCGATTTAGACAAATAATTTGTTCAGTCCACATGAAGGCCTTCTAGCTCATCGATGCAACATCTCCGTGAACACAAAAATCAATCAACCACAGAGATGAAACAACAGTGAGGACTCGACAGCAAGAAACCACTGAAATGCTGGAGCAAAAGAAAACCAACAGTAAGACGCCGTTGTCAACTTTTTACCATTGCGCCTGTTGAAATCAATATGTGAAATAGAAGTGAAGGCAATGACCAGGAATCGATATAATTAACCCACAGCTACCATTAGAGACACAAAAGGGAAAGAAACACAAGCATGAAATAACTAGACCCTAATGGAAACGTCAAAAGCGGAAAGGCAAAATGACAGTTACTTTCTGGCCAACAGTGAGTCTGCTAATTTGATTGAATACTTTTTTTGTTATATTTGTAAGTTTTCGTCGCTATTGTATGAGTATCTCGAAGATAAAAATGTTGAAACTATTAGCATACTTTTCTGGCAAAGTTGGATACTTCATATCTGTAAAACCCATGATCTTCCAACATCTGAAACAATCATTAAACATGTAGCTTTGTAAGTTTATCTGCTTAGAAGATCATCATTTTGTGTATTGCACTCAGGATATAGCAATGTAAACACAACAGAGGCCTATGTTGTCATAGCCAGCATAAGTATAAGCTTTCTCTATTTTTGTATTAACCCTTATCTTGCTGAATATTCATTTAAGCCACACCCATTTCTGTCTATCAAACAATCAAATTACTTGATATAATTTATTGCTACAAATTCATAAACTAAATGCCAAACAGTGTAGATCCTGATCAGGTGGCTTCTTCAGAAGCCATCTGATCTGGATCTACACTATTTGCAAAGATAGGGGTTGTCTTGAACAGCAAGATAACGGTTAATGACTGATCTGGTTGCTATTGTAAGAGCCATGGTTCTGATGTTAATTCTTTGATATAAGCTGAGGTTTCATCATTTGTTTCTTTGAGACCTCTATGTTTTGCTCGTCTACCCAGCAGAATTGTAAGGCTGTGTGTCTGATCACCGGGCGTATATTCGGGGTATTCGAGACCTATATATTAAATGGTTAATCCTGTTTTGATTCTCGAGGCAAGACGTGGCCTCAAGATGCTCAACGTAAATATATACTCAACATCTGAGCTGATCTACAAGCCAAGGACTCTAAATTTTCACCTATGTATCTTCTTCAAATGGGTTTGTGCAGCCAAATAATAGGGCCTGACATATGAGTCTTATATGAAGCCACCAAAAAGTTTCTACACATATGCGAGCAGCAATGACACTGGAGAGACTGTCCTTGTTTACCAGAGAATATGCCGGTCACCTACATGATAAGAAGCCATTTCTCTTGAACTGGTTCCTTTACAGAATTCGAAATTCGAGCCTGAAAAATTAAAAAGAGATCTGAGTTCATACTCAGATTGATGTCATTGATTTTTTTAAGATGTGTTTGTCCGTCTTTTCCTTTTGGTGCGTGGAACAGACTTTGAACCCTTTTGTAGAACACATTTGACGTCACTACAGCTGGTGTCTGGGAATGTGTGGCAACAGTAAAAAGTCTCCTTGCCCTACATCATAGTGTAGGTTATATTTTCTTGTCCTTTATTCCATTGTGGAATTTTGAAAATATTTTAGGGTCACTGGTGAGGCCTTATTGGCCGAAACTAGCTAGTCTGGCCCAGAAAACATGTACACTTCATATTTTCCAGTTCTGTGGTGTATTCCTTGCTTCCAAAGGATAACCCTTTCATAGAACATATTTGACGTCACTACAGCTGGTGTCTGGGAATGTGTGGCGGCTGTAAAAGGTCTCCCTGCCCTATATCATAGTGTAGTTTTATTTATTCTTGTCCTTTGGGATCATTGATTCCATTGTGGAATTTTGAAAATATCTGAGGGTCACTGATGAGGCCTAATTGGCAGAAACTAGCTAGTCTGGCCCAGAAAACACGTACACTTCATATTTTCCATTTCTGTGGTATACTCCTTGCTTCCAAAGGATAACCCTTTTATAGAACATATTCGGGTTCTGATTCGATCAGTTCCTGAAGTATCTATACTCATTTAATTTCCATCTGTAGCAAACCGTAAGCATATAGGAGCTCATGGAAGCCTAACAGTATGACTGCAGGCCACAACTTGCACCATAGCAGAAGAAAAGCATAGCTCAAAAGCTGTACATGTATGATAAAAGTAAAACAAATACAAAATAGAAGAGAAGGCAAATATCAGAATCTAAGGCATCAAAGGGAACGAAGCACAAACACAGAGAACGGTACCTTAATTAAAATTTTATTATTGAAAAGCCAAAAGAACAGTATTGTCTTCCACAAAATGGCCAAACGGCTATCCGAAATAAAATACATTACCAGTACATACATGCTAAGACAAACAATGCCAAAAATATACCTTTCAACAGAATCGTATGTTTGAACAACAACGAGATGCCTGACCGAAGCCAGATACAAGACTGCACCCTTGTTATGTTATTACTCACTTACATTAACAGCTGTTCTGTACATTTCAGCCATGCTGTCTGTGTCTGGCAGTTCCTGAAATAATACAGTTTAAAAATTGTGTCAATATGAATGGATTGATTGTTTTGGGTTTTATGACAAGTCAACCCTTGTGGGACATTTTGTCTCCTGCTAAAACGTGTCTTAAGCCATTTACCCTCCTGGCCAGTAATACAATATATACAATGTAAATCCAGACGGGGTGTTATAACGAGCCATTTCATCAGGATCTAAATACCTAATTTATAAGAATGAACATGACAAATTCAAAGATAGAAGACTTCACATTGTAAACTCAGGGATGAAAAGGGTAAGCAAAACGTAGGTTATCTAGAAGAACTACGGGTATAAACAGTGCCCATGTAAGTATATGCTTACTGCTTAGCATATGATCCTGCAAATGACAAACCTACAGAAAGACTTGTGTCACCAGCAAAGATCAGCCGGCCCATCTGCTCAGCATGATTGATAGAGCCGTTGACATCTGGGCTAACTATGGGAGATACATGACGATTCTGGTCCAGCTTGGTGGATGTAGAAGCTGATCTGTATCTTTGATTTGACCATTCTCCTTGTAGCTTTGTCCTTTTCTGGCTCGACATACATTCCGCAGGACTTATATGTCTTGCGAAGGTAGGAAAGACACTGTATATAATGAAAATTGTAAAGATTTGTCCGAATCTCGTTTGATCACGCCAGTGAATTTGCTTTTTTTTCCCTGGGATTATGCTCGCTGAGTACGATGTCTACTGTAGATGTTTAGTTTATTTCCTTCAGATCATCATTTAAGCGGTTGTTTGTTCTGTAGTCGCATGAAAATTGTAACTATAAGTATTATGCTCTATTTATAAACAAGAAAACTGAGGGACAGCAAAATCCCTCGCTGCAATTTAATAACAAGGATCAACCTTGTGACCTTCAGCTGTGACCTTCACCTTAAGTTGGCATGGTTTATTTATGGGTTCTGCACATCAGCTCACTGGGGGGGATATTTGACCAAAGTAAAATGAAAATCCTTCCAGGGATAAAGGAGATATGGAATGGACACAACATTCAAAGTTTCAAACTCGTGACCTTCAACTGTGACCTTGACCTTGAGTTGGCATGGTTTATTTATGTGTTCTGCACATCAGCTCACTGACGTTTAATAAAAATCAACCCAGGGCTAAATGAGATATTAGACGGACACACAATTCAAAATTTCAAACTACCCTGACCTTCAGTCGGCATGGTTTATTTTTATAGGTTCTGAACATCGGCTCACTAAGAGGGATATTCAACCAAAGTTTAATGAACATTTTTCCATGTATAAAAGAGGTATGGAACGGACACAAAATTCAAGGTTTCAAACTCGTGACCTTCAACTGTGACCTTGACCATGAGTCGGCATTTTTATTTATGGGTTCTGCACATCAACTCCCTGAGGGGGATATTTGACCAAAGTTTAATAAGAATCCTTCCAGCCCAGCAGGCACATGACGTCCTTTTGACGTCAGATTTTGGTTGGATTTTGGTCGCGACGTCATATAACCAAAAAATAACGTCGGTTCGACGTCATATCCTGACGTCAGTCAGACGTACTGATTAGACGTTGAACAGACGTCAGAACAAACGTCAATTCAACGTCTAAACCTAAACGTCGTTTAACGTTTCTTTTTTTTTTCTTTTTTGCAACCTATGCGAGTTTGCATGCATGATATGTACCGACCGGGGTGACAGGCACTCTACCGCGTCAATATAATAACCAGCCCCTGCCGGAATGCCCAGTACACCTATTTTATACCTATCATCTCTACATGGTTGGTTTGTTGGTTTTGTTTGTTTGATTTGAGGATTAACGTCCCCGTCAACACTGTAAATGTCATTTTGGTGACTTAATTGCTTCCAATTTTGTGGGACTTTTACCCGACGTTAAGATGAAATGACAGCTCAAGCCCTGTCGCCCAATGAAACCAATAGGGTTTATAAGCATGGACGGGCCGACTCGCACCGCTTTGCCTGGGAAGGCTTAGATCCTCTAACTGGTTTACCAGCACTTGTGTACGGGTCGGTTTCAGCTCTGTGTGGAAGCATCATGCAGCCCATATATTTCTTCAAGCCCCGATGGGCGGGGGCCGACTACATTGTTGGTAAAGTAAAGAAAAAAATAGACATTTTGCAACTGAAAATAAATCAATGGTGTTTTAGTGTCCTAACACGCGAGTTCTAATTACAGATAGATTAAAAATCCTGTGTTCTAAGCGTAGGCTCAAGCTTTTTTAAAAAGCTAATTGTTGTGTATTTACACAAATTTGAAATCGAGCGCCATGATTTCGTGCGGGAGGTCAACATTGAAGAAATCTGCAACTTGAAAACGGGCGTATAATGTCACATTGTGAGTGTTTTAGTAATTATGACGCATCAGAAAAACAGACAAAGTAATCTCAAAATCAACCAGCAGGTAATCTGTTTAATAGTTTGTCTTAAATGAATGGAACTATTGCAGAATTACTCAATTGACATATGTTTTCGCGACCTATCTGACTATTCAAAATTCTGTCAGACACTAAAATTAACGTCGGAGCAACACCATGATATGTTTACTAGTCATTTGCATATTATATATCACATATATTTTACATATACTTGTTTTTGATTGTTTTCCCTTCCGAAAAGTGGGCTTTTTCTAAAAGGAAAGAATTTGCTCCTTGGGAGCAAATTCGAAAGAATTTGCTCCTTGGGAGCAAATTCTTTTTTATTCAAATCAATGCAGAATAGAGTTTCGAAAATTAGTGTCCCTGCCCCTGAAAGTATATATTGTCAAAAATTTTCTTTCATCAGAACTAAACATAAATTAAAAAAAAATAAATAGACAGATGGATAAAAATATTGCCTATTGGAGCATGAGCTCGGTGGTTAGTGCTCTTGCCTCTGATGCTAGAGGCCCCCCTGTTTGATCCCTGACAGCGGTGATTATTTCGGTGTGCAAATACGCTCCATTAGCATCATTTGCAGGGATGAATGTAAAAATGTACACTGTCATTCGGTTCGGAACATTAACTGGAGCCCCCCCCCCCCCCCCCCCCCGTGCAAAGAGAGTCATCCCTTGTGAAGGTTAACTTTAGACCTCGACCGTAATTACATAATCAATGTGTAGGCTTCCATCCTGCAAACCTGGTGTGTACACAAGCTATTTATGATCAAATATGACTGACCACAGCATAAGAAGATAGACAGATAGCATACCAATGTCCAACACTAAGAATCAATACATACTCGTGTAACGGCTCATAGCTCGCTCCGTAGATTCTTTGCACGGCCCTGGGTTCAATTCCCGGTCGAGTCATGTTCTTTTGCCAACCCCTGTGACATTTGGTGGCCTAGTGTGGGTCCAGCACTGCGTCTGAGAGCATGAAATAGTATGAAGAATAAGTAGCGCAGCCGGATTGGATAGGACAGAGATTAGGGAAGAATCTCATTAGCCAGGTCGGCCATGTGGCTTGGTAGCTCAATCTGTGGAGTGTTCTCATGGTATGCAAGAGGCCCTGGGTTCAAGTCTCAGTCGAGCCATGTTTTTTTTTCCACCCTTGTACATGTAACTGTCACTCTGAAGAAGACCTTTTGATATTTTTGTCCGACTTTATTCTACACGTAAATGAAATAAATGCTGGATAAGTTTAGCAATACCACACCCCTTTAGCCGACTGGTTGCCTGATCTTTTACTATTCTTATGTCAGAAACAGTCTTAAATATTCATTTGACCTGGTACCGTGGTACGTGTACATTGCATGGCCTGATGAAACTGAAAGTATGTTATATTAGAGGTGCTTTATATATATGGACCTATTTAAGGATAATTTTGCGGCTTGTTTCTCACATTGAACCATTGTCCAGCTGAATAGATTAATTTGTACTCTCAAGATTCACCCACACATCTTTGGTACAAAAACCCCGTGAAAAAGCAAATCATTTCAGAATTAAACAGATAAGAAACAATAAACTAGGAGACATAGAATTTGAAATATTGAAAAAGATAGCTTTTTTCACAGTCAGAAGAGAAAATTTGGGCCTTGGAGGCATTAATAAAACTCTGCATTTTAGGCGTATCCACATGGAACCGGATAGTAATAACAGGACTGACCTGTACGTACATACTGTATATATATATAATTTTCTTAATTTAATCTTTTTCAGCATGTCATAGCTGTGCATATGGTGTGATGCACTTGCTCTGTAGTAAAATTCATCTGCAGATCTTCTGCAAAAACTCCAGATGGTGAAATATTCAACTGACAGCTTGTTCCAAGATAATTCAGATTCATCTGATAATTCTAACCATGCTAACTGGGATATTTGATATTAATACAGTTTGTTACCTGAAAACAAAAGCCATTATTTTTAATTTATGTTTTTGAAATCGACTGTTTTATTCGTCGTATTTCATTACATAAGTTGATTTGAAGGCAAGTTATACATCAGACAGTGTATGCTATGTCTTTTTCCAGTTGAGCTGGACTTCAATATCATCCAACTGCCCAGAAGACATATATAAAATAAAAACAACAACAAAAAGTGTTACAGTAGTGGTGTTCGAGTTGGGCTGCCATATTCTGCGAATGGAAGGGATGGGATGAAATGCGTGGAGAACAGAAACATTTTAGGGTTGCATGATGTTACTATTAACAGTCATGCAGAACTTGCTTATCATAGATTAATCATGTTATACACCTATGATAACCAATTTAACCCTTTAGCTGCCAAGAAAAATTGCATCTTAAAACGTCGTCAGGCTTTGGACGAAGTACGTGTCTGTCGCATCTACCATTCATTATCTCTCATGAATAGACTAAAAAAACAGAGTCTGCTGTTTTAAAACTTTGTTTTTTCCAAGGATCTCTTTTTACAGAAAAATTATACATGTAAAAATCAGCACCTAATATTGCCTGTTAGAACCCTAAAATTTCAACATGGAATATTAAATAAAGGCGAAGGATTCAGACAAAATGGCAAACGGTGAAGATCCAGTTCAGAAGCAGGCTAATTGAGCCTTCACTGTTTACCCAAGTGTATCCAAAAATTCAGGAACATTATTGTTAAATCTAAAATATATAGCACAGAAATTTAAACTTTTAATAAATGTGTATTCTGTCATCTTCTGGCCAGCTTGTTGTGGCAGAGTGAGTTCTCTGAACAATCTTAAAGCCTAACATTCGTGGTAGAGTGGTACAGATTTCATTATTAAACAAACTGATATCATGATTCTGTCATCTTCTGACCAGCTTGTTGTGATGGAGTGAGTTCTCTGAACAATCTTAAAGCCCAACATTCATGGTGGAGTGGTACAGATTCCAAAACCCTTCAGATTGGTATTAAACAAAATGATATGATGCTGTCATCTTCTGGCCAACTTGTTGTGGCGGAGTGAGTTCTCTGAACAATCTTAAAGCCCAACATTCGTGGTGAAGTGGTACAGATTTCATATCATGATCATGTACATGTAGCATGATAAATTATGAAAAAGCAGAACAATCCTTTGGAAGCAAGGAAAATTATACCAGACTCTGTTTTATTGAAACTTTTAATTGAGAGATATATACACACTTGCCTTATGTGTGGGGCCCTAAAACAGACATCATTGAAACGTCAAAAGACGACATAAAGATGTCCAAATGTTGTCAGCTGGAAAGAGTTATTCGACGTCTGAAACCCTAAGTTAAATCAACATCGGTTTTAGGATGTCAGATTTTTGACGTCTGTTTTCTGACGTCTGAAAAACTTTCAAAATCAACGTAAATCCAACGTCATTCTGACGTCAGAAACCCGACGTTAAATCAACGTTGGTTTTAAGACGTCAGATTGACGTCTGTTTTCTGACGTCAGATTGACGTCTGTTTTCTGACGTCTGAAAAACTTTCAAAATCAACGTCAATCCAACGTCATTCTGACGTTGGAGTCTGACGTCAATCTGACGTCTATTAGACGTCAAATGTCTGCTGGGAGGGGTAAAGGAGATATGGAACGGACACAAACTTCAAAGTTTCAAACTCGCCACCTTCAACTGTGGCCCTGACCTTGAATCAGCATGGTCTATTTACGGGTTCTGAGTGAGTGAGTGTTTCAGTTTTACGTCCCACTAACAGCTAAGGTCATACGGAGACGGGACCTCGGTTTAAAGACTCATCCGAAAGTCTGGAGAAGCCCGGGATCGAACCTGCGACCCCTGGTTTACAAGGCGAGTAGCGTAACCACTCGACCACGGAGGCTTCTAATTTACGGGTTCTGCACAACAGCTCACTGAGGGGGGATATTTGAACAAAATTTAATAAAAATCCTTCCAGGGGTAAAGGCGATTTGGAACGGACACAAAATGCAGTTTCAAACTCGTAACCTTTAACTGTGACCTTGCCCTTGATTCGGCATGGTTTATTTATGGGTTCTGCAAATCAACCTACTAAAGGGGGATATTTGACCAAAGTTTAATGAAAATACTTCCAAGGATAAATGAGATAAGGAGCGGACAAAAAATTCAAAAATTCAATCACGTGACCTTCAGCTAAGACTTTGACCTTGAGTCAGCATGGTTCATATATGGATTCTGCACATCAGCTCACAGAAAGGAATATTTGACCGAAGTTTAACAAAAATCTATGATACGGAGCGGACAAGAAAGTGTCAGGGACAGACAGATGGATGCACGGATGGACAGGGGGCGGATGGACAGACAAAGAGACGAATGTCATTCCTATAATCCCTGCTCCACTTTGCGGAGGGGGATTAATAATCCCCGCTCCGTTTCGCAAAGTGGGGATTAATTAAACTGTTAACTGACAAGTCAAAAAGGTAAACAAATAACAAAAGTAATTTGAGACTTCAGCAGCAGGCAAAATAAAAAAGTCTGTTCGCCTCCCTGCTGCTACTTCTGTAATTGGCCATTTTGTGGGAAAGTAACTGTCCTTTTCGCTTTCCGCTGATGATGCTTCCATTAGGGTCTAGTTGTTTCATGTTTGTATTCTTTCCCTTGGTGACTCCGATGTGCCAATTGGCCATTTTGTGGGAAAGTAACTGTCCTTTTGATTTTCCGCTAGTGATGTTTCCAATAGGGTCTAGTTGTTTCATGTTTGTGTTTCTTTCCCTTGGTGTCTCTGATGAGAGCTGTCGGTTAATTGTACCAATTCCTGATCATTGCCTTCACTTCTATTCTGAATCGTAATAAAGGAAAACTTTAGACATGGTCAATAACATTCTTTGATACTTACATGTTTCTTTTCCTGTACCCATTTAAAAAGTTGTGTACCCCTTTCTAAGGTCAACTGATACAGGGACACATGGTTGTCGGATACATCTATAACCTAAAAAATATTACCATAGCACATATATGTGATATACTGATTCTACCATTGCTCTACATGAAAATATGTTATTTTTTTCTTACTAGTTGTTCTTGACATTGTTTGAAGGTGCTCCAAAGAAACTTGGCAGTTCGAACATTTATCCACAATCTATGTTTTGCGAATTCGAGGAAAATAACATATACGCTTGAAAACCTGTTTCCCCAATATACACTGAGGTTAACGAGGGTATTCATCACAAGATTGACAGCCATTTTGTGTGAAAGACACAGTCCTTTTTTTTTATTTCAGATATAAAGGATCTTACATGTGTGTTCATGTATTATTGAATTTATTAAACGAGTTGAGGAAAAGGGATAAAATGCGAGGCTTTGCCGAGCATTTTATCCCTTTTTCTCAATGAGTTTAATAAATTCAATAATACATGAGCACGAATGCAAGATTCTATTTATCATATGACATTTAAAACGCATTTTATTCACGATTGTTTACAAAAAATGCCAATATCCCGCCGATAGTAAACGCGACGTCATACATGTAACGTTACGGGACGCATCTAGCTAATTTGCATATTTAATCCACTAGTGGATTATCGAAAATATTACATGGCGTTATTACACTCTCAGACGCGACGTCATATGATAAAGTGATGTTTTCAATAGGGTTTGTAATTTCATGTTTGTGTTTCTTTCCCTTTGGTGTCTGTGATGGGAGGTGTGGGTTAATTGTACCGATTCCTGATCATTGCCTTCACCTTTATTTTGCTTGCCTCAGCACATAGCTCATTGCATGCAGGAAACCCCATAAAGGTACCTTGGCAAACAGTGCAGCCCCAGATCAGACGCAGCAGAACGCTGCGTCTGATCAGGGCCTGTACTATTTGCTCACAGAATTTTCCGTCAAAAATAGAATAAAAACGAGAAAATATACCTGACACCCCTTATATGACAAATGGACTTGTCCAACATATAGCAATGGAAGAGTCCACTAGTTTACAATAGGTTAAAAAAGTTTCAATCAATTTAAGTGCCTAAAAGTTGACTAAACAGAAAAATCGGATTTATTCAGGTTTACTTGATTTTATATCTGTTCGAATTATAAACCTAGAATCTATGCTCGTAGGAATGATAAAGAATAATTACAAGAATGAACTTATGAAGAGTACCATTTTAACCCTTATCTTGCTATTCACGACAACCCCAATCTTTGCAAACAGTGTAGGTCCAGATCAGATGGCTTCTGAGGAAGCCATCTGATCAGGATCTACATTGACATTCAGTTTATGAATTTGTAGCAGTAAATTACATCAAGAAATTTGATGGTTGATGGACAGAAATGGGTATGGCTTAAATGAATATTCAGCAAGAGAATGGTTAACAGCAGGTTTACGATATTATAATGACCTGTCTAATCTCTTGTTCCCAGTCCTCAGTAGTTTGACCTGGACGACCAAATATTATATCCAATGACACTCTACCCGGATACAATTTCTTGGCTTCTTCAAGACACCTACAAAACATCAAAGACAAATATCAGCCATTTCACATGAAAAAATAAAACAGTCGTGATAGACAGCCAATGTAGATTGAAAACAGACAATCTAGCCTGTTTGCACAACTGTAGTACCCTTTACTAAAACTTGAATTATCCCATTTATATTCAGACATACCTCGTGTGTTGAAGGACCCCCAGTCCGTGGACATATATCTTTCTTTACAGCAACTTCTTGATGGCAGTTTGACCCATTCAGAAGTAATGTTACATCCGCCGTTATCAAAGGCCTACTTATGCTAAACGATGATAGTAATCTGTGTTACTGGATAATTTCACACTATGTGGCTTTCTACAGATTCGATGGGAAAAACATTACCGTCATGTTAGAATTTTCCGTCTTTCGTAGAAGACTCGAAAACTAAAGATGGCCAGGCTTTAAAGCCATAATCAATGCTCACAGCCCATCAAGGACAAGTCTTCCTGAACCTTAGGATTGGCCGACTGGATGACATCTCATCCACTTAACTTGGGAGGCCTATTCACAATATCCGAAATTTCTGCATGTCTTAACAATGCAAGCATCCGCTTTAATTGATGCAATAAAGGAACATTAATGCATACATGATAATCAAACATATCTTATCCGCAATCCTGTAAAGACAACTGGGTACTTCTTCGTTCTATTCAGCAATTACCGATTCAAATTCATGTACATGTACATTACAGATGAACTCAACATACCTTAATGCGTCCTCCACATCATGATCACGCCCCAATACTTGTAGATCTGACTTGTTCAAAGCCTGCAGCAGAAAGCAATTTTGGTTACAAACAATATGTTTACATCAAGAATTTCAAAACTAATGCAGAATATTAGGAATATTTCGCTTTTTAACCTACATCCTAATTTTTCTATTTAAAACGTTTACCAGTACTCGAGTTCAGTTTTAAGATTCTGTTTGTTGGCTTGTTTTGAGGTTTTACGCCACCATTTACTGTATTTATGTCATTTTGGAGATGTTGCTTCCGAGCTTGTGGGATTTCACCTATCACCGAGATGAAAAGACATCTCAAACCCTGTTGCCCATAGAACCGCTAGGATTTAAGGAGCGGTCACTCGCATCATTTTTCCTGTGCCGGCTTAGACCTTAAGCGTTTACCAGTCCTCGATTTCAGTTTTTAGATTGTCTGTTGGCTTGTTTTGAGGTTTTACGTCACCATTAACAGTATTTATGTCATTTTGGAGACGTTGCTTCCGATTTTGTGGGATTTTCACCCAACACCGAGATGAAATGACATCTCAAACCCTACTGCCCATAGGTTTTCGTTCTACATGGAAGTACCTTGCAGCCCAATCTATTTCTCCAAGACCCGATAGGAGGGCGGGTCCTATTTAGATTAAAGATTTTGTTTTGTTTGATTGAGGCTTATACTCCTGATTCATGTGATTGTAAAAACTCAAAGTATTGCTATCCTGCTGCTGGTCATGTAATTACTGGCAATTTGAAAATTATTCCTGATTCTAAGATAAGGAATATAATTTCTAAAGGACCGAAATATCGGTTTCCTTCTAAAATTGATTTCAGTAAATGTAGAGATGAAATCGCTGCTTCCTTGAATGAATTCGGTAATCGATGGTGTAAGCGAGAGTATGTTGAGTGTAAAGCCCTAAAGGACTGGAAACTTAGCATTTTAAGACTAGTGAATAAACGGATTTCTTTCTATTCTCAAAATACTAACTTATTACCTCCTAAGCCCAAGACGTCTTTACGTCATCTTAAACTAGGTATTCAAGAATTTCATAAGAAGTTTGTTTTGGCCCCTGCAGACAAGGCCGCTAACAACGTCGTCGTTGTGTGACGGCTCCACTATGTTAACACGCTTAAGCAGGAGCTTGGTGGTACTAAGGCCTATGAACTTCAGCCTTTGGCTGAAGAGAGAGCTATAGTAGATAAACATGTTTGTCTTTCAGCCACCAAGTTTGCTGTGTGTGTTAACGAAGGCCAAGACAAGCTTCCTACGCTATACTGGTTACCAAAACTTCATAAAAAACCTTACAAAGCACGGTTTATTGCAAATTCTAGTTCTTGCACTACCACTGAACTTTCTAAATTATTAACTTCCTGTCTTACTGCTATTAAAACGCATGTAATTAAATATTGTGATAAAGTCTTTGAAAGATCAGGAAGAAATCTGTTTTGGTCTATAAAAAATTCGAATAAGGTTTTAAATAAATTGAAATCTAGACAGTTTCGTGCTTCTAGTCTGTCTACCTACGATTTTTCCACTCTTTACACTACACTTCCTCATAATCTTATAAAAGAAAAGCTCAATGATTTAATTGAATGGGCTTTTCACAGAGAAGATTCTCTCTATCTTTCATGTAATGTCAGAAATGCATTTTTCACTTCTAAAGAGCATAAGAATTATACACTTTGGTCATGTAAGAAAGTGTGTGATGCCCTCACCTTTCTACTTGACAATATTTATATTAGATTCGGTACTAAGTTATTTAGACAAATTGTGGGTATTCCGATGGGTACTAATTGCGCACCTCTTGTGGCTGATCTGTTCTTGTATTGTTATGAAAGAGACTTCATTTTGTCGCTTTCCATTGATAACCAATCTGAAATTATTGAAGCTTTTAGCTCTACTTCTAGATATTTAGATGATTTATTAAATATTGATAATACCTATTTTGATGGTTTGATCAGTCAGATTTACCCCCTAGAACTTCAGTTAAATAAAGCAAATTCTTCTGATACCGAGGCCCCGTTTTTGGATTTACATCTATCTATTGTAGATGGATTTGTTTCGTGCAAAATTTATGATAAACGCGATGACTTTGATTTTGAGATTGTAAATTTTCCTTTTTTGGATGGTGATGTTCCTCGTGCGCCATCCTATGGCGTTTATATTTCGCAATTAATTCGATTTGCTAGAGTGTGTAGTCATGTAACTGACTTCAACACTCGTAATAAATTATTAACGGCTAAACTCCTTAATCAGGGTTATCGGTACCATAAACTACGCAAAGCCTTTTCAAAATTTTATAGACGCCATTCTGATTTAATTTCAAAATTCAATATTGGACTTAAATCTCTTCTGCAACAAGGTCTATCGGAACCCGAATTTTATGGTGACTTAGTATATAAATTCAGAAAAATATATAACCGCAATGACTTTAGCACCCAATTTCGTAAAATCATTCTTCGATATAAAAAGATTGGGTACAACATGGATATTATACGACAGACTGCATGTATGGTAGTTAACCCAATCACGGTTGGCAACTTTGCTTCCCTCTTTAATTGCACGCCGGTGGGTTAGGCCTCAGATTCTATGACGGCTCCAACGTAAAGGCTTATTGAAAATTAAAGAGATAATGTTGGTTGGTGCCTGGTGCTCTGTCTCTGGTCGGGCTCATCGGAGTCTAACTGTTGGTTTCTTTTGCTCCAGCATTTCAGTGGTTTCTTGCTGTCGAGTCCTCACCGTTGTCTCACCTCTGTGGTTCTTTGATTTCTGTGTTCACGGAGATGTTGCACTGATGAGTTAGGAGGCCTTCATGCGGACTGAACAAATTATTTGTCTAAATCGCGACGGAAGTAAGGGCGAGGATTGTGGCCACGTAAAATCGATTTAAGCCCCCCAGTGGAAATCTTCCACTGACCGTTCCAAGGCGGCTCTTCCGTGGCGATTTATTTATGTTGTTGTTTGTTACTTACTGTGTGTATCACTTGTGTCTTTTAATTTTGGATGGCCATATGGCCATTTTGTGGGAAAGTAACTGTCCATATGGCCTTCCTTTGTTTAGGTTTCCATTATGGTCTGGTCGCTTAATGTTTGTATTTCTTTCCCTTTGGTGTCTTTTATGGATGGAGTGAGTTAATTGTATCAATTCCTGATCTTTGTTTTACTTCTACTTTTAACATTATTAATGTCAGTTTGGAGACGTTGCTTCCGATTTTGTGGGATTTTCACACAACACCGAGATGAAAAGACATCTCAAACCCTACTGCCCATAGAACCGCTAAATTTAAGGAGCGGTCATTAACAGTATTTAGGTCATTTTGGAGACGTTGCTTCCGATTTTGTGGGATTTTCACCCAACACCGAGATGAAAAGACATCTCAAACCCTACTGCCCATAGAACCCCTAGGATTTAGCAAAACACGAACTTATTACCTCCTAAACCTAAGTCGTCTTTACGTCACCTTAAACTAGGCATTCAAGAATTTCATAGGAAGTTTGTTTTGGCTCCAGCTGATAAGGCCGCAAACAATGTGGTCGTTGTTTGACGGCTTCACTATGTTAACACTCATCAGCAAGAACTTGGTGGTATTAAGGCCTATGAACTTCAGCTTTTAGCTGTAGAGAGGGCTTCGGTTGATGACCACATTTGTCATTCAGCCACCAAGTATGCTGTCTGGGTTACAGAAGGCCAAGACAAGCTTCCTACGTTATATTGGTTTCTTAAACTTCATAAAAGACCATACAAAGCGCGGTATATTGCAAATCCAAGCTCTTGTACCACCAGTGAACTCTCCAAATTATTAACTTAATGTTTTACTGCCATCAAAAACATGTGATTAAATATTGCGACAAAGTCTTCGAAAGATCAGGTAGAAATCTGTATTGGTCTATAAAAAATTCTAACGAAGTTTTATATAAATTGACATCCAGGCGTTTTCGTGCTTCAAGTCTGTCTACTTATGATTTTTCCACCCTTTACACTACACTTCCTCATAATCTTATAAAAGAAAAACATTATGATTTAATTGAATGGGCATTTCATAGGGAAGACTCCCTCTATCTTGCATGTAATGTAAGAAATGCTTTTTTCACTTCTGAAGAGCATAAAAATTATACTTTATGGTCATATCAGAAAGTGTGTGAAGCTCTCACCTTTCTACTTGACAATATTTTCATAAGATTTGGTACTAAGTTATTTAGACAAGTTGTGGGTGTTCCGATGGGTACTAATTGCGCCCCACTTGTGGCTGATCTGTTTTTGTTTTGAGAGAGACTTCTTGATGTCCCTTTCTGCTGAAAACCAGTCTGAAATCATTGAAGCTTTTAGCTCCACTTCTAGATATTTGGATGATTTATTAAATATTGATAATACCTAAGGAATAATTTCGGTGGTTTGATCAGTCAGATTTACCTCCCAGAACTTCAGTAAAATAAAGCAAATTCTTCTGATACCAAGGCCCCCTTTTTGGATTTACATCTATCTATTATAGGTGGGTTTGTTTCGTGCAACATTTATAATACACGCGATGATTTTGATTTTGAGATTGTAAATTTTCCATTTTGGGATGGTGATGTTCCTCGTGCACCATCATATGCCGTTTATATTTCGCAATTAATTTGATTTGCTAGAGTGTGTAGTCATGTAACTGACTTCAACACTCGTAATAAATTATTAACGGCTAAACTTCTTAATCAGGGTTATCAGTACCATAAACTACGCAAAGCTTTTTCAAAATTTTATAGACGCCATTCTGATTTAATTTCTAAATTCAATATTGGACTTAAATCTCTTCTGCAATAAGGTCTATCCGAACCCGTATTTTATGGTGACTTAGTATATAAATTCACAAAAATATATGACCGCAATGACTTCAGCACCCAATTTCGTTAAATCATTATTCAATATAAAAAGATTGGGTACAACATAAATGTTATACAACAGACTGCATGCATGGTAGTAAACCCAATCACGGTTGACAACTTTGCTTCCCTCTTTAATTGCACGCCAGTGGGTCATACCTCAGATTCTATGACGGTTCCAACGTAAAGGCTTATTGAGAATTGGAGAGATCTAATTCAAGGCAATGTTGGTTGGTGCCTGATGCTCTGTCTCTGGTCGGGCCCATCGGAGTCTAACTGTTGGTTTTCTGCTGCTCCAGCATTTCAGTGGTTTCTTGCTATCGAGTCCTCACCGTAGTCACACCTCTGTGGTTGTTTGATTATTTGTGTTCACGAAGATGTTGCACTGATGAACTAGGAGCCCTTCATGCGGACTCAACAAATTATTTGTCTAAATCGCGACGGAAGTAAGGGCGAGGATTGTGGCCACGTAAAATCGATATAAGCCCCCCGGTAGAATTCGTTTCCGCTGACCGTTCCAAGGCGGTTCTTCTGGCGCGGTCAATTTTTGGTACGGTTTGACTTTGGGTGTTTGTGTATGTTATTTTATTTTGGACAGCCGATTGGCCATTTTGTTGGAAAGTAACTGTCCTTTTGGCTCTCCGCTGTTGTTAGTTTGGCTGTTGATGTTTCAATTAGGGTCTGTTGTTTCATGTTTGTGTTTCTTTCCCTTTGGTGTCTCTGATGGGAGGTGTGGGTTAATTGTATCGATTCCTGATCATTGCCTCCACTTCCATTTTCCAGGATGATAACAGTTTTGGAATGCGTTGGGTGTTCCCTTTCACTGTGTATTATTAACCCTTTTTGTACAAAATGGAATCTTCCCATTGGTGTCTCTGATGGGAGCTGTGGGTTGATTGTATCGATTCCTGATCATTGCCTCCACTTCTATTTAAAGTCGCCGTCAACACTGTATAGGTCGTTTTGGAGACGTTGCTTCCATTTTTGTTGGACTTTTACACGACATGAATCTCAAGCCCTGTCGCCCAATGAAACCTATAGGGTTTACAAGCATGGTCAGGCCGACTCGCACAGCTTTGTCTGTGCAGGCTTACTGCTGACCATTCCAAGGCGGTTCTTCTGTCGCGGTTTATTTTTGTTATGGTTTGTCTTTAGGTGTTTGTGTCGCTTATATTATTCTATTTTGGATAGCCTTTTGGCCATTTTGTGGGAAAGTTACTGTCCTTTTGGCTTTCCGCAGTTGGTGTTTCCGTTAGGGTCTATTGCTTCATGTTTGTGTTTCTTTCCCTTTGGTGTCTCTGAAGGCAGCTGTGGGTTAATTGTATCGATTCCTGATCATTGCCTCTACTTCTATTTTAGATCCTCCAAATGGTCTACCAGTACTCATGTGCGGTCGGTTTCAGCTCTGCGTGGAAGCATCATACAGCCCACCTATTTCTTCAAGCCCCGATGGGCGGGGCCGTTAGATAAAGGAATAATTATTTCTGCAATTCCATTAAGAATAATATTTTGTGTATGTATGGTTGCTTTTGTTGGGTTTTAAGAACACAACAAACCTTTGAGTCATTTGTGCTACTCAGACCCGCACACTAGTACTGGTAAACCACTTAGAGGGTCTAAGCCTGTCCAGGAACCGCGGTGCAAGGCGGACCGTCCATGCTAATAAACCCTATTGGTTTCATTGGGCGACAGGGCTTGAGATGTCATTTCATCTCAATGTCGGATAAAAGTCCCATAAAATTGGAAGCAACGTCTCCAAAATGACCTTTACAGTGTGGACGGGGACGTTAAACATCAAATCAAACAAACAAACAAACATTTAGAGGAGATAAGATTCAGGGAATGAGATAAGAAGAAACTTTGGACCTTGCCCAGCTGTAAAGTAGAAGTAAAACAAGATCAGGAATTGATACAATTAACTTACTCCACCCATAAAAGACACCAAAGGGAAAGAAATACAAACATTAAGCGACCAGACCATAATGGAAATCTAAACAAAGGAAGGCCATAAGGACAGTTACTTTCCCACAAAATGGCCATATGGCCATCCAAAATTAAAAGACACAAGTTATACACACAGTAAGTAACAAACAACAACATAAATAAATCGCCACAGAAGAGCCGCCTTGGAACGGTCAGTGGAAGATTTCCACTGGGGGGTTTAAATCGATTTTACGTGGCCACAATCCTCGCCCTTACTTCCGTCGCGATTTAGACAAATAATTTGTTCAGTCCGCATGAAGGCCTCCTAACTCATCAGTGCAACATCTCCGTGAACACAAAAATCAAAGAACCACAGAGGTGAGACAACGGTGAGGACTCGACAGCAAGAAACCACTCAAATGCTGGAGTAAAAGAAAACCAACAGTTAGACTCCGATGAGCCCGACCAGAGACAGAGCACCAGGCACCAACCAACATTATCTCTCTAATTCTCGATAAGCCTTTACGTTGGAGCCGTCATAGAATCTGAGGCCTGACCCACCGGCGTGCAATTAAAGAGGGAAGCAAAGTTGCCAACCGTGATTGGGTTAACTACCATGCATGCAGTCTGTCGTATAATATCCATGTTGTACCCAATCTTTTTATATCGAAGAATGATTTTACGAAATTGGGTGCTGAAGTCATTGCGGTTATATATTTTTCTGAATTTATATACTAAGTCACCATAAAATTCGGGTTCCGATAGACCTTGTTGCAGAAGAGATTTAAGTCCAATATTGCATTTTGAAATTAAATCAGAATGGCGTCTATAAAATTTTGAAAAGGCTTTGCGTAGTTTATGGTACCTAAAACCCTGATTAAGGAGTTTAGCAGTTAATAATTTTTTACGAGTGTTGAAGTCAGTTACATGACTAAACACTCTAGCTAATCGAATTAATTGCGAAATATAAACGCCATAGGATGGCGCACGAGGAACATCACCATCCAAAAAAGGAAAATTTACAATCTCAAAATCAAAGTCATCGCGTTTATCATAAATTTTGCACGAAACAAATCCATCTACAATAGACAGATGTAAATCCAAAAACGGGGCCTCGGTACCAGAAGAATTTGCTTTATTTAACTGAAGTTCTAAGGGGTAAATCTGACTGATCAAACCATCAAAATAGGTATTGTCAATATTTAATAAATCATCTAAATATCTAGAAGTAGAGCTAAAAGCTTCAATAATTTCAGATTGGTTATCAGAGGAAAGCGACAAAATGAAGTCTCTTTCATAACAATACAAGAACAGAACAGCCACAAGAGGTGCGCAATTAGTACCCATCGGAATACCCACAATTTGTCTAAATAACTTAGTACCGAATCTAATATAAATATTGTCAAGTAGAAAGGTGAGGGCTGACATGACCAAAGTGTATAATTCTTATGCTCTTTAGAAGTGAAAAATGCATTTCTGACATTACATGCAAGATAGAGAGAATCTTCTCTATGAAAAGCCCATTCAATTAAATCATTAAGATTTTCTTTTATAAGATTATGAGGAAGTGTAGTGTAAAGAGTGGAAAAATCGTAGGTAGACAGACTGGAAGCGCGAAAATGTCTTGATTTCAGTTTAGTTAAAACCTCATTCGAATTTTTTATAGACCAAAACAGATTTCTTCCTGATCTTTCAAAGACTTTATCACAATATTTAACTAGAATACTGTCGATGGCGCGCCATCGCAAATCCCCACGCTTTCTACAGAGGGGCCAAGTACCGAAAACCCCTCACCCTGGGCCCTAATTTGACTCCATGGTCAAAATATTACCTGTATTATATTCTACTAATCATGCCCTTCAATTTCATATGCCACATGACTATGTTCCAAAAAACTTAAATTTTGACCCTTTGACCCCTCTCCCAGGGCCCCAATCTGACCCCAGGGTCAAAATTTTACTTGTAGTTAATTCTACCCATTATCCCCTATGCAACATGACTATGTTCTGAAAAACTTTAATTTTGACCCCGACCCCCCCCCCCCCCAAGTCCGACCCCCAGGGAGTGACCTAGGGGTCACAGCCAAAATCCCGTTCAATATGTTTTACTTTTTTCATAACTAAGTACATGTGCAAAGATTGGCATCAAAATCTTCAAAATTGACTTTGTAATTGAATTTTATTGATATTTGACCTTTTGACCCCTCCCCAGGGCCCCTGGGGGCGGGGACAAAAAAAAATGTGCTCTTGCGCAAGCCATTCATGTAAGCAACTTGCATACCAAATCTGGTTGAATTCCGGCTAACGGTTTAGGAGGAGATAGCCGGACAGACAGACGGACAGACGGACAGACAGACAGACGGACGGAGGCGATAACAATATCCCTACTTTTTTTAAAAAACGTGGGGATAATTACATGCGTTTTAATAGCAGTAAGACAGGAAGTTAATAATTTAGAAAGTTCAGTGTAGTGCAAGAGCTAGAATTTGCAATAAACCGTGCTTTGTAAGGTTTTTTATGAAGTTTTGGTAACCAGTATAGCCTAGGAAGCTTGTCTTGGCCTTCGTTAACACACACAGCAAATTTGGTGGCTGAAAAACAAACATGTTTATCTACTATAGCTCTCTCTTCAGCTAAAGGCTGAAGTTCATAGGCCTTAGTACCACCAAGCTCCTGCTTAAGCGTGTTAACATAGTGGAGCCGTCACACAACGACGACGTTGTTAGCGGCCTTGTCTGCAGGGGCCAAAACAAACTTCTTATGAAATTCTTGGATACCTAGTTTAAGATGACGTTAAGACGTCTTAGGCTTAGGAGGTAATAAGTTAGTATTTTGAGAATAGAAAGAAATGCGTTTATTCACTAGTTTTAAAATGCTAAGTTTCCAGTCCTTAAGGGCTTTATGCTCAACATACTCTCGCTTACACCATCGATTACCGAATTCATTCAAGGAAGCAGCGATTTCATCTCTACATTTACTGAAATCAATTTTAGAAGGAAACCGATATTTCGGTCCTTTAGAAATTATATTCCTTATCCTAGAATCAGGAATAATTTTCAAATTGCCAGTAATTACATGACCAGCAGCAGGATAGCAATACTTTGAGTTTTTACAATCACATGAATCAGGAGTATTAGTATCAATATCAAGATCTGAAACAAGTTTATTGAAATTAAAAATGATAGATCTAACAGGTTTGTTATATTTATAGCAAATTATAGGTGTTTCAGTATTTTGAAAATAAGCAGGAATGGAAGAAAGCACCGATCTCTCACGGAAGATACTGGGCAAATCTATAAAATCCATACCCTTATTAATGAAGGATATTTTGAAGAAATGGCGTTTATGATTTATTTCAGGATCAATGTAAGGACGGAGAGTATGCTGAGTATAGCCTCTAGTTAAGAGAGCCGCATCATATAACTGATGAGAACTATCGTAGAATTTATTCGCCTCGGTGTCCAGAAGACGTAAAACAGAAACGGGTAATGAACTTAAAAATGAAAGCATAGAGTGGCGTCCATGATTTAAAAATATAATTGACAGTTACTTCAGTCTAGTATTGTTTCGTTTAAATGCACGTGATTTACGTTTAAAGTTACCATTTTTCCTGGTGCCGTGAGATCTAGTTCTGCGTTTTCGACATTCCAGGAGTGAGAAAATATCAAAGTCCGGCATTCTGGAAATATTACCCTCATGATAAATGTTGTCATTAAATCCCAGTGGAAAAGGGGTCTGTAAAAATTTAATCCATTTCAGTTCAGCTTCATGTCTTTTGATTATTTTGAATCTAGATGTAGAATTTGCATCGTAATAAAGTTTTTCCACTGGCTGTATAACAATGTTATTTACAGAATGACCTGTACGTCGAAAGTGACGGTACAAGAAAGTGTCAGTTTTCTAAGGCTTACTCATTCTACGATAATGCTCTTCAATCTAGTTTTAAGCATGCGGTTAGTTTGACCGACGTACTGCACCCAGCAGGCACATGACGTCCGTTTGACGTCAGATCTTGGTTGGATTTGGGTCACGACGTCATATAACCAAAAAACAACGTCGATTAGACGTCATATCCTGACGTCAGCCAGACGTACTGATAAGACGTTGAACAGACGTCAGAACAAACGTCAATTAGACGTCTTAATCTAAACGTCGTTTTACGTTGCATGTTTGTTTTTTTTGCAACCTGTATGCGAGTTTGCATGCATCATATGTACCGACCGGAGTGACAGGCACTCTACCGCCGGCTCGAGCCTCTAGGCGTAGTACACCTACTTTATACCTGTCACTTCTACATGATGTTATAATTATTAAATTAAAAACAATTGGTTGGTAAAGTAATTAGACATTATTCGCAACTGACTCAAGCTTTTTTTGAAAGCTAATAGTTGTGTACATGTATTTTACATATATTTGAAATCAGGCGCCATGTTCGATTTCCGGTAGAAGGTCAAGATTGAAGAAACCTGCAAAACGGGCGTATAATGTCACATTGTGAGTGTTTTAGTAAATATGACGCATCAGAAAAAACAGACAAAGTAATCTCAAAATCAACCAGTATGTAATCTTTTTAAAAGTATGTCGTATGAATGGCACAGTTGCAGATTTGCTACATTGACATATGTTTTCGCGACCATATTCAAAATATTTGTTCTGTCAGACACTAAATTTGACGTCAGAGTAACACCATAATATGTTAACTAGTTATTTGCATATTATATATCACATATAGTTTACATTAACTTGTTTTTGTTTGTTTTTGGGGGCTTGTTCTAAAAGGAAAGAATTTGCTCCCAAGGAGCAAATTCTTTTAGGCAGTGGCTAGCCGGCCTGTACCGGACGACCAGCGTAAGAGTCTGCCCGTCCGGTACCAGGCGACCAGCTTAAAATTCAGCTCGTACCGGACAACAAGGCAACCCACAAAGGAATGGCTAGCCGTCTGGTGGTTAATTTTAGTCTCTCATTTCAGATAGGGTATGAAGGGCTGTCAAAGGTTTTTTCTTTTTTTTTTTTCTATATACATGTATACTGCCATACGCCCTCGCGGGCATTCTAGGCAGGTGTATTTTACATACACTCCAGTTTTTGCAGGATGAAAGCCTACACAGTAATCATGTAATTATGGTAGGGTTCTTTAACCTGCACAGGGGATGGTTCTCCCTGCACAGGGGGCCTCCAGTTTATGTCCCGATCCAAAGGACGGTGCACTTTATGACATTCATCCCTGCAAATGATGTCAGTGGAGCGTGTTCGGACACCGAAATTTTATCGCCGCTGCCGGGGATCGAACCCTGGACCTCTAGCATCAGAGGCAAGTGCACTAACCACTGAGCTATCACGCTCCCTGAGCGTTAAATAACACAAGTTTGTAACTGGATGATAAACTTTACTTTGAGACTATGTAAATGGTGTGAGATTTTCCTCGTCGGTAATTACCAATGGGTGATATAACTTAATATTTCTTATAAATTTATATATTTTACATGTACCTTTCCTTTCTTTATGTATTTGGGGCTTGAAGGTACTTAAACGTTTGATCCTAGCGTCGTGAAAATTGAGCAGTACCGTAAAAAAAAAAAAAAAAAAAAAATTGGTTCTTGGTGACTTTCAGTTATTCTCCTAAAGTTTAAACAAATTTGTTTTTCACGATCCAGCAAAGAGTCCAGAAGGTGCAGATGGAATGGCAAACAGTGTAGACACTGCTTAAGGAGCAGTCTGATCTGGGACTGCATTGTTTGCTGAAGCCTATATTTTCCAATAAATATGACCATTTGGGTAATTGCTCTACTCATCATTGAAAGAATAATTGCCTTTATATGCACCCTGCTAACAAGATAATTACCCCAATTGATATTTCTTGTTGCCTATCACGTGGTTGAACTGATAAGTAAAATAAATATGCTCAACAAATTTAATGTTAATTGATCTTTTACGATTAATAACAAGGCCGCCAACATTGTACAAAGATGAAGATAAAGAAGCTTTATTTAACGTCGCATATTCGAAACAAATAGCATAAGCTCTGTAGAGCTTTTATTGCCACAAACAAAGTATTCTCTAACAAATACTTACCTGCCTTCATTTATCTTCCTAGGACTACCCCTGATAATGCGAGCGTCAGCCAAGGGAGCTCCTTGTACCATTTTTCAGGCCTTTGGTATGACGCGGCCTGGGATCGAACCCGCGACCTCCAATTCCCGAAGCGTACGCTCTACCACTGAGCTATCGGGGCCGGTAAACATTTGCATATTTTGTAGATTTCAATAATAACAACAATAATAATAATATAAAGATAGAAATAATAATATTAAAATAATAATAATAATGATAGTAATAATAATATCTGTCATAGTGCCCGGACAAAGCTTTAAGTACAACATTCTATTGCATTAGTGTCAATTACAGTCACGTCCCTTACTGAAATGGCGACACTCAGGGGATAAGAATACAGTTAGAGTAAATTAGAAATATTTTTATTACATCATAAAGTGGGTATTATTATTTGGAATGCATACCATATATAAAATGAGAGACTTAAATTAACAACCGGACGACTAGCCATTACTATGTGGGTTGGCTAGCCGTTCAGTACCGGACGAACAGACTCATTGTCTGGTCGTCCGGTACCGGACAGGCAGACTCGTAGGCTGGTCGTCCGGTACCGGACGGCTAGCCACTGCCATTCTTTTAACCAAATCTACAGAATAGACAGATATAGTTTTGAAACACTGAAAGTCTATATCTGATAATGAGGAAAAAATGTCAATGATTTTCTTTCATCTGCAGAGGAGCATGATAGCTCTGTGGTTAGTGCACTTGCCTCTGATGCTAGAGGTCCCGGGTTGATCCCCAGCAGCGGCGATAAAATTTCGGTTTCTAAACACGCTCCATTGGCATCATTTGCAGGGATGAATGTCATAAAGTGTACCGTCCTTCGGATCGAGACTTTAACTGAAGGCCCCCCCCCCCCCCCCCCCTGTGCAGGGAGAACCATCTCAACCAAAGGAGAAAAAAAGCCCTTGTGCAGGTTGCAGATCCCTACCGTAGTTACATGATTACTGTGTAGGCTTCCATCATGCAAACCTGACAGCTGTGATTGATTATTTCGTTGTCCGAATGCGCTCCATCAGCATCATTTGCAGCAGCCACCCCCCCCCCCCCCCCCCCCAGGAGTCATCCCTTGTGAAGGTTAAAGACCCCTACCCATAATTACATGATCTCTGTCACTCTGTATATGCATGTATAGGCTTCCATCCTGCTGCAAACCATGTGTGTACACAAGCGAGTAATGATCAAATATGACCGACCGCAGACCAGTAGATAGTCTACCAACGTCCAACACTAAAAATCAAGACATACTTGTGTTACGGCTCACTCGGTAGGTCCTTTGTTTAGGTTTCCATTATGGTCTGGTCGCTTAATGTTTGTATTTCTTTCCCTTTGGTGTCTTTTATGGATGGAGTAAGTTAATTGTATCAATTCCTGATCTTTGTTTTACTTCTTCTTTGTATGGAGAGGCCCTGGGCTAGAGTCCCGGTCGAGCAATGTTCTTTTGCCACCCCTGTGACTAAGGTTGGCACGATTAATTGGATAATCAATTAATTGATCGATAAATTCCACAAAATGATTATCATTACTGATTTGTTTGCAGTCGATTATTTGTTAGGAACACAGGGATTATTTTGGGCAGGGCCATGGGGCCATAGTCCCATCAGTTTTGAAAATGGCCCCTTGTTTTGGAAAGCAGGGGCCATTTTTACATGGGGAGAGATAGGGAGTCATCATTCGGAAGCTAGTTCTTTCTGCTTTTTAGTCAAAATGGCCCCATCGGCATTTTCACCAGAATTATCCCTGGGAACATGTACAATTTTACTACCCAAAGCTGTGTCTTAAATACCTGGATGACTGGCAAACAATGCAGACCCTGATGAGGTGCCACATTCTGTGGCGTCTCATCTGGGTCTACACTGTTTGCTCAGGTATGTCTATTCAAATGCATATTGTACAGTTCAGCCCCCACCCATAGGGGCTTGAAGGAATATATGGGCTGCAGCAGCATGATGCTTCCACGCAGAGCTGAATCCGGCCCCGCACTAGTACTGGTAAACCGCTTAGAGGATCTAAGCCTGTCCAGGAACCGCGGTGCGAGGCGGACCGTCCATACTAATAAACGTTATTGGTTTCATTGGGCAACAGCCGACAGGGCTTGAGATGTCATTTCATCTCAATGTCAGGTAAAAGTCCCACAAAATTGGAAGCAACATCTCCAAAATGACCTTTACAGTGTTGACGGGGACGTTAAACCTCAAATCAAACAAACATATATATTGTACAGTTCAACATATGGCAGGTAAACACATACAGAGGTTTTTTTTTTTTTTTTTTTTGGTTTGGGTTTTACGGCCCTTTCAAGATTATTTCACTCATATCGAGCCGATCGTTAATCATAGGTGGGCGAAAACCGGAGTACCCAGAGAAAAACCACCTGACCTTCCGTTGCAGAACTTGGCGTCTCACACGTGACCCGAGCGAGGCTCGAACCCACGGCGGTGAGAGACCTACACACATACAGAGGTAAAATTATGACCAAATCTTCAGTGATTACTACCGGTAATCGATTATCAATCACAATGGCAGGACTTATAATTTATTTTCTTTTCAGCTCCGATGATCCAGCCCTCCCTGTGACATTTGGTGGCCAGTGTGGGTCCAGCACTGCGTCAGAGGGGATGAAATAGTATGAAAAATAAGTGGCGCAGCTGGATTGGATAGGACAGAGATTAGGGACGGGTTGACCGTGTGGCTCGGTAGCTCAATCAGTGGAGTGTTCGCATGGTATGCAAGAGGCCCTGGGTTTGAGTTCCAGTCATGTTCTTTTTCCACCCCTGTGACACTGAAAGAAGAAGACCTTTTGACAATTTTGCCTTTTTGATTTATTCAACATGTGAATGAAATAAATACGGGACAATTTTAGGGATGCCGCACCCCTTTAGCTGACTGGTTGCCTGATCTTTTACTATTCTCATGTCAGAAACAGTCTTAAATATTCATTTTACCTGGTACGTGTACGTTACATGATCAGATGAAACTGAAAGTACCGGTATGTATATTAGAGGTGCTTTATATGTATGGACCTATTTAAGGATAATTTTACGGCTTGTTCGCACATTGAACCGTTGTCCTGCTGAATAGACTAATTTGTACTCCCAAGATTCACCGGCGCATTGTTTGTTACATAAAACCCTGTGAAAAAGGTACAAAGCAAACCATTTCAGAATTAAACACATAAGAAACAATAAACTAGGAGACTTAGAATTTGAAATACTGAAAAAGATAGCCTTTTTCCACTGTCAGAAAAGATAGCCTTTTTCGACTGTCAGAAGGGAAAATTTGGGCATTGGAGGCATTAAAACACTGCATTTGAGGCATATTCTTAAGAACAGGAACATTTTAATGGTTGCATGATGTTACTATTAACAGTCAATCATAGATTAATCATGTTATAAAACAGTTTCTTGGCAGCTAAAGGGTTAAATTGGTTATCATAGTTGACAACTATGATAACCAATTTAACCGTTTAGCTGCCAAGAAAAGTTGCATCTTAAAATGTCGTCTGGCTTTGGACGAAGACATGTCTGTCGCATCTATCATTCATTATCTCTCATGAATAGACTAAATAAAACCGAGTCTGCTGTTTTCAAACTTTGTATGCTGTATTTGCCAAGGATCTCTTTTTGCAGAAAAATCATACATGTAAAAATCAGCACCTAAATATTGCCTTTTAGAACCCTAAAATTTCAACATGGAGTAATAACGGCGAAGGATGCAGACAAAATGGCAAACGGTGAAGATCCAATTCAGAAGCAGGCTAATTTGAGTCTTTACTGTTTACCCAAGCCTATCGAGTCATCGACATGTATGTATCCAAAAATTCAGGAACATTACCGTTAAATCTTAAATACATAGCATAGAAATTGAAAGCCTTTTTTAATGTGTATTCTGTCATCTTCTGGCCAGCTTGTTGTGGCGGAGTGAGTTCTCTGAACAATCTTAAAGCCCAGCATTCATGGTGGAGTGGTACAGATTTCAAAACCTCTCAGACCTTATTAAACAAACTGATATAATGATCTGTCATCTTCTGGCCAGCTTGTTGTGGTGGAGTGAGTTCTCTGAACAATCTTAAAACCCAACATTCATGGTGGAGTGGTACAGATTTCAAAACCCTTCAGATTTATATTAAACAAAATGATATGATGCTGTCATCTTCTGGCCAGTTTGTTGTGGCGGAGTGAGTTCTCTGAACAATCTTAAAGCCCAGCATTCATGGTGGAGTGGTACAGATTTCAAAACCTCTCAGACCTTATTTAACAAATTGATATCGTGATTCTGTCATCTTCTGGCCAGCTTGTTGTGGCGGAGTGAGTTCTCTGAACAATCTTAAATATGTTCTATAAAAGGGTTATCCTTTGGAAGCAATGAATGCACCACAGAACTGAAAACATGGAGTGTATATATATGTTTTCTGGGCCAGACTAGCTAGTTTCGGCCAATTAGGCCTCATCAGTGACCCTCAGATATTTTCAAAATTCCACAATGGAATCAATGATCCCAAAGGACAAGAAAATATAATCTACACTATGATGTAGGGCAGGGAGACGTTTTACCGCCGCCACACATTCCCACACACCAGCTGTAGTGAAGTTAAATATGTTCTATAAAAGGGTTATCCTTTGGAAGCAAGGAATGCACCACAGAACTGAAAACAAAACTAAAGCCCAACATTCGTGGTGGAGTGGTACAGATTTCAAAACCTCTCAGATTGGTATTAAACAAAATGATACATGATGCTGTCATCTTCTGGCCAGTTTGTTGTGGCGGAGTGAGTTCTCTGAACAATCTTAAAACCCAACATTCATGGTGGAGTGGTACAGATTTCAAACCATGATCATGTACATGTAGCATAATAAATTCGGAAAAAGGAGGACAATCCTTTGGCAGCAAGGAAAATTATACCAGATTCTGTTTTATTGACACTGTTAATTGAGAGATACATACACATTTGCCTTTCATTGTTAAGATGAAATGCTGAACTTAGCTTTTGTAGTTGTTAACTTAGGTGGGCGTTTTGGCCCATAGGTCTCTTGTTTGGCAGGTGTTTTAAAAACTTGCTGGAACGGTATTGATTTAAATGGATAGGTCATGAATTGTTGGAAGTTTTTTTTTTCTCTGAATGTATGTTTGTTTGTTTGATTTGAGGTTTAACGTTCCCTTCATTTTGGAGACGTTACTCCAATTTTGTAGGGTTTTTACCCAACATTTCGGCCCCTGCCCATTGGGGCTTGAAGAATTTGTTTGATTTGAGGTTTAACGTCCCCGTCAACACTGTAAAGGTCATTTTGGAGACGTTGCTTCCAATTTTGTGGGACTTTTACCCGACATTGAAATGAAATGACATCTCAAGCCCTGTCGCCCAATGAAACCAATAGGGTTTATTAGCATGGACGGTCCGCCTCGCACCGCGGTTCCTGGACAGGCTTAGATTCTCTAAGCGGTTTACCAGTACTAGTGTGCGGGCAGGATTCAGCTCTGCGTGGAAGCATCGTGCAGCCTATATATTTCTTCAAGCCCCTAGAAATAAATGGGCTGTGTGATGCTTCCAGGCAGAGCTGAATCCAACCGCACACGAGTACTGGTAAACCACTTAGAGGATCTAAGTCTGCCCAGGCAAAGCAAGGATACAGATTAACAGGTGCACAGTTGCCAAAGGCGTCTAAATTTTTGCCTGGGCGCCTAAGTTTTAAATAAAAATGCCTATCAACTTAATGTAAAATTTGGATTTATGTCTGTTTGGGTGCCCAAAGCAAATTCTCAGTCTGTTTCCCTGCAAAGCGGTGCGAGTCTGACCGTCCATGCTTATAAACCCTATTCGTGTCATTGCTCAACAGGGCTTGAGATTTGATTTCATCTCAATGTCCAGTAAAAGTCCCACAAAATTGGAAGCAAAGTCTCCCAAATGACCTATACAGTGTTGACAGGGACATTAAACATCAAATCAAACAAATTTACCCAACATTAACAGGAAATAACATCTCAAGCCCTGCTGCCTGATGAAACCAAAAGGGTATATAAGCATGAACGGTCAGACTTGCAACACTTTGCCTGGGCATGCTTAGATCCTCTGAGCAGTTTACCAGTACTCATGCAGTCTGTTTCAGCTTGAGCAGTGTGGAAGCCTCATGCAGTGCAATGTATTTCTTCAAGACCTGATGGATTGAATGTATATCAATTCTTCATTTTATTAAACGAAAGTGCATGATTTGTTGTACTTCTTGATCTTCCAGCATTTGTAATTAAAGCATGCATATGTAATCGATATGTTCTTGTCCAACCCTGGTCAGATTTGTTTGTTTGATTTGAGGTTTAACGTCCCAGTCAACACTATAAAGGTCATTTTGGAGATGCTGCTTCCAATTTTGTGGGATTTTTGACCAATATTGAGCTGAAATGACATCTCAGTCCCTGCAGCCCAATGAAACCAATAGGGTCCCAAAGGACAACCCTTTCTAGAACATATTTATATGCATGGTTGGGCCAACTCGCACCATTATACCTGGGCAGGCTTAGACCCAAGGGTTTTACCAGTACTTATATGGGGTCGGTTTCAGTGGAAGCATCATGCATCCCAATCTATTTCTCAGAGCCCCCCAGCAGACACTGATACATGACTTAATTTTGAAGTCATATTAACATTGGTGCAGCGTCATGACGTTTATCCAATGTCACATCTCAGTCGGTGCAAGGTCATGATGTTGCACCGACGTTGATTTGACATTGCCGTAGCGACGTGTGCCTGCTGGGCCTGACGGGTGGGGGTCAGATACAGACGTCAGTTTAAAGTCAGGAAGACGTCAAAGGACGTCTTAAAGACGTCCATGTGACGTCAGTTTGAAAGAGTTAATAGACGTCAGAAACCCGACGTTAAATCAACATTGGTTTTAAGACGTCAGATTGACGTCTGTTTTCTGACGTCTGAAAAACTTTCAAAATCAACGTCAATCCAACGTCATTCTGACGTTGGAGTCTGACGTCAACCTGACGTCTATATGACGTCAAATGTCTGCTGGGGCATATGTTCTAGAAAGGGTTATCCTTTGGAAGCAAGGACTACACCACAGAACTGAAGAATATGAAGTGTACATGTTTTCTGGGCCAGACTAGCTAGTTTCGGCCAATTAGGCCTCATCACGGATCCTCAAATATTTTCAAAATTCAACAATGGAATCAATGATCCTAAATAACAAACAAGAGGACCATGATGGCCCTGGATCGCTCACCTGATCCATAGAGTAACCAGTGGGCCCGGGAAGGGCCATAATTGACCTCAGGGTTATAATGTGCATAATGTTGAGGGAGGTCTAAAAAGTTGAAGCTTCATACCAAATATCAACAAAGGCTATTATTTGAACAATCTTGGCAAAGGTCCACTAGATGAAGCTACACAACAAATATCAAAGACCTGGGCCTTGCGGTTTCAGAGAAGAAGATTTCTTTAAAGATATTCCTTACATACACCTATGTGAAACAAAATGGCCCCGGGGCAGGGGCATTTTTGGCCTCAGGGCTATAATTTAAACAATCTTGATAGAGGTCCACTAGATGAAGCTTCACACCAAATATCAAAGACCTGGGCCTTGTTGTTTCAGAGGAGAAGATTTTCAAAGATTATCTCTATTATAAGTCTATGTAAAAACAAAGGGCCCTGGGGCGGGAGCATTTGTGGCCACAGGGCTATAATTTGAACAATCTTGGTAGAGGTCCACTAGCTGAAGCTTCATACCAAATCTCAAAGACCTAGGCGTTGTGGTTTCAGAGTAGAAGATTTTTCAAGATATTCCCTATATAAGTCTATGAAAAACCAAAGGGCCCAGGAGCGGGGGCATTTTTGGCCCCAGGGCTATAATTTGAACAATCTTGATAGAGGTCCACAAGATGAAGCTTCATACCAAATATCAAAGACCTGGGCCTTGCAGTTTCAGAGAAGAAGATTTTTAAAGATTTTCCCTATATAAGCCTACATAAAACCAAAAGGACCCGGGGTGGGGGCATTTTTGGCCCCAGCACTATAATTTGAACAGTCTTGGTAGGGGTCCACTAGATGAAGCTTCATACCAAATAGCAAAGACCTGGGCCTTGCGGTTTCAGAGAAGAAGATTTTTAAAGGTTTTCATATATAAGCCTATGTGAAACCAAAGGGCCCCGGGGCGGGGGTATTTTTGGCCCCAGCACTATAATTTGAACAATCTTGGTAGGGGTCCATAAGATGAAGATTCATACCAAATATCAAAGACCTGGGCCTTGCAGTTTCAGAGAAGAAGATTTTTAAAGAGATTCCCTATATAAGCCCATGTAAAACCAAAGGGCCCCGGGGCGGGGGCATTTTTGGCCCCAGCACTATAATTTGAACAATCTTGGTAGGGGTCCACTAGATGAAGCTTCATACCAAATATCAAAGACCTGGGCCATGCGGTTTCAGAGAAGAAGATTTTTAAAGATTTTGCCTATATAAGCCCATGTAAAACCAAAGGGCCCCTGGGCGGGGGCATCTTTGGCCCCAGCACAATAATTTGAACAATCTTGGTAGGGGTCCACCAGATGAAGTTTCATACCAAATATCAAAGACCTGGGCCTTGCAGTTTCAGAGAAGAAGATTTTTAAAGATTTTTCCTATATAAGCCCATGTAAAACCAAAGGGCCCCGGGGCGGGGGCATTTTTGGCCCCAGCACTATAATTTGAACAATCTTGGTAGGGGTCCACTAGATGAAGCTTCATACCAAATATCAAAGACTTGGGCCTTGCAGTTTCAGAGAAGAAGATTTTTTAAGTTTTCGGTGAAAAAATCGATTTTTGGCTCCTGTGACCTATATGTGCAACGGACCGGAACCATTTGAACAACTTTGAAAGGGGACCACCTAAGGATCATTCCTGTGAAGTTTGGTCAAAATCCGCTCAGTGGTTTAGGAGGAGATGTCGTTTGAAGAAATTGTTTACGCACGCACGCACGCACGGACGCACGCACGCACGCACGGACGGACGAAGGACAAAAAGTGATCCCAAAAGCTCACCTCGTCACTACGTGACGGTGAGCTAAAAAATATAAACTACCCTATGATGTAGAGCAGGGAGACTTTTTACGGCCGCCACACATACCCAAACACCAGCTGTAGTGAGGATAAATATGTTCTAGAATGGGCCAGCCTTTGGAAGCAAAGAATACACCACAGAACTGGAAAATATGAAGTGTACATGTTTTCTGGGTCAGACTAGCTAGTTTCGGCCAATTAGGCCTCATCAGTGACCCTCAAATATTTTCAAAATTCACTAATGGAATCAATGATCCCATTGGACAAGAAAATATAAACTACACTATGATGTAGGGCAGGGAGACTTTTTACGGCCGCCACACAATCCCAAACACCAGTTGTAGTGACGTTATATATGTTCTTGAAAGGGTAAGACCCTGTAAGTCAGTATCAGTACTATTATGTTAAACTAACTAAATCCCTTTGAAAGGGTCCCCTCCCAACAAGGCTTGAAAAAATAGACTGGGCTGCATGATACTTCCACCCAGAGCTGAAATTGACCACACATGAGTATTGGTAAACTGATTAGAAGGATAAAAAGTAGAAGTAAAACAAAGATCAGGAATCGATACAATTAACTTACTCCACCCATCAAAGACACCAAATGGAAAGAAACACAAACATGAAGCGACCAGACCATAATGGAAACCTAAACAAAGGAAGGTAATAAGGACAGTTACTTTCCCACAAAATGGCCAAATGGCCATCCAAAATATAAAGACACAAGTGATACACACAGTAAATAACAAACAGCAACATAAATAAACCGCCTCAGAAGAACCGCATTGGAACGGTCACTGGAAAGAATTCCACTGGGGGTTTAAATCGATTTTACATGGCCATAATCCTCGCTCTTACCTCTGTCGCGGTATACACTAATTTTGTTTAGTCCGTAAGGCCTGCCCATGCAAAGTGGTGCATGTCTTGGTTTCATTGGGCACCAGGGCTTGATATGTCATTTCATCTTAATCTCGAGTCCCACAGAATTGGAAGAAAATGACCTAAATAGTGTTGACAGGGTGGTGTTAAACCTAAATTCAAGCACAAAATATCCATTTGAAGATAAAAAATGAAGGACATGGTCAGGAATCGATTCAATGACATCACAACTCCCAACCAAGAAATAAAATGGAAAGAAATACAAACATAAAACTTTACAAGGGGCAATCCTAAAGGGCAGTTACTTTCCCGCAATATGGTCAAAGGGCTACCAAATAAAGATATGCGATAAAATAAACCACAACAGAAGAAACGTCTTGGAATGGTCAGTATAAAGTTTTTTTACTGGGGGCTTAAACTGATTTTACGGGACTACAATCCTCGCCCTTCGTCCTCTTGTAGTTTAGACAAATAATGTGTTCAGTCTGCATGAAGGTTGGAAGGCAATGATCAGAAATCGATACAATTACGCCACAACGCTCTAACAACATCTATATCAGTGCAACATCTCCGAGAACATAAACATCAAACACAAATAGAGACGAAACCACGATGAGAGCTCGACAGCATAAAATAACTGAAATGATGTAGCAAAAGTAAACCGACAGTCGGATTCTGATGGGGCGGCCCGACAACTATGAAAGGACCAAGGGCGAGGATAGTGGCCCGTGTAAAATCGATTTAAGCTGCACACCCCCCACCTCGACTATAATACATTTCACTGGGCGCTCCAAGGCGTTTCTTCTGTCGTGGTTTATTAATTCATTGTTAATATTTGTTATTTTGGACAGCCGTCTGGCCATTTTGTGGGAACGTATCTGTCATTTTGGCTTTCCACCTATGACTTTTGTATTCTAGTGATGTCAATTTATGTTCGTGGTTCTGTCTCTTTGATGTCTTGGGTGATGTGTGAGGTTATTGTACCGATTCCTCATCATTGTCTTCACTTCTATATTTAAAAATGCTGCAGCTGAGGATTTGTGGGCTGGAGAATTGTCATGTGACAAATGGAAATGCCGGAGGTCTGTTTTAGACGTGCCTTTCTCATTTTGCTGGCAATTATTTCAGACAAAGCTTCTTATAGAAGCTATCAGACACTCATCTACATGTACCTTTTTAAAAAAAGCAATTTGCTTGAGTGGCCCAGAATTCCTAAAGAAAATGACGTATAACATCTTCTTTTCTGTCAGTATTCATTTAGTTATAGATGGCCTTATGGCATGTTTCAGAGCCACTGTCCTGTTAACAGCTTTTCGCGTGGGCTTCTAAAATTTGACCCATGTCTCATCACCAGTTATGAATGTTCTGTGGCCGTCCTTTGCAAGCAAGGAATACACCACAGAACTGAAAAGAATGATGTTCAAAGTTTTCTTGGCGAGACAAGCTAGTTTCGGCAAATTTGGCCTCATCAGTGACTCTCAAATATTTTTTAAAAGTACACAATGAAACCACAAAACACGGACCAAAAAATATTAACTTAACTATGATGAAGTGCAGGGCGAGTATTTATGACCGCCACACACTCCCTTAACACAGGCTGTAGTAACGTTAAAATGTTCTATGAAAGGACTATCAAACACCTTTTTCTAATATTTTGGGTACTTCTTTAATAGTTGTTGTGCTATTTGCACCCTCGTACATTTCTGCTCATCACTAAACAAATGTGGCATCCAGAGAGCACTTAAGAATTTTCATCTGAATGAAGCGGGTACGTGCTAATTAAAAAGAGAATCGATCAGGAACTCATACAATCAGATCCCAAATTCTTCCCACAGTATCACTAGGGAAAGAAGTCGAAATATGGACGGACGAGAGCAAACAAAAAGGACAATAAGTTTACCGAGTCAGCAGCTGTTTCCCAAACAGGTGGTGACTCAGAATATCTAAACCTAACTAAAAAGGAGCAATATATATAAGTGGGTACATAATACCCATGTTGGTCATTTTAGAAGCCTCCGTGGTGTAGTGGTTACGCTACTCGCATTGTAAACCAGGGGTCACATTATCGATCCCAGGCTTTTCCAGACTTTCGGATGAGTCTTTAAACTGAGGTCCCGTCTCCGTATGACCTTCGCTGTTGGTGGGACGTAAAACTCAAAACACTCCAATGCAGTTCTTCTGTGCTTCTTTGTTATTGCTATAAAAGTCTTTGCATATATACATAGCTTATGTATTTTATTTGTGACAGCCGTTAGGCTATTTTGTGGGAAAGTAACTATCCTTTTGGCATACTGTTAGTGGCGTTTTCATTAAGTTGGAAAAGTTATATGTTTTTGTGTTTCTTTCCTTCTGGTGTCACGTTCTGTCACGTTAAATCAAAATGACACCGCAATCAGGCATTCTAGTAGTATAATAAAGGGGGTCGAATAACTGCATGCTATAATCGGTAGTGACCTATAATACGTTCTACTGACATATAATACATCTAGTGACCGTTTATAGACCAAACCTACTTTTCAGGTCCCTATTTTACAAGTATAAACAGTAACATGCAACCGTTCATACATGGGAAAACAACGAAACTGCAAGTTAAAAATAATTTTTAAAGCTAAAATAAACTATTTATTTGCAGATTTTCATACAGAAAGTAAAGCGCTGAGAAACTATTATTCGAGCGTCCGTGTTGTTTCCTACGTCTTTGTGGCACGGTGACGCCAGAAACTTTTCACTCGTTGACTTCACGTTATACTACTTGTGCGCGTCATGACACTGAATTTCGTTTAACATGCCACACTGTCTGCTCTTTTTTTTCTTAATTTGCTATATTATTGCAAAACCCATTGTTTTGAATTGCGGTATAAACTAAATATATGGATAGTATCTTTAATAATAAAATATAATCGGTTTGCCGCGACAATTTTATAGGGGCTCGCTAAAGCTCGCCACTATAAAATTGTCTAAGGCTCATCGATTATATTTTATTATTAAAGACACTAACGATGTATTTACTATAAGCCTCCCACCCTGTAAAAGGATTTTATTGACTATCCGAAGGCGGTTCTTCTGTTGTGGTTTATTATTGTTATAAGTCATTTTGCGTGTACGTATTGCTAACATCTTTTTACATCTTTGGACAGCCGTTTGGTCACTGTGCGGGAAAGAAACTAACGTTTTGGCTTTTAACTTGTGACGTTTTCGTTATGGCGAAGTTGTATTGTGTTGGTGATTCTTTCAATTTAGTGTCTTGAAGGGGAGGTGTGAGGTAATTGTATCGATCCCTGATCACTGCCTTCACTTCTTTTCAAGTAGATTAACACACATTATATAGTAATGAGTAGTCATCACTTTCGTATTTTTTTCATCACAAAAACAAGCCTATATAATTTTGACCCCCTCAAGCTACACTTTTAAATTTACAGGGGTAAAACATATTTTTCTTATTTCTGCTCTAAAATATAGACTATGGATACTCGTTACAACCGCGGTTCAAAATAGTACCCACAATCTATATTTTAATCTATATTTTGAGCAGAAATAAGAAAACATATCACAATTTTTCATCTTAAACTTTTCATTTGTTCGTCGATAAAGGTTACACTGTATTTGTATAGGCGTGTTTTCCTAAAGACATGTTTAAGTTTGTTTGATTTGAAGTTATGCGTCACTGTCAACATTATTTAAATCATATTTGAAACGCTGCTTCCAGCTTTGTTGGCCTTTTACTAGACATTAAGATGAACGACACCAAGCCCTGCCGCTCTTCGAAACCAATAGGATGCATATGCGTTGATGGCCCGTCTCGCCCCTCTTTATCTCGGCAGGTTGGTCAGTCCTCAGATTCTATGACGGTTCCAGCGTAAAGACTTACTGAGAATTAGAGAGAATTTAATTTTATGTAATGTTGTTTGGTGCCTGATGCTCTGTCTCTTGACAGGCCCATCGGAGTCTAACTGTTGGTTTTCGTTTGCTCCAGCATTTCAGTAGTTTATTGCTATCGAGTCCTCATCATTGTTTCATTCCTGTTGTTGTTTGATTTTTGTGTTATCGGAGATGTTGCGCTGACGAGTTAGGAGGCCTTCATGCGGACTGAAAAGATAATCTGTCTAAATCGCGACGGAAGTAAGGGCGTGAATTGCGGCCGCCTAACATCGATTTAAGCCCCACAGTGGAATTCATTTCACTGACCATTCGGCGGTTTTACTCCCGCGGTTTATTTTTGTTATGGCTTTTCTTTGAGTGTGTGTATCGCTTACAGGTTCCAACTGGCCATTTTGTGGGAAAGTGGCTGTCCTTTTGACTTTCCGCTATTGATGTTTCCATTAGGGTCTATTTATTTCATGTTTGTGTTTCTTTCACTTGTGTGTCTCTGATGGGAGCTGTGGGTTCTATTGTATCGATTCTGGATCATTGCCTTCACTTCTATTTTAACCTGTAAAGCGGATTACTGCTGCATGATGCTTCCACGCGGAGCTTAAACAGACCCGCACATGAGTGCTGGTAAACCGCTTAGAGGATCTAAGCCTGCCCAGTCAAAGCAATGCGAGTTGGACTGTCTGTGCTTATAAACCCTATTGGTTTCATTGGGCGGCAGGGCTTGTGATGTCATTTAATCTCAATGTCGGGTAAAAGTCCCACAAAATTGAAAGCAACGTCTCCAAAATGACTTTTACAGTGTTGACGGGGACGTTAAACATCAAATCAAACAAATAAAGCGGATTACCAATACTCATGTGCTGTCGTTTCAGCTTTGCATGCAGCCCAATTTATTTTTCCTAGCCCGAAGGGACGTGGCCCTTTTGTACAGGTAAATCCCATGATTGTTGAGTATGCATTGCCTCTGTTAAGGTTTTGGAACACCTCACGTTTTAACTTAATTCTATTGTATCAAATGTACATAAAAATTAATTGGTGTTTATTACAGGCTTGTTATTAGAATAAAACAGTTCAAGTATTATTATTAGCCGGCCTCAGTGGCTCAGTCGGATGCGCGTCTGACTGGTGATCAGGAGGTCGCGGGTTCGATTCCCGCCGGGGTCGGCAACATTCTTTCGTGGAGATTGATCATGAAATCTTTTCTACGGTCATTCTCTCCCTTCCGCTGATTCAAGAAGGGCAGTTGTCAGTTTCTGGCGAAAGAATGTGCACTGAACTGGTTAACCGCTTACGTATAAGCCTGCCCAGGAAAGTGTTGATAAGTAAACTGATCGGCTCAAAAATGACCTAAATAGTGTTGACTGGGCCGTAAAACTCCAATACAAACAAACATCAAGTATTATTACTGAACATTAATATAAAAAAATCTGTAGCTACTTACCTGCACACCGACAGATATTCTATTCACACCAGCATGTTTGAACTCTCTACAAACGAAAATATAAAACACGCAAAGTAGAGTTTCAATAATAATTTAATTTATATTTGTTCTAATCAAGTTTGACTGGGACACCATTATATACCGAAACTCGTACAACAATTTGTAGCTTAATTTGGCGGCGTTAGAAACTGAGCCATAATGGTTGGAAACCTATACATTTAATATACTGTAAGCACTCTTAGAACACCAGGTCAAGTAGACCCATTAACCATTAGCAAAACACAGTCGAACATAAACGTCATTGTTACAACCATTAGACCACAAAGGCCCTGGAAACATAGGGCCCTGACATAAATAAAGGCACAGCCCCGCGAGATCTATATACATAGTGAAATCCCTATATTAAGAATACTTACGGGAGTATTCAAAGTTGGACGTTAAGACCACTTTTAAACAAGCCCAAAGATTGTCTCTTACCATGGGTCACTGGGTGTATAAAACCCAAAGAATTTGTAAATGACATATGCTATGAACCCTTTTTAAAGCAGAATTTTAGGTACCCTTAATAGCGGAATTTCACTGTATATCTATATTGCCACAAGCTGAAAATACCTTTTTTAGGCTTGGTTTAGAAAGAGAATTTACTGCGGCTGTTGTTCCTTTGCGTGTGCTTGTATGTTAATTGAATATATATTGTTGGTGCGTATACTGGATTGCTGTTTTTGTGCATGCCTCATGTTACTTTGTTTCTTTTTTATTTGGATCGATTGAGTTGGTCGTGGTCGTGGTCGTTGACTGTGACACATCTTTAATGACGTTTTAATATTGCCAAACAAATGGAAAATAGTATCCTGTTTAAAAACTAACGAACCAACCTAAAATTGACTTGACAATTTTTATTTGCAATATTTACATTGTTAAAGGGCAAATGAAATAACTTACAACAGCCTTTCAGTCTCAAGTCTGGTCGGGTTGGCCTCTAGCGTGATCTCTGATCCTGGTTTGACAGTCACCAGGCGCTTTATTGAGTCAATTATCCTGTTGATAGTGGATGGCAGAGCCAGGCTTGGTGTTCCTATAATTTAGACATAAGATGATGGCAGTTATAATGAGCTAATTGCATAGCAAAATATAAAAAAAGCTCTAGATCAAGAGAAGTAACACGAAGAATTAATCAAGTGCACCGCATGCAGGTGCCAACGCTCGGCTGCAGCCCCTTTTCATAATGAAATACTAGTCCGAGTTTCAAGTAAATATGTTCAGTAATGACAGAGATATTAAAAAATGTCCAAGTGTATGCACGACGACGACGCAGACAAAATGTCCAAGTTTTTGCATGACGACGACACCAGAACTATGACAATACCTCGTCGTTTTCTTCGAAAACAGCCGAGCTAATGATTATTATTCACATTTCTTGTCAGAAAAATATGTTGTGAGATTACCTTTTCTCTGAAAACATAAGTTAACATTTGTTATAAAAGTATGCAACAGGATTTGAGAGTGCGCTGACAGCTTTCAGTTATCATGACCGCGGTATACACTAATTTCGTTTAGTCCGCATGAAGGCTTCCTAACTCATCAGTGTAACATCTCCAAGAACATACAAATAAAAACAACTACAGAGATGAAACAAGGTTGAGGACTCGATGACAAGAAGTACCTATCGTATTGGAGTTTAACGGCCCAGTCAACACTATTTTGGCCATTTTTGAGCCGGTCAGTTTACCTATCCACACTTTTCCTGTGCAGACATAAACGTAAGCGGTTAACAAGTACAGTGCACACTCTTTCGCTAGAAACTGAGAACTGCCCTTCTTGAACCAGCGGAAGGGTCACAGGAGCCAAAAATATTTTTTTTTTCACTGAAAACTTAAAAAATCTTCTTATCTGAAACCACAAGGCCAAGGTCTTTGATATTTGGTATGAAGCTTCATCGAGTTGACCCCTACCAAGATTTAGACTCAACTGAGCACAATTCTGAACACAATATGGCAGAGATATGAAGGGAAGATTGGTTTTGAATACCTACAATTGGCAAATTATTTCGAAGATGATGATTTAAATATCGATTACTGGCATTTGTATGGAAAGATTTGAAATGAATGGTAAGAAAGTCGATTTCAATATCGAAGACTGGCATTTGCCAACCATTGATATTCAAACCAACCCCGAAGAAATAAATGAGCTGCATGATGCTTCCACGCAAAGCTGAAACCGACCCGCACACGAGTACTGGTAAAGTAGAAGTGGAGGCAATGCATAACCGCTTCATGGATCATAGCCTGTCCAGGCAATGCGGTGCGAGTCGGACCGTTCATGGCTATAAACCTTATTGGTTTCATTGAATGGTAGGGTTGAGATGTCATTTCAACTCAATGTCGGGTAAAAGTCCCACACAGTTGGAAGCAACGTCTCCAAAATGAGCTTAACAGTGTTGACGGGGACGTTAAACTTCAAATCAAACAAACAAAATCAAACCAACCCCACCCAATGCAGTCGATTTGGAAAAAGTAGCCACAAAGTAGAAGTAAAACAAAGATCAGGAATCGATACAATTAACTTACTCCACCCATCAAAGACACCAAAGGGAAAGAAACACAAACATGGAGCGACCAGATCATAATGGAAACCTAAACAAAGGATGGCCATAAGGACAGTTACATTCCCGTAAAATGGCCAAAAGGCCATCCAAAATAAAAAGACACAAGTGATACACACAGTGAGTAGTAACAAACAACAACATAAATAAACTGCCACAGAAGTACCGCCTTGGAACGGTCAGTCGAAAGAATTCCACTTCGGGTGGGGGGGGGGGGGGGGTGGGGGGGGCTTAAATCGATTTTAAGTGGCCATAACCCTCGCCCTTACAAACTCTGGTGTGCAAAGGGTTTCATCTGAGAGAACAGTGCTTACTGGTAGACAAAGGACGCTCACTAGCTCCCACTGATGTGCAGGCTGATTAGGGCTAATCGTTGACTGCATATGTCCGACGTTAATTTTTGTCACGGTCTGGCTCATTTATCTTAAATTAAAACCACAATTCAATTTCGGTAAAGTTGATGTCGCACCTGCTCCCCACCTGCCCAACACAAAAAAAAATAAAAGTTTATGAAAGGCAGAAGAAATGAATATAGGGCTTTGAGAAGAATCGATAGCCTATATATGTGAGGTAAAAAACTGACTAAGTTCACAATGTGGAAAAAGTGATAAAAATTGATCCCAAGATAAAGTAGAAGTAAAACAAAGATCAGGAATTGATACAATTAACTTACTCCACCCATAAAAGACACCAAAGGGAAAGAAATACAAACATTAAGCGACCAGACCATAATGGAAACCTAAACAAAGGAAGGCCATAAGGACAGTTACTTTCCCACAAAATGGTCATATGGCCATCCAAAGTCCAAACCACCTGCACATCCTCATACCATAGCAAAAACACACACAGAGTTTCAAAATGATCAATATAAAACTGTAAGAGGCATTGCGATGACAAAAGGTACCTATCATATATCAACTGAAGCTTGACAAGTGGTACCTATCGTATAACAACTGAAGCTAAAAAATGGCTAAGTTCACAATGTTCAAAAAGTGAAAAACAAATATTCTGAGAATTATGTCCAAACCACATGCGCATCCTCATATCATGGCAAAAACACACACAAAGTTTCCAAATAATCGGTATGAAACTGTATGAGGAGTTGCGATGACAAGAGGTACCTATCGTATATCTAATGCAGCTAAAAAATGGCTAAGTTCATAATGTGCAAAAAGTGAAAAAAACATACTCTGAGAATTATGTTGAAACCACATGCACATCCTCATACCATGATCGGTATAAAACTGCAAGAGGAGTTGCGATGACAATATGGTACCTATCATATATCAATTGAAGGTTAAAAATGACTAAGTTCACAATGAGAAAAAAGTGACAAAAAATGATCCGACGATAAAGTCCAAACAACATGCGCATCCTCATACCATGGCAAAACCACAAGCAAAGTTACAAAATGATCGGTATAAAACTGCAAGAGGGGTTGCGATGAAAAGAGGTACCTATCATATATCAATTGAAGGTTAAAAATGACTAAGTTCACAATGTAGAAAAAGTGACAAAAATTTTTCCGAAGATAAAGTCCAAACCACATGCGCATCCTCATACCATGGCAAAAACACACATAAAATTTTCAAAACATCGGTATGAAACTGTAGGAGGAGTTGCGATGACAAGATGTACCTATCGTATATCAAATGAAGCTTAAAAATGGCTAAGTTCATAATGTGCAAAAGGTGAGAAAAAAAATTATCTGAGAATTATGTCGAAACCACATGCACATCCTCATACCATGGCGAAAGCACACGCAAAGTTTCAAAATGATCGGTATAAAACTGCTAGAGGAGTTGCGATGACAAGAGGTACCTATGATATATCAATTGAAGGTTAAAAATGACTAAGTTCACAATGTGGAAAAAGTTACAAAAAATTTTCCGAAGATAAAGTCCAAACCACATGCGCATCGTCATTACCATTGCAAAAACACACACAAAGTTTCAAAATAATCGGTAAGAAACTGTAGGAGGAGTTGCGATGACAAGAGGTACCTATCGTATATCAAATGAAGCTTAAAAATGGCTAAGTTCATAATGTGCAAAAAGTGAAAAAAACATATTCTGAGAATTATGTCGAAACCACATGCACATCCTAAAACCATGGCAAAAGCACACGCAAAGTTTCAAAATGATCGGTATAAAACTGCAAGAGGAGTTGCGATGACAAGATGGTACCTATCATATATCAATTGAAGGTTAAAAATGACTAAGTTCACAATGTGGAAAAAGTGACAAAAAATGATCCGACGATAAAGTCCAAACCACATGCCCATCCGCATACCATGGCAAAAACACACGCAAAGTTTCAAAATAAACGGTATGAAACTGTAGGATATTTGCGATGACAAGACACCCAGTGTAAAATGTTGACGGAAAGACGGACGGACAGACAACCGGACACACGGACAACCGGACGGACGGAGAGACGGACGGAAACTTGCACGACTATGTCTTCCTGCTAAAGCAGGTGCGACAAAAAATTACTAAGTTCACAATAAGGAAAATGTGATAAAAATTAATCCGAAGATAAAGTCCAAACGACATGCACATCCTCATACCATAGCAAAAACACACACAGAGTTTCAATATGATCGGTATGAAACTGTAGGAGGAGTTGCGATGACAAGAGGTATCTATCATATATGAACTGAAGCTTTAAAATGGCTATAAAGTTCACAATGTGCAAAAAGTAAAAAAAATCTGAGAATTATATCTAAACCACATGCACAACCTCATACCATGGCGAAAGGACACGCAAAGTTTCAAATGATCGGTATAAAACCGCAAGAGGAGTTGCAATGACAAGAGGTACCTATCATATACCTATTGAAGGTTAAAAATGACTAAGTTCACAATGTGGAAAAAGTAAAAAAATGTATTCAAAGATAAAGTCCAAACCACATGCGCATCTTCATACCATGACAAAAACACACGGAAAGTTTCAAAATAATCGGTATGAAACTGTAGGAGGAGTTGCAATGACGACACCCAGTTTAAAATCTTGACGGAAAGACGGACGGACGGACAACCGGACGGACGGGCGGACGGACGTTCTCACAAATGGATACTTATGTGGCTATTTTGAGCAAGATTGATACTTAGGTGGCTAATTTTAACCACATAACAGACCTTTTATGTGTCTAACGGAATAAATCGCACTTTCTCTCATTGACTTACATTGATTCTGTCCAAGTTCATAGCCACCTATCTATCCATTTGTGTGTACGGACAGACGGGCGGAAACTTACACGCCTATGTCTTCCTGCTAAAGCAGGGGCGACAACAAAGGAGTAAGCCAGTACTAAGCAATAGGCATGTAAAAGATAAATGCTTAAAGCGATGTCAAATTACTTAAAGTTTGACTTGGTTAATAACACATTTCCCTTACGAAAAATCATAACGTATGTGCTAGTCAAGTCTGACATATACGGATGTGTCTACTGTTTGATTCTTGCACACCGGAAAAGGAAATCCGTGGTATTAGCCTGGGATGGAAATTCTGTTCTTACCTTGGTGTTCATATGTACATAACGAAAAATAAGACGTTAAATAAAGTAAAATGAAAATTTTCGGTGGTGTTGTGCAGGAAAAATATCTAATACGGGGATTTAGTGTGGACGGGCGTTTCCAACCTTCGGCATAGTCTCGGTTCTGCTCAACACAGTCATCCCTATCGTTAGAAACGCCCATCTATAAAAGAATCGCATATCAGATTCTTATAATCTACATAATGGAGACTAAGCTAAACAAAAAGATATCTTAGAACATGCACAAAGCAAGAATGCAAGGTTCTATTTATCATATGTCACTTAAAACGCATTTTGTTCAAGATAGTTTAAAAGAAATCAATATTCCGCCATAAGTAAGCGCGACGTCATAAAGGACGTCGTACATGTAACGTTACGGGGCGTATCTAACTAATTTGCATAATTAATCCACTAGTGCATTATCGAATTTAATAATGGCGTTATTCATTCTCAGACCCGACGTCATATGATATAGCTGGTGCAGTTTGACATGATGCAAATAGGTCGGTTTTCGTAAGCTTCTCGGCATCTCGTGAATCGCGACCCATTAACTGGGCTCTATGTATTGAGTAACAATATCGACCTCTTTGAAAAACGGCGACGATAAACATATATATATATTCAGTGGGTGTGAAATTAAGGTAATAGAGATCGTCAGTCTCATGACAAATTGCACTAGCTATAAATAAGTGATGTTCCTTGATCCAGAGTTTTCAAATACAGACAGAATAAGATTTATTATTACTTTGACAGTCGGAAAGTAAATCAGCCTGGACGAGGATTTAGTCCACGTAAAATCGATTTAAACGCCCAGTGGATTTCGTTACACTGACCGTTCTAAGGTGGTTCTTCTGTCGCGGTTTGTTTTTGTTGTGGTTTGTCTTAGAGTGTTTGTATCGCTTATAATATTTTGTTTTGGATAGCCAATTGGCCATTTGGTGGGAAAGTAACTGTCCTTTTGGCTTTCCGCTATTGAAGTCTCCATTAGGGTCTGTTGTTTCATGATTTTGTTTCTTTCCCTTTGGTGTCTCTGATAGGAGCGCTATGTTAATTGTATCGATTCATGATCAATGCCTTCACTTCTATTTCACTGAGCACATGATCGAAGACCGAAGACCCTTTTTTCATTTGCAGCAGCACACTCTATAAGCTAACTTTTACTGCAAATACTGGAATTATTCAATGCATCCATCACACAAGCATGTCAGTGAAAAACCTACCTCCCCCAAAGAAAATAGAACTGATCTGTGTCACACCACTGAGCTTAATTAGTGTCTCTGCCTCTCTACACAGACAATTACACATCCTGTTGTGGTCAACAGAGCGACTAAAATACACAAATTAAATGGCATAAAAGTCTGATTTCTACATTAAATATGTTCTATAAAAGGGTTATCCTTTGGAAGCAAGGAATGCACCACAGAACTGAAAATATGGACTGTCTGGCTGAAGACGATTTAGACTGACTTACATACTGACGTTTTTGGAAAGATGACACAAGGCGGTTGACCAGTCTTCTGACAACATGTATATGGCGGCCCCTCCTAAATCTTTATTAGTTTCCTGCTAAACACAATAAACCCTTCCTTTACAAACAAAGATGACCCAGATCAAATAGTTCTGAAAAAGCCAGCTCATCAGGACAATCAGTTTGTGAATTTGAAGAAATAAATAACATCAAGCACCTTATTGCTTGAAAGTCAGAAACAGGTGTGGCTATATATTGATGCAGCAAGGTAAGGGTTAAAATATTAAAGGTAGGGCTGGCTAATCGGAGCTGAAAAGACAATCGATTATCAGTCCTGCCATTGCGATCGATAATCGATTAGTAATCGCTAAGGCTTTTGTCATTATTTTACCTGTCTGGCTTTCTGTCTGAGCATGACTCTTACCATATGTTGCACTTTACCATATGTATATTTGAACAGACAGGCCTGAGCAAACAGTGTAGACCCAGATGAGACGCCGCATTATGCGGCGTCTCATCAGGGTCTGCACTATTTGCCACTCATCCAGCTATTTTAGGCATAACTTTGGGTAGTAAATTGTACCTATCAAGTAATCGATTAAAAGTATATCAGAAATGATAATCATTTTTGTGGAATTTATCGATCGATTAATCGATTATACGATTAATCGTGACAGCCTTAATTAAAGGACCCGAAGCTTCGTGACCTGGGTTCAACCGGAAGTGAACCTGAAGCTTCGTGTCCTGGGTTGAAACCATAACACAAAACAGATCTACAGGTATGAATGACGCCATAGCAAGATACAGGCAATAGAAATATAACATAATGAATTACACAATACAACCATCTCGAGAATTGAAAACAAAAAAAAACGTCTTCGCTTACAAAAAATACAAAACGATATCCACAACAATACCATAAAATCAACTAGCAAATAAACAAAACTCCATGCTGAATAATTACTGTAACTGTTGTGTGAATTTTGGTGCGGTTTGAGGATTACCCTCTTGCCAGTAGATGTTTCGCCCTCCGTCCCTTTTGTTCTGTCTTTTCCTTTGTAATTTGGGCCCAATCAATACGAAGCTTTTTGGGGCTTACGGTTTATCACATGGGTTGCAGCTAATGCTCTGGAAAGCCTGTGGATAAGCACATCTCACCAGAGCATTATGTACACATAGCAGAAACCTTTAAGTAGATCCATTCAAGGAAACATACGTCTTGCTCTATTACTTGTCCGTTCTGGTCAAGCTGAGGCTTTTCTGATAGAAATGTGCTAAGTGCCTTTTTCTCTTGACCTGGCTCAATTTGTCTTGCATACCGGGTATAGAGGATCTTACACGAGTGGTCATTTCATATGAAATTTATGAAACGAGCCTCCGGCGAGTTTCATAAATTTCATATGAAATGATCGCGAGTGTAAGATTCTGTTTATCATATGACCACTTTAAATTGGATTTCATCGCCTTTAAATTTGACATATTTCCCACAAAAATGCATTGTTGACATGGGCGTCTTCATGACGTTACTTAATCCCACCAAAGTGTTATTACACGTGTGGTCATACGATTTTTATTACACGACGTTATCCACTGCTTATCAACGACGTCGTATGATAAAAGGAAAAACGTCCAATAAAAGGGCAATCCTTTGAAAGCAAGAACTACAACATAGAACAGAAAACCGTACTGTGTATCAGATTTGTTTCTGGGTCAGACTATTTAGTTTCGGCCAATTAGACCATATCAGTGACCCTTAAATATTTTCAAATTTCCGCAAGGGACTAGAAAATATAACCCACACTATTAAGAAGGCCGGGGAGACTTTTTATGGCCGCCACACATTCCCTTAATCCTGACCTTAAACCTTGGATAAAAAGTCTTCTCCTACACACGTTGTGCTAACCAGGAAAATGATACATATCGAGTATTTTCATGTGTTTGATGTGTTCTGGTTGAATATGATGTCACGTAAGCCGTTGTTCAGTTTTTTACGTTACTGAACAAAGTGACGTCAAAAATGCGGCATTATTGTCATCAAAATATGACGGACATCGATAACTGAAATGGCTACATTGTTAAAAAATCACTCTCACTGAGAAATGAAAGGTGTTCAAGAAAAAGAATCTGACATTGACGTGAGGGATAGATAGAAAAATTGACAATCCTCTTGATGCAGGACAATAACCCTCGTCACGAATTTTCTATCTACCCCTCACACCCATGTAATGTTATTATAATCTAGGCATGTTAGTTGTCCTTTCTGGTCAAGCTGAGACTTTTCTGATCGATATGTGCTAAGTGCTGGTTCAAGTTATCTCACCTGATATACTTGTTGAAGTTACAATATGAACATCTTCTTGCACAGTACGGCCACTGGAAGTAAACAGTAAAATTGTAATATTAAGGCCATCTTTAGAGCCCCGAAGGTGGTCTCTCAAAAGAGGCTAGTGGATATAAAAAAGAAAAACTAAAGCTCTTAAATGTGTTTAAAAGAAGCATTAGCCTTACATGTAGCTTTTGGTGGCCTTAACAGTGAAATGTCTCTATATGGAATATATAACTCCAGCAGGTGTCGTATAAAATATAGCCAGGCTATTTTACTCTGATACACATGGCTACATCTGTGTCAAGAGAGACAACTGTGAGGTGATTGTTTTCTTTTGCTTTCCTGCAAAACGCCCCCCACCCCCCCACACCCCCCTGAGACAGGGGTCTATACAGAAAGACTAGAATGTGCGTCTAGGGCGAAATTATCTCCCAAAAGAGTAGAACCACAATTTGATGAGGGGGGACAAAAATCTGAATGAGTTGCCTTCCCCGAATGCGTATCCTCTCTCTCTCTCTCTCTCTCTCTCTCTCTCTCTCTCTGTCTCTCCGTCTCTCTCTCTTGGTTCTTGCACTGAAATGATACAGTTTGTTCTTGACTGGCCACTGTCTGTAGCTCTGTTGGATACGCGTCAGAAGGGTATCAGGAGATAGCGGGTTTGATACCTGCCGGGTTGGCAACATTCGTTCATGAAAATTGATCATGAAATCTTTTTCGTATGGTTATTCTATCTCTTCCGCTAGTTCAAGGAGGGTAGTTGTCAGTTTCTTGTAAAAGAATGTGCACAGGGAACCGCTTACATATGAGCGTGTCAATGGAAATTGTGAATATGTAAACAACAAGACCCGTGTGACCCAAATTGTGTTGATAGAGCTGTAATAACTCCAAAACAAACAAACAAAATAAACATTTGTTCTTGTATAATTTCTAATTTTGTTGGTTTTAAATTGAATAAGGTCAGTAGAATGCCATTCAAGTCATCATCTCTCATCCAAATATGCCAAAAGGACTAGATTATAAACACAAATATGTGTAATACATACATGAACATATAGAACCGCTTTGTTTCTGTAAGCTTTGATCATATCATCTTCTGTAGTAGCATGACAACTGGATTTGGTAAATCTCTTAAGCCCAGAGGACGCTGCCTGTCTAAACCACACATCTGGGACCAATGGTCTTAAGAACATGGTAACTACCACATACTGCCTTCAGCTCTAAATCAATGGACAGATCGCACTGGTAGATTGGCTGTCCTCTTAGAAGGCTGGAAAAATGATCCTGAAACTGGCCATAGAGGATCTTACATGAGTGTTAATGTATTACTGAATTTATTAAACGAGTTGAGGAAAAGGGATAAAATGCCAGGCTTTGCAGAGCTTTTTATCCTTTTGTCCTAAACGAGTTTAATAAATTCAATAACACATGTGCATAAATGCAAGGTTACGTTTATCATATTACATTTAAAACTAGTTTTATTCACGACTGTTTTATAAAACTATCAATATTCCCCATAGCTTTACATAGCTTTATTGCATTCTCAGACGCGACAACATATAATAAATATGTTCTATAAAAGGGTAATCCTTTGGAAGCAAGGAATGCACCACAGAACAGGTACATGTGAAGTGTACATGTTTTCTGGGCCAGACTAGCTAGTGTCGGCCAATTAGGCCTCATCAGTGGCCCTCAAATATATTTAAAAAATCCACAGAGGAATTTAAGTTGATCTTCACGTTCCTGTTCGTAAGTACATGGTGCAGACCATGATCAGATGTCGTAGAATGTTCATTGATTTCGGAGAATGTATGTTCTTTCAAGGAAAGTAATCATTTGTTTCCCGTGGCAATTGGAGTCAACATATGAAATTTATCTAAGTTTGAAAGTAATGAATTAGTCCGAAACTGATTTCCCTTACATGTTATCTCCGATAGGTGCCGTTGACCAGTCCGATAGGTGGCCTTTAAGGAAGTCCACGAGATCTTTGCAAAGTTGATGATGTGTAAAGTAGAAGTAAAACAAAGATCAGGAATCGATACAATTAACTTACTCCACCCATAAAAGACACCAAAGGGAAAGAAATACAAACATTAAGCGACCAGATCATAATTGGAACCTAAACAAAGGAAGGCCATTAGGACAGTTACTTTCCCACAAAATGGCCATATGGCCATCCAAAATTAAAAAACACAAGTGAGTAACAAACAACAACATAAATAAATCGCCACAGAAGAGCCGCCTTGGAACGGTCAGTGGAAGATTTCCACTGGGGGGCTTAAATCGATTTTACTTGGCCACAATCCTCGCCCTTACTTCCGTCGCGATTTAGACAAATAATTTGTTCAGTCCGCATGAAGGCCTCCTAACTCATCAGTGCAACATCTCCGTGAACACAGAAATCAAAGAACCACAGAGGTAAGACAACGGTGAGGACTCGACAGCAAGAAACCACTGAAATGCTGGAGCAAAAGAAAACCAACAGTTAGACTCCGATGAGCCCGACCAGAGACAGAGCATCAGGCACCAACCAACATTATCGCTCTAATTCTCAATAAGCCTTTACGTTGGAGCCGTCATAGAATCTGATGCCTGACCCACCGGCGTGCAATTAAAGAGGAAAGCAAAGTTGCCAACCGTGATTGGGTTAACTACCATGCATGCAGTCTGTCGTATAATATCCATGTTGTACCCAATCTTTTTATATCGAACGCATGCGCACTCATGAGCACTCTTTAAAATGGAGATAGCAGTCTTCGTTTTTGATTGGCTGTTCGTGGATTTGCCTAACTTTGACCCTTGTCATAGGCATAGTACAGGAAAATGGAACAGCAACCAAGGTAGCCAAAGCTAACCAATTGCTCCAGGTGATATCGGCTATCGTTATACTTCGTATTGACAGCACATCACATTTTGCTTATACCTAAATGAGGCTAACACACGTTGGCGTATGAGCTGCAGCAGTTCTATCAGCAGATCTATAAGGCCAGTCGGCAGGGAACTCTTCAATAAAAAGAAACAAAGAACGGTTATCTTTCCTGCCATTTTTTTCTCATTTGATGGAGGTGAAAGCTTTGGTTTTATCCCTAAAATTTGATCATTTTTAAACAGTTTTAAAAGCAAAATGTGTTTGATTGTTTTATTGACAATCATCAGAAATAAAAGGAACTATACGGAACAATAATATAGAGTAAGTCTTTGTCAGAGATTTGAGACGGATTTAAAATATTTCTTGTGCACATTTGGTAAGGTCATATGTTAGAATACATTTGTTTACACCTCCAAAAATGGCGGACCTCAGCGGAAGTGACGTCTTGCCGATTGTCCCTATGCACACTAAAGCGCAACTTTCCTGTTTTTTTTTTCCTCAGATACAAAGAAGCGAAATACATTTACAAGATCTAAACCTTATGTGAGGCTCGTGATAAATAGAACGTTTTAGACATCACGTGATCATGTTCACGATTTCTTCCTATACAAATCGTGATCAATTATAATGAGTAAGATTTAAATATGAGACATTTACAAAGATGATACAAACGGCATAAATATAAACGCAAATGTTTTATTCGACGATTAATTGACAGAAAAAAAATTGAACGTCAAACTCTAGTAACACTTGGCTGAGCGAAGAAAGACCAATCATTGTGCTAAAAGATATATCTTGCCACATGTATAACTTGTTAAAATGACGTTGGTGAAATACACATTTATATCGCCAACAAGCCGTCCCTACTGTCTATCTGTCAGTCCGCTCCTACTTCTAATAATGTCTAGTATCATATAGACTGTCAAGGCGTGACATCAGCTATGTACAGTATTTATAATAGGTCACTGAGTTCCAGCATGGCATGGGGGTGTATGAAACCTGGTACCTTACTTTTCAACATCTCTGTTCGACACGACAGCTTCTATAGATACTTATAACCGTTTGAGACTCTATCAACCCTGTCTGAATCTGATAGTCCGATACCAGACTATATTGGCCCTTCCACTCTTCTTCGCCCATTGTATAGCAGCCAAAAGAAGCAAGACCAAAGACTAAAAAGGCAGTCCTAGACCACCCCCTTACAATATTGATAATGAACTGTCAGTCAGTCAAGAACAAAAGGGCTGAACTTCATACTATCATTGACTCAGCGAAACCACACAACATTTTGGGTAATGAGTTTTGGTTATCCCAAAAAAATAAAAACTCTGATTTTGTTTTTCAGAATCGTTTGAGGCCATCCCGTAAGACAGATTTTGGGATGCACACGGAGGAGTCATCGAATTCGTAGATTTCAAAAGAGACATGTTCTGTACAGAAACATCGAGTCGGACACCGACTATGAATTAGTTTGTTGTAAATTGACCATTCTTGGATGTAGGACCTTGTACCTTGTTTCATTTTATAGGACACTAAACCAGATTGACCCAGAATATCTTGCGGCATTCAATTCATCCTTGTCAAGGATAATGTGAAATGGAAATGCTCATATTTGAGTCCGTGGAGACTTCAACAGTGGATATATTGAATGGCATAATATGCAGGTTTTTTGTTTTGTTTGATTTGATGTTTAACGTCCCCGTCAACAATATAAAGGTCATTTTGGAGACGTTGCTTCCAAATTTGTGGGAATTTTACCCGACGTTGTGATGAAATGACATCTCAAGTCCTGTCGCCCAATGAAACCAATAGGGTTTATAAGCATGGACGGTCCGACTCGCACCGCTTTACCTGGGCAGGCTTAGATCCTCTAAGCGGTTTACCAGTACTCGTGTGCGGGTCGGATTTAGTCCAAATGGGCGGGCGCTGACAACATGCAGGTACCCCATGGAGTGCCAAAAAGGCAAACACAGGAACAACTTTTGGAAATTATGAAAAAAACTGCCTAGCCCATGTAGAAAAGATAGCAACCGTCAAGAAAAGACCCTTGATCTTTTATTTACATCTTCTCCATCCCCAGTTAGTTGAGCTAAGGGGATGCCCCTTATCGGCCATAGTCCATATTGAATATGATATAAAAGCTAAACGAATCCGACAAGCCCCGCGCAAAATATATCTATATAAGAGTGCGGATATGGATGGTCTCCGAGACCACGTGGCGCATTTTAGAAATATAGAGATTCGTTCCTTTCCTCTGACCTCCCTCACATGCCAGTAAATGACTTGTGGATTAGTTTTATGTCCGAACTAACGATGGCATTGGTAAGGTTTATTCAAACAAAGATGACCAAGGCTAAAAACCATGTACCTTGAATCGATAACTCGATTAAACACTTAATAAGACGTGACAGAATGCACTTCTCGCAATCCTGACGTTAAACACCATTACAAAAGGTTCAGAGCACACGTACAAAAGGTAATAAGGGATGCATATATTGGAAGCATGTTTCCAGCATCTTACCTTTGAAGAAGACAATAAAGATCCCAACGGTCCCAAGAAGAGTGGTAAAGTTCAGTTTTGGTCATTTATAAGGTCCATTTAAAGGAAGCATTTTGGATCACCTCAGTAAGGGAAAACTGGAAATCTGAAAACTGACGCGCACGATAAGGCAAACTTATGTAATAAACAGTTTCAGTCTGCATATACTCGTGAAACTGATGGTGAGCTTACATCCAAAGGTAATAGCCCGCTTCCCTCTACAGGAGACACTACAATTGACCCCAAGTGGGTCGCTAAACTGTTGGATAAGCTAACTAGAAATGTGTCAATACAACACAAATGCCCACGCCCAGGGGCCTACCTCACACCACCCCTTCCCCCACAAAAAAAACTCATATTGCAATAACAGCTGTCATTGGACAGCATAACTCGCCTGCAAGTGTCCTTAGGTCATTGGCATAGATTGGTGTATTGCTGATTAAACCTTCGAAAAATAAATCATTACCAAATAGGAACCCAATCCATCAAATGGTTTGAAAAATATGAGCACTTACAAATCTTAACATTAAACATTTCTAAGTCTGTAACCTTGACCTTAAGGTCATGGGGCAGGGGCGGGGTTATGGCTGAATGAAACTGTTAAATATGAGCACTTACAAATCTTAACATTAAACATTTCTAAGTCTGTAACCTTGACCTTAAGGTCATGGAGCAGGGGCGGGGTTATGGCTAAATGAAACTGATGACCTGTATCTATCACCATTGCAAATATGAAGCAAATCCATCAAATGGTTCAGAAAATTAATATGAAAAGTCAAAAGACATAATATAAAAAGATTCTATGTCTGTGGCCTTGACCTTGAGGTCAGGCGTGGGGGGTGTATGGCTCAATGAAACTTTGGACCTGCAACTATTGTCATACCAAACATGAAGCAAATCCATTGTAAATGTGGAAAATATAAACTATTAACACACTTAAATTTGAAAATTTCTATGTCTGTGACCTTAACCTTGAAACCATAGGCATGGGTGGGGGTATTACTGAATAAAACTTTGGACCTGTATCTATCATCAAACCAAATGAATCATAAATGTTCAAGTTCAACGTGGTACAAATACCTTAACCTGAGTCTTAAACATTAAATTTTTTCTAAGTCTGTGACCTTGCCCTTGTGGCCATGGGTATGGGTGGGTGTATTGCTGAATAAACCTTTCGACTTTTATGTATCATCATACCGAACATGAACCAAATTCATTACACGGTTTGGAAAATATGAACTCAAGTTCTACCTGGTACAAATACCTTAACCTGGGTCTTAAACATTAAAAATTTCTAAGTCCATGACCTTGACCTTGAGGCCATGGGTATGGATAAGGGTATTGCTGAATAAAAGATTAGGCCTATATCTATCATCATACTAAATATGAACCAAATCCATCGTATGGGTTTGAAAATATGAGTTCAAGTTCTACCTGGTACAAACTAGAGCTGTCAGAGGATCTGACTATAGCCCCGCTTCAGCGCTGTCAGAGAAGAAAGTTATTTAAGCTGCAGAGAAAACATTTATGAACAAGAAATAACTGTTGAAAATTTTACATTATCTGGAAAAACTCTAAGAGTTGTGAGCCCTTGTCCCTCATTTCAATGAGCATGATACATTACCAGAATGTCCATGTTTATACTAAATTTCATCTTCCATTTTTCAATGTTCAAAGGGTAATAACTCCTAAAGTAGGCAAATCAGAGTCAGGGTTCCTGCGCTCTGCACATTGTCTCATGGTGCTTTACACTTGTGTTAAGTGTCATGAAAATATCTCAAATGGTTTGTGAGTTATGGAGCCGACACAGTCAAAATTGCCTTTTTAAATGTTCAAAGGGCAATAACTCCTAAAGTAGGCAAACCAGAGTTATGGTTCCTGCACTCTGCACATCATCTCAAGGTGCTTTTCATTTATTTGAAGTTTCATGAAAATATCAGAAACGGTTATGGAGCGGACATAGTTAAAATTGCCATTTTTTAATATTCAAAAGCCTATAACTGAAAAAGTAGACAATCCAGAGTTTGGGTTCCTGCGCTCTGCACACGTAATATGGTGCTTTACATTTGTGTGAAGTTTCATAAAATTATCTCAAACGGTTTTTGAGTTATCGAGCAAAGACGGCTAAAATTGATATTTTTCAATATTCAAAGGGAAATAACTCAAAAATTAGGCAATCCAGAGTTATGGTTCCTGCACTCTGCACACCATCTCATGGTGTTTAATGTTTGTGTGAAGTTTCATGAAAATATGTGAATGGGTTTTAAAGTTATGGAGCGGACACGAAAATTGTTAACAGACACAGACAGACACACAGACAGACACACAGAAAATACGAAAACCAGAGTTATGGTTCTTGCGCTCTGCACATTGTCTCATAGTGCTTAACATTTGTGTGAAGTTTCATGAAATTATCTCAAACGGTTTTCGAGTTATGAAGCGGACACTGTTAAAATTGCCATTTTTCAATGTTCAAAGGGCAATAACTCCAAAAATAAGCAATGCAGAGTTATGGTTCCTGCGCTCTGCACATCGTCTCATAGTGCTTAACATTTGTGTGAAGTTTCCTAAAAATATCTCAAACGGTTTTCGAGTTATGAAGCGGACACAATTAAAATTGCCATTTTTCAATGTTCAAAGGGCAATAACTCCAAAAGTAGGCAATCCACAGTTATAATTCCTTCGCTCTGCACATTGTCTTATGGTGTTTAACATTTGTGTGAAGTTTCATGAAAATATGTTAAGCAGATACAAAGTTATGGAGCCAACACAAATTAACGGAATCACGGAATTACGGAATTACGGAATTACGGAAAATGTTCAAAGGGCAATAACTCCAAAAGTAGGCAATCCACAGTTATAATTCCTTCGCTCTGCACATTGTCTTATGGTGTTTAACATTTGTGTGAAGTTTCATGAAAATATGTTAAGCAGATACAAAGTTATGGAGCCAACACAAATTAACGGAATCACGGAATGGCAGAAGGACATGGCAAATCCAATATAGCCCCACTTTTTCACCCTATACGTTTAGAGTTACTCGCTTCAACAGTTCTTGTGTTAACGGGGTTATGCTCTTGAAATGCAAGACATGGTATACCATAATACCATATGGTACTGGGTTTACCTCTTCGATAAGGGTAACCTAGTATGCCATGATTATCCAATCAGATTTCGCTTTAATGCGCAGGCGTTGAACTTCCGCCGCCATTTTGATTCTGATTTTTACAGTTTCTGAAAGCTCAACGAACAAATTCCTACAATTTTAGTGTGTTTAAGGGAAAGGTAACTGTTTTCTTCTACTTTTTTCTGTTGGTCCCAAGTGGCTATGTATACAACACCGAGTACGTGACAAGCAGTCGAGATTTATTGAGACTTTCTGCAATATTACTCCACCGTCCACGTGTTCTCGGCAGCGGCACATACTTGGGTGATCATGAGCCGAACTGACCTCTTGAAGTTCGGTTTTTGCACAGTTTTTCCACAGTTAAACATGACTGAGCACTAGAATAACATGTTCAAAAGCTTAATAATGTCTAGAAAGCTTATAAATGAAAGTAGTTGTGATGGCTATATAGCCCTTTATGGAAAGATAGAAAACTTCGCCAGACCAAAATTCGACCAGTCCCAGACAAACTATCCCAACGCTGCCGAAATACAACCTTGACTCTATCAACCTTGCATCTTGTTCTGCATTCATTTACCTTTACAACAATACTAATCTCTTTTTCTACCTCATTTATTTCTTCCAAAAAACGATTTTAAATTGTCTTACATTCGTCAAAAATCTTTTCAACACACAACCTTTCGCAGCGGTTCCCGGTTTCGATATTACAACGCCGCACGCGCCGGTACAAGTCTGCCGGAATTTCCAGTTTATTTCCCGGCGAGTGTGGTGTTGTAATATCGAAGCCGGGAAGCACTGCGAAAGGTTGTGTGTTAGAAAGATTTTTGACGACTGTCAGGCAATTTAAAATCGCTTTTTGGAAAATTAGATAGAGAAAAGAGATTAGTATTTTTGTAAAGGTAAATGAATGCAGAACAAACGGATGCAAGGCTGATACAGCCCCGATTTGTATTTTGGCAGCGTTGGGATAGTTTGTCTGGGACTGATCGAATTTTGGTCTGGCGAAGTTTTCTATCTTTCCATAAAGGGGCTAGATATAGCCATCACAACTGCTTTCATTTATAAGCTTTCTAGACATGGTTAAGCTTTTTGGACAGGTTATCTTAGTACTCAGTCATGTTTAACTGTGGAAAAACTGTGCAAAAATCGAACTTCAAGAGGTCAGTTCAGCCTATGATCACTCACCTGAGTCCAGGCCCCAAGGGGCTATATAGCCATCACTTTAAGAAACGTTACTATCTATCTATCTAAATAGTAACGTTTCTGATGTGTACCGCTGCCGAGAACACGTGGACGGTGGAGTAATATTGCAGAAAGTCTCAATAAATCTCGAATGCTTGTCACGTACTCGGTGTTGTATCTATCTATCTAAATAGCATTAGTGTTAACGTATTGACTTCTTGATACATCCTGAATGATAAAAAATTAAACCTGTCCTATCCCTTACCCCTATCTTTACTCACCCTAGCCGCTACCCAACCCCTAACACTAACCTCTACCCTATGATCCCACCTCCTACACTACCCTATCCTACCTCTACCCCACTTGCCCCTACTGCTACCTTACCCTTACTCCTATCATACCCTGCCCTATCCTACAGTACTACTACAGCAATAAGGCTGTGCCTAAGTTCATATCAGTAAACTACTCCATTTTCACTTCTAGAAACTGCAGATTCTCAGCAATAAGGTCAAACACATTTATTATTGCCCCTCCGAGTACGCCAAGCAGACAAAAATTCTCGTCGCATGTGGTTTTGATGTACCTGCTAGGGTCCATAATTGCTGAAATAAACAATTCTATTCTATTCTCATACACGGTACGGAGAATCAAGAATTGGGTTTTATCTTTGCCTTTACGATCATCACCGGGATTCACCGGACAAATTATGGAAATGAACGGCATCAGAGGCAAGTGCACTAGCCACTGAGCTATACACCAGGACATGTGATATGGGAATATATGCATCATCTATTTGACACCCCCATGTTAAAACGCAGATTCAACAGGTTGAGAAGGTTCAGAGGACGGCTACCTGATGGACCTGCAGGCGATGGAGGAACAGAAGTAGTCAGAATCAGAATTGTTGCTTGTGACATGTCAAATGACATTCATTCACCAGGAGTGAGTGGCCATCGTTGGAGGCCCATCGCGAATAATCCTCATCAATCTTCTTTGTATAAGATAACTCTTCCACAGTGTTTCTTAATCAAGATAAATTCTTGACCCTGTGGCTACTTCAACTTAAATAAGGGCATCAAAATTAAACATATCGAATGTACCAGGCCTGTAGTGATGCCCTGAAGAATTCTTTCTTCCATAGAACTATTCTTTAGTGGAATTTAGTCTTCCCTCTGTGGTAAATGCAAAAAGTGCAGAGGAGTTCAAAGCTAAAATTTGCACAAGCTGAAAGCAATGTCTCCAAAGTAACCTTCACGGTGCAGTCCAGTAACATTGCACACACATTAAGTTTTGATAACTCGTATGTGTGACTTTGTCAAAGCCAGAGCTATCGGAAACGCAGGATTCTGCGTATTTGACACCAACTTTTTACCATTGGATGCATAAAATTCACTATTGGCGAAATTTTATGTACGCATGTTTTTATTGCCACACGCGTCCAAAATTACAGAAACGGTAAATATAGTAGCTTATTTAGGCCGCCTACGCAATAGCAGTAAAAGATCAAATGCAGAGCCGATTTTGTGTTGAAAGCACACATGCCACAAATCAGTGACCTATATTGATATTTTTGCACCAGCCAGCGCGAGAGACAATATTGGATGCAGCACATGTTAAAAACGATTGTACCTTTTTAATCTCGCCGCGCTAATCCGGATTAACATTAGTCGGTAACATATTACGTTTAGTTAAACCAGGGTTATGGCTAAGATGATATAATTAACGAATTACCGATGTCATGTATTTTTAGCTCACCGTCAGGTAGTGACGAGGTGAGCTTTTGGGATCACTTTTTGCCCGTTGTCCGTGTGTAAACAATTTCTTCAAACGACATCTCCTAAACCACTGATCGGATTCTGACCAAACTTCAAAGGAATGATCCTTTGGTGGTCCCCTTTCAAAGTTGTTCAAATGGTTCCAGTCCGTTGCACATCTGCAGACTTGCCTACCCTTATGATTTGGTCGTAAGGCTTACTATTTTCATGTCCAAATTACGACCTTACGACCCCGGCCAAATTCCGTACGATTTTTGGTGTTTGTAAAAAAAAATTGGTAAATCGGCGCGATTATCCCGGTTCGGTTCGGGTAAGCGCACGTTTACATACAGAAACGATCGTCGGATCATTGTCAGTTGTCATGCAACAGGCATCCCTATTTAGCTTTATGCCCCGTGACCCAAAGAGGGTCATTGAAGTCATACTCCGGGTCATAATTGACGGCATGATCAAATGTTCCCTGAAAAAAGGGAAGCAACACACTGGTTAGTTTTAAAATACAGTACTCAGTGCCCAAGTCAAGCTCTGACAGTGTAATTATCCAAACAATGAACAAGTGATTTAAAAAGTATTTCTGCTCTAAAATACATTGTGGGTTCTAGATTATAAGAATCTTATATGGGTGTAAGGGGTGGATTGAAAAATCCGTCCCGAGGGACACTGTCCGGCATCACGAGGCTTGACGTGTAGTTCATACAGTCATAAACACATTGTGTCACATGATTTTCAGTGGCATCAAACATTAGGTTCTCTACAATCTGATAGGGCATTGGACTTACATACGGAAATCCTTTGACCCTAAAAGTGCCAGTTAGCAATTATCATCCGCTTTGTCATCTGCCGGTTAATTTGAAATAGAAGTGGAGACGATGATCAGGAATCAATATTGTAAAAGCAATCCCTGAGGATTGTTGCAAACAATGTGGACACAGATCAGATTGCTCCTCTAGGAGCAGTCTGATCAGGGTCCACACTATTTGCCTGGATGCAAAAATATGTTAGTACAGTTTGCAAAGAAGATTCAGCAGACGACACAGACAGCATTTTAAGATGCGGTTTTTCTTGGCAGCTTATATGGTAAAATTACAGCTTAACAAGGTGGGACAGTTTAGCTAGAGTAATGTCCCTTTGATTATGCATCTTCAACACTTGGCAGATTTATTATGAGGTTTAATATTGTCTTGTTCTTACATTTTAGCAACTAGCGCAACATTACAGAGCCAAAGCCTTCATTTGACACCCAAATCAGCTGTATCAGGGACCACAATACTTCCTGTCGGTAAGTGAACAACTTGATTTGTTTGTTTGTTTGATTTGAAGTTTAACATCCCCGTCAACACTATATGTCATTTTGGTGATGCACTGCCAATTCTGTGGGACTTTTACCCGACACTGAGATCAAATGACATCTCAAGCCCTACTGCCCAATAAAACCAATAGGGTTTATATGCATAGACGGTCCGACTGGTACCTCTTTTCCTGGACAGGCCTAGAACCTCCAAGCAGTTTACCAGTACTCAAGTAAGGTCTGTTTCAGCTCTGAATGGAAGCATCTTGCAGCCCAATCTATTTCTTCAAGCCCCGATGGGAGGGGTCGGTTGTTTGATGATAATTAGACTGTCCATTGCATATAAGCCTTTTGGTTTCATTGGATGGCCGGGCTTGAGATGTCATTTTGTGTGTGACAGTGTGACTGTCTGAGGAAAAAGTCTCACAAAATTGCAAGAATCGTCTCCAAAATGTCTTAAATAATGTTTACAGTGAGATTGAACATCAGTTCGTACAAACAAAATAAGCCCACCCCAGTAGCTCAGTCAAATGCATGTCTGACTGGTGATCAGGAGAATGCGGGTTTGATACTTGCTGGGTTGGCACCTTCTTTTGTGAAGGCTATCCTGAAATCTTCTCTACGGTCATTGTCTCCCTTCGGCTGATTCAAGGAGGGCAATTTGTAGTTTCTGGCGAAAAAATGTACACTGAACTGGTAAACAGATTACGTATAAGCCTGCCCAGGAAAGTATGGATAGGTAAACTGACTGGCTCAAAAATGATCTAAATAGTGTTGACAGGGTCATTAAACACCAAAAAAGCAGGGTTCAACATTAACCCAAGACCCATGGACATTGTCTAGTGAAAAATTGGTTAGGTCTTGTAAGGTCAGTAGCTGGCTGGTCCGAATGGTCAAGTGAAAAATTTTAAACACCAAAACAGCAGGGTTCAACATTAACCCAAGACCCATGGACATTGTCTAGTGAAAAGCTGGTTAGGTCTAGTAAGGTCAGTAGCTGGCTGGTCCGAATGGTCAAGTGAAAAATTTTAAACACCAAAACAGCAGGGTTCAACATTAACCCACGACCCATGGACATTGTCTAGTGAAAAACTGGTTAGGTCTAGTAAGGTCAGTAGCTGGCTGGTCCGAATGGTCAAGTGAAATATTTGCCACCTCAGTTATCAAGCCCTGTTTTAATCTCATTTACCAAAAACTGGGTTTCTGTTTTAAGTTTGTTGCAGTAGTTTTACTACTCCTGTAAATAGATAATACCATAATGATCCTGAGTATTGGTACAGACAGGCCTATGCAAACAGTGCAGAACCAGAGCAGTCTGATCAGGTTCTAAACTGATTGCCCAACTGGATCATGAAACAAATTTTAGTATGATTTTCATAATTTCTATTAGAAATTATGAAAATCATACTAAAACCTATGGTCGAGTTAAACTAAAATCAGGTCCAGTGCATCCCAAGACTTAATCAGTATAAGCAGTTACAACGTTTTGTCACTGTATGGTATTGTGTTCTATATATGTTTGTGTTTGTAGATCCTACAATAGCTGAGGAAATTGAAAGAAAAATTGCACCACTCTTGTCATCAGATTTAGGCACCCTTGTTTCTCCTTATTAACTAGACATTTTCATTTTCTTTCAATAGATGTGCAGTGAGATTTTTTTTTTTTTTTAATGGTTGAAGAGGTTTAACGTCCCCGTCAACACTGTATAGGTCATTTTGGTGACATTGCTTCCCATTTTGTGGGACTTTTACCCTGACATTGAGATGAAATGACATCTCAAGCCCTGTCGCCCTGTGAAACCAATAGGGTTTATAAGCATGGACATTCCGACAGGCACCACTTTGCCAGGGCAGGCTTAGATCCTCTAAGCGGTTTACCAGTACTCGTTTGTGGTCGGTTTCAGCTCTGCGTGGACGCATCGTGCAGCTCATCTATTTCTTCAAGATGTGCAGTGAGAGAAAAATACTCAGAAAAAACACATAAGTGTTTGCCCTAGATAATCAATCAGATCATTCGAATTTTACAAATGTTCAGTAGATTTAGTAGTGAAGACTCCTTATTTAGTCATGAAGAGACTCTTCACCGTTAAATTTTCTGAAGCCTTGAAAATTCAAGTGATCAGAAATCGGTCTTCTCTGGCTTGTCATTTTTAAAAATGGCTCCAACATGACAGGTTTAATGCTGCTGTCACTTCGCTTACCGACGTCCGCCATTTTGTGAGGACACAACAGGAATGTTTAGTGACGTCACGTATGACGACGCCGCACATGAGGTTGTAATCAACCAGTGCATTTATCAAACACACGATTGTATTCGATAAGGGGTTGGAACACCAGGGTCAGAACATAAATTTCTATCCCAAGGTAAAATCACGGATTTCCTTGTCTGGTGTGCAAGAAAAAAACGTCCAGTTGAGGTGGTTTTAATGAGTACCCACACCCGAGTACCCACAATTCATGCTTTCTTTTTTGTTTATATACTGCGCCACCTTCTTTAGAGTATTATGTGCAGGGGCACTTATGAGGACAGGTGGACCAGGGACTAAACCCAGCCGGTCACTTTATCCTGACACCAATGAGAATGAGAATACAACATATGTGTATAGTGCAAGGATACATTATCGGCTGTGAAGTGGCACTTCAATTTTCAAGGTTAACTGATACATTTATGCCAATTTGTGGGCAGTGCCCTTCTGAGCTCTGTTGAGTATAGTGTCCCATTTGGCAATTGCCTTATTGGGAAATGAATACACCTTCAAGTGAGGCAACTTCTGCAAATGAATTTTTTGTCTCCAATGTCAATAGAGGCCAACTCTTAAAGGAAAGAATTTCCGCCTGATGAGCAAATTCTTTCATTTAAGAGTAGACCCATTTTCTGTGGGGCAGAGTTTATAGAATGGCAAACAAGAAGTCATAAAAGTTGTCTCCTTTTGAAAAATGGCTGAAAATCTGCCAGGTCTCTCCATTCTCCTTAATATATTGTTTTTATTTATTGCCAGTTCTCCAAAATGAGACGATTCTCTTGTGAAAAGAAACCCCCTATGATTAAGAGACTGACCATACGTGGAAATCGGCAGAGAACCACATCTTTTAGACTGCACCTTCCCAAAAATACCAATCCAAGAGCTTTAATGCCTGAAGGAAGTCATGCATCGTCTTCAACTCAGCCAGTGAATATGAAGTCATTGGAGTATTTCCATGAGGGGAATCCAGGTAAATACTAACAGTTTTTCTACTGATTTGTTGTTTATGCCCACCTGATTTATATCAGTTGGCTCAGAGCCAAAAAAAAAAATCTTGAGGACCTTCCCCTCTCAAATAACCAGAGCAAAAATGAAAGCGACAGCTGCTGCTTACACTCAAGTTAATATCATATGAAATTTATGAAACTTTCCAATTTTATCCCCACGCTTTTCGAAGATTTGATTGATTGATTTGATGTTTAACATCCCTGTCAACACTGTAAAGGTCATTTTAGAGACGTTGCTTCCAATTTTCTGGGACTTTTACCCGACATTGAGATGATATGACATCTCAAGCCCTGTCGCCCAATGAAACCAATAGGTCTCCCTGCCCTACATCGTAGTGTAGTTCATATTGTCCTTTGGGATCATTGATTCCATTGATGATTGTGGAATTTTGAAAACATTTGAGGGTCACTGATGAGGCCTAAATGGCTGAAACAGTCTGGCCCAGAAAACATTCACACTCCATATTTTCCAGTTCTGTGATGTATTCCTTTCTTCCAAAGGATAACCCTTTCTAGAACATTTTTAGCATGGACTGTCCGCCTCGCACCACGGATCCTGGACAGGCTTAGATCCTCTAAGCTGTTTACCAGTACTATTGTGCGGGCCGGATTCAGCTCTGCGTGGAAGCATCATGCAGTCCATATATTTCTTCAAGCCCCTATGGGCGGGGGCCGACGCTTTTGGAAGAAAAAGTGGGGATATTGTAATGGTCTTCGTCGTCCGTCCATCTTACCGGATAACTCCTCCTAGATGGTTATAGATAGAAACTTAAAACTTTGGGAACTGATAGATCTTTAATCTGGGAGTGCACGACACTTTTGGAATTCTGGGAGTGCACGACACTTTCGGAATTTTGATCACACCCCTAAGGGTGGGCCAAGAGGGTGGGGCCCGTGGGGCGTCAAAAATAAAAATTTCCTGAACATGGTTGTGTAACATATCAAAGCGAACGGCATGAAGAGTAGAAAACATTACAACCAAAATTTGACCACTTGGGTCAATTATGAGGTCACCAGAGGTCAAAAACTGATTTTTACTCCCATACATTACTGTTACCGGATAACTCCTCCTAGACCGTTATAGATAGAAACTTGAAACTTTGTGAACTGATAGATCTTTGGTCTGGGGAGTGTATGACACTTTCGGAATTTTTATCACACCCTAGGGGTAGTAGGCCCAGGGAGTGGGGCCTCGTGGAGGGTCAAAAATCAAAATTTCCAGAACATGGTCATGTAACATATCAAAGCGAACGGCATGATAAGTAGAAAACATCACAACCACAATTTGACCCCTGGAGTCCATTTTGAGGTCACAAGAGGTCAAAAACTGATTTTTTACCCCCATACATTACTGTTACCGGATAACTTCTCCTAGACCGTTATAGATAGAAACTTGAATCTTTGGGAACTGATACATCTTTGGTCTGGGAAATGTACAACACTTTTGGAATTTTGATCACACCCCTAGGGGTGGGGCCCGGAGGGAAGCCTTGGGATATGCGATGGCGTGCCATCGACTGCGCAATTCTAGTTTTATTATTATTTTTTTAGCTCCCCTGAGCATGAAGTGCTCATGGTGAGATATTGTGATCAGTCGATGTCCGCCATGCATCATTCCTCTTCCATCGTCAACAATTTGCCCATACTCTTGCGCTAATTTAATTCAAACTTCATAGGAATATTGCTCATGTGACCCTCTACCAAAAATAACTATAATCATTCTGCTCTGATGAAGAAGATGGCCGCCAGAGCTAAAAATAGAAAAAACCTCAACCATTTGTTTAAAATGGAAACTCAGGACTCCTAAACCCTTGGGCCAATTACAGTTAAATTTCATAGGAATGTTGCCTTGGTGGCGGTCTATCACAGTATCGGTAGCTAAAATTGTTCCGCTTTAATGTTTTTGTTTGTTTGATTTTAGGTTTAACATCCCCATCGACACTGTATAGGTCATTTTGGAGACATTGCTTTCCAATTTTGTGGGACTTTAACCCGACACTGAGATGAAATGATATCTCAAGCCCTGCTGCCCATTGAAACCATTAGGGTTAACCAGTACAGATGTGGGGTTGGTTTCAGCTCGGCGTGGAAGCATCATGCATCCCATCTATTTCTTAACCAAGCCCGGATTGATGGGGGCGGTCCACATTAATGAAGATGATTGCCAGAGCTAAAAAATAGAAAACAATTTAAAAGAGCCACCCATACCCCTAGACTAATTTGATTCAAACTTATGTTTATAAAGGAATGTTTTACAGGTGACCTTCTACCAAAATTGCTAAAATTGTTCCACTCCGATGAATAAGATGGCTGTCTTTGTTTGTTTTGTTTGATTTGAGGTTTAACGTCCCGGTCAGCATGGTAAAAGTCATTTTGGAGACGTTGCTTCCAATTTTGTGGGACTTTTACCCGACATTGAGATGAAATGACATCTCAAGCCCTGCCGCCCATGAAACCAATAGGGTTTATAGCATGGACGACACTCGCACCGCTTTGCCTGGGCAGACTTAGTTCCTCTAAGTTCCGTTTACCAGTACTTGTGTGAGGATCAGTTTCAGGATGGAAGCATCATGCACCCCATCTATTTCTACTTCAAGCCCCGATGGGCGAGGCGGAGATAAAGTTAGAAAAATCATTTGGAAACTACTAAATGTTGGGGCCAGTTTTGTGTATACCTAGTTGACTGCCTACCAAAATAGCTGAAATAGTTCCACCCTGATGAACTAGATGGCTGCCAGATAAAAAAAACTAGAGAAATGTTTAAAGACAACTCCTATACCCCTGGAAAAGTTTTCATTGGTATTTTGCTGAGGTGACCCCCTATCAAAATAGCTTAAACATTTCCACTCTGATGAGAAAAATTTGTTGTCAGCATGGTCAGAGAGCTCTTGAAATATACAAATGTCAGCAGATTGCTTTAAATAAAAACTGCTCCTCAGGTGAGCAATACAAGGCCATCTTGGCCCTCTTGTTAAGTATATTTCTGCAGTATACCAGTATGTACCTAAATGTAATAAATTTCCGATTTGGAAATCCCACTGATATTTATTCTCAAAGCCACAGACACACTTCAGATTACTGTTACGGCATGTTTTCTATGTAACATATTCTGTGAACCAAATTTGGACAACTTTGTTACCATTGGCATGACTCACTGAAATAAGACAATTTTACTTTTATTTTCAGTTAATATATCCAGTAAATATGCCAGTCGTAAAAAACGTTTGGCAGAATCATGGGAGGCACTACGAACCAAACTGCTAGATATAAGAAAAGAAGAATTTTCTCCGGCCACATTCATTTGTCAGAAGTGTGGGAGAACCGAGGAAGAAATAATAAGATGTCTGGATTGCAGTAACATTGCCTACTACTGCAAGCAGTGCAGCATGGAGGTTCATCAGACTGTGTTGTTCCATGTGCCTAATGTATGGAAGGTAAATTGAAACAGTCAAACTGTAGTACAGGGTTCAACATTAACTTTTTAAATAACTGGACCTGGTGGTCTGGGAATGCACTGGCCCTGATCTAAGTTCAACTGGACCTAAAATCATACTAAAGAGATACATTAGATGGTTACGTATTTCTGTTACCTAAAAAGTCGTAAAAATTCTGACACCTTGCGTAATTTCTGTAATTCTCCTAAAAGTTTAACAAATATGTTTCATGATCCAGCAAGGCATCCAAAAGGTGCAGAGGGAATGGCAAACAGTGTGGACTCTGATCATACTGCTCCTTCAGGAGCAGTCTGATCTGGGTCTGCACTGTTTGCTCAGGCCTGTCAGTCTCAACACTTTGGATCATTACAGTATTATTGATTTACATAGAAAGTGAAACAACTGACAGCAGCCCCCTTTTTACGGTACCGGTAAATGAGTTCTAAAACATGGATTTTAATATAAACTGTGGTGCCAGATTTTCAGCTGGACCATTCGGACCAGCCAGCCACTGAACCAGCTTTGTCCATTGGTCTTGGGTTAATGTTGAACCCTGTAGTAATCATAAGAAATTGGTTGGCCCTCACCCATTGGGGCTTGGAAGAAATAGATTGGCTGCATGTACTTCCATGCAGAGCTGAAACCGACTGTACACGAGTACTGATAAACCGCTTAGAGGATCTAAGCCTGCCCAGGCAAAGCGGTGTGAGTCAGCCCGTCCATGCTTATAAACCTTAATGGTTTCATTGGGCGACAGGGCTTGAGATGTCATTCAAACTCTATCTCGGGTCAAAGTCCCACAAAATTGGGAAATGAGGTACTTTAAGAAGATAAAGAACAAAACAAAAAAAAACTCAGATTTGACTTTGTGATGATGGAAGATTGCCTAAGGATGATACATTGTGTTGTAAATATTATATGAGAGCACATATAGTTATACTTTTTGGGAATAAATAACATCAGGACATCCATGTCAGCCACACATTTTTCTGATGAACAGTTATCAGATTTCAAGGTGATAACATTTCAGATCCAAATCATTTAAATCCCTCTGATGTCTCAACTACCTGTAAGGGAATATTTGCTGCTATGAATATTTTTTATGTCATATTTGGGGCAGTAAAATACCTTTCTAGTGCTTTGGTAACATTTCTCTGAAGAACTATCAATATGTCAATTATTTTGGCTCGTCTTAGCACAGGTTGCCAGTGACCCTTTATTTAATTACATTAGCTCCATAAGCCATGCAGGGCCACTCTGGTTCATTTTTCTTCATTTTAGTGTAAGGCCCTGTCACATTTTGCCGCGTTTCCACTGGGACTTTTACCCGACATGGGTTGAAATGACATATCAATCCCTGTCACCCAATGAAACCAATAGGGTTAATAAGCATGGATGGTCTGTCTCGCACCCCTTTGCTTGGGCAAGCTTAGATCCCCTCAGCGGTTTACCAGTACTCGTGTGCAATCAGAAGCAAGACCACCGCCATCACCGCATGCAGGAGACAGTCCACCGCCATTACCTTATCAACCCCGGGATGAACCACCTCAGAAGTAGGTTTTTAGGGACAGTACTCAATCAAACTCTGCGTCCCCCAGTCTGCTCTAGCCACTGTTTATACAAGAGGGTGGACCCCTGCCCATCGGGACTGTAAGAAATAGATGGGCTGCCTGATTCTTCCATGCAGAGCTGAAACGGACCTCACACGAGTACTGGTTAACCACTTAGAGGATCTAAGCCTGCCCAGGCAAAGCGGTGCGAGACTGACCGTCCATGCTTATACATGTAAACTCTATCGGTTTCATTGGGCGACAGGGCTTGAGATGTCATTTCTCAGTGTCGGGTAAAAGTCCCACAAAATTGGAAGCAACGTCTCCAAAATGACCTCTACTGTGTTGACAGGGACGTTAAACCTCAAGTCAATCAATTATACAAGCGGAGGTTATATGGCATTGTATCAGACCTCTGTGCGCCTCTGCCTAGCTCCTGTAGCGTTGTAGGAGACCTTACTGCGCTGCTATGGCAACCTTATGGCGACCTCCCTGCGGTCTTAACAGAACGCTGAGCGACGGCATTTGTTGTGAGCATGCTCAAAATGAGTGCCATCGCTTGGTGTTGTATGTGATCCCAACCAACGTGCCTACTGACGATGCCACTGCATTGAAAGGGCAATGATTGCGATCATACTGCGCTCACCTCACCGTTCTGCATTTTTCTTGGATGTCGTGGTGAAAACCCGGTCCTGGTGTGACGGTTTTACCCTGTGGATATGATCCGCTGTATTTCAGCTGATCTTCAACTTGAATATGTTAGCAAATCTTAGTGAAACAGGTCTCTCTCCAATTATTAACCCTTATCTTGCTGTTCAAAACAACCCCTATCTTTGCAAACAGTGTAGATCTAGATCAGATGGCTTCTGAAGCCATCTGATCAGGATCTGCACTGTTTGACATTCAATTTATGAATTTGTAGCAAATAAATTACATCGAGTAATTTGATTGGTTGATAAACAGAAATGGGTGTGGCTTGCATGAATATTCAGCAAGAGAAGGGTTAAGACATTATTGTAACAGCTGAGCCTTTAGACTTTAGATAAATAATCCTATCATAATTGAAAGATTGATCCTTTTTTTCCTCCAGGGAAAAATGTTTGTCCCACTGACGAAGAGGGATATAACAACAATGAGAAGATTAGACCATGAGTGTGACAGTTGTTACCTGAGAGAGCTGTGTGTTGTAGACCTCAATGGTATAAATACTTACAATCAGTAGAAAAAACAATGCATATATGTTAAATATAGAGGAAGTTATCTTCATGTATTATTGAATGTATATAAACGAGTTGAAAAAAGGTAAAAAAATTTGAGTCTTTTCGAAATGTTTTATTATGTCCGTCCATCCTTTCTTTTGACCGTCCATCCGAAACTTAAACGCAGTCAATAACTTACTTATTTCTGGATGGATTTTAAAATTACTTTGTAGAAATGTTAACCATCATAAGACAATGTGTCAGGTGCAAAACCAAGGAACGTACCTTTAAGGTAAAGGTCATACTTAGAGGTCAAAGGTCAAAAAAGGGTTTGAAACTTAAACATGGTCAATAACTTTCTTATGTCTGGATGAATTTTGAAATTACCTGGCAGAAATCATAACCATAATAAGACGATGAGTTGTGCCCAAAACCCATATCCATACCTCCAAGGTCAAGGTCATACTTAGAGGTCAAAAGTAAAAATAAAAGTGTCCAAACTTAAACATGGACAACAACTTTCTTATTTCTAAATGGATTTTGAAATTACCAGGCAGAAATGTTAGCCATTAGGAGACAATCTTCCTCACAAAAAACCAAAGTCCTTACCTCAAAGGTCAAGGTCATACTTAAAGGTCAAAGGTATAGAATAGGTTGTTTTTTTTCTTGTGTCCACTCAATATCTTTGTTGTTCATGGATGGATTTTTCAGGCGGGGGCATCAGTGTCCTATGGATGCATTTCTAGTCTCTTTTTTTTTTTTCCTCAACTCTTTTAATAAATTTGAAAATACATCAGCACGAATGCAAGCTTCTATGTATCATATGACATTCGGAAGCATTTTATTCACGATATGTTTGCAAAATGTCATATTAATTAATATTATTATTTTTAATATTATGGATTGTGGAATTTGTTTCATCATCATGGCTTTATTACATTCTCAGACTTGACGTCATTTGATAAAATTAATATTTTCTCAAATGAAAGATCATGATAGCATTTTACATGAAAAATAAAAATTCATTGTTATTTTCTCTTTGGAGAGTCAGCATTACTTATCAGCTGTGTCAGAATCATCAAGGCATCTAACTTTTGAATAGATTAATTAATTTGTTAAATTTATACCACAAGGGAAAAACCGGCAAAGAAAATTTTAGACAATGCAGTTGAGTTTGATAAAAACAAATTTTGTTTGTAATTTATGTAAACTTGCAAGGTCACCTTTCTTTTATAGGTAATCAGCATAAAGCCAACTTCAGGTTTTGTCCGTGTGAAAAGGAGGCGCTCACTGTGCTTCGTTATGGTTTTTGGCCAGCCACTCCAGAACAGCCAGTAGTTGCCTTCCACCTAGATTTTATGGAGTTGGTAACAGTCTTGCAAATTGAGAGCCAACTTTCTGTGAAATCTTTTTGTGAGGCTTTAGATTACATGAGACATTTTAGGATTGCTGATGTGAAGAAGGTATGTATAACTTTACAGCTGATGCTTTAAATTCATTTTTTATGCCCCCGCCATTCGAAGAATGGTGGAAAGGGCATATAGCGTTGCCCCTGTCCGTTCGTCCGTCCGTCCGAAACTTAAACGCAGTCAATAACTTCCTTATTTTTTGATGGATTTTAAAATTACTCGGCAGAAATGTTAGCCATCATGAGACGACGTGTCACGTGCAAAACCCAGGTATGTACCTCCAAGGTCAAGGTCATACTTAGAGGTCAAAGGTCAAAAAAAGGGTCCGAAACTTAAACGCAGTCAATTTCTTTCTTATTTCTGGATGGATTTTGAAATTACTTTGGAGAAATGTTAACCATCATGAGTCGATGTGTCACCTGCAAAATCCAGGTCCGTACCTCCAAGGTCAAGGTCATACTTGGATGTCAAAGGTCAAAAAAGGGTCCGAAACTTAAATGCAGTCAATAACTTTCTTATTTCTGGATGGATTTTAAAAATACTTTGTAGAAATGTTAACCATCATCAGTCGATGTGTCAGATGCAAAATCCAGGTCCGTACCTCCAAGGTCAAGGTCATACTTGGAGGTCAAAGGTCCAAAAAGGGTCCGAAACTTAAACGCAGCCAATAACTTACTTATTTTTGGATGGATTTTGAAATTATTTTGAAGTAATGTTAACCATCATGAGACAATGTGTCACGTGCAAACCCAGATCCGTACCTCCAAGGTCATACTTGGAGGTCAAATGGCATAAAAAGGGTCCAAAACTTAAACACTGTCATTAACTTTCTATGGATGAATACGAACATAGACATATTTTCGGGCGGGGGCATCTGTGTCCTATGGACGCATTTCTAGTTTTCATATGGATTTGTGCCTGATAAGATAATTACACCATTAATGTAATTAAATTCTAAAATCTACTGGTGGATTGAATTAAAGCATATTAGTTAAGATATGCCGTATAACATTACACATACCAGGTCCTTAACGACGTCATGTTTGCAAATAGCATATCATTAACATTTTTGTAAACAAAATCACGATTAAAATGCTTTTTAAATGTCATATGATAAAAAGAATCTTGCAGTTATGCTCGTGTATTATTAATTTTGTTTAAACGGATATATTGGTCCTCTTACCCTCTTATTTTATCCATTCTTATGGCAGCACTATTAAAGTGAGCATTGAGCTGCCTGTCGCAACCAGACACCGTCGTGATATGACTGAAAAATTGTTGAAAGTGGCGTTAAACCCGAATTCACACACACACAAACACACACTCACTCGTGTTCTAAGGCTTTTGTGTAAAAAACTTGTTCGCTATCGCTGGCTTGTTTTTTACTTGGAAGCCTTAGAACACTTGTGAATTATTTCACCGTAACCGATCAAAACAACCAAATAAACTCTGTGTTAGATAAGCCCCATAAGTTACATGTACGACATCATTTTCCTTGTCACATTTACTAATATTGACATTTTTGGAAAACAGTTGTGAATAAAATGCGTTTTAAATGTCATATGATAAATAGAATCTTGCATTCGTGCTCATGTATTATTGAATTCATTAAACTTGTTGAAGAAAAGGGATAAAATGTTTGGCCAAACCTCACAGTCTATCCCTTTTCCTCAACTTGTTCAATAAATTCAATAATACATGAACACTCATCTAAGATCCTCTGTTTATTGTTTAAATAGAACAAGGCAACATTTCAATTACATTACATGCACAGTTGTCTCTCAGATAACAGGTGATAGAATGCTATAGGTGATAGTACAGTGTGTTGTGTATGTGCAACTCCTACAGTATTAAATGCAGCACAGTTCATTCATTTAACGTGCATAACGAAACAGGATTCTTATCCAGCCCCTTATTGCAAAATTATGTCTCTTAGAATGACTTGGAGGGGGTTAAATAGTACTGTCTGTCTCCGCAACTTATTTGATGCAGGGCATTGAAAGTTGCATCACACATGTATTGAACATGTCCAAAAAGGGAATTTGATTCTGATCAAGCCCCTTTGGCGGAATTATATACTCCCCATTGAATGACTTAAATATGTTGTGCCATATGTTTCTTGGAGAATGTTGCCGTTTCTAGTTTAACTATTTAAGTTAGATCGGGCCTATCTACTGCCTGTGTGAAACAAATTACTCATCTTGTGAGGCATATAGTGGGGGCATTGGTGATTGTCCAGTTTTACTAAGAAACCTTACTAGATTGAACACTTACGAATTATTTCATGTTAATCAGTGAAAACAAACAAATATTCTTTCATTGCCAGGTGAAAGACATTTACAGAACTGTTGTGGGTGATAGCCATAATGAGTATCGATTTCACAGAACAATGATGAAAAGTGGCAAACATCTTGATTGTGGAATAGATTGTGGCTCCTGTCCAGCATGTAGTAAGGTTAGTAGCTTAAAATTCCAGCATACACTATGTTGACAATTTTTTTTTTACAAGAGAATATTTTACTTGTAACCTTAATGGAAAGTAGAGGATCTTACACAAGTGGTCATTTCATATGATATTTATTAAACGAACCTTTGGCAAGTTTAAAAAATTTCACATGAAGTGACCTTGTATCTAGGACACATTTGAAATTTGTTATATACCTTTCCATTATATTAACAAGTTATAATCACAATTTGTTATACATCAGCCAGCTATGTTGTTTTTTTTTAGCTCACCTGTCACGTAGTGACAAGGGGTGAGCTTTTGGGATCACTTTTTGTCCGTCGTGCGTGCGTGCGTGCGTCCGTGCGTGCGTCCGTAAACTTTTTCTTCAAATGACATCTCGTCCTAAACCACTGATCGGATTTTGACCCAACTTCACAGGAATGATCCTTAGGTGATCCCCTTTCAAAGTTGTTCAAATGGTTCTGGTCTGTTGCACATATAGGTCACAGTAGCCAAAAAATAGATTTTTTTCACCGAAAACTTAAAAAATCTTCTCTCTGAAACTGCAAGGCCCAGGTCTTTGATATTTGGTATGAAGCTTCATCTAGTGGACCCCTACCAAGATTGTTCAAATTAAAGTGCTGGGGCCAAATATGCCCCCGCACCAGGGCCCTTTGGTTTTACATGGGCTTATATAGGAAAAATCTTTAAAAATCTTCTTCTCTGAAACCGCAAGGCCCAGGTCTTTGATATTTGGTATGAAGCTTCATCTAGTGGACCCCTACCAAGATTGTTCAAATTATAGTGCTGAAGCTAAAAATGCCCCCTGCACGGGGCCCCTTTGGTTTTACATGGGCTTATATAGGAAAAATCTTGAGAAATCTTCTTCTCTGAAACCGCAAGGCCCAGGTCTTTGATATTTGGTATGAAGGTTCATCTAGTGGACCCCTACCAAGATTGTTCAAATTAAAAGGCTGGGGCCAAATATGCCTCCGCACCGGGGCCCTTTGGTTTTACACGGGCTTATTATATATAGGGAAAATCTTGAGAAATCTTCTTCTCTGAAACCGCAAGGCCCAGGTCTTTGATATTTGGTATGAAGGTTCATCTAGTGGACCCCTACCAAGATTGTTCAAATTATAGTGCTGGAGCTAAAAATGCCCCCCGCACGGGGGCCCTTTGGTTTTACATGGGCTTATATAGGGAAAATTTTTAAAAATCATCTTCTCTGAAACACAAGGCTTAGGTCTTTGATATTTGTTATGAAGCTTCGGCCAGTGGACCTCTATAAAGATTGTTCAAATTATAGCCCTGAGACCAAAAATGAGGTCTAGGTCTTTGATATTTGGTATGAAGCTTCATCTAGTGGACCCCTACAAAGATTGGTCAAATTATAGTGCTGGGGCAAAAAGTGCCCCCACCCTGGGTCCCTTTGGTTTTACATGGGCTTATATAGGGAAAATCTTCTTCTCTGAAACTGCAAGGCCCAGGTCTTTGCTATTTGGTATGAAGCTTCATCTAGTGGACCGCTTCCAAGATTGTTCAAATTATAGTGCTCGGGCCAAAAATGCCCTGCCCCGGGGCCCTTTGATTTTACATGGGCTTATATAGGGAAAACCTTAAAAAAAATCTTCTCCTCTGAAACCGCAAGGCCCAGGACTTTGCTATTTGGTATGAAGCTTCATCTAGTGGACCGCTACCAAGATTGCTCAAATTATATTAAACTTTGAAGTAATGTTGCTTAGATGACCCTCTACCAAAAAAAGCTAAAACAATCCTGCTCAGATATACAAACTGGCCACGGGAGCTAAAAATAGAAAAATATTGTAAATATGATTCAAACATGAACTCATTCTAAAACCTTAGGCAAATTGATTAAAACTTCACAGGAATGTTGCCTAGGTTACTCCCTACCAAATAAGCTAAAATCACTCTGCTGATGAACAAGATGGCCACCAGAGCTAAAAGTAGATTGTCCTCGAGGCAGTGACACTCAGGTGAGCGAACCAGGGCCCTCTGGGCCCTCTTGTTTTATTTAGGGTGGCCATTTTGCCATTTTGTGGGAAAGTAACTGTCCTTATGGCCTTCCTTTGTTTAGGTTTCCATTATGGTCTGGTCGCTTCAAGTTTGTGTTTCTTTCCCTTTGGTGTCTTTGATGGGTGGAGTAAGTTAATTGTATTGATTCCTGATCTTTGTTTTACTTCTACTTTACATAAGCTTATTTAGGGAAAAACCTTTAATAAATAGAAGTAGAGGCAATGATCAGGAATCGATACAATTAACTTACAGCTCCCATCAGAGACACTAAAGGGAAAGAAAGACAAACATGAAGCAACAGACCCCAACGGAAACACCAAGAGCGGAAAGCCAAAAGGACAGTTACTTTCCCACAAAATGGCCAAAAGGCTATCCAAAATAAAATAATATGAGTGACACAAACACCTAAAGACAAACCATCACAAAAACAAACTGCGACAGAAGAACCGCCTTGCAACGGCAGCGGAAACAAATTCCACTTGGGGGCTTAAATCGATTTTACCTGGCCACAATCCTCGCAAATTTGTTCAGTCCGCATGAAGGCCTCCTAACTCATCAGTGCAAAAGCTCAAAGGTTGCCTTTGGAAACAAAGAACACACAAAAGAGCAAAAATCGGAGACTTGTTTTTATTGAGTCTCTTCATACACAGCAATATAGTTTGCAAAATAGAACTAGAGGCAATGATCAGGAATCTTTCATCAGCTTTCATCAGAGACACTAAAGGGAAAGAAAGACAAACACGAAGCAACATACCCCAACGGAAACACCAACAGCGGAAAGCCAAAAGGACAGTTACTTTCCCACAAAATGGACAAAAGGCTAATCAAAATAAAATAATATAAGCGACACAAACACCCAAAGACAAACCATAACAAAAATAAACCACGACAGAAGAACCGCCTTGGAACGGTCAGCGGAAACGAATTCCACTGGGGGGAGGGGGGGGGCTTAAATCGATTTTACGTGGCCACAATCCTCGCCCTTACTTCCGTCGCAATTAAGACAAATAATTTGTTCAGTCCTTATGAAGGCCTCCTAACTCATCAGTGCAACATCTCCGTGAACACTAAAATCAAACAACCACAGAGATGAAACAACGGTGATGACTCGACAGCAAGAATTAACAGAAATGCCGGAGCAAAAGAAAACCAATAGTTAGACTCCAATGGGCCCTTCTTGTCTGAAACCAGAAGACTCAGGTCTTTGATGAAGCTTCAGCTAGTGTTCCTCTACCAAGATTATTCAAATTATAGCCCTGGTGCCAAAAATGCCTTTGCGCCTTTACTTAGACCTATATGTCTGAAACCAGAAGGCCCAGGACTTTGATTATTGGTATGAAGCTTCATCTATTGGACTTCTACCAAGATTGTTCAAATTATAGCCCTGGGGCCAAAAATGCCCCTGCGCTGGTGGCCCACTGGTTTAACATAGGCTTATATCAGGTGAGCAATCCAGGGCCATTTTGCCCTCTTGTTTATAATAACAATTCTACTCTGGAAAAACTGTTTTAAAAGCATTGTCAAGCAATGGAATCAAGTGATATTGGTACTAAGATACATGAAGGTACGGCTGGCTAATCAGAGCTAATTATGAGTTCTGCCCATTATGATCGAAAATCAGTTGGTGATCACTGGTCAAAATTTTGTCTTTCTGCTTTACCTTGACCATATTCAGACTGACATGACTAGGTAAATAGTGTAGACAGATAAGATATTGCAAAGTATGCCCTACCATCTAGATTTTCATTGTCTGACACTCTTCAGCTATTATTAGATACAAAATTGTTTATTAAATTTTACTTGGTAAATTTTTTTTAGGTGACCCTCCTTGTCAGTAAGGCCAAAGTCTATTTTGAACAATACGATGTTGCATATCAAATCAAAGGTAACTAGAACGCAGTCGATGGCACGCCATAGCTAATCCCCACTCTTTCTCCACAGGGGCTTAGTACCAAATAACAACATGTACATGTATTTGCAATTGAATTTTACTGACGTGACCTTTTTGACCCCTCCCCAAGGGCCAACATCTGACACCAGAACTAAAAGTTTACTTGTACTATGTTCTACTAATCATCCCCTTTTATTTGATATGCGACATGACTATGTTCAGGAAAACTTGAATTTTGACTTTAAAACCCCTCCCCCAGGGCACCTATCTGACCCCCGGGTCAGACAGTCAGACCTCTGGGGCATGACCCAGGGTCGCAACCAAAATTCCGTTCAGTGTATTGTACATATTTCATTAATCATTACTTCTGCAAAGTTTGATATCAAAATCTATTAAATTGACTTTGTTTTTGAATTTTATTAATATTTGACCGTTTGACCCCTCCCAAGGGCCGTCGAGGTCGGGGCCAAAAATAAATGTGCTATTTCACAGCCCACTCCTGTAAGCAACCCACACATCAAATTTGGTTGGATTCCGATTAATAATTACGGAAGAGATAGCATAACAGACGAACGGATGTCTAGACAGACAGGTGGACAGAGGCGAATAAAATATCCCCTCTGCTAAAGCGTGGGGATGAAGAGAAGATCCAGGTTAATCATATTGTGGCATGGGGTTCAAAGTGTGGGGATATAAGATGGCATGCCATTGACTTGCTCTATTTTCTATATATTTATCCTTTAGAACACAGGAAGGTCTACAATAAGTATGGATGCCAATTTCGGTTTGGTGCACAAGAGGTCAGCTGGTACACAGGACTTAACAGCAGCTAGACATAATGCAGATCCGTTTATGCATGACCAGTCAAGTGTTGATGAATTTCTTGCAAACTACAGTGAAACTAAGAATGAGGTATTTTCATGTTTATTTATTTTTAAGCTTACCTGAGCAGAAGGCTCAGGGTGACATTTTGTGACCCATCATTGTCTGTGGTCAGTCGTCACTCGTTGCCTGTTGATCTGTTTTTCAACAGTTGACGTAAAGGACATGTCCTCCTGAACTGGTAAATGGATGTTGAAATAATTTTGCAGGAATGCTATTTAAATTTCTCTAAAAATTGCTTTTAATTAATCTGCTGTGCTAAAAATGTCCACCAGAGCTGAAAACAACAAAAAAAAAAAAATGGAAGACAAACATTAAAATACCATCTCTTTTAGGCCACTGGCCAAATTTCAGAATAATTCCACAGGAATATTCCTTGGGTGACCCTGTACCAAAATTGCCCATACAGTTCCGCTCAGTTGAACAATATGGTTGCCAGAGCCTAACATAGAACAAAACCTTTAAACAACATCCTGGATGGATTTGAAAGTAGGTAATTCTATATCAAAATTGTTGCTCCTGTCCATCCAGGCTTGTAGAAATAGATTGGGTTAGCATGGTGCTTCCACGCAGAGCTGAAACTGACCAATCATGAGTAGTGGTATAACCCCTTAGGGGGGGGGGGGGCATATAGTTTTTGGTCTGTTTGTTTGTCCGTTTGTCTGTCTACAAAAATCTTAACATTGGGCATAACTTTTGAATGGTAATAGATGGAGCTTTCATATTTCACATGTGTATACCTTATCACAAGACCTTTCCAATGGTACCATAATTTTGATCTCGTGACCTTGACCTTTGACATACTTTTTTCAAAATTATTAAAAACGTTAACATTGGCCATAACTTTCGATTGGTAAGTGGTAGGGCTTTCATATTTCACATGTGCACTCCTTGTCACAAGACCTTTCTAGTGGTACCATAATTTTTGACCTCATGACATTGACCTTGATGTTTGACCTATTTTTTTAAAAACTTTAACATTGGCCATAACTTTCGATTGGTAAGTGGTAGGGCTTTCATATTTCACATGTGGCACAGTGCATTTCATGTCACAAAACCTTTCTAGTGGTACCATAATTTGACCTCGTGACCTGCTTTTTAAAAACTTTAACATTGGCCATAACTTCTAATTGGTAAGTGATATGGCTTTCATATTTCGCATGTCCATTCTACAAGACCTTTTCAACAATCCCATCATTTTTATGTCCCTGGGGACATATTGTTTTTGCCCTGTCTGTTTGTTGGTTTGTACGTGGACAACTTTAACGTTGGTCATAACTTTTGAACCATTTGAGATAGAACATTCATATTTTGCATGAAGGTTCCTTGTGACAAGAGCTTCACATTCATGCAAAAAAATTTGACCTGTGACCTTGACCTTTGAACTACTTAAAGGCATTTATTCTGTAACAGTAAAACACACCGTGTGTCCATAATTGTTTTATTGCCCCCTGTGATATACTGACTATAGCAGATCAAAGGCGGCCCTTAATAGGGTGATTAGTAGCTCTTGTTGAATCCCCTGACTGAGACACTTAAGGGGAAAATCAATAATGTACACCAGTCAACAGTAAGAAATTTATTGATTTTCCCCAAGGCGGCCCCTTACCTGTTGAAGACAGAGGACGTCTCTCCAGTGAGCACTGAGGGCTACATAATATTATATAATGAAATGATAGTCCTCAATAATCAAGAATAAATGCCTTTAAAAGAAAAAATAACATTGGTCATAACTTTCTAACCGCTTGAGATTTACAGCCTTCATATTTGGCAGGTATGTTCCTTGTGACAAAAGTTTTACATTCATACAAAAAATTTTGACCTTTGACCTGCTTAAAATAAAATAACATTTTGGTCATAACTTTTGAAACTTTTGAGATATAGCCTTCATATTTTGCATGTAGGTTTCTTGTGACAAGAGCTACAACATGGATATTATACGACAGACTGCATGCATGGTAGTTAACCCAATCACGGTTGGCAACTTTGCTTCCCTCTTTAATTGCACGCCGGTGGGTCAGGCCTCAGATTCTATGACGGCTCCAACGTAAAGGCTTATTGAAAATTAAAGAGATAATGTTGGTTGGTGCCTGATGCTCTGTCTCTGGTCGGGCTCATCGGAGTCTAACTGTTGGTTTTCTTTTGCTCCAGCATTTCAGTGGTTTCTTGCTGTCGAGTCCTCACCGTTGTCTCACCTCTGTGGTTCTTTGATTTCTGTGTTCACGGAGATGTTGCACTGATGAGTTAGGAGGCCTTCATGCGGACTGAACAAATTATTTGTCTAAATCGCGACGGAAGTAAGGGCGAGGATTGTGGCCACGTAAAATCGATTTAAGCCCCCCAGTGGAAATCTTCCACTGACCGTTCCAAGGCGGCTCTTCTGTTGCGATTTATTTATGTTGTTGTTTGTTACTTACTGTGTGTATCACTTGTGTCTTTTAATTTTGGATGGCCATATGGCCATTTTGTGGGAAAGTAACTGTCCATATGGCCTTCCTTTGTTTAGGTTTCCATTATGGTCTGGTCGCTTAATGTTTGTATTTCTTTCCCTTTGGTGTCTTTTATGGATGGAGTAAGTTAATTGTATCAATTCCTGATCTTTGTTTTACTTCTACTTTACATTCACAGAATTTTTTTTTTACCTTTGGCCTTGACTTTTGACCTACATAAAAGAAAAAGTTAACGTTGGTCATAACTTTTGAACCGTTAGAGATACAGCCTTCATATTTGGCATATAGGTTCCTTGTTATAACAGCTTTATATTCATGCAAAATATTTTGACCTTTGACCTACTTAAAATAAAAAAATAACATTTTGGTCATAACTTTTGAACCGTTTGAGATAGAGCCTTCATATTTTGCATGTAGGTTCCTTGTGACACAAACTTTTCATTCACACAATAAATTTTGACCTGTGACCTTGATCTTGACCTTTGACCTACATTAAAAAGTTAACATTGGTCCTAACTTTTGAGTCATTTGAGATACAGCCTTCATATTTGGCATGTAGATTCCTTGTGACAAGAGCTTTACATTTTTGCAAAAAATTTTACCTTGACCTTTGACCTACTTAAAAGTAAAAATAAAACTGTTCATAACTTTCGAACCGTTCAAGATAGAGCCTTCATATTTGGCATGTAGGTTCCTTGTGAGAAGAGCTTTGCATTCTTGCAAACATGTTTGACCCGTAACTGTGACCTATGACCTATTTTAAAGAAAAAAATATTATTGTTCATAACTTTTTAACCATTTAAGACAGAGCCTTCATATTTGGCATGTAAGTTCCTTGTGTCAAGGGCTTCACACATGTGACCTTGACCTTGAACTGTGACCAACTTTGAAAAAAAAAAGACCATTCCCGGGGACATATTCGTGTTTCACAAACACGTCTTGTTTACCTTGTGACCTTGACCTACTTTTTCAAGACTTGAACATTGGCCATACCTTGCTGAGTGATACTGCTTTCATATTTAACATGCGCTGTCCGGGGGCATCAGTGTTTCACAAACACAACTTGTTTGGTAATAGAATAAGATTTAAAAGCATTATATACTAAACATTTGTTGGGTATGAAATTAATGAAACAAAGTTTTTTTTTTTTGTTTTTTTTTTTGGATAAGTGTCTTGTGAAATGACCACTCATATAAGATAATCTATATCATAACATGAATAGATATCAAATACAAATAACCATATAAAAATTTTGTTACCAAAACCTTAATAGTCCTGTTGATGAATTTGATTAAATCTGGCTTACTTTGTGTGTACTGGTACCATTGTTACTTAGTATGTTAATTGCAATTTGCTAGTGTTAATTGACTTGGCAGTCCTTAAAACCCAGAGTATATTTCAAAATTATCTGTACTACAACAGGTTTCCATCAATGTGTGAAAAGGATTTGGTAAATTAAGCTAAACACACCCGAGTTTATGGAGAGTGCATTTCAATGCTTGAGTTTGGGCAACAAAGATCATTTAACTGGCAATTTAGCTTCTCTTTCTGTGAGCATATATCCTATTTTTACATAACCCCTTTTCATATTTTATTTTCTTTTTACTTTCTGGCAGATTCTCAAATGGAATTATAGTCAAAAATTTGCTCTTAAGTAAACTTTTTTTCAGCGACAAATGCACCTGTTGCAAATGCATTTCACTGCCGAATCTATGACCATAACCTTCAAAGTGAATAACTTTCTCCAAAAATAAACAAACATGTTCAAGTGTCAGGAGGGCAAATGAGTCTATGACCTTAACCTTCAAAGTGAATAATTTTCTCCAAAAATAAACGAACATGTTCAAGTGTCAGGAGGGCAAATGAGTCTTTGACCTTAACCTTCAAAGTGAATAATTTTCTCCAAAAATAAACGAACATGTTCAAGTGTCAGGAGGGCAAATGAGTCTGATTAATACTCCTGCAACCTTTAAGTCACCGTATAGCAGTATTTCGCCTTCAAACAGACCACCTCTGACAATAGAGTCATAGAAATTTGTAAAACTAAAATAATATGAAGAACATGTAAAGGGTCCATTGCCTGCAGCTATGGCAGCATGTCAAATTGGTCTGTTTGGGTATATGTCTGCTAACTTTACTTTCAAATTTTGTTCTGTGACAATAAAATTTATCCTGATATTTCAGTTTTTTACAAAAATAAACTTTTCTTAATTGCCACAAAGTCTTTTCAACATGCAACAGCACTCTTCTTATAGTGAATCCGGCTGGTTTTCTTTTGTTCTAGCTTGCACTAAAAGTATCACAATACTTATCGTACTGTGAGGTTAGTATTGCGATAGGTTTCGTGTCGTCAGGTAGGTGTATCATTACAGCCCTATCTGTTGATATCCAAATAATGCTACGGGCATCCATGGCCTAGTGGATAAGAGCGCTGACTCTTTATCATTAGGTCTCTCACAGCTGTTGGTTCAAGCCACGCTCGGCTCACATGTGAGGCGCCAAGCTCTGCGATGGAAGTTTGGGTGGTTTTTCTCCCAGTATTCCAGTTTTTGCCAACTCTGATTAACGATCGGCTCGATATGAGTGAAATAATCTTGAAAGGGCTGTATAACCAAAACCAAAAAAAAAAAATTAAAAATAATGATATAAAATCAATGGTGGCAACATTATATTACAATATTGCCAAATTATTTCAGGGTTGTGCCAGATTTCAGGCTGGGAATGCTGTAAGATCCAAGGTCAAAAATGCTAAACTGGACATCACTGGAGTATTTGGATCAGTATGTAAACATGACCACCCGATGAAGTTCTGCAATTTGAGACATGGTGAAAGGTAATTAATATTTTGTTGATGATAAAATGTTAGGCCATTCTTCATAGGTACTTTCAGTGATCGCAAAAGACAAGTCATACCAACACCCAAAGTAGCTGGAAAAAGTCACTCAGTATAGGCCACAAAAGAGAAGGTGGCCATCTCAAGTCACCTAAAGAAATGGAGCCACACACAAAAATATCTGACGAAACATGAACCAAACAGCACAAAACCAAATAACAAAGAAGACACTGCAAAAGAAAATACACCTTGGGACAGTCTGCAGAAAAACCACTTGGGACTTCAACTCAGTTAATAAAATTTCAGTCCTTGCCATCAGTTCCAGTGCAGTATCTGGGGTAAACTGCCTAGAGGTTCTTAGCCTGCCCAGGAGAAGTGGTGCAAATCAGACCATGTCCATGTATATAAACCCTATTTGTTTCATTGGGTGAGAGACCGGCCCCGATAGCTCAGTTGGTAGAGTGTCCGCTCCGGGGAACGGGAGGTCTCGGGTTCGATCCCGGGCCGCGACATACCAAAGTCGTTAAAAATGGTACTAGCTGCTCTTCGTTTGGCACTCATATTTACGGGGTAGAGCTAGGACTGGTCGATCCAGTGTCAGGATAATGTGACTGGGTGTGGTATCATGTAATGTGTCTGGGACATGATACTTCAGTGAGGCAGCACTATAAAAGTGAGCATTGAGCTCCCTGTCGCAACCAGACACCGTCGTGATATGACTGAAAAATTGTTGAAAGCGACGTTAAACCCGAATTCACACACTCATTGGGTGAGAGTGTACGAGATTTCATCTCATCTCAATGTCGGGTAAAAGTCCCACAAATTTGAAGCAACAACTCCAAAATGACCCATACAGTGTTGACCGGTATGTTAAAACTTCAAATTAAAAAAAAAAAAATCCTAGAATACTCTCTTTTTGTGATTTATACACCTTTTGCATCTTTTGAATCAGTAAGGAAACATTAAATCATATTTTAAAAATTATAACCTTAAAACATTGAAATACAAGGGTGATGCTACATATAAAATAGAAGTGCCATGCACACTGAAATTTTTGCAGCTTAATATATCAAAACCTTTTGTCATTATTAGGGCCCCGCACTGAAAGTGTGGGTGCCCTATAGTAATCACTCTGTCCGTCCGTCTGTCTGTCTGTCTGTCTGTCCGCACCAACGAAACGACATTTAGGGGGCAAAAAATTTGGACAGTTTGACACTTAAGTATATATTCGTGAGTCCAAATGGGGTTTATTCCGTTATTTGGGTACTTAAGTGGCAAAAATTCGCTCTTAGGTGGCTTGCCGCTTAAGAGAATTTGCCGCTTAAGTAGTCAATATGCCGACGCCTAGCCACTTAAGTATCCGTTCGTGAGAACGTCCGTCCGTCTGTCCGTCTGTCCGTCCACAAATTTTTTTATCCTCCATAACTTTTTATTATTCCTGGATGGATTTAAATATTACTTGGCATCATTCTGTCCGTCCGTCTGTCTGTCTGTCTGTCTGTCCGTCTGTCCGTCCACAAATTTTTTTATCCTCCATAACTTTCTTATTCCTGGATGGATTTAAATATTACTTGGCAGAAATGTTAACCATAATGTGATGGAGTGTTGCGCGCAAGACTCAGGTACGTACCTCAAAGGTCAAGGTCATACTTAGAGGTTAAAGGTCAAAAAAGGGTCTTTCCTGTGTCCAATTAATAACTTTGTTATTATTCCTGGATGGATTTAAATATTACTTGGCAGAAATGTTAACCATAATGTGACGAAGTGTCACACGCAAGACCCACAGCCGTACCTCAAAGGTCAAGGTCATACTTAGAGATAAAAGGTCAAAAAAGCGTCTTTTTTATTGTGTCCAATCTATAACTTTCTTATACCTGGATGGATTTAAATATTACTTAGCAGAAATATTAACCATAATGTGACAGTGTGTCACGCGCAAGACCCAGGTCCGTACCTCAAAGGTCAAGGTCATACTTAGAGGTGAAAGGGAAAAAAAACGTCTTTTTTAACATCAACACTTTCCTACTCCTCTGATAGCGCTGCCGGGGCCCTAGTCAGTTTCACTGACAGCTCTAGTTATGTTTGTTATGCCCCCACCCACCCCCCTCCACCACAGGGAAGGGTGACATATTGGTTTTGGTGCAGATCCTGTTGACATAAGGTATGCATGACAGTTTTTCCCATGCTAGATACATCATGAAATACTTGGTGGATTTTAATCAAAATTTGCATTGGGACAGGATAAAGATCTGATTTGGTTTTGATTACCTAGACCTTATTTTCAAGCCATAAATGTTATACGACATGCATGGTAGTTATATTCCAGTTGGATACCTTGTATTAAATTAAAAATCATTTGATTTCAGATTAGGGTATGCTGTCTACCTTTTGGAGAAACAGTTCAGTGATATCGGCGGAGATCAACAGATAATAGTCATGTATGATATTGCCTGTATGCTTCATCGACATTTACTGGTTTGCATTAGGTTTTGATTGCTTTGGTATTTAGCAGACCATCACAATAAATAAGGGCCATATATCAGGCATCTGTGTTGGCTTCCACACTTGTTTAACGTTTTTCTTCCAACTATAATTTGTTTAGACAAACATACAATTTTATTTTTAAGTCCTCTTTAAAGAAACATTAAGATTGAGCTGATTAATAAGTACATAAAAATGTGTCATTTATGGTTTTCCGTAATTGTGCTAAGTTTCATGATTGTAGCACTTACCATTTATCCTGCTAAACATGAACCCTTACCTTTGCAAACAGTGTAGATCCAGATCATATCAAGATCTACACTCTTTGTCATGCAGTTTGTCAATTAAACAAATATTTTATATTTAAAGTAATCTGGTTGATAGTCAGCAATAGGCTTAATGAAGCCACTGGGCTGATCGGGCCTAAATTTCACTACAGATGAAATTAGGTTGGGCTGGGGGATTGGAAGTTTGTTTTTTTAATAAATTCGGCTCATTAGTTTGATGGCTATGGCAATTTAAGTGTTTCTGTAGACTTTTATTGGGGAAAATTGAAAAATGCCATTATCTGTCAAACCTTCGCAAATATTTTGATAATGTCCTTAAGCAATCGATTATCTGCCAAGTGATTTTAGGCCTACTGCTCATTATATTTGGTTGCCATGTAAACCAAAATGCAAAAAATAGAAAAAAAAAATCATCTCCTCAGAAACCAATAGCTGTATGAGGCTGTGACTTAATGAAAAGGTTCACCATATTTGCCTCAATAAGTTTTATGTTTTTTATGAAATTCTGCTCTTTAGTTTGGAAACTTACGAGTTTCCATTGACTTATAATGGGGAAATTTGAATAATGGCCTTTACTGCCAAGCCTATGCAGATATTTTTAAAACCCCTTCACAAAGTTCACAATCATCTATCTGTTATATGATTAAATGGCCCAGCACATCGTGGCTTGAAGAAATGGGCTGCCATGCAGAGCTGAAACCGACCGCCTAGAGTACTGGTAAACTGCTTAGAGGATCTAAGCCTGCCCAGGCAAAACAGTGGGAGTCGGACTGCCCATTCTTATAAACTATATTGGTTTCATTGGGCAACAGGGCTTGAGATATCATTTCATCTCAGTGTTGGGTAAAAGTCCTATACAGTGTTGACGGGGATGTTAAACCTCATATCAAACCAAACCAAAGCCATATGATTAAACCCAACTGCTAATTTTTATTGGTTGACATGGAAACCAAAATGCCACCCCCCCCCCCCCCCCCCAAAAAAAAAAAAACAAACAAACTAAAAATCATCTTCTCAGTCACCATATGCCTTATCAGACTGAGACGTTATGGAAATATTAACCATGTTTGCCTTAACAGGTCATATGGTTTTTATCCCCCGACCGAATATGTTCGGACGATGTAGCGATCAGCCTTGCGACCGTCTGTCCGGCTGGTTGTTCATCTGTATGTCCGTCCCTTGACGCTACATTGTGATGGCCATAACTCCAATACCCTTTGAGATTCATTGATGGTTCTTGGTACAATTGTTCACAAGGCTCAGACGGTGTGTCATGTGCAAGAACTAGATCTCTAGCTGCCCTAGTTTTAGAGTTATCTCCCCTTTTAATGAAATACAATGACTACCTTGTGATGGCCATAACTCCAATACCCTTTGAGATCTATTGGTACTTGCACAGTTGTTCACAAGGCTGAGAGGCTCGTCATGCTCAAGAAGCACAACTCTGGCTGCCATGGTTTTTTAGTTTTTTCCCCTTCCAATAAAATAAAGCGACCAGCTTGTGATGACCATATCTCCAATCCCTTTTGAGATATATTGAAGGTACCTGGCACAGTTCACAAGGCTGAGACTGCATGCCACGGGCAAGAACCACAACTGTGAGTGCCATTGTTTTGTTAGTTATCTCCCCTTCCAATAAAATAGAATCACTACCTAGTGTTGGGGATATCGCCAATACTCTTTGAGATATATTGATGGTACAGTTGTACATGAGGTTATGCAGGCGTGTCGTGTGCAAGAACCACGACTCTTGGTGCCCTGTTTTTTTTTAATTATCTCCCCTGACAATATAACTTTGTGATGGCCATAACTCCAATACCCTTGGAGATATATTGATGGTACTTGGCACAATTGTGAACAAGGTGGAGACGGCGTGTCATGCCTAAGAACCACAACTCTGGATGCTAGGTTATTTGAGTTATCTCCCCTTCCAATATTATATTATGACCACCTTGTGATCACCATACCTCCAGTACCCTTTGAGACATAGTGATGGTACTTGTTGGAGATGTACATGAGGTTAAGCAGGTGTGTCATGCGCAAGAATTACAACTTTGGGTGCCCTGGTTTTTTATTTATTTCCCCTGACAATATAACCTTGTGATGGCCATAACTCAATACCATTTGAGATATATTGAAGGAACTTGACACAATTGTATATAAGGTATAGAAGGCATGCGCAAGAACTACAACTCTTTGTGCTGTGGTATTTGAGTTATCCCCCATTTCAATATAACAGTATGACCACCTTGTGATACCATATCTCCAATACCCTTTGAGACTTATTGATAATACTTGGTACTGGTATACATGCGGTTAAGCAGGCTTGTCATGCACAAGAACCACAATTCTGAGTGCTCTGATTTAAGAGTGACCTCCTCTGATAGTATAATCTTGTGATGGCTATAACTCCAATACCTTTGAGATATATTGCCACAGTTGTTCTTGTATATACAAGGTTGAAAAGGCATTTCATGTGCAAGAACCACAACTCAGTATACCTGTACTTTCTGCATTGGAAATCTTGGATCTTCATCATGTTGAGAAGCGATCCTTTGTATCACTCGTCGAAGAAAGTCTCAATAAACATTACATATACAAAATTATACTCAATAAACATTACATATACAAAATATACTATGGGCTTTCCAGTGTGTTTTAATTCTGGTGCACTTTCTTTTAGTAAACAGTCTTCTGAAGGCCATATTGGCTTTTGGTCGGGGGATTTGTCATCTCCTCTGATGGCTATTTTTTTAATGAAATTTGGCTGTTTAGTTTGGTCGCTGTGGCAACTTACAGTTCCCAAAGACCCTATTGGTTTCATTGGGTGACAGGGCTTGAGATATCAAAGTCCCACAATATTGGATGCAACGTCTCCAAAATGACCTTTATAGTGTTGGCGGGGAAGATAAACCTTAAATCAAACAAACAAACAAAACAAAGCAGTTCCCAAAGACTTTTAATGGGGTAAATTGAAAATTTGCAATTACCAACAGATAGCAGATATTTTGGTGTCTAGGAATGTGTGGTGGCCGTAAAAGTGCCCCTGCCCTACATCATAGTGTAGTTTATATTTTCTTGTCCTTTGGGATCATTGATTCCATTGTTTAATTTTGAAAATATTTGAGGGTCACTGTTGAGGCCTTATTGGCCGAAACTAGCTAGTCTGGCCCAGAAAACATGTACACTCCATATTTCCAGTTATGTGGTGTATTCCTTGCTTTCCAAAGGAAGCAAGGTGACCATCTATGGAAGTGCAACAGATATGCTTCAAGGAATAAGATGGCTTTCAGTTAGCCATATGACTTTCAGAAGCTATGTGCCATCTTGAAATCAGTTGAGTGATTCAGGGCCATCTTGGCCCTCTTGTTTAAGGTTACCTGGCACCAAAGGGCACATCAGGACATTAGGTTAGCCCCCTCCTATCGGGACCTTGCTAAAAACGAACAATGGCTTTAGGGTATCTGAAATATGGTTTGTTTTGACTCTGCTTCTGTACCAGAGATATAGAAAATTATTGTCACAGATATATCAAAGCTGTCATATTTTGAAGGTTGTCTGCTCTAGAAACACCTGAAAATACATGTTTTTGGCTCGAGTGGGATATAATGCATTGCTAGTGATGCTTTTATTTTTATTTCAGAAAAAAAACAGGACTGACCTTCTGGAGAAAACGACATTTGCTGTTCCAGTTTTCCATAGCTTTGCTCACAACATGCAATGTCAGGTATAAAGCAGAAAGATTTACTCAACTTATTAGTTTGCATTCGTCTTTAGTATGTACTGTTTGTGTTTGGTAATAGACAGACAAAACTTTGTTCACTTAAGCCAACATTTTGTTTGTAAGAACTTATTTGCTATTCCGTTTTTATCCCCCCGATGGAGTAGGTTCAGGCGGGATATAACGATCAACCTGGTGTCCATCCATATATCTGTCTGTCCATAGATGAAACCTTGTGATGGCCGTAACTCCAATACACTTTGAGATATATTGATGGTACTTGCCACAATTGCATGCAAGTTTAAGAAAGCATGTCATTTGCAAGAACCACAACTCTGACAGTACTTTAGGCATTGGAAGTCTTGGTTTTGTTTGATTTGAGGTTTAATGTCCCAATAAACACTATATAGACCATTATCTCCTCAAATTTTATGGGACCCTTATCCAACATTGAGATGAAATGACATCTTAAGCCCTGTCACCCAGTGAAGCCATTAGGGTTTATATGCATGAATGGTCTGACTTGTACCACTTTGCCTTGGCAGGCTTAGATCCCCTTAGTGTTTTGTCTGCACTCATATGCGGACGTTTTTCAGCTCTTTCTGGAAGCATCATGCAGTCCATCTATTTCTGAAAGGCTCGATTGGCGGGGACCAAATTTGAAAGTCTTAGATCTTCTTGAGAAGCAATCTTCAGTATAATTAAGTGAAGATGGTGCATTATACAGGCCTCCTAGCAAAACCTATAATAACCTATAATTTTGTGCCAAACCTATAAAACCTTTATTTTGTTCATAAAACCTATAAAAAGCCTGTATTTTCATGGAAAAACCTATATTTTTCACTTTTTGAACCTTCTTGCCAATCAACCCTAATTTTTCTTCAAAATGCACTACTATTTTTTACTTTTTAGTCCCATAAAAAGTGAGGAAAACTGTCAAGAAATTGTAATTTTTTTCCTCGCTTGCTTCGCTCGCTCGGACTTTGTTAAATTCAGATCAACTTTATCTGAGTAATTGTGGCACAAAAATTCATCAAATATCTTTTCTTCAGTTTTAAATCTTTGTGTAAGTTCGGAAAACTCTTTTTTTTAACCTGTATTTTTATTGAAAAAACCTGTAAATAACCTATATTTTGAGTACGAAGAACCTATATAAAAACCTATATTTTCAAAGTGGGCCACTAGGAGGCCTGTGCATAGAAACATTTCATATGCAAAATCTTGCAGATGTTGCAGCAATATACTGTGGAGATGCAAGTGAATTTAATTCTTGTGCACTTCAATCTTCCGAAGGCCACACTGGCATTTGGTCGGGGATTCAGTGGTTATATTCACTTGCAGATTTTGTATGGACAACGGCAGGTAGATGGAACAGGTTTGACAGATGGTGAGGGCATTGAAAGACTGTGGTCTTTTTTGAGAAGATTTTCAAAAATTACTAAGGAGATGAGCCTTGGTAACAGACAAGACCTTCTGGTAGATGCGCTTCATCATTACAGTGAGAAGCTCAATATAAAGCTAGGTTAGTATTAGGTTAAATGCTATGGTTCTGGTAGTAATAACCTCATTAATTGGGTGATTGGACATTATACATATATAAATGATATTTGATAACACCCTTTGCCCTAACATTCCATGTGGTTTTTCTATATTGACTTTTGAGAAAACTTTCTGAACTTGGTTTAAGAGCAATTTATATTTTAATTAGCCTAGTATCTAAATTTAGAGGAAAACTGTTTTCAACAATCTTGTTATTATCTTGTTCCTTAGATAGCTGCCTTCTGTTCTTAGTTTTGGCATAAATTTAACATGTTAACATTTCCAAGAAAAGTGTGGATGGATAAAATCAATGATTTGATAATAATAAGGCCTCCTAGCAAAACCTATAAAACCTATAATAACCTATAATTTTGTGCCAAACCTATAAAACCTTTATTTTGTTCATAAAACCTATAAAAAGCCTGTATTTTCATGAAAAAACCTATATTTTTCACTTTTTGAACCTTCTTGCGACTCAACCCTAACTTTCTTTAAAATGCACTACTATTTTTTAGCTCACCTGTCACGTAGTGACGAGGTGAGCTTTTGGGATCACTTTTTGTCCGTCGTCTGTGTGTGCGTCCGTCCGTAAACAATTTCAAATAAGTATATCTCGAATACCTCATGGCCAATCTTGATCAAATTTCATGTGAAGCATCTTCAGGTAGGGGGAAAGGCTGAATAAGGTTTTTGGGCTGATCAGATTGGAATTCTGGTTGCCATGGCAACATAAAGTTTCCATAGACTTAAAAAGGGAAATTTTTTTAAAATTTTCTTCTCTGAAACCACAGGGCCAATAGCTTAGACATTAAGCATGTAGCAAGAGCAAGTGGTCAACTACATAATTCCTGCCAATCATGCCCCTGGGTTCCAAATGGGCCACGCCCCAGGCCCCTTCGCTCCCATAGACTCATAATGGAAAAAGCTTCAAAAATCTTATTCTCTGAAACCACAGAGCCCAGAGCTTAGATATTTAGCATGTAGCAATGGCAAGTGGTCACCTACATAATTCCTGCCAATCATGCCCCTGGGTTCCAAATGGGCCAAGCCCCGGGGGCCCTTAGCTTCCATAGACTCATAATTGAAAAAAAAAGCTTCAAAAATCTTCTTCTCTGAAACCACAGGGCCCAGAGCTTATATATTTAGCATGTAGTAATGGCAAGTGGTCACCTACATAATTCCGGCCAATCATGCCCCTGGGGTCCAAACGGACCACGCCCCGGGGCCCCTTAGCTCCTATAGACTCATAATGGAAAAAAAGCTTCAAAAATCTTCTTCTCTGAAACCACAGGGCCCAGAGCTAAGATATTTAGCATGTAGCAAGGGCAAGTGGTCACCTACATAATTCCTGCCAATCATGCCCCTGGGGTCCAAACGGACCACGCCCCGGGGCCCCTTAGCTCCCATAGACTCATAATGAAAAAAAGCTTCAAAAATCTTCTTCTCTGAAACCACAGGGCCCAGAGCTTAGATATTTAGCATGTAGCAATGACAAGTGGTCATCTACATAATTCCTGCCAATCACGCCCCTGGGTTCAAAATGGGCCACGCCTCGGGGCCCCTTCGCTCCCATAGACTCATAATGGAAAAAAGCTTCAAAAATCCTCTTCTCTGAAACCACAGGGCCCAGAGCTTATATATTTAGCATGTAGCTACGGCAAGTGGACACCTACATAATTCCTGCCAATCATGCCCCTGGGGTCCAAACGGACCACGCCTCGGGGCCCCTTAGCTCCTGTAGACTCATAATGGAAAAAAGCTTCAAAAATCTTCTTCTCTGAAACCACAGGGCCCAGAGCTAAGATATTTAGCATGTAGCAAGGGCAAGTGGTCACCTACATAATTCCTGCCAATCATGCCCCTGGGTTCCAAATGGGTCATGCCCCGGGGCCCCTTCACTCCCATAGACTCATAATGAAAAAAAGCTTCAAAAATCTTCTTCTCTGAAACCACAGGGCCCAGAGCTTAGATATTTAGCATGTAGCTATGGCAAGTGGTCACCTTCATAAATCCTGCCAACCATGCCTATGGGGTCCAAATTGGCAACGCCCCGGGCCCCTTAGCTCCCATAGACTCTTAATGGAAAAAAAGCTTCCCAAATCTTCTTCTCTGAAACCACAGGGCCCAGGTCATCTACATGAATTCTGCCAGTCATGCCCCTTGGGCCAGAATTGGCCACACCCACGGCCCATTAGCTGCAATGGATGGACTTAAAACGGAAAAAAAACTTAAAATGAAAAAAAAAAACTTAAAAAATACTCTTCTGTGAAACCCTAAGGCCCAGAGCTTGGGTATTTAGCATGTAGCAACATGGAGTTGTTGTCTACATGAATCCTGCCTGAGTCTTGCCCCTGGGGTTCAAATTGGCCAAATCCTGTGGCTTGTTAACTCCAATAAACTTATAATGGAAAAAAAAAAGCTTTGAAAATCTTCTTCTCTGAAACCATGAAGTACGGACCTTAGATATTTAGTATATAGCAACATAAAATGGTCGCCTACATAGATCCTGCCAACCATGCCCTTTGGGTCAAAATTGACCTATGGACTTATACTGGAAAAAAAAATCTTCTTCTCCAAAGCCATAAGGCCCAGAGCTCGGATATTTAGTATGTAGCAATGTCAAGTGGTCTCCTACACTTATGATTTTCTGGTACTCAGGTGAGCGATATAGGGCCATTGGGCCCTCTTGTTTACTTTTTAGCCCCATAAAAAGTGATGAAGACTGTCAAGAAATTGTAATTTTTTTCCTCGCTCGCTTCGCTCTGACTTTGTAAAATTCAGATCAACTTTATCGAGTAATTGTGGCACAAAAATTCATCAAATATTTTTTCTTCAGTTTTAAATCTTTATATAAGTTTGGAAGACTTTTTTTTAACCTGTATTTTTATTGAAAAACCTGTAAATAACCTATATTTTGAGTAAGAAGAATCTATTTAAAACCTATATTTTCAAAGTGGGCCACAAGGAGGCCTGATAATGTTATAAAAGCCTGTGCAAGTCTTTGGCCATATTTTTGTTAAGACATGATTTGTCAACAGTCTTCTTAAATCCAGTTTCTCAACGGGCCTCCTTGGCCTAGTGGTTAAGAGCCCTGACTCTTAACCATTAGGTCTCTCACCGCTGTGGTTCGAGCCTCGCTCTGGTCACATGTGAGACGCCAAGTTTTGCAATGGAAGTTCAGGTTGTTTTTCTCTGGGTACTCCGGTTTTCGCCCACCTGATTAACAATCGGCTCGATATGAGTGAAATAATCTTGAAAGAGCTGTAAAAAAAAAAAAAATCCAGTTTCAGCTTCCACACTCAAAATAAATTTAAGTTTTTTGACTTCTGAATCGGGCTTACAAGTGTCATTGTCTGTGCAGAGCCTTTTCTTGAACTGATGAAGTAGAACACTATTATGTGGACTGAACGAATTTCTTTAATATTCGTAAGCCATGGCAGAATTAAGGTTGGTGTTTTTACTGTGAAAATTGATTTAAGGAAAAATTTTACTGACCATTTTCTTCATGGCACCGTTGCTTAGTGTTTGTGCTCTGATCAGTATCATGATTTTGAGGGAAGGTGTACATATTTTTAAATATTCTCGATCATTGCCTTCAGTTTTATTCTACAGATATGCATTTTGATATTGTGGTTTTGTTTGTAGCTGATAGAATTGTTTCAAGGTTTACAAAAGCAATCAAAGGGAAAAAAGTCGCCCTTGAAGACATTCAGAAATCAACAGCCGCAGATTTGCCAACAATTAGCAACAGCTATGAAGAAAGAAGGCGATCAGTAGGTGTAAAACAGGCTGATGGAGGTAATTTAAACTCACTGTTTGTGCATACTGTTAGATTAGATTTTGTCCCAAGATCAAATATAGACACAAAAAGGTGCAAACCTCGAGGGCGTCATTTGATATGACATATTGTCTCAACTGCTAGCCATGTGGCCCTACACATTGGGACTTCGAGAAATAGATTGGGCTGCATTTGATTCCAAGCCGAGCTGAATCCCACCGCACCGGAGTACTGGTAAACTGCTTACGGTATAATCCTGCCCAGGCAAAGTGGTGCAAGTCAAAATGTCCATGCATACAAACTTTATTGGGTTCATTGGGGGAGAGCTTGAGATGCCATTTCATAACAGTGTCAAGTTAAATTGACATAAAAGTGGAAGCACAGTCACCAAATGACCTAAATATGGACATTAAAGCTCTATTAAAACAGGCAAACAAAAACTGCAAACTAGTAAGAAAAGCTCATTAAAGAAAGGCCACAATCAAAGAAAGCATCCCTCTCAAGCAGTCAAAAGAAAGCGACTTGGAGGCACACACAAAAACAGATGAAATGTGAACCAACAGCACAAAATCAATTAACAAATAAGACACTGCAAATGAACGACCCCCTTGGGACGGTCAGTAGTAAAACTAATATGGGCTTCAACTCCGGAGTTCATGAAATTTTAGCTTTTTTCCTCAGTTCCAGTACAGTATCAAACATAATAACAGTAACAAATTGATCCGCATGGAGGCTTTCTAGGTCAACATAAAATACACAGAAGAGAGAAACATAGTTGCCCACTTTAAAAATGTCAAAACCAATGCTGTCTGTCACATAACATCCAAGCTATAACCTATTTAGGTTATAAATTTAGGTTGCAAGCCAGGTATAAGTGCAAAACAGAGAGCGCTTACAGCTGTGATCTATTTTTCTAAAACGTTATAAAAATATTTAATTTTGGCCATATTTCCAAAGTATTTTTGGCCCAGCCTTATGAAACTTGACACACAAGAGCTACATCCTTACCATGTTTCATAAATCAGATCATGCAAATTGATTTATATTCCTTTGTGAATGCATTCGCAAAACATGTCCGGTCAATAACTTTCTTAATATTAGATGGATTTGGAAATTCCTTGGCAGAAATGTAACCATCATGAGACGATGTGTCGAATGCTTGACCCAGGTCGGTACTTCAAAGGTCAAGGTCATACTTTGAGGTTAAAAAAGGGTCCTTTTGTTCATGTCTGGTCAATAACTTTCATATATTCCTGGATGCATTTTTCAAATTATTTGGCAGAAATGTTAGCCATCATGAGACGATGTGTTGTGCACAAGACCCAGATCATACTTAAGAGGTCAAAAAGGGTTTTTTTTCATGGATTTTGAAAAAACCTGGCAGAAATGTTAACCATCATGAGACAATGTATTGCATGCAAGAGACAGGTCGGTACCTCACAGGTCAAGGTCGTACTCAGAGGTCGAAGGTAAAAAAAAAGGATCTTTTTTGTGTCCAGTCAATAACCTTTTTATTTCTGGATGGACTTTTTAAGTAACCTTGCAGAAATGTTCACCTTCATTAGATGATGTGTCTTGCGCAAGACCAAGGTCCATACTGCCAATGTTAAGGTCATACTTAGAGGTCAAAGGCCAAAAAAGGGGCCTTTTTATGTACGGTCAATAACTTTCTTATTTTTTGTTGGATTATGAAATTACTTGACAGAGATGTTAATCCACATAAGTTGATGTGTCGCACCCCAGATGCAAGTCGGTACCTTAAAGGTCAAGGTATTACTTAAAGGTCAGAGGTCATACTTGGAGGTCAAAAAGGGGGGGGGGACATCTGTGTTTTTGTAGAAAAACAAATTTTATTTTTATGTTGATAGTCCTGTTCCCAATGCTTCTAAGCATAGTATTATGATCTTGTTTATGTCAACATGACTGATTTGCACAAATCAAGGTAGCTATTGTTTTCTGTAGGCGCACTATTCTTGTAGCTGTGAGGCCAGAATGTTTCAAAACTAGATAAGCAGGATCAGGAAACAGTGTGAACCCAGTTCAGAAGCCCATAAAAGCGGTGTCTGAAAAGAGTTTACACCGTTTGCCGTAAATACAGGTTTTTAAAAAATTAAATGAAATAGTTTATTTTCAGTTCAAGACTATTTAACCAACTCAGACACAATAACCTACCAATGCCGTCTGGGCTTTAATTATCCTTTTCAGCCGATGTGTCAACCATTCCAGAAGAAGAATATGCCTGGATTCTGTTCCAATCACAGAAATTAAGGTAATAGAAGATAGCATAAACTATTCTGAACCTATTGAATATTGTGACAACCCTAGTTTTCACCCTAATGGTCATGTTAACCTCAAGAACTACAAGAGCTTCATTAATAATACTTGGTACAAACTTGGGATGGCTACTTAAATGCAAGCATCCATATTTGACCTTGACATACTTCTGGTTCACTGGTTCACTGAAATATTGGGACCACCCTTGCGTTCACCCTTATGGGTGAGTAAATTTCAAGAAATATAAGAGATTCATTTATCATATGACGTCGTTGGCAACCAGTGGATAACTTCGTGTAATCACACTTGTAATAACACTTTTGGCGGGATTAAGTAACGTTATGACAACCTATGTCAACCAATGCATTTTTGTGGGAAATTTGTCATATTGAAAGGTGATGGAATCCTATTTAAAGCAGTCATATGATAAACAGAATCTTACACTTGTTTAATAAATTTCATATGAAATGACCACTCATGTAAAATCCTCCATTAAAAGATAACTTGTTACAGACATATTTAGGGATGGCAATTTTAATGCAAGCATCCATATTTGATCTTGACCTATATTTTATGGTTCACTGAATTCATGAAATATTGCGACCACCCTAGCGTTCACCCTAAAGGTCAAGATCATTTCAATAAGAGATTTATTAATAATACTTAGTGCTTGTATCAAGAGATGACAACTATAATGCAAGAGTCCATATTTGACCTTGAACTAAATTTCATGGTTCACTGACTAAGTGAACTGTTGCATCAACCTAATGTTTCAGTTCATTTCACAAGAACTATTAGAGCTTCATCAATGACAGTTGGTACAAGCTTGCATCTAGGAATGGCAAGTTTTATGGAAGCATCCATGTTTGACCTTGGCTTAGATTTCATGGTTTGGTGACTTTCTGCCCCCACAGGCATGACATGACCTTCGCTTGAATTCTTATTAGGTAAAAATTAAAATCAGCACATTATATAATCATAGAAGCACAGCTTAGCTCTAACCCTGTCCAGGCAAAGAAGTACAAATCTGACCATCCCTGCAGTTTGATTAATAGTTATGGCTTTAGGTGTCATTTCATGTCAGGGTAAAAAACACACAAAATTAGAAGCAAAGTCTCCAAAATGACTTTGTGGGGAAGGAGGCATAAAAACCGGCACAAACATAACCATAGTATAGAAGCAGAAAACTAGCATTAGCGGCAAGATCTTGAAACTTTGCATATAGCATTGAGTACCCAGGCCCTACCAGAAACCACCTTGACCTATTTCAGGTTATGTACAGATTTTGTAATTTAGACCTTTGTATGGGAAAATAGTTTTATAGTGGATTTTTATGACCCCCTCCCCCCCCCCCCCCCCGAGAATCTTTGATCGGGGGGGCATATAGTATTTGCCCCGTCTTTCTACTGTCTGTTTGTTTGTCTGTCTGTACGTCACAAAAACTTAACCTTGATAATAACTTCTTCAAAAGTATTTGACCTACACACTTATTCACCATCACAAGGGCTACATTCTCACCAAGGGCCATAACTCTGTTATCATTTTTGGCTGAATTATCTCCCCTTGAAATTTTGCAAAAACTCAGAAATTGGCTCCCACAGGGGGCATTGGTCACCTATAGTGACAGCTCTTGTTTCAATTCTGCTGTAGCCACTGGCATCAGAATATATAATTTTATAACTAGTGTCAGCTGAATGGAAGCTGATCAAATTCAATATTCAAGGCCTTTTACTGACCTTTGTCCTGGATTGCTCAGATTCAGTATTTTTATTTTCCTCTCTACTTTGACTACTAGGCTGATTGAAACAAAATTAAATGCAGAACCTCTCCAGGATGAGGGAATGAATTTTTTTTGTTGGATTACAATCACACAACCAGGATGGTTGTCATGCCCATATATAATGGTGAAAACCCTTTGGAAATCTCATATGGTGACATTTGGTTAACCTTAACCTGTTTTATGATAAGAATGTATTTGGCCATTAGGGCATTTATGGTGGGAAAAATGCAGAACAGTTGATTTTTCTGATTCTTTTGTAGCCTATTGCATATTACTTTTTGCAGTCAGCTAAATGTAAGTCAAAAACTGAGGCCAAGATTGCTACCATGCCCACATAAGGTAAAAAGGAATGGAAACTCCTTGTTGAAATGCTTGATTTACCATGCCATCATGGTTTGTTGAAAAACAAGCTACCAGGGGTGGGGGGGGGGGGGGTGTGCAAGTTTTTTACACTTGACTTCAGATGAGTGTAGTGGCCCTTGTCCTGCTGAACCAGTATATGCTCTGTCTAGCAAACATTGCAAATACAGATCCTATGTCTTCTTCAGAAGCTATCAGATCAGTATCTACAGTGTTTGACTTTGTGCAGTTTCTGCTTAAATGTTACAGAACAGAATAAAGGGTTTACCAATTTATTTGCGCATGCGGGATCATCAATATCACATGGACGCTTAATCTGTCTCAGGCGCTTGATCAATAAAAACTGGGGGCTAGATTCACTTTCTATATTAACGATATTAGTAAACAATATATTGTAAATCAGTTAACAAATCGGATTTATAAATATAATGATCGATTGGACATTATGACTAATTTAAATTTGTAAAGTTCTGACAACAAAAGCTTTTTTTCCTTTGCGATTCCTTTCTCTCTATTTGGCCGTATTTCGACTTAGGTGTAAGCTTTGGGCGGCTCATCGATGAGGTTCTAACGAGTACCCACTATCTATAGTTTGAGCAGAAATAAGAAAAATATCACATTTTTCTTTCTTTTTTTTGGTTTTTCGACCGTAAAATTCACAATTATTGGTATAGGCATGTTTTCGTAATGTATCTTAAGTATCGTAATATTTTAGTACGAGATAAGTACCGTTTCTCAACATTATTCAGTAAACGATAACTGACATGCAGTGGCGTTTTCGGGACCGAAGACCCATCTAGTTGACGGTTAACTTCGTATCAATGTGCAAGATGTTTATTTTTTGAATTTAAACATAGCATATCTGATTGTTTCCAAAAAAAGGACAAGTCAATTATTCATTTACTTTTGCCCGGGGATGAAGGGTAAAATATAGGTACTGCATAATGTTTGAAGTTGACTGTCAAAATGCAGGATGTTTATTGACCGAAAGTTTTATGACACCCAGGTGCAACTTGGGGCTATAAAAATAGCTGTTTAAAACAACACCTCATTATCATCATTTATCCTAGATGTCCGAAATAATTCATATTCTTTCACTCACAGAAGCGGCCCATTTTTTTAATTAATTAGTTTTGTAATTTTCAATTCTGCTGCGTCTGATCTGGGTCTGCACTTTTTTGCCATTTGGTGATAAATGGAATCTTCTACCCCGTTAATAGAGCAAGTCCATTTCAAAATTAAAGAGTATGAGGTTGTGTTTTCTTCAAAATGTTTAATTTGAAAAATGCCTGAACTTTTTGCAAACAAAGTAGGTCCTGATCAGACGCCTACTTCTGTTAGGTCTGATCTGGATCTGCCCTTTTTGCCATTTGGCGTCAAATGGGATCTTCAACCTTTTAAATATAGCACAAGACCAATTTAAAATTTAACCCTTCTCTTGCTGAATATTCAGATTAGCCACACCCATTTTGGACTTTGAACCAATCAGATTACTTGATGTAATTTATTCCTACAAATTCATAAACAAAACGCTGGTCCGTACCTCCAAGGTCAAGGTCATACTTAGAGGTCAAAGGTAAAAAAAAGGGTCCGAAACTTAAACACAGTCAATAACTTACTTATTTCTGTATGGATTTAGAAATTACTTTGAAGAAATGTTAACCATCATGAGACGATGTGTCACGTGCAAACCCAGATCTGTACCTCCAAGGTCAAGGTCATACTTAGAGGTCAAAGGTCAAAAAAAGGGTCCGAAACTTAAACACAGTCAATAACTTACTTATTTCTGTATGGATTTATAAATTACTTTGAAGAAATGTTAACCATCTCAGACGATGTGTCACGTGCAAACCCAGATCTGTAACTCCAAGGTCAAGGTCATACTTAGAGGTCAAAGTTAAAAAAAATGGTCCGAAACTTAAACACAGTCAATAACTTTCTTATCTCTGAATGGATTTAGAAATTACTTTGCAGAAATGTTGGCCATCAATTGACAATCTGCCTCACAAAAAACCAAGGTCCTTACCTCCAAGGTCAAGGTCATACTTAGAGGTCAAATGTGATAAAAGGGTCCAAAACTGAAACACAATCAATAACTTTCTATGGATGAATACGAACATATAGACATATTTTCAGGCGGGGGCATCCGTGTCCTATGGACGCATTTCTAGTTAACAAATATTCAGGTCTAGTCATATCTCGAGTCAAATATGTTGCCAAAATAGTGACATTTTTTCAATGACGAAATACGTCAATTAAAATCTGTTTAGTAATGGAAACGCAAGTGACAACACAAACCATTAATGAAATATAGCCCCCAAAATTTCTTACGCATGCGCATGGAGTAGGATAAAGCGTCTGGGTGACCTGATCATCTAGGTGATCAGATGCTTGTTGGTAAACCCTCTATTGAAACATTTACTCAATGATCTCTCCAGTTAGAGCATGTATGGTACTGGTATCTAGTCATTTCAAATATATTTTTAGATGTGACCTTGAGGTAGTTGGTATTAGTGATGAAATGAAGAGCAGTTTAACAAAGGAACTTGAAAGGTAATTCTACTCTCTCTGGCAATCCTATAGAGTGGCAGTGTTTAAACTACTTGCCACATATTGTGAAAGAGACAGTGGGCTTTCTCAGCTTATTTGTTCTAACTATATTTCATTATTTTTCCTCAATATATAGGCCAATGTTAAATTTTTGCCAAAGATTTCTCAGAAACTGCAAAAGCTACAAGCCTTAGACTTTGTATGCAATGTAGTAAGGATGGTTTAAATTGTTAAGTTTTTATGCCCCCGCCTATTCGGAGAATAGCGGAAGGGCATTAAGTTTTACCCCTGTCCGTCCGTTCGTTTGTCCGTCCACGCCAACATTGAGGGTTTAGGGGCTTAAACATTGGTCCAGGACTGGTTTAGGGGCTATTTCGTACTAGGGGCTACTAGCCCCTAGTCCCTTTTTACCTCACCTGTCACGTAGTGACAAGGTGAGCTTTTGGGATCACTTTTTGTCCGTCGTGCGTCCGTGTGTGCGTCCGTAAACTTTTTCTTCAAACGACATCTCCTCCTTAACCACTGATCAGATTTTGATCAAACTTCACAGGAATGATCCTTAGGTGGTCATCTTTCAAAGTTGTTCAAATGGTTCCAGTCCGTTGCACATATAGGTCACAGGAGCCAAAAATAGATTTTTTTCATCGAAAACATAAAAAATCTTCTTCTCTAAAACCGCAAGGACCAGGACATTGATATTTGGTATGAAGCTTCATCTAGTGGACCCCTACCAAGATTGTTCAAATTATTGTGCTGGGGCCGAAAATGCCCCCGCACCGGGGCCCTTTGGTTTTACATGGGCTTATATAGGGAATATCTTTAAAAATCTTACGGGCCTTCGTGGCCTAATGGATAAGAGCGCTGACTCTTAGTCATTAGGTCTCTCACCGCCGTGGGTTCGAGCCTTGCTCGGGTCACGTGTGAGACGCCAAGTTCTGCAACGGAAGGTCAGGTGGTTTTTCTCCGGGTAATCAGGTTTTCGCCCACCTATGATTAACGATCGGCTCGATATGAGTGAAATAATCTTGAAAGGGCTGTAAAACCCAAACCAAAAAAAAAAACAACAAAAAAATCTTTAAAAATCTTCTTCTCTGAAACCCCAAGGCCCAGGACATTGATATTTGGTATGAAGCTTCATCTGATGGACCCCTACCAAGATTGTTCAAATTATTGTGCTGGGGCCGAAAATGCCCCCGCACCGGGGCCCTTTGGTTTTACATGGGCTTATATAGGGAAAATCTTTAAAAATCTTCTTCTCTGAAACTGCAAGGCCCAGGTCTTTGATATTTGGTATGAAGCTTCATCTAGTGGACCCCTACCAAGATTGTTCAAATTATAGTGCTGGAGCTAAAAATGCCCCCACACTGGGGCCCTTTGGTTTTACATGGGCTTATATAGGGAAAATCTTTAAAAATCTTCTTCTCTGAAACCACAAGGCCCAGGTCTTTGATATTTGGTATGAAGCTTCATCTAGTAGACCCCTACCAAGATTGTTCAAATTATAGTGCTTGGGCCAAAAATGCCCCCGCCCGTGGGCCCTTTTGTTTTACATTGGCTTACATAGGGAAAATCTTTAAAAATCTTCTTCTCTGAAACTGCAAGGCCCAGGTCTTTGCTATTTGGTATGAAACTTCATCTAGTGGACCCCTACCAAGATTGTTCAAATTATAGTGCTGGGGCTTAAAAATGCCCCCGCCCCAGGGCCCTTTGGTTTTATATAGGCTTATATAGGGAAAATCTTTAAAAATCTTCTTTTCTGAAACTGCAAGGCCCAGGTCTTTGATATTTGATATGAAGCTTCATCTTGTCGACTTCTACCAAGATTGTTCAAATTATAGCCCTGGGGCCAAAAATGCCCCCGCTCCGGGGCCCTTTGGTTTTACATAGACTTATTTCAGGAAAATCTTGAAAAATCTTCTTCTCTGAAACCACAAGGCTTAGGTCTTTGATATTTGTTATGAAGCTTCAGCTAGTGGAGCTCTACCAAGATTGTTCAAATTATAGCCCTGAGACCAAAAATGCCCCCGCCATGAGGCCCTTTGGTTTTACATAGACTTATATAGGAAAAATCTTTAAAAATCTTCTTCTCTGAAACAACAAGGCTTAGGTCTTTGATATTTGTTATGAAGCTTCAGCTAGTGGACCTCTACCAAGATTGTTCAAATTATAGCCCTGGTGCCAAAAATGCCCCCGCTCCGGGGCCCTTTGGTTTTACATAGACTTATTTAGGGAAAATCTTGTTCTACATAGACTTTTTTATGCAGGGTAAACCTTTAAAATCTTCTTCTCTGAAATCACAAAGCCCAGGTGTTTGCGAAGAGATTTCTTTTGACTGTTTTCATGATATTTCCATTTGTTTTTGTTTTTTTTATAGATGTGAAAGCCAGTTGCTTAAGGTAGAGAAAAGGCTAAAGATTTCTGAGAGGTGGGACACAAAACAGCAAAATGTCAATGAATTTCTGACCTGCTACAGAAGAAAGAGAAAAATCATGCTACATTCAGCAATGAAGAAAGATGCCACTGAACGCCAGTTTCTCCTGTCTGCAATGAAGAAATATGCTGGTAATATTGACTTTTACCTTTTAAAGATCATGTTGGCCCATCAGCAGATCTGGTCGCTGAAAGGGTCTTTAATCTAGTTCTAAGCCTTGACATATACTTACATAGAGACTTGTTAATAAAAAAAGCTTCTTTGGCTATTCTCAGTGGTAAGTGATTCAAACAAGTCAGCTTTCTGGGTCATCAGAAGAAGAGAGAAAAGAGATAGAAGTGTCAGTAGGAGATGAAAGTAAAGATACAGGGGGAGAAAGAAAAATGAATGGAAGTGTAGAAAGTGAAAAAATAATCATCCCTTTTAACATTAATGGTGCTGGGTATGCAGCACCTTGGATGTTCTTACTGGTGTCAATCCTGATCCTGGTGTAAGCATTGATAGTTTAAAACATCTTGAACTATGTGAACCAATTTTTACCAAACTTGCATATTATATTGGAATTAGGAGCTAAATTAGCTTAAAATAGCCTTGATTTTGTTTTCAATGTCACAGTCTCGAACAGCTTTCAATTTTTAACCCAAATTAGATGATCTTTACTGTTGCCTGAAACAGTAAATTGTGGTTCAGCTTTGTGAAATGTATCATTGTATTCTGCAAACGACTTGGTTTTATAAGATGACCTTCACCTACTTAACAAGGGTTTTCAGTTGTGTTTTGCATGCATTGTATCCCTTGAATCTGTTGAATAACTTTACCCAAACTTAAAGACACATTTTTTTCTTTATATAAAAGGGGTGGCCTGTCTAATGATCTCCTCCAATAAACACTTCCTTCAGACCATAGTGCACATCAAAGGCTTTTCTTACATATGTGATTATGAGGTGATTATGAGCAGATTGCTATGTTTAATAGGGGGCTCAATAAGGGTACTTGAGTGATAGTATATTTTACTGGGATTGTTTCTAACAAAATATTGTTTTAAATTACTTCTTTTTTAATTTAAAATAACGTACAAAAACCTACTGATATCCATTGTTTTCTTTTCTCAAAAGTGAAAAAAATTAAACAAGCAAGGTAAATGAATTGATTAACCTCAAAATTTAATCAATCAATTTACCTTTATTTATTTATATATATTTATTCATTATTTATTTATTTAATTATTTTGGTTGAATGTATGTGACACACAAATCATTTATAATGTCTAAAACATTAGCATTGTATAATTTTAGTCAAGATGGAACTATAAATGTTCTTTGTTTTAGACACAATCATATCAGAAAAAAGAGAAGAAAAAAGAACTATTTTAAGATTTTATTTTTCACCTTTTCAAGTTTAAAACTAAAATAACAAACAAAATTGAATTTATTTGTCTTATTTATAATGCAAACATAGGTTGTGGGTGCTCGTTAGAACCACCTCATTCAGACGGTTCAAACAAGTACCCACAACCTATGACTCAATGGGACGATTCTAACGAGCACCCACAACCTATGACTTGGAGCAGAAATAAGGAAAATAATGTATACCCCCTTAAACCCCCATTTTCTCTATAGAAAGTGGGGTTTAGGGGATGTTGATTTAACAGACTTAAGTTTATTTTGCGCATTATTTTTGCAAACACTATCTGGTTATGATTTTTCAGATGGTCAAGATATAGCTATACGGCTTGGAAAACAATTGAAGTTGGTGGGACAGAAACTGACAGGTCATCTTAAAGAGTACAATATTATAGCAGGCACCAGTATCCAGCTGAAAGATATCATAGATGTCAATTCTGTGTTTTATGCCAGTACTTCCGAACAAGCATCTGTTCAGGATCAAAACAAAGTTTTTGACTTGTTCAGTTCTTTGCTGAGAGCAGAAGAGGAAATCAAATTGTCAAAAGAAGACATGCATAGTATGATTTCATGGCTTAATGAACAACAAAATATTCTAGGTGAAAAAATAAATGATCTTGAAAATGGTAATTTTAATTCAAGGATGGTTAAAGGTGAATTAAACTATTTAATGTTGTTAAAAATGGTTATTGAAAATTGGCTTCTTCAAGCAACAGAGAAGTTTTCACCATATTTAGAATGTAATTTATATTTTGAAACGCCTGTCATTAATTTTGTATTACAGTGTTTGAACTGTAAAGAATTTGAGAGAACTATCCCCCCAGATTCAGTTGCGGAGACTTTAGAATTAATTGATGCTTTTGAGAAAGAAGATGGTGTTGAAGAGGCACATATTGACATTGAGGCAGATGACATCGAGGAGGATGATGATGATGATGATGATTTGTGCATTAAGTCATAACCAAGATGGTCATGAATCACTTGTCTCCCTTTGAATTGTAATATAGCATGTGGAAGTCTTGTGGAACACTGATTTAAGACAGTTCTGTATTATAGAAGAGTTTTGAAATTAAAGATCTCATATATGATAAAATCCTAATCTGTCCACCGACAGGTTTTGTTATACTCCATTTTGAAGTACAGGGAGTATACACCTCTGTGGTTCTTTGATTTTTGTGTTCACGGAGATGTTGCACTGATGAGTTAGGAGGCCTTCATGCGGACTGAACAAATTATTTGTCTAAATCGCGACGGAAGTAAGGGCGAGGATTGTGGCCACGTAAAATCGATTTAAGCCCCCCCCCCCCCCAGTGGAAATCTTCCACTGACCGTTCCAAGGCGGCTCTTCTGTGGCGATTTATTTATGTTGTTGTTTGTTACTGACTGTGTGTATCACTTGTGTCTTTTGGTTTTGGATGGCCATATGGCCATTTTGTGGGAAAGTAACTGTCCTTATGGCCTTCCTTTGTTTAGGTTTCCATTATGGTCTGGTCGCTTAATGTTTGTATTTCTTTCCCTTTGGTGTCTTTTATGGGTGGAGTAAGTTAATTGTATCAATTGCTGATCTTTGTTTTACTTCTACTTTAAGACTCGTTGTAGCCTGCTGCATCAGAATTGATATTTGCCATCAGCTGAATATAAGTTTGTCCACTGCAAAGGACAATGTCATTTACTGACCTTTGTCCCTTTGTGGCTCAGATTCAGTATTTTTATCTTCTTCACTAGAACTGCTGGACTGATTGAAACCAAATATGTAGAAACTCAAGCAATGGAAATTTATTTTTGGGATTGAACTCACATGACCAGTATGGCTGCCTGTGAAAACCCTTTGGATATCTTCTTCTCATGAACCAAATGACTGATGACCTTGAAACGTGGTATGGTGTATGAGGGACCCTGACAGAGTTTGATAAAATGGTGACCTTAATTGACCGTGTTCTATTTTATGTCAAGGTTATCTTTGATATCAGTGACCTTTGTATGTGGAAGAGGCAGAACTGGAATGTTCTTACTCTGTTGTTGCAGATGGCATCAAAATTGATATTTCTAGCAAGTTTGCTCAGATGGTTACCTTTGGTTGACCTTGACATTTTTTATGTCCAGTTTGTATTTGGTCACTTGGGCATTTCTAGGGTTGGGGTGGGGGGAGGGGTGAGAAAGGCATAACATTGGATTTGTCTGATTGTCCTGTAGCCTATGGCAGCAGAATTAATATTTTTGCAGTCAGCTAAATGGTAGTTGATAACTATGGCCAAGACGGCTAGCATGCCTATGTATGGTTATCATTTTTGCAAGCTTGGTAGTACTCAGTAACTCGATGCTACATACCAAGTTTTGAGACAAGTTCCCTGGAGGGGAAGGGGGCATACTGTTTCTGGTGCGGATCCCATTTGCGTTGGCGTCGGCATAGCCTGTTTGAAGCACTACCTTGTGATGGCCATATCTCCAATACTCTTTGAGATTTATTGATGGTACTTGGTACAGTTGTACATGAGGTTAAGCAGATGTGTCACGTGCAAGAACCACAACTCTGGGTGCCCTGGTTTTTAAATTATCTCCCCTGACAATATAACCTTGTGAGTGCCATAACTCCAATACCCTTTGAGATATATTGATGGTACTTGGCATAATTGTATACAAGGTTGAGACGGCACTTCATGCCTAAGAACCACAACTCTGGGTGCTATGATATTTGAGTTATCTCCCCTTCCAATAAAACGGTATGACCACCTTGTGATCTCCGTACCTCCAATACCCTTTGAGACATATTGGTGGTACTTGATGTAGATGTACACGAGGTTAAGCAGGTGTGTCATGCTCAAGAATTACAACTCTGTGTGCTCTTGTTTTTTAGTAATCTCCCCTGACGATATAACCTTGTGAAGGCCATAAGTCCAACACCCTTCGAGATATATTGATGGAACTTCGCACAATTGTATACAATGTACAGAAAGGGTGTCATGTGCAAGAACCACAACTGCTGGTGCTGTGGTATTTGAGTTATCTACCCTTCCAATATAACAGTATGACCAGCTTGTGATCCCCATATGTCCAATACCCTTTGAGACATATTGATGGTACTTTGTACAGAAATACCTGAGCTTAAGCAGGCATGTCATTCGCAAGAAACACAATTCTGAGTGCCCTGGTTTTTTAGTTATGTTCCCTGACAGTATAATTTTGTGCTGGCCATAACTGCAATACTTTTGTGATGTATTGCTTGTTTAATTCTGGTGTATGTTCTGTTGGTGAACAATCTTCTGAAGGCCATATTGGCTTTTGGTCGGAGGATTTGCCATCTCTTCTGATGGCTATTTTTATAAAGGGTAAATATTATGCTTTGTTTTGGAGTTTACGGGCCCAGTCAACACTATTTTAGGTCATTTTTGAGCCGGTCAGTTTACCTATCCACACTTTTCCTGGGTTTGCTTAACATAAGCGGTTAACCAGTACAGTGCACATTCTTTCACCAGAAACTGACAACTGCCCTTCTTTAATCACTGGAAGGGAGAGAATGACCGTAGAAAAGATTTCATGATCAATCTCCACGAAAGAATGTTGCCGACCCCGGCAGGTATCAAACCCGCGTCCTCCTGATCACCAGTCAGACACGAGGCCGGCTAAATATTATGCATCAACATCCCATTGTTATCTATATTGTGAATGAAATTTTCAGTTGTTAGATCATAAAGAATATTGGACATTTATATTTTTATTTAATTTAAAAGATTGACTGATTGTTTAGCTTTGTTCTATGTTGTGAGAAGCCCCCGTGGTGTAGTGGTTACGCTACTCGCCTTGTAAACCAGGGATCGCAGGATCGTTCCTGGGCTTTTCCGGACTATCGGATGAGTCTTTAAACCAAGGTCCCGTCTCCGTATGACCTTAGCTGTTGGTGGGACATAAAACTCAAACTCTCACTCACTTGTTCTGTTGTCTTAATCATTTCTGTCAAATGAAAAGCAAATTTATGTTTTATTATAGCCCTGCTTTGAGAAAATGGGGGTTGTATTGGATTTGCCTTGTCCTTCTGTGATACTGTAATTCAGTTATGCATGATTACTCAAAAACCAAAGGCTCACAGGGAGCTTATAGGACAGGCAATTGTTAGTCCTCGTCTGGTGATGTCAACATTTTCAAAGGACATCTCCCCTGAAATCACTGGGCTGATTGGGCCCAAATTTTATCTGTATCATTAGTGGGCTGGGGGATTGAAAGTTTTTTTGTTTTTTTTTAGGATTTTTGGCTCATTAGTTTGGTTGCTATGAAGTTCTTATAATGGGGAAAATTGAAAAATGGCATTAATTGCCCAGCCTTAGGAGATATTTTAACAAAACTTTCTTAGAAGTGTCCCATCAGCAATCTACTATCTGCCATATGATTTTGGGCCCACTGCTAATTTTTATAGGTATCCATGGAAGCCAAATGCAAAAAAATAGAGAAAAAAAAACAAACTTAAAAATCATCTCCTCAGAAACCATGTGCTCTATGAGGCTGAGACTTTATGAAAGTATTCACCATATTACCTCAACAGGATTTATGATTTTTATGGAATTTGGCTTTTTAGTTTGGTTGCTATCACACCTCGGAAGCTACTGGACTGATTGTGTCCAAATTTTACTGGTAGCATCCTTGGGCACAGGGCTTCAATGATTTATTAAAATACATGGCTTTCTGCCCGCCTCCTGAGCTTTGATGAACATATTGGCCCATGGGCCTTTTGTTGCTGCATAGCATAACTTTTGAACTGTGCACGCTAGGTTTTTGAAATTTCATATACGGATTTCTTATGAAAAAAATATTTGACCCAGGTTTTCTTTTCTCATCAGGATTATGCCCACCTGCTGGAGTTATGCCACTTTGCAAAAAAATGCTATGAAATTTTGTAAGCAAAATATCTCAAGAACCATTAGAGATTTTATGCTTGTCCTCGTTTATGAAAAGTTACAAAAAGATCAGATCATAAACGGCTGAGAAAAGCTGGAGACTGCAGCCCAAATTCGAACTCGACAGACTGTAAGCCCCTCCAGGTTATCTGCAAGTTTGATGAAGATCGGATCAGAAATGGCCGAGAAAAAGTGGAGACGTCGTTTTCCCCATTATAAGTCTATGGAACCTTTTTGTTTCCATGGCAACCAGAATTCCAATCTGGTCAGCCCAAAAACATTATGGAACCTTTCCCCCTACCTGATGATGCTTCTCATGAAATTTGATCAAGATTGGCCATGGGGTATTAGAGATATACTTATTTGAAATTGTTTACGGACGCATGGACGATGAACAAAATGTGATCACAAAAGCTCACCTTGTCACTACGTGACAGGTGAGCTAAAAACGTTTGAGCTATTGCACTGAAAAGTTACAGACTGATTCGGGATGATAAGTTGATGACTGATTAACTTTTGAAAAAAAATCCGAAATTTTTGATTTTTTTTTTTTTTGGAGTTATGAGCTTTTGAAATTTTGGGCATTTTAAGCTTGTAAGGAAGGTATCAAAAGTATGATTTGAGCTATTGCCCTGAATCTTAACCCTTGTCCTGCTGAATATTCATATATGCCACACCCACTACCGATTATCAACCAATCAGATTACTTGATGCAAATTATTGCAACAAATTCATAAACTGAATGACAAACAATGTAGATCCTGATCAGATGGCTTCTTCAGAAGCCATCTGATCTGGATCTTCATTGTTTGAAAGATAATGCATATCCGGGATCAGCAGGACAAGGGTTAAGAGACTGATTGGGGATGACGAGCAGATGAACTGATTAACTTTTATGTCCCCGGTAGCGATAGTGGGGACATATTGTTTTTGCCCTGTCTGTTTGTTTGTTTATTTGTTTGTTTGTTTGTTTGTTTGTTAGTGGACAACTTTAATGTTGGTTATAACTTTTGAACCGTTTGTGATAGAGCATTGACCTTGACCTTTGACCTAGTTAAAAGAAAAAAATAACATTGGTCATAACTTTCGAACCGCTTGAGATACAGCCTTCATATTTGGCGTGTATGTTCCTTGTGACAAAAGCTTTACATTCATGCAAACAATTTTGACCTATGCCTTGACCTTTGACCTACTTAAAATAAGAAAACATTTTGGTCATAACTTTTGAACCGTTTGAGATAGAGCCTTCATATTTTACATGTAGATTCCTTGTGACAAGAGCATTACATTCACACAAAAATTTTTTACCTGTGACCTTGACCTACATATAAGAAAATTTTAACATTAGTCATAACTTTTGAATCGTCTGAGATACATCCTTCATATTTGGTATGTAGGTTTCTTGTGACAGGAGCTTTGCATTCAAAACATTTTGACCTGTGACCTTGACCTTTGACCTACTTAAAAGAAAAAAAATAACATTTTTGTCATAATTTTCGAACCGTTTCGAAAGCTGAAACTTGGTATAAACATGTACAATCCATGCTGGAGTCAAGGGGCCATAAGTTATTCGAGTTATGTCTCTTGATAGGTTTTTAAATGCTTTTTGTTTTATAACTTCTATGTTTGTGATCCTACTTCAATGAAACCTATACTACACTTGGTCCCTAAGGTAAAGAAGGTGTAGTAGCAGAATAATAATTAAGAGCCCATATCTCTTGGAGTTATGCCCCTTGGGAGGTTTTCAAATTTTGCCATTCTTGAAAATTTTCTTCAGCGATGTTACTGGTCAGCATGAATTCAGAATATTTCAACACTATGGGTCCTTCTCCAGACTTTCTGATGAGTCTTTAAACTGAGGTCCAGTCTCCATATGCCCTTAGCTGTTGGTAAGACATAAAACTTACACACACACACAGCTCTTGTTTTTGTATTGCTTATGTATATATATATGTGTAAAATCATGTATTTGTCCAACGTTATTTCTGCAGGTACAGATAGATAATGTCGATGTACTGTTTAAGATTTGGATAAAATGAGTAAAACGATATGTTGTTTTGTTACTTTCATTATTTCCATTTCAAGTGAACAGTTTCAAATTACAGTCGAACTTCAATGGCTCAAACACCTTTTGGACCTCGAAAATCTTTTCGAGACGGGGGTAGTTCGAGCCCCTGAGGATTACTGTCAGGAGGTCTTTTGGGCCATCTTGGTGTTCTATATTGAAAATATATGCCATGTGTACTCATTAGAATCACCTCATTGAGGCAATTCTTATGGGTACACACAGCATACATTTGCAAGATAAAAGACTAAAATCTCCTAAATTATCCTCCACTATTTCTTATATAGAGGATTTCCTTTTGTGGAGGTAAATCAGCAGTTTTACCTTAGAAAATGGCGTTTTACATCTATGTGGCAGCTGAGCTGTAAAATGGAATTGGCAATTGTAAAACTGTATTTACCTCCCAAAATGGCAAATCCCCTTTCTAAAGCAATTATTCTGTTTTCAGCTCACCTGTGAAGTTTGAATCAAATTGACCGAAGGGTTTAGGAAAATTTCGTGTTTGAAGCAAATTTACGATTTTTTTCTATTTTTAGCTTTGGTGGCCATTTTGTTCTTCGGAGCGGGATCATTTTAGCTATTTTGATAGAGGGTCGTCTAAGCAACATTCCTATGAAGTATGAATGAAATTGACCCAAGGGTACTGGAAGAGTTGTCGTTTGAACATTTTTTCAATTTTAAGCACCTGCGGCCATCATGTTCGTCAGAGCAGAACGATTTTAGTTATTTTGGTAGGGAGTCGCCCAGGCAAAATTCCTGTGAAGTTTGAATGCAATTCAATTGACTTAATGGTTATGAGGAGTTGGGGGTTTGAAGCAAACTTACGATGATTTTCTATTTTTAGCTCTGGCGGTCATTTCGCTCATCAGAGTGGAACTGTTTTAGCTATTTGGGCAGAGAGTCACCTATTAAAGCAATATTCCTGTGAAGTATGAGTGAAATTGGCCAAAGGGTACAGTTGTAGTTGTAGTTTTGAAATTTTTTTCTATTATTAGATGTGGCTGCCATCTGGTTCGTCAGAGCGGAATGATTTCAGCTATTTTGGTAAAGCTAAAAATAGAAAAAAACTTGAAACATCATCACCTCCTAGCCCTTTGGCTGGATTTCAAAATAATTTTACAGTAATTATGTCTCCCCTCCCGCCACACTTTTTGGGGAGACGTATTGTTTTTCACCCCCCGCATCTGTCACAAAATTGAGTCCGCTCTATAACTTGAAAACCGTTCAAGTTATCTTCACGAAACATCATACAAATATTAATCAACATAGACAATGTGCAGGGTGCAAGAACCATAACTCTCGCACTTATACTTTTTGAGTTGTCTCCCTTGGAATTTTTTGACCGGTCCAAAAATCGGGTATGTATGTAGGGGCAAATCGTGTCCAATCAATAACTTTCTTATTTTAGATAGATTTTGAAATTGTTAACCATGATGAGACAACATGTTTCGCGCCTGACACAGATTGGTACATCCAAGGTCCAGGTCATTCCTTGAGGTCAAAGGTAAAAAAGGGGCATTTTTTCGTTTTCGGTAAATAACTTCTTTATTTTTAGATGGATTTTCAAATTACATGGTAGAATGTAAACCACCATGAGACGATGTGTCGAGAGCATGACCCAGTTTGGTACCTCAAAGGTCAAGGTCATACTTAGAGGTCAAAAAGGGCCTTTTTTCCTGTTCTTTCAAAAACTTTATTTTTAGATAGATTTTGAAATTACTTTTAAGAAATGTTAACCACCATGAGACGATGTGTCATGAGCTTGACCCAGGTTGGTACCTCCAAGGTCAAGGTTATACTTGAAGGTCAAAGGTCAAAAAAGGATCTTTTTTTCTTGTCAAGTCAATAACTTTTTTTATGTCTGGATGGACTTTTTAAAGTAACCTTGCAGAAATGTTCACCTTCTTTAGACGATGTGTCATTTGCAAGACTAAGGTCCGTACCTCGAATGTCAAGATCATACTTAGAGGTCAAAGTTAAAAAAAGTGACCCATTTTTTTCGTGTACGTTCAATAACTATCTTATTCTTTGATGGATTATGAAAATTGGCAGAAATGTTAACCATCATGAGACGATTGTGCCGTGCGCTTGACCCATGTTGGAACCTCAAAGGTCAAGGTCATTCTTAGAGGTCAAATGTTAAAAAAGAAGCCTTTTTCGTGTACGGCCAAAAAACATTCTTAATTTTAGATGGATGTTGAAATTACTTGGCAGAAATGTTAACCACCATGAACCGATGTGTCGAGCATGACCCAGTTTTCTTCCTAGTTATCTGCATAATGTTGCATTTAACTGGCTGAAATCTCAGGCCCCTTTTTCGGGCCCAACATTCTAATCTATCTATGTCATTCTGAAGTTTCAGTGAGTCATCTGTATCTCTAATTTCCCGGTAGCAAACACAGTCGTCTGCGAACAGTCTTATTTCTGAGTCAATGTCAGTGGAAATATCATTGATGTACATGGAGAACAACAGCGGACCAAGAACAGTCCCTTGTGGGACTCCAGACAGAACTGGAGCCCACTCTAAAAGATTCACCATTAACAACAACACGCTGTTTTCTGTAGCAAAGAAAGGAATCTATCCATTTGAGCGTCTCCCCCACCCCTCCCCCAATTCCGTAACCAAATAGGATCTAATCCAGCCCAGGAAAAACGGTGCGAATCGGACTGTCCATGCTTATAAACCCTATTGGTTTCATTGGGAGACAGGGCTTGAGATGTCATTGCGTCTCAATATCGGTTAAAAGTCCCACAGAAATGGTAGCAACGTCTCCAAAATGACCTATACATTGTTGACGTGGGCGTTAAATATCAAAACAAACAAACAAATCACCGTCGCCATTAACACTATTTGGGTTTTTTTTGAGACGTTGCTTCCTATATCCACATCGAGATTAAATAACATCTCAAGCCCTGCCGCCAAATAAAAAAGATGTGGTTTATAGTGGTTTACCAGTACTCATGTACGGTCAGTTTTAGCTCTGCGAACCCAGGGCCTCTCGTATACCGTACAAACACTCTACCGACTAAGATACCGAGCCACACCTTCGACCCCAGCCTAATGAGATTCGTGCCGAATCTCTAAGTGCTATCCAGCCTGGCTATGGTACTTCAGGTTTTGATATTGATATTGGCTGTCAATTGGGTCAGCCCTGCTATCCTTGCAGCAGGTAAGGGTAGAGGGGAGTGCTCTTATTCCTTCTGTTTCTACACTTCCATTCAGTTTCCTCTTTCTCCTCTGTCCTTTACTTTAACCTACGATCTCTGCATTTTTTCCCCTTTCTCTGGGAGACGAGACAAAATTACCCACATGGGTTGACGTGTCGTTGAACCATAAAACAATTAATAATCGAATAATTAACTGACAATGGTCGCGTCATGTTGCGCTAATCGCAAGACAAACGATGCGACAGTGACGATGATTGGTTGGTTGGTTGAATTGTGGTTTTATGTCCCCGTCAACACTATTTAGGTCATTTTGGAGACGTTGCTCCCAGTTTTGTTGGACTTTTACCCGACATTGAGATGAAATGACATATCAAGCCCTGCCGCCTAATGGAACCACAAGGCCGATATGCATTTGACGGTCTGACTTACATCACTTTGCTTGGGCAATCTTAGTCCATCTAAGCGGGTGGTTTGCCAAAACTATGTGTGGTCGGTTTCAGCTCTACGTGGAAGCACCATGCAGCCCAATCTATTTCTCCAAGCCCCGATTGGCGGGGGCGAGACGGTGAAGATGAATCGAAGGATTACCAACATGAAAGATTCAACATGTGGGTGATAAAGTTCAATCGACAGGGCTTGAGAAGTCATTTCATCTCAATATCGGGTAAAAGTCCCACAGAATTGGTAGCAACGTCTCCAAAATGACCTATACAGTTTTAGTTCTGCGAACCCAGGGCCTCTCGTATACCGTACAAACACCTTCGACATTTTACATTCACCAACCCCCCACCCACCACACACACACACTGCCCAATGAGATTCGTCCCGAATCTCTAAGTGTTATCCAGTCTGGCTATGGTACGTCATGTTCAGGTTTTTCAAAGTATCGCACAAAATTGGAAACAACGTCTCTAAAATGACCATTACATTGTATTCGTGGCGGGGACGTAAAGCCTCAAATCAAAGAAACAAAAGTGCAGTTCACAATCTTTTGAATCACAACAGTTCTTAGCTGACACCATCTCCAACATTCATAGACATTGAGGTGAAATGACATCTCAAGCCCTGCCGCCCAATGAAAGCAATAGGGTTTATAAGCATGGACGGTCAGACTCGCACCGCTTTGCCTGGGCAGGCTTAGATCCTCTAAGCGGTTTAAGAGTATTCGTGTGCAGGTCGGTTTCAGCTCTAGGTGGAAGCATCATGCAGCCCATCAATTTCTTCAAGCCCCGATGGGCGGGGCCGCCGAACTGCAGTATGTTGAATGTCTATGAATGTTGTGGATGAAATGACAAACACTATGCTTAAAAAATCTTATTTTTTTCCTTAGTTTACTGTACACACACGGGCTCGATTAATTACTTTTTGCCACACAGGACTGCGCATGCGCATCGTAACGAAGGAAGTTAATCAGCCTAAACTCATCTATAAGACATTCGGACATGGTATCTGCTAAGTACTGTTGTGATTCAAAAGATTGTGAACTGCAGTTTTTGTTTCTTTGATTTGAGGTTTAACGTCCCCGTCAATAATGTAAAGGACATTTTGGGGATGTTGTTTCCAATTTTGTGTGACTTTTACCCGACTTTGAGATGAAATGACATCTCAAGCTCTGCCGCCCAATGAAAGCAATAGGAATTATAAGCATGGAGAGTCCGACTCGCACCGCTTTGCCTGGGCAGGCTTAGAGCCTCTAAGCAATTTACCAGTACTCGTGTGCGGGTCGGTTTCAGCTCTGCGTGGAAGCATCATGCAGCCCATCTATTTCTTCAAGCCCCGATGGGCAGGAGCCGCTGAACTGCAGTATAAAAGTCTATGAATGTTGTGGATGAAATGACAAACATGATGCTTAAAAAATCTTATTTTTCATTAGTTTACTGTGCACGCACGGGCTCGATTGATTACTTTTTGCCACACAAGACTGCGCATGCGCAGCGTAATCAAGGAAGTTAATCAGCCTAGTGACCTATAATGCCTTCTATTGACCTATAACACGTCTAGGGACCGTTTATAGACCGACTCGCACCGCTTTGCCTGGGCAGGCACAGATCCTCTAAGCGGTTTACCAGTACTCGTGTGCGGGTCGGTTTCAGCTCTGCGTGGAAGCATCATGCAGCCCATCTATTTCTTCAAGCCCCGATGGGCGGGGGCCGCTGAACTGCAGTATAAAAGTCTATGAATGTTGTGGATGAAACGACAATATGAATGGTTCATTGCAATAATTGCTCACTGCTACTCCGGTTGTGTCTCAACCTCAAAAATAAATTCGATAGCTAAACTAGTTTCAGATTTTCATGCAGAATGTAAAGCGTTGAGAAACTTTTATTCGAGCGTCCATGTGGTTTTCTACGTCTCTGGTGCGCGGTGTCGTCAGAAACTTTGCGATCCTTGACGTCACTTAATGCGCGCCATACTGTCTGTTGTTTATATATATATATAAATATAATTTTTTTTTTGCTTAAATTTGCTTATTATTGCAAACCACTCGATTGTTTTGAATTGCGGTATAAACTAAATACATGATTAGTGTCTTTAATAATAAAATATAGTCGATTCGCCACGAGAATTTTATAGCGGCTCGCTTAAGCTACCCCCATGAAATTTCTAAGGCTCACCGATTCTATTTTATTATTAAAGACATTATCCATGTATTTACTCTATTCGAGCGGCCATGTTGTTTCTGACGTCTCTGTAGCGCAGTGGCGTCAGAAACGTTGCACTTTTTGACGTCACGTTATGCTACGTGTGCGAGCCAAGGCACTGATAGTCGTCAAACAAGCAACAATGTCTGCAGTTATCCATAGTGAAATTGACTAAACTACTTCAAAATTTCGTGGGACTTTTACCCGACATTGAGATGAAATGACATCTCAAGCCCTGCCGCCCAATGAAACCAATAGGGTTTGATTTTTTTATTCTGTATAACTGAGATTATTAATATGTTTATTAACCCATTTAGACGGCCCCCGCCCATAGGGGCTTGAAGAAATATATGGGCTGCATGAGGCTTCCACGCAGCTGAATCTGGCCCGCACACTAGTACTGGTAAACCGCTTAGATGATCTAAGCCTGCCCAGGAACCGCGGTGCGAGGCGGACCGTCCATGCTTATAAACCCTATTGGTTTCATTGGGCGACAGGGCTTGAGATGTCATTTCATCTCAATGTCGGGTAAAAGTCCCACAAAATTGGAAGCAACGTCTCCAAAATGACCTTTACAGTGTTGACGGGGACGTTAAACCTCAAATCAACCAACCAACCCATTTAGTACCAGAAACCCCTAATTGGGTATCTTGGCAAACAGTGCAGGCCCAGATCAGATGCCGCAGAACGCGGCGTCTGATCAGGGCCTCCACTGTATGCAAAAAGTTCAGCCATTTTCCTAATAAATTTTGAAGAAAACACAACCTGACACCCCTAAATTTTGAAATGAACTCCAGCTATATATAAGGAGAAAGATTCCATTTGGTACAAAAAGGGTTAAAGGGGTTATCCCGAGAAAGCAAGGAATATACCGAAGAACTGAAAAGTATGAAGTGTACATTTTTTCTGGGTCAGACTAGCCAGTTTCGTCCACTGACTCTTACAAAATTCAACAATGGAATCAATGATCCCAAAGGACAAGAAAATCAGATTTTGTTACTGGTGACACGTCAAACCAGAACTTGTGCTCTAGGACTTTCTCCGGCTGCCACACATTACCTTAACACCAGCTGTTGTGACGTCAAATACGTTCTATGAAAGAGATGGACATCATCAATGAACCTTAAATATTTTCAAGATTTCGCGATGGAATCAAAAATCCAGAAGGACTATCAAATATAAACCACTCTACGATAAAAGGGCAATAAAACCAAAGGATTTGAAAATGGCTGCTCGATCGATTATGTTTTCACCTTAGCAGAAATATGAAAACAATATGCGATTTTATTTCATCTGAAAATTCTCGTATTTATTTATTTATTTATTTAGCATTTTCAAGATTATTTTACTTATTCTAATGCGACCGATAATAAGAGTTAAGCGAAAACCGGAGTAAACGAAGACAAAGCGGGGTTTCACTGATGAAGCCTAATTGATTGAATCTAGCTAGTCCGGTCCAGACATTCTTGTACTCTAGATAATTCTAATTTCCAAAATGATATCCCTATTATAGAAAATATGATGGGAAGTTAGTCCCTAGCTCTCACCAAAGGGGTAAACTTAGCTACACAATCCTCAGCACCTACAGCCGTCGAAATAATCGAATCGGGAAGGGCATTCCAATCTCTTATGGTTCGGGGGAAGAATGATTCTTTACAAACGTCAGTTCTTGCAGCAAGGGTCTGAAACACCAATGAATGGTGATTTCTACAGCGCTTAGCTGGGGGAACAAGGTCATCTGTTGGGATGCTGGCAGCATCGTTTATACCTTTGTATAAAAGTATGAGCCTACTGTCCTTTCTCCTTTTCTTGATAGACTCCCATCTTAATTTCCTAATATTCCAGTCATGCGTCCAGTTTCAAAGCAGTAATTGCTTGTTACAAATCTAGCAGCTCTATTCTGAACGTTTTCAATTTCTTCATTAAGGACCACTCCGCTTGGGTCCCAGATACAACTACTATATTCCAAGATTGTGCCAACAAGTCCTTTATATACTGCCTCTTTTACATCTTACCTATATTAATTCTGAAGTTTCAGCGAGTCCTCTGTATCTCTAATTTCCCTGTAGCAAACAGTCTTATTTCCGAGTCAATGTCAGTGGAAATATCATTGATGTATAGGAAGAATAACATAGGACAAAGAACAGTCCCTTGTGGACTGGTGCCCACTCTGAAGATTCACCATTAACAACAACGCGCTGTTTTCTTTAGCAAAGGAAAAGAATATATCCATCTGAGAACTTCAGTTCCATCTGCTAAGAGAAACAGGCGATGGATTGCAAATATTGCTTTCTGTTGAAACTGCAAAGAAAATCGAAATTGGTAGTGCTACGTATTACATGTACATGAATTTTCTGCATTATTTTCCATCATGGTTAACAGCAATGGTGGCAACAAAGAAACTGCAGGTATAAAAAAAACAAAAACAAAAAAAACTAGAAATGCGTCCATAGGACACGGATGCCCCCGCCCGAAAATATGTCTATGTTCGTATTCATCCATAGAAAGTTATTGACAGTGTTTAAGTTTTGGACCCTTTTTATGCCATTTGACCTCCAAGTATGACCTTGGAGGTACGGATCTGGGTTTGCACGGGACACATTGTCTCATGATGGTTAACATTTCTTCAAAATTATTTCAAAATCCATCCAAAAATAAGTAAGTTATTGGCTGCGTTTAAGTTTCGGACCCATTTTTTGACCTTTGACCTCCAAGTATGACCTTGACCTTGGAGGTACGGACCTGGATTTTGCATGTGACACATCGACTGATGATGGTTAACATTTCTACAAAGTAATTTCAAAATCCATCCAGAAATAAGAAAGTTATTGACTGCGTTTAAGTTTCGGACCCTTTTTTTGACCTTTGACCTCCAAGTATGACCTTGACCTTGGAGGTACGGACCTGGGTTTTGCAGGTGACACATCGACTCATGATGGTTAACATTTCTCTAAAATAATTTCAAAATCCATCCAGAAACAAGAAAGTTATTGACTGCGTTTAAGTTTCGGACCCTTTTGTTGACCTTTGACCTCTAAGTATGACCTTGACCTTGGTGGTACGGACCTGGGTTTTGCACGTGACACGTCGTCTCATGATGGTTAACATTTCTGCCGAGTAATTTTAAAATCCATCAAGAAATAAGGAAGTTATTGACTGCGTTTAAGTTTCGGACGCACGGACGGACGCACGAACGGACGGACAGGGGCCCTTTCCACCATTCTTCGAATGGCGGGGGCATAAAAAAAAAAAAACAAAAAAAAAAAACAGTTCGGTATATTTTTAATTGAAAGGGAGATAATCTAAGAATTTCATAAATTATAGCATTCATTGTAGTGCAAGGTCATGAGATGTAACGATGTTCAATGGGCATGATCATTAATCTCAGATACAAAATAATCATCTGCGCAATTAGTGTGGGTGATATGCTTGGTGGGTGAGCTGGAATGGCCATCGCTGGAAGCCCGTCCTGGTCGTAAACAGTCTTCTTCAGCCTTCTTTTGGTGTATACACTCTGATACAGTCTCTTAATGTAGATAAAACAAACTTTGATGGCTCAAACACCTTTGTGCCACTAAATTCTATTCGAGGCAGGGGTAGTTTAAAAACTCATCGGAAAGTCTGGAGAAGCCCATAATCCATCCTGCGACTCCTGGTTTAGGAGGCGAGTTGCATAACCACTACACCACGGAGGCTTCTCATTGGTATAGTAGTCGCAGATAAGATTGACTAGGCGGAGCTATTCAGTTGTTGTCAATATATGCCATATACACCAACTTTGTTTGTGTTACAATTGAATTCACACAATTGGGTGACTTGGTTTACCTTTTTGTCAATAGAACATTCGGGAGGTGCAAACGACAGCGGTGTCCACCTAGTCAATCTTATCTGCAACTACTATATCTGAAGTTAGGAAAAAATATCACTGGGAACTAAAAGAGCAAGTTCAAACAACCGTCGTAAGCGAGCCATCGGTGTTCAAGCCATCTTGATCCCCGTGTCACTAGTTCAACTCAAACAAGGGCATAAAAATTAAGCAAGTCAAAATTGAAGTTACCGGGCCCTGAAGAATTCCGTCTTCCCTAGAACTATTTATCAGTGGAAAAGTCTTCAGTCCTCTTTGGTAGATGCCAAAACTGTAGAGGAGTGCAAAGCCTGTGTGGTTAAGATTGCAAAGTATGCGTTTTAGTCTACCTCTGTAAACGCATATAAATACTTTAAGGAACTCATCCAGCGATTGTTTTTCTATCCTAATTTCTAAATTAAGTGAACCACCTTAATGAGGAAATGGCCAAATACGAGCAACTCAATATGAGGGCCAATACATAGATGGACAATAGACAGAGTTTATGGATCTTTGTCTTTCATGATGCTTTACATCTCTGTAGTCTCCAGCAAGTATGCGTGATTGTCAGTTTCAGCTCTAGTGGAGGCAGCTCTGCAGTCCAGTACTGGCCAGGGCCCTTCCAGAAAAATCTTCTATAGTTTACAAGTAAAATAGTGGGCACAAATCAAAAACCATTGGAGCCACCTAAAAGGATTTAGAATATGGTGCTTTTGAGTTACTGAGGTGACTGTGTCCTTTTTTTGTATAAATGCCTAGTCAACACTATTCAGGTCATATCAAGCAGGTCAGACTACCTTTCCCCTGGCAGGGTTACCACAACATTAGTCTTTGGCCAGATTTGTTCATTTCAATGTGGACAACAGCTTTCAATTCAATGGCAAATATACACCAAGAGGTAACTGTAGCTGCAATTTTGATTTTGATTTTGACAGCCCTTTCAATATGATTTCACTTCTTTCGAGCCAGTCTTTTATAACAAGAGTACCTAGAGAAATACACAGGCTCAAAACACAGCAGTGAAAGGCCTAATGATTAACTGTCAGCACTCTTACCCATTGACCACTGATGCCTTCTGACAGTGATTTATATTTTCATCATCATAACACATAAACATGTCACCATGGAATGAAAAACAATATTTCAAGATATAGTATTCTTTCAAAATTTTATTACTTCATCACTATAACAGACTATAACATAACAAATGTCAGAAATTTTACATAAAGGTACAGTTGTTCAAAGCATTATTAGTTTAACAAGCTTGCTAGCAGCCTAAACGTTAATTTCACCAGCCAGAAAATGTCTAAGACATGTACTTTGATATTTTAAGCTTTTTGATATTTTTAATTACAAAATTTTCAATGATAGGGGAAATAGTAAACTATCGACTTACTTTGCTTTGAACAACCCAACTCCTATATACTAATCAACAATATGCCAACAGTATCAAGCTGTGTTTGTGAAACAAGAACATGTCCCCGGACCTAAGTGGAAATCGGCAGAGAACCACTTCTTTTAGATTGCACCTTCCCAACAAGAGGGCCATTATGGCCCTAGATTGCTCACCTGATCTATAGGGTAACAAGTGGGCCCATGGGAGGGCCAGTTTTGGCCCCCAAGGGCTATAATTTGCATAATCTTGATGGAGGTCTAAAAGGTGAAGCTTCATACCAAATATCAAAGACCGGAGCCTCAATTTTTGAAGGTTTTCCTTATTTAAGCCTATATAAAATCTGTGGGCCGCGGGGCGGATGCATTTTTGACCCCAAGGCTATAATTTGAACAATCTTGGTAGAAAACCATAAGACGAAGCTTCATACCAAATGTCAAAGACCTTGACCTTCTGGTTTCAGACAAGAACATTTCAAAGTTTTTCACAACATAAGTCTATGTAAAACAAATGGGCCCCGGGGTGGGCCCATTTTTGGCCATAAGGCTATAATTTGAACAACTTTGGTAGAGGTCCACTAGATGAAGCTTCGTACCAAATATCAAAGACCTTGGCCTTCTAGTTTCAGACAATAACATTTTCAAAGTTTTCCCTATATAAGTCTATGTAAAACCAGTGGGTTCTGGGTTGGGCCCATTTTGGGTCCCAGGGCTACAATTTGAACAATCTTGTTAGAGGTCTACAAGACAAAGCTTCATACCAAATATCAAAGACCTGAGTCTTCTGGTTTCAGGCAAGAAGATTTTTAAAGATTTGGGCTATATAAGTCTATGTAAAACCAAAGGGCCCGGAGGACGAGGACATTTTTGACCCAGGGCTATAATTTGAACAATCTTGATAGAAGTCCACCAGATGAAGCTTCACACCAAATATAAAAGACCTGGGCCTTGCTGTTTCAAAAGATTTTTAAAGATCAGTGGACCCTATATAAGTCTATGTAAAACAAAAAGCCCTGAGGCAAGGGCATTTTTGGCCCAGGGGTTATAATTTGAACAATCTTGGTAGAGATCCACTACATGAAGCTTCATACCAAATATCAAAGACCTGGACCATGCTGTTTCAGAGAAGATTTTTTTAAGTCTTCCATAAAAGTTGCCATTCCTAGATGCAAGCTTGTACCCGATATCATTAATGAAGCTCTAATAGTTCTTGAGAAATGAACTTAAACATTAGGTTGAACACTAGGGTCGATGCAATAGTTCACTAAGTCAGTGGACCATGAAATTTAGGTCAAGGTCAAATATGGATGCTTGCATTTAAGTTGCCATCCACAGATACAATTTAGTACTAAGTATCGTTAATGAAGCTCTTATAGTTCTTGAGAAATAAACTTGACCATTTGGGTGAATGCTAGGGTGGTCTCAATATTTTACAAAGTCAGTGAGCCATGAAATGTAGGTCAAGGTCAAATATGGATGCTTGTATTTAAGTTGCCATCCACAGGTACAAGTTTGTACCAAGCATCATTAATGAAGTTCTTATAGTTCTAGAGAAATAAACTTGACCATTTGGGTGAACGCTAGGGTGCTTGCAAATATTGACGCATTGACAAACGGACAGAAAACCAGGCGCCTATATCACGCCATGCTAATAGCAGGCGTGACAAAACACTGGGTGCCTATATCGCAAACAAGACCCTTTTTTGAACTATGACGATGGACAGACAAAAGATGGACGCCGGAAGCCTGCCTATACTATAAGCTCACCTTGGGACCCTTCACCTCTGGTGAGCCAAAAAGACCCTTTTTGAACCTTTGACCTCTGAGTATGACCTTGACCTTAGAGGTACCAACCTGGGTTTTGCGTGCAGCATATCGTCTCATGATGGTAAACATTTCTGCCAAGTAATTTCAAAATCCATCCAGGAATAAGAAAGTTATTGACCGAACATGAAAAAAGACCCTTTTTTGACCTTTGACCTCTGAGTAAGACCTTGACCTTGAAGGTACCAACCTAGGTAGTGTGCACAATTATTGTTAACATTTCAGCCAAGTAATTTCAAAATGCATCCAGGAATAAAAAAGTAAAAGTATACCAAGTAGCCTCTTTCTTAAATATCTTATGAGAGATACCGTCGTGATATGACTGAAAAATTGTTGAAAGCGACGTTAAACCCGAATTCACATTCACACACACACACACACACACTTATGAGAGATAAACACAAACAATAAAAAACAAGCCACACTCATTTTACAGATTATATGGCCTCACTAATTATCTCAGTTGTTCTGAAAACCAAGCTTCTAAGAAAGTAGAGTAAATTTTAACAGTGTAACAATTAAGAGTCAGTGCTCTTACCTAATAGGCTACGCAGGCCCGTATTGCAGCTGCCTATCCGGGCTAGGAGAAATAGATTGGGCTACATGGTGCTTAACGGACCGTACATGAGTACTGGTAAATTGCTTAAAAGTTCAAAGCCTGCCGAGGCTTAGTGATGCCTGTCTGACTGTCAACCTTATTGGCTTCATTGAGCAGCAGGGCTAGAGATGTCATTAATCTAAATGTCACATAAAAGTCACACAAAACTGGAAGCATCATCTCAAAATTGACTAAATAGTGTCGAGGGGGGCCACCAGCTACAACAGAATAAGAAAAGTCCTTGATTTTGCTTCTTTCACTGGCAAAGGTTTAACTTGATGTAAAAATAGGTCATGGTCAACTAAGGTCACCATTTGAACAAATTTGTTTATGGGCCCCAATGCTACATACCAAGTTCAATGTCATCGGCCATTTTGTTCCCCGAGAAGAATTTTAAAAGTTTTGTATAGGCATGGTGACCATCTTGGTCATGTGATCCAGTCCTGAATAAGAGGCTTTTGTTCCCCCTTCCCATAGAGGTTCAACATGTAATTTGGTTAATTGGCGAAGTAGTTTCAGAGCAGATGTTGTTTGAAAATGTTGACACAGACAAGGATGACAGACCACTACCTATACTATAAACTCCCCTGGAGCCTTCAGCTCTGGTGTGCTAAAAATCAACAGTTTCCTTTGGCAACAGGGCTTGAGGTATCATTTCAGCTCAATGTTGAGTAAAAGTTCCAAAAAATTGGAAACAACATCCCCAAAACAACCTATACAGTGTTGATGGTGATGTTAAACCTCAAATCAAACAAAATTGATAAAGACATATATGGTACGAGAAAATATTTTTTCTTGACCCATTTGTTCTTTCATTATTATTTCTCTCCATATGGGGCAATGTTAAATATTTTCCCCAAAGGTTTCTCAGGTGCTATGTAAGGTAGAGGCCTCGTACCTTGAATACTTTGTAATGATGAGAAATTATATCCCATTATTTTAACTATAAAACTACCAGTATTCACTGAACATGTTTGTAATATCGAGATACACTATTCAGTATCTTTCAGTCTTCCTGTGCATTTTTAGCTCACCTGGGCCGAAGGCTCCAGGGGAGCTTATAGTATGGCTGGTCATCCGCCATCCGCCGTCTGTCCGTCAGCAGCTGGTGACACGTCAAATGACATTCATACACCAGAACCTGTGATGTGGGAAGTTAGTCCCTAGCTCTAACCAAAGAGGTAAATTTAGTTACACAATCATCACCACCTCCAGCTGTCTAAATAATCAAATCTGGTAGAGCATTCCAATCTCTAATGGTTCTGTGGAAGAACAACTCTTTATAAATGTCAGTTCTTGCAATATGGGTCTGAAATGCCAACGAATGGTGATTTCTACAGTGTCTAGCTGGGGGAACAAGGTCATCTGTTGGAATGCTGGCAGCACCCTTTAGACCTTTGTATAAAAGGATTAGCCTACTGTCTTTTCTCCTTTTCTTGAGAGAATCCCATTTTAATTTTCCAAGTATTCCAGCCATGCTCCCAGTTTCAAAGCAGTAATTGCCTGTTAAAAATCTAGCAGCTCTATTCTGAACTTTCCCAATTTCATCGTTAAAGACCACTCGACTGGGGTCCCAGATACAACTACCATATTCTAAGATTGGGAGAACAAGACCTTTATATGCTGCCTCTTTTACATCCTGAGGGCAATGATGAAGATTTCGCCTCAGGAAACCAAGCGTTCTATTTCCCTTAGTACACATGTTGCTAATTAGTAAGATGAGTATTCCATCTCAAGTTGTGTGAGATTGTCACTCCAAGGTATTTAATGGAGTCCACATTCTCAGGGACCGTTCCCTCTAAGGTGTAAGAAGCCTCAACTTTATTAGATCTCTTCCTAGTTATCTGCATAATATTGCATTTAAATGGCTGAAATCTCATGCCCCATTTTCACGCCCAACATCCTAATCTATCTATGTCAGCCTGAAGTTTCAATGAGACATCTGTATCTCTAATTTCCCGGTAACAAACACAGTCTTATTTCTGAGTCAATGTCAGTAGAAATATCATTGATGTACAGAGAGAACAATAGTGGACCAAGAACGGTCCCTTGCGGGACTCCAGACAAAACTGGAGCCCACTCCGAAGATTCACCAATAACAACAATGCGCTGTTTTCTGTCGCAAAGAAAGGAATCTATCCATTTGAGGGTCTTTCCCCCAATTCCGTAACCAAACAACTTAGATTTAAGTAGTTCATGAGGAGGGGTGTCAAAAGCCTTCTCGAAGTCCAGAATAAATGTGTCCACCTGTCCCCCTTTGTCCAAGATTTTTGCCCAGTCATTAATTACTGTGCTCAGCTGAGTTCCTCAACTATGCCTTTTCCTAAATGCTTGTTGTCTGTCTGACAAAAGTTTATGTTCGCCCAAGTGGGCCATGATGTTTGAGCAGACTACATGTTCGAGCAATTTACAAAGAACACAAGTCAGAGACACAGGGCAATAATTGTGGGCAAGAGCCATATCTCCTTTTTTTGAAGAGTGGACAGATGTTTGCTAAGAGCCATTCCTTGGGGATTTCACCCGTATCAACAGACTGTTGAAACAAGTGTGCAAAAACTGGACCCAACTCATTTGGTAGTTCCTTCTGGACTCTAGGATGAAGCTCATCAGGTCCTAAGGCCTTACTGGGGTTTAAGGGAGAGCTTGATGCATTTTCATTCCTCTAAGATAGGCTAATAAAATCTGACATTGATGAAGTTTTATTAGGCCCTGGACACAGGCTATTACTGATAACATCTGAAGCAGATTTAGGCTCATCAGCTGGTTCAAGATATTGATTTACCTAACTAATTGGGAATTTTACACACAATTTAATTTATATTACAACTTGCACTGTTGCATTGGAATGTAGTTAGCTATTATGTTTTATTTGGAATAACAGCAAATGACACATAAGAATTATACAACATTGAATAAGCTTGATTTCGATGTAATGGATGTTGTTTCAATGATGTGGCCCCACTGGGTTCATGCACCACTTCCAGTGCAAGCAAATAAGATGGGTCAAAGTTGGCAGACATTTGAATATGTTGAAACAGTGTTTTCAGCTATGATTCAAAGTTGATTCAACAATGTATGTAGAAGCTTCTGTGGAATAGTGTCGGCCTCGGTAGCTCAGTCGGATGCACGTCTGACTAGTGATAAGGAGGACGCAGGTTCGATACCTGCCGGGGTTGGCAACATTCTTTCGTGGAGATTGATCATGAAATCTTTTCTACGGTCATTCACCCCCTTCCGCTGATTCAAGAATGGCAGTTGTAAATTTCTGGCCAAAGAATGTGCACTGTACTGGTTAACCGCTTACGAATAAGCCTGTCCAGGAAATGTGTGGTTAGGTAGACTGACCGGCGCAAAAATGACCTAAAATAGTGTTGACTGGGCCGTTAAACTCTAATACAAACAAAACAAAATCTGTGGAATAGTGGCTATGCTACTCGCATAATAAGCCAAGGATCACAGGATCAATCCCGGGCTTCTAAAGACTTTCCATCAGGAAAACACGCCTCTATAATTTGACCCCCTTGAACCCCACTTTTATGTTGTAAAATGGGGTTTACAGGGGTAAAACTTATTTTTCACATTTCTGCTCTAAAATATAGATTGTGAGTCGGTCTAGACTTTGAGTAGAAATAAGAAAAACATCACAATTTACCATCCATATGAACTTAGCTGTTGGTGGGACGTAAAACTAAAACACACACACATTAATTCAATGTGTGTCTGCTTGAAGAATGATATAATATTTTGTTCTCCATTCAATGACATTATGTTCATGCAGCTATTTGTGTGCATATACTTGCAGTAACAACTTACACATACGACTGAATTATAATTGGGCCCTGCCCATAGGGGCTTAGAGAAAAAGATACGGCTTGCAGAGCTGAAACTGGCCACACATGAGTACTAATAAACCACTTAGAAAGACTAAGCTGTCCAGGCAAAATGGTATGAGTCTAATAGTCCATGCACTTTCATTGGGCGACAGGACTTGAGGTGTCATTTCATTTTGATATTGGGTAAAAGTACCACTAAATTGGAAGTAACATCTCCAAAATGACCAAAATAGTGTTGAAGGGGCTGTTAAACATCAATTCAAATGAGCAAACAACAGAATTATTATGTCTGCTACTGGAATCAGTTTTGAGCAGATGTTTTATTTGTTTGGTTTGAGGTTTAACGTTCCGGTCAACACTGTATAGGTAGAGACGTAGAGACGTTGCTTCCAATTATGTGGGACTTTTACCCAACACCGAAATGAAATGACATCTCAAGCTATGTCGCCCAATGAAACCAATAGGGTTTATATGCATGGATGGTCCACCTTGCACCACTTTTCCTGGGCAGGCTTAGAACCTATAACGGTTTACCAGTACTCATGTGTGGCCAGTTTCAGCTCTGCGTGGAAGTATCATGCAGCCCAGTCTATTTCTTCAAGCCCCACTATTTTTATCTGAAATCCTGCATTGTTTACACATCATGTCAACAAGTCAGTACAGTGAAGACCCACCCCCCACCAACCCCTAACCCCATTCTATATAGCGAAAACTGTGTTTACAAGGATATACATTATTTCTCTTATTTCTGCTCAAAGTCATAGGCTGTGGGTACTCGTTAGAACTGACTCAATAAGGTGGTTTTAACGAGCACCCACAACATATGTTTTCATTATATTAAAATAAGAAAAATATCATTCATATGTTTTCATCAGAAAAATGGTCATTTTGGAGATGTGAAAAATGCACTATGTGGCACAGGTGTGTTATCATAATGAGCAGTTCAATGTGCAATGAAAATTAATCTAACAAACTTTCAATCTGAATTATTAAACCCTCTATGGCATATGATAGTGTAACACACAATGGATTTCTTGCAATAATACATTTTGGCTATTGATATATCTGTAGAAGTCTCTGGGATTTGCCTTTACATCACCTACCAAGTTATTCAACTACAAATCATGCTGATTTTTTATCAGTCTTGATTTCATGTCCTCCGAACAACTTCTGTTCTCATTTTTCCTTGTAATTGCCAAGTACTGGGAAATTCTACTACTGCTCTCCTTATTTGTAATCCTGCACTCCTGATTTCCATCATCTGGATGCATTCTATAAGTTGTTTTCCTGTCTATCTATCTTCATATACTTAGTCGGTCAAGTGGAAAGGTTATGACGAAGGAGAAAAGAGTGAACCCAAGAATTAAGACCACGGGAAACAGGGAGACCTTCATTTTAATATACCGATTTGCGATTTCTAATGATTTATGATGGGTGTCAAGCAACAATCCTGATTCCGAGTGTCACAGCCAGCACACTGGTTCCTTGTGACAAGAGCTTCCCACTCATGCAAATTTGTTTTACTTGTGACTTTGACCTTGACCTGTGACCAGCTTTAACGATAAAATTGACCTTGTCCTGGGTACTAGTTTCCATAAGCTATGAAACATCTTGACTAAGGTGAGCAATCCAGGGCCATCATGGCACTCTTGTTTCATACTGACTGCAATGAAGAATTAATCCAGTCAGCGATCATATTTTTCGGAACATTGCTTTCTGGCTCCCATGTATTTTCTCCTTCGTCATAACCTTCCCACTTGACATGGTAATATTTCTGTCCGTTCCTGATGTCCATTCCACAGATGTGTTGCACTTCATAAAAGCCTGAAGAATATGCAAATAAATACTAAGTTGTAAGCAATGTCAATATTACAGGAATATTACTGAGGTATCAAAGGACATAAGTGTGCCAGTGAACAATACTCATAATATCAGTGCAAGAATCTGATATGGGGTTCTGGTGTAGATGGGCGTTTCCAACCAGAGGGATGACCATGCTGAGCGGAACCGAGGCTATGCCGAGGTTCCGCTCAGCACGGTCATCCCGAGGGTTGGAAACGCGCATCTACACCAGAACCCCATATTGGATTCTTTTTCTTGCACAACACCTTCCAAACATTTTCTTTTTTGTAGCAAATAGCAGAACTACAGACAGTATATCTTTTCTTCTTTTTAAGATTTCATACAATAGTCCTGTATTCTGTGTCCTTTAACAATAACTGATAATTATCATTATACCCGCTTTTTCGAAGAAAAATCGGGTATATTGTTTTCGTACCACAGTTCACTCCGGCGTCAGTCCGTCTGTCCGTCCGTCACGTTTCTTGTGATTGGATCTCCTCTGCAACCACTGAAGTTACACTTTTGAAACTTTGCATGTGGATAGTACATGGAATGTAGATGGCAGTGGGCAACTTTTTTGTGACCTTGACCTCAATATGACCCCAAGGTCAAAGGTCAAAAATTATGATTTGCCATATCTCCTAAACTATTGGAGTTACACTTCTGAAACTTTGCTTATTGGATGGTCCTTGGAATATAGAATATGTCGGGTTACTTTTGGTGTGACCTTGACCCCAAGGTCAAAGGTCAAAAAGTATGATTTTGCCATAACTTCTAAACTATTAGAGTTACACTTCTGAAACTTTGGTTATTGGATGGCCCTTGGAATATAGAATACATTTGGATACTTTTGGTGTGACCTTGACCTCAACATGACCCCAAGGTCAAAGGTCGAAAATTATGATTTGCCATATCTCCTAAACTATTAGAGTTACACTTCTGAAACTTTGCTTATTGGACGGCCCTTGGAATATAGAATACATTTGGATACTTTTGGTGTGACCTTGACCTCAACATGACCCCAAGGTCAAAGGTCGAAAATTATGATTTGCCATATCTCCTAAACTATTAGAGTTACACTTCTGAAACTTTGCTTATTGGACGGCCCTTGGAATATAGAATATGTTGGGCTACTTTTGGTGTGACCTCGACCTCAAGGTCAAAGGTCAAAAAGTATGACTTGCCATATCTTCTAAACTATTGGAGTTACACTTCTGAAACTTGGTTATTGGATGGCTGTTGGAATATAGAATAAATTGGGATACTTTTGGTGGACCTAAACATAACCCCAAGGTCAAGGTCAAAAAGTATGACTTTGCCATATCTTCTAAACTATAAGAGTTACACTTCTGAAACTTTGCTTATCAGTTAGAATGTTGTTTGCAACTTTTTTTTAACTTACATGCTAATACATAGTCATTAGTGTTATTAGTAGAAAAAGCGGGTATTTGCGATGGTATACCATCGACTGCAGATCTAGTTTTTATTGATTTTTTTATTTCGTTTTTTTTTTTTTTTTTGCCGGTTAGTTTTGATAGCTCGCACATGTATATTGTTTACAAAATACAAGTAGTGCGGAAGTAGTTCCGACAGTTGAATAGAATTTTAGTTGCCTGGGTCGGAACACCAGGGTCAGAACATAAATTTCTATCCCAGGGTAAAATCTAGGATTTCCTTGTCTGGTGTGCAAGAAACTTTCTTATCACATTCTTATCTGTTAATTAGAGGAGAATGTCATGTCATAGCTATCATTTTACCACACATGTAAAGAAATGGTTACTGAAAGGTTATGTCATGACAGTGTGCATGACAACACATACAGGATATTTGATTTTTTCAGTGTAAGATCGAATTTTATTTCATCGAATGAACACAAAAACCAGTATTTTCACAAGTGGCGTAGCCACGAGTGAAAATACCAGTTTTGGTGTTCATGAGTGAAATAAAATTTGATCTTACACTGAAAAAATCAAATTTTCTGTTTCTTACATGCTTCAAAACAGCAATATTTAGCTTCCCTAATCGCATCACTCACACTCAGAGAAAACTAACTTTGTGCCTGTCGTTTCGCGTCAAGTTAGTGGTGTCCAACGTATTTACTGGGAATAATATTGAGTGTAAACTAAAAGTTTGCTCCTGAGAAATAGGCTGGGATGGCATTTTTATGAATGGTTACTGAAATGATTGAGATATTAGTTTTCCAAAGAAGGTGCAGGCAGATCTGACGTCAGCCTCAAAAATGACGTCATTAACTTCCTCATGACGTGTGAACGGGCTTAGTGTCAATTCTAATTCAGTTCATTAATTTTCAGTCATCTGACGATGGAAAAAAAACTCACCACAAAATTAGAATTTGAGAAAAATGTAGTCCCAAACAGTGAAAAATAAAATTGATATCAGTTACTATTTGAGACAGTGACAATATCTTTTTTTATTTCACTGAGAAATCTCTATATTTCATTGAAAAGCATGTAAGAATATGTTTTCTGTTCAACTTCCTCTGACAGCTATAAAATAGAAGTGAAGGCAATGATCAGGAATCAGTGATAAAGTAATGTTATCAAAGCCATCATCAACAGTACGATATAAATGCTGCCACGTGATATGACAACAATACGTTTTAGAAACTCTTTGCACTGAACAAAAAAGTAAGCAAATCAAGAAAGCAAATATCAGGGAATATATGAACATTTATTCAGGTGTTTTCCCACATATTTAAAGATAACCACATGATGTTTGTTTTGATCTACTTTTGACTTTATTTCCCATGATGTCATATGACATTAGTTAAAACAACAGCTGTTGCTGTACATGTCATTTGAGAAGAATCATTTGTACATGGAGTAGCAAAAATACAACATTCTTCAATATCTCCATTAACCTGTTACATCTAGTGCTAAATATTTGTTCCATTGAAACTGTCAATATATATTTTTTTGTTTATAAAAAGTCGTTATACAGGTTATCTGTATTTAAACTACATGCGTTCAGTGTCTTTTACAATCACCATTTTATACAAAGATACAACACGGAAATGTTCTTACTGACAGACAAACGTAGCATGCTTTACTATACATATGATATACTTGGGTAATCATGAACTTCAACAATTTTCACGAAAGAAAATTTCAAGAAATACTCTATGAAACATTTATACCTATTTAAAGAATTCCTAAAACTTTAATTGATTAACACATAGTTTGATATTAAAGAGCAGTGGTTAAAGTCAAAATGCTGCACTGTAACAACATTTACTGAACCAAATAAATAAAACAAATAAAATTACCTGGTAGATTTGCATGCCTCTTTTTTGTCTTCTTCTTTCCCACATCTGGAATAATATGTAATAAAAGCAAAAGGCTTTGAATTTTATGACATAAATATGGCCCTATACAACTGTTTGTTTTTCCTATATTATTGCATCTGATTTATTGCTTTGGGTTTAATGACACATCAACCCTTGTGGGTCATTATGCGTCAGAGATAGGCAGATAGTGGACGAGACAAGGGAGGTAGAGGAAAATGAATGGAAACATAGAACAAGAGGGCCCAATGGCCCTATACCGCTCACCTGTGTACCAGAAAATCATCAGTGTAAGAGACCCTTTTCTTCCTAAATATTTTATTGGAATTAAGGGGCCACAGGATTTGGCCAATTTGGAGCCCAGGGGCAAGATTGGCAGGACTCATGTAGGCGACCACTCAACATTGCTCCATGCTAAATAACTAAGCTCTGGGCCTTATGGTTTCAGAGAAGAAGATTTTTGAAAATGTTTTTTTCCTTTATAAGTTTTTTTCCATTTTCCATTTTAAGTCTATGATAGCTAATGGGCCCATGGGCGTGGCCAAGTTTAGCCCAAGGGGTATGGTTGGCAGGATTTATTAAGATGACCATTTCGTGTTGATAATACTAAATATCTAAGCTCTGGGACATGGTTTCAGAGAAGGTTTTTTTCCCATTATAAGTCTATGGAAGATAATGGGCCCATGGGCGTGGCCAATTGGGCCCCCAGGCGCATGGTTGGCAGGGTTTATGTAGGTGACCAATTGATGTTGCTACATGCTTTATATTTAGGCTCTGGGCCCTGTGGTTTCAGCGAAGATTTTTGAGGTTTTTCCAATAATAACTCTATGGGAGCTAAACAGCCCTGGGGTATGGCCAATTTGGATCACAGGGGCATATTTGTCAGGATTTATGTAGGTGGCCACATGACGTGTCTACATACTAAATATCTAAGCTCTGGGCCTTATGGTTTCAGAGAAGAAGATTTTTGATTTTTTTTACCATTATAAGTCAATGTGAGCTGATGAGCTCGGGCATGGTCAATGTTGACCCCTGGGGCAGGGTTAGCATGATTTATGTAGGTGACTGTTTTATGTTACTAGATACAAAATATCTAAGCTCTGTGCTTCACATATCAGAGAAGATTTTTGAAGCTTTTTTCCATCATGAGTCTATGGGAGCTAAGGAGCCCTGGGACATGGCCAATTTGGACCCCAGGGGCATGACTGGCAGGTTTTATGTAGGTGACCACTTGCCGTTGCTACATACTAAATATCTAAGCTCTGGGCCCTGTGGTTTCAGAGAAGAAGATATTTGAAGCTTTTTTTTTTTTCATTATGTCTATGGAAGCTAAGGGGCCCTGTGGTGTGGCAAATTTGGACCCCAGGGACATGATTGACAGGATTTATGTAGGTGACCACTTGACATTGTTACAAGCTAAATATATATGCTCTGGGCCCTGTGGTTTCAGAGAAGAAGAGTTTTAAAATTTTTCCCATTGTAAGACTATGGGAATAATATATTGCCATGGCAACCAGAATTCCAATCTGATCAGCCCAAAAACCTTAGGCAGCCTTTTCCCCTACCTGATGATGCTTCTCGTGAATTTGATCAAGATTGCCCATGGGGTATAAGAGATATACTTATTTGAAATTGTTTACGGACACACGCATGATGGACAAAAAGTGATCACAAAAGCTCACCTTGTCACTTCGTGTCAGATGAGCTAAAAAGCAGAAATAACAAAACTCCTCTCTACCCTTACCTGCTGCAAGGACGGTATGTCTTGTCCAACTGAAAGCCAATACAGGGATTTTCCTAGTGCAACTTTGGGGCCGGTAATCGGCCCCTATTTGTCCCAATTTAGAGACAGATATTCCCAAATTTTATGACAACTTTCCCAATTTCTGATGTTGTGCTACATTTTGATAAAAAATTCATGAAAATTGAACCAAAATTGACAAAGTTACAGCTGAATTAAATTCCCAACTATAAATATTAGCGAGCTGTTTTTCCCAAACCCAGTGGCCCCTGGACCCTGATTCTGAAGGGTAGGAAAATCCCTGCAATATCTGTTGGATGCACCAATGATGCAAGATACACATCAACTTTGCCACACACCCATTGCGGCTTGGAAGAAATAAATGGGCAGCATGATGCATTGCTTCCACGCAGAGCTGAATCCGACCGCACACGAGTACTGGTAAACCACTTTGAGTATCTAAGTCTGCCCAGGCAAAGTGGTGCGAGTTGGACCGTCCATGATTATAAACCATATTGGTTTCATTGGGCATTAGGGCTTGAGATGTCATGTCATCTCAACGTCGGATAAAAGTCCCCCAAAATTGGAAGCAAAGTCTCCAAAATGACCTATATAGTGTTGACGGGGATGCTATACATCAAACAAACAAACATAATCTTTGCCACACCCAACTACCCCCTTTGTCCATGCTTATAAACCCTATTGGTTTCATTGGGCATTAGGGCTTGAGATGTCATCTCATCTCAATGTCGGGTAAAAGTCCCCCAAAATTGGAAGCAACGTCTCCAAAATGACCTATATAGTGTTGACGGGGATGCTATACATCAAATCAAACAAACAAACAAAATCTTTGCCACACCCAACTACCCCCTTTGTCTGATGCATCTAGATGCAACTGTTTTGGCACACTTCTACAGTTTGAAATGTCATGGAGCACAAAATATTTAAGGTGGCTCTTAGCCATAAAACACAGCATATTTCATTTGCTACGACTTAAAGGAATTCATAGCTAAAAGTCTGAAATGGAGAAATACATGCTGACAAAGCCGGCCTCAGTTGCTCAGTCAGATGCGCGCCTGACTGGTGATCAGGAGGACGCAGGTTCGATACCTGCCAGGGTTGGCAAAATTCTTTCGTGGAGGTGGATAATGAAATCTTTTCTAGTCATTCTCTCCCTTCCAATCATTCAAGAAGGGCAGTGTCAGTTTCTGGCAAAAGAATGTGCACTGTACTGGTTAACTGCTTACAATTAAGCCTGCCCAGGAAAAGTGTGGATAGGTAAATTGACTAGCACAAAAATGACCTAAATAGAGTTGATTAGGCCATTAAACTATGATTCAAACACACAAGTGGTGATCAGGAGGACCCAGGTTCAATACCTGCTGGGGTCGGCAACATTCTTTCGTGGAGATTGATCATGAAAACGTTTCTATGGTCTCCCTTCTGCTGATTCAAGAAGGGCAGCGGTCAGATTCAGGTGAAAGAATGTGCACTGTTCTGGTTAACCGCTTACCTATAAGCGTGCCCATGCAAAGTGGATGGGTAAACTGATCAGCTCATAAATGACCTAAATAGTGTTGACTGGGCTGTTAAACTCCAATGCAAACAAACGAACAAAATGACATGTCCAGGTATAATGTTAGAAGAGTCATGGATTGATAGGGTTGAAAACAAGAGGGCCATGATGGCCCTGGATCGCTCACCTGATCCACAGTGTAACAAGTGGACCCCAGGGAGGGCCATTATTGGCCTCAGGACTTTAATGTGCATAATGTTGAGGGAGGTCTCTTGTTTCAGAGAAGAAGATTTTTAAAGATTACCCCTATATAAGCCTATGTAAAACCAAAGGTCCCCGGGCCAGGGTCATTTTTGGCCCCAGCACTATAATTTGAATAATCTTGGTAGGGGTCCTTTAAATGAAGCTTCATACCAAATATCAATGACCTGGGCCTTGTGGTTTCAGAGAAGAAGGGCCTTGTGGTTTCAGAGAAGAAGTTTTTTTAAGTTTTCAGTGAAAAAATCTATTTTTGGCTTCTGTGACCTAGATGTGCAACGGACCGAACCATTTGAACAACTTTGTAAGGGGGCCACCTAAGGATCATTCCTGTGAAGATTGGTCAAAATCCGACCAGTGGTTTAGTGAAGATGTCGTTTGAAGAAATTGTTTACGCACAGACGCACGACGGACTATAAGTGCTCCCAAAAGCTCACCTCATCACTACACGACGGTGAGCTTAAAAAATCAACCAACTTCTGTTTGAGGTAAGAGGATTACAGGATCATCCTGTCATAAGATGGCTAAAACCACTGAAGTACCCACAGTTTTGATTGCTGCTCAAGACATGCAGTATTAATCTCACTTACAGTGTACCAAGTACAAGCAATACATCTCGAAGGCTGCTTAAGTTATGACGATAACAAGATTATCTTGTTGCATTAGACAACATGAACACCCTGGCATGCAGAGTTCAAGGTCTTACATGTGAGACACCCTCTCAACCCTTGTTTACAATTATACAAAATACTTTGAATATATCACAAAGAATATTGGAATTATGGTGATCACAAGGTGAGCTGATTCACAGCCCAAGGTATTAAAGATAAAAATGATGTATTACACCTTATGATTGGCATTTAATTTGAAGAAACAATAGTAAGCATAGGCAAGACAATTGCCAACTATCAAATGTACAATTCAATGTGTAATTGTCCATGGAACTGTAGAAATTCTGTAACAATACAAACCTTTTTTTCTTCTTTTCATACATTTACTCTGTTCACTGTCTGGTAACCCAGGATTTGAATCTACTAAAAATAGAATAAGAAAACATGGATGATCCATTTTTCTGTTTGATAAGGGTAAAGTAATGTTAATAAATGGTGTATTGTTTGGTTGTTCGTATTGGAGTTTAACCCTTTTTGTACCAAATGGAATCTTCCTCCTTATATAAAGCAGGAGTCCATTTCAAAATATAGGGGTGTCAGGTTGACAAGAGGTACCTACTGCATATCAACTGAAGGCTATGTAGGGGACAATACAATTTGAACAATATTTGTAGAGGTCCACAAGATGAAACTACATATCAAATATCAAAGGCTTGGGCCTTCTGGTTTCAGTCAAGAAGAGTTTTTAAGATTTCCCCTGTGTCAGTCTATGTAAAACGTGGACCTCTGGGCGGACCCATTTTTGGTCCCAGGGCTATATTTGAACAATCTTGGCTGATGTCCACTAGAAAAAGCTGTAAACCAAATATCCATGGCCTAGGATTCTGGTTTCAAACAAGAAGATTTTCGGGGTATTCTCTACATAAGTCCATGAAAAACATAGGTCATAGGAGAAGATTTTAAAAAATTTTACCCTACATAAATGTATGTAAAATAAGTGGGCCCCTGGGCGGAGCAATTTTTTGGCTTAAGGGCTACAATTTGAGCAATCTTGGTAGAGGTCCACTAGATGAAGTAGAGGTCCACTAGATGAAGCTACATACCAAATATCAACTAGAGCTATCACTAAAGGTGATGAATACCCCCACAAAAACTGCCTTGATAGTACAACAGCGGCATTTTGCAATTTTTTCACTTGAAAGGGGCCATAACTATGTCGAAAATTGAGGAATTGTAGTGGAAATCGAACTTCACCTGTATTTTATGATGTTACATCAGTGTACCAAAAATTATAAAAATCGGTGAAGCGCTTTTTGAGTTATCGTCTGGAAACCAAGTCAACAGACCGACAGACCGACCGACAAGCTCACTCCTATATACCCCCCCCCCCCCCAAATTTCATTTGTGGGGGTATAAAGAACATGGCCTTCTGGTTTCAGACCAGATAATTTTTAACCTAAGCTGCCAAGAAAAACTTCATCTTAAAATGCTGTCTGTGTCGTCTGCTGAATCTTCTTTGCAAACTGTACATATTTTTGCATCCAGTGATTTTGCCTATTATCTTGAACTCTATTTGCATCCAGGCAAATAGTGTGGACCCTGATCAGACTGCTCCTAGATGAGTAGTCTGATCTGTGTCCACATTGTTTGCAACAATCCTCAGGGATTGCTTTTACAATATTGATTCCTGATCATCGTCTCCACTTCTATTTCAAATTAACCGGCAGATGACAAAGCGGATGATAATTGCTAACTGGCACATTAAGGGTCAAAGGATTTCCGTATGTAAGTCCAATGCCCTATCAGATTGTAGAGAACCTAATGTTTGATGCCACTGAAAATCATGTGACACAATGTGTTTATGACTGTATGAACTACACGGTTTTCTATATGTTTACGTTTGGCTTTTCACTGGAAATGAAAATTGGAAATGTAAATATTGCCAAATGCACCCTTTACTTGATCCTCTACAATTTACTGTATACAGTGGTGAAAATTATCCTCATTCCATACTCTTCATGACTTATAAATCAGCTAACCTGTCATGTTGGAGCCATTTTTAAAAATGACAAGCCAGAGAAGACCGATTTCTGATCACTTGAATCTTCATGACTAAATAAGGAGTCTTCACTACTAAATCTACTGAACATTGGAAATTTCATGTGATCTGATTGGTTTATTATCTTGGGCAAACACTTATGTGTTTTTTCTGAGTATTTTTCTCTCACTGCACATCTTGAAGAAATAGATGGGCTGCACGATGCGTCCACGCAGAGCTGAAACCGACCACAAACGAGTACTGGTAAACCGCTTAGAGGATCTAAGCCTGCCCTGGCAAAGTGGTGTGAGTCGGACTGTCCATGCTTATAAACCCTATTGGTTTCACAGGGCGACAGGGCTTGAGATGTCATTTCATCTCAATGTCAGGGTAAAAGTCCCACAAAATGGGAAGCAACGTCTCCAAAATGACCTATACAGTGTTGACGGGGACGTTAAACCTCTTCACCCATTAAAAAAAAAAAAATCTCACTGCACATCTATTGAAAGAAAATGAAAATGTCTAGTTAATAAGGAGAAACAAGGGTACCTAAATCTGATGACAAGAGTGGTGCAATTTTTCTTTCAATTTCCTCAGCTATTGTAGGATCTACAAAGACAAACATATATAACACAATACCATACAGTGACAAAACGTTGTAACTGCTTATACTGATTAAGTCTTGGGATGCACTGGACCTGATTTTAGTTTAACTCGACCATAGATTTTAGTATGATTTTCAAAATTTCTTATAGAAATTATGAAAATCATACTAAAATTTGTTTCATAATCCAGTTGGGCAATCAGTTTAGAACCTGATCAGACTGCTCTGGTTCTGCACTGTTTGCATAGGCCTGTCTGTACCAATACTCAGGATCATTATGGTATTATCTATTTACAGGAGTAGTAAAACTACTGCAACAAACTTAAAACAGAAACCCAGTTTTTGGTAAATGAGATTAAAACAGGGCTTGATAACTGAGGTGGCAAATTTTTCACTTGACCATTCGGACCAGCCAGCTACTGACCTTACTAGACCTAACCAGTTTTTCACTAGACAATGTCCATGGGTCTTGGGTTAATGTTGAACCCTGCTGTTTTGGTGTTTAAAATTTTTCACTTGACCATTCGGACCAGCCAGCTACTGACCTTACTAGACCTAACCAGTTTTTCACTAGACAATGTCCATGGGTCTTGGGTTAATGTTGAACCCTGCTTTTTTGGTGCTTAATGACCCTGTCAACACTATTTTAGATCATTTTTGAGCCAGTCAGTTTACCTATCCATACTTTCCTGGGCAGGCTTATACGTAATCTGTTTACCAGTTCAGTGTACATTTTTTCGCCAGAAACTACAAATTGCCCTCCTTGAATCAGCCCAAGGGAGACAATGACCGTAGAGAAGATTTCAGGATAGCCTTCACAAAAGAAGGTGCCAACCCAGCAAGTATCAAACCCGCATTCTCCTGATCACCAGTCAGACATGCATTTGACTGAGCTACTGGGGTGGGCTTATTTTGTTTGTACGAACTGATGTTCAATCTCACTGTAAACATTATTTAAGACATTTTGGAGATGATTCTTGCAATTTTGTGAGACTTTTTCCTCAGACACTGCCACACACAAAATGACATCTCAAGCCCAGCCATCCAATGAAACCAAAGGGCTTATATGCAATGGACAGTCTAATTATCATCAAACAACCGACCCCTCCCATCGGGGCTTGAAGAAATAGATTGGGCTGCAAGATGCTTCCATTCAGAGCTGAAACAGACCTTACTTGAGTACTGGTAAACTGCTTGGAGCTTCTAGGCCTGTCCAGGAAAAGAGGTACCAGTCGGACCGTCTATGCATATAAACCCTATTGGTTTTATTGGGCAGTAGGGCTTGAGATGTCATTTGATCTCAGTGTCGGGTAAAAGTCCCACAGAATTGGCAGTGCATCACCAAAATGACATATAGTGTTGACGGGGATGTTAAACTTCAAATCAAACAAACAAACAAATCAAGTTGTTCACTTACCGACAGGAAGTATTGTGGTCCCTGATACAGCTGATCTGGGTGTCAAATGAAGGCTTTGGCTCTGTAATGTTGCGCTAGTTGCTAAAATGTAAGAACAAGACAATATTAAACCTCATAATAAATCTGCCAAGTGTTGAAGATGCATAATCAAAGGGACATTACTCTAGCTAAACTGTCCCACCTTGTTAAGCTGTAATTTTACCATATAAGCTGCCAAGAAAAACCGCATCTTAAAATGCTGTCTGTGTCGTCTGCTGAATCTTCTTTGCAAACTGTACTAACATATTTTTGCATCCAGGCAAATAGTGTGGACCCTGATCAGACTGCTCCTAGAGGAGCAATCTGATCTGTGTCCACATTGTTTGCAACAATCCTCAGGGATTGCTTTTACAATATTGATTCCTGATCATCGTCTCCACTTCTATTTCAAATTAACCGGCAGATGACAAAGCGGATGATAATTGCTAACTGGCACTTTTAGGGTCAAAGGATTTCCGTATGTAAGTCCAATGCCCTATCAGATTGTAGAGAACCTAATGTTTGATGCCACTGAAAATCATGTGACACAATGTGTTTATGACTGTATGAACTACACGGTTTTCTATATGTTTACGTTTGGCTTTTCACTGGAAATGAAAATTGGAAATGTAAATATTGCCAAATGCACCCTTTACTTGATCCTCTACAATTTACTGTATACAGTGGTGAAAATTATCCTCATTCCATACTCTTCATGACTTATAAATCAGCTTACCTGTCATGTTGGAACCATTTTTAAAAATGACAAGACAGAGAAGACCGATTTCCGATAACTTGAATTTTTAAGGCTTCAGAAAATTTAACGGTGAAGAGTCTCTTCATGACTAAATAAGGAGTCTTCACTACTAAATCTACTGAACATTTGAAAATTCGAGTGATCTGATTGGTTTATTATCTAGGGCAAACACTTATGTGTTTTTTCTCAGTATTTTTATCTCACTGAACATTTTGAAGAAATAGATGGGCTGCACGATGCGTCCACGCAGAGCTGGAATCAACCGCAAACGAGTACTGGTAAACCGCTTAGAGGATCTAAGCCTGCCCTGGCAAAGTGGCGCGAGTCGGACCGTCCATGCTTATAAACCCTATTGGTTTCATAGGGCGACAGGGCTTGAGATGTCATTTCATCTCAATGTCAGGGTTAAAGTCCCACAAAATGGGAAGCAACGTCTCCAAAATGACCTATACAGTGTTGACGGGGATGTTAAACCTCTTCAATCAATCAAAAAAAAAAAAAAATCTCACTGCACATCTATTGAAAGAAAATGTAAATGTCTAGATGTCTAGTTAATAAGGAGAAACAAGGGTACCTAAATCTGATGACAAGAGTGGTGCAATTTTTCTTTCAATTTCCTCAGCTATTGTAGAAACCCAGTTTTTGGTAAATGAGATTAAAACAGGGCTTGATAACTGAGGTGGCAAATATTTCACTTGACCAGTCGGACCAGCCAGCTACTGACCTTACTAGACCTAACCAGTTTTTCACTAGACAATGTCCATGGGTCTTGGGTTAATGTTGAACCCTGCTGTTTTGGTGTTTAAAATTTTTCACTTGACCATTCGGACCAGCCAGCTACTGACCTTACTAGACCTAACCAGCTTTTCACTAGACAATGTCCATGGGTCTTGGGTTAATGTTGAACCCTGCTGTTTTGGTGTTTAAAATTTTTCACTTGACCATTCGGACCAGCCAGCTACTGACCTTACTAGACCTAACCAGTTTTTCACTAGACAATGTCCATGGGTCTTGGGTTAATGTTGAACCCTGCTGTTTTGGTGTTTAAAATTTTTCACTTGACCATTCGGACCAGCCAGCTACTGACCTTACTAGACCTAACCAGTTTTTCACTAGACAATGTCCATGGGTCTTGGGTTAATGTTGAACCCTGCTATTTTGGTGTTTAAAATTTTTCACTTGACCATTCGGACCAGCCAGCTACTGACCTTACTAGACCTAACCAGCTTTTCACTAGACAATGTCCATGGGTCTTGGGTTAATGTTGAACCCTGCTATTTTGGTGTTTAATGACCCAGTCAACACTATTTACATCATTTTTGAGCCAGTCAGTTTACCTATCCATACTTTCCTGGGCAGGCTTATGCCTAATCTGTTTACCAGTTCAGTGTACATGTTTTCGCCAGAAACTACAAATTGCCCTCCTTGAATCAGCCAAAGGGAGAGAATGACTGTAGAGAAGATTTCAGGATAGTCCCCACAAAAGAAGGTGCCAACCCAGCAAGTATCAAACCCTCGTTCTCCTGATCACCAGTCAGACACGCATTTGACTGAGCTACTGGGGTAGGCTTATTTTGTTTGTATGAACTGATGTTCAATCTCACTGTAAACATTATTTAAGACATTTTGAGACGATTCTTGCAATTTTTGTGAGACTTTTTCCTCAGACACTGTTACACACAAAATGACATCTCAAGCCCAGCCATCCAATGAAACCAAAAGGCTTATATGCAATGGACAGTCTAATTATCATCAAACAACCGACCCCTCCCATCGGGGCTTAACAAAAAATAGATTGGGCTGCAAGATGCTTCCATTCAGAGCTGAAACAGACCTTACTTGAGTACTGGTATACTGCTTGGAGGTTCTAGGCCTGTCCAGGAAAAGAGGTACCAGTCGGACCGTCTATGCATATAAACCCTATTGGTTTTATTGGGCAGCAGGGCTTGAGATGTCATTTGATCTCAGTGTCGGGTAAAAGTCCCACAGAATTGGCAGTGCATCACCAAAATGACATATAGTGTTGACGGGGATGTTAAACTTCAAATCAAACAAACAAACAAATCAAGTTGTTCACTTACCGACAGGAAGTATTGTGGTCCCTGATACAGCTGATTTGGGTGTCAAATGAAGGCTTTGGCTCTGTAATGTTGCGCTAGTTGCTAAAATGTAAGAACAAGACAATATTAAACCTCATAATAAATCTGCCAAGTGTTGAAGATGCATAATCAAAGGGACATTACTCTAGCTAAACTGTCCCACCTTGTTAAGCTGTAATTTTACCATATAAGCTGCCAAGAAAAACTTCATCTTAAAATGCTGTCTGTGTCATCTGCTGAATCTTCTTTGCAAACTGTACTAACATATTTTTGCATCCAGGCAAATAGTGTGGACCCTGATCAGACTGCTCCTAGAGGAGTAGTCTGATCTGTGTCCACATTGTTTGCAACAATCCTCAGGGATTGCTTTTACAATATTGATTCCTGATCATCGTCTCCACTTCTATTTCAAATTAACCGGCAGATGACAAAGCGGATGATAATTGCTAACTGGCACTTTTAGGGTCAAAGGATTTCCGTATGTAAGTCCAATGCCCTATCAGATTGTAGAGAACCTAATGTTTGATGCCACTGAAAATCATGTGACACAATGTGTTTATGACTGTATGAACTACACGGTTTTCTATATGTTTACGTTTGGCTTTTCACTGGAAATGAAAATTGGAAATGTAAATATTGCCAAATGCACCCTTTACTTGATCCTCTACAATTTACTGTATACAGTGGTGAAAATTATCCTCATTCCATACTCTTCATGACTTATAAATCAGCTTACCTGTCATGTTGGAACCATTTTTAAAAATGACAAGCCAGAGAAGACCGATTTCTGATCACTTGAATCTTCATGACTAAATAAGGAGTCTTCACTACTAAATCTACTGAACATTTGTAAAATTCGAATGATCTGTTTGGTTTATTATCTAGGGCAAACACTTTTGTGTTTTTTCTGAGTATTTTTCTCTCACTGCACATCTTGAAGAAATAGATGGGCTGCACGATGCGTCCACGCAGAGCTGAAACCAACCACAAACAAGTACTGGTAAACCGCTTAGAGGATCAATGTCAGGGTAAAAGTCCTACAAAATGGGAAGCAACGCCTCCAAAATGACCTATACAGTGTTGACGGGGACGTTTAACCTCTTCAATCAATAAAAAAAAAAATCTCACTGCACATCTATTGAAAGAAAATGAAAATGTCTAGTTAATAAGGAGAAACAAGGGTACCTAAATCTGATGACAAGAGTGGTGCAATTTTTCTTTCAATTTCCTCAGCTATTGTAGGATCTACAAAGACAAACATATATAACACAATACCATACAGTGAAAAAACGTTGTAACTGCTTATACTGATTAAGTCTTGGGATGCACTGGACCTGATTTTAGTTTAACTCGACCATAGGTTTTAGTATGATTTTCATAATTTCTAATAGAAATTATGAAAATCATACTAAAATTTGTTTCATAATCCAGTTGGGCAATCAGTTTAGAACCTGATCAGACTGCTCTGGTTCTGCACTGTTTGCATAGGCCTGTCTGTACCAATACTCAGGATCATTATGGTATTATCTATTTACAGGAGTAGTAAAACTACTGCAACAAACTTAAAACAGAAACCCAGTTTTTGGTAAATGAGATTAAAACAGGGCTTGATAACTGAGGTGGCAAATTTTTCACTTGACCATTCGGACCAGCCAGCTACTGACCTTACTAGACCTAACCAGTTTTTCACTAGACAATGTCCATGGGTCTTGGGTTAATGTTGAACCCTGCTGTTTTGGTGTTTAAAATTTTTCACTTGACCATTCGGACCAGCCAGCTACTGACCTTACTAGACCTAACCAGTTTTTCACTAGACAATGTCCATGGGTCTTGGGTTAATGTTGAACCCTGCTATTTTGGTGCTTAATGACCCAGTCAACACTATTTACATCATTTTTGAGCCAGTCAGTTTACCTATCCATACTTTCCTGGGCAGGCTTATGCATAATCTGTTTACCAGTTCAGTGTACATTTTTTCGCCAGAAACTAAAAATTGCCCTCCTTGAATCAGCCAAAGGGAGAGAATGACTGTAGAGAAGATTTCAGGATAGTCCCTACAAAAGAAGGTTGCGGAACCCAGCAAGTATCAAACCCGCATTCTCCTGATCACCAGTCAGACACGCATTTGACAGAGCTACTGGGTTGGGCTTATTTTGTTTGTACGAACTGATGTTCAATCTCACTGTAAACATTATTTAAGACATTTTGGAGACGATTCTTGCAATTTTGTGAGACTTTTTCCTCAGACACTGTCACACACAAAATGACATCTCAAGCCCAGCCATCCAATGAAACCAAAAGGCTTATATGCAATGGACAGTCTAATTATCATCAAACAACCGACCCATCCCATCGGGGCTTGAAGAAATAGATTTGGCGGCATGATGCTTCCATTCAGAGCTGAAACAGACCTTACTTGAGTACTGGTTAACTGCTTGGAGGTTCTAGGCCTGTCCAGGAAAAGAGGTACCAGTCGGACCGTCTATGCATATAAACCCTACTGGTTTTATTGGGCAGTAGGGCTTGAGATGTCATTTGATCTCAGTGTCGGGTAAAAGTCCCACAGAATTGGCAGTGCATCACCAAAATGACATAGTGTTGACGGGGATGTTAAACTTCAAATCAAACAAACAAACAAATCAAGCTGTTCACTTACCGACAGGAAGTATTGTGGTCCCTGATACAGCTGATTTGGGTGTCAAATGAAGGCTTTGGCTCTGTAATGTTGCGCTAGTTGCTAAAATGTAAGAACAAGATGATTTTAAACCTCATAATAAATCTGCCAAGTGTTGAAGATGCATAATCAAAGGGACATTACTCTAGCTAAACTGTCCCACCTTGTTAAGCTGTAATTTTACCATATATATATATCACATTTAGACCAATCAACAAATCTAGATGAAGCAAGGCACAGCAAATTCTTTAAATGCCGATGTATAAAACTTTGAGTATGATCCCCCTGCACAGTCAAGTATACTGTTGTAACATCTCTCTTTGAATCCTTGGATACACTGTCACAAAGCATTGTGAATACAAGTCAAATCATATTTGACAAATGTGACATAATGTCCCTGTTAACACTATTTAGGGGAGACGTTGCCTCCAACTTAGTGGAACTTTTGGCAGACACTGTCAAAGATGAAATGACATCATCTCAAGCCTGCACAGTCAAGTATACTGTTCAAGGTTGTAACATCACAAAGCAATGTGAATACAAGTCAAATCATGTTTGACAATTAAGTATGACAACTTCACACATGATCTAAAAACAGTTATTTTGTTAGTTTGTTTTGGCGTTTAATGGCCCAGTCAACACTATTTTAGATTATTTTTGAGCCAGTCAATTTACTTATCCATACTTTCCTGGGCAGGCTTATACTTAATCTGTTTACCAGTACAGTGCACATTTTTTCGCCAGAAACTAAAAATTGCCCTCCTTGAATCAGCCGAAGGGAGAGAAAGACCGTAGAGAAGATTTCAGGATAGTCTCCACAAAAGAAGGTTGCCGAGTAGAAGTAAAACAAAGATCAATAATCGATACAATTAACTTACTCCACCCATTAAAGAAACCAAAGGGAAAGAAACACAAACATGAAGCCACCAGACCATAATGGAAACCTAAACAAAGGGAGGCCATAAGGACAGTTACTTTCCCACAAAATGGCCAAATGTCCATCCAAAATAAAAAGACACAAGTGATACACACAGTAAGTAACAAACAGCAACATAAATAAACCGCCACAGAAGAACCGCCTTGCAATGGTCAGTAGAAAGAATTCCACTGGGGGGCTTAAATCGATTTTACATGGCCATAATCTTCGCGCTTACCTCTGTCGCGGTATACACTAATTTTGATTAGTCCGCATGAAGGCTTCCTAACTCATCAGTCTAACATCTCCGAAAACATACAAATAAAAAAACTACAGAGATGAAACAAGGTTGAGGACTCGACAGCATACAACAACAGAATTGCTGGAGCAAAAGAAAATCAACAGTTAAGACTCCGAGGGGCCCGACCAAAGATGGAGCATCAGGCGCAAGTATCAAACCCCCGTTCTCCTTATCACCAGTCAGACACTCATTTGACTGAGCTACTGGGGTGGGCTTATTTTGTTTGTACGAACTGGTGTCCAATCTCACTGTAAACATTTAAGACATTTTGGAGACGATTCTTCCAATTTTGTAAGACTTATTCCTCCGACACTGTAACACACAAAATGACATCTCAAGCCCAGCTATCCAATGAAACCAAAAGGCTTATATGCAATGGACAGTCTAATTATCACCAAACAACCGCCCCCTCCCATCAGGGCTTGAAGAAAGAGATTGGGCTACAAGATGCTTCCATTCAGAGCTGAAACAGACCTTACTTGAGTACTGGTAAACTGCTTGGAGGTTCTAGGCCTGTCCAGGAAAAGTGGCACCAGTCGGACCGTCTATTGGGCAGCAGGGCTTGAGATGTCATTTCATCTCAGTGTCGGGTAAAAGTCCCACAAAATTGGAAGCGCATCTCCAAAATGACATATACAGTGTTGACGGGGATGTTAAACTTCAAATCAAACAAACAAACAAATCAAGTTGTTCACTTACCGACAGGAAGTATTGTGGTCCCTGATACAGCTGATCTGGGTGTCAAATGAAGGCTTTGGCTCTGTAATGTTGCGCTAGTTGCTAAAATGTAAGAACAAGACAATATTAAACCTCATAATAAATCTGCCAAGTGTTGAAGATGCATAATCAAAGGGACATTACTCTAGCTAAACTGTCCCACCTTGTTAAGCTGTAATTTTACCATATATATATATCACATTTAGACCAATCAACAAATCTAGATGAAGCAAGGCACAGCAAATTCTTTAAATGCCGATGTATAAAACTTTGACTATGATCCGCCTGCACAGTCAAGTATACTGTTGTAACATCTCTCTTTGAATCCTTGGCTACACTGTCACAAAGCATTGTGATTCTAGTCAAATCATCTTTGACACACATGTGACATAATGTCCGTGTTAACACTATTTAGGGGAGACGTTGCTTCCAATTTTTATGGAACTTTTACCAGACACTGTCAAAGATGAAATGACATCATCTCAAGCCTGCACAGTCAAGTATACTGTTCAAGGTTGTAACATCACAAAGCAATGTGAATACAAGTCAAATCATGTTTGACAATTAAGTATGACAACTTCACACATTACCTAAAAACAGTTATTTTGTTAGTTTGTTTTTGCATTTAATGGCCCAGTCAACACTATTTTAGATCATTTTTGAGCCAGTCAGTTTACCTATCCATACTTTCCTGGGCAGGCTTATACGTAATCTGTTTACCAGTTCAGTGCACATTTTTTAGCCAGAAACTAAAAATTGCCCTCCTTGAATCAGCTGAAGGGAGAGAATGACTGTAGAGAAGATTTCAGGATAGCCTTCACAAAAGAAGCTTGCCGAACCCAGCAAGTATCAAACCCTCGTTCTCCTGATCTTACTTGTGTACTGGTAAACTGCTTGGAGGTTCTAGGCCTGTCCAGGAAAAGAGGTACCAGTCGGACCGTCTATGCATATAAACCCTATTGGTTTTATTGGGCAGTAGGGCTTGAGATGTCATTTCATCTCAGTGTCAGGTAAAAGTCCCGAAAAATTGGAAGTGCATCTCCAAAATGACATACAGTGTTGACGGGGATGTTAAACTTCAAATCAAACAAACAAACAAATCAAGTTGTTCACTTACCGACAGGAAGTATTGTGGTCCCTGATACAGCTGATCTGGGTGTCAAATGAAGGCTTTGGCTCTGTAATGTTGCGCTAGTTGCTAAAATGTAAGAACAAGACAATATTAAACCTCATAATTAATCTGCCAAGTGTTGAAGATGAATAATCAAAGGGACATTACTCTAGCTAAACTGTCCCACCTTGTTAAGCTGTAATTTTACCATATATATATATCACATTTAGACCAATCAACAAATCTAGATGAAGCAAGGCACAGCAAATTCTTCAAATGCCGGTGTATAAAACTTTGACTATGATCCGCCTGCACAGTCAAGTATACTGTTGTAACATCTCTCTTTGAATCCTTGGCTACACTGTCACAAAGCATTGTGATTCTAGTCAAATCATCTTTGACACACATGTGACATAATGTCCGTGTTAACACTATTTAGGGGAGACGTTGCTTCCAATTTTGTGGAACTTTTACCAGACACTGTCAAAGATGAAATGACATCATCTCAATCCTGCACAGTCAAGTATACTGTTCAAGGTTGTAACATCACAAAGCAATGTGAATACAAGTCAAATCATGTTTGACAATTAAGTATGACAACTTCACACATTACCTAAAAACAGTTATTTTGTTAGTTTGTTTTTGCATTTAATGGCCCAGTCAACACCATTTTAGATCATTTTTGTGCCAGTCAGTTTACGTATCAACATTTTCCTGGGCAGGCTTATACCTAATCTGTTTACCAGTTCAGTGCACATTTTTTCGCCAGAAACTAAAAATTGCCCACCTTGAATCAGCCCAAGGGAGAGAATGACCGTAGAAAAGATCTCAGAATAGTCTCCACAAAAGAAGGTGCCAACCCAGCAAGTATCAAACCCGCATTCTCCTGATCACCAGTCAGACACGCATCAAACTGAGCTTCTGGGGCGGGCTTATTTTGTTTGTACAAGTTGATGTTCAATCTCACTAAAGACATTATTTAGGACATTTTGGAGACGATTCTTCCAATTTTTTAGACTCCCCCCCCCCCCCCCCCCCCCCCGACACACACAAAATGACATACTAGCCCAGCCATCCAATGAAACCAAAAGGCTTATATGCAATGGACAGTCTAATTATCATAAAAGAACCGCCCCCTCCCATCAGGGCTTGAAGAAATAGATTGGGCTACAAGATGCTTCCATTCAGGGCTGAAACAGACCACACTTGAGTACTGGTAAGCTGCTTGGAGGTTCTAGGCCTGTCCAGGAAAAGTGGCACCAGTCGGACCGTCTATGCATATAAACCCTACTGGTTTTATTGGGCAGTAGGGCTTGAGATGTCATTTGATCTCAGTGTCGGGTAAAAGTCCCACAGAATTGGCAGTGCATCACCAAAATGACATATAGTGTTGACGGGGATGTTAAACTTCAAATCAAACAAACAAACAAATCAAGTTGTTCACTTACCGACAGGAAGTATTGTGGTCCCTGATACAGCTGATTTGGGTGTCAAATGAAGGCTTTGGCTCTGTAATGTTGCGCTAGTTGCTAAAATGTAAGAACAAGATGATTTTAAACCTCATAATAAATCTGCCAAGTGTTGAAGATGCATAATCAAAGGGACATTACTCTAGCTAAACTGTCCCACCTTGTTAAGCTGTAATTTTACCATATATATATATCACATTTAGACCAATCAACAAATCTAGATGAAGCAAGGCACAGCAAATTCTTTAAATGCCGATGTATAAAACTTTGAGTATGATCCCCCTGCACAGTCAAGTATACTGTTGTAACATCTCTCTTTGAATCCTTGGATACACTGTCACAAAGCATTGTGAATACAAGTAAAATCATATTTGACAAACGTGACATAATGTCCCTGTTAACACTGTTTAGGGGAGACGTTGCCTCCAACTTAGTGGAACTTTTGCCAGACACTGTCAAAGATGAAATGTCAATATCTCAAGCCTGCGCAGTCAAGTATACTGTTCAAAGTTGTAACATCACAAAGCAATGTGAAAACAAGTCAAATCATGTTTGACACTTGAGTATGACAACTTCACACATGATCTAAAAACAGTTATTTTGTTTGTTTTGGAGTTTAAGGGCCCAGTTAACACTATGCACGTCATTTTCAGCCAGTCAGTTTACCTATCCCTGGGATAGGTTTATACCTAAGCTGTTAACGAGTACAGTGCACATTCTTTCACAAAAAAAGTGACAACTGCCCACCTTCAATCAGCGGAAGGGAGAGAATGACCGTAGAAAAGATTTTATGATGAATCTCCATGAAAGAATGTTGCTGACCCCGGCAGGTATGACAGGCATGTTTAATCTCACTGTTAACATTATTTAGGACATTTTGGAGACGATGCTTCCAATTTTGTGAGACTTTTTTGAGACATCGTCACAGATGAAATGAAATCTCAAGCCCAGCCACCCAATGAAACCAAAAGGCTTATATACACTGGACAGTCCAATTCACATCAAACAATGCCCCCCTCCAATTTGGGCTTAAGAAATATGTAGGGCTGCATGATGCTACCAAGCAGAGCTGAAACAGACCACACTTGAGTACTGGCAAAACTGCTTGGAGGTTCTAAGCCTGCCTAGGAAAAGAGTGCGAGACGGACCGTCTATGCATATAAACCCTATTGGTTTAATTGGGTAGCAGGGCTTGAGATGTCATTTCATCTCAGTGTCGGGTAAAATGAGTGTCGGGTAAAAGTCCCACGAAATTGAAAGTGCATCTCCAAGTGACATATACAGTGTTGACGGGGATGTTAAACTTCAAATCAAACAAACAAACAAATCAAGTTGTTCACTTACCGACAGGAAGTATTGTGGTCCCTGATACAGCTGATCTGGGTGTCAAATGAAGGCTTTGGCTCTGTAATGTTGCGCTAGTTGCTAAAATGTAAGAACAAGACAATATTAAACCTCATAATAAATCTGCCAAGTGTTGAAGATGCATAATCAAAGGGACATTACTCTAGCTAAACTGTCCCACCTTGTTAAGCTGTAATTTTACCATATATATATATCACATTTAGACCAATCAACAAATCTAGATGAAGCAAGGCACAGCAAATTCTTCAAATGCCGATGTATAAAACTTTGACTATGATCCGCCTGCACAGTCAAGTATACTGTTGTAACACCTCTCTTTGAATCCTTGACAACACTGTCACAAAGCATTGTGAGCCTTATAAAAGACTGTTTATGGACGAACAGATAGACGGGCGGACAGCACCATGCCATAATTCAAATTTTTTTTTTTCTCACAGTGTGCATATAAAAAGTTCTTTGTTTGCAGTTGCCTACCAATGAATTTTTTAGGTGGATAAATATATATCTATGAAGGTCTACTCTTATAGGAAAGAATTTGCTCCATATGAGCAAAATCCTTCCAATAAGTGTCAATATTTTGTAGATGTTGTCAGTGTGTGGGAGGAGATGGGGTACAGAAAAATCACTGCATTTTCGACAGACTTTCAAGAAGACATTTTGATTCACTTTTAATAGTAATGAGCTTAACATCATACATATTATTTTTGCAAAATGTCAAAACATCAGATTTTCTACAATAAACTACTTATATGAAGCATCTTTTCCAAACAAATGGTTTGTCCTAAAAATGAAGCTCTGAATTTTTCTTCAGTTTCATGACTATTACAGCTCCATCTAAAACCATTTGAACTACAGAAAACTAGAGCTGTCAGAGGATCTGACTATAGCCCCGCTATAGCGCTATCAGAGGAGTAAGACACATTGACTCTAAAAGCTTTTAACCTATCAGGGGAGCTTTCTTAGTTCCAGAGAAAACTTTAATATTTTTTTTTTTCTTTGCTGGGGAGATAACCCCAAGAGTAATGTTGTTGGCCATTATTTACTTACATCCACCTAATGTTCATGTTTATACAAAGTTTCAGCTTTCTAGCTTTCTTAGTACCTGAGAAAACTGTATCGAAAATATTTTTCATGGTTTGATGGTTAGAAAAGTGAAATGATTTTTTTACTTGCAGAAAATATCCTATCAGGGGAGATAACTCCAAGAGTTATGGGCCTTTGGCCATTATTTTGGTAAGGGCCATACATCCACCCACTTTTCATGTTCATACAAAGTTTCAGTATTCTAGCTTTCTTAGTTCCTGAGAAAACTGTCACCAAACCTTTTCATTTATTAAAAAAAACTATACTATCAGGGGAGATAACTCCAAAAGTAATGGGCCCTCGGCCATTATTTTGGTTAGCTCCCTATATCCACCCATTGTCCACATTTATGCAAAGTTTGAGGTTTCTAGCTTCTTTAGTTCCTGAGAAAACTGTGACCAAACATTTTCATTTAAAAAAAACCTATATTTTCATTTATTTAAAAAACCTATCAGGAGAGATAACTCCAACAGTTATGGGCCCTTGGCCATTATTTTGGTAAGCTCCCTATATCCACCCATTGTCCACATTTATGCAAAGTTTGAGCTTTCTAGCTTCTTTCGTTCCTGAGAAAACTGTGACCAAACATTTTCATTTAAAAAAACCTATCAGGGGAGATAACTCCAAGAGTTATGGGCCCTTGGTCATAATTTCGGTAAGGTCCGTGGAGGCACCCATTGTCCACGTGTATACAAAGTTTTAGTTTTCTAGCTCTCTTAGTTTCGGGGAAAACTGTGACGAAAAAATAACGGAATAACGGAATTACGGAATTACAGAATTACGGAATTACAGAATTACGGAATGACAGGGCAAATCCAATATAGCCCCACTTTTCAAGCGGGGCTATAAAAATCCAATATAGCCCCACTTTTCAAGCGGGGCTATAATTATAGTGATAGAAAATGGGGGCAAATTAACTTACCTGCTCCAGCAAGTGAGGGCAGACTGAAACAGAAATACATAGAAAAGTTTTCAGAGGAAAACAATGTCCCCACAGGTTGCAATATAGTAAATACATAGTGCCTTTAATAATAAAGTATAATCAGTGAGCCTTGGACAATTTCATAAGGTCAAGCTTCAGCGAGCCCGTATAAAACTGACGCGGCGAACAGATTATAATTTATTATTAACAACACTTACCATACCATGTATTTAGTTTATACCGCAATCCAAACATTCAAGGGGTTATGCGATAATTTAGCAAATTTAACCAAACTAGTCGACCATGATGGTCCTATATTGCTCAACTGAGCTAAGAGATTTGCATGTGGGTCCCGGGGCTTGGCAATTTTTGGACCCAGGTTTATAATTTGAACAATCTTGGTAGAGGTCCACTAAATGAAGCTTTATATCAAATATCATAGGTCTGGACCTTCTCGTTTCAGATAAAAAAAAAATCTTAATGTTTTCCTTACATAAGCCTATGTCAAATATTGGCCCTGTGGCCTGTGCCAAAAATCAAATCAAATCTGCAGAATGTAGGCTGATATATTATACCAAGTTTGACCACCAAAATTAATAAATTTGTACACGAGATAGATGACAAGCCATTTTTAGCCCAAAATTGTCTGTATTTGGGGGCCTGTGCCCTGAGTATCAAACCCATGTTCAAAAGGTCAAGATCATCATAACCTAATGAGTGTTGTCCCTCATCCTAGTGATGTACCTATGCAAGTTTGATAAGAATCCATCCATATATTCAGGAGATATAGTGTTTCAAATAGACTATGACGACGCCGATACAAACAGGATCCCCGCCAAAAACAATATGTCCCTCTCAGCTCTGGTTGGGGGACATAATAGAGACATCTAGCTGCAGCAGAATAATACAATTAACAAGAGTTCTGCCAAAACGTATGTCGCCCCTGTAGTAAACTTGGCCATTCAGGTGAACGCTAGGGTGGTTGCAAATGTTGGCCGATTGACGAACGGGCGGAAATCTGGACTCCTCTATTGTGCCATGCTCATAGCAGGCGTGACAAAAATTAAGCATTATCATATAATAGAGCCCTGCTTGTATCTACTGAATCTCACAAGTCTTTTTCGGTCTGCGGGCAAAAAATATAGATCATAGTGGTAAGTCACCTACAGAGTGCATCCATGTGAATATTGATTTAAGTCTTTATGGCGGGTAAAAACCTGACGAGCTTGTCTGCATTATATGGACAACAGAATCTTAAAACATGTGCATCAAAAAAGTGCAAGTCGTTGTATGGGTTTCATTTTTGCCAATCCTGTCACACTTTGTAAACACCACAACCTCTTTATAACACTATGGCTGTGGTCTAAAGCAGAAAATTAGTTAGCTGTACAACAATGTTACATCCAAACAAAAATGTACAGATTATATAGAAAAATGACCATTCATATATTTTGGGATCCATACTAATGCCTTATTATATACAAAACCATGTCAAAATAAATAGTGTTACAATGGGTTTGTGGTGTCCTGATACAGTATAAAACAAAACTGACAAAATTTGTAGGTGGGTAATCCAGAAGTCTGTGACAGCAAATCATCAGGTTATTTAGTTATTTTTCTTTTAGTTCACAAAACTATCTTGAATTTTGATTTTCAATTTTTGTCTCACACAAACAGACATTTCCATTCTTACCAAAGGTTCAAGGGGAAGTGGTTTGGTGAATTAAATGCTTCACAAATTAAGTTAAACAATCATTAAAATGTTGAATGCCTTACTAGAGGAAATAGGAAAACATTCTGACTAAACTATAAAATGCAACATTCTCCAAGAATCATACTGCCAAAATGCATAAGTTGTTCAAAGGGAACAGAATTCCACAGTAAAATCTGTTTTTTTTTTTTCGTGCACATGCTACATGTATGACCAAATTTTAAGTCGTTCAGGGCATATTATTCAGCAACAAGGTGATGGATCAGAATCCACTGTTATTCAATTATTAATCAACAACTACATTGCACTTCAGCCAAAGAAAATTGCAGAAAAAAAAAAAAATTCTTGTTACAAATACAGTCAATCCTGCCCTAGTGGCCACCTCTATTAAGCAAGCAACCTTTTTTAAGCAAGCAGGCATTCAGTTCCCGACAAAGGAAAAAGCATTAAAAGTCACCTGTGTTAAGCAAGCACCTGCCTTAAGCAAGCACTTTTTGAATATCCCAGAGGTGCCCGCTTAATACAGGTTGGACTGTAACTGGCAAAAAGTTCCTCAATAAGAAATCAAAACACGCTATAAACACAAATGTCAAGACTGATTCCTTTGAATTTGAAATAAAACTAGGAGCACAACAAAACTGAGGTTTGAAAGTAACATTTGTTTTGTCTGAATTTGGATTTTACATCACATCCAAAACTATATTTAGGTCATTTACAAGAAAGCACTTTCATTATTTCAACATTGAGATGAAATGAAGCCCTACTGTCCGAACAAACCAACACACTATATGCAGAGACTGTCCAACTCACACCACTATGGTTTGAAAGGCTTAGACCTTCAAAGAAGCTTACCAGTACTGGTTGGAAGCATGATGAAGCCTTTTGTTTCTTTGTTTGATTTGATATTTAATGACCCCGTCAAAACTGTAAAGGTCATTTTGGAGACTTTGCTTCCAATTTTTGTGGGACTTTTACCCGACATTGAGATGAAATGACATCTCAATCCCTGCCACCCAATGAAACCAATAGGATTTATAAGCATGGACGGTCCAACTCGCACTGCATTGCCTGGGCAGGCTTAGATTCTCTAAGCGGTTTACCAGTACTATTGTGCGGGTCAGTTTCAGCTCTGCATGAAAGCATCATGCAGCCCATTTATTTCTTCAAGCCCCGATGGGCGGGGGGCAGCCCATTTATTTCTTCAAGCCCCGATGGGCGGGGGCTGAGCATGATGAAGACAAATCCATTTCTCCAAACACTGATGGCCCAGAACAAATTGCAGTTAACTTTGCCTTCAGAAAATGGTAAAACTCTTGTTCATACACTACAACAAAATATTAATGGCTTACTTCTGTAAAGAGCAAAAAAGGGGCATTTTCTGCGTATGTTTTCTGGGTTGTGATCATAAACTTACATCTGAATTGCATCAACATTAAGGAGTGCCTTCAGTTTGTTTTCACCGTAGTTAGAAATGTTTCTTAGAGGTAAAACATCTTCTGGCAACCCACTGATTCTGAGCCTCCCATTCATAACCTGCTTGTAAGGGAAGGCAACATCAGACCCAGAAGCAACAGCTGAAATGTACAAATATGAAAAAATCTTTCAAATTAATTAAAAACATTTCTGATTTGATCTAATTTATAACTGACCTGCAAAATGTGATTTATTACTGGACAAATCAAAGCTATATCTGATCTATTTCTTAAATCGAACATTACTGGAATTTTGCTTTTATAATTCATACTCCTATGCACACTAAATACATACAAACAGCATATATACAAAATAAATACTATCTGTATTTAGTGCAGTGATATGCATTTAAGAAATAAGTAAACTGGTTACAAAAGGACTGATTTTTTTTCCTATTTAAAAACCCTATACCACTCGTTCCAGCTCAATGCATATACCTGTGAAGTCCTTGAAGTACAGAGGTATAGGAAATAGAGGACAAAAACTATTTTTCAGATCTATCAAGGGCATGATATAACTCTGGAAAGGTCCAAAAGTTCATAGTCACAATATATAACTTTCTACAATAAACATATCTATGAACTATCATTCATATATTATGGATAGTAAAAAATACAAAGATTTTGCCCATTAACAATCCCATACTACTCATTCTTGATTGATATATATACTACTCAAAGTTTGATAGGGATCACTTTTAATATACCAAATTTTGCACTGAAAATTTAAAATTTCTTGACAGAATTTGTACTTAGTATATTGATAAATATCTTAAGCAGAAACTCATGTGCAGTTCAGTTCTCATAAAAGTGCACACTTCTCACACTTCGCAAATGAATTCATGCAACCCCAAAATTTTGTGTAGCAATGCTTTCCAACAGACCAATCAAACTTGTCAGTGTTCCTTTACCAAGCGTAAAAAGGACTTCATTTCATTTGTGAAACATTAAAATGCCTAGGGGACAATTAAGAAACCGTCTGAGCCCCGAAGAAATAAATCGTGGCGTCGGTATGTTGGAATCTGGCGTCTCTCAACGTTGTGTTGCTGGGATTCTGAATGTGTCTTAGAGCGTGGTTTCCCGAATGTGGAGTCGGCATTTTACTCACGGAAATCCTTCACACAGACACGGCGGGGTTGAGAAAAGGCTACAACTCAAAGTCAGGGCCATTTTTTGTTGATTCAGTCTCGACGTCAACGGTTCCTGGACGCTACGCGTTTGCATAACGAACTTAGGAACGGAACTGGAGTACGAATTTTTACACAAACTGTCAGAAACGGGCTCCCTGAGTTCGGACACCATGCCATAAGGCCTGCTGTATGTGTTCCGTTGACAAGACAGCACGTGCTAGGCCGGTTGGACTTTGCCAGAACTCATGTCAGGTGGACGGTTCTAGACTTGACGCCAGAACTGTTTACTGAGGAGTCCAGATTCTGTCTAGACTTCACTTATAAACGTCAATTAGTGTGGCGAATGTCTAAAGAGCGATTCGATGGCTTGAATGTGGCAGAGCATGATCGCTATGGAAAGGGGTCAGTCATGGTTTTGGCTGGAATAAGCGTGAACAGTAAAACTGACTTTTACGTCGTTGAAAACGGAACGTTAATGGCAGTGAGGTACTTTAATGATATTCTTGATGAGTTTGTGAGAAGTATGCACATGCTATCAGTCCGGACTTTATTCTGATGGACGATAATGCCCATCCCAACCGTGTCAAAGTCACTGATTCCTATCTGGAACATGAGACAATCATTCTTATTGACTGGCCTGCTCAGTCACCGGACTTCAATCCGATTGAGCATGCGCGGGACATGCTACAGCGTGTTGTTTCAGCCCGACCTGTGCATCCCAGGACTTTACAGGAGCTCAAAGACGCATTGGTTGCTGAATGAAAGCTGATTCCACAAAACCGGATACAGACTCGGATTACGAGCATTTGCAGGCGATGTCGTACTGTAATTGATGCCCGCGGACGCCATACACGTTATTAGGCACGTTTGTCTAAACAAATTTGGAAATTTGTGAAAAATCAGTTGTCCAAATCTCTTCGTGTTACGGCAAATTATGGGGGTGCCAAGACGGTTGCTGTTGCCACGCTTGAATGCATTGCCAGTTGACAAAATTAATCACTAGGTTTTGTGAAGGATACGTTTTCTATCATTATGTATCAAATTTGGATTCAGCTGATTAATTGATTCAAAAATTATTTTGCATTAAAAAAGTGATCCCTATCAAACTTTGAGTAGTATATATATTTACAAAGTTTCATCAAAATATTCATTATAGTATATGACATACTGGTTAAAAACATTTGGGCAGGTTAACTCGATGTTATAGTTTTTAGCCACAATATGTGACCTATGGTGTTAACCATATCTGTGAATTTTCATTTGGATATTATGAAAAGTAAATGCATAAAGGCCAGAAACTGTTTTTTTAAGTATATAAACAAGGGCAGTAATTCTGTTGAAAAATTTTATGGATTTGAATGTTAACAATTCCATACTACTTATTCCCAATTACAGTAAACCTGCAATGTTGGGAGAAATTCCATGAATATATATTCTTGTTATCAATAAAAAAGGGTTAACTGTTTGTTTTCAATTGCGGTTTAATGCTCCATCAACACTTATTAGGTCATTTTGCAGATGTTGCTTCCAATTTAGTGGGACTTTGACCCAACAATGAGATGAAATGACGTCTCCCCCCACTGTTACCAAACGAAACCAATAGGGTTTATATGCATGGACGGCTGCCGGCATCTGTAGCTCAGTTGGATGCGCATCTGACCGTTCGATACCTGCCAGGTTCGGCAACATTCTTGCGTGGAGATTGATCATGAAATCTTTTCTACGGTCATTCTCTCCCTTCCGCTGATTCAAGAGGGCAGTTGTCAGTTATAAACAGATGGAAAGAGGGACATACAGATTGGTGGATGGACAGATTTAAACCAGCATGCCCCACAATTTTTAAATGTAGAATACTGTTTCTTTTTTTAATCATTGCCAACGGAAAGCCATAGGAAGACTTCCAAAATCTCGGACATACCCTCCTCGGCATTTACTCCTTTTCTTCGTTCAGGTCAATAGGCATGGTGGGCGAAGCTTGCTTATCAAGTAATGCATACTATCCGGGGAAGCCTGATTACACTCTTATGTTGATCTGAACATTGATATTTGCCATTTGTCTATGGATTAATGATTTTGGATTAACGCTTTGGTACTACTACCTAAACTACTTCTTACCGTATAAATGGTTCATATGGCTCTGAGTTTTATGTCGGAGCGCCTGCAGATCTATCTTTTTTGGCTCTGGCTGAAAATCTAAAGAAAAATGTTCAAATGCTGAAAATATTATTTCCAATTTGAAACAGTTACTCTGACTAAATTCTCCTTATAACAGATGTTTAAATAAGATAAGTGCTACTTTAAATGTTCTCGTTATAGCTAGGGCTGGCTAATCAGAGCTGAAAAGATAATTGATTATCATTCCTGTCGTTGTGATCGATAAACGATTAGTAATCACTGAAGATTTGGTCATAATTTTACCTATCTGGCTTGCTGTCTGAGCATGACTCCTATCATATGCTGTACTATTCCATATGTATTTGAACAGACAGACCTGAGCAAAAAGTGCAGACCCAGATGAGACTCCGCGTTCTGCAGAGTCTCATCTGGGTCTGCCCTGTTTGCCACTCGTACAGCTATTTTAGGCACAAATTTGGGTAGTAAATTGTACTTATCAAATAATCGATTGCAAGCAAATCTGACAGTAACGATAATCATTTTTTTGGAATTTATCGATTGAATAATCGATTATCCGATTAATCGTGCCAGCCTAAGTTATAGCAACAGCAGACACTATTTGTATGCAAATTGCAAGTGAACCATTTGATATAGGAGCATTCCAAACTGTTTTGAAGGTGCAAACTTTCAGTTTATAGACAATATTGTGCCAAAAAACAAGTTGAAAACCTCTAAATTGACACAAAATCACCCTGGAAAAAGTTAGTTCCCAGTGTTGATGGCTGACACTTTGAAATTGAGTTAAGAGGTACATTTTAAAGCATGAAAGAATCAGAAAATTTGATTTTCACTATCATGTGTATGATCAATTTTTATTTCATTCATGGACACCAAAATAAATATTTTCACTCGTGGCCAAGGCACTCATCTAAATACTTCTGGTGTTCTTTCGGTGAATTAAAAATCAGTCTTAAACTGAAAATATCCATTACCCTTTAATTTTTCTGACATACTGAGTCTGTCATTCCTTGCCGCACTCCTTCATATATCCTTTTGTACTAAAAATTAACACCTTAATATACTGACTTCTACAATAAGTGGCTGAAATTTACAGTTAACAAGACTGAAAATTTACAATTACAACCTTCTTACTGTCAGAAATAAATCAGATACAATAACTTCTTTGGCTTTGTGACCAACAGCTGACGCCATAAGGAAACAGGATCTTGGTTTAAAGACTCATCTGAAAGTCTACAGAAGCCATGGTTTGTAAGGCATGTAGCATTTCAGGTCCGTCCGTCCATCTACCAATACTCTTCATTCATTCATTAACTTATCTATCTCTGTATATTCAAAATGCCGTCCGTTATATCCAGAACCATGTTATAATGAACAGCATTGTACTGAGGTTGTGGTGTGTTAAGCCTATATTGGGAATGTTGCAGGTGTTAGAAAGAGAGTGAGTATTAAACAAATACTTAACAAGAAAGCAGTATGAGGGACAGCCAAATCCCCCACTGCACTTTGTATCAAGGCTCAACCTTGTGACCTTGACCTTCAGTTGGCAAGGTTTATTTATGGGTTCTGTACATCAGCTCACTGAGGGGTATATTTCACAAAAATTTAATGAAAATCCTTCCAGGGGTAAAGGAGATATGGAACAGACACAAAATTCCAAGTTTCAAACTCGTGAGACACCAAAGGGAAAGAAACATAAAATAACTAAACCCTAATGGAAAAATCAATAGCGGAAAGCCAAAAGGACAGTTACTTTCCCACAAAATGGCCAATTGGCTATCCAAAATAAACAAATGTAAGATGTGGTCTTTTCTCCATTTTACCCGTGCACTGCAGTTACCTGTGTGCAATATTTACAGAAATAATGCATCAAAATAGGAATATCATTGAAACAAACATCTTACCTGAGGCAAATGAAGAGAGCATATCAGAAAGAACTTCCGGTTTGCTCTCAAAAAACCGGGCCGCTTTGCCGTCCCCTATCAGAACCTGACGCCCTGACACCTTATTTACACCAAGGCAAACTAGGTCGACGTCGCAATCGTTGAGTTCTTGTAGCTGAAATTATATGTATGATGTCAAAGAGGATAAACACTGTGAAATGGCAGAAAAAAGTAAATACTGGATACTTCTGTTTTGCAAAAATGGAAGAATAAAAAAACTTATTTCATATACAATGTATACATCTAGTTTGGCAACGGAAGGTCAGGTGGTTTTGCTCTAGGTACACCGATTTTTGCCCAACTCTGATTAATGCTTGACTCAATAAAGTGAAATATTCTTTAAAGGGCCGTAAAACCAATATACAGTGTGCTTTTATTTAAGATAAAAACTACATAAATAACATCACTACAAAACTCTGTGAGTGAGTGAGTGAGTGTTAGAGTTTCACATCCCACCAACAGCTAAGGTCATACGGAGATGGGACCTCGGATTCCAGACTCATCTGAAAGTCTGGAGAAGCCTGGGATCGATCCTGCGATCCCTGGTTTACAAGGCGAGTAGCGTAACCACTACACCACAGAGGCTTTTACAAAAACTCTGTATTAACCAGTATGATCATTTAACACCGAAAGTACTAATATATAAACATCGCTTAGTTAGTGTGGGGGTTGGGACATGCATCTATGAAATCTCTAGACCCACTACTGCAGACCAACAACATGCATTCTTTTACATGTTTCTAGAGCAGACACCCTTAGAAACAGGAGAGCCGATATCCAAAAGCCTTGATGAATATGTGACAATAATTTTCTACCTATTTCAGGTACTCATGCATACCCTAACACACAAAATTGGGTTGGATTCTGATTAAAAGTTTAGGAGGCGATAGATTGACAGACTGACTGATGGATGGGCAAACAGATGGATGGACAGACAGAGGGAATTACAATATCCCCTTCAAGGGTATAACAAAGTCATTCAGCCATCAAATATAGGTGACAGACAAATAAGGGCGCTTACAATAAACTTGTTATCCCTTGTTGCAAGTTTCTAAATGTACAAGCTGTAATCATTTTTGAGAAATAAACTTAAACATTAGGGTGGATGTTTGCATTAAAACTAGAGCTCTCAGAAGATCTGACTATAGCCATGATGCACCACTATAAGTGTTGAAGTATTTTGATTTCACGCTTACCATATTACATCACCGTAGGACATGGTACATGTTAACATTAAACTTATCAAGGGATTTAACTCCATGAGTTCTGGGACATAAGCCCTGCTTATAAATGGCATACACCATTCATTAACCCACTGTCCATGTGTGTATTTATCAGGTTTCAACTTTGCAACTGTTAAACAGATTTTGAAGATAGGTATAAGTTTCATTGATGTATGATATTAAAGATAACAAGAGGGCCATGATGGCCCTGGATCGCTCACCTGATCCTTAGTGTAACAAGTGGGCACCAGGGAGGGCCATTATTGGCCCCAGGGTTTGGATGTGTAAATGTTGAGGGAGGTCTTAAAGGTGAAGCTTCATACCAAATATCAACAAAGGCGATAATTTGAACAATCTGGGCAAAGGTCCACTAGATCAAAGACCTGGGCCTTGCGGTTTCAGAGAAGAAGATTTTTTTAAAGATATTCCCTACATAAGCCTATGTAAAACCAAATGGCCCTATGGCGGGGGCATTTTTGACCTCAGGGCTATAATTTAAACAATCTTGATAGAGGTCCACTAGTTGAAGCTTCACACCAAATATCAAAGACCTGGGCCTTGCGGTTTCAGAGAAGAAAATTTTTTAAAGATTTCCCTAGATATAAGTCTATGTAAGACCAAAGGGTCTTGGGACGGGGGCATTTTTGGCCCCAGGGCTATAATTTGAACAATCTTGGTAGAGGTCTACAAGATGAAGCTTCATACCAAATATCAAAGACCTGGGCCTTGCGGTTTCAGAGAAAAAGATTTTTAAAGATTTTCCGTATATAAGCCAGTGTAAAACCAAAGGACTCCAAGAGTTATGGCCCCTTGGTCATTATTCTGCTACTACACCTTCCTTACCTTAGAGACAAAATGTAGTATAAGTTTCATTAAAGTAGGACCATAAACACACATGAAACAGATATCATGCATTTTAAAATTTGAAAACTTATCAAGGGACACAACTCAAATAGTAACTAGAGCAAGTGGCCAGTGGGTCACGTATATCCCCAGCCAGCGGCACCCCCTGATAATCTTTCAAGCTTGTATGTAATAGGAAGTCAGGAAGCTATAAGAATCTATAAATGTGCTTGTAAAAGCTACACCAAACCTAAAATTTCTAAATGGACCAAGAGAGTGAGGGCATCAAAGATACTGAAGGGGTGAGGGCATCAATGTTACTGAAGCAGCAGGGTGGGGTATGCATCAATTAAATCTTTGTCTTAGAGTTTAGAACATAAAGGCATCTATAAACTTTGTCAAAAAACTTTAACCTAATGTAAAATTTCTAAGTCTGTTACCTTGAGATCAAGGTCACGGTTGGTGGGGGAAGGGACATAGATGGAATCTTTGGACTTGTACGCAAGATTGATGCAAGTATCGACTGAATTTGTCTTAGAGTTTAGAACATACAGGCATCTATAAACTTTGTCATAAATGTAAAATTAGAAGCCTCAGTGGTCTCAAATGTAAAATTTCTTAGTCTGTGACCTTGACCTCAAGTTGGGTCATGCATCTATGAAATCTCTAGACCAGTATGTAACTTCACCGTAAGTATCAACTAGATCTATCAAAGGGTTCAGAAGAAACCTCTTAGAAACTCTGATGCAAAACTTAAATCTAAATGTTAGCGGACGGACGGACAGATTAAAAGATGGACACACTGACGGATGGACAAAAACTATATACCCCCATAGCATACCTCGTATGCCAGGGGTATATTAAGTAGAATTTTGAAAATATTTGGGTCACTGATAAGGCTTTATTGGGTGATACTAGCTAGTCTGGCTCAGAAACACTTATACATGCTCTGTCATGCTGCAATTTTCAATTCATTAACTTATGATTTACATGATTTATAGGAACTACTTTTTATATAACATATTAAACAAAGCTAAGCATCTTACTATTTTTCCAATCTTCTTCAAAAGACCCTTGGTCCTGCTGGGTGACGGTTCAGCCACGTTTTGTTGGGCCTTTTCTTTGTACCTCTCCTTTTCTTCCAAAGACATTTCCTTCCAGGAGGTTGCCCAGTCTTTGATATTTGCTAGTTCATCTGAGAAATACACTTAAAGCTTAGCAGAGGTAATTTTTCAAAAAGCATATAAACAAGAGGGCCATGAAAGCCCTGGATCGCTCACCTGATCTATATTGTACAAAGGGTGACTCAAGGGACATTTCTGTGATATTAGCGGTGAAAGAACTTCTTACAGATCAAATCCATTTACAGTCAAGTACAGAAGGCTGTCATAAGCAAACTGTCTCGCCTGTCTCACCTAAGATGGTTTTAATGGGTCTGGCAGGTCATATGCTAGAAATAGCACCAGACCCAGAAATATCTCTTAGAGTCACCCGAGATTCCATTAGCCCGGTCAGACTGTAGAGACTGGAAACGGCTAATTTCAGCATTATTTGAAGAACAAAGGGCCATAACTCCTGTGATACGCATCAGATTCTGACATAATCCATCCACTGGTTCAGAAGTCGTTTAACTTTTTTCTTTCTATTTTTTAGCTCTGGCAGGCATCATACAAGCTGAACGGTTTGAACAATTTTTGTAGAGGCTCACCAAAGAAACATTCAAAATTTAGCCATTGGTTAAGGAAGATAAGAAGTTTAAAGTTTTTTTTTTTTTCTATTTTTAGCTCTGGTGGCCATCTTGTTCATCTAAGCAGAACAGTTTTGAGCAATTTTGTTAGAGGCCCCTCAGGGTCAGCCAAGGAACATTCCAGTGAAATAATTTAAAATTCCATCCACTGGGTATGGAGGAGAAGTCGTTTAAAGGTGTGACCCAGTCCTTATGAAGAAACTTTCGTTTGGCCTTCCCATAGAGGCTCCATATGTAATTGGGTTTCAATAAACCCGGCAGTTTATTGTGGAGAAAAAGATAACAAGAGCTGTGGCATGACAACATAGCTTGCCTGTTTCGTGCCTTCAAGATATAAGGTAAAACTATTGAACCATGAAATATAGGTCACACTCAAATACATATATTTTGAGGTCAATCACCATGTCACATGGAACAAATATTCCAGACTTTACATTTCAGAATCAAATAGTGTCTGAATTATGAGGCAAAATCATTGAACCATGAAAATAGTTTACACTGACCTAGATATATTTCTATGTCAATCATCTGGTCACATGGAATTGATTATTCAGATATGAGTTTCTCCATCAAATAGTATTGAAGATATAAGTCAAAGTCACTGAACCATGAAATATAGGTCACACTGACCTACATATATTTTGAGGTTAATCATCCGGTTGCATTGAAGTAATATCCCAGGTATAACATTTCATTATCAAAATTGTATTTAAGATAATAGGCAAAATCACTGAATGATGAAATATAGGTCACACTGACCTAGATATACTTTGAGGTAAACCATCGGGTCACATGGAACTAATAATCCAGGTATGACATTTCTCCATTAAACAGTATTCAAGATAATAGGCAAAATCAGGGAACCATGAAATATAGGTCACACTGACCTAGATATATTTTGAGGTCAATCAGCGGGTCACATGGAACTAATGATGAAGGTATGACGTTTTTTCAACAAATAGTATTCAGGGTTTTCATTAAGAGGCGGCAGGAGGCCGAAATGACTGCCTCAGTTGATTTTTTGGTCACCTCAAATGTTACTTTTGTGAATTAAACTCTTATGAAATAGTAGAATTTGGCCGCCTCAAACTGGTGACTGGCCTCTTAAGAAAAAATTTATTGAAAACCCTAAGTATTGAAGATAATAGGCAAAATCAATGAACCATGAAATAAAGGTCACACTGACCTAGATATATTTTGATGTCAATCATGGGGTCACATGGAACTAATAATCAAGGTATGATGTTTCTCCATCAAATAGTATTCAAGATAAACAAAATCACTGAACCATGAAATATAGGTCACACTGACCTAGATATATTTGGTGGTCAAATCATCTAGTCACATGGAACTAAAAATCCAGGTATGACATTTCTCCATCAAATAGTATTCAAGATAAAAAACAAAATCACTGAACATGAAATATAGGTCACACTGACCTAGATATATTTGATGGTCAATTATTGGGTCACATGGAACCAATAATCCAGGTATGACATTTCTCCTTCAAATAGTATTCAAGATAATAGACAAAATCACTGAACCATGAAATATAGGTCACAGTGACCTTGATATAATTTGAGGTCAATCATGATGTCATATGCCTCTAATATCCCAGGTATGACATTTCTCAAAAAAAAAATGTCTTCAAGATATAAGGCAAAATCACTGGACTGTGAAATGTAGGTCACCATGACCTTCACCCTTTTACACTTGAACCAATGTCACATGGTTGGCTGATATATAACCAATTGTGTCTATAACCTGTTAGCATAATGGAAACATATGTAACAAATTAAAAAGGTGTCCTAGATTTTGAACCCTAGCCCCAACCATCCCCCTACCAGGCATGAACCCGGGGTGTGTTGTCTTGGAATCCAAGAAGACACTCCCAAGGATCCAAGTTGTAAAATATGAATGCTCTGTGATGAATGTCTGTTGAGATATAAGCATTTCAAAAACTTTAACACAGTTTTACAGAGGTGTTCTAGATTTTGACCCCTAGCCCCACCCCCGGGCATGAACCCAGGGCTCTGTTGTCTATGTACGTCAGAAGACTCTCCCATGTACTTAAGTTCCAAGTATGAGTGGTCTGTGATGAGTGACTGTTGAAATATAAGCATTTGAAAAACTTTAACGCAGTGTGACGGGAACACACACGCCAACGCAAACGTGCACAACAAAGGTGACAACAATAGCTCTCCATGTACTTCGTACAGGTGAGCTAAAAATACTGAATCTGAGCCATCCAGGACAAAGGTCAGACATACAAATTTATGTCTAAGTGACCAAATTTGACCTTGACGTAAAGCAGGTCAAGGTCAACCAAAGGTCATCTTTCGAACAAATGTGGTAAGGCCCAAGCTCCCGATGTCCCATACCAAGTTTTAAGGTCATCAGTCATTTGGTTCCGGAGATGAAGATTTTAAAGGTTTTTACCACATATGGGCATGGCAGCCATATTAGTCAAATGACCCAGTCCTAACAAACAAACTTTCGTTGCCCCTTCCCATAGAGGCTCCACATGTAATTTGGTTGCGACTGGCCAAGTAATTTCAGAGAAAATGTAATTTGAAAATGTTGACGACGCAGAGGACGGACCACTGCCTATACTATAAGCTCCCCATGAGCCTTCGCCTAAAATTTTATTCCTTTATCTCTTATTTCAGCAACTTCACAAAAAAAAGGTAAACCTGTTTTATCCATTTGCAAACAACTAGGTCACCATGCACATCACATGATCATTTGATGAATGAATATTGCAGTACCAATATGGTTCCAGTATCAAAAACTTTCAAAGCTTGTGCTAGACTGTGTAGGTGAAAAAGCTAACATGTATCTCAAGTGGGCTGCGCCTTGCGATTCTGGTGCTCCCTGTGTCATTCTTTTTAGTTTTTTTTTTTTATAAACATGAAACCCTGCGACAAGTTATACTGTTATACTGTGATATGGCTCAGTTTCTTAGTGGCCTATCGTGTGGTGGGGTATAAAAAACAGACAAACTAAAAATTACATATGTAAGCATATGGATATTTGGAGCTGTGGAAAAAATTCTTTTGGGACTTACGAACAAGTTGGAATTGGCGAACCCTGTTCAAGTTTTCATTATTATTATCCCCAGCTTTTTCGAAGAAAAGTGGGGATATTGTTATCGCCTCCATCTGTCCATCCGTCCGTCTGTCCGGCGATCTCCTCCTAAACCGTTGTCAGGAATCCAACCAAATTCGGTATGTGAGTTGCTTACATTAATGGCTTGCGCGAGATCACGTTCATTTTTGACCCTGTCCCCTGGGGCCCTGGGGAGGGGTCAAAAGGTCAAATATCTATAAAATTCAATTTCAAGTCAATTTTGAAGATTTTGATGCCAAACTTTGCACATGTACTACGTTATGAAAAAAGTAAAACATATTGAACGGGATTTTGGCTGTGACACCTAGGTCATGCCCTGGGGGTCGGGAGTCAAAATTAAAGTTTTTCAGAACATAGTCATGTTGCATATCTATGCGAAGGGGATAATGAGTAGAATAAACTACAAGTAAAATTTTGACCTTGGGGTCAGATTGGGGCCCTGGGGGAGGGGTCAAAGAGTCAAAATTTAAGTTTTTGGGAACATAGTCATGTGGCATATCAAATTGAAGGGCATGATTAGTAGAATATAATACAGGTAATATTTTGACCATGGGGTCAAATTAGGGCCCAGGCGGAGGGGTTTTCTGTGCTTGGCCCCTCTGTAGAAAGCGTGGGGATTTGCGATGGCATGCCATCGACAGTATTCTTGTACTATATTTTAAATAGAGGATCTTACACGTGTGGTCATTTCATATGATCTTTATGAAACGAGCCTTTGGCAAGTTTCATATGAAATGACCATGAGTGTAAGATTCTGTTTATCATATGACCACTTTAAATTTTACATATGCTGACACACAAAAAATGCATTGTTGACATGGACATCATCATGACAAGTGGTCATACGATTTTTATTACATGACATTATCCACTGCTTATCAACAATGTCATATGATAAATCTTTGTTTATGGATTTTGGCAGATTTGGTTCACAGAATATGACGTTCCTCTTTTGGCTATTTATCAAATTTCTTACCTTTCTTTTCATGAACAAAGTAGTTGAAACTACTCATGCCTCTGCTGTATAATGGCTTTGGGTAAGTGTACTTCCTTCCCAAAACCTGCTTATTTCGGTTTCCAATCCAGTCCTGAAAGTGATTTAAAACGTAATTAATCAATAAACGAGAGTTATCAATAGACAGCATAGCTTGCCTGGCCTAAAAGGTGTTTCAGACATGTCTAACTGACAGTTAGAAAGGCAGCCGGCCCGGAGTAGATGCAAGATGAACAGCTCTGCGGCAGACAAGAACAAGGGCAGTAACTCTTTCTGTTTTTTTTTTTCTTGTTAATGTATTGGTTAGAAACAAACAAGAGACCCATGCACCACTACCTAAATACTGGAGCTATTGCGAGCCTGTCCCCCTGGCACCAAGTAAAATTAAGACTAATTCTGCTTTTAAAAACATATTTAGGTTTCAGTTATATTTTCATTTAATGTGAAATACCAGTGTCTTGTATTAGAAAAGCGTTTGGAGACTGTTCCAAAGTGGTCTACAAGACCACAACAGTCCAAAAGGTGTTCTTATAATTGGAATTTTACTGTACTGTAGCTTTACAATAAAGAATCTAAGTAGAGAATCATTTCAATTTCTTCAACAGATTACTGAAGTAGTATACCAGGTTGTAGGATCATTGCTATTATTACAGGAATGAAATTCCTTTTTGCATTTTGAAACAAAAAAAAATGTTCCTTATAATTCAAACTTTGCCATCAAAGTGTTAAAAATGCAACAAAAATGGTAAACTTTTTAATTCAAAAGTGTAAAAATCAACTTACTCGGCAGAATGATTTTTCAATTTGAAGCTGCCATCTTTGAAAGAAACCCAAGCTAAAATGTCATCTTTAAATACAATTTATTTCTGCTCTAACAGGTTATGTTTTCATAGTTTCCCATCGGTCAACTGAGCGCTGTTGACGTTACTTCATAATACAATACAGGTCCTAAACATGCTCTCTGATGTCACATTATATTACTATCATAGTTCTGAGATTCTTGCTCATGGAATTCATAAAAAAATATAAAACTTTTATTTCAACCTATCAAATCGCTGAAAATGTATATATAATGATGGACAATTGAAATTACAGCGTAGCATTTGTTAAAGTAGACTAGAATACCAAGTTTGAGGTTCTTTGCTTTTATAGTGTAGCATGATGATTCGTCCAGGAATCAAGGAAAGTGGTCACCCACCAAGGTACATACTAACAGCAATATTGGTTTCTTAACTCAGAGAAAAACACAGCCACTCTACCAGTGCATCTACCGCAAGGCTGTAGAAGTGATATATATCAGTAACGGTTGCTTTCCACCCCCCCCCCCCCTCACTTATTGAGTTCGACTTAAAAGTCACATATACCTCAAACTCAAGGGCAGAGTTAATGCAACACATCACATCCCACTGCTGCCACCTACAGTGAAACACTGATGGCTTGAACACTGATACCTTGTTTACCATGGCTAATTCACACACACTCTTGCGTCCATAGAAAATACTTTCCATTTGGGCTGATAAAACATAGTTAGAAACATGTCTCCTGACATAACTCTGTAAATAACCCTTCCATTTGGACTGATAAAACATAGTTAGAAACATGTCTCCTGACATAACTCGATCTATAAATAACCCTCAATAAGATTGGCTGGAACAACCTATCTCGAACCCAAGGGTGTTCAAGCCATCGAAGTTACACTGTATGTAGTGTTTGCAGGGTCATGAATCCAGGTACAAACTCTAGACTGTAGAAATGACATCTATAATAATACATGTATACATACTATTATAACTTGTGTTGGGAGACCTGTCTTTGCAATGGCCTCCTGGTGCAGTTCCTGGCATTTTTTCCCTTTGGAGGTCATACCCATCTCATAAAGCACCTTCAGAGCCTCCGCATTCTCGGGGGAAATGTAAGTCTTCTGAGACTAAAAATATAATCAACAAAATGTAGATTTATAACAACTAGAATGCAGTCGATGGCACATCATCGCAAATCCCTACTCATTGTGGCTCCTGCTCATTGGGGTTTGAAGAAATAGATGGGCTGCATGATGCTTCCATGCAGAGCTGAAACCAATGAAGTCAATGTTTTTTTCTGGTGTTTATTCCTGATTGGTTTCGTTTCCAAACCCTTCAGGGGAATACTACAATTGCAAATGGCGTTAAAACTGGTGACGTTATTTAGTTACAGTGGTTACGATAGTTACGGAAGCCCCGCCCATTGGGGCTTGAAGGAACTGATGGGCTGCATGATGCTTCCATGCAGAGCTGAAACCGACTGCACATGAGTACCGCTTAGAGGATCTAAGCCTGCCCAGGCAAAGCGATGAGAGTCGGACCGCCCATGCTTATGAACCCTATTGGTTTCATTGGGCGGCAGGGCTTGGGATGTCATTTCATCTCAATGAAGGGTAAAAGTCACACAAAATTGGAAGCAACGTCTTCAAAATGACCTTTACAGTGTTGACGGGGATGTTACACCTCAGATCAAACAAACAAACTGACGATTGGGCCAAAAATGCGCTGTTGCACACCCCACTCATGTAAGCAACCCACACACCAAATTTTGTTGGATTCCAATTAATAGTTCAGGAGGAGTTAGCGTGACAGACAGAGGCGAATATAACACCCCCTCCGCTAAAGTGGGGGGATAATTACACACAACAAAATCGAAAATGACTTGTGTTCGATCAGCAAAGAATCAGATTAGCTACTGTATGGCACAATATAATATAAACAAGGGCATAGCTCTCAACAATTAAACAGATTTTGTCCACCAACAATTCCATTCCAATCATCCCCAACCATTGTGAGTGAGTGAGTGTTTGAGTTTTACATCCCACCAACAGCTATGGTCATACGGAGATGGGACCTCAATTCAAAGACTCAACCGAAAGTCTGGAGAAGCCTTGGATCGATCCTGCAACCGCTGGTTTACACTACACCACGGAGGCTTCTCCGCCAACCATTGTATACATCTATGAAGTTTCCATTACAATATGTAACCTTAGATGTTAAACATCTGTGAAGTTTCATTAAGATATTATGAACAATATAGTTTTTATTTTTTATTATTGCATTAGTATTTATTATTTGGTTCTATTTTGTTATCACTGCATTTGCACTTAAGTATTACACATTCACAATGTCTATGTTTGCGCTATAACGAGATACTTGCCAGTTTTTGGCCACTGTGATCTTAATGGCATATTCAATTTTACATAGATATTTTTTTTTTTAACTGAATCAAGATATCAAAATGAAATTCTGCCGCCCATTTAATAAATATCCCAGTTCGAATATAAAACAGTATGTGCTTTATTTAAAAACAGACAAATAAACAAAACTAAACAACAACAAAAAAGTGTACATAGCGAACAGACTCTTAACTTTCGCTGCTCTCGTATGCTGCAGGTACTTTTTCTCAATGCACAGCCCAGTTGAATACGATGGAAGATTTACACCAACTGGAATCTGTTTATTGTCGTTAGTTTAACGCAATTTACGGATTACCAGATTAACACAGGTGATCCAATTAATATAACGAGTTAACGTTGTAATTACGTTAATGACAATACCGGAACTCGTTCTGATTTCTGATAATTTTGATTTCTGAAGTAAAATTTCCACTAGAGCGAGCAGTCGATGGCAAGCCATTGCAAATCCCCACGCTTTTGCCAGATAGCAGACGTGACCCTTTGACCCTTTGAGATGGCCCCTTTTGGCGGAGTCGAACTTTAACGTCCCTCTCAACTAGTCTTGCACACCCTAACCATGTAAGGAAGTCATGTAGCAAATATGGTTGCATTCCGGCAAGTGGTTAAGGAGATGGCGTGATGGACGAAAGGACAGACGGATGGAGGCGTTGACAACGCTTTCTTTAAAAGCGTGGGGATAATAAAAATCCATATATAAATGTAGTCACTAGAGCGATGACAAAGTTTTTTTAAAAATAGCCACAGTGACCTTGACCATGAGGTTATGACCTTGAAAGTCAACTCGCTCGAGATATTGTCATAAGGAACATTTGTGTGAAGTTATATTGAAATTAATCAAGAAATGTAGGCGCTCGAGCGATGACAAAGTTTTTCTAAAAATAGGCACAGTGACCTTGACCTTGAAAGTCAAACTGGCTCAAGATATTGTCATAAGGAACATTTGTGTGAAGTTAAATTGAAATTGGTGAAGAAACGTAGGCACTAGAGCGATGACAAAGTTTTTCTAAAAATAGGCACTCGCTCAACATATTGTCTAAGGAACATTTGTGTGAAGCTATACATGTACTGAAATTGGACAAGAAATGTAGGCGCTAGAGCAATGACAAAGCTTTTCTAAAAATAGCCACCTTGATCTTGAAAGTCAAACACACTCAAGATATTGTCAAAAGGAACATTTGTGTGAACTTATATTGAAATTGTTCAAGAAATGCAGGCGCTAGAACGATTACGAAGTTTTTCCAAAAATAGCCACAGTGACCTTAACCTTGAAGCCACGACCTTGAAAGTCAAACTCGCTCGAGATATTTTCATAAGGAACATTTGTTTTTGCATAAGGAACATTTGTGTTAAGTTATATTGAAATCGGTCCAGAAATGTAGGGGCTAGAGGGATAAAGTTTTTCTAAAAATAGCCAGTGATCTTTACCTTGAAAGTCAAACACACTCAAATATTGTCAAAAGGAACATTTGTGTGAAATTATATTGAAATTGGTCAAGAAATGTAGGCGCTAGAGCGATTTCAAAGTTTTTCTAAAAAAAAAAAAGCCACAGTGACCTTGAGGCCACGACCTTGAAAGTCAAACTTGCTCGAGATATTTTCATAAGGAACATTTGTGTGAAGTTATATTGAAATCGGTGAACAAATATAGGCGCTAGAGAGATGACAAAGTTTTTCTAAAAATAGCCTGTGACCTTGACCTTGAGGCCACAACCTTGAAAGTCGAACTCGCTTGAGATATTGTCATAAGGACATTTGTTCGAAGTTATATTGAAATCAGTGAAGTAATGTAGGCGCTAGGGCGATACTGTGACTTTTACAGTGTAGGTTACAATAGCAGACGTGACCTTTTGACCCCTCGAGATGGCCCCTTTGGGCGGAGCCAACTAATAAAAACACAGTGGCCCAACATGCTCGACTGTCATCATTTGCAGGGATGAATGCCACAAAGTGAACCGTCCTTTGGATTGGGATGTTAACTGGAGGCCCACTGTGCAGGGAGTATCATACACTGTGCACATAAAATATCTACCCAGAATCAGAATTGTTACTGGTGACACGTCAAATGACATTCATACAACAAGACCCTACTGACTTTCAGTCACTCTGTAGGTCCTTACAGGAAAGCAGCGTAATATATGGAAGATCATGAGTTCAGGACTAGTAAATGATCCCTACCGTAATTACATTATTACTATATTATTATTACTGTGTAGGCTTGAAGAAATATATGGGCTGCATGATACTTCCACGCAGAGGTGAATCCGGCCCGCACACTAGTACTAGGAAACCGCTTAGAGGATCTAAGCCTTCCAGGAACCGCGGTGCGAAGGCGGACCGTCCATGCTAATAAACCCTATTGGTTTCATTGGGCGTCAGGGCTTGGGATGTCATTTCATCTCAGTGTCGGGTACCCACAAAATTGGAAGCAACGTCTCCAAAATGACCTTTACAGTGTTGAAGGTGATGTTAAACCTCAAATCAAACAAAAAAACAAAACTGTGTAGGCTCATCTATCTTCTCATACTGAGTCGGTCATATTTGGCCATTACCTCAGTAAGGTGGGTGGCTAAATTTAGAATTTAGCATAAAAAAAAACCTGGAGTGCATGTAACATACACCTGCATGTAATTCTCGTGACGGGGTGTTGCAGTATATATAGAAAGAATGAAATAAACATAATGGTCCGGCATACCCGAAGTGTTCAGTGTCACAGGTGCCTGCTGTTTTCATGTCCGTTTAGCCATTTCTATGGTTCCGGGTCGTTTCACCTGTTTCGCCCAGAGTCGTTTCTCCCTGATGTTGGGGGTGGGTCGTTTCGCCCTTACCTGGTGAGTCGTTTCCCCCGTTGGTCATTTTGCCTCAATTATATTTTAAGGGAGTGACAAACGGAATGACGGCCCCCGCCCATAGGGGCTTGAAGAAATATATGAGCTGCATGGTGCTTCCACGCAGAGGTGAATCAGGCCCGCACACTAGTACTGGTAAACCACTTAGAGGATCTAAGCCTGTCCAGGAACCGCGGTGCGAGGCGGACCATCCATGCTAATAAACCCCATTGGTTTCATTGGGCGACAGGGCTTGAGATGTCATTTCATCTCAATGTAGAGGGGTAACGATTCACGGTCCATTTTTGGTAATTTCGGTTGGTTCAGTTCACCCAAAAAATTTCTTCTAAAGACAAAATTAAAAAAAAAAAGCAGAGAAACTGCTTAAATGTTATTTTTATGTTGAATCCTACTTAATTTTGCTTTATTGATGCATTAATTATCGATGTAAGCTTTTTTCGCCTTACGACAACTACCGTATTCCGTTCGGCTAAAAACACTCGCAACAATAGACTGTTCGGCCCCATAAAAATATCTCAATTTTCGTGAAAGAAATATTGTTTTAATGATTATATCTTCCACAAAATGGTTCTATATTAGACCACAACATATGTTTTGGTTGAGATCCTCAGTTTATCATTAATTTCTCCTCTAATCTGGGATGTTCACTGTTCAGTGAAAGTTTCTATTATCTTAGGATTATCTTAGCTACAACTAGAATACTGTCGATGGCGCGCCATCGCAAATCCCCACGCTTTCTACAGAGGGGCCAAGTACTGAAAACCCCTCACCCTGGGCCCTAATTTGACTCCATGGTCAAAATATTACCTGTATTATATTCTACTAATCATGCCCTTCAATTTCATATGCCACATGACTATGTTCCAAAAAACTTAAATTTTGACCCTTTGACCCCTCTCCCAGGGCCCCAATCTGACCCCAGGGTCAAAATTTTACTTGTAGTTTATTCTACCCATTATCCCCTTCGCATAGATATGCAACATGACTATGTTCTGAAAAACTTTAATTTTGACCCCCGCCCCCCCCCCAAGTCCGACCCCAAGGGCGTGACCTAGGGGTCACAGCCAAAATCCCGTTCAATATGTTTTACTTTTTTCATAACTAAGTACATGTGCAAAGTTTGGCATCAAAATCTTCAAAATTGACTTTGTAATTGAATTTTATTGATATTTGACCTTTTGACCCCTCCCCAGGGCCCCTGGGGGCGGGAACAAAAAAAAATGTGCTCTTGCGCAAGCCATTCATGTAAGCAACTCACATACCAAATTTGGTTGAATTCCGGCTAACGGTTTAGGAGGAGATAGCCGGACAGACAGACGGACGGAGGCGATTGCAATATCCCCACTTTTTTTAAACAAGAGGGCCATGATGGCCCTGGATCGCTCACCTGATCCATAGGGTATCAAGTGGGACCCTGGGGGAGCCATTATTGGCCCAGGCTATAATATGAAATCGGGTCAAAGGGCTAGGAGGAGATGTTGTTTAAAGGTATTTCTATTTTTAGCTCTGGTGGCCATTTTGTTCAGCAGAGCGGAACCATTTTAGCAATTTCGGTAAAGGGTCATCAAGGAACATTTCAGTGAAATAATTTTGAAATCGGGCCAAAGGGCTAGGAGGAGATGTCCTTTTTAAGGTTTTTCTATTTTTAGCTCTTGGGGCCATTTTTTTCAGCGGAGCGGAACCATTTTAGCAATTTTGGTAGAGGGTCATCCAAGGAACATTTCTGTGAAATTATTTTGAAATCGGGCCAAAGGGCTAGGAGGAGATGTCGTTTAAAGGTTTTTCTTTTTTCAGCTCTTGCGACCATTTTGTTCAGTGGATTGGAACCATTTTAGCAATTTTGGTAGAGGGTCATCCAAGAAACATTTCAGTGAAATTATTTTGAAATCGGGCCAAAGGGCTAGGAGGAGATGTCGTTTAAAGGTTTTTCTATTTTTAGCTCTTGCGGCCATTTTGTTCATCGGAGCCGAACCATTTTAGCAATTTCGGTAGAGGGTCATCCAAGACACATTTCAGTGAAATTATTCTGAAATCGGGCCAAAGGGCTAGGAGGAGATGTCGTTTAAAAGTTTTTCTATTTTTAGCTCTGGCGGCCATTTTTTCAGCAGAGGGGAACCATTTTAGCAATGTTGGTAGAGGGTCATCCAAGGAACATTTCTGTGAAATTATTTTGAAATCGGGCCAAAGGGCTAGGAGGAGATGTCGTTTAAAGGTTTTTCTATTTTTAGCTCTGGCGGCCATTTTGTTCAGCGGAGTGGAACCATTTTAGCAATTTTGGTAAAGGGTCATCCAAGGAACATTTCAGTGAAATTATTTTGAAATCGGGCCAAAGGGCTAGGAGGAGATGTCGTTTAAAGGTTTTTCTATTTTTAGCTCTGGTGGCCATTTTTTTCAGCGAAGCGGAACCATTTTAGCAATTTTGGTAGAGGGTCATCCAAGGAACATTTCTGTGAAATTATTTTGAAATCGGGCCAAAGGGCTAGGAGGAGATGTCGTTTAAAGGTTTTTCTATTTTTAGCTCTGGCGGCCATTTTTTCAGCAGAGGGGAACCATTTTAGCAATGTTGGTAGAGGGTCATCCAAGGAACATTTCTGTGAAATTATTTTGAAATCGGGCCAAAGGGCTAGGAGGAGATGTCGTTTAAAGGTTTTTCTATTTTTAGCTCTTGCGGCCATTTTGTTCAGCGGAGCGGAACCATTTTAGCAATTTTGGTAAAGGGTCATCCAAGGAACATTTCAGTGAAATTATTTTGAAATCGGGCCAAAGGGCTAGGAGGAGATGTCGTTTAAAGGTTTTTCTATTTTTAGCTCTGTAGGCCATTTTTTTCAGCGAAGCGGAACCATTTTAGCAATTTTGGTAGAGGGTCATCCAAGGAACATTTCTGTGAAATTATTTTGAAATCGGGCCAAAGGGCTAGGAGGAGATGTCGTTTAAAAGTTTTTCTATTTTTAGCTCTGGCGGCCATTTTTTCAGCAGAGGGGAACCATTTTAGCAATTTTGGTAGAGGGTCATCCAAGAAACATTTCAGTGAAATTATTTTGAAATCGGGCCAAAGGGCTAAGAGGAGATGACGTTTAAAGGTTTTTCTATTTTTAGCTCTGGCGGCCATTTTGTTCAGCGGAGCAGAACCATTTTAGCAATTTGGTAAAGGGTCATCCAAGGAACATTTCAGTGAAATTATTTTGAAATCAGGCCAAAGGGCTAGGAGGAGATGTCGTTTAAAGGTTTTTCTATTTTTAGCTCTGGTGGCCATTTTTTTTCAGCGAAGCGGAACCATTTTAGCAATTTTGGTAGAGGGTCATCCAAGGAACATTTCTGTGAAATTATTTTGAAATCGGGCCAAAGGGCTAGGAGGAGATGTCGTTTAAAGGTTTTTCTATTTTTAGCTCTGGTGGCCATTTTGTTCAGCGGAGCGGAACCATTTTAGCAATTTTGGTAGAGGGTCATCCAAGAAACATTTCAGTGAAATTATTTTGAAATCGGGCCAAAGGGCTAGGAGAAGATGTCGTTTAAAGGTTTTTCTATTTTTAGCTCTGGCGGCCATTTTGTTCAGTGCAGCGGCACCATTTTAGCAATTTCTGTAGAGGGTCATCCAAGGAACATTTCAGTGAAATTATTTTGAAATCGGGCCAAAGGGCTAGGAGGAGATGTTGTTTATAGGTTTTTCTATTTTTAGCTCTGTAGGCCATTTTTTCCAGCGGAGCGGAACCATTTTAGCAATTTTGGTAGAGGGTCATCCAAGGAACATTTCTGTGAAATTATTTTGAAATCGGGCCAAAGGGCTAGGAGGAGATGTCGTTTAAAGGTTTTTCTATTTTTAGCTCTGGTGGCCATTTTTTTCAGCGAAGCGGAACCATTTTAGCAATTTTGGTAGAGGGTCATCCAAGGAACATTTCTGTGAAATTATTTTGAAATCGGGCCAAAGGGCTAGGAGGAGATGTCGTTTAAAGGTTTTTCTATTTTTAGCTCTGGCGGCCATTTTTTCAGCAGAGGGGAACCATTTTAGCAATGTTGGTAGAGGGTCATCCAAGGAACATTTCTGTGAAATTATTTTGAAATCGGGCCAAAGGGCTAGGAGGAGATGTCGTTTAAAGGTTTTTCTATTTTTAGCTCTTGCGGCCATTTTGTTCAGCGGAGCGGAACCATTTTAGCAATTTTGGTAAAGGGTCATCCAAGGAACATTTCAGTGAAATTATTTTGAAATCGGGCCAAAGGGCTAGGAGGAGATGTCGTTAAAAGGTTTTTCTATTTTTAGCTCTGTAGGCCATTTTTTTCAGCGAAGCGGAACCATTTTAGCAATTTTGGTAGAGGGTCATCCAAGGAACATTTCTGTGAAATTATTTTGAAATCGGGCCAAAGGGCTAGGAGGAGATGTCGTTTAAAAGTTTTTCTATTTTTAGCTCTGGCGGCCATTTTTTCAGCAGAGGGGAACCATTTTAGCAATTTTGGTAGAGGGTCATCCAAGAAACATTTCAGTGAAATTATTTTGAAATCGGGCCAAAGGGCTAAGAGGAGATGACGTTTAAAGGTTTTTCTATTTTTAGCTCTGGCGGCCATTTTGTTCAGCGGAGCGGAACCATTTTAGCAATTTTGGTAAAGGGTCATCCAAGGAACATTTCAGTGAAATTATTTTGAAATCAGGCCAAAGGGCTAGGAGGAGATGTCGTTTAAAGGTTTTTCTATTTTTAGCTCTGGTGGCCATTTTTTTTCAGCGAAGCGGAACCATTTTAGCAATTTTGGTAGAGGGTCATCCAAGGAACATTTCTGTGAAATTATTTTGAAATCGGGCCAAAGGGCTAGGAGGAGATGTCGTTTAAAGGTTTTTCTATTTTTAGCTCTGGTGGCCATTTTGTTCAGCGGAGCGGAACCATTTTAGCAATTTTGGTAGAGGGTCATCCAAGAAACATTTCAGTGAAATTATTTTGAAATCGGGCCAAAGGGCTAGGAGGAGATGTCGTTTAAAGGTTTTTCTATTTTTAGCTCTGGCGGCCATTTTGTTCAGTGCAGCGGCACCATTTTAGCAATTTCTGTAGAGGGTCATCCAAGGAACATTTCAGTGAAATTATTTTGAAATCGGGCCAAAGGGCTAGGAGGAGATGTCGTTTATAGGTTTTTCTATTTTTAGCTCTGTAGGCCATTTTTTCCAGCGGAGCGGAACCATTTTAGCAATTTTGGTAGAGGGTCATCCAAGGAACATTTCTGTGAAATTATTTTGAAATCGGGCCAAAGGGCTAGGAGGAGATGTCGTTTAAAGGTTTTTCTATTTTTAGCTCTGGCGGCCATTTTGTTCTGCGGAGCAGAACCATTTCAGCAATTTTGGTAGAGGGTCACCCAAGGAACATTTCTATGAAAGTATTTTGAAATTCATTTACTGGTTTAGGAGGAGATGTCATTTAAGTGAATTGTTGACGACGCACGACGCACGACGGACGCCGGACAAAGGGCGATCACAATAGCTCACCTTGAGCACTTCGTGCTCAGGTGAGCTAAAAACGTGGGGATAATTAAATTTGCTCATTGTTCTAATATCTTTTAATCTTTCTTTTTACACATTATAGGCTAGCAGACGGCGGTAACTTGGACAGTAACAGAATCTCAGTTTATTTGCAAAGGATGGCACAGCTTTGCAACATGTTACCAAAACTATGCAACAAATATACTAGTAGGCTCATTGATGAGCTTACAGTATGGACAGGCTGTGTGTGTGTCAGTCTGTCTGTCTGATTAACAGTATCACGATACGTATTGTATGGCAAGTATCACGATACGTATCTTATCGTGAGGTAGGTGTATCGTTACACCTCTATCTCAATGTTGGGTAAAAGTCCCACGAAATTGTAAGCAACGTGTCCAAAATGTCCTTTACAGTGTTGACGGGGATGTTAAACCTCAAATCAAACAAACAAGACAAACGGAATGGATGAGTATATGGACAGATGGATGAATAAATAAATGAATAAATGGGTGGAGTTGTGCGTTAGTAGATGGACGAACGTACGGATGAACGGACGGCATTTTGAATATACAAAGATAGATAAGTTAATGAATGAATGAAGAGTATTGGTAGATGGACGGACGGACCTGAATCTGAACTGTACATGGTGGCACGTCAAATGACACCTACGGAAGGGTAATGTATGGACGGGCTTGTTTCAGAGTTGAATGAATGATTTTGTTTTTAAGGTAACCGGGCGCCAAGAGCACATAGGGGCTATCCCCAGTTCCCCGACTGGGATAAGTTATTGGTACTGCTCTTTTACCTAGGCTGACAATGTGCTGACTCCTGCCAATTTGACAGTTATCATCTAGCCGTTGGGTAGTGAGGTGACCTCTTTTGCGGAGGACGTGGAAAGCAGGTAAATCCCGCCCTCTACCTCCCCTGCTCAAGATGTCAAGAAATCACAAATCCTTAGGCGAGCTCAAATATCTTTTTCAATAGGTGGTAGCGCAGTTGCTCACCCTGAACTAGAAGCTGTCAGTAGGTCGTCCAGCTGCACCAACTGAGGGCAAAACCATGTTTTACGGAACTCCCAATACCCCCATCAATCCTTTTACATATCAAAACAAACATGGCCACAAACATAACCTCAACCAATAGGGCTTGAAACAAATATTGAAATAAGGGCGAAACGAACTACGGGCGAAACGATTCATGGGCGAAACGACCCGAGACCATTTCTATAGATTTTTTTTTTTTTTTTTTCCTTTTTTTAAGTATTTGGACGTGGCTCATGGTGCGAACGACAACAGAAAACAAAACCCACAAAACCAAATCTGCATTTTCCCAGAGAATTTTCCCTGTTTGAAAATGTCCAATTTTGGTTGTTGTTGTTGTATATCTATAAGGCATTTTATCGCTGCCTATAGCCACTTGGTACGTACATATTGGCAGCCATTTTAGAAATCAAAATGGCCGTCACAGCAAGGGAGATAACTGCATTTCAACTTAAAAGTTTACTGGCGGGAAAAATATGGTTGAGCGAATCCAATGTGCAAGATAAAAAAATGAATAAATATTTAAATACTTATATAAGCCCTTTTACCGTCGCTATCTACAACAACAACTGAAATGCGATTAGCTGAAATAGGATTAGGAAGGAATCCTAACAAGCACTGGCACCATGGGCCGGGCAGCGGAACACTTGGCCTCTTTTCTTTTTCTCTCCCTTCAATAGCTACACCAAGAAGCAATCAGATTAAGAATTGTTGCTGGTGATACGTCAAATAACATTCAATGAAAATTGTATTACCATGTCTGTTGATTAAGTTGGAAGCTGTTGTTTTTGTTTTTCAAAAATACTGTAATATATACTGATCTTTCCGAAAAATAGCAATGGCAGCAAAAAACACGGACGTTTTGATTGGCTGATTTTTGCTGCACATGGCAATGCCATGTCAGCTTCTTCGAAAAGCAAACCTCATACCATATGGTATTATGGTATACCATGTCTTGCATTTCAAGAGCATAACACCATTAACCTAAGACCTGTTGAACAGCATAACCTCAAACGTATAGGGTGACTTTTTCAAAGCGGGGCTATAATAACTTGACTTGGGTCTTAAACATTACTAATTTCTAAGTCTGTGGCCTTGACCTTGAGGTCACGGGTATGGGTGGGGGTGTTGCTGAATATAACTTTGGACCTATATCTACCATCATACTAAATATAAACCAAATCTAGTGTATGGTTTGGAAAATATGAGCTCAAGTTCTACCTGGTACAAAAACCTTAACCTGAGTCTAACAGGATTACGTACGAACGTACATACACACTTTCGTACAGAATGACGTACATTCGGACGCACTAACTTACGTACTCGTACGCACGTACCCACGGACGCACGTACGGAAAACCAAAAAATTATATGCCCCCAGCATCATTCGATGCGGGGCATAAAAATACATACGGCACCGTGGTCGCACGACCTGCATGCCAGGGTGCGTAAAGAATGTAGTGCTGAAATCTCTCCTCTGCTGGCCTTTATCTTTAATGAATCACTTGCTCAGGGCACTTACTAGATGATTGGCGACAAGCAAATAATACTCCAGTCCACAAAAAGGGAGACAAATATGATGCTGCAAATTATACACCAGTGTCGCTTATATGCATATGTTGCAAAACCCAAGAGCATATAATAATTAGCAATATTAACAAGCACATAGCCTTTGAAAGCATTCTTGCTGACTGTCAACGTGGCTTATGCATTCAAAGGTCTTGTGAAACCCAATAAGTTCAATTTTACCATGACATTGTAAGCAATCTGGATGCAGTTATTAATCGTCGCCACAAACAGACTGACTTAATTTGCATGGACTTTGCGTAGGCCTTTGATCAGGTTTCACGCAGAAGGCTATTGCACAGACTGGAATATTAAGGGATAAGAGGATCCACACATAGGTGGATAAGCGCATGGCTCTCGGGACGCACACAAAACGTTGAATTTGATGACCAAGCGTCCCACCCAGTCCCTGTTATTTTTCTTGTGTCCCACAAGGCTCGGTACTTGGACCGACCATTTTTGGTATTCATAAATTTACTCCCCTAAAATATCAGGTCATCTGTCTGTTTGTTGGCTGATGATTGTGTACTGTATAGGAATATATACTCTCCTTCTGGCTGTCTTATTTTACAAGATGACCTGGACCGAATAGCACAGAGGGAGGCCGATTTGCAAATGCAGTTCAATGTGGCCAAATGCCATTCAATGAGGGTGTCACGGCATCTTCCTGACAATCAGATTATTCACCACACCACCAAACTTTCAGAATTGTTGTTACTGGTGACACGTCAAATGACATTCATACACCAGGACCTGTGATGTGGGAAGTTAGTCCCTAGCTCGATAGCAGGTTCAATCCGCCAAATATCTTGGTATCACCATCACTGACGAATTTGATTGGGGTCATCATATTTCAGAGATTACATAAAAAACAACTAGTCCTTTAGGACTTCTAAGACGTAATTTGGCTTTTGAACTTAGGCAGACAAAGGATTGGCATATAAACAGTGGTTCGCACTCAACTTGAATATGCATCACCCATTTTACACCCCCATGTTAAATATCCGATTCGGCAGGTTGAGAAGGTTAAGAGGACAGCAGCTCGATGGACATGTCGGGTAACTCGACAATACGGTCCCTAACCAACTCGGCGCCTACAAACTAAGCCCATTTTATATAGTAATGATAACAATAGTGTTGTGTTTTAAAATATATACTTACATATTGAAAAAAAAAATCTTAAAAAAGTATATTAAATTTATAAATTTATCGATCCATTAATTTACCTTAATTACTGGTCGTTACCATATTAATTGATGTAGAAACCTAAATCAATTAATGCTTGACATGCTGCGTAATTGGTACTAATAATAACACATCTCCAAGCCCAATTACTCAGTGATTGTGATTCAAGCGCAATTAGCATTTTTGTCATCGAATGGCATAATTTTCTCACAGTCATATTAAAAGTATAAAATATGGCCTTTTCTCCTTAGGACAGTCTAATAGTAACCCTTCCTGGCTCACTTTTGGCCGCTGTTCAAAATTCCAAATTTCATGCATTATCACCCCTTAATAAGCACTGTGTCCGAGGGCGTTTTCTCTACCAAGACAGGGGTGGGGGTAGAGTCTAATGGAAGCTAAACCCGATAATGCATGCAAGCTTTTTTGCCACGGTCAGACAAAGGGCCGGTCACTGGCACATTTTGCTGCCGGAATTGGCAACGTGTCAGCACATTCTAGAGCCCAACTATTGGTCTGTATCTGCATTCAAAATTCAAAAGTCGCCGGAGGACTGCTCAGTTTACAGAACAAACGCTTTATATTGGGTGCGATTTGTGCCTTCATGGCATTTTGAGTGTGGGGAGTGGAGGGCGGGATTGACCTGCTTTCCACGTCCTCCGCGAGAGAGGTCCCCACACTCCCCAACGGCTAGCTGATAACTGTCAAATTGGACGGAGTAAGCACATTGGCAGCCTAGGGAAAAAAGTGAGTGAGTGTTTTAGTTTTACATCCCACCGAGACGGGACCTCGGTTTAAAAGACTCATCCGAATGCCTTGAGAAGCCCGAGATCGATCCTGCGACCCCTGGTCTACAAGGCGAGTAGCGTAACCACTACACCATGGAGGCTTCTAACCTGGGGAAAAGAGCAGTACCAATTACTTATCCCAGTCGGCGAACTGAGTGTAGCCCCTATGTGCTCTTGGCGCCCGGTTACCTTAAAAACAAAAGCATTCATTACGACATTCAATTCACTACTGTTTTCTACTGGTGTAATGGCTAATCCTTTCCTTATGTGTGCTACATAAAACATGTATTTTTGTTCGTTTTTAGCATGTCTAGCAATTAATGCGTTTTAAATATTTATGTGATGCTATGCTGTGTGCATTTCCTTTCGAACGGTATGTATTAATTATTAAAATAAAGGTCATGGTTATTATATAATTGTTGGTTCCTTTGGTAATAAGACCTAAAAATACAACCGTGTTTCCGCCAACACGACAGACCCTGCTTCAACCCCCGACGCTACTATTTTTATTAATAAACGAACAAAATAAAAACTAAAATAACGACCCTACTATTTTCAATTTCCGACCATACGCAGTGTCGTCTTTGCATTTTCCCATAGTAATTTCGCGTTTAAGTACATTTTTGTTGTTTTGTGGCATTTAGTACCTTCCAAAATACACAGCAGACATTTTTGAGCATCACAAATGAATTATTATGTACAGTGCAAGTCTCAACATAACAATGTTAACAAAATCATGTACAAAAACACATAAAAATATAGGCCCGAAACTGTTTTTTTTTTTTTTTTTCAGGAGAAAAAAAATAAAATAAGCAAAAAGTTTTTCCTACCTACCGACCAATTATTTTTCAGCATGTTAGCGGAAACACGGCTATTTTTACGCCTAAACATGCTAAAGTCAATATTCAATGCATGTTTTCTTTATATCCACATGCTTCACACAATATGAATATTCCGGAAACGACTTCACTTTTCCTATTTTTGCTCCAAATATTAGACCTAGATCTACCTGCTATGTCTCAGAAGCCGTTCAGAGACATAACGTTTAGCATACAGTAGCCTTAGTAATCATACTATCCAAGCAGGGAACAAAAACGCTGATCAGTGTGCCCGAATGCGCAGTTGTTATTCACACGTGCAATTTTCATACTATCCAGGCAGCGAGAAAGGGCTTGGTTCACGAAAGGCCAAAAATTGCCCTGTTTCAAAAATTGTTAAAAACTTTTGTGTTAATTGTTTATGGCGTAGTATCTTAAAAAACGGCAACAATAAGTTCCAAGCTTATGTAGTATGGTTGCTATAGCAACAAAAGAACAGCAGGTGAAAACTTCATTTTTTGATTCAATTTAATCCCGTGTGTGGTCAGAAAACATACAAAGGTAACACAAATATTTGTAATTACTAGGAAGATGCATTCCAGGTTCTGCAACAATTTATATGGAACAACATATCGTTAAAATTTATGTTGCCATGGTAACGAAAGGGTTTACATGTTCATTAAATACACATTATTATAACATAACTTGATCTGCCGCACTGTATCACAAATGTGACTGTTTCTTGATGAAATGTCACGAGATGCAATAATGAACGGCATATCAAGTTGACATAGTTATAATGTGTTTATTATATGCCTTTTACTTCCAGTAAAAGTATTTTAAGCTCACCAGAACCAAAGGCTCCTAGGACGCATATAGGAGGATAGGCAATTGTCCATCGTTCTCTGTCTTCCGTCAACACTTTCTAACCACATTTCCTCTGACTCCACTGGGCCAATCAGGCCCAAATTTCATCTGTAAAATCCTTGGACTGCAGGATTGAAAGTTTATGTATATTTATGACATTTGGCCCATTTGTTTGGTTGCTATGGCACTTAGAGTTAGAAAAATGAAAAACGGTATTAACTACCAAGTCATTGCAGATACTGTGACAAAACGTTCATAGAAATGTTCCTTAAGCCATGTTCTATTTGCCATATGATTTAAGGCTGCTGCTCCTTTTTATTGGCTGCCATAGAAACGGAAATAAATAAATAAATACATATATAAATAAATAAATAAATAAATAAATAAATTAATAAGCATATCCTCAGAAACCATAGAATGCTCTACGCCTCATAACATTGGGCTCCTCAGCAACCATATGCTACGTCTGAGACTATAGAAATATTAACCATATTAGCCATTACAGATTTGGTTGTTGTTATTTTTTTCTTTTTATCTGACCAGAGCCGAAGGTTGCTGGGGGAACTTATAGAATGGGCATTTTCCATTATCATATGTCATCTGGTGCCAGCACATTAAAAAACATCTCTGAAGTCACTGGGTCGAATGGGTTTAAATTTCATCCGAAGCGTCCTTGGCTGGGGTCTGCATCTGCTTGATAAAACAGATGGCTTCCAGTGAGCAGTACCCACCTAAACTCTGGTGAGCATAGTGGTTCATCTGAGCTCTGGTGAGCATAGTGGCCCATAGGCCTCTTGTTGCATGAAATTTTGACTTTACGCTACCTTAAGTAAGAAAGAAAGAAGGAAATCAATGAAAGATCAATAACTTCAAAAACGTTTCAATGCAATAATATATATCTTACTTCAATAACACAGAAATGTAATAAACGTCGTATACAGTGCAGGATTATCTGGCATTTCGGATATATTTTGCTGGAATACCACTGAGATGTTTTATTTTCTTACTTTAGTGAACATACATTCAATTGTTAAATGTCATTGTAAAATCAGGGCTGTGCGCTTCTTCTTGTGTTCTTTTTATGGCTGTAAAACCCTGTGGCAAAACCCTGGAGCATATATTAGTTAGCAACATCAACAAGCACCTAATCTTTGAGAGGTGGGTTTCGTACGCTCACAATAAGTTGTACTTCTGATTCAGTCCCAGAGCTATCTGGTGTCCCCCAAGGTTCAGTCCTTGGGCCTGTTCTTTTCTTGGTATTCATTAATGTTCTCCCTGGTAAGATTAGGTCATCCGTCCGACCAGCACAGTGTGAGGCTGATTGGCAGATGAAGTTCAATGTGGCCCAATACCATTCAATGACTCGGGGTGTCACGACATCCTCCGGACAAGCAAATTAAGTTTGATTATACACAATACAAAAAATTGAGCCATTAAATATCTGGGTATCACCATCACTGACGATCCTGATTTGGGTCAACACATTTCAGAGATAACATCGAAAGCAACTAGGACTTTGGCATTTCTAAGAGGTTACTTTGCCTTTGCACCTAGGCAGACAAAGGATGTTGCATATAAAACACTGGTTCGCCATCAACTTGAATATGCAACACCCATTTGGCATGTCTATGCTAAAACTCAGATTCAGCAAGTGGGGAAAGGTGCAGAGGACAGCTTCTTGATGAACCCGCTGATGAAGGCAAAGTAGAAGAAGAGTCCATGACATGCTTAACGATCTAGAATGGCCGTCCCTAGAGGTCCTTCGTGAGCAGTCATCTTTAACATTCTTCTATAAAATACACGCTGGTACAGTGTCTATTATAATAAAGACAGGTATTTAACCCCTGAGACAGCTTCAACCCAAACAAGAGCATCAAAAGTAAACAACTCACAATATCGTAGGCACCATGCAGTCCTGTAGTGATGCCCTGAAACATTCCTTTTTTCCTTAACATACCTCAGTTGCATATTCTTTTCTCTTCTGCGGTGAATGCCAAGACCACAGAGATGTTCAAAAACCGTACAGTTTAAGACTGAGATCCAGAGGTATCCGTTTTATCATACCTCTGTAATTTCATATTGTAAATATTTTAATGGACTCATCCGGTGACTTTTTTAGCTAAAATCTAAATTTACTTACCCAACAAACTGAGATAGATAGATAGATAGATAGATAGATAGATAGATAGATAGATAGATAGATAGATAGATAGATAGATAGATAGATAGATAGATAGATAGATAGATAGATAGATAGATAGATAGATAGATAGATAGATAGATAGATAGATAGATAGATAGATAGATAGATAGATAGATAGATAGATAGATAGATAGATAGATAGATAGATAGATAGATAGATAGATAGATAGATAGATAGATAGATAGATAGATAGATAGATAGATAGATAGATAGATAGATAGATAGATAGATAGATAGATAGATAGATAGATAGATAGATAGATAGATAGATAGATAGATAGATAGATAGATAGATAGATAGATAGATAGATAGATAGATAGATAGATAGATAGATAGATAGATAGATAGATAGATAGATAGATAGATAGATAGATAGATAGATAGATAGATAGATAGATAGATAGATAGATAGATAGATAGATAGATAGATAGATAGATAGATAGATAGATAGATAGATAGATAGATAGATAGATAGATAGATAGGAACCAGATTTGGCCAAGTATTTCCATCTGTTAATTCGCGTATTTGAAGTCTCTACAACCGATCGTATATGAAAACAGGTTCCAGTTTACTGAGTTACTTACATTTATCAGAAGCCTCCGTGGTCGAGTGGTTACGCTACTCGCCTTGTAAACCAGGGGTCGCATGTTCGATCCCGGGCTTCTCCAGACTTTCGGATGAGTCTTTAAATCGAGGTCCCGTCTCCGTATGACCTTAGCTGTTGGTGGGACGTAAAACTCAAACACTCACTCACTCACTTACATTTATCAAATACGACTTTTTATCATACATGAATTTATTTTATAGATGACAAGTATTTACATCTCAATGGCAAAGGCCAAATATGACCGACTCAGTATGAGAAGATAGATAGATAGATCTCTTTATTCCCGCATTTGAATTTCCTTCTGCCCCAGAATCCAGTTTATTGAGCTACTTACATTATCATACATGGAATTTATCATACGAGCATCTTTTTGCCCTTTGTCTTTTTAAAAACACGAGTTTAGCAAGCAGGGCATCCTATACAAACTTGCTGTCATAACTTATTGACTTGTTCTGCTGACGACGTGTTCGTTTGAATTGTGGTTTAACGTCCACATCAACACCATTTAGGGCATTTCGGAGACGTCGCTCCTAACTTTGTGAGACTTTTACACGACAATGAGATGCAATGACACACCAAGCCCTGCTGCCCAATGAAACCAATCGGTTTATATGCATGGGTGGTTCAACTAGCACCACCTTGCCTGGGCAGGCAGTTAACTGTACTTTTGTGCGCTCGTTTAAGCTCTAGGTTGTAGCACCCGATAGACGGGGGCAATGATGACGACAATAGCAGAAGTTTTCTTGCAGTAGATTATTTAATAAAATATCTCAAACGCATTTTTCTCATGCTGATGACGCCGAGTTTTTTTTTTTCCTTTGAGAAACATTATCAAACATAATATTTTCATAAAACTCGCCCATTTAGTAGCATGGCAATAATTAACAAAACAAAATAAACTGTGGAAAATGAAAACAATGGTCCAAGCATAAAAAGTATTTTTCAAAGCATAACAGTAGTTAAAAAATGAAGAAAAAAAAAAAAAAAAAAAAGATGCCGGCAGTGGGGATCGAACCTAGGGCCTTTTCATTGCTAACCGAAGTGTGTAACCTTTCGGCCATTGTCACTGATGACGTCATCGTCTAATACAAAGATTAATATTGATATAAACGTGACGTAGCTGTTATAGTAATGAATCAAATCGTCTGTCACTGTACTCTGTATGAATGTCAAGGGTCTTTAAACTGCAAAGTAAATGGCTCTGTTGTCCGGCAAACCTATTTTGAACTTGTTACATGGAATCAAGTCTCTTATCCGTCACCAATGACGCACAGCGACTTGCAGTAAGAGTAATGTCCCTTGTTTGGTAAACGGCGTTCTTGCCAAAATACCGTGATTTTTTGGACAAGCAATAGCGTTAGAAATAAAACATCATAAGCAAAACCTTCTAATGGGTCTTATTTATTTTGCCTTGATCTTGATTTATTTTTTTCTTCTAAATTTCGGCTGTTTGGCAGTAAAGATAGCTCGAGCCCTCGTACAAATTAGGTAGTGGGGCAGGGTACATTTCCTTTAATTAAACAACAAATGCACATCTTCGACACCTTGGAAATTTAATCAAATGTTTTTCTTGTACTTTTGGAGCTTTCAACCAAAAATCTTTGTGTCGCATGTAGGTCTTCATATTTTTTCTTGATTTCTTTATGATAAATATTGAGAAAATTTTCGATTTTGGTGCAGACTGTGTCTATTTTTACATAATTTTCATTCAGATATTGGCAGTTTTGGTGATTACTTCATACATTGTCGGAGACACAAGAGGTCATAGTTTACAAAAATTAGAAGATCATTTTGTATTGAACAGGTTGCTCAAATAGGAATTTACAGGGCAGTTAACTGGCATTTGTGAACCAAGCCCTTTTCTCATTTCTGCCCTTAAACATAAGGCGTCTCCGGGACGTTCTTAACTCGATATGCAACTCGACCCGATTCAAAAATACATAGAGATGTCTGCATTTCAATTACCTGATACCTGCTTACCTCTCAGAAGCCATAGTTCAAGCAGCGAACAACAGCACTGATCAGAGTTCGCGATGCGCAGTCTGCTCTGCGCATTTATTATTCGCATGTCCAAAAAAAAACTAACTGCTTAGTCTCAGAAGCCGTTCAAAGGAATAAAGTTTTGCATACAGCAGCCTTTGTAATCATACTATCCAAGCAGGGAAAAAAGCGCTGATCAGAGGAATCACGGACAAAATACCCCCCACCCCCGGGACATAATCCCCCTCCCCCCCGGACAAAATCCCCCCTTTTTGTGGAGGCGGACAAAATCCCCCCAACATATGTACAGGTGGACAAAATCCCCCCGGACAAATCCCCCAACCCCGGACATAACCCCCCCCCCCCCCCCCCCCTGCTGTTTATAAAGGCGGACAATATCCCTACACACCTCCGCATGCACAATTACTGATTTTTGAAAGTCAATCTGTATATACATGTGTCATTTTGAAAATATTTGCTCAAGATTGTAGGTAGTGGTAGGATTATTTACTGGAATAATTTAGAGCAAGGGTTATTTTGTCTGGGAGGGATTATGTCTATCTATCTACCTGAATAACATAGGTATACTAAAACGCATACCTCTGAGTCTCAATCTTACACTGTACGGGCTTACTCCTCTGCAGTCTTAGCATTCACCACAGAAGAGGGAAGACTATTCCACTGGGGAATAGTCCTAGGAAAAAAGGAATTTTTCAGGGCATCACTGCAGGACTGGTACCTATAATACTGCGAGTTGTTTTACTTTTGATGCCCTTGTTCGGGTTGAAACTGTCACAGGGGTCAAGTATAATTTGTCTTTATTAACGGCCACTGTACCTGAATGTATCCTACAGAATAAGGTTAAAGAGGCCTGCTCAAGACGGGCCTCTAGGGACGGCCATTCTAGCTCGTTAAGCATGTCACCGACGCAACTTCTATTGCGCCATCGACCGTACTGGTCCATCGAGCAGCTGACCTCTGCACCTTCTCTACCTGCTGAATCTGAGTTTTAACATAGGGATGCCAAAAGGGTGATGCATATTCAAGCTGAGGGCGAACCAATGTTTTATATGCAACATCCTTTGTCTGGCTAGGTGCAAAAGCCAAGTTTCGTCTAAGAAATCCTAAAGTCGTAGTTGCTTTTGATGTTATTTCTGAAACGTGTTGACCCCAATCAAGATCATCAGTGATGGTGATACCAAGATATTTGGCGGATTGAACCTGCTCCAAGATTTGCTGGTGTAGTGTATAGTCAAACTTAATTTGTTTGTCCAGAGGGTGTCATGACATCCTCATTGAATGACATTTTGCCACATTGAACTTCATCTGCCAATCGGCCTCCCACTGTGCTAGTTGATTCAGGTCATCTTCTAGAATAAGACAGTCAGAAGAAGAATATATATTCCTATAAAGGACACAATCATCAGCAAACAAACGGACAGATGACCTGATATTATCAGGGAGATCATTAATGAATACCAAGAAAAGGACCGTCCAAGGACCGAACCTTGGGGGACACCAGATAAAACAGGGATCAGACGCTTGGCAATCAAGTACAACTTTTTGTGAGTGCCCTGAGAGCCATGAGCTAATCCACCTATGTGTGGATCCTCTTATCCCATAGTAATCCAATTTATGCAATAGCCTCCTGTGAGGTACCTTGTCAAAGGCCTGAGCGAATCGGGGGGGATTTTGTCCGACCTGACATACAGCGAGGGGGATATTGTCCCGGGGGGGGGGGGGGGGGGGAGGAGGGAGGGGATTTGGTCCAGAGGGGATTTTGTCCGCCTTTACAAAAAGGGGGGATTTTGTCCAGGGGGAATTATGTCAGGGGGGGGGGGGGGGGTTGTCCGGTTACCGATCAGAGTGGCCTGCTTGCTTACGATATTTTTTTTCTGTTCGTTCTTTTGCTTCTTAATTGATAAAACATGAACTCGTTACATGTGAAAAGGCTGTTCAATTCCAAAAACTATTACCAAGACATCCTACATGACATGTTTGGCTCAGCTGTTGTTGCTGTTGCTCAACTCGGTATCTCAGTCAGCTCTCCTCAATTTTTTGACAAACAAGATGTGATAACTGTTCCTTCTATGGATATAGCCTATTATACCTTCAACTGCATGTTTGAGTTTAAGCAAGGTAACTCCAGTTTATGGAATGATAACTGCAACTGCAAATATCGACAATAACAAATCACACACGCGCGCACACACGTACATACATTTTCGAGATATGTAAATTCAAGGAGTCCTGGAGGAGCGAAGTAACAATTTGTGAGCGGTATATATAAATTGTACTGCAACAATTAATTTCTGTTATAGTTATAAAAGTCAATTGTTTTATGGCGTTTAATCATAGATTTCATATTATTGATACTATTGAACTCTATATTGTTATACCGTCCCTGGTAAAGAAGGGTACTTAATTTTCATACACCATAAACTGAACTGCGGCACGTAAAACATTGCATTTGACAGAACCAGAATTGTTATTGGTGATGCGCGATATGAGAAGTAAATCCTTTGCTCTAAAGAAACGATCGGAGCGTGATAGCTCAGTGGTTAGTGCACTTACCTTTGATGCTAGAGGTCCCGGGTTCGATCCCGGCAGCGGCGATAAAATTTCGGTGTCCGAGCACGCTCCATTGGCATCATTTGCAGGGATGAATGTCATAAAGTGCACCGTCCTTCTGATCGGGACGTTAACTGGAGGCCCCCTGTGCAGGGAGAACCATCCCCTGTGCAGGTTAAAGATCCCTACCGTAATTACATGATTACTGTGTAGGCTTTCATCCTGCAAAACCTGGAGTGTATGTAATATACACCTGCGGTAATGGTCAAATGTGACCGACGCAGTATCAGAAGATAGATAGATAGTTAGATCGAATCGAAATTTAAAGGGTAGCATGGCAACATGCTAGGCAAAAATGGACAACACCAAGTGAAACATGTGCCCACCAAATACTCAGATCAGCCACCGAGTTCGAGTATATATGCTGGTCAGAGTCCTTGTTGTACGCTATACAGAATGATCCTCTTGAAGCATCACGAAAACATGCCAAAACTGGGGTTTAAAGGGGTAATCCTCGTTTTCCTTATTTTTTTTTTCTCTAAAACATAGATTGTGGGTACTCGTTAGAACCACCTCGATGGGACAGTTCTAAAATTTTCTTTTTCTTATGGATAGTTTACAATGTATTTGTATAGGCGGGTTTTCGTGATGAATTTGGACAGATCGGCCTAAGCAAACAGTGCAGACTCAGATCAGACTGCTCCTAAAAGGAGCATTCTGATCAGTGTCTGCACTGTTTGCTATTCCGTCTGTACCTTTTGGACTCCATGCTGAATCGTGAAACAAATTTATCAAAACATTAGGAGAATTACAGCAAGTCCTGAAGGTGTCCTTATATTTCCAGATTTTACGGACGGCCGTTTAATAACTGCATGGGTACAATTTTCATTGATATGTCTTCTCTGCACACATGTTCCAAAGAACGTTTTCTCAGCCACTGAACTGTCAATTACGAAACAAAACAAAACAACAACAACAAAAATAATGATAAGGAGGTTCTATAAGGAGCAACCGCAATCTATATTTGAAAAATAATAAGAACAGAAGTCATAAGAGCACCCGCAATCTATATTTGAAAATAATTAGAGCTAATGATTCTTAGTCTTGGGACAGACAGGCCTCAGCAAACAGTGCAGAACCCAAGGTCTGCACTGTTTGCTATTCCGTTTGCACTTTTTGGACTCCATGTTACTTTATGAAATTTTGCTAAAACTTGGGAGAATTACAGCAAGTTCTGAACTGTCCATGTTTTATTCTTATTTTACGGTGCTATACACATGAGCGTACTGACCGAATGAAAACGTCACAAAAGTTGACTTCCTTAAAGTGGTTTAAAATACATTCACCCTGTGGAAAGCTGGGAAAAGCTTGCACCCATGGCAGTATTTGAGAAGGCAGTTTTCAGAATACCCCATAAAAAACAGTCTTGGAGGTATCCCTTTACCCTTATACTGCTGTTCTTTGCCGCAAACAGTGTAGATCCGGATCAGATTCTCGAACGTGTCCAATATTATATATATAATGTACGGGGACGTTAAACCTCAATTCAAACAATTCAACTGAGCATGCGATGGAGGGGGTGGGCATGGTATGAGGGATAATAAGAATCTTATATGGGTGTGAGGGGTGGATGGAAAAATCCGTCCCGAGGTTCACTGTCCGGCATCACGAGGTTTGCCGAGTGATGCCGGACAGTAATCCCGAGGGACGGATTTTTCTATCCACCCCTCACACCCCTATAGGATTCTTTTTCTTGCATACCTTCCATTTCTATTGCGAATTTTTAATGCTGCTGTCACTTCGGTTTCCGACGTCCGCCATTTTGTGATGACATAACAGGAATGTTTAGTGACGTCACGCATGACAACGCCGCGCATGAGGTTGTAATCAACCAGTGCATTTATCAAACACGCGATTATATTCGATTTGGGATCGGAACACCATGGGTCAGAACATAAATTTCTATCCTAGGGTAAAATCACGGATTTCCTTGTCTGATATGCAAGAAATTGAAGGAAAATGCCATCTAAAGGTTTGCCTTCAAACTACTCTGTAAGTAGCCCATACTTAGCTGGAAACCCATGAAAATACAAAGGCAAACGGTGCAGGACCTAATCATACACCGCATAAAATATTTATTCTAACACAGCGCGCCTGTATAGACAATGGAAAATAACTGTTTTATTCTACAACAAATCACGACAAGGAAGAACGTGAAGAGTAACGTCATTAAAAACTGCAAATTAATGACGTCACTAGTCGATTCCCTTGACATTGGAAGGTGTAACGTCATTTTCTCGCATCGAAAACCTTAGAAAAGGCTATAAATGCATGTGTTCAGTCGATAATTTTAGCGGGATTTCTTCTAACAATGGCGAAAAGTTGTGAGATTTTGAAGGAAACAACAACATTATTGCCGATTTTCAGCGTGTTAGAATCGAAATAGATCAGCTCTAGTTTGTGATTTGTTGAGTAATAAATCACAGTTTGTCGGTCAGTTGTAAGTAGACAAATCACGAGCGCGTAGCTACGCGCTCGTGATTTGATCTACTTTACAACTGACCTCCAAACTGAAATTTATTACTCAACAAATCACAGCAAGAGCTGATCTATTTCTTAAACAATGGAAGAGTCCACCAGTAATCAAACGGCTTAATTGAATTTTGCTGTGCGCCGTCCTACTTTATGGAGTATTGTAGGATTGTCCTTATCTGTGTCGTAACCCACCTGGATTCACGTTTAATCATCTATAGATTTAACCAGCTCATGACAAATCCAACAGTCAAGCAGAGTCTGATCAGTCGGCGCTTCTGTAGAGTCTGAACGAATGAACATCTTTTGGACACCAAGCCAGCTGCAAATCACATAATGTTCCGTTCAGAGTACGAGGCTGATAAGGCTTATCAGAGTCTTCACTGGTCCAATGTTTGTTTGTTTTTTTTTTATGAATTTCTGTGGGCTGACTTACTTAAACCAAGACACCCAAATATGAGAGAAAGTAATCTGTGAAAATACAAGTACACTACAAAAGGGATATACTTTGTTAGTTTCAAAATCGAATTCGGAGATTACAAAACACTTTTTATGCTCACCCCAGCTGAGCATTGGGTTTGTCCTGCTTAAAGCTATTCGGTTGACATAAAATGTTGGCATTGTAATATTTTATATGAATGTAGATCAAGTATTTAGGCAGTACATCATTCTTATATGATTCAATGACGTAGAGAGAAAAGAATATAGATTTTTTTTTATTATTTATTTATTTATTTTTCAATTTTTTCAACGGAGACTTCGCTTAAAGCAAATAATTTGCACCCGGGAGAACGGATTATTTCCTTTAAGAGTAGCCGTTGCCAACTGTAAAAGATTTTTTTTTTCCAGATTATCTCTCTTTGCTGTAGATGGAACAGGATGCATGACGTGCATGCGTAATATGCGTTATGACTATTTACCTATCGGAAAGGATGTTACATTTTTTAATTTGAAAATTGTTAATAAGCAACAAGTCTCCCAGCAGACACACGTCGCTAGGGCAACGTCAAATCAACGTCGGTGCAAGTGACGTTGCATAAATATCATGACGTCGCATCGACGTCGATATTACGTCACAATTACGTCATGTGCCTGCTGGGCTGTCTTGCTCAGCATAAAGAAGTGTTTTGCAATCTTAGAACCTGGAATTGAGGCAGAATGATACGATGGACTTTAAATAGTTTGTATTTGGACAACGTCAGAAAAATCAAGAGAAAAATGAAATTTAATTCCTAATTGTTTATAATGGCCTGTGCATATGTTTGGCTAGCTTTCGGAATTCTGATCGTCAAGTCTGTTCTCTCGGGTAAGCTTTGCCTTCTTTTTCTTTGTAACGACTGACAAACAATCGACCTTGTGTCGACTGACAAACAATCGACATAAAACTTATTAAGTTTGGGGTTAAACTCCTATCCACCCATATATCACACATAGAATCTTCCGCTATAGCCACTATAGGCTAGTGTTGGTTTGTTTGTTTGATTTGAGGTTTAACGTCCCCTTCAACACTGTAAAGGTCATTTTGGAGACGTTGCTTCCAATTTTGTGGGACTTTTACCCGACATTGAGATGGAATGACATCTCAAGCCCTGTCGTCCAATGAAACCAATAGGGTTTATTAGCATGGATGGTCCGCCTCGCACCGCGGTTCCTGGACAGGCTTAGGTCCTCTAAGCGGTTTACCAGTACTAGTGTGCGGGCCGGAATCAGCTCTGCGTGGAAGCATCATGCAGCCCATATATTTCTTCAAGTACCGCAGTCGGGTGTGGGTCTGACTGGTGATCAGGAGGACGCGGGCTCGATACCTGCCGGTGTCGGCAACATTCTTTCGTGGAGATTATGAGATCTTTTCTACGGTCATTCTCTCCCTTCAGCTGATTCAAGAAGGGTATTTGTCAGTTTCTGGCTAAAGAATGTGCACTATACTGGTTAACCGCTTACGTATCAACTGTGTACAGGTAAACTGTCCGGCACAAAAAATGACCTAAATATTGTTGACTGGGCCGTTAAACTCTAATACAAACATACAAATGTCATGCCAACGTCGGGCCGACAGCGATACGACTTTGCAACGTCGTATCGCTGTCGACCCGACGCTAGCCCGCTGGGTATGGACAAGTCCATTTCGAATTTTTGGAGCGTCTGGTGTGTTTTTTCTCGAACGTTTGATGAAAAAAAAAATCGTACAGTTTAAGCAAATAGTGTAGACCTGTCATGATGAGAGTTTACGTTGTTTGCCAATGTTCTAGTTTGTGAAGCTAAGCATGTACGGGCTAATATAGATGTTTTCTAAATATGCCTTATCTGTGTGAACATTGTTTCTTCATACCAAAGTAGAACAAAGTACGACAAAATCTATAGGTGCATACAGAGAAAACTTAAATCTATTTAAAACATTCACACAGAGCCTGGTTGCTGCTCTGGATTTTCTAACCATGCTAGGAAACGGATACGCAGGCCGTACGTATGAGGTCGCAATACTTTTAATGCATGTGTCTCTGCTTATTTGAAAGCAGAGCATTAGAAATCTATCGTTCGTACAAAACAGTTTACTGTTCAGCTAAATGCTAAGTTAACAATGCCCTAGAAAGTTTATCCTTCTTTTCGCCATTTTTATTTTGGACATTGGATATATTGCAAAGCACTGCATGCTTCAAAGTATAGGTGTTCCGGTTAAACTTACAATAAATCAGACGCCCATTAAAATGGAAATGCACCCATCTAAAGATATGATTGTAAATTGACTGCATTCGTCAGATATGGGAAAACGTTATTTATCATATGACGTCGTTGATAAGCAGTGGAAAACGTCGTGTAATAAAAATCGCATGACTACACGTGTAATAACACTTTGGCGGGATTAAGTAACGTCATGACAACGTCCGTGTCAACAATGCATTTTTCGTAGAAAACTTGTCAAATTTAAAGGGCGATAAAATCCAATTTAAAGTAGTCATATGATAAAGAGAATCTTACACTCGTGGTCATTTCATATGAAATTTATGAAACTCGCCAAAGGCTCGTTTCATAAATTTCATATGAAATGACCACTCGTATAAGATCCTCTATTTCACAGCAGGTACTCAACGTTGAATCAACGTTCACTCAGCGTTGAATGAACTTTAAAGAGCGATGAAAACAAATAATGTTGCAAGTTGAGGCAACGTTGTCTGCCTGCAGGGTAGGAGTTTGTTTCAAACGAATGTGTTATCCGATCTTTGTTTGGCATTTTATTATTGACAAATTAAAAAAATAAATCAATTTTAACTCGACTTGAATATTTGTTTTATACGGGGTTTATCAAAGGCTGTCCAAATATTTGCTAAAATATTATATCATAATATCATAGGATTTAAATACTCCTTATTTGTTTCATCATTAAAAGTTTTTAAAGCGACAAACACACCTTGAGCAGACGACATTTTCACTATATTAGTAACTGAAACCTTTGCTGTTGGTATTTATTAGTACCACCTCGCCAAGGGGGTCTAAATATGTTTTTTTTTATGGCGAATTGACAAAATATCTTTTAGTAACACCTACCATGAAATACAGTTTTGTATTTTCAAACAAATAAGGTTAGAAATTTATGCGAATCGTCTGTAGCGTACATGCGAATCGTCTGTCGGTACATGCGAATCGTCTGTCGGTACATGCGAATCGTCTGTCGGTACATGCGAATCGTCTGTCGGTACATGCGAATCGTCTGTCGGTACATGCGAATCGTCGACTAGGCAGAAGATTCACATGAAATGTCAGGCCTTATTTCATCACGATAACAAGTCCATGAAACGAAGACCACTCTTAACCCCACTTCATCATATGAGCCCCGCCAAGCGAATTTGTGTCTTCGAGCATTCCGTCATGACAAGTTTTAACTGCGCATGCCCAGCCATTCAGAGGGGCCAGGGATATGGCTTTCTGTCTGAAGGCTCCTCTTGATTCACTGCTTGTATGAGCGAGCAGCGAAGATTCTGGCGAGACTGCGCGGATGCGCAGGCTCGCCTGAACCTTCGCTGCTCGCATAAGCGATAAGTACCAAAATCGCTTGACGGGGCCCATATGACGTCGCGTCTGAGAGTGAAATAACGCCATGTAATAAATTCGATAATCCACTAGCGGATTAAATATGCAAATTAATTAGATGCGTCCCGCAACGTTTCACGTACTTTTGGATTTGTTCATGGATAAAATTATGTTACAGCAAATCTAGTGATTTCGTACTGGCCCATGCGAAATACCTTGATTAATGACATTATTGATTTTTGACCTCCGGTTAATACTGGTTGACCTGCCATGATGTTAATACGGATGACTTCCGTTCAATACAGGACAGTCAATTAATAATAGTCAATTAAAATGTATAGTTTATATGAAAAAAAAAAAAAACGACCATTGATAGCATTTTTTCTACTTCAACGATACTGAAACAAATTTCTCACAGTTTTGGAGATTACTTGAATAAACGTATTACACATTTTAGCGACTGTTATGATCACTAAGAAGCCTCATATAGTTGGGTGGTCATGTGTGTTTAAGTTTTACATCCATCCAACAGCTAAGATCATACGGAGACGGGACATGGGTTTAAAGACTCATCCGCAACTCTGGCGAAGCCAGAGATCGAACCCACGGCCCGTGGCTAATGAAGCGACTAGCATAACCACTGCACCACGGGGTGGTTATATTATCCTAAAATATCAGGAACTATCGAAAAATTTTCCTTTCGGACTAAAGATCTAGTTCGAATCAGAAATAGATAATTGGACATCAGTTGTTGAGCTACTGATGCTCAGCAGATAAGTGCCAAAAACTTTGTCAACGAATCGATACAATTACCTCACACCACCCACACAAAACACCAAAAAGAAAGTGACACAAACGTAAGTCTACTCTCAGGGGCCCAGGTAATGAAAACTAAGGGTTTGCTTAATTTAAGGTTTATTCCTCACCATTGCCTTCGCTTCTATTAACGTCCCCGTCAACACTATACAGGTCATTTTGGAGACGTTGCTTCCAATTTTCTGGGACTTTTACCCAACATTGAGAAAAAATGACATCTCAAGCCCTGTCGCACAATGAAACCAATAGGGTTTATATGCATGGATGGTCCGACTCGCACCACTTTGCCCGGGCAAGCTTAGATCCTCTAAGCGGCTTACCAGTACTAATGTGCGGACGGTTTCAGCTCTGCGTGGAAGCATCATGCAACCCATCTATTTCTTCAAGCCATGATGGGCGGGGACTGTCAAAACTAAGGATATCGTTAGTTAACGTATCGTTATAATTTTCAGCATTCAATATGGAAAATAACCTATATTGCTCACATTTTTCTTCTTCAAAAATAACACTGTATTAGGTATTACATTTACTAAAACAGTACCGGCCCCGATAGCTCAGTTGGTAGAGTGTCCGCCCCGGGGAACGGGAGGTCACGGGTTCGATCCCGGGCCGCCACATACCAGAGTCGTTAAAATGGTACTAGCTGTTCCTCGCTTGGCACTCAGATTTACGGGGTAGAGCTAGGACTGGTCAACCCAGTGTCAGGATAATGTGACTGGGTGTGGTATCATGTAATGTGTCTGGGACATGATACTTCAGCGAGGCAGCACTATAAAAGTGAGCATTGAGCTCCCTGTCGCAACCAGACACCGTCGTGATATGACTGAAAAATGGTTGAAAGCGACGTTAAACCCGAATTCACACACATTACTAAAACAGTATACATTTTGACCACTGCCGAGCTCGTTATGCCAACGAGGCCTTTAATAAATGGGGGCCGAGGAGCACATTCTGATCTGTTATAGTTGACTCTTTACAGTCGACGCAAACTAGAGGTCAAAAAGTTGTCTTCCTTTTCAACGACAGGAAACGTCCATATATCTACCCATTCGTTTTTGTATCTTACAGGTGCATCGTCAAACTGGACGTCTAGTGATCCGAACTTTCCTGTTCCTCACTCGGATTTTCATACCACTCTCTCCACTGCTACAGAAAGACAAACTATCATGACGAGTTCAAAACACACCATACCAGTCGTAAAATCAGTTACAACAGTGATGCACGATGCTAGTGAAAACTATACACCAAATGGAACTAGAGCTTTTGCGCCGACGATCAATGCCTCGAGAACTATAACCACAAAGCAGGCGATGATGTCAACGCATCAGAACTCAACTGCAACTAGTTCAGATATTTCTAGTCAAATTCACCACACAAAACATATCGCCATTATTAATAGTGAACCAGAAACTTCCTTTCAATCAGTTCGTCTAAGCTCAAAAGTATCGCGAATTAATGAAATAACAATTACGCCAAGCTTTGAACAAACCGTAACGATCTCTAAAGAACTTTCTGACATTAAATCTGTAATATTAGATGAGAGGACTTCGACATATAAGGTGTTGGATTGGAGAACAAGTGAGATAAAATTGTCAACTGAAAGAAACAGTGATAGTAGAAGTAGAATCCAGTCAGCTCATGAAACAAATCCGAGTACAGATCAACAAAGGTCCGCATTTGCCATAAACAGTATAAGTAATTTAGTTCAACCGAGTGCAATATCTGATAAAGCTGCAATCACGACTGTCAGTAGCACACTTCAACCGAGTGTTGCCATGAGTACAATTAAATCTATGTCAACATATGATGCTACCAATATTATCAACAATATTGAAATGCAGCTTGGCACAGACAATCCAAATCAAACAAGCTTCACAGCTACCGTAGTCAAAACAACGGTTCAGCCAAGCAAAGTCTATAGCTCGGGAATAGAAATAAGTACATTGTACCAAAGTTCATTGTCTGCTGCAACCACTGGCAAAAATACAGTTCAAACCAATTCCATCTCTGCTATGGTAGCTGATAGTCGCCAGGTTCAGACAAGTACTTCACTAATGGACAGTATGACAATCCGTCCAAGTCCGACATCTATTGTAACCACTGATATTAGCATGGTCCAACAAACACAACCCATATCTGCTAAAGGCACATTCTCCACTACAATTCAGTCAAACTCCTCATCTAACATAGGCAGTGCAACAACGACAGTGACACCAAGCTCTGCATCTACTATCAAACCTGACAGCCTTACTATCCAACCAAGCACACCATCTGTCATAAGCAATGAAACAAATATTGTTCAGCCAAGCTCAGCATCTGCAATTACCACTGCCAGTAATATAAATACTGTTCGTCCAACAATTCTATCTACCAGTAGCCTGATCTCTGCTGACATTGACAGCACCATCATTCTACCTGCTGTGTGCACTGAAAGCATCACAGCTCTACCTTCCAGTGCCATTACAGGGACTGTTACCTCCATAATTCTGCCCAGCCCTTCGCCCGTAAAAGGTACTTACATTACTTCGGTTCTTCCAAATCATGCTTCTGCAATGAGCAACAACGGCACCATACTACCCAGCCCTACTGCAGTGAACACCACTAGTCTACATAGCCACACACCTTCAACAAAAATTGCCACCACTTCCAATCTACCTAGTACATCTTCGATCACCACTGCTGACGGAACATTTCTGACTAGCTCTACTTCTGCAATAAACATTAACAACAATCCTTTTTTAACTCTACCAATTTCTGCAAAAACTACCAGCATTAACAGCACGACTATAAGATTTAGCCCTACTTCCACAATATACAATGACAGCATTGAAATTCTTCCCAGCACTTCCAAATCAAGTACTGATAGCATTATAAATCTACCCATCACTTCCTCTACATCAAGTACTGACATCATCGCTGATCTATCCAAAACTTCTGATACAAGTACAAATAGCATCAAAGTTGTACTCAGCCCTTCTGCACCAAGTACTGATAGCATCACAGCTCTACCCACCGGTTCATATACATCAAGTACAAACAGAATCAGCGCCCTAGCCACCACGTCTGCAATGAGTACTGGTAGCATCAGAGATTTGACAAGCACTTCTGCGTCAAGTACTGACAGCATGATATGTCTACCTAGCAAGTCTTCTGCACCAAGTACGACCGGTTTCATAACTCTACCCATCATTTCTTCCGCATCAAGTACTGATAGCATCGTAATTCTACCCACTATTTCGGAAATAATTACCGACACCACCAAAGTTCTACCCATCACTGCATCAAGTACTGACAGCATCATAAATCCCTATACGTTTTCCCTTGCAACACGTTCTGACAGCATAGCAGGTCTACCCATGACTTCAACTGCATCAAGTACTGACAGCATCATAAAGCCCTCCATGCCTTCTCTTGCAAAAAGTACTGGCAGCATTACAGTTCTACCGGTCACTTCTCTAGCAACAAGTGCTGATATCGTCTCAGATCTACCCTGCCCTTCTTCCAGTACTGATATCATAAATCCCTCCGCCCCTTCTCTTGCAACCGGTACTGACAGCATTAGTGGTCTACCCATCGCTTCTTCTGCATCAGGTACTGACAGCTTCGCACTTCGACCAACCATGTGTGCAAGAAATACTGTTAGCATGATGGTTCTACCCAGCACTTCTGCTGCATTAAGTACTAGTAGCATTACAGTTTTACCCAGAACTTCTATTGTATCGAATTCTGACAGCATCACAGTTCTGCCAAACACTGCTTCCTTAAGCACTGATGCCAACACTGTTCTATCCTCTATTTCTAGTGTAAGTATTAATACCATCACAAATCTACCTAACATTTCTTCTGCATCTATTACTGGCAGTATCACAGTCCTTCCCAGCATTTCTGCAATAAGTACTGACAGAACTACCGTTCTATCCATCACCTCTGCGATAAGTTCTGGTAGCATCACAGTTCTACCAAGCACTTCTACGGCATCAAATACTGATGTACCCAGTAGTACTACTGCAATAGGTACTGACATTATCACAGTTTTACCCAGCACTTTTTCAATGACTTCTGAGAGCATCACCGTTTATCCTAGCACATCAGCAATAAGTACTGATATCATCACAATTCAACGTAGCATTTCTGCAGTTAGTACATCTAGCATCACGGTTCTACCCAGTCCTTCTGTATCAAGTACAGCAATCACCTCTGTTTCACCATGGACTTCTGCAGTAAGTGCACATAGCACTACAGTTCTACCTTGCCCTTCTTCCAATTGTGCAGACAGTATTACATTTACACCTAGCACTATAGAAGCTAGTAGTCATACCATCACAGTTCAACCTAGTATTTTAGCAATAAATACAGATACCATCTCGGTTCTACCCAGCACTTCTGCAATAAGTACAGATTACATCTCGGTTCTACCTAGTACTTCGACTACAAGTACAGATAGCATCTCTGTTCCACTTTCAACTTCTGCAGTAAGTACTGGTATCATCACAGTTTTACCTAACAGTTTCTCAATAGGCACAGTCACTATCTCAGTTTTACCAAGCACTTCTGCAATAAGTACTAATAGCATGATAGTTTTACCTAGCAGTTCTGCAATGAACGCAGAAACCATTACACTCCTACATAACATGTCTGCAGTAAGTGCTGATAGTATCACAGATCTACCAAGCAATACTGCAATAGGTACTGGTAGCATCATAGCTGCACTCAGCATTTCAGCATCAAGAACTGACAGTATCTCAATTTTACCTAGTACTATTGTTATAAGCACTGATAGCATTACAGTTCTACCCAGCACTTCCACAATAAGTACAAATATAATCTCAGTTCTACCCACCACTTCCACAACAAGTACAGATATTATCTCAGTTCTACCCAGCATTTCCACAAGTACAGATATTATCTCAGTTCTACCCAGCACTTCCACAACAAGTACAGATATTATCTCATTTCTACCCAGCACTTCAACAAGTACAGATATTTTCTCAGTTCTACCCAGCACTTCCACAAGTACAGATATTATCTCAGTTCTACCCAGCACTTCCATAACAAGTGCAGATATTATCTCCGTTCTACCCAGCACTTCCATAACAAGTACAGCTATTATCTCAGTTGTACCAAGCATTTCTGCAACAAGTACAGGTATTATCAATGTTCTACCTAGCACTTCTGTAATAAACACAGACAGCATCTTTGTTCTATCTACAAGTTCTGCGATAAGTACTGATAGTAGCACAGTCTATCACACTTCTGCAAAAAGTACACAAAACATCACAGTTCAACCTAGCACGTCTTCAAAAAGTACAGGTACCATCTCAGTTCTACCCAGCCTTACTCCTGGTTTAATCATTAATAACACTACAAGTATACCTAGTCATTATAATGTTGTAGAAGCAAAAAGCACTACAATTCTGCCTGGTCCTGTTTTTTCATTCAGCTCTCATAGCCGCATTCTTCAGTCATCTATTGCATCTACTATAAGCCAAACATATATACTCACATCTGACAGCAGTACTAGATACTCAAGGTCAACAGCTTATAAATTATCATCGGTAACAAACATTCAGGACATTAGTTTAAGTGTAACAGAAACAGAAAGTAGTGTTACTCCAAGTAGTCCAGTCTCCAGTGTATCAGTACACGCCAGTGTCTCAGTCAGCTTGGCTGGTATCAATGCCACAGCCCCCTCTACATCCAAAGGTGATGGACACACAGAGTCAATAATAGGAGACAATAATGGTGGGCTTTCCGCTGGCGGGAAGGCTGCTCTAGGGATCTGTATTCCACTCCTCCTCTTGATAGCAGCAGCAATCTTCTATTTCTGGAGATCAAGGTAAGTGACTACATGTTGTTCAGCAAGTTAATTCCCACTGGGTGAATTACTTTTAATCAATGTCACATCAACATCACCGCAACATCATCATGTTGCACTCACACTGACAAAACGTTGAAAACACACTGTGCAGACTGAAGGAGCAGTGTGAACAGGGTTTTCACTGTCGGTCAATCCTTCTGCACCTTTTGGACTCCTTGCTGGATTGTGAAACAAAACATTTTTTTTAATAATTTATGAGAATCACAGCAAGTCCTCAAGGTGCCTGATTTTATAGGATTTTTACGGATTGTCTTGCCCTATTACTTGGCTGTGTAAATGTATTTGAAAATCATAAAACTGGAGATTACTAAGAGTCATTTTTTTATGTGTAAGTTTAATAACTGAAAAATGCTAAAAATTCGGACACCTTGAGAACTGTAAATAAAAATCAAAAATGAGTTCCTTTAAGAGCAATGAAAACATTCATAAGAAAGAAGATGGGTCATACTACGTAGTTTCGGCTAATAAAGCCTCATCAGTGACCCTGTAACGATCCGGCAAAGAAAGCCAGAGGAAACATACTGCAATTTTGCGAATTTCCAATAGGCAGTCGATTCAAAGACTGATATAAATCAAAATGGGGTCCAAATGAATAAAAACCTGTCTAGAATATGAGTCTAAACCAATAATTTTTTTCTGATATCTCAGAATATTCACGCTGATCTCAAAGGAGCAAAAGTAAAATATAAACTGCACTATGGTTGATGTACGGGGAGACGTTTTACGGCCGCCACACGGCACAACACCAGCTGCAGTGAAGGCAAATAAAAATCAAAAATGAGTTCCTTTAAGAGCAATGAAAACATTCATAAGAAAGAAGATGGGCCATACTACGTAATTCTCCTAAAATTTAAACTAATTTGTTGCACGATCCTGCAGAGTCCAAAAGGTGCAAACGGAATGACAAACATTCTAGACACTGATCAGACTGCTCCTTTATCAGACTGCTCCTAAAGGAGCAGTCTGATCTGGGTCTGAACTGTTTGCTTTGGCCTATCTATCTCAATACGGTATTCTAAACTTGAACATGACAAATTCACTGCAGCCAGGTGAGATGCAAAAAACAGAACTTAATATTGAGTACGCAGTCTGATGATTCACTGTCTGCTCAGTTATATTTGTACTATTTCTTAAGTGGAATGGGAACACCTGGCAGATTATTCTGCCATTTTTCAAAGGGAGACAACTTTCGGGACTTCCTGCTAGCTTTTCTATAAGCCCTTTCCCGCTGAAAAAGGGGTCTACTCTTAAAGGGAAGACTTTGCGCCTCTGGGGCAAATTCTTTCCTTTAAGAGTTGACCCCTATTGACAAGGGAGACAAAAATCCTTTTGCAGGAGCTGCCTCCCCTAAAGATGTATCCATTCCCCTTTAGCAATATATGAAAAAAATGTGAACATCATCTTCGATCTGAAACATCATCAAATGATGGTACATGAGTTTTATATCAAGCCATGAAGCAAAACAAAAGTTATAGTTAGCTTGTATTTTGAAACATAAATGACTATGCACCTTATTTGCATTATCTGCTGGTTCCTAGTCTGAAGGTTATCAGTGTTGGAAAAACAGGTAACCAGAACCCCCTGACCTTGAAAGGTCAGGGGGTCTGGTTACCTGTTTTTCCAATATAGACAATGTGCAAGCTGGGAGCCAGCAAATAATGCAAATATGGTGAATTAACACTAGATTTGGTTTATCCTAGTTTATTCAGCCCCATTTCTTAGGTACCAAGAAATTTGCCTCCATAGCTCCAAAGACAATTATTCCTGGATAATTTTAGGCAAGGTTTCTTATTATATTTTGAAAAAGTACAGTGAAATTCCAGTATTCAGAGCACCTAAAATATAATTCTGCTTTTTGGGGTTTGGTTTTATGGCCCTTTCAAGATTATTAACTCATATCGAGCCGATCCTTAATCAGAGGTGACCGAAAACTGGAGTAACCAGAGAAAAACTACCCGACCTTCCGTTATAGAACTTGGTGTCTCAGGTGTGACCAACCAGGCTGGAACCTACAGCGGTGAGAGACCTGATTAGGAGTCAGCAATCTTATCCACTAAGCAACGGAGGCCCTAATTCTGCTTTAAAAAGTGTATCTAGTAGGTTGCAGTTATTCATCTTTGTGCTTTCTGCATATAGTGTCCTCTGAGACTACCTTTGGGACGGATCAAAAGTGGTCTTGATATATTGAAGCTTGACTGTAAATAGCTTTTATAGTTATATGGAATCAATATTGTGATGTCCTGCTGAATAAATTAATTTTGCCACAACCGTTTTCTGACTATCAACCAGTCAAATTACTTGATCTGTATTTGTTCAGTTTTACAAACTGAATGACAAACATTGTAGATCATGATCAGATGGCTTCTTAAAAAGATCTGAGTCTATACAGGTTGCAATGGTACAGGCTGACACGTTCAGCGGGACAAGGGTATACCACTCCTTGTTGAGAGGTTCTTAACTCTTATCTTGCTGCTCACGACAACCCCTATCTTTGCAAACAGTGTAGATCCTGATCAGATGGCTTCTGAAGAAGCCATCTGATCAGGATCTACACTGTTTGGCATTCAGTTTATGGAAATGTAGCAATAAACTACATCAAGTCATTTGATTGGTTGATAGACAGAAATGGGTGTGGCTTAAATGAATATTCAGCAAGACAAGGGTTAATATCCTCATTGTGAGAGTAGAAAAACTGGAGTACTGTAATGATCCTAAGTATTGGGACAGATAGGCCTTAGAAAACAGGGCAGGTCAAGATCAGACTGCTCCTACAGATCAGGGACTACATTGTTTGCCATTCTGTCTGCACTTTTTGGTTTTGGACTCCCTGCTGGATTGTGAAACAAATTGTCAAAATTTTAGGGAAATTATTTACAAGTCTGAATTTTAACAATTTTCACAGTACTGTTTATAAAGAGGCTCAGCATTTTGATAAGTGTTACAGCAAAATCTTTAACATCGGTAGAACAAGGATTTTTCATATGATTTTTTCTGATATTTTTTATATAGTTTCCTTATTTATGCTACAAAGACTGTTAGAACTGCCTCATCAAAGCCCCTCTAACAAAGGCCCACAATGTACACAGTCATAGCCCCAGATAAAAGGTGGTATCCAAATAGAATTTTTTCTTATTTCCGCTTGAAAACTTATGTTGTGGGTACTAATTAGAAGCACCTTAAGCCCCTGCCTATCGGGGCTTGAAGAAATAGCTAGGCTGCATGATGCTTCTTTGCAGGGCTGAATCCGACCGCATACGAGTACTGGTAAACCGCTTAGTGGATCTAAGCCTACCCAGGCAAAGTAGTACAAATCGGACCGTCCATGCTTATAAACACTATTGGTTTCATTGGCAACAGGGCTTGAGATGTCTTTTGATCTCAATGCTGGGTAAAAGTCCCACAAAATTGGAAGCAACATCTCCAAAATGACCTATACAGTGTTGACGGGGATGTTAAACCTCACATCAAACAAACAAAAACAAAATGGAAGCGCCTTGGAGAGGTGCTCCTCATGAATACCCACAACAGGTTTTACATGCAGAAATAAGAAAAATATCAATATTTATCGGATGAAAGAAGCTCCATATCTGGAGCTATTTACACTTTTTCAGCAAAAAATAAGAAAAATAGTGTACAGTATATTCTTGTAAATACAACTTTCACTTAAAATGTGGCATTTACAAGGTTATTCATTAGTTATCATTTTACAGACTTGTAACATGATGACATTAAAATAAAGATAAAATACAGAAGCTTTAGTTAACGTCGCATATCAGAAACAAATAACATAAGTTCTGTAGAGCTTTTATTGCAACAAACAAAGTATCCTTTAATAAATACTTACCTGCCTTCATTTATCTTCCTAGGACTACCCCTGATAATGGGAGCGTCAGCCAAGGAAGAGCCTAGTACCATTTTTCACCCCTTTGGTATAGCGCAACTGGGGATCGAACCCGCGATCGCCCATTCCCGAAGCGGACACTCTACCACTGAGCTATCAGGGCCTGAATGATATAGTGAACTATAGTTGCTTTTCTGCTGCCTCAGTGAGGCAGCTATAATGAGTAACCACAATCTATGTTTATGAGCAAAAACAAGGAAAATAATGTTTACCCCTATCAAGCCCAGTTTTCTCTATATAAATTGGGGTTTAGAGGGGTCTTCATTACTTGGACTTGTTAAACTGATGATAAAACTTCCCAGCAGGCACACGTCACTAGGGCAATGTCAAATCCACGTCGGTGCAACGTCATGACGTTGCACCGAACTGGATGCCACGTTGCATATTAAACGCAACAACGTTGTACCGATGTTGATGTGACGTTACAATTACGTCATGTACCTGCTGGGTTAGTCTCTGATTTTTTTTATTTGTGGTTTTTGTATTCAAAGGCAACCTATCAGACTCTTGTTTGATATTTTCAGGAGAAAATACCATGGCAGCTGGGTATTAACAGATGTTAATGACTATAAGACATCTAACTGGACCTTCAACAATGGTACCTATGATCCAGACTTCTGAGGTATTGCATTAATGGTAAGCTTCACACTACATTTAAATGAATATGCAAAAAAGTCTGCTGTTTTGAACATTTTATACAAGCCTGCAAAAGGAATAGGTGTTTTTCCACATGACAGAATGCACAAAGTTGAATTTTTACAGCGGAAATGCAATAAGAGATGATAAAGAGATGATGCTTTAACCCATTTAATACTGGAAACCCCAAAATGGGTAGTTGGGAAACAGTGCAGGCCCAGATCAGACACCGCAGAATGTGGCATCTGATCAGGGCCTCCACTGTTTGCAGAAAGTTAAGCCATTTTCCAAATCAATTTTGTAGAAAACACAACCTTACACCCCTTTATTTTGGAATGGACTCCTGCTATATATAAGGAGAATACAGTGGTTTTGCAGAACTCGTTTTTTCCTAGAACTATTCCCCAATGGAATAGTCTTCCCTCCTCTGCGGTGAATGCCAAGTCCGCAGAAGAGTTCAAAGCCCGCACAGTGTAAGATTGGGTCTCAGAGGTATGCGTTTTAGGATACCTCTGTTATGCAGATTGTAAATAGTTTTAAGGACGCATCCAGTGCCTCTCTTTTTTTTTCTTTTTTTTTTTCAGCTAAATTCTAAATTTAGCCACCCAATCAACTGAGGTAATGGCCAGATATGACCGACTCAGTATAAGAAGATAGATAGATAGATAGGAGAAAGATTTCATTTGTCACAAAGAGGGTTATCAAGTCCACAAACAACAGCCACAAACATGCAAGATTGCTATATTATAAACAATATTACTTAAACTGAAAGGTTCAATGCACTAAATACAACAGAAACCTGTGTTTTAGGGACAACCTTCAGGCCTAGGCTGATACACCCCGTAAAAATCCTTAAAATTCAGACATATACTGGACTTGGTGGGTGTAATTCTCTTAAAATTTTAACAAATTTGTAACATGATCCTGACTTGATGTAATTCTCCTAACATTTTAACAAATTTGTTAATGATCAAAAAGGTGCAAACAGAAAAGCAAATAGTGTAGACCCTGATCAGAGGAGCAGTCAGATTTGGTGTAGGAGCAGTCTGATCTCATTCTTGGTCTGCACTGTTTGCTTTGGCCTATCTGTCCCAATACTAGGGTCATTATGGCAGACAAAGGATCTTGGCCTTAGCACGAGGGCAGTCAGTAAATATAGGTGGAGCCCTCCACTTAGGTCAGTATTGTACAAAAGAAGACCTATGTTAACCCTTTTTGAACAAATGGAATCTTCCTCCTTATACATAGTAGGAGTCCATTTTAAAATGTAGGGGTGTCAGGTTGTGTTTTCTTCAAAATTTATTTGGAAAATGACTGAACTTTCAGCAAACAGTGGAGGCCCTGATCAGACGCCGCGTTCTGCGGCGTCTGATCTGGGCCTGAACTGTTTGCCAGGGTACCGTTTTGGGGTTTCTGGTACTAAATACATGTAAAAATGTAAAATCTTCCACCCAACTGATTCAGACAGTTCCATTACCTATTTGAAGAGTGTATGGTTAATTTCATTTATTGTAAGTTTCCGTCTAATGACATAGATGTTAACATATCCATGTAATGAACGCCCCTCTAAACCCCACTTAATATAGAGAAAACTGGGATTTACAGAGGTATACATTATTATACCTGCTTTTTCGAAGAAAAATCGGCTATATTGTTTTCGTACCACAGTTCACTCCGGCGTCAGTCCGTCTGTCCATCCGTCTGTCCATCCATCTGTCTGTCAGAATGTTCGTCTGTCCGTCCGTCACGTTTCTTGTGATTGGATCTCCTCTGCAACCACTGAAGTTACACTTTTGAAACTTTGCATGTGGATAGCACATGGAATGTAGATGGCAGTGGGCAACTTTTTTGTGACCTTGATCTCAACATGACCCCAAGGTCAAAGGTCAAAAATTATGATTTGCCATATCTCCTAAACTATTGGAGTTACACTTCTGAAGCTTTGCTCATTGGATGGTCCTTGGAATATAGAATATGTCAGGTTACTTTTGGTGTGACCTTGACCTGAAGGTCAAAGGTCAAAAAGTATGATTTTGCCATATCTTCTAAACTATTAGAGTTACACTTCTGAAACTTTGGTTATTGGATTGCCCTTGGAATATAGAATAAATTTAGATACTTTTAGTGTGACCTTGACCTCAACATGACCACAAGGTCAAAGGTCAAAAATTATGATTTGCCATATCTCCTAAACTATTGGAGTTACACTTCTGAAACTTTGCTTATTGGGTGGCCCTTGGAATATAGAATATGTTGGGCTACTTTTGGTGTGACCTCGACCCCAAGGTCAAAGGTAAAAAAGTATGACTTTGCCATATCTTCTAAACAATTGGAGTTACACTTCTGAAACTTGGTTATTGGATGGCTGTTGGAATATAGAATAAATTGGGATACTTTAGGTGGACCTCAACATAACCCCAAGGTCAAAGATCAAAAAGTATGACTTTGCCATATCTTCTAAACTATAAGAGTTACACTTCTGAAACTTTGCTGTTCAGTTAGAATGTTCTTTGCAACTTTTTTTTTAACTTACATGTAGTTTTGGCTAGCTAATACATAGTCATTAGTGTTATTAATAGAAAAAGCGGGTATTTGCGATGGTATACCATCGACTGCAGATCTAGTTAGGGCCCCGCACTGAAAGTGTGGGTGCCCTATAGTAATCACTCTGTCCGTCCGTCTGTCTGTCTGTCTGTCCATCTGTCCGTCCACAAATTTTCCTACTCCTCTGATAGCGCTGCCGGGGCCCTAGTCAGTTTCACTGACAGCTCTAGTTTTTCTTATTTCTGCTCCATGACATAAGTTGTGGGTACTCGTTAGAACCGCCTCATTGAGGCGGATCTAACAAGTACCCACAACCTATTTTTGAAGTTAAAATAAGAAAATTATCACAAATTTTCATCAGAAAAAATTCCATTTTTGAGAAATGAAAGAGTGGTCTATATCACACTGATGTGTTATTGTGATGACTTCTTGCTCAGAGATCTGATTAAATCTTGTATTTCTATATTTCTAGAGAAGAGGATGAACAGATGTACAGATCACAGAAGCAAGAAAAGACACAAATACAACTTCAAAAATTAATTTAATTATACATCAAAAACTCTTTATAACACTGTTGTTGAGATCCAAAGCAGAAACCATGTTAGATGAACAACCATGTTATATCCAAAGGGGCTTGAAGAAATATATAGGCTGCATGATGCTTCCACAGAGCTGAAACCGACCGCACACGAGTACTGGTAAACCACTTAGAGGATCTAAGGCTGCCCAGGCAAAGCGGTGCGAGTCGAACCGTCCTTGCTTAAACACCCTATTGGTTTCATTGGGTGGCATGGCTTGAGATGTCATTTCATCTCAATATTGGGTAGAAGTCCCACAAAATTGGAAGCAACGTCCCCAAAATGACCTTTACAGTGTTGACGGGGAGGTTAAACCTCAAATCAAACAAACAAATATATCCAACAACTATGTCTAGATTAAAAGGAAAAATGACCATTTAATTACCATGGTAATTTTCTATATATAATTATCACATTTTTCATATGTTGGGAGCCATTGATCCATCTTTAAACTGTGTTATATCCAAAACCATATTACAATGAACAGTTTCATAAAGCGATTTATGTGCATTTAGGGCTAATCTGAGTGCATATGTTTGAGTTTACATCCCACCAACAGCTAAGGTCATATGGAGACAGGATCTCGGTTTGAAGACTCATCGTAAAGTCTGGAGCGACCCCAAGACCCCTGGTTTATGAGGCGAGTAGCATAACCACTACATCACGGAGGCTTCTCAAATCTGTGTGTAAACTTACAGATTTTGTTTACTGTGTGCTGGTCACAACTGCATACAGTGATCTAAACATGTGAATACAATAAGAAATGAAACTGCCAGACAAGATTCAGTAGCTTATATTTTATGCAAACTGAGAAAATATCATGAGATAATCTACATTTTGCTGTGTGCATCCAACTTCTGCTGTTCAATGCAGATAAGGAGGAGAAATGAGAATAAACAAGGGATATTGTTAGGGTGTCTTAGATGTACCCACATTCTATGGCTTAATGGAGAAATAAGAAACATTATCCCAAAATCATGCATTACGAAAACATGCCTATACAAATACATTGTAAACTTTACTGCCAAAAAAGCAAAAATTTTAAGATGAAAAATTGGGATAGTTTTCATATTTCTGCTCAAAATATAGACTGTGGGTACTCGTTCGAACAGCCTCGATGAGGCGGTTCTAATGAGTACCCACAATCTATATTTTAGAGCGGAAATAAGAAAAATAAGGTTTACCCCTGTAAACCCCAGTTTTACTATATACAAGAGGGCCATGATGGCCCTGGATCTCTCACCTGATCCATGGGTATCAAGTGGGCCCCTGGGAGAGCCATTATTGGTCCCGGGCTATAATATGATCAATCTTGGTAGTGGTCTAAAAGGTGAAGCTTCATACCAAATATCAAAGAATGGAGACTTCTGGTTTCAGGCAAGATTTTTAAACGCTTTCCTTATGTAAGTCTGAGTTGTATATAAACCTTGGGGTCCCCTGGGCGGGCCATTTTTGCCTCCAGGGCTATAATTTGAACCATCTTGGTAGAAGTCCACTAGATGAAGCTGCACACATACCAAAGCTGCTTCATACTAAATATCAAAGACCTTGGCCTTCTGCTTTCAGACAAGAAGATTTTCAAAGGTTTTCATTGCCTTGACTTCTATTTCCTAGGGCTATAATTTGACAATTTAGATGAAGCTTCACACCAAATATCAAAGATCTGGGCCTTGCGGTTTCAGAGTAGAAGATTTTTTTAAATTTCCCTATATAAGTCAATGTAAAAACGAAGGGACCCGGGGCGGGGGCATTTTTGACCCAAGGGCTATGATTTGAACAATCTTGGTAGAAGTCCACTACATGAAGCTGCACACCAAATTTCAAAGAACTAGGTCATCCGGTTTTGGAGAAGAAGATTTTTAAAGATTTTCCCTGCATAAGCCAATGTAAAACCAAAGGGCGGTGTGGGCATTTTTGGCCCTAGGGCTATAATTTAAACAATCTTGATAGAGGTCCACTAGATGGAGCTTCACAACAAATATCAAAGAACTGGACCTTGTGGTTTCAGAGAAGAAGATTTTTAAAGATTTTCTGTATATAAACCTATGTAAAACGAAAGGCCCCTGTGGCGGGGGCATTTTTGGCCCCAGGGCTATAATTTGAACAATCTTGGTAGAGGTCCACTAGATGAAGCTTCATACCAAATATCAAAGACCTGGGCCTTGTGGTTTCAGAGAAGAAGATTTTTAAAGATTTTCCCTATGTAAGCCTATGAAAACCAAAGGCCCTCCGGGCAGGGGCATTTTTGGCCCCAGGGCTATAATTTGAACAATCTTGATAGAGGTCCGCTAGATGAAGCTTCACACCAAAAAATGTGGTTTTAGAGAAGAAGATTTTTAAGTATTTTCCCTATATAAGCCTATGTAAAACCAAAGGGCCCAGGAGCGGGGGCATTTATGACCCAAGGGCTTTGATTTGAACAATCTTGGTAGAAGTCCACTAGATGAAGCTGCACACCAAATTTCAAAGAACTGGGCCATCCGGTTTTGGAGAAGAAGATTTTTAAAGATTTTCCCTCCATAAGCCAATGTAAAACCAAAGGGCCTGCAGGTGGGGGCATTTTTTGCCCTAGGCCTATAATGTGAACAATCAAGATAGAGGTCCACAAGATGAAGCTTCACACCAAATATTAAAGAACTGGGCCTTGCTGTTTCAGAGAAGAAGATTTTTAAAGATTTTCCCTGTATAAGTCTATGTAAAACCAAAGGCCCCTGGGGCGGGGGCATTTTTGGCCCCAGGGCTATAATTTGAAAATCTTGGTAGAGGTCCACCAGATGAAGCTTCATACCAAATATTAAAGACCTGGGCCTTGTGGTTTCAGAGAAGAAGATTTTTAAATATTTTCCCTACATAAGCCTATGTAAAACCAAAGGGCCCCGGGGCGTCGGCATTTTTGGCCCTAGGGCTATAATTTAAACAATCTTGATGGAGGTCCACTAGATTAAGCTTCACACCAAAAATCAAAGAATTGGGCCTTGCAATTTCAGAGAAGAAGATTTTTAAAGATTTTCCCTATATAAGCCTATGTAAAACCAAAGGTCCCTGGGGCGGAGGCATTTTTGGCCCCAGGGCTTTAATTTGAACAATCTTGGTAGAGGTCCACTAGATGAAGCTTCATACCAAATATCAAAGACCTGGGCCTTGTGGTTTCAGAGAAGATTTTTAAAGATTTTCCCTATATAAGCCTATGTAAAACCAAAGGCCCTTGGGGCAGGGGCATTTTTGGCCCCAGGGCTATAATTTGAACAATCTTGATAGAGGTCCGCTAGATCAAGCTTCACACCAAAAAATGTGGTTTTAGAGAAGAAGATTTTTAAGTATATCCTTATATAAGCCTATGTAAAACCAAAGGGCCCAGGGGCGGGGGCATTTTTGGTCCTAGGGCTATAAGTTGAACAATCTTAATAGAGGTCTACTAGACGAAGCTTCACACCAAATATCAAAGACTTGGGCCTTGCGGTTTCAGAGGAGAAGATTTTTAAAGATTTTCCCTAAACAAGAGGCTCAATGAGCCTAACCGCTCACCTAAGGAACATTTTAGTTAGCTGTTTGACTCTCGGTTTTTGAGGATAATTTTTTTTTTTTAAGTTCTTCCTAATGGAACACGGCATTGTCAATTTGGACCCTAGGGGCAGGTTTGGTAGGATTAACGTAGGGGACCACTTGACATTGCTACATGCTTAATATGTAAGCTCTGGGCCAAGTGGTTTCAGAGAAGAAGATTTTTAAAGTTTGTTTTTTTTCCATTATAAGTCTATGGGGGCTAAGGGGCCCTGGGGCGTGGCCAGTTTAGACCCCAGGGGCATGATTGGCACAATTTATATAGGGGACCACTTGACATTGCTACATTCTTAATATGTAAGCTCTGGGCCTAGTGGTTTCAGAGAAGAAAATTTTTTTAAGTTTGTCCCATTGTAGGTCTATGGGAGCTATATGTTGCCATTGCAAACCAGTTTCAATCTGAATTACCCCAAAACATACTGCATCTTCTCCACCAATTGGATAATGCTTCTCATGAAATTTAATCATGATTGGCCAAGTGGCTTTAAAGATATCCTTATTTGAAAATGTGAATGGACGCCGGACCAATGGCATACCAATACCTCACATGAGCCTTCGCCTCAAGTGAGCTAATAATACTAGCGGTTTCAGAGAAGAAGATTTTTTAAGCTTATTTTTCCATTATAAGTCTATGGGGGTTAAGGGGCCCAAGGGCGTGGCCAGTTTAGATCCCGAGGCATGATTGGCACAATTTATGTAGGGGACCACTTGACATTGCTACATGCTTAATATGTAAGCTCTGGGCCTAGTGGTTTCAGAGAAGAAGATTTTTTAAGCTTTATTTCCATTAAAAGTCTATGGGGGCTAAGGGGCCCTGTGGCGTGGCCAGTTTAGACCCCAGGGGCATGATTGGCATAATTTATGTAGAGGACCACTTGTCATTGCTACATGCTTAATATGTAAGCTCTCTGCCTAGCGGTTTACGAGAAGAAGTTTTTTTTAAGCTTTTATTTCCATTATTAGTCTATGGGGGTTAAGGGACCCCGGGGCATGGCCAGTTTAGACCCCAGGGGCATGATTGGCACAATTTATGTAGGGGACCACTTGACATTGCTACATGCTTCATATGTAAGCTCACGGCCTATTGGTTTCAGAGAATTTATTTTTTTTTTAGCTTTTTTCCATTATAAGTCTATGGGGGCTAAGGGGCCCCGGGGCGTGGCCAGTTTAGACCCCAGGGGCATGATTGGCCCAATTTATGTAGAGGACCACTTGACATTGCTACATGCTTAAAATATAAGCTCTGTGCCTATCTGTTTCAGAGAAGAGGATTTTTTAAGCTTTTCTTTTACATTATAAGTCGATGAGGGCTAAGGGGCCCCAGGGTGTGTCCAGTTTAGATCCCAGGGGCATGATTGGCACAATTTATGTAGGGGACCACTTGACATTGCTACATGCTGAATATGAAAGCTCTGGGCCTAGTGGTTTCAGAGAAGAAGATTTTTTAAGCTTTTTTCCATTATAAGTCTATGGGAGCTAAGGGGCCCCGGGGCGTGGCGAGTTTAGCCCCCGGGGGCATGATTGGCATAATTTATGTAGAGGACTACTTGACATTGCTACATGCTTAATATGTAAGCTCTGTGCCTAGCGATTTCAGAGAAGAAGATTTTTTAAGCTTTTATTTCCATTATAAGTCTATGGGGGTTAAGGGACCCCGGGGCGTAGCCAGTTTAGACCCCAGGGGCATGATTGGCACAATTTATGTAGGGGACCACTTGACATTGCTACATGCTTCATATGTGAGCTCAATGCCTAGTGGTTTCAAGGAAGAAGATTTTTTTTAGCTTTTTTTCCATTATAAGTCTATAAGGGCTAAGGGGCCCCGGGGCGTGGCCAGTTTAGACCCCAGGGGCATGATTGGCACAATTTATGTAGAGGACCACTTGACATTGCTACATGCTTAAAATGTAAGCTCTGTGCCTATCGGTTTCAGAGAAGAAGATTTTTTAAGCTTTTTTCCATTATAAGTCTATGGGGGCTAAGGGGCCCCAGGGTGTGGCCAGTTTAGATCACAGGGGCATGATTGGCACAATTTATGTAGGGGACCACTTGATATTGCTACATGCTTAATATGTAAGCTATGGGCCTAGTTGTTTCAGAGAAGAAGATTTTTTAAGTTTTTTCCATTATAAGTCCAGGGGAGCTAAGGGGCCCCGGGGCGTGGCCAGTTTAGACCCCAGGGGCATGATTGGCACAATTTATGTAGAGAACCACTTGACATTGCTACATGCTTAATATGTAAGCTCTGTGCCTAGCGGTTTAAGAGAAGAAGATTTTTTAAGCTTTTATTTCCATTATAAGTCTATGGGGGTTAAGGGACCCCGGGGCGTGGCCAGTTTAGACCCCAGGGGCATGATTGGCACAATTTATGTAAGGGACCACTTGACATTGCTACATGCTTCATATGTGAGCTCAATGCCTAGTGGTTTCAGAGAAGAAGATTTTTTTTAGCATTTTTTCCATTATAAGTCTATGGGGGCTAAGGGGCCCCAGGGCGTGGCCAGTTTAGACCCCAGGGGCATGATTGGCACAATTTATGTAGAGGACCACTTGACATTGCTACATGCTTAATATGAAAGCTCTGTGCCTAGCGGTTTCAGAGAAGAAGATTTTTTAAGCTTTTATTTCTATGGGGGGGTTAAGGGACCCCGGGGTGTGGCCAGTTTAGACCCCAGGGGCATGATTGGCACAATTTATGTAGGGGACCACTTGACATTGCTACATGCTTCATATGTTAGCTCTGGGCCTATTGGTTTCAGAGAAGAAGATTTTTTTAAGTTTTTCCCATTGTAAGTCTATGTGAGCTATATGTTGCCATGGCAACAAGAGTTTCCATCTGATCTGCCCCAAAACATAATGCATCTTTTCCCCCAACCTGTTAATGCTTCTCATGAAATTTAATCATGATTGGCCAATGGGCTTTAAAGATATACTTAGTTGAAAATGTGAACGGACAACGGACGACGGACGCCGGATCATTGGCATACTAATACCTCACATGAGCCTTCGGATCAGGTGAGCTAATAAGCCTATGTAAAACCAAAGGCCCCCCGGGGCGGGGGCATTTTTGGCCCCAGGGCTATTATTTGAACAATCTTGGTAGAGGTCCACTAGATGAAGCTTCATACTAAATATCAAAGACCTGGGACTTGTGGTTTCAGAGAAGAAGATTTTTAAAGATTTTCCCTATATAAGCCTATGTAAAACCAAAGGCCCTCAGGGCAGGGGCATATTTGACCTCAGGGCTATGATTTGAACAATCTTGATAGAGGTCCACTAGATGAAGCTTCATACCAAATATCAAAGACCTGGGACTTGTGGTTTCAGAGAAGAAGATATTTAAAGATTTTCCCTATATAAGCCTATGTAAAACCAAAGGCCCTCAGGGCAGGGGCATTTTTGGCCTCAGGGCTATAATTTGAACAATCTTGATAGAGGTCCACTAGATTAAGCTTCATACCAAATATCAAAGACTTGGGCCTTGTGGTTTCAGAGGAGAAGATTTTTAAAGATTTTCCCTATATAAGTCTATATAAAACCAAAGGCCCCCTGGGGCGGGGGCATTTTTGGCCCCAGGGCTATAATTTGAACAATCTTGGTAGAGGTCCACTAGATGAAGCTTCATACCAAATATCAAAGACCTGGGCCTAGTGGTTCAGGGAAGAAGATATTTAAAGATTTTCCCTATATAAGCCTATGTAAAACCAAAGGCCCTCGGGGCAGGGGCATTTTTGGCCCCAGGGCTATAATTTGAACAATCTTGATAGATGTCCACTAGATGAAGCTTCACACCAAATATCAAAGACTTGGGCCTTGCGGTTTCAGATAAGAAGATTTTTAAAGATTTTCCCTATATAAGCCTATGTAAAACGAAAGGCCCCTGGGGCAGGGGCATTTTTGGCCCCAGGGCTATAATTTGAACAATCTTGGTAGAGGTCCACTAGATTAAGCTTCATACCAAATATCAAAGACCTGGCCCTTGCAGTTTCAGAGAAGAAGATTTTTAAAATTTTCTGTAAAAAAATCTATTTTTAGCTCCTGTGACCTAGATGTGCAACAGACCGGAACCATTTGAACAACTTTGAAAGGGGACCACCTAAGGATCATTCCTGTGAAGTTTGGTCAAAATCCGATCAGTGGTTTAGGAGGAGATGTTGTTTTAAGAAAAAGTTTACGCACGCACGGACGCACGCACACACGCACGCACGACGGACGACGGACAAAAAGTGATCCCAAAAGCTCACCTTGTCACTACGTGACAGGTGAGCTAAAAAGTGGGGTAAAAAAGGGGTCAAAATCATATAGGCGTGGTTTCGTGATACCTTTCCTCCTTACTGTATTTATTCAGACAGACAGGCCTTAGCAAACAATGTAGATCCAGATGAGATGCCACAGAATGAGGTGTCTCATCAGGGTCTACGCTGTTTGCCACTCGTCCCACTATTCATAGGCTCAACATCAGGTAGTTAATTGTACTTGTTTCAAATGTTAGAACAAGTATGGTAAGGAGTTGAGGTGTCCATATGGTATTTGAAGCGTGAGTCTTAGCCATACAAACACCATGTGAACAGTGATGATTCTGATCATACAGCAAGAGTGTTGTCATCTGCAGCTTGCATGTTACAATCAAGGTCATTAGCGCCAGATAAAGGGGAGTAATAAGAACTAGAAATGGTGTTTGTAAAACACAATGCCCCCAACCTTTGCTTGTCCTTAGATGGCAAAATATTCAACAAATATTGTTAAAGACTCAAAAACATACAACAAGAATTCCCCCGAAGGCTATGTCGCGCCTGTGGGGGCGCAAAGTCACCAAACCATGAAATCTAGGTCAAGGTCAAACATGGATGCCTGCATAAAAATTTCACTCCTAGTTGCAAGCATGTACCAAGTATCATCAATGAAACTCTTAAAAACAGACTCTTACATCAGGGTGAAAGTAAGGGTTGTCACACTATTTTACAAAGTCAGTGAACCATAAAATGTAGGTCAAGGTCAGAAATGGATACTTGCATTGAAGTTTCAATTCCTAAATGCAAGCTTGTACCAAATACAATTAATGAAGCTCTAATAGATCTTGAGAAATGGACTCTTACATTAGATAGAAAGTCAGGGTGGTCGCAATAATTCACAAAGTCAGTGAACCATGAAATATGGGTAAAAGTCAAATATGGATGCTTGCGTTGCAGTTGCAATTCCTAGATGCAAGTTTGTACCAATTATAATTTAAAAAGCTTTAATAGTTTTCGAGAAATGGTGAAAGTCAGGGTGGTCGCAATAATTCATGAAGTCAGTGAACCATGAAATATAGGTCAAGGTCAGATATGGATGCTTGCGTTGAAGTTGCAATGCCTGGATGCAAGTTTGTACCAAGAATGATTAATGAAGCTCTAATAGTTCTCAAGATATGGACTTGCTGACAAGATTTTATTAAAAAAAAAACAAGGCATCGCATGTGATACAAATCCCCTCACACAAGACAACTTCGTGTGTGGAAAACACTGAAATGGCAAAAGTCCAACTTGCTTGAGATATTATCATATGCAACATTTGTGTAAAGTTTGTTTAAAAATCCATCCATAAATGTAGGTTCTAGAGTGATGACAATATTTCTCTAAAAATAGTCATAGGGACCTTGACTTGAGGCCATGGCCGCGAAGTAGATCTTGCTCAAGATATTATCATAAGCATCTTTTGTGTGAAATTAGATTAAAATCATAAATGTAGGCGGTTGAGCAATGACAAAGTTTTTCTTAAAATAGCCACAGTGACCTTGACCTTGAGGTCATGACCTTGAAAGTCAAAGCAACTCGAGATATTACCATAAGAAACATTTGTGTGAAGTTCTATTAACATCCATCAATAAATGAAGGCACTAGAGCGATGACAAAGATTTTCTAAAAATAGCCACAGTGACCTTGACCTTGAAAGTCGAAATAGTTCGAGATATTGTCATAAGGAACATTTGTGTGAAGTTATACTGAAATCGGTGAAGAAATGTAAGCGCTAGAGCCATGTCAAAAGTTTTCTAAAAATAGCCACAGTGACCTTGACCTTGGAAGTCAAACTCACTCGAGGTATTGTCATAAGGAACATTTGTGTGAAGTTATATTGAAATCAGTGAAGAAATGTAGTCGCTAGGGCGATGACAAAGTTTTTCTAAAAATAGCCACAGTGACCTTGACCTTGAAAGTCGAAATCGCTCGAGATATTGTCTTAAGGAAAATTTGTGTGAAGTTATATTGAAATTGGTGAAGAAATGTAAGCGCTAGAGCATTGACAAAGTTTTTCTAAAAATAGCCACAGTGACCTTGACCTTGAAAGTGGAACTCGCTACAGATATTGTCATAAGGAACATTTGTGTGAATTGATTTTGAAATTGGTGAAAAATGTTAGCACTAGAGCAATGAAAAAGTTTTTCTAAAAATAGCCACTGTGACCTTGACCTTGAAAGTCGAACTCTTTCGAGGTATTGTCATAAGGATCATTTGTGTGAAGTTATATTAAAATCGGTGAAGAAATGTAGGCGCTGGAGCGATGACAAAGTTTTTCTAAAAATAGCCATTGTGACCTTGACCTTGAAAGTTGAAATGGCTTGAGATATTGTCATAAGGAACATTTGTGTGAAGTTATATTGAAATCGGTGAAGAAATGTAAGCGCTAGAGCATTGACAAAGTTTTTCTAAAAATAGTCACAGTGACCTTGACCTTGAAAGTGGATCTCGCTAGAGATATTGTCATAAGGAACATTTGTGTGAAGTTATATTGAAATCGGTGAAGAAATGTAGGCGCTAGAGCGATGACAAAGTTTTTCTTAAAATAGCCACAGTGACCTTGACCTTGAGGTCATGACCTTGAAAGTCGAACTCGCTGAGATATTGTCATAAGAAACATTTGTGTGAAGTTATATTGAAATTGGTGAAGAAATGTAGGCGCTAGAGCGGTGACAAAGTTTTTCTAAAAATAACCACAGTGACCTTGACCTTGAGGTCATGACCCTGAAAGTCGAACACACTCGAGATATTGTCATAAGGAACATTTGTGTGAAGTTACATTGAAATCAGTGAAGAAATGTAGGCGCTAGAGCAATGACAAAGTTTTTCTAAAAATAGCCACAGTGACCTTGACCTTGAGGTCATGACCTTGAAAGTCGACCTCGCTCAAGATATTGTCATAAGGCACATTTGTGTGAAGTTATATTGAAGTCATTGAAGAAATGTAGGCGCTAGAGTGATGACAGTTTTTCTTAAAATAGCCACAGTGACCTTGACCTTGAGGTCATGACCTTGAAAGTCGAACTCGCTGAGATATTGTCATAAGAAACATTTGTGTGAAGTTATATTGAAATTGGTGAAGAAATGTAGGCGCTAGAGCGATGACAAAGTTTTTCTAAAAATAGCCACAGTGACCTTGACCTTGAGGTCATGACCTTGAAGTCGAACTTGCTCGAGATTTTTTTATAAGGAACATTTGTGTGAAGTTATATTGAAATTGGTGTAGAAATGTAGGCGATAGAGTGATGACAAAGTTTTTCTAAAAATAACCACAGTGACCTTGACCTTGAGGTCATGACCTTGAAAGTCGAACTCGCTCGAGATTTTTTTATAAGGAACATTTGTGTGAAGTTATATTGAAATGGTGAAGAAATGTAGGCGCTAGAACGATGACAAAGTTTTTCACAAATTACCAAAATGACAAAGGGCCATAACTCACAAAGTATTTTTCGGAATTTTGTCAAAAGTTAATCAGTTCATCTACTCATCACCACCAATCTATTCACCCACTTTCAAGGCTCTAGCTCCAATAGTTTTTGAGATACCTTGCTGACAAGATTTTATTAAAAAAATTTCAAAGGGCAATAACTCTTAAAAGGGGCATAATCCGGACAAGAAAAAAAATACGCGTCAGCTAATTTTCTATGAGGAATCCATATATGAAATTTCAAAACCCTAGCATACACGGTTCTAAAGATAAGCTATGCATCACTTTTAGCATACATTACAATGGGCACAAATTACCAAAATGACAAAGGGCCATAACTCACAAAGTATTTTTCAGAATTTTGTCAAAAGTTAATCAGTTCATCTACTCATCACCACCAATCTATTCACCAACTTTCTAGGCTCTAGCTCCAATAGTTTTTGAGATATCTTGCTGACAAGATTTTATTAAAAAAATTTCAAAGGGCAATAACTCTTAAAAGGGGCTTAATCCGGACAAGAAAAAAAATACGCGTCAGCTAATTTTCCATGAGGAATCCATATATGAAATTTCAAAACCCTAGAATACACGGTTCTAAAGTTATGCTATGCATCACTTTTAGCATACATTACAATGGGCACAAATTACCAAAATGACAAAGGGCCATAACTCACAAAGTATTTTTCGGAATTTTGTCAAAAGTGAATCAGTTCATCTACTCATCACTACCAATCTATTCACCAACTTTCAAGGCACTAGCTCCAATAGTTTTTGAGATATCTTGCTGACAAGATTTTATTAAAAAAATTTCAAAGGGCAATAACTCTTAAAAGGGGCATAATCCGGACAAGAAAAAAAATACCCGTCAGCTAATTTTCCATGAGGAATCCATATATGAAATTTCAAAACCCTAGCATACACGGTTCTAAAGATATGCTATGCATCACTTTTAGCATACATTACAATGGGCATAAATTACCAAAATGACAAAGGGCCATATCTCACAAAGTATTTTTCGGAATTTTGTCAAAAGTTAATCAGTTCATCTACTCATCACCACCAATATATTCACCAACTTTCAAGGCTCTAGCTCCAATAGTTTTTGAGATATCTTGCTGACAAGATTTTATTCAAAAAAATTCAAAGGGCAATAACTCTTGAAGGGGGCATAATCCGGACGAGAAAAAATATACGCGTCAGCTAATTTTCCATGAGGAATCCATATATGAAATTTCAAAACCCTAGCATACACGGTTCTTTAGTTATGCTATGCATCAAAAGCGTAACGGACGGACGAACGGACAAACAGACGAACGGACGAACGAACCAGAAGCAATATGCCCCTCCAACTTTTTCAAAGTTGGGGGCATAAAAATAAGGGGAATGGGAACATCTTCAGGGAGGCAACTCTATACATCATATAATCTTTGGACTGGTATGCAACATTGGTGCAAGTATCAACTGAATTTGTCTAAGAGCTTAGAACATACAGGCATCTATAAACTTTGTCATAAAACTTTAACCAACTGTAAAATTTCTAAGTCTCAAGGTCACTGTGGGGGTGGGACATGCATCAATAAAATCTTTAGCCCAGTATGTAACTTTGGTGTAAGTGTCAACTAAATCTATCAAAGGTTTCAGAAAAAAATACAATCTCTTAGAAACTTTTGACTAAAACTTTAACCAAAATGTTAAATGACGGACAGACGGATGGATGGAAGGACCAATTCACGGACGGACAGATGAACAGACAAAAGGTAGGATGAAAACTATATGCCCCAATAGCATACTTTGTATGTTGGGGGTATAAATAGCTTGGGCTGAATGGTGCTTCTGCACAGAGCTGAAACCAACCAAACTTGAGTACTGGTAAACCGCTTAGGTCTAACCCTGCCCAGGAAACATAGTGTGAGTAGGACGGCTCCTCAAATCCTAACTGATTCTTTTGGCGGTAGTGCTTGAGATGTCATTTAATCTCATTGTCGGGTAAAAGTTGCACAAAATCTGAACCAACGACTCCAAAATTGATCTAACTAGTGATGACCCGGATGTAAAACCTCAACTCGAACAAGAACAAAACTAGAAATGTGTCAATACAACACAAATGCCCCCGCCCAGGGGCCTACCTCCCCCTCCCCCACAAAAATGACATATTATAATAACACCTGTCCTTAGGTCATTGGCATAGATTGGTGTATGGCTGATTAAACCTTGAAAAAAAAATTATCAACATACCAAATAGGAACTCAATCCATCAAATGGTTTGGATAATATGAGCTCTTACAAATGTTAACATTAACATTTCTAAGTCTGCAACCTTGACCTTAAGGTCATGGGCAGGGGCGGGGTTATGGCTGAATGAAACTTTTGACCTGCATCAATCATCATTCCAAATATGAAGCAAATCCATCACATGGTTCAGGAAATATTGACTCTCAAAAAATATAATATAAAAAAAAATTCTGTGTCTTTGACCTTGACCTTTAGGTAAGGGGTAAGATGGGGGGTATGGCTCAATGAAACTTTGGACCTGCAACTATTGTCATACCAAATATGAAGCAAATCCATTATAAAGTTTGGAAAATATAAGCTATTAACATACTTAAATTTGAAAATTTCTATGTCTGCGACCTTGACCTTGAAGTCATAGAAATGGGTGGGGGTATTACTGAATAAAACTTTGGACCTGCATCTATCATCAAACCAAATATGAACCAAATTAATCATAAAAGTTCAAGTTCAACGTGGTACAAATACCTTAACCAAAGTCTTAAACATTAAAAATTTTCTAAGTCTGTGACCTTGACCTTGAGGTCATTGGTATGGGTGGGGGTATTGCTGTATAAACCATTGGACCTATATGTATCATCATACCGAATATGAACCAAATTCATTACATGGTTTGGAAAATATGAGCTCAAGTTCTACCTGGTACAAATACCTTAAGCTGGGTCTTAAACATTAAAAATTTCAAAGTCCACAACCTTGACCTTGAGGTCATGGGTATGGGTGGGGGTATTGCTGAATAAAATTTTGGACCTATATCTATCAACATACTAAATATAAACCAAATCCATTGTATGGTTTTGAAAATATGATCTCAAGTTCTACCTGGTACAAATACCTTAACCTGGGTCTTAAACGTTAGAAATTTCTAAGTTCGTGACCTTGACCTTGAGGTCATGGGTATGGATGGGGGTATTGCTGAATAAAACTTTGGACCTATATCTATCATAATACTAAATATAAACCAAATCTATTGTATGGTTTGGAAAATATGAGCTCAAGTTCTACCTTGTACAAAAACCTTAACCTGAGTCTAACAGGATTACGTACGTACGTACACACTTTCATACAGAAGGACTTACATTCGGACACCCGTTCGCACGTACCCACGTACGGAAAACCGAAAAACTATATGCCCCCGGCATCATACGATGCGGGGGCATAAAAATCAAGACTGAAACTAGAAATGTGTCAATACAACACAAATGCCCCCGCCCAGGGACCTACCTCCCCCCCTCCCCCCCCCCCATCACCTTAAGGTCATGCGGCAGGGGCGGGGTTATGGCTGAATGAAACTTATGACATGTATCTATCATCATTCCAAATATGTAGCAAATCCATCGCTTGGTTCAAGAAATATGAGCTCTCATAAAATATAATATAAAAAATTTCTATGTCTTTGACCTTGACCTTCAGTTAAGGGTTGGGGGTATGGCTCAATGAAACTTTGGACCTGCAACTATTGTTATACCAAATATGAAGCAAATCCATTATAGAGTTTGGAAAATATAAGCTATTAACATACTTAATTTTGAAAATTTCTATGCCTGCGACCTTGCCCTTGAAGTCATAGGCATGGGTGTGGGTATTACTGAATAAATCTTTGGACCTGCAGCTATCATTAAACCAAATATGAACCAAATGAATCATAAAAGTTAAAGTTCAACGTGGTACAAATGCCTTAACCCGAGTGTTAAACATTAAAAATTTCTAAGTCCGTGACCTTGACCTTGAGACCATGGGCAGGTGTGGGGGTATTGCTGGATAAAACTTTGGACCCATATCTATCATCATACTAAATATAAACCACATCCATTGCATGGTTTGAAAAATATGAGCTCAAGTTCTACCCTGACCAAAAACCTTAACCTGAGTCTTAAACATTAAAAATTTCTAAGTCCGTGACCTTGACCTTGAGACCATGGGCAGGTGTGGGGGTATTGCTGGATAAAACTTTGGACCCATATCTATCATCATACTAAATATAAACCACATCCATTGCATGGTTTGAAAAATATGAGCTCAAAATCTACCCTGACCAAAAACCTTAACCTGAGTCTAACAGGATTACGTACGTACGTACACACTTTCGTACATTCCGACGCACGTACCCACGGACGCACGTACGGAAAACCTAAAAACTATATGCCTCCGGCATCATACGATGCGGGGGCATAAAAAATATCTTGAGACATAGGCACATGAAAAACACCTTGAACCCCAATTTTATACAGTAAAACTGGGGTTTACATGGGTAAACCTTATTTTTCTTATTTCTGCTCTAAAATATAGATTGTGGGTACTCTTTAGAACTGCCTCATCGAGGCGGTTCTAACAAGTACCCAAAATCTATATTCTGAGCAGAAATAAGAATAGATTTTGGGTACTCGTTATTTGTATAGGCGTGTTTTCCTAATAATAAGGTATCTGGGGCTATCAGAAAAATTCTCTAGGGAATCTGGGCTAAGTTCCAATAAGCTATGGTAAACAAAACAACCATGCTCAAGTTATTGATGTTTCACCTTCATTATGATAACACTGCCATGTGACCTAGTGCATTCTTTAATATCTCCCAAATGGTTGCTTTTCTAATGAAAATGTCTGATGTTTTTCTTATTTATACTTCACACATAGGTTTTGGGTACTTGTCAGAACCGCCTAAATGAGGCGGTTCTAATGAGTACCCACAACCTATGTCTTGGAGCAGAAATAAGCAAAATAATATATACCCCCATAAACTCCAGTTTTCTCTGTATAATGTGGGATTTAGAGGGGCGTTCATTTCACGGATTAGTTATCGTGATGTACATTTTAGTCAGTTTAAAAGATAGGGCCATGGGTTCAAAAGTAACGACGTCGTTAGTTAACAAATTGTTAAAACTTTGATCATGTAATATGGCAAATGCACTAATATTTTTGCTGAAAAAAATGTGATATGCAAAAGCTACTCACTTTTTTCAGCAAAAACACCAAAATTGGATATTGTACTTGCTAGCTAGAACAGTTAACAGTTTGACTACTTACAAGCACGTTAAGCTGACTAAGCTTTGAACAACTGAGCCCTAGCTGTTATAAAGGATGTGGCTGTTTACAGAGGTGACTGTTCCACTGTTGTTGTCATAATACAAGGAAGATCATAATACAAGGAAGATACATGTATCTTTGTGGATTTGTTTTTAATTGATAACAGGAATCACTAACATAAAATCATGCACCCTATATACTGACAAAAATTCCACTATAGGCTATATTGCTCCTGTATGGACTTGAAAACCAGTAGGAACATTGCAAAAGCTAACCGCTTGACGAACAGACCTATGGAAAAATTGACTCCTGTCAGTATCAGACCATGCTTAACTCTTTTGGGTAGCAAACAAAGGGAGCAGAAGTAAGCAAAAATGTGTTAACCAACAGTGTAGGGTCAGCTGAAGAGTGAAGAGGTATTAATTGATATGACCTCTTCAGTTATGACAGTATTACAGGTCCCCCAGCATGTAAATGTCTGCACTGTTCAATACTCCTGCTATGACCTCTGGCCGGCTTCAGTAGCTCAGTCCAATATGCGTCTGACTGGTGATCAGGAGGATGCGGGTTTGATACCTGCCGGGGTCGGCAACATTCTTTCGTGGAGATTGATCATGAAATCTTTTCTACTTCATTCTCTGCCTTCTGCTGATTCAAGAAGGGCAGTTGTCAGTTTCTGCCGAAAGAATGTGCACTGTACTGGTAAACCACTTATGTATAAGCTTGACCAGGCAAAGTGTTGATAGGTAAACTGACCGGCTCAAAAATGACCTAAAACAGTGTTGGCTGGGCCATTAAACGCAAATACAAACAAACATACAAACTGTCCCCCTCTATCTCACTCCACTTCATCTTCATGTCGGGTTAAAGTCCCACAAAATTGGAAGCAACGTCCCCAAAATGACCTATACAGTGTTGACAAGGACGTTAAACATCAAATCAAACAAAAACCTCACTCCCAATTCATTGTTGCAAACAATGTCTGGTGTGTGTGTGATTTGAGTTTAACATCCCACCATCAACCGAGGTCAAATGGAAATGAGCCCAGTTTGAAGACTCATCCAAAAGTCTGGAGAAGCCCTGAATCAAACCCATAACCCGTTGTTTATGAGGCAAAAAGCTTAATCACAATATCACCCATGCTAAACATTGCACAAGCATTAACTGGGCCCGGTCAAGCGATTTTGGTACTTATCGCCTATGCGAGCAGCAAAGATTCAGGCGAGCCTGCGCATCCGCGCAGTCTCGCCAGAACCTTTGCTGCTCGCTCATACAAGCAGTGAATCATGAGGAAACTTCAGACAGAAAGCCATATCCCTGGCCCCTTTGAATGGCTGGGCATGCGCAGTTAAAATTTGTCATGACGGAATGCTCGAAGACACAAATTTGCTTGGCGGGGCTCAACTGAAGAGGTGTTGATCTGGATCAGCTTGAACTATGATCTGTTCAGTCCTAAATGTATCAGCTTCATCCCAACAACTCTGTTTACAAGTAAACACCAGTACCGTTCCAAACTCCACTGCCGCACCTGAAATTCATCAATGTCTAATGGTTATTGATATATACACCCAAAGCTCTTAAGGAGAATAGGAACACCTGGCAGATTATTCACCATTTTTCAAAGGGAGACAACTTTTGAGACTTCCTGTTCGCTTTTCTTTAAGCCTTGTCCCACTGAAAAAGGGGTCTACTCTTAAAGGAAAGAATTTGCTCCTAAGGAGCAAATTCTTTCCTTTAAGAGTTGACCCCTATTGACATGGGAGACAAAAATTGTATTACAGGAGTTGCCTCCCCTGAAGGTGTTCCCATTCCCCTAAATAACACTATGGTTAGGTTATAAAGCAGAAACTGTGATAGTTAAACAACTGTGTTATATCCAAACAAAAGTGTATAGATTATATAGAAAAATGGTCATTTTTCCATATAATCTATACATTTTTTGGGATCCCTGTTGAAACTGTTATACCCAAAATCGTGTTATAACAAACTGTGTTAGAATGAGGTTGTGGTGTACCGCTTCTAGTCTTGCCTTAGGAGCCCGCACTTTTCTTTTAGAGACGGTAATAGTGAGGTTGGCTTATTTATGAAAAAAAGCAATGGACAGAGGGATTAGTACCGGGATGGGTGACCCATTGCTTGACTTCGTGGACAACCTGGCAAATGCTACATTGCCGTGTGGCAGCCGTAAAACGTCTCCCCGTCCATCATCATCGTGCAGATTATATTTTCTGGTCCTTTGGGATCATTGAGTTCATTTGGTATCATTTTGAAAATAGAGTTCTGCTTAAGCCGGTGCTAGAGGGCGTGGCCGGTGTTGCACATTTCAGTACTGGTCATGAACAGATTCAATAAAACCGAGTCTGCTATTTTCGTTTATTTGGTGTATTCCTTGCCTCCAAAGGATCTAACTTCAGAACTTATTGGTGACAGAGGAGGGATTGAAAACATTGTGATTATTGTTGCATAGGCTCTGCCATTGGTTCTGTCTAGTGAGGTATGTGTGACATTGGGATGATGTCAAGAGATGAGGAGAAAAATGTATATACCATTTCTAAGTCTTGCTGTAGGAGCTGACACTTTTTGCAGCATATGAAGAGTTTTGGGTTATTCACAAAGATAAGCAATGGAGAGCGGGGTAAGTTCCTGGATGGGTGACTTTGTGGATAACCTGGCGAATGCTACAAATGTAATAATTGGTATTTTTCTGTGCTAGATTTTGTTTGAATTAAGGTTTAAGTCCCCATTGATCAATAATATTTTGGTAATTCTGGAGGCACTGCTTCCAAGTTTGTGGGACTTTTACCTGACATAGACATGAAATGACATCTCAAGCCCTGCCATCAAATGAAACCAGTTGGGTTTATATGCATGGATGGTCCGACTTGCACCACTTTGCTTTGGCAGGCTTAGACCTTTTAAGCAGTTTACCAGTACTCATGGGCAATCAAGTTTCAGCACAGCCTGGAAGACCATGCAGCCAAATCTGTTTCTACATGCTCTAAATAGCCTCTAATGGGCAGTGTCCTGCTACAAATGCAAATAATTAGTTTATCTACTTCTGGGGTATGTGTTATAAATATTAACATTAATGGTTTAACGCATTTCATATGGGGAGCCCAAAAACTGAACATTAGTATCAGTGTAAGCCCAGATCAGACGCTGCAGAATGAGACTTTGATCTGGGCCTTCACTGTTTGCATAAACTTCGGCCATTTTTTAGGATAAATTTCTAAAAGTTACTCGACCTGAGACACCCCTAAATTTTGAAATGGACTCAGGCTACTGGTATTTTAAGGGGAATGGGAACACCTGACAGATTTTTCTGCCCTTTTTTCAAAGGGAGACAACTTTCAGGACTTCCTGTTTGCTTTTCTATAAGCCCTGTCCCACTGAAAAAAGGGTCTACTCTTAAAGGAAAGAATTTGCTCCTCAGGAGCAAATTCTTTCCTTTAAGCGTTGACTCCTATTGACATGGAAGACAAAAATACTTTTGCAGGAGTTGCCTCCCCTGAAGGTGTTCCCATTCCCCTTAAATGAAGAAGATTCTATTCAGTTAAAAGCCAGCCTTGGTAGCACAGTCGGATGCACGTCTGACTGGTGATCAGGAGGATGCGGGTTCTATACCTGCCGGGGTCGGCAACATTCTTTCGTGAAGATTGATCATGAAATCTTTTATAAGTCATTCTCTCCCTTCTGCTGATTCAAGAAGGGCAGTTGTCAGTTTCTGGCTAAAGAGTTTGCACTGTACTGGTTAACGACTTATGTATAAGCTTGCCCAGGAAAAGATTGGATAGGTAAACTGACCGGCTTAAAAATGACCTAAATAGTGTTGACTGGGGATTAAAGTCCAAAACAAACAAATTCAGTTAAAAAGGTTTAAGGGGGATATATACACTTGGCATTATATCCGCCATTTTCTGAAAGAATGACAACTTCTGTAACTTCCTGTTTGCATTTTGAACAATGAGCCCCTTTCAAAATCGTGTATACTCTTAAAAGGAAGTAATTTACTTCATAGGAGCACAGGAGCAAATTCTTTCCTTTAAGCAGACCTCTTTTGATATGGGAGACAATCAAATGAAAAGGTTGCCACTCAAAAAAATGTATTCATTTCTCTGAAAGCACAATTTTGATGTTTTGCAGGTTGGATATGGGCCTTGATCTGATCTGGCAGGTTTGATCTTGATCTGGCTGGTTTGTCTCTGGTCGAGCCCATCGGAGTCTAACTGTTGGTTTTCTTTTGCTCCAGCATTTCAGTGGTTTCTTGCTGTCGAGTCCTCACCATTGTTTCATCTCTGTGGTTGTTTGATTTTTGTGTTCTCAGAGATGTTGCACTGATGAGATAGGAGGCCTTCATGCGGACTGGGTGGGTTGTTTGTCTTAATTGCGACGGAAGAAGGGGCGGGGATTGCGGCCGCGTAGGTCGATTTGGGCCCCCAGTGGAATTAGATTCACAGGCCGTTCCAAGCGGTTCTTCTGTCATGGTTAATTTTTGTTATGGTTTGTCTTTGCGTGTGTGTGTGTCGCTTATATTTTTTGGTTTTTGATAGCCAATTGGCCATTTTATGGGAAAGTAACTGTTCTTCTGGCTTTCAGCTATTTATGTTCCCATTAGTGTCTGTTATTTCATGTTTGTGTTTTTTTTCCCTTTGGCGTCTCTCATGGGAGCTGTGGGTTAATTGTATCGATTCCTGGTCATTGCTTTCACTTTTGTTTTTGAATTCTATCAAAGAAACAACAATGTAATGAACTAGAATTTGTTTTTCTCCAAAAACACTGATATCTCCCCCTTTTTGACCTCTAAGTTTGAACTTGACATTGGACGTATCTTGTGTGCAACACATCATCTAATGAAGATGAACATTTCTGCAAAGTAACTTTAAAAAGTTCATAGAGAAATAAGAAAGTTATTGACCGTACACAAACAAACCTTTTTTACCTTTGGCCTCTAAGTATGGCCTTGACCTTTGAGGTACAACACATCGTCGCATGATGGTTAACATTTCTGCTAAGTAATTTCATAATCCATCTAAGAATAAGAAAGTTATTGACTGTACACAAAAAGGCCTCTTTTCTGACCTTTGACCTCATGGTATGACCTTGACATTGCAGGTATGGACCTTAGTCTTGCACTTGCCTCATCATCTAATGAATGTGAACATTTCTGCAAGGCTGCTTTAAAAAGTCCATCCAGAAATAAAAAAAGTTATTGACTACACAAAAAACACTTTTTTTGACCTTTGACCTCTTAGTATGACCTTGACCTTAGAGGTACTGACCTGGGTCTAGCACGCAACACATCCTCTCATGATGGTTAACATTTCTGCCAAATAATTTCAAAATCCATCTAAAAATAAGACAGCTATTGACCGAACACAAAAAAAGGCCCCTTTTTCTACCTTTAATCTCTATGTATGAAATTGACCTTTGAGGTACCAAATTGGGTCAGGCGTGCAACACGTCGTCTCATGGTGGTTAACATTTCTGCCAAGCAATTTCAAAACCCATCTAAAAATAAGAAAGTTATTGACCGAACACGAAAAAAGGCCCCGTTTTTACCTTTGACCGCTATGTATGGCCTTGACCTTTGAGGTACCAACCTGAATCATGTGTGCAACACTTTGTTAACATTTCTGCCAAGTTATTTCAAATTCTATCTGGTTTGAAGTGTCCCCGATAGTGGAAAATAAAGTGTTAGAATGAACTCCGATTGTGAGTCCAAGAATGTGGCGATTTATTAACTCAGTTTTACTTAAGTTATCCTACGAACAACGGCGTCTAACCTCAACTCCTAGCAACCAAGCGTTACGTTCCACACACCCGGCGTTACGTCTATGACGTAACGTCTATAAAGTTAAGTTCTGTAAATCTGGGGAGTTATCTCCTGTCCATTTTCCCCTCCTCAAAATGCTCATTTTGATAAACGTTTTTGCTCATTTGAAAATTATCTTACATATGATTAAAATACTGTAATCTACTTTTCTTAAACTTTATATCATTTTTCGGAATTTGTTTGAACGAAACTCCAGAAATGGAATATATTTGAACCTATCAAAATTAAACAAAAAGCTGTGTGAAAGTCTAAATAACCGAGCAATTTTTCATTTGTGCTGATGATTTCGCGTTTTTGAGTTTTATTTCCCTCAAAGCAGCGTTGATTATTTTTTCTTAGTGCAGCACTGTTTCCCCTCTTTGAAACATTTGTTCCCCTCCGTAATATGTTGATTCCCCTCCGTGCCGAAACTGACCTGCTCAGCAAATCGACTCTGTCGGGTGACCGGTTTATTTCTGTCGATACCTTTAACTGTTTCAAATTCAAGCGTGTGTCGCTTACGATTTGTGTGAAGTAGCGGATGGTGTGATTTTTGGCATCCGTTCTGTCCGCACAGATGACTCTGGTCACATGATTTTCCTTGATGCCCGTATGCCAAACAACGAAAACACAGCTCGAAATGTTTTGCAACTTTCCATCTATCAGATACACTCTTAGCAATAAATTGCTGACAAATACAAACAGCATGCTGTTTTGAACACAGGGGACATGCCTCATTGAATTTGCTACTAGGTACCATTTGACTAACGAAGAACGTCTGTGGATTCCCTTTGTTCGGTACCTGTTGGCTATTCGAGTTATCTATCAATCTGTCACTTACTCCGTTAACAGTTTCCGAAGGCAACTGTTTGGAATTGTGACTCCTCAATGACCCATTTTCTTAGCGTGAGTACAGATTCTGTAAGGCTATTTTCGTAGATCCAGCGGTGGTACCGAGCCAGCATTGATTCCGGAAGTTTCCTCTGTAACTTTGTGTACAGAGAACCGTTACTGAGTTCCTGGTGTTGTCCGGCTTCTTTCAGGTTGATTATTGCGATCTCGAGTAGGTCAGCGAACTCTTCAAGTTCCCTTGAATTTCCGAGCTATATCCGCCGAAAACCTTCAAGTTCTTCCAAATTTATAGCGATCTGTCTGCGCATGCCGCCATACTTTCGTTCTAGTCGCTCCTTTGCTGATTCGTAAGCCACCTTTGAATGTCCTAGCTTTTCGATTGATTGGAGCGCTTCTCCACCTAAATACTGTCGAAGCTGAAGAAGTTTATACTCTGGAGTTGCTGGTGCACTGTCGATACAGGCTGTAAATGCGGCTTTCCAGCTCTGGTATGTTCTTTTGTCACCAGAAAACACTGGAATCTGCACACGTTTCAATTGCCACAGATCTTGTCCGAACGCTACAGTACCAGAGCTGACGATAGATGGTTCATTTCGTTTTCCAGGTACACGCGTTTTGAAAGGGCTTTCATTAATGTGCATGCCTTCTCTACTATTGGATTGGTGACTCGCCGAATGGGTTGTAGTACAATTTTCGCTGTTATATTGCTTGTCGTTCGAAGAATATAACAGACCACCATTAGCATCGTCTTTCTTATGTTATTTTGTTTCATGCATGTTTGATTCTGAGAAGTTGGTTCTTTCTGCTATTGTCGAAAATGAGTTTCTACCAAGCTGCATACTTTCAAGTGTCAAGGAATTACGAATTTCTGCATTTTGATAAACAGGATTTACCTTAGATCCCCGATCAGCCGGTAGAACACTCGGTGGGACGTCCACGTTAGAGTCCAAATAAATCTGTGTCGATTCATATGTCGAGTAGAACTCCTCTCCGATCTTTTCCATTTCGCAGACAACAGTTTTCCCTTCCTTAAGCTTTCCGTTTTCAAGAAAGAAATCACAATAGTTTGACATAACTTCTAAAACCGCTTCCATGCATGCATTCATTTTCTTGCAGGCTTCCGTAACATCTCGGCGTTTTGGGTTATCGCGTTCTTTGAGCATCAGAAGAAGGCTGTTTCTTGCGGACACGAAGTCGGCTTTCGTTCGTATTTTCTTTTTGTTATACTGCACTTCCAGTCTGGTGGCATCGACGACGTTGCCGCTGTTCTCGTTGGTGATTTCGCTTCCCGATGTCGTCATTGTAAACTAAGATTATTTGTCCATTTCTCGTTGATACTTAACCTCGCTCTGCTACCATATTGGTTTGAAGAGTCCCCGATAGTGGAAAATAAAGTGTTAGAATGAACTCCGATTGTGAGTCCAAGAATGTGGCGATTTATTAACTCAGTTTCACTTAAGTTATCCTACGAACAATGGCGTCGAACCTCAACTCCTAGCAACCAAGCGTTACTTTCCACACACCCGGCGTTACGTCTATGACGTAACGTCTATAAAGTTAAGTTCTGTAAATCCGGGGAGTTATCTCCTGTCCACTATCTAAAAATAAGAAAGTTATTGACAAAACACTGAAAAAGGCCCCTTTTTTTACTATTGACTTCTAAGTATGACCTTGAACTTTGAGGTACCAACCTGGGTCATGCACGCAACACATCGTCTCATTGTGGTTAACATTTCTGCCAAGTAATTTTAAAATCCATCTAAAAGTAAGAAAGTTATTGACCAAACACGAAAAAAGGCCCCTTTTTGACCTTTGACCTCTAAATATGACCTTGACCTTTGAGATACTGTCCTGTGTCATGCGTGCCACACATCGTCTCATGGTGGTTAATATTTCTGCCAAGTAATTTCAAAATCCATCTGAAAATAAGAAAGTTATTGACCAGACACGATTTGCCCATACATATATATATATATATATACCCACAAACTTCCAAGGGAGATAACTCAAAAAGTATAAAGGCGAGAGTTACAGTTCTTGCGCTCTGCACGTCGTCTAATATTGTTTAATATTTATATGAAGTTTCGTGAAGATAGCTTGAACGGTTTTCAAGTTTTAGAGCGGACACAAATTTGTGACAGACTTCTGATGGACAGACGGACGGACGGACAGACAGACGCCCCGGGGGAGAAACAATATGTCTCTCCAAAAAGTTATTTCGGGGGAGACATAATTAATTTCCATGTGTAACTGTAGAAAAAATAAGGAACAAATCTATAACCTTGAAATGTTTTTCCTTTTAAACTCTGCATTTCCCTATATACCACAACTTCTTTATAACGTTATTATTGGGGTCCAAATCAGAAACCGTGTTTGTTAACCCATTTTGTACTCGAAACCACAAAACGGGTACCTGGGCAAACAGTGCAGGCCCAGATCAGACGCTGCAGAATGCGATGTCTGATCAGGGCCTTCACTGTTTGCTAAAAGATCAGTCCTTTTCAATATAAATTTGAAGAAAACACAAACTGACACTTCTACATTTGATATGAACTCCTGCTATATATATAAGGAGGAAAATTCCATTTGGTAAAAAAATGGTTAAACAACCATATTATATCTAAACAAAAATGTCTAGATTATACAGAAAAATGGCCATTTATGTTCATTTTTTTATACATTTCTGGGATCCATTCTGAAATCATGTAACATCCAAACCATGTTATAATGAACAGTCTTATAATGAGGTTGTGGTGTATAAGAATTCTACCAAAGGCTCTGTTGTGCCTGTCTGGCCAAATCTGATGTACCATTCTTGAGCGAACGACTCGAATATAGGTGTCGATGCTTGGGTTGACACAAATATTGAATGCTGAATGAACAAATATAATAAATAACCGGATGGAAAGGTTCCCTATATCATTCCATGCTAAAAGCAAATCTGACAATAAAAGAGGTTAACAAAGATTATATTACAATGACTTGATAATGTGTTAAGGCCTAATGATCTGTGAAGTCAGCTATGTTAAAAGTATCAGAATACCTTTCATGAGTATCAGGTACATATAAAAAATCTGTCTCTTGTAACACAAGGCAAATCTGTCCCAAAGATCATTGTTTGACACCAAAAACATGAAGGCATGTTATGATAACACACCCATGTGCAACAATGACATTTTTGGGTATCTCTAGAACAAACATTTTCATTTCGAAAACATGTCTATACAAATTTAAACCCCTTGAACCCCACTTTTATATAACAAGAGAGCCATGATGGCCCTGGATCGCTCACCTGATCCATAGAGTAACAAGTGGGCCCTGGGGTGGGCCATTATTGACCCCAGGGCTATAATGTGCATAATGTTGAGGGAGGTCTAAAAAGGGGAAGCTTCATACCAAATATCAACAAAGGCTATAATTTGAACAACCTTGGCAAAGGTCCACTAGATGAAGCTACACACCAAATATCAAAGACCTGGGCCTTGTGGTTTCAGAGAAGAAGTTTTTTTAAGGTATTCCCTACATAAGCCTATGTAAAACCAAATGGCCCGGGGCGGGGGCATTTTTGGCCTCAGAACTATAGTTTAAACAATCTTGATAGAGATCCACTAGATGAAGCTTCACACCAAATATCAAATACCTGGACCTTGCTGTTTCAGAGAAGAAGATTTTCAAAGATTATCTCTATACATGTATAAGTCTATGTAAAAACCAAGGGTCCCGGGGCGGGGACATTTGTGGCCCGAGGGCTATAATTTGAACAATCTTGGTAGAGGTCCACTAGATGAAGCTCCATACCAAATATCAAAGGCATGGGCCTTGCAGTTTCAGAGAAGATTTTTAAATATTTCCCTATATAAGTCTATGTAAAACCAAAGGGTCTCAGGGTGGGGGCATTTTTGGCCCTAGGGCTATAATTTGAACAATCTTGATAGGGGTCCACTAGATGAAATGTCACACCAAATATCAAAGACCTAGACCTTGTGGTTTCACAGAAGAAGATTTTTAAAGATTTTACCAATATAAGTCTATGTAAAACCAAAGGGCCCGAGGCGGGGGCATTTTTGGTATCAGGGCTATAATTTGAACAATCTTGGTAGAGGTCCACTAGATGTAGCTTCATACTAAATATAAAAGACCTAGGCCTTGTGGTTTCACAGAAGAAGATTTTTCAAGATTTTCCCTATATAAGTCTATGTAAAACCAAAGGGCCCCGGAACAGGGGCATTTTTGGCCGCCGGGCTATAATTTTAACAATCTTGGTAGAGGTCCAAAAGATGAAGCTTCATACCAAATATCAAAGACCTGGACCTTGTGGTTTCAGAGAAGATTTTAAAAGAATTTCCCAATATAAGCCTATGTGAAACCAAAGGGCCCCGGGGCGGGGGCATTTTTGGCCCCAGCACTATAATTTGAACAATCTTGGTAGGGGTCCACTAGATGAAGCTTCATACTAAATATTAAAGACCTGGGCCTTGCAGTTTCAGAGAAGAAGATTTTTAAAGATTTTCCCTATATAAGTCCATGTAAAACCAAAGGGCCCAGGGGCGGGGGCATTGTTGGCCCAAGCACTATAATTTGAACAATCTTGATAGGGGTCCACTAGATGAAGCTTCATACCAAATATCAAAGACCTGTACCTTGTGATTTCAGATAAGACGATTTTGTAAGTTTTCAGTGAAAAAAATCTATTTTTGGCTCCAGTGACCTAGATGTGCAATGGACCGGAACCATTTGAACAACTTTGAAAGGGGACCACCTAAGGATCAGTCCTGTGAAGTTTGGTCAAAATCTAATCAGTTGTTTAGGAGGATATGTTGTTTGAAGAAATTGTTTACGGACGCACGCACGGCGGACAAAAAGTGATCCCAAAAGCTCACCTCGTCACTACGTGACAGGTGAGCTAATAAAACTGGGGTTTACAGGGGCAAACCTTATTTTTCTTATTACTGCTTGAAAATATAGATTGTGGGTACTCGTTAGAACTGCCTCAATGAGGCGATTATAACGAGTACCCACAATCTATATTTTGAGCAATGTATTTGTATAGGCGTGTTTTCATAATGTAGTGTGTGCTTGTTAGAAAGTCTGCCAAAATGAGGCAAATCTTATGAGTACTCTTAATCTCTTTTTAAACATAAATAAGGAAAATAATGTATACCATTGTTAACCCGACTTTTCTCTGTAAAAACCCTAAAATAAGTTTAAACTAAAAGGTGCAGACAGCATGGCAACTAGTGTAGACAGTGATCAGACTTCTCTTTCTGGAGCAGGCTGATCTGGATCTGCACAGTTTGCTTAGGCCTATCTGTCTGAATACTTAGGATAATTATGGTATACAGTGGGGTATAACAAGGACTTGTCAACCTGATAATGTTCAGAGTACAGTATTTGTTCCCTATTATTGTGTTGTTATAATGAATTTGCCTTTATAAAGAATCCCAGTTCGGAGTATGATAGGTTATAAAAGGTCTTTTTCACATCATTACAACAAGAAACAAATGTAATAGACATTAGTTAGAATCGCCTCGGTGAGGTGATTCTAACAAATATCTTTAACATTTTGTTTCTTGGAGTATTACTGGCAAATCACAAGAATCTTTCATGACTATGGATTCAAATTTGGATATTTCCAACCCAAGGGAAGCCCACACAACTCGGAATCGAGGCTAAGCCTTGAGCTAGGTTCATTCCATTGAAATTGTTGTTGTAATGAGTTTTGCCATTATAACAAATGTCGGTATAAAGTGGGTTGACTGTTATGGTATTCAATAGGATACCTTAAGCCCTCCTATGTTACAAGATAAGCTGAAAATGTATATTCTTTTAAAGAGAAACAAACCCAAAAGTACCATAATGATCCTAAGTATTGGGACCGACAGGCCTAAGCAAAACAGTGCAGACCCAGATCAGACTGCTCCTGAAGGAGCAGTCTGATCAGGGTCTACACTGTTTTCCATTCCATCTGCACTTTTTGGGCTCCTTGTTGGATGATGACACAAATTCATTAAATTTAAGGAGAACTACAGCAAATGTGCAAGGTGTCCGATGTTTTAGGATTTTTATGGTAGTAACACCCCAGTTACACAGACGGTCGGTCGCCAATCGGTCATTTTATATTAAATTTCTCGCCGTTTTGATCGGTTGTCATGCGTGATTTTATTTCTGGTTTTCTGTGTAATCGGCCATCGGTGTTCAATCGGTTAACCAAACATTTCATGGGTTGCTGTGGTAGGTGACAGAAAGCAACTCAAACGGGGTTGGATCGGTGATAAGGATGTTTTCATCGATAAAACACTGAAATACTAACCATTTTATCGTTTGTATATCGGAGCTAAATCTGGCGTATCGCTGATTAAAGGGTATTTGATAGCTAGCCATCGGTGGTTAAACACTTTCCGTCAGATATGGTCGGTGATTCATATTTAGTTATCTTTGTCCGATCGGCGATATCGGTGATTAAGAGCTTGCATATCTTGTGCTATAGGTTGCTGTCGGTTCGTTTATTCAAACAATATTAAAACCCACCGATGACACGATAGCGGCAGCAGATTGATCACAGATTGGGTCCCTATTAAACACCAATCAAAACCTACGAAATCCCAAGTTTAAACTCTCATCTTTTTTTCTATCGGTGGTAAGTATTAGTTGATGGGTTGCTTATCGGTGACCGATCGGTGATATCGGTTGTGAAAGCTTGTCTATCGGTTATTTGTAAAATATTTTCACCGATCGAGAATTTTAAACATGTTTAAAAATCCCAATCGGTAATTTTTCACCGATAAAACTTATCTTTCCCCAATAGCAGTTGATAAGTGGAAAACAGGTGACCAATAGGTGATATCGGTATTAAATACTTTGTCATTGGTTCACGCTAAAAAAAACTACGGTTCAGTCACCGATGGCTCTGTGTAACTGGGCCTTAAGAATTTACTATACCAGCAGTAGCCTCTACTATTCTGAGATGATTAACTAAGGATGGCATGAGCTGGAACTCAAATACTGGTTCCCCACCACAGTTGCGACATCTGGTGACAACATCTTTTGGAGTTAACTCTCTAATTAACAGAGGTGTTCCATTCCATTCATACCTACAGGTATAAGTAAATGTTTTGAAGACCATATATTTTGTATAATAACACTTCTATATTACACTGGACTGTAGCAATCTAAATTACCACTACAATAACCCCAAAACAGTGCAAATCTGCTCAGATTAGCAAACTTTCATATTCCCCTACTACATGTGTATATGTATTACTATATGTATTACCGGTATTATAGGTATCACTAGACTAAAAGAAAAGATTTATAATACAATCTTACACAGACATTTTAAGGTACTTTTAAGTCCCCCCACCAGTCAATAAGAGGAAGCATCTGGGCCCAGTTGTTCAAATAATTGTTAGCTCAATAAGCTTACAAGTGGTCAACCTGTCAACAGTTACTGTTCTAGTAAGGCCTATATTTAATTTTGCATTTGTAAAATTAAAGCTACGCATAGTTAGTCAGCAAAAATATGAGCATGTTTACCATATAAAACGATCAGTTGTTCAAAACTAACAATGTCGATAGTTAACATACCAGGGTAGGCTGAAAAGTTCTGAGCCTGACCAAGATCCAATGGTTTGTCCATGCTGAAAGTGCCTTATTTTTCAACATAGTCTCCCTTCCTATCCACACACTTCCTCCAGCGATGCTGGAGTCCTTGGATCCCAGTGGTATAGAAGGCCTCATCTTGGTCCCTGAAAAACTCCTCCACAGCAGCTATCACCTCCTCGTCTGACCGATAATGCTGCCCTGCCAAGTGCTTTTTCATGTTTGGAAACAGGAAATAATCTGATGGAGCTAGATCAGGTGAATACGGGGGGTGATCGACAAGTGTGCAGCCACAGTCATGCACAGCAGCCATTGCGACAACCGATTTATGAGAAGGCACATTGTCCTGATGGAACAAGACCCCTTTTGTCAATTTTCCGGGTTGTTTAGCCTTAATTGCTTTTCGCAATTGTTTTAGCAGAACTGCATAATACTCCCAATTTATTGTTCTGCCCTTTTGAAGGTAATCTATGAATATTATACCCTTGGCATCCCAGAACCCTAATGCCATCACCTTCCCTGCAGAGGAGACGATCTTTGCCTTCTTTGGAGGGGGTGAGCCAGGGTGCTTCCATTGCATGGATTGTCTTTTGGTCTCTGGCTCAAAGTGATGAACCCAACACTCATCCTGAATGACAAAATGGTCAAGAAAACCATCTTGGTCTGCTTCAAAAATAGCCAAGTTGGCTTGTGACAGGTTCAGTCTGGTCAACTTTTGGTCAGGCGTCAAAAGCCGTGGCACCCATCTGGCGGAAACCTTCGACATTCCTAATTCACTGTGTAGAATGTTCTCTACTCGTTCATGGGAGATGTCAACAGTGTTAGCTAACTGATTCACAGTTAAAAGCCTGTCATCCATCACGGCCCTGTGCACTTGACAGATGGTTTCCTCAGTTGTTGCCGTTGTGGGTCTTCCACACCGGTCATCATCTTCAAGGCTGTCCTTGCCCATCTTAAAATTTGCTGCCCACCTTTTCACGGTTGCATACGAAGGAGCATCATCCCCTAATGTAGCAACCATATCAGCATGAATGTCCTTAGGAGCTAATCCCTTTTTATGGAGGTACTTGATGACACCACGATGCAACATTTTGTCCATTTTCTCAAAAACGTGCTAGTATCAATTTTCAAAGTCTAGAATTTCTACGTTATTGCAGGTAAACTTAAACTCATTTGAGTCAGATCAAGTAATAAAGGTTTGTATTTAATGAATACAAAATTTCACGGCTATTCGATGCCTGCTTTTTGGTCAGGCTCAGAACTTTTCAGCCTACCCTCGGATCATTAAAACTTTGATCATTTAATATGGCAAAAATGCTATAAATATGTTTGCTGGAAAAAATATGTGAGCAGCTTTTGCAAATACAAACTACAAAAGCTGCTCTCATTTTTTCAGTGAAAAAAAAAACTAGATTAGATATTGTACTTGTAGAAAAGTTAAAAATTTGCCAACTAATGAGCTAATTAAGCTAACAATGCTTTAAACAACTGGGTCCTGAGTTTTAATATGTTAACTAACAATATTGTAAGTTATGATCAACTGGCTGCAGATCTATTACATGCAGCTAGTAAGTTGAGCAGACACCTTGGTTACATCTTGTTAACTGGCCATGATTGTAAACCCCACAATATTGTTGAAGGTGGGTTTTGTAATTGTATATACATGGTATTATTATTCCTATTACTGATCTAAAACTGCCAGCCTAGGTAGCTCAGTCGTATGCGTGTCTGACTAGTGATCACGAAGACGCATGTTCGATACCTGCCAGTGTCAGCAACATTCTTTCATGGAGATTGACCATGAAATCTTTTCTATGGTTATTCCCTCCCTTCCACTGATTCAAGGAGGGCAGCTATTAGTTTCTGGCAAAAGAATGTGCAATGTACTGGTTAATGGCTTACGTAAAAGTGTGGATAGGTAAACTGACTGACTCAAAAATGACGTAAATAGTGTTGACTGGGATATTAAACTCTAATACAAACAAACAACTTATCTAAACCTAGATTCAGGATACGTGTACTCATACAGAACTGCCTCAAAATGAACATCCATAAAATATGTTTGGAGTATAAAATGAATAATAAAGATAACACAATCTTACACTGGACCTCACCATGCTAAAGTTTGTTTGATTTGATTTTAGGTTTAACAACCACGTCAACACTGTATAGGTCATTTTGGAGACGTTGCTTTCAATTTTGTGGGACTTTTACCCGACACTGAGATGAAATGACATCTCAAGCCCTGTTGCCCAATGAAACCAATAGAGTTTATAAGCATGGACGGTCCGACTCGCATCGCTTTGCCTGGGTAGACTTAGATCCTCTAAGTGCTTTACCAGTACTCGGTTTCAGCTCTGCATAGAAGCATCATGCAGCCCATCTATTTCTTCAAGCCATGATGGGCGGGGGCCGAATGCTAAAGTAGAATACATCCTTTTCTTTAAAACAGTATAGATCCTGATCAGCTGGCTTCAAAGCCTGCTGATCTGACTCCTAAGTCAGCTGATCAGGATCTATGTTGTTTTCCATTCTGCTTGTGAATCCATGATTATTATTGAAATAATGAATTACAAATGGCAGAATATCAGGAAGGAGTATACCATATTGAAATATTCAACATGGCCAGTTTAACCTTTTTTGTACCAAATGGAATCTTCCTCCTTATATATAGCAGTAGTCCATTTCAAAATTAAGGGGTGTCAGGTTGTGTTTTCTTCAAAAACTATTTGGAAACCGGCTGAAAACTTTGCAAACAGTGTAGGCCCTGATCAGACGCCGCGTTCTGCGGCGTCTGATCTGGGCCTGCATTGTTTGCCAACTACCCGTTTGGGGGTTTTTGGTACAAAATGGGTTAAATATATCAGCAAAAACACTTTGATTATGTACCTGATACACTGCTGTGGACACAGGGACACCCTCTTCATAAACTTGTGAAACATCAAATCCTTATGATAAACACTAGTTCTTTCATAACCCTCAGCTTGTCCCTTTTTACCTGATCTGGAGGAAAATACAGTAAAACCTGTCATAGTGGTCACCTCTGTTAAGCATGCAACCTGTCTTAAGCAAGCATGGCTTCAGTTCCCCAAAAAGGAAAATGCATTAAAATTCACCTGTTTAAACAAGCACCTGTCTTAAGCAAGCAAATTTTGATTGTCCCTTAGGTGCTTGCTTAATACAGGTTGGACTGTACAATCAAACTTCAATTCCTCAAACATCTTTGAGATCATGTCATCACGTGAACAAGTCTGTGAAATGAACACCCCCCTAAAGCCCACTTTATATAGAGAAAACTGGGGTTTACGGGGGGTAGACATTATTTTCCTTATTTGTGCTCCAAGAAATAGGTTGTGGGTACTCATTAGAACCGCCTCAATGAGGCGGTTCTAACAAGCACCAACAACCTATGCTTGAAGTAAATAAAACCAAAAAATTACAGTTTTTCACCAGAAAAGTAGCCATTTTGGAGATGAAAAATGCACTATGTCGCACGGGTGTGTTATCGTAATGTAAATTTGTTTGATTTTGGTGTAGTTTTAGAAACTAATAGTTAATCATAACCTCATGTCAGGTAATATCAGCTCTGTCTGTTTTCAGTTTATATACATACAAGCTTCATTAAATACACCTTTGAATATGAATATGTGTCTTCAACATACACACTCATAAACAAAGTAGATTGTCTGAAAGTGATTATATTTGCGGCTAATGATACATCTGATGTTGGGAAGGAGCCATTTAGGGGAATAGAAGAATAGAATGCACATTCAAGGAGGCATACATGTTCGTATATGTAAGGCTATCAATATGTATACTGTTAAAGGAAACAGTTTGCTTCTGATTAGCCTATGGAAAATGCATCAGGGTTTAGAACTGATGGTGGTGACATCTCTATCCTTCTGTTGCTACCAGATTTGGCATTTACCATGCTTCCATGAAATCAAGCATTTTGGTCACCCAAAAAACTACCTTATGCACATCACCATAAAAGCTGGCTTCTACAACAAGGTTGTGATTCATTAACTTATTCCCATTCAGGGGAAAAAGTATAGATGATTTTTAAAGCCATTTTGCAAGGGAGACAATTTTTGGAACTTCTTGTTTGTATTCCTGTACATATTGCCTCCAACAAAATAGTATCTACTCTTAACCCATTTATGCGGCATCTGATCAGGGTCTTCAGTTTGCTAAAAGTTAAGCCATTTTCCAAATAAATATTGAATAAAACACAACCTGACACCCCTTAATTTACCTGTTTATGGGTTTCTGGTACTAAATGGGTTAAAGTCCCCGTAAATAGTGACAAAAGATTTGCTTGTAATAATCTTGATCACTTACTCTGGCAAACATTCTGTATCATATACTCTACAACCTTCCTTCTTTTCATATGCTTTCAATAATTTAGTCACATGATTATTGTCTTCCTCCTGATTGGCTGGCTCATCAAACACATTTAAATAATATGGAACTATAGTCAGGTTGGTTTCTGAAGAACTAGCAACTTCACAGAGTTTTTTCAATCTGTTTCTCTCAATGTCAACATCAGCAGAGTCTTCTGGTATAATATGTGAGTCTGTGTTACTGTCAGTGTCAGACACAAAATCATGTAAATTCATTTCTTGCATTGGTATGACATCCATCGAGTCATCTGTGTGGTCTGGAGGCTGTTAAACAGGGATGAAAAGATTAATTATTACCTTATTTACCATACGTTTGGACAACTCAACCCCTCACAATATGTCATTACAACTCCTTACCATACTTATTTTTAGACCCCGCCCATCGGGGCTTGAAAAAATAGATGGGCTGCATGATGCTTCCGCGCAGAGCTGAAATCAACCCGCACTCGAGTACTGGTAAAAATTGCTCAGAGGATCTAAGACTGCCCAGGCATTGCAGTAGAAGTGGAGTCAGAACGTTCATGCTTATATACCCTATTTGTTTCATTGGGTGACAGGGCTTGAAATGGGTAGAAGTCCCACAAAATTGGAAGCAATGTCTCCAAAAGGATCTTTACAGAGTTGACGGGGACGTAGACCTCAAATCAAACAAACAAACAAAACTATACTTATTTTTTTTAAACTGAACCAGTACAATTTATTTCCTGATGTGTCAAAAATAGTTGGATGAGTGGCAAACACTGTAGACCCTGATGAGATGCCACATTCGGTGGTGTTTCATCTGTCTACACTGTTTGCTCAGGCCTGTTGTCTGAATACATGGGGTATATACTGTATTGTAATTATTTTACCACACATAAGCATTTCATGACCAAACAAGAAAATGCTCTAAAAAATCAGATTTATTTCCTGAAGTTAGATTGAAATTGGGCCTAAGCTAAAGGAGGATTTTTTACATCTTTGTTAGACTACAAAATCTAGCACACTGAACTGGTATTAAGTTAACTGTCTACTTTCTACTATACCTCTTTAACCCACTCAGTACCAGAAACCCCTAAAGGGGTACCTTGGCAAACAGTGTAGGCCCAGATCAGACGCTGCAGAAGCGGCGTCTGATCAGGATCCACACTGTTTGCAAAAAGTTAAGCAATTTTTCAAATCAATTTTGAAGAAAACTCAACCTGACACCCCTAAATTTTGAAAGGGTTAAAATGTAATACTCGCCCATAGGGGCTTGAAGAAATATATGGGCTGCATGATGCTTCCACGCAGAGCTGAATCCGGCCTGCACACTAGTACTGGTAAACCGCTTTGAGGATCTAAGCCTGTCCAGGACCCGCGGTGCGAGGCGGACCGCCCATGCTAATAAACCCTATTGGTTTCATTGGGCGACAGGGCTTGAGATGTCATTTCATCTCAATGTCGGGTAAAAGTCCCACAAAATTGGAAGCAACATCTCCAAAATGACCTTTACAGTGTTGACGGGGACGTTAAACCTCAAATCAAACAAACAAAAAATAAAATGTAATACTGTGTGCTCTTATTAGCAAGTGAGCTAATATTGGTGAATATGGTAAATTTACTGTAATGATCCTAAACATTGGGACGGATAGGCCTTAGCAAACAGTGCAGACCCAGATCAGACTGCTCCTGAGTCTGAACAGGGTCTACACTGTTTGGCATTCCATCTATATTTTTAGTCTGTATTTTTAGACACCTTGCTGGATTGGAGAACAAATTGGTTCAAATAGAATTAAAGCAAGTGCTCAGGTGTCTCAATTTCTGGGATTTTTACAGGTATCAACAATACACACCTCTGCAGTACAACTGATTTCATCATTCATTTCACTTCCTCCCACAGTAACATCTGTTCCACTACTCAGGTCCTCAGAACCTTCCATTCCCCAGTCATCTGCCCCTGTCCCTGAGTCCTCTGTTCCCCAGTCATCCGCCCCTTCAGCACCCCAGTCATCTGCATCTCCAACCCCCCAGTCATCAGAGTTGGATTTCAACTCAACACCAATCCTTGTGGCTTGTGCTTCCTTTGGTTTGGCTGAAGCTTTATCTACTGTCTGACATCTGTATACAACCCAACTGAAACAAACATGATTATCATCACATTACAGTCGACTTTCAATGACTTGAACACCTTTGGGACCAGGAAAATCTGTTTGAGACAGGGGTAGTTCGAGCCACTGAGGGCTACTGCCCTTGGGCATAACGAGATACCTTTGGACATCTTTTCGGTGTTCTGTATTGAAAAATGTATGCTGTGTGTACTTATTAGAATCGCCTCATCGAGGCGATTCTAATGAGTACACACAGTATACATTTGCAAAATAAAACACGAAAATATCCTAAATCTTACCCTCCCTATTTCTTACGTACAGAAATTCCCTAGGGACTCAAGAACGGGTTCGACTCAGCCATGGTAAACGAGCCATCGGTGTTCGAGCCATCGAAGTTCTACTGTATAACAAGTTTGAGTCATTGATATCCCTGTAAACCCCAGAATATAAATGGAAAAGTGAGGTTTACTAGGTCATCTAATATTTCTCTAGTTCTTGCCCAAAGACATAAATCACCACAAGAACCCATAATCTATGTCTGACAAAGATTGTGGGTACTCGTTAGAACCACCTCAATGAGGCGGTTCTACTTTTTAATGAGTACACATAATCTATGTCTGAAGCAAAATATATATCACAATGTTTCATAGAAAACTGATATTTAACAGCCATGATATAAAGCATTACATCACATGGGTTGCTCCCGATCATCAGGGCTTGGCAAAACAGATTGGGTTCAATGGGTTGCATGGTGCTTCTGTGCAGAGCTGGAACCTACTGAACTTGAGTACTGGTAAACTGCCTAGAAGGTCTAGGCATGCCCAGGGAAAGGTGTGAGAGTCAGACCACTCGTTAAACCCCAGCGGTTTCTTTGGGCCATAGGGCTTGAGATGTCATTTCATCTCAATGTTAGGTAAGAGTCCAACAAAATTGGAAGCAGTGTCTCAAAAATGACCTAAATAGTGCTGATGGGGATATAAAACCTCAACACAAACAAACAAATGCACATCACATGGGAGTATAAATCCTGTTTTGTCCACAAAACACCTGACATGATTATGTTTTTCAGGAGTCAATAACTAGCATTTTCCAGAATTTCGTAATTCTTGTCTTGTTGATTAATTTAATTTAGTCACAACCATTTCTTACTTTCAGTCAAACTGATTTTTTGATGTAATTTATTCCTACAAATCAACAAAGGATAAATACCGATCAGAAGCTATCTGATCTGTATCTACACTGTTTGTAAAAGGCAGTGCAAATTCAGGTCCAGCAGAATACATGTGGTTTATTTTGTACCAAACAGATTTTGAAGGTACATGCATGCTCTTTTCGTCACAATCTAATGTTTTAAACGAAACCTATTTTTTTTTTCCTATACAAAGTAGGATTTACAGGGGGTGCTCATGTCAGCGGAAACCATTTAACCCTTTTTGTACCAAATGGAATCTTCCTCCTTATATATATCAAGAGTCCATTTCAAAATGTAGGGGTGTCAGGCTGTGTTTTATTCAAAATTTATTTGGAAAAAGGCTTAACTTTTCGCAAACAGTGTAGGCCCTGATCAGATGCCGCATCCTTTAGGGGTTTCTGGTACTGAATGGGTTAAGGCTAAAACCTGCCTTTATATCTGCACTGTCTTATCACAGCCTTTTATGTTCACATCAACAAGCAACAACTTTAATTGCTCTTGTTTGAATCTAAGCATAACATTAACAAGTTAGTATAATGAACATCCCTGAAAATCCCATTTTATACAGAGAAAACTGGGATTTACATTAGTTTTCTTATTTCTGCTTCAAGACAGGTACTTGTTAGAACCACCTCATTGAGGCTGTTCTAAAGAGAGCCCACGAAATCAGTTTGGACCAGAAATAAGAAAAATATCATAAATCTTCATCAGTTTAATATATCTGTTACCGAAACCTGAACGAGTGCACTTTAAAATATGAACGTGTTTCCATAATAGAATGCACAGACTGAACAGTCTTATCATTGCATAGAAGACCTAGATCTTAGAGGTACCATGTTTTCCGGTGAATAAAGAATGTCATAGGTCAGGGTCACAGTTCAAGGTCACAGGTCAAAATTTTTGTATGAGTGGGAAGTCCTTGTTACAAAAAATCTACACATACATGCCAAATATGAAGGCTCTATCTCAAAACAGTTCAATGACCAATGTTATTATCCCCACGTTTTTCAACGAAAAAGTGGGGATATTGTTATCGCCTCCGTCCGTCTGTCTGTCTGTCCGTCTGTCTGTCCGGCTATCTCCTCCTTAACCGATAGCCGGAATTCAACCAAATTTGGTATGCGAGTTGCTTACATGAATGGCTTGCGCAAGAGCACATTTTTTTTGTCCCCGCCCCCAGGGGCCCTGGGGAGGGGTCAAAAGGTCAAATTTTGACCTACTGTGGAGAAAACGTGGGGATTTGCGATGGCTTGCCATCGACTGCGCGCTCTAGTTTTTTCTTTAAAGTAGGTAACAGGTCAAGGTCAAGGTCAAAATGTTTTGTATGAGTGTCACAATGAGTGTCACAAGTAACCTTCATGCCAAATATGAAGGCTCTATCTGAAATGGTTCAAAAAATTATGATCAATGTTATATTTTTCTTTAAATTAGGTCACAGGTCAAATATATTGTCAGGATGATCATTAAGAGCAAGTTTGTTGATGATATTAGACCAAAATTGTGGCTTCTAGAGTGTTCACAAGGTTTTTCTATGATTTGACCTAATGACCTACCTTTCGACCCAACATGACTCATATTCAAACTTGAATGTGATATTGTCATGATGATCATTCTGAGCAAGATTGATGATGATTGGACCTAACCTGTGGCCTCTAGAGAGTTCACAAGGTTTTTCTATGATTTGACCACTAACCTACTTTCGCCTGCCTCGGTAGCTCAGTGGGATGCGAGTCTGACTGGTGATCAGGAGGACGCGGGTTTGATACCTACCGGGGTCGGCAACATTCTTTCATGGAGATTGATCATGAAATCTTTTCTACAGTCATTCTCTCCCTTCTGCGGATTCAAGAAGGGTAGTTGTCTGTTTCTGACAAAAGAATGTGCAATGTACTGGTTAACCGCTTACATATGAGCCTGCCCAGGAAAAGTGTGGATAGGTAAACTGACCGGCTCAAAAATGACCTAAGTAGTGTTGACTGGGTTGTTAAACTCTGATACAAACAAAACTGACCTACTTTCTGACCCAACAAGACCCATATTCAAACTTGACTTAGATATTCTCAAGATGATTATTCTGAGCAAGTAAGCTGCTGACCAGACCAAATCTGTGGCCTCTAGAGTGTTCACAACGTTTTTCTATTGAAATACTCTTTGACCTGATATAGCCCATTCAAATTTGACCAAGATATTGTCATGATGATCATTCTGACCAAGTTTGATGATGACTGGACCAAAACTGTGGCCTCTAGTGTATTCACAAGAAAAGCTTACACACGGACGCCGGACGATGCACAATAGATGATGCCGCCGGACATCTCACAGTCACAAAAGCTCACCATGACCTTCGGTCAGGTGAGCTAAAATGTGTTCTACTTTTCATTCCTTACTAACAAGAAAGCCAAAACATTCTTAACCTTTATCCTGCTATATATGACAACCCCTACCTTCACAAACAGTGTAGATCCAGATCAGATGGCATCTGAAGAATTCAAGCCATTAACACTGTCATTCAGTTGGCAAATTTGAATGAATACATGACGTTTTGTTTGTTTGATTTGAGGTTTAACGTCCCCCTCAACACAGTAAAGGTCATTTTGGAGACGCAACGTCTTAAAGGTTTATTCCAATTTTGTGGGACTTTTACCCGACATTGAGATGAAATGATATCTCAAGCCACCCAATGAAACCAATAGGGTTTATAAGCATGGATGGGCCGACTCGCACCGCTTTGCCTGGGCAGGCTTAGATCCTCTAAGCGGTTTACCAGTACTCGTATGCGGGTCGGTTTCAGTTCTGCGTGGAAGCAACATGCAGCCCATATATTTCTTCAAGCCCTGATGGGCCGGGGCCAAAATATATGACATAAAGTAATTTGAGTGGTTTTGTTTGAATTGAGGTTTAACGTCCCCCAAAACACTATTTAGGACATTTTGGAGATGTTGCTTCCAATTTTATGGGGCTTTTACCTGACATTGAGATGAAAAGACATCTCAAGCCCTGCAGCTCATTGAAACCAATAGGGCTTATACGCATTGGACGGTCAGACTCGCACCACTTTGCCTATGCAGGCTTATAGTTCTTCTAAGGTTTTTACCAGTACTCATGTGCAGTCAGTTGCAGCTCTGCATGGAAGCATGATGCATTCCAATCCATTTCTCCAAGCCCCAATGGGCAGGGGCCAATTTGATTGGTTGAAATGTAAATGGGTGTGGCTAAATGATTTATACTGTGCGTTAAGGGTTAAAAGAGTTTCCTGCCCTGAATGTGTAGCCATTTCTCTTAAAGGGAATGGGAACACTTAGGGGAGGCAACTCCTGCAAAAGTATTTTTGTCATCCATATCAATAGGGGTCAACTCTTAAAGGAAAGAATTTGCTCCTCAGGAGCAAATTTTTTCCTTTAAGAGTAGATCCCTTTTTCTGTGGGACAGGGCATATAGAAAAGCTAACAGGAAGTCCCAAAAGTAGTCTCCCTTTGAAGCAAGAGGGCCCAGAGGGCCCTGAATCGCTCACCTGAGTATCAATGTCTCTAGTGCATTTTGGCCCAAGGGCTATAATTTGAATAAACTTGGTAGCGGTCCACTAGATAAGGCTCAGACCAAATATCAAAGACCTGGGCCTTCTGGTTTCAGAAAAGAAGATTTTTAAAGGATTTCCCTATATAAGCCTATGTAAAACCAGCGGGCCCTGGCGCGTGGGCATTTTTTGCGCCAGGACTATAATTTGACCAATCTCAACAAAAACGAGGTTCACTAGTTGAAGCTTCACACCAGATATCAAAGACATGGGCCTTCTGGTTTTGGACAAGAAGATTTTTAAAGGTTTTTTCCTATATATGCCTATGTAAAACTAGTGGGTCCCAGCGCAGGGAAATTTTTTACCCAAAGGCTATAATTCGAACAATCTTGGTAGCGGTCCACTAGATGAAGCTTCATACCAAATATCAAAGACCTGGGCCTGGCGGTTTCAGAGAAGCTTTTCTAAAGATATAGGCCTATGTAAAACCAAAGAGCCCCAGGGCGGGGGCATTTTTGGCCCCAGCACTATAATTTGAACAATCTTTGTAGAGGTCCACTAGATGCAGCTTCATACCAAATATCAAAGATCTGGGCCTTGCAGTTTCAGAGAAGAAGATTTTTAAAGATTTTCCCTATATAAGCCCATGTAAAACCAAAGGGCCCCGGAGCAGGGGGCATTTTTGGCCCCAGCACTATAATTTGAACAATCTTGGTTGGGGTCCACTAGATGAAGCTTCATACCAAATTGCAAAGACCTGGGCCTTGTGGTTTCAGCGAAGAAATTTTTTTAAAGATTTTCCCTATATAAGCCCATGTAAAACCAAAGGGCCCCGGAGGGGGGCATTTTTGGCCCCAGGACTATATTTTGAACAATCTTGGTAGGGGTCCACTAGATGAAGCCTCATACCAAATATGAAAGATCTGGGCCTTGCATTTTCAGAGAAGAAGATTTTTAAAGATTTTCCATATATAAGCCCATGTAAAACCAAAGGGCCCCAGGGCGGGGGCATTTTTGGCCCCAGCACTATAATTTGAACAATCTTGGTAGGGGTCCACTAGATGAAGCTTCATACCAAATATCAAAGATCTGGGCCTTGCGGTTTCAGAGAAGAAGATTTTTAAAGATTTTCCCTATATAAGCCCATGTAAAACCAAAGGGCCCCGTGACGGGGGCATTTTTGGCCCCAGCACTATAATTTGAACAATCTTGGTAGGGGTCCACTAGATGAAGCTTCATACCAAATATCAAAGACCTGGGCAGTGCGGTTTCAGAGAAGAAGATTTTTAAAGATTTTCCCAATATAATCCTATGTAAAACCAAAGGAACCCGGGGCGGGGGGCATTTTTGGCCCCAGCCATATAATTTGAACAATCTTGGTAGGGGTCCACTAGATGAAGCTTCATACCAAATATCAAAGACCTGGGCCTTGTGGTTTCAGAGAAGAAGATTTTTAAAGATTTTCCCTATATAATCCTATGTAAAACCATTGGAACCCAGGGCGGGGGGCATTTTTCGCCCCAGCACTATAATTTGAACAATCTTGGTAGGGGTCAACTAGATGAAGCTTCATACCAAATATCAAAGACCTGGGCCTTGTGGTTTCAGAGAAGAAGATTTTTTAAGTTTTCGGTGAAAAAAATTTTTTTTGGCTCCTGTGACCTAGATGTGCAATGGACCGGAACCATTTGAACAACTTTGAAAGGGGACCACCTAAGGATCATTCCTGTGAAGTTTAGTCAAAATCTGATCAGTGGTTTAGGAGGAGATGTGGTTTGAAGAAAAAGTTTACGGACGGACGCACGCACGCACGGACGCACGCACGACGGACAAAAAGTGATCCCAAAAGCTCATCTCATCACTACGTGACAGGTGAGCTAAAAATGGCAGAAAGAATATGCCAGGTGTCCCCTAAAGATGCACAGGACTGGTATGAAAAGACCCAATAGCAAAAAAGCTGTGCTTGCATATTTTAGCCTCCTACTGCCTACTACTGTCAAGGTTTTTCTTTGGTTTTGGTTTGGTTTTCTAGCCCTTTCAAGATGATTTCCCTTAGTTTGCGCCAAGCATTAATCAAAGGGCGAAAGTTGGAGTACCCAGAGAAAAACCACCTGGCCTTCTGTTGCAGAACACAGCGTCTCACATGTGACCCTAGCAAGTGGTGAAAGAGGCTATTTGGTGAAGCTAATACATTTATATAAATATTAATTGAATTTTCCAGCTGTATGGCAAACATTATTCTATAAATATATAAATGAGACATCTTATATGGCAATTAAGATATCGCCTATAATATATCTTATTTACTACATAAGATACCTTAACTGACATATATAGGATATCTTCTTTAGCTTTCTTAATAAGATATCTAATACTTTATGAAATATATCTAATATGTTCAACAAACTGAATTACATGGATTCTCCCTATTCCTTCAAATTTATATAAGATATCTGATATACTGCTTAAGATATCTGAATTGCTTATACATAAAGGATATCTGATATCTAATACAATAAACAAGATATCTTATATCCGATATTGGATATTTTATATAGAAAATATAATATACTGTACTATATAAGATATCTTATTTTTATCTTTATCCCCACGCTTTTCGAAGAAAAAGTGGGGATATTGTAATTGTCTCCGTCGTCCGTACGTCTGTCCATCCGTCTTACCGGACAACTCCTCCCACACTTTTACAGCTAGAAACTTAAAACTTTGGGAACTGATAGGTCTTTGGTCTGAGGAGTGCATGACACTTTCGGAATTTTGATCCTACCCCTAGGGGCCAGGCCAGGGGGTGGGGTGCCCCGGGGGTAAAAAATCAAAGTTTTCAGAACCTGGTCGTGTGACATATCAAATCAAACGGCATAATGAGTAGAATACATAACAATAAAAATTTGACCCCTAGGGTCAGGTTTGAGGTCACCAGAGGTCAAAAACTTGGATTTTCACCCCCATAACCCCCTTTTTAACGATTACCGGATAACTCCTCCTACGCCGTTTCAGATAGAAACATGAAACTTTGGGAACTGATAGGTCTTTGGTCTGAGGAGTGCATGACACTTTCGGAATTTTGATCCTACCCCTAGGGGCCAGGCCAGGGGGTGGGGTGCCCCGGGGGTAAAAAATCAAAGTTTTCAGAACCTGGTCGTGTGACATATCAAATCAAAGGGCATAATGAGTAGAATACATAACAATCAAAATTTGACCCCTAGGTCTTTGGTCTGAGGAGTGCATGACACTTTCGGAATTTTGATCTTAAGATTAGGTGGGAGTTGCAATTGAGAACTTATATAGTGGCGTATCTTTAAAAAAGCGTGGGGATATGCGATGGCGTGCCATCGACTGCGCGATTCAAGTTTTTATTTTGATTTTACAGCCCTTTCAAGATTATTTCACTGATAGCGAGTTGATCCTTAATCAGAGGTGGGGGAAAAGTGGAGTACCCGGAGAAAAACCATCTGACCTTCAGTTGCAGAACTTGGTGCCTCAGCGTGAGGCTCGAACCACAGCAGTGAGAGACCTAATGAATTAGAGACAGTGTTTGTATCCACAAGGCCATGGAGGCCCATCAAGATATCTTATTTAGCATATATCTTATTTGACATATTAGATATCTTATTTCATATATAAGACATCTTATACATGATATAAGATAACTCATTTATTAAAGAAGGTATCTCATTTATTCGGTTAAATAATATCCTATTTAATATATATTTGATATCTTACTGAACATATCAGATATCGATATTAATGTATAAGGTATCTTACAGAACCAAAAAAAAAGACATCTTATATAAATTGTATATAAGCTATCAGATATGTGGGGTCAAATTAGATATCCTTTATATTGTATCAGATATCTTATAAAGGATAGAAGATATCATATACATGTATGATATCCGATAAACTATTTCAGATATCTTCTGTCCTATACATATATTAGTTATCCTACAAAACATATCTGATATGATATACAATGTATATATGAAATCTATTTTGTGTAAAAGTAGTAATTAACCCATTCTGTACCAGAAACTCAAAAAACAGGTACCCTGGCAAACAGTTCAGGCCCAGATCAGACGCCGCAGAATGCGGCGTCTGATCAGGGCCTACACCGTTTGTAAAATGTTCAGCCAGTTTCCAAATAAGAAAGAGAACACAACCTGACACCGCTATATGTTGTAATGGACTCCTGTTATATATAGGGAGGTAGATTCTGTTTGGTTAATGGTGCTTTCTTACCTCTCAGATTTATTCCAGCACTGCTGATTCTTGCAGGCAAACACATACAGTACTCTGTGGTAGGTGGAACATTCAAGTGGGCAGTAAAGCTGTACAATGAGTAACAAACTTCCACCACACAACACACAGGATGGATGAAGTTGCTCCTTAATTTCTGTTGGCAAAACCTAAATTATAAACTAGAATTTGTTTTTCTACAAAAACACAGATGTCTCCCCCTTTTTGACCTCTATGACCTTGACATTGGAGGTATTGACCTGGGTCTTGTTTGCAACACATTTCTGCAAAATAACTTTAAAAAGTTCAGAGAGAAATAAGAAATGTATTGACCGTACACAAAAAAGCCCTTTTTTACCTTTGACCTATAAGTATGGCCTTGACCTTTGAGGTACAACACATCGTCTCATGATGGTTAACATTTCTGCCAAGTAATTTCATAATCCATCAAAAAATAAGAAAGTTATTGACTGTACACAAAAAAGCCCCTTTTTTACCTTTGACCTCTAGGTATGACCTTGACATTGGAGGTATGGATCTTGGTCTTGCACACAACTCATCTCTAATGAAGGTGAACATTTCTGCAAGGTTACTTTAAAAAGTCCATCCAGAAATAAAAAAGTTATTGACTGGACACAAAAAAAAGGATTTTTTTTTTACCTTTGACCGCTTAGTATGGCCTTGACCTTGGAGGTACCGACCTTGGTCTAGTGCGCAACACATCGTCTCATGATGGTTAACATTTCTGCCAAGTAATTTCACAATCCATCCAGGAATAAGAAAGTTATTGACTCAACACTAAAAAAGGTCCCTTTTTGACATTTGACCTCTTAGTATGACCTTGACCGTTGAGGTACCAACATGGGTCATGCAAGAGACACATCGTCTCATTGTGATTAACATTTCTGCCATGTAATTTCAAAATCCATCGAGAAATAAGAAAGTTATTGACCAAACACGAAAAAAAGGCCCCTTTTTTTACCTTTGACCTCTAAGTATGACCTTGACCTTTGAGGTACCAACCTGGGTGATGCACGCAACGCATCCTCTCATGGTGGTTAACATTTCTGCCAAGTAGTTTCAAAATCCATCTAAAAATAAGAAAGTTATTGACCGAACACCTCTATGTGACCTTGACCCTTGAGGTACCAAACTATGTCATGTGTGCAACACATCATCTCATGGTGGTTAACATTTCTGCAATTTCAAAATCCATCAAAAATAAGAAAGTTATTGACCAAACACGTGAAACACAAAAAGGCCCTATTTTTACATTTGACCTGTATGTATGACCTTGACCTTTGAGGTACCAACATGATTCATATGTGCAACACATCGACTTATGGTAGTTAACATTTCTGCAAAACAAATTCAAATTCTATCTAAAGATAAGAAAGTTATTGACAAAATACGAAAAAAGGCCTCTTTTTTTCCCTTTGACCTCTAAGTATGACCTTGACCTTTGAGGTACCAACCAGGGTCATGCATGCAACACATCGTCTCATGGAAGTTAACATTTCTGCCAAGTAATTTCAAAATCCATCTAAAAATAAGAATGTTATTGACCAAAAACCAAAAAAAGGCTCCTTTTTTTACCTTTGACCTCTAAGTATGACCTTGACCTTTGAGGAACCGACCTGTGTCATGCGCGCCACACGTTGTCTCATGGTAGTTAATAAAATTCTGCCAAGTAATTTCAAAATCCATCTAAAAATAAGAAAGTTATTAACCGGACACGATTTGCCCATACATACCGACAAACTTCCAAGGGAGATAACTCAAAAAGTATAAATGCTAGAGTTATATTTCTTGCACTCTGCACGTCGTCTTATATTGATTAATAATTATATGAAGTTTCGTGAAGATAGCTTTAACGGTTTTCAAGTTATAGAGCGGACACGATTTTGTGACAGACGGACAGCGGGACGTTCCAACATGTCGGTTTGAGGGCTATTTCTTTTGTTATTCTCTTTTTTTTTTGTTTAGGGGCTAACCTCAGAAACCTTTTATTTACGGAATAAATCTATTATTCATACCTGTGATACCTCCCTCATCAGGAGGGAGACTCCCTCATTTTGATGCTAGTTTTTGCCCAATTTATGCCAAATTTTAGTAAAATTTTGGAGTCTCCCTCATTTGAACTGAGAATTTTCCTATATATTCTTTACATCTCCCTCATCACAATGGCTATCTCCCTCATACAGTTAAAAAAATTATCACAGGTATGATTATTTACCAATCATTTTCAATCATTTTCTATTGTTTTCCAATCCGGACACTAGCCCCTAACCTGACATGTTCACCCGGGCAGACAAACAGACAGACAGGCGCCCGGGGGAAAAACAATATGTCTCTCTGAAAAAACAAATTTTCGGGGGAGACATAAATAAAAAATAGCCATCAGAAGAGATGGCAAATCCTCCAAACAAAAGCCAATTGATATATGGCCTTCAGAAGATTGATGTGTGCCAGAATTAAAATACAATAGTATCCCCACAGTATATCCCCACAGTATATTGCTACAACATTTGCCCGCCCCCGCCTATAGGGGCTTGAAGAAATATATGCGCTGCATGATGCTTCCACGCAGAGCTAAATCCGTCCCGCACACTAGTACTGGTAAACCGCTTGGAGGATCTAAGCCTGTCCAGGAACCGCGGTGCGAGGCGGAACGTCCATGCTAATAAACCCTATTGGTTTCATTGGGCGACAGGGCTTGAGATGTCATTTCATCTCAATGCCGGGTAAAAGTCCCACAAAATTGGAAGCAACGTCTCCAAAATGACCTTTACAGTGTTGACGGGGACGTTAAACCTTAAATCAAACAAAAAACAACATCTGCAAGATTTTGTATATATATATGTAATGTTAATTGGGACTATCTGCACCGAATGATACTATGGTCACTGCTTCTCAACATGATGAAGATCTAAGATTTTCAATGTACAAAGTACTGGTACATGTGCACTGACATGCCTTCTCAACTTTGTGTAAAACTGTGCCAAGTACCATCAATATAAATATTCTAAAAGGGTATTGGAGTTATGACCACCACATGGTTATATTGTCAAGGGAGATAACTGACAAACCAGGGCACCCAGAGTCGTGATTCTTAATTGCACATGGCATGTATAAAATTGTATTGAGTACCATTAATATGCTGCAATGGCAATCACAAGGTGGTCATACTGTTATATTGGAAGAGGAGATAATTCATACCATGGCACCCAGAGTTGAGGATCTCGATGAGGCGGTTCTAACGAGTACCCACAATCTATATTTTGGGCAGAAATAAGAAAACTATCACAATTTTTCATCAATTTTTCATTTATACAAATACATTATAATTTTTACCGCAAAAAAAAAGGTAATTTTTAAGCTAAAAATTCTGATATTTTTCATATTTCTGCTCAAGGTTTACCCCTGTGAACCCCAGTTCTGCTATATAAAAGTGGGGTTCAAGGGGGTCAAAATTAAATTATTAGATAGGCATGTTTTCGTGATGGTTAGTTGACTTATTTTTTATTATTATCTTACACTTAATAAACAAGAGGGCCCAATGGCCCTATATCGCTCACCTGTGTACCAGAAAATCATAAGTGTAGGAGACCACTTGACATTGCTACATACTAAATATCTGAGCTGAGGGCCTTATGGCTTTGGAGAAGAAGATTTTTGATTTTTTTTCAGTATAAGTCCATAGGTCAATTTTGACCCAAAGGGCATGGTTGGCAGGATTTATGTAGGCAACAATTTTATGTTGCTATATACTAAATATCTAAGGTCCATACTTCATGGTTTCAGAGAAGAAGATTTTTAAAGCTTTTTTTTCCATTATAAGTTTATTGGAGTTAAGAAGCCACAGGATTTGGCCAATTTGAACCCCAGGGGCAAGACTCAGGCAGGATTCATGTAGGCAACAACTCCATGTTGCTACATGCTAAATACCTAAGCTCTGGGCCTTATGGTTTCACAGAAGAATATTATTCAAGTTTTTTTTTTCCATTTTAAGTTGTTTTTTTTTCATTTTAAGTCCATCCATGGTAGCTAATGGGCCATGGGTGTGGCCAATTCTGGCCCAAGGGGCATGCTTGGCAGGATTTATCTAGGTGACCTGGGCCCTGTGGTTTCAGAGAAGAAGATTTTTGAAGCTTTTTTCCATTAGGAGTCTATGGGAGCTAAGGGGCCCCGGGGCGTGGCCCATTTGGACCCCATAGGCATGATTGGCAGGATTTATGTAGGTGACCACTTACCGTTGCTACATGCTAAATATCTAAGCTCTGGGCCCTGTGGTTTCAGAGAAGAAGATTTTTGAAGCTTTTTTCCATTAGGAGTCTATGGGAGCTAAGGGGCCCCGGGGCGTGGCCTATTTGGACCCAAGGGGCATGAATATCAGGAAATATGTAGGTGACCACTTGCCGTTGCTACATGCTAAATATCTAAGCTCTGGGCCCTGTGGTTTCAGAAAAGACGATTTTTGAAGCTTTTTTTCCATTAGGAATCTATGGGAGCTAAGGGGTCCCGGGGCGTGGCCCAATTTTGACCCCAGGGGCATGATTGGCAGGATTTATGTTGGTGAACACTTGCCATTGCTACCTGCTAAATATCTAAGCTCTGGGCCCTGTGGTTTCAGAGAAGAAGCTTTTTGGAGCTTTTTTCCATTATGAGTCTATAGGAACTATTAGAGGCCCTTGGGTGTGGCCCATTTGGACCCCAGGGGCATGATTGGCAGGATTTATGTAGGTCACCACTTGCCTTTGCTACATGCTAAATATCTAAGTTCTGGGCCCTGTGGTTTCAGAGAAGAAAATTTTTAAGCTTATTTCCAATAAGAGTCAATGGGAGCTAAGGGGCCACGGGGCGATTGCTATATGCTAAATATCTAAGCTCTGGGCCCTGTGGTTTCAGAGAAGAAGATTTTTGAAGCTTTTTTTTTTCCTTTAGAATGTATATGGGAGCTAAGGGGCCCCAGGGCGTGGCCCATTTGGATCCCAGGGGCATCATTGGCAGGATTTATGTAGATGCCCCTTTGCCGTTGCTACATGCTAAATATCAGAGCTCTGGGCCCTGTGGTTTCAGAGAAGAAGATTTTTGAAGCTTTTATCCATTAGGAGTCTATGGGAGCTAAGGGGCCCCGGGGCGTGGCCCATTTGGACCCCAGGGGCATGAATATCAGGAAATATGTAGGTAACCACTTGCCAGTGCTACATGCTAAATATCTAAGCTCTGGGCCCTGTGGTTTCAGAGAAGACGATTTTTTAAGCTTTTTTTCCATTATGAGTCTATGGGAGCTAAGGGGTCCCGGGGCGTGGCCCAATTTTGACCCCAGGGGCATGATTGGCAGGATTTATGTTGGTGAACACTTGCCATTGCTACCTGCTAAATATCTAAGCTCTGGGCCCTGTGGTTTCAGAGAAGAAGCTTTTTGGAGCTTTTTTCCATTATGAGTCTATAGGTACTAAGAGGCCCTGGGGCGTGGCCCTTTTGGATCCCAGGGGCATGATTGGCAGGAATTTTGTAGGTGACCACTAGCCGTTGCTACATGCTAAATATCTAAGCTCTGGGCCCTGTGGTTTCAGAGAAGAAGATTTTTGAAGCTTTTTTTCCATTATGAGTCTATGGGAGCGAAGGGGCCCAGGGGTGTGGCCAATTTGGACCCCAGGTGCATGATTGGCAGGAATTATGTAGGTGACCACTTGCCGTTGCTACATGCTAAATACCTAAGCTCTGGGTCCTGTGGTTTCAGAGAAGAAGATTTTTGAAGCTTTTTTCCATTATGAGTCTATGGGAGCGAAGGGGCCCCGGGGCATGGCCCATTTGGAACCCAGGGGCATGATTGGCAGGAATTACGTAGGTGACCACTTGCCATTGCTACATACTAAATATCTAAGCTCTGGGCCCTGTGGTTTCAGAGAAGAAGATTTTGGAAGCTTTTTTTTCCATTATGAGTCTTTAGGAGCTAAGGGGCCCCGGGGTGTGGCCAATTTGGACCCCAGGGGCATGATTGGCAGGATTTACATAGGTGACTACTTAACATCGTTACAAGCTAAATATCTAAGCTCTGGGCCCTGTGGTTTCAGAGAAGAAGATTTTTTTAATTTTTCCCATTATAAGTCTATGGGAGCTATATGTTGCCATGGCAACCAGAATTCCAATCTGATCAGCCCCAAAACCTTATGCAGCCTTTCCCCCTACCTGATGATGCTTCACATGAAAATTGATCAAGATTGGCCATGTGGTATTAGAGATTTACTTATTTGAAATTGTTTACGGACACACGGACGCACGCACACACGACGGACGACGGACAAAAAGTGATCACAAAAGCTCACCTTGTCACTATGTGACAGGTGAGCTAATAAAAATAATCTGTTTCCGTAAAAAATAAAAAAAAAAAAGGAAAAAGGAAGAAAGAGAATGAAAAGAAATGGGATGTGGAGTATGTGACAGCTCTGTGGTTAGTGCACTTGCCTCTGATGCTAGAAGCCCCCAGTTCGATCCCCAGCAGTGGTGATAATTCAGGTGTCCAAACACTTTCCATTAATTGGCATCATTTGCAGGGATGAATGTCATAAAGGGTGCCGTCCTTCAGATGAAGACGTTATCTGTAGGCCGGGCCTTGTGCAGGTAACATTTGGTTAATTATTGAGCTACCAGATCTCAAATTTTTTTTTCTGTTTTTTATCTTCAATGCATACTCCTTTGTCATGTGTACACTTTTGGAGCCAATACAGCTTCAGAACTTTGTGAAAATGGTTGTTTTCATTCGTGTTTACTCTTCCCTCTGAACATGTGTTCGGAATTTCTGTTCTAAAAATAAATCTATCACTTTACACATACATGGCGACAGTATCGTCTCTGAGTGTCGTTACTTATGGCATGGTATTCAGCGTCATATTTCTTCCAATTCAGGCATGGCCTAAGCAAACAAGGCCAAAAATGAACGTCACATCACGCTATATATGGGGATTCTATTTTTGTCACGAACTAAAAATAGATCTAACTAGTGTGCGAAACCTAGTTAGGGAATCCCTCTCAAACTCGTTTACCTGTCATCATAATTGTTCACATTTTTGCATAAAATGCATTCATTTGTATTGTTTTAAAGAAAAATACCGGCTATATGTATTTCATCTGTGGAAACATTTTTTCCAGATAGCTCAATAATGCACCTTTAAATGACAATGACAATGATTTATTTGCACTTTTAGCATCTCAATTACATGATTACTGTGTATAGTCTTCATCCTGAAAAACTTGAGTGTACATATATGTAATTATTGTAATATACACCATCTGTGTCCCCTCCTGGGGTTATACCTGGGGTTATAAAGATAAATACTTGACCCCTGTGACTGCTTCAACTCAAACAAGGGCATCAAAACCAAACAACAGTCAATATCAGAGGTACCAGGCCTATAGTGATGCCCTGAAGAATTCTTTCTTCCCTAGAACTATTCCTCAGTGGAATAGTCTTCCCTCCTCTGTGGTAAATGCCAAAACTGCAGAGGAGTTCAAAGCCCACATGGTGTAGATTGGGATCCAGAGGCGTGCGTTTTAGTACACCTCTGAAAGCAGATTGTAAATAGTTTTAAGAACTCATCCAGTGGGTGTGTTTTTTTTTTTTGTTTTTTTTTTTTGCTAAATTCTAAATTTAGCGCACCACCCAACTAATAAAAGAACACTGCCTGGCCCAAGTTGTTAACATACCCACCCGGCAAGAAAAGACCCTTGATTTATTGTTTACAAATTCTCCATCCCCAGTAAGCCGAGTTAAGGGGATGCCCCCGATTGGCAAAGCTGATCATGACATAGTCCTTGTTGAGTATGACATAAAAGCTAAACGAATCAGACAAGTCCCGCGTAAAGTTTTTCTCTACAAACGTGCGGATATGGATGGTCTGCGAGACCATATGGCGCGATTTAAGGATTCGTTCCTTTCCTCTGACCTCTCACACATGTCAGTTAATGACCTGTGGGTCAGTTTTAAGTCCGAATTAACCACGGCAATGGAAGGTTTATACCAACTAAAATGACCAAAACAAAATATAGGGCACCATGGATCGATAACACGATCAAGCATCTCATCAGAAGACGGAATAGAATGTATTTTCGTGCTCGCAAGTCTAGCAGCCCTGACGTTAAGAACCATTACAAACGGTTCAGAGCACATGTGCAAAAGGTTATAAGAGATGCATATTGGAAGCATGTTTCCAGCATCTTTACCTTTGAAGATGACAATATAGATCCCGATAGTCCCCAAAAGAATGGTAAAGTTAAAAAGTTTTGGTCATTCGTAAAGTCCCTGAAAAAGGATGCGTTTGGGATCACTTCGCTAAGGGAAAATGGAATTCTAAAAACAGATGCGCGCGATAAGGCTAATATTTGCAATAAACAGTTTCAATCAGCATTTACGCGTGAAACTGATGGTGAGCTACCATCTAAAGGTGCAAGTTCGTTCCCCTCTATGGGGGACATAACAGTTGACCCCAATGGGGTCGCTAAACTGTTAGGTAAGCTCAAGATACATAAGGCATCTGGGCCCGATGACCTGAATGCCAGGGTACTTAAGGAATGTAGTGCTGAAATATCTCCTGTGTTGGCCTTTATCTTCAATCAATCACTTGCCCAGGGCACTGTACCAGATGACTGGCGACAAGCAAATGTAACCCCGGTCTATAAAAAAGGGGAAAAATATGATGCAGCAAATTATAGACCAGTGTCGCTAACATGCATCTGTTGCAAAACCTTGGAGCATATATTAGTAAGCAACATCAACAAGCACTTAGCCTTTGAGAGCATTCTTGCTGACTGTCAACATGGTTTCCGGAGTCAAAGGTCTTGCGAAACGCAGCTTGTTCAATTTTACCATGACATTGTGAGCAATCTGGATGGGGCCATAAATCGTGGCCACAAACAGACTGACTTGATCATCATGGACTTTGCTAAGGCCTTTGACAAGGTACCTCACAGAAGGCTATTACATAAACTGGAGTACTATGGGATAAGAGGATCCACGCATAGGTGGATTAGCTCATGGCTCTCTGGGCGCTCACAACAAGTTGTACTTGATAGCCAAGCGTCTGATCCAGTCCCTGTTTTATCTGGAGTCCCCCAAGGTTCGGTCCTTGGACCGGTCCTTTTCCTGGTTTTCATTAATGATCTCCCCGACAATATCAGGTCATCGGTCCGTTTGTTTGCTGATGATTGTGTCCTGTATAGGAACATATATTCTCCTTCTGACTGTCTTATTTTACAAGATGACCTGGATCAACTTGCACAGTGGGAGGCCGATTGGCAAATGAAGTTCAATGTGGCCAAATGTCACTCAATGAGAGTGTCACGACACCCTCCGGACAAGCAAATTAAGTTTGACTATACTCTTCACCAGCAAGTTTTGGAGCATGTTCAATCCGCCAAATATCTTGGTATCACCATCACTGACGATCTTGATTGGGGTCAACATATCTCAGAGATTACATCTAAAGCAACTAGGACTTTGGGATTCCTTAGACGGAACTTGGCTTTTGCACCTAGGCAGACAAAGGATGTTGCATACAAAACATTGGTTCGCCCTCAACTCGAATATGCATCACCCATTTGGCACCCCTATGTTAAAACTCAGACTCAGCAGGTGGAGAAGGTGCAGAGGACAGCTGCTCGATGGACCTGTAGGCGATGGCGAAATAGAAGTAGCGTCGGTGACATGCTTAATGAGCTAGAGTGGCCGTCCCTGGAGGCCCGTCGTGAGCAGTCCTCTTTAACCTTCTTCTACAAGATACACTCTGATTCAGTGTCTATTGATAAAGATAGGTACTTGACCCCTGTAACACTGTCGACCCAAACAAGGGCATCAAAATTAAACGACTCACAATATCGTAGATACCAGTCCTATAGTGATGCCCTGAAGAACTCGTTTTTTCCTAGAACTATTCCCCAATGGAATAGTCTTCCCTCCTCTGCGGTGAATGCCAAGTCCGCAGAAGAGTTCAAAGCCCGCACAGTGTAAGATTGGGTCTCAGAGGTATGCGTTTTAGGATACCTCTGTTATGCAGATTGTAAATAGTTTTAAGGACGCATCCAGTGCCTCTCTTTTTTTTTTTTTTTTTTTTCAGCTAAATTCTAAATTTAGCCACCCAATCAACTGAGGTAATGGCCAGATATGACCGACTCAGTATAAGAAGATAGATAGATAGATAGATAGAGGTAATGGCCAAGTATGACCGACTCAGTATATGAAGATAGATTTATATTTAAAAGATACTACTTGTATCCTCAGACCCGAGTTGTATCAGCCAAATATTGATCAATATTTATTTTTGAAGTGTCTAAAACAATTGACTCATCTCTGATGTAAAAATGATACTTTGAATAATAATCGCTGCAAAAGTACTAAGTTAGCTTTTATCTTGTGTACGAATACCGCTGTATGCGAAACTGCAAAAGAACGAAAACTGAACCGAGACTGCGAAAGAGAAACTGGAAACGGTATTCATTATTTTTTCCAATGCAACGTTTTTTTTCTATTTTACCACACTGCCTCCTATTTTATTCGTGTTCCATGTCAGCCCTGGTTCGCTGTGAATTTTGGAATCCACAATTCCCAATAAACAGGACATCTTTCTGTTTGGGTGCTGAAGGTTCGGCCAAATTCTGTTTCGTAACAATCACTTTCGTATTACTGTATATACTTGGCTGTACAATGTTTTCTGCCTACCCTAATTTTGGTTCTGGCAAAAATTTAGCCCTTAGAAATTCTTAGACGTCATAAAATTCTTACCTGTCATGTATTGATGAGGTGAGTTTTAAGGATCACCTTTTGTCCGTCGTATGACCGACTCAGTATATGAAGATAGATTTATATTTAAAAGATACTACTTGTATCCTCAGACCCGAGTTGTATCTGTTCTATGTAAATTGCTTGAACACATAGTCTGCTCAAACATCATGGCCCACTTGGATGAACATAAACTTTTGTCAGACAGACAACATGCAACTGTGACAGTTTCAACTCGAACAAGGGCATCAAAAGTAAACAACTCACAGTATCACAGGTACCAGTCCTACAGTGATGCCCTGAAAAATTCCTTCTTCCCTAGGACTATTCCCCAGTGGAATAGTCTTCCCTCTTCTGTGGTGAATGCTAAGACTGCAGAGGAGTTCAAAGCCCATACAGTGTAAGATTGAGACTCAGAGGTATGCGTTTTAGTATACCTCTGTTATTCAGATTGTAAATAGTTTTAAGGACTCATCCAGTGACTTCTCTCTTTTTTTTTTTTTTTTTTTTTTTTCAGCTAAATTCTAAATTTAGCTACGCACCCAACTGAGGTAATGGCCAAATATGACCGACTCAGTATAAGAAGATAGATAGATAGATAGACATTTAGGAAAAGGCATAGAACTTTGCGAAACTCAGTTGAGCACGGTTATTAATGATTGGGCAAAAATCCTGGACAAAGGGGGGCAGGTGGACACATTTATTCTGGACTTTGAGAAGGCTTTTGACACCCCTCCTCATGAACTACTTAAATCCAAATTATTTGGTTATGGAATTGGTGGGAAGACTCTTAAATGGATAGATTCCTTCCTTTGCTACAGAAAACAGCGTGTTGTTGTTAATGGTGAATCTTCAGTATGGGCGCCAGTTTTGTCTGGAGTCCCACAGGGGACCGTTCTTGGTCCTCTATTGTTCTCCCTGTACATCAATGATATTTCCACTGATATTGACTCAGAAATAAGACTGTTCGCAGATGACTGTGTTTGTTACCGGGAAATTAGAGATACAGATGACTCACTGAAACTTCAGGCTGACATAGATAGATTAGGATGTTGGGCCAGAAAATGGGGCATGAGATTTCAACCAGTTAAATGCAATATTATGCAGATAGCAAGGAAGAGATCTAATAAAGTTGAGGCTTCTTACACCTTAGAGGGAACGGTCCTCGAAAATGTGAATTCCATTAAACACCTTGGTGTGACAATCACTCACGATTTGAGATGGAATACACACATTAGCAATATGTGTACAAAGGCGAATAGAACACTTGGTTTCCTGAGGCGAAATCTTCATCAGTGTCCTCAGGATGTGAAAGAAACAGCATACAGGGGACTTGTTCGCCCAATCTTGGAATATGGTAGTTGCATCTGGGACCCAAGCGGAGTGGTCCTAAATGAAGAAATTGAAAAAGTTCAGAATAGAGCTGCTAGATTTGTAACTGGAAATTATTGCTTTGAAACTGGGAGCATGACTGGAATTCTAGGAAAATTAAGATGGGAGTCTCTCAAGAAAAGGAGAAGAGACAGTAGGCTCATACTCTTATACAAAGGTCTAAAGGGTGCTGCCAGCATTCCAACAGATGACCTTGTTCCCCCAGCTAGGCATTGTAGAAAACACCATTCAATGACGTTTCAGACCCTTACTGCAAGAACGGATATTTATAAAGAATCGTTTTTCCCCCGAACCATTAGAGATTGGAATGCCCTTCCCGATTCTATTATTTTGACGGCTGAAGGTGCTGAGGATTGTGTAGCTAAGTTTACATCTTTGGTTAGAGCTAGGGACTAACTTCCCATATCACAGGTCCTGGTGTATGAATGTCATTTGACGTGTCACCAGTAACAATTCTGATTCTGATTCTGAGTCGTGCGTCCCTGCATGCATCTGCCAATGTGTCCGTAAACAATTTCTTCAAATGACATCTCCTCCTAAACCACTGATCGAATTTTGACCAAACTTCACAGGAATGAAGGGGAGTGCTTTGGTGCAGTGGTAGCGCATTGGATTTGTGATCGAGAGGTTGGGTTTTGGGTTCGAGCCTCACGCTGACCAAAGTATTGTGTCCTTGAGCAAGGCACTTCATCCGCATTGCTTAAAAATAAAATAATAAAATAAAGTACTGGTTACCACCCAGGAAATCCGGCTCGTAATGCTCAAATGTGAGTGAGTAGCAGTAATAGGAGAAAAAAAAAAAAGAGAAAAATGATCCTTAGGTGGTCCCCTTTCAAAGTTGTTCAAATGGTTCCGCTCCATTGCATATCTAGGTCACAGAAGCCAAAAATATATTTTTTATTGAAAACTTAAAAAATCTTCTTCTCCATGTTCTCTGAAAATAGAAGTGAAGACAATGATCAGTAATTGATACAATTAACCAACAGCTCCCATCAGAGACACCAAAGGGAAAGAAACACAAACATGAAACAACAAACCCTAATGGAAACATCAATAGCGGAAAGCCAAAAGGACAGTTACTTTCCCACAAAATGGCCAATTGGCTATCCAAAACAAAATAACATAAGCGATACAAACACTCTAAGACAAACCATAACAAAAACTAAACCGTGACAGAAGAACCAACTTGGATCAGTCAGTGAAACAAATTCCACTCGGGGGCTTAAATCGATTTTTCGTGGTCACAATCTTCGCCCTTACTTCCGTCGTGATTTAGACAAATAATTTGTTCAGTCTGCATGAAGGCCTCCTAACTCATCAGTGCAACATCTCCATGAACACAAAAAATCAAACAACCACAGAGATGAAACAACAGTGAGGACTCAACAACAAGAAACCACTGAAATGCCAGAGCAAAAGAAAACCAACAGTTAGACTCCGATTCAACAGTTGACACCTACTTTGTCATATTTGGCATGCAGGTTCCTTGTGACAACAGCTTCATACCAAAAAATGACCTGTGACCTTGATCTTAAAGTGTGACCTACTTTATCATAACTTAGGAACCATTTGAGATAGAGCCTTCATATTTGACACTTATTTTCCTTGTGACAAGGACTTAACACCCATGCAAAAATTTTGACCTGTGACCTTGACCTACTTTGTGATAACATTTGACCCATTTAAGATAGAGTCTTCATATTTGGCATGTAGGTTACGTGTGACAAGGGCTTCCCACTCATGCATGAAATTTTAACCTGTGACCTTTACCTGTGACCTACTTATTAATAACTTTTGAACTGTTTGAGATAGATCCTTCATATGTGGCATGTATGTTCCAAACCATATTTTTATCAACTTCTTTTGGATTTCAAGGAGAAAAACACTCAAGGGCTTCCCACCCATACAAAAATTTTGACCTGTGACCTTGACCTTTGACGTACTTAGTCATAACTTTTGAACCATTTGACATAAAGCCTTCATATTTGGCATGTAAGTTCCTCGTGACAAGGGTTTCCCACTCATATAGGAAATTTTGATCTGTGTCCTTGACCTTTGGCCTACTTTGTCAAAACGTTTTAATCATTTTAGATAGAGCCTTCATGTTTGGGATATAGGTTCCTTGTGAAAAGGGCTTCCCACTTATACAAAAATATTCTGACCTTGTCCTGTCATAACTTTTTAACCATTTGAGATAAAGCCTTAATAATTTGCATGTGTTTTCCTTTTGACAAGGGCTTCCCACCTATGCAGACATTTTGACCTGTAGCCTTGACCTTGACATGTGACCTACTTTATCATAACTTTTGAACCATTTGAGATAGAGCCTTCATATTTGGCATGTATGTTGCTTCTGACAAGGGCCTCCCACCATTACAAATCAAATATTTTGATCTGTGACCTTGACCTTTGACCTACTTTGCCATAACTTTTGAACCATTTGGGATAGAGCCTTCATATTTAGCATGCAGGTTCCTTGTGACAAGGGCTTCCCACACATGCAAAAAAATTGACCTGTGACATTGACCTTTGACCTTTTTATGCCCCCGCCATTCGAAGAATGGTGGAAAGGGCATATAGCGTTGCCCCTGTCCGTCCGTCCGTCCCTCCGTCCGTGCGTCCGAAACTTAAACGCAGTCAATTACTTCCTTATTTCTTGATGGATTTTAAAATTACTCGGCAGAAATGTTAACCATCATGAGACGACGTCTCACATGCAAAACCCAGGTCCGTACCTCCAAGGTCAAGGTCATACTTAGAGGTCAAAGGTCAAAAAAGGGGTCCGAAACTTAAACGCAGTCAATAACTTTCTTATGTCTGGATGGATTTTGAAATTACTTTGGAGAAATGTTAACCATTATGAGTCGATGTGTCACCTGCAAAACCCATGTCCGTACCTCCAAGGTCAAGGTCATACTTGGAGGTCAAAGGTCAAAAAAAGGGTACGAAACTTAAACGCAGCCAATAACTTTCTTATTTCTGGATGGATTTTGAAATTACTTTGTAGAAATGTTAACCATCATCAGTCGATGTGTCACATGCAAAATCCAGGTCCGTACCTCCAAGGTCAAGGTCATACTTGGAGGTCAAAGGTCAAAAAAGGGGTCCTAAACTTAAACGCAGCCAATAACTTACTTATTTTTGGATGGATTTTGAAATTATTTTAAAGAAATGTTAACCATCATGAGACAATGAGTCACGTGCAAACCCAGATCCGTACCTCCAAGGTCATACTTGGAGGTCAAATGGCATAAAAAGGGTCAAAAACTTAAACACTGTCAATAACTTTCTATGGATGAAGACGAACATAGACATATTTTCGGGCGGGGGCATCCGTGTCCTATGGACGCATTTCTAGTTTTGTCATACTTTTGAACCATTTTAGGTTGATCTTCCATATTTGGCATGTAGGTTCCTTGTGACAAGGTCTTCTCACTCATGTAAAACATTTTGACCTGTGACCTCCACCTATGACCTACTTAATCATAACTTTTGAACCATTCAAGATAAAGCCTTCATATTTGGTATGTAGTTTATACTAATTTATTTTAGTTCGATGGAAGCGATGCGATGGAAGCTTAAAGCTTATTTAATCGCTCTCGAACACTCATTCCGGATCATTTTCACGCGCGCGAGAGAGAGGCAGTGACTTAAACACCACTGCTACCCATTTACACCTGGGTTGAGTGAGGCAGTGTCATTACGTGTCTTGGCCAAGGACACACCTCATTATCGGGCGCCAGATTCGAACGCACAACCTCTCAATCATGAGTCGAACGCCTTAATCACTGCACTATCGAGGCTGGCAATATTTGGTATGTATGTTCCTTGTGACAAGGGCTTCCCACCCATACAAAACGTTTGACCTGTGACCTCATTTTTGACCTTTGACCGATTTCATCATAACTTTTGAACCATTTGAGATAGAGCCTTCATATTTGGCATTATGTTCCTTCTGACAAGGCCCTAAGTACTACATGTATTTCATTTCTACAGTGTGGATCAGGTGAGCGATCCAGGGCCATCATGGCACTCTTGTTTATTGATGTAGTCGCTTAAGTAACATCAATAATTATTGTTTACTCTCTAAATCCCATATTTCTCTGTATAAAGTGGGGATTGGCTGGGTGTTGGAGTACGCGGACCTGTTAACCTTATGCTGTGGTAACACAATGAGGAAACGGTCTTTCTTCGGGAACAAGACAATTCACCGACAAGACAACTCACCAACATGGTTTTTGGAGACAATTCACCGACACAATTGAAGACAATTCACAGACACTTTTTGAAGACAATTCACTGACACACATATATATTGCATTCATAGCCCAGGTGATAACTAGAGCAAGTGGATGGCGCGCCATGGCATATCTCCGAGCTGAGAAAATTATATCACAATAAAAGGACCCAAGATACATCTTTGTGCCCTCTGGCAACCCCAAGACTTGCCTCCTGGGCAAAAATTTTGAACCATTGTATTCTACACTATATAAACTTCGATTTGGTATGCAACATGATTATGTTTCTACAAAATTGTTTTTTGACCCCTTGGGTGGGGTCATGCAGGCCCCTACCGTAGTGGGGAGTCACTACAACATTCCGAATATATTCCTCCAGTCCTCTTCCATAGGGCCAATACCTATGACAGTTTCAAGATTCTAGCACAAAAAAGCCCGGGGGTAGTTGTGTGATAATCGAAAAAAAAAAAATACCCAAAATCCTACTTTTTGACCTCTGGTGATCACTAGACATGTCCCAGGGCAAAATTTTTCGCCATCGACTTGCTCTAGTTCATTTCATGAATTTGAACAAAAACATTATTACGTATAATGTAATCTGACCAGCCCCCATAGCTCAGTTGGTAGAGTGTCCCCTCCGGGGAAAGGGAGGTCACAGGTTTGATCCCAGGCCGCGACATACCAAAGTCGTTAAGAATGGTACTAGCTGCTCCACGCTTGGCACTCAGATTTACGGGGTAGAGCTAGGACTGGTTGACCCAGTGTCAGGATTATGTGACTGGGTGTGGTATCATGTAATGTGTCTGGCACATGATACTTCAGTGAGGCAGCACTATAAAAGTGAGCATTGAGCTCCCTGTCGCAACCAGACACCGTCGTGATATGACTGAAAAATTGTTGAAAGCAACGTTAAACCCGAATTCACACACACACACATAAGGGTCATTCCACGGTACTGGTGAATTTTAGGGGTACCCCAGTAAAATCATTATTTTTTAACCGTATACATTAAGAACATACTGAGAAGGTTTTCTGATGTCATAAAGACACATTGGAGAGATAAAAAAAGATAAAATATGTAGATTGTCATAAATGAGAAAAGTAAAAAATGAATTAATTTAACCAAAATAACCCGATTTTTTGCTTTGAATTTGTGACATTGCAATGGTGCCCTCATTTGATTGCCCACTGTAATGGTATATGCCATAGCTGTAGAAAATCGTCCATGTAATGAAGAGTTAATACATTAAGAAAGGTTTTTATGTCAAAATATTCAGTAAACACCTCACAGACACTGAAAAATGGACTTTGTAAAATATACATTGTGCTCGTTACTATCGTGTCCCATAGTTGTTCATGAAATATTGATTTATATTAACGCACCATCGTTCATTACACAAATATCACACGGATGTATTTCCTCTTTGACAATTAGCCTACTGTTTGCATGAAACTGAGTCAGCCTGAGGCTAGTTTGATTATCCTATTTATGGAAAAATATCCGTGTACCCTTCGTGGTGTCCAATTTGTGACGATCGTTATTATCGATCTACCCAAGTGATAAATTTGTTTATGGGTCGGAATTTGCCGCCAAATAGAGTCATGTGACCTATTTTGTGTTTACACAAAACGCGCTCTGTGGGTTGCAAAAGGAGAATAGTCACAAACAGTAAAGGTCGTGGTGTCCACAGTTATCAGGGAAGGTGATGATCGTATGTATGTCACCGGTTGTTACGATCGAATGCCGGTTTTTGCCAAATTGGAGTTGTAAACACACTTTATCTGCGATCAGATGAAGATATGATAATATGCGTTGTTTTCTTTGGTTATATAATGCATTTTTATCGACGATTATTTTATCACCCACAAAATATGAATACTTTAATGCCCTATGAGACACAATGCTGAAGACGCTCGTTACATTAAGAAGCCAAAAATCCGGTGTCCTATTTGAATATTGACGATCGTATAGATTTTATGATTAATATGGCTTCCGTTTATTTCTTCTCGACTTTATTGGTATCAGACTGATTTAAATGTCTGTTTTTTTACAACAGCTTATTTTTTTATAACATTGTGCGCCCCTTGAACTATTGCTGGACGTGGCCTGGGCAGTCGTCACAGAAGGACACGAAAAGCTGTTTGCTCGTTACAAACAGACACCAAAATACGGTGTCCATCTGTCACTTGTAACGATTGGTAATTCCGATGGTCATATTATAAAATAAGATCATCTTACAATAGCCTACTGCTCATTATATGCTTTTCAGGTATTCAACCTTTTTTTTTTTTTTTTGAAAGAATCGAGAAAGAATGTCGCTAGAATCACGTTGTAAGCGCCGATGAATAACGATCGTTACAAAATGACAACAAAGCGCATTTTAAGCATTACCGTGGACACTACAAATGCTTTCTCGTTACAAAACCAGGGCCCAAATTAAACATCAAAGGCGTCCCGCGGATTCCCGAAAATTTCTCTGTACGGCCAAAAATCTTTACCGAGACGTATAAACCCGACCACTTTTAGCGGTTTGTAAAAAGTTTGCTCCGCCTCCTTAGCTGAAACAGGTTTCTGTGTTTATTGAGAACTAAGTACGTCCCATTTTCTGCTTGTGCGGTATTATATTGACAGTCAGAATCACGTGCGTCGGCACACCTTTGATCGTCATCGGCGTGTAAAAACGTGTCGAGGTGATTGCTCGGGTGTTTGCATATAATTAAACAGATTAGTAGTTGAGGATAAACGAATTATCTCATTGCCGATAAGTGTTTTTTAATCGTGTAAACTTGTTACTGTTTAAATTAAAGCGGGTCGTAATTTAGGTGTTTCATTAGAGATGCAAAGTGTTACAATATTTTCAAAGACAGATACGCATTTTTTTCTTGAGTAAATAGCAGGTGTTCACTAGGTGAAATGACGAAAATAATTTATAAAATCGCAAAATGTTGTCGCGATCGCTGTTTGATTTTGGCGCCTGGAAAATACGTAAAATCGGCGAATGTGACCAGGCCGGTTTGTCAGGGTCCGCGCTGCAGTCTGATCTGTCTGTTAGCCAAAAGCAAAAAAAAAAAAAAAAAAAAAAAAAATACCGCTGACTCCTCTAAGTCTGCCCCAAATGATCAAAGTTGCACGTGTTTCTGCCTGTTTGTCTGAAGCAGTTCTGAGTGTTTTAATAGAGTACAATGGCAAAAATCTTTTGCAAAAGAATTTTTCTTTTTTTCTTTTTAATCCATATATGACAATGGGCGTCAGGTTTGTTTTATTTGTGTTAAGTTCTACAAACAGTGTAGACAGATCAGACGCTATGTTTTGTGGCGTCTGATCTGGTTCTACACGGAAAATGGACCACTAGGCATATATGGGGATGGGTAATGCGATTGTTTTCTTTACTTTTTATTTATTTATTTTGGGGGTGGTGGGAAGGGAGTTTTACTTGGAAAGTTGTAAAATTTATTTTTAGTTTTTTTTTAGTATGCACTCCTCTGCAGTGTACTGACCGCATGTATGTCACAGTTATGAGTATTTTTAACTTCCTCACAGAGCTTTGCTTGATAGTTTTTAGTTTAACATAACAGCCCAGTCAACACTATTCAAGTCATTTTTGAGCCGGTCAGTTTACCTATCCACACTTTACTAGCCCTCTAAAAGAATATACAGGTGATTAAAAATGCAAACAAGAGATTCATAGATTAAATGATATATATTTCTTCATCAAAACAATTTTACGATCCGCAAACACCTTGCTTCAAAATTGGGACTTCCTGAATTTTCCAGTGGGACTTCCAGATTTCAAGGGTAGGAAGTCTAGGACTTCCTGAACTTGGGAGTAAATGGAAGCCCTGTAAAACAGAACCAAGAATTCAGTATGAGAAACTGCAACGGAATGACCGCCTTGGGACGGTCAGTAGTAAAGTAGAAGTAAAACAAAGATCAGGAATTGATACAATTAACTTACTCCACCCATAAAAGACACCAAAGGGAAAGAAATACAAACATTAAGCGACCAATAATGACAAAATTACCACACTCCGTTTTAAGCCTTATAGATAACTATGGTCATATAACGGAGGTCAGTCTTTCGATGGTTCTACCTGGATACTTATCAGTGGTGACTTTAGTTCACTGCATGTTTAACACATTTTATAAGTTACCTCACATATTAAATACATGTATTGTAACGCATTTACCTGATAAAGATATGCTATCTCAGGACCTGTCAGGTTTATCAGGTCAACGTGACGTCGTCAACGTGACGTCATCAACTTGACGTTGCGCTTTAATGACGTTGCTCTTTGATAACAATCAATACCTGTTTATTGATTGCATATTTAAAGAGTGAACAATGCGTGTAACTGATAAATAGAATACCAGATTCGTGTCATTTGATATCAAGTTTATCAGGCTCGGCTTTGAGAACGCATGTAGAATCGCTCGGCAAGCCTCGCGATTCCACAAGCGTTTTCGAAGCCTTGTCTGATAAAATTGATATCAAAAGACACGAACCTGGTATTCTCTATTTATCAGTTACCTCCCATATTAATTACGTTGTAGTGCATTGACCTGATAAAGATAGGCTATCTCAGGACATGTGAGGTTTATCAGGTCAACGTGACGTTGTCAACGTGACGTCGTCAACATGACGTCATCAACTGGACGTTGCGCTTTAATGACAATCGATATCTGCTTATTAATTGCATATTTAAAGAGTGTACAATGCGTATAACTGATAAATAGAATACCAGGTTCGTGTCATTTGATATCAAGTTTATCAGGCAAACCTCGCGATTCTACATGCGTTCTCAAAGCCTTGCCTGATATACTTGATATCAAAAGACACGAACCTGGTATTCTATATACCTCCCACAAGTGTCATAGAGTGCCGGCTGTTGCAGACGACTTTTAAAAACATTGCAATAAAAGGAAAAATTGCTGCAAACTAGCAATTTCACCTTTTATTGCAGTTTTTGTAATATAAATTTGTAACTGTAAAACCGGTTCCCCTTAATAGCGAAAAGGACTCCTTTTCGCGAAAAGGAGTCCTTTTCGCGAAAAGGACTTTACCCTAAATAGCGGAAAGGACTTTTTTTCTTTATTTATTTATTGATTTATTTATTTAATTTGAGGTTTATGTTTTTTTGTCATGCTAACTAAACAGTCGCATGATGAAAATCCTTGTAAACCCGACTTTGGGTGGAATTTAATGGTTTATAAAGGTAAACATCATTTCAAGAATTTAAAAAATGCTACTCAATAACTTCACATGAAATGGAAGACAGAATTATTCATAAAAACAAAACAAAACTAGCCGCTGAAAGATTTTATCTTGAACATGTTAACTATCACGTTGGTAATATCTTTATCTCTTTAATCCCTTTATCATGGACACGCGCCAAGTGTCATATTTAAATAATTGAATCAACTATGAGAGTTTAACAATGCACGATTATTTTAACAATTCATATGTGCATGCAGCAAATACTCAGATCAACCTGCACATCTGCGCAGTCTGATCAGTCTTTACTGTGCGCTTTATAGACAGCTACATAAGCTACTGATTTCTTTAGACAGCAATACAAGTAAAAAAAAGCAGTGTACACTACTAAACTGGCCCCGCCCAACGGGGCTTGGAGAAATAGATTGGGCTGCATGATGCTTCCACGCAGAGCTAAAACGCTTCGAGGGTTTAAGTCTGTCCAGGCAAAGTGGTGCTAGTCGGTACATATTAACTCTTTTGGTATGTTGGGGCGTTAGGGCTTGAGATGTCATTTCATCTCACTGTCGGGTAAAAGTCCCACAAAATTGGAAGCAATGCAGGGGCGTAGCATCCTTTACGCAGATACGCACTTGCGTACACATTATAAATGTAAAAAGTAGACGGCGGAGAAGAAGACGAAGAAGAAAAAGAATTGAAGAAGAAGAAGAAGAAGAAGAAATAGCAAATTCTGTATATGTCTAGGATATACACAACACTAATTATTAGCTAACATAGTTTCCTTCTTTGCCGCGGGGGCCACCCTTACTGTAAAAGTGGTCCCCATTTGGTAAACGATATTACATCACGAGAACAATTCCGTAAAATGAACACCCCGCCTAAACCCCACTTTATATAGAGAACCCTTTGGTTTACGGGTATACAGTATTTTTCTTATTTCTGCTCCAATACAAAGGTTGTGGGTACTCGTTAGAACCGCCTCATTGAGCACCCACAACCTATGTTTGGAGTATAAATAAGAAAAAATATCACAAATTATCATCAGAAAAGTAGCCATTTTGGAAATGTAAGAAAATGCACTATGTCGCACGGGTGTGTTATCGTAATGAAGAGGCGGGATTTTTATTTATTTTTATTTATTTATTTTTTATTTTTATTTTTGGTTAGCGTAATTTTCTCCTACTTGTGCCCCTGCAACGTCTCCAAAATGGCCTTAATAGTGTTGAGGGGACGTAAAACCACAATTCAACCAATCAAACACCATGCATCATATTTATCTTCGAAGCGGTAAACTGCCCGTGCAAAAAGTGGTTCTAACTAGCACCCACACTCTCTATGGTGCACATGAACACAGAAAAGAATTACATCATCTCTCTCACACGTAATCTCACACCCAAGCACAGATGCACATGAAAATGTGTGTATTTTTCAGACATGCATGTCATGGCTACACTGCGCCTGCCAATGTATGCATGGAGAGAAAGATGCTAATTTATAGTCCCGCTTATCAGGACTTGGAGAAATAGATTAGGCTGTAGCTGGATGCTTTCACGCAGAGTTTGGCGTTTTAATTTGTGCGTGTGATGACACATTGGTGAGCTAGAAAGGATTTTTTTCATGATTTTAATTTTGTCCACATCTGAAACGAAAGTTAGTCCATGTCCGTACTAATAATGTCAGTCAGTACTCCCATCCGCACAAGTTGTCAAATCTTATCACACATCGATTGAATTCGTTGCTGAATCATACACATCTCCACCCCCATTTTTTCGGGGTGGGGGCGTGATTTTATTTCAGTCCGGAAAACAGGCCTGTCTTGACTGTTGGATCTTGTTCTGCAACTTATAAAATATTCCTTTTCTCTTCGGCTTGCAATGCATCTGCTATCGGGGATTGCGGATAAAGCAAATGCAAAACAACCACGACAGAACTTGCAAAATAATCCACAAAAATAAATTTTTCGAGTGCAAGAGTATAAAAATATATTATTTTTGCAAGACCGAAGCCGAAAATCTTAAACAAAATGTTAAATAATCAATTTATATTAATAATATGGATTCTTTAGAAAAAAAGTCCTTTCCGCTATTTAGGGTAAAGTCCTTTTCGCGAAAAGGACTCCTTTTCGCGAAAAGGAGTCCTTTTCGCTATTAAGGGGAACCCCTGTAAAACTTCCAGTTTTTTAGATTATTTTTTTGTTTCCTAGCTGCAAGTGACTGACAGCTTTCCCCTAATGAAACATCGTTATAAGAGTGTTAAGGATAAGAAGTTGCTATAGAAAAAATATTCAAAATGAAGATAATTGCTATGTTGAGCCCCCAGGTCCACTTGCACTGTGGTTTCCTGGCTAACCAGTCACTTATTTGACTGGGGGAATGTTTTCAGAACTAGTAACAGTGTTATTAATCACATAATTTCACATCAATTAATACGCCTGTGAATTATATGATATAATATTAAAACACTGCTGAAAACTTACCAACCCAATACGAAAAGTGCAAGGATGAGGTTATTAGCAAACATATAAAGTTACTAGCTACTAAAAGCAAAAAAAAAATATGCATGCTTACACTAAATCCACATCATCCGCCTACCATGCTGATATGTTACAAGCACCATAGCATACAACAGAGGGTAGTTAATGGGTTAAAGGCACATACTGAGAGATGTACACAAAATTTACTAGAAAACTCGCATTGTGTGGTGCACATTTATTTTGGAGAGCATGCTATGAACTTTCCGTTGGTTAACAGTCATAAATAGCAATAAAACAGCCTCTATGATTGATAGTATCCAAGACTATGGCTTTCCAGTCGGGTTTGCAGTGCAATGTGATCGTCACATGGTGTCCGCCTTTAGTGAAATGATGATGCCAAATAACTCAAAATTACCATTGAAAGTTAAAATATGAAAGTATATAATACAAAATCGATACTTAATTGTATTTTAAAATGAGATTTGTTTCATTTTTCCAATTAAATTATGCTTTCTGTAGGGACACCATGTGACGAGAGTATTTTGGTGTCCTCTGAAACGAGCATCTTGTTCTATAAAAAACGTCTTAAAATTTTGCGATTTTCATGTTAATCATAATCCTATTTCTATAGTTATTTAAACTATAGCTTTATGCAATATTTAAATCAATGCCGATGATCTTTTTTTATACAAGTAACGTTAGGAATTGAACATAATTAGTAGGATTTGAAAGACAAAATGTCCCATGACTGTTTTTACTTCAAACAATAAAAGTTTTGAAAAAATAAGCATTCTTTCAAATTGAAAAGACTCTCACACGTGAATACTAATGAAAAACAAACAATTTAGTGAATAAAATCAGATAAAATTGCACAAATTTGTGCACAATTGGACACCACGTGACGAGCGTCATTTTCTGCCCACAATGGAAAAAGTGAGATTTTTTTTTCTGTACTTCAAAATACTATCTTCTCCATCTAAAAATAAGAAAGCTCAGACATGAAGTCAACTTGTAAAAGTAGTTTCAATCCATATTACCTGCGTTTAAAAAATGACCCTCGTGTCACAATTTTACTCACCAGTACCGTGGAATGACCCATAATGTAATCTGATTGGCTGATAGTCAGAGATGTGTATGTGGCTGATTAAATTATTTAGCAGGATATGGGTTAAAGGTAATGGATACACCATCACAGGATGGCCCCCGCCCATAGGGGCTTGAAGAAATATATGGGCTGCATGATGCTTCCACGCAGAGCTGAATCCGGCCCGCACACTAGTACTGGTAAACCGCTTAGAGGATCTAAGCCTGTCCAAGAACCGTGGTGCGAGGTGAACCGTCCATGCTAATAAACCCTATTTGTTTATTGGACGACAGGGCTTGAGATGTCATTTCATCTCAATGTCGGGTAAAAGTCCCACAAAATTGGAAGCAACGTCTCCAAAATTACCTTTACAGTGTTGACGGGGACGTTAAACCTCAAATCAAACAAACAAAACATCATCACAGGATGAGATAACTCTTTCAAAAAATATATTTGTCCAGCTTGTGAATATTGGTCTATTCTTACAGGAAAGAATTTGCTAAATGATCCAATTCTTTCCTATAATAATACTGTAAAAATCTTAATAATCCGGACACCTTGAGGACTTGCTGTAATTCTCCTTAAATTTTAACAAGTTAGTTTGCTGACCCATCATGCAGATGGAATGGCAAACAGTGTAGACCCTGTTCAGACTGCTCCTGAAGGAGCAGTCTGAACAGGGTCTGCACTGTTTGCTTAGGCCTGTCTTTTCCGATACTTAGGATCATTACGGTAGACCCCTTTTCAGTTCACCACAGCCCAAAACAAGTTCACAACACAAGAAGTCACAAAAGTTGTCCCCCTTTTAAAAATGACCAAAACTGTAGAAGGTGCATTCACTCCCCTTAACTACAGTGAAATTTCCCTGAAACACTGATGGCTAGTTTGCCATCCCTGATTCAACCCATACTTAAGTCCCTAGGGAATTCTTCCTGTGGCCCCTGACAAGAATAGTTAGGTATGATGTCAGACAATACTTGATTATGAAATGGTATGCTGGTTTATTCATTAGACTTGCCTCATTGTGGCAGTTCTAGTGAGTATACACAGCATAACTTTATGTCAGAAGCATTATAAATGTCTTCTGGCAACCCAGCCCAACATGGCCCGTAGAAATAGATTTGGCTGTATGGTGCCACTCCTAAACCCAAGCAGTTTCTTTGGGCATATGGGCTTGAGGTGTCATTTAATCCCAATGTTGGGAAAAAGCCCCACAAAATCAAAAGCAATCCAATGTCTCCAAAATGACCTGGTGTTGGCATGGATTTAAAACCTCATCACAAACAAACAAAATGTATACACAGCATAACTATCTAACAAGCATTAGAAATGTCACCTGGTGCCCCAGCCCATCGGGGCTTGGAGGAAATAGATTGGGCTGCATGATGCTTCCATGTAGAGCTGAAACCGACCTGGGTACTGGTAAACTGCTTAGAAGGTCTAAGCCTGCCCAGGAAAAGTGATGTGTGCCGGACCGCTCCTTAATCCCAATTTCATCCCAATGTCAGATAAAAGTCGCACAAAATCAGAAGCAATGTCCCCAAAATGACCTAAATAGTGTTGATAGATATGTAAAATCTCATTACAAACAAAATGTCTCCTGATATGGCACTTTAAATAACCCTTAGTGTCTTGAGAGCAAAGTATCGCTGTCTCGAACAAATTTTACAGGTCCTAAAGTTGTTTGACTGTATGTGTCAATAAATATTGCGACTGACTGAATATATATATATATGAATGTTTGGAAAAATCCTTTTACTTGGAGATCAAAACTAGTGGCATACTTCTAAACTTAACCTTTGTCCTGCTGAATAGTATAAACATATTTTATTGCGTATTTCAAGCAAAGGGGTTGGGCCACAAGTTCTACCAACATTAGTTACGGCCCTTCCCCTACAGATGTTTACAACAATATGCATACATGTGGTAATGGCAAACGATTGAGCATTTAGGTACATGAAAAACAAAACAAAACAAAACAAAAATAAAAAATATTTAAATATGTCACACCTACTACTGATTATCAGCCAATCAGATTACTTGGTGCAAATTATTGCAACAAATTCTTCATAAACTGGATGGGAAACAATGAAGATCCTGATCAGATGGCTTCTTCAGAAGCCATCTGATCTGGATCTACATTGTTTCAAAGATGAGGCATATCTGGGCTCAGCAGGACAAGGGTTAATGGCTATTTCATGGGTTTCATTTATTTACAGGTTAGGATAAGAATGTTGTAGGGTCAGCCAGGAAGAGGTTTCTCTGATGCAGTATCTATTACTAGGGGCAGCTGGGGCTGCCGCAGGGGCTGTGATATTCTGTAATTTATCTGCATGGTTAATCCCTAGAGCACAGCTAGCAACTTTGGACTACCTCGCCCAGGCAAAACTACAGACACTGGATGGTACCAAAAGAAATTTTTCTGTAAGTAATGAGACTTTAACCCATATTGTAACGGAATCATCAAAATGGGTACCCTGGCAAACAGCATAGGCCTAGATCAGATGCCGCAGAGTGCGGCATCTGATCAGGGCCTTCACTATTTGCAAAAAGTTCAGCTATTTTCCAAATAAATGTTAAAGGTAACAGAACCTGTCACCCCTAAATTTCGAAATGGACTCCTCACTCCTGCCATATATATATACAATTATATAAGGAGGAAGATTCCATTTTGTACAAAAGGGTTAAAACATAGCTTTAAAAATGGAGGAGTAACAAGGATAATAAGGGATCATTTTCCTTATTTTTAGCTCACCTGGGCCGAAGGCTCCAGGAGAGCTTATAGTATAGTGGTTCCTCTGTCGTCCGTCCACACTATTGAGCAGCTATATCTCTGCAGCCTGCAGGCTGATCTCAATCATTTCTCATCTGTAGCATGCCTCTGGTGGGGCATTGATGACATAAGCTTTTTTTTCGAAATTGCTCGAAAATTTTGGTTGCTATGGCAACCACCAGGTCCCATAGACTTACAATGGAAAAATGCTTGTAATCACCATAGCCCCTTTAATTTTGATTGGATCTTTCTGAAACTTATATGTAAGGTGGCTGGAGATAAAATCTCGGATGAGTTCGAAAACTGGCCAAGTCGGCCATTTAATCATAAAGTTATGTCCCTTTGATGGCTGAAAATGTCGATTTTTGACATTGTCATCACGGTAGGCCCTTCAGTTTTTATCAGATCTTTCTGAAACTTATATGTAAGGTGGCTGGGGATAAAACCTCGAATGAGTTTGAATACCGGCCAAGTTGGCCCATTTATCATAGAATTGCATCCCTTTGATTGCTGAAAATGTCGATTTTTGACCTTGTCATCACCATAGCCCCTTCAGTTTTGATCGGATCTTTCTGAAACTTATATGTAAGGTGGCTGGGGATAAAATCTTAGATGAGTTCGAAAACCGACCAAGTCAGCCAATTTATCATAGAGTTATGTTCATTTGATGGCTGAAAATGTTGATTTTTGACCTTGTCATCACCGTAGCCCCTTCAGTTTTGATTGGATTTTTCTGAAATTTATATGTAAGGTGGCTGGGGATAAAACCTTGGATGAGTTGAAAAATGGCCAAGTCGGCCCATTTATCATAGAGTAACATCCCTTTGATTGCTGAAAATGCCAAATTTTGACCTTGTCATCACCGTAGCCCCTTCATTTTTGATTGGATTTTTCTGAAACATATGTAAGGTGGCTGAGGATAAAACCTCGGATGAGTTTGAATACTGGCCAAGTTGGCACATTTATTATAGAGTTAGTGCCTTTGATTGCTGAAAATGCCTATTTTCAACCTTGTCATCACTGCTGCCCCTTCAGTTTTGATCGGATCTTCATGAAATTTACAAACAAGTAAGTCAGAAAAAAAAAAAAAAGGTCGTCGGAGTTTGAAAACTCATGAGGTTTGCCTATTTATCACAGAGTAACATCCCTTTGTTTGCAGCAGTTCATTGCTTATTTTTGAACTTGTCATCACCATAGCCCCTTCAGTTTATATCGGATCTTCTTAGCAAGTCAGGTATAAAAGCTTGAGTGAGTGAGTGAGTGTTTCAGTTTTACGTCCCACCAACAGCTAAGGTCATACGGAGACGGGACCTCGGTTTAAAGACTCATCCGAAAGTCTGGAGAAGCCCGGGATCGAACCTGCGACCCCTGGTTTACAAGGTGAGTAGCGTAACCACTCGACCACGGAGGCTTCTATATAAAAGCTTGAATGAGTTTGAAAACCGGTGAGGTCAGCCTATTTATCATAGAGTTACATTCTACTTGATTTGCAGAAAATGCTTACCCTGTCATCACCATATCCTCCCCCATAAATCCTTCAGTAAAGGTTGGCACTTCCTGAAACTTTGAATCTGTTAGCTCAGGTGAGCGATACAGGACCAGCTTGGTAGGACCAGCTTGGTCCTCTTGTTTTGGAAGTAACATAGCAACAGGTAAGGTTGTATTTTTGTGATAATTGAAGGAAAGTTTTGGTCAATTGTCCATAAACACCTATGTTGTGGGTAATCATTAGAACCGCCTCAGTGAGGCGGTTCTAATGAGTACCTACAACAAAGGTTGATATGGAGAAATAAGGAAAACTATCCTTCAATTATCGCAAAATACCAACCTTATCAGTTGCTTTGAAACTGAACATGTGGGTAATTGTTAGAATTGCCTTGATAGATGATTTTGTGTTTGAGTTAAGGTTTATTGTCCCTGTCAACACTGTATAGGTCATTTTGGAGACGTTGCTTCCAATTTTTGTGGGACTTTTACCCGACATTGAGAAGAAATGACATCTCAAGCCCTGCTGCCCATTGAAACCAATAGGGTTTATAAGCATTTTTTTTTTGTTTGTTTTTGGTTTTACGGCCCTTTCAAGATTATTTCACTCATATCAAGCAGATCGTTAATCAGAGATGGGCGAAAACCGGAGTACCCGTTTATAAGCATGGACAGGCAGACTCGCACCGCTTTGCCTGGGCAGGCTTATATCCTCTAAGCGGTTTACCAGTACTCGTGTGCGATAGATTTCAGCTCTGCGTGGAAGCATCACGCAGCCCATCTTTTTCTTCGAGCCCCGATGGGCGGGGGCGACAAAATACTTTCCTTATCTGTTGCTATGAACATGTGGGTACCTGTTAGAATTGTCTGATAATGATTTGTTTGTTTGATCTGAGGTTTAACGTTCCCGTCAACACTGTATAGGTCATTTTGGAGACGTTACTTCCAATTTTGTGGGACTTTTACCCGACATTGAGATGAAATGACATCTCAAGCCCTGCCGCCCAATGAAACCAATGGGGTTTATAAGCATGGATGGTCTGCCTCGCACCGCGGTTCCTGGACAGGCTTAGATCCTCTAAGCGGTTTACCAGTACTCTTGTGCGGGTAGATTTCAGCTCTGCGTGGAAGCATCACGCAGCCCATCTTTTTCTTCAAGCCGCGATGGGCGGGGGTGACAAAATACTTTCCTTATCTGTTGCTATGAACATGTGGGTACCTGTTAGAATTGCCTTGATAATGATGCTAACAAGTACCACAACATATGTTTTTATGAAGAACAAGAAAAGATGCCCACTGGATCGGGCAGTCGATGGCGCGCCATCGCAAATCCCCACGTTTTCCTACGGCTTTGATTTTGCTTGTATATTGTTGTACTCTTTATCCGCTTCGTTTTGATATACCACATGACTATGATCTGAAAATTTCTTTTTTCAGCGCTTTTGACCCCCCACCCCATGTCCCACCCCCAGCGCATGATATAGGAGACAACGAAAAACCCATTCAATATGTTAAAGAGACTTGCCTACTGAGTAAACATACAAAGTTTGGGATAAAAATCTTTAAAACTGACTTTGTCATTGAATATTGAAGAAATCGGGCCAAAATTTGACCTTTTGATCCCTCCCCAGGGCCCCTGGGGTCGGGACCAAAAATAAACGTGCTCTTGCGCAAGCAATTCATATAAGCAACTCAAATACCAAATTTGGTTGGATTCCACCCAAGGGTTAAGGAGGAGATAGCCGGACGGACAGACGGACGGAGGCAAATTCGACCTTTTGACCCCTCCCCAGGGCCCCTGGGGTCGAGACCAGAAATAAACATGCTCTTGCGCAAGCCATTCATATAAGTAACTCACATACCAAATTTGGTTGGATTCCACCCAAGGGTTAAGGAGGAGATAGCCGAACGGACAGATGGACGGACGGACGGAGGCGATAACAATATTCCCACTTCTTCTTCGAAAAACGTGGGGATAAAAATTGCCGATATCTTCATTATCGTGGTGCTTATCCCTATCAGGTGATATGCTTTTAACCCTTATCCTGCTGAATAAATTTATTTAGCACACATGCACTCATTTCTGACTAACCACCAAGCAAATTACTTGATATTATTTATTCGTTAAGTTTGCAAATGGCATGACAAACAGTGTAGATCCTGATCAGATGGCTTCTGAAGAAGCCATCTAATCTGGATCTACACTGTTTGCAAAGGTAAGGGTTGTCATGTTCAGCAGGATTATAAAGGGTTAACCCTTTCAACCCTGATCATGATTAACAGACTGCATTTTCAAAGTTTTCATATTTTTCAGATAAAATATGGCTGGGCATTTTTTGTGTGAAAATTAAGAAATTCATTAGATTGTCATCTTCCCAAGAATGTTCCATAGTGTTTGATTTGATTGGTTTTGTTGGCATTTAAATGGAATGGGAACACCTTCAGGGGAGGCAACTCATGCAAAAGTATTATTTCCCCCCATGTGAATAGGTGTCAACTCTTACAGGAAAGAATTTGCTCCTGAGGAGCAAATTCTTTCCTTTAAGAGTAGACACCTTTTTCAGTGGGACAGGGCTTATAGAAAAGCGAACAGAAAGTCCCAAAAGTTGTCTCCCTTTGAAAAATGGTGGAAAAATCTGTCAGGTGTTCCCATTCCCCTTAAATGCCCAGTCAACACTATTGTGGTCATGTCAAGCCAGTCTGTTTACTTAACCACACTATTCCCGGGCAGGCTCAAATACTGTAAAGTAAATATGTCCTAGAAAGAGTTATCCTTCGGAAGCAAGGAATACACCGTGTACATGTTTTCTGGGCCAGAAATTAACTAATTTGTTTCATGACTCAGGAGTCCAACAGGTGCAGACAGAATGACAGTGTAGACACTGATCAGACGTCTCCTTCAGGAGCAGTTTGATCTGGGTCTGCACTATTTGCTCAGGCCTCTCTGTCCCATTTCCAGAGTTGGAAAAAATACATGGTCTGACTTGACTCAAACCCAGGATCTCTTGCATCCATGAGAATCCCTCCAGCCAAGCCACTCATCCACAACGTTTAGGCCTTAATTATCATTTTTTAATTTATCAAATAACCCTAATTCTGCTGTTCATGATGACCCCTACCTTAGCAAACAATGTAGTTGCAAATCAGATGGCTTCTGATAAAGGCAATTTAGAAGCCATCTGATCTGCATCTACACTGTTTGTTATGCAGTTTGCCAATTGAATGAATACAGTATATCAAGTAATTTGATTGGTTGCTAGTCAGCAATGGGTGTGGCTAAATTAATTTATTCAGCAGGATAAGGGTTAAGCAAAAATTAATAATCCCACAGAAGCTTCACTGCTATTGTCCTTGTGCTTATCTCTGACCAATAAAGTTAAGCTGCACGTGACTGAAAGGTTTATGTCTAGAGCACAATGAAAAGGATTGACCCACAAGTATAAGGAAGCATTTTTCATTATTGAACTGGTTACTAGAGGACTCTTCCATTGCTACATGGTGGACAAGCCGTTTGCCATATAAGGGGTGTCAGGCCTAGTTTTTCATTTTTATTCTATTTTTGAAGGGAAATCCTGTAAGCAAATAGTGTAGACCCTGATCAGATGCCACAGTCTGATTTGGGGCAGCACTGTTTGCCAAGGTACCCCATTAGGGGTTTCCTGCATGCAATGGGTTAGTTCATACAATAAAAGTCCTAAAAATTTGGACACCTCAATTTATCATAATTCACCTGAAATTTGAACAAAGTTGTTTCAGATTCCAGCAAGGAGTCCAAAAGGTGTAGATGGAATGGCAAACTTTGTAGACCCTGATCATCTGATCTTGGTCTGCACTGTTTGCTTATGCCTATCCATCCCAATACATAGGATCATTATGCTTTATGCAAGTGGTGCCAAGAATGGGACATTGGCAAGCAGTCTAGACCCAGATTAGATGCTGCAGACCATAGTGTCTGATCAGGGTCTACAGTGTTTACTTAAATAATGCAGGAATTTAAGGGTTAAACCAAACAGCCTTTAAATCTAAGATCCAGCCTACACCCAGAAAAAATCCATCCACCAGTGGGTGAGTGCTGTCTAGTGTCTGTACGTTTGAAATTGGCTGAAAAATGTTTCTTTCACTCCCTGCTTCAGGCTAGTGACCTATGGAAAGATAGAGGGGCAGTTATAATGGCTGTCAGACGTCCAGGATGACCACTGTGTAGAGAGGTATGAAGTTGAACACTTTAGTTTATTCATGATCACATCACACGAGCATGTCCTTACAATGAATACTTTGTTAATTCCCCGCCAATCGGGGCTTGGAGAAATAGATTGGGCTGCATGGTGCTTAGCTGCAGAGCTGAAAGTACTGGTAAACCGCTTAGCAGTACTAAGCCTGCCCAGGCAAAGCGGTGTGAGTCAGATCGTCCAGTGCATATAAGCCTTCTGGTTTCATTGGGAGGCAGGGCTTGAGATGTCATTTCACCTCGATGTCTGGTAAAATTCCCTCCAAATTGGAAGCAACATCTCCAAAATGACCTAAATAGTGTTGATGGGGACATTAAACCCCAATTCAAATAAATAGAGAAAAACTGGGTTTACAAGGGTATACATTATTTTCCTCATTTTTTGTCCAGAAACATAATTATATTGTGAGTACTCCATAGAACTGCCTCAATGAGGTGGTTTTAACCAGCACCCACGATATACCCACAATATATGTCCAGAAACATAATATGTTTCTGGACATATATTGTGGGTATATCGTGGGTGCTGGTTAAAACCACCTAACTAGTACCAACAATATATTATATTGTTGGTACTAGTTACAATCACCTCAGTGAGACAGTCCTAACCAGCACCCAGACTATATGTTTGGAGCAGAAGATGCTGCAGATACTGCAGAAGAAAGATACTGCAGATGTTCATCTGAATAAATTCCTTTTTAAAGCCTGTGAATAAATGCCTATACAAATCTTTGCATGAAAATTTGACATCTGGGGAAGTAAATTTTTTAGGGCTGCTAATCGCATTTTATGGCTCTGCTGGTGGGCCACTGTTAAAAGTTTGCCAGTAAATAACCTCACGAAATGACAATTTTGAATACAAGCACCATCTAAATTATTGTCAGATATAGTCCAACCTCTATTCAACAAGCAGCTAAGGGATAACCAAAATGTGTTTGCTTAAGACAGGTACTTGTTTAATACAGGCAAAATTTAATGCATTTGCTTTTATTGGGAACCGAATGTTTGCTTGGCTTGCTTGCTTAAGGCAGGTTGCTTGCTTAATAGAGGTGGTCATTAAGATAGGTTTTACTGTACTTTGATCCCTTCCTCATTGACATAATTATGTTTTCTCCACACCAGGAGGCTAAGCAGCTATCCTCTCTACATGATGTTATGGCTACCCATGGAGTCGGTCTACATGCTGTGGTACACGAGACTCTGGGAGCAGAGGAATTTAAACCGTTTATTAAAGGAGATGTGTATTATGATCCAGAGGTAGGAAGTGTTTCTAGGTGGTAATCTATATGTCAGTCCCCCACGATCCTAAAGGTCAGGCTACTTTGGGCATGTACACCTCTCTCTGAGAATGTAATAACGCCATGTATTAAATTCAATAATCCACTAGTGAATTAGATATGCAAATTATTTAGATATGCCCGTAATGTTACACGTAAAAAGTCATTAATGACGTTGTGTTGAGTAATGGTGGAATGTTGACATTTTTCTGTAAAAAAATCTTGAATAAAATGCTTTCTAAATGTCATATGATAAATAGAAGGTTCATGTTGTATACATGCTCATGTATTATTAAATTTATTGAAAGTCATTGAGGAAAAGGCATAAAATGCCAAAAACCCTCGCATTTTATCCCTTTTCATAAACTCATTTAATAAATTCACTGAAACATGAACACTCATGTAAGATCCTCTATTTGTTGTGATTGTTCCTTTTCCCATAAACTGAACCACTCAGAAGAGGCACATGTACAAAATTGTAATGTTCTTGCAAACGGAATTTAACAAATAATTACGCCCTGCTAGCATTCTACATAAATCTACAGCAGGCCGTAAGCGGCCCGTCAGCTACCCTGACGGGCCGCTTACGGCCCGCTGTAGATTTATGTAGAATGCTTACTGGGACGTACAATACATAAAAAATTTGTGACAGTATTGACTGCGTTGCAGTCTCCTGGCACCATCACATTTACATATACACCATTTTTCATTGGCATACATGGTTTTATGCTGCTGACAGCACTAGCCATTTTTGTGCACATTAGATGCTTATACACAACACAAATGAATATGCACCTTTGAATGGGGATAACTGTATAGAAAATTGTCTTTGATGAGCATAGTCATCAGTTTTATAGGCACAAACCATGTTTTATGATGCTGCTGACATGTTGCCATAAAACTAAATTTGGGAGTGTAAATCTGCAAGTATAATTATTAAAGTTCCAGATATCCACATATTACAGGAAAATTTATAGAGTTTTTTTTGGTTCTATCTTTGACCCATTTTGAACCGGAGACCCATAAACAGGTAATTGGCAAACAGTGCAGGCCCAGATCAGATTCTGCAGAACGCGGCGTCTGATCAGGGCCTACACTGTTTGCAAAAAGTTCAGCTATTTTCGAAATAAATTTTCAAGAAGACAACCTGACTCCCCTAAATTTTGAAGTGTTCTCCTGCTATATATAAGGAGGAAGATTCCATTTGGTACAAAAAGGGTTAAAATAGAATCAAACAAATCTCTATAAATTATCCTAAATTTATGGATATCTGGAACTATGGTAAGAATTCTATAGGGACTCCAGAACAAATTGTTCATGGTCAGCAAACTGTGTTTGAGTTATTTCCACTGTAGTGGCTTCCCTTGATAGTATACTTACCCACCATGAAATACTTTCAGCCCCTGCTCATCAGAGCTTGAAGAAATAGATTGACCTGCATGGTGCTTCCACGCAGAGCTGAAACTGACCACACATGATTACTGGTAAACTGCTTAGAAGGTCTAAGCCTGTCCAGGCAAAGTGTTGTGAGTCAGACCATCCGGTTCATATAAGCCTTTTGCTTTCATTGGGCGGCAGGGCTTGAGATGTCATTTCATCTCAGTGTCCGGTAAAAGTCCCACAAAATTGGAAGCAGCGTCTCCAAAATGACCTAAATAGTGTTGACGGGGATGTTAAACCTCAATTCAAACAAACTGTGAAATACAGTCACATTCCGTTTTTATGACCACCCAAAATTAAGACTAATTCTGCTTAAAAAGCTTATTTATTAGGCTGCAGTTATTCTTCCTTAGTATATTTTCTGCATACAGTATGTTCTGGTCAGGGACCACTTTTGGGGACTGTTCAAAAGTGGTCTTAAAGACCACTTTTGAACAGTCCCCAAAAGTGGTCTTAATAGCAGAATTTTACTGTACTTAGATGTCACCTTTTTCAGCGTATATTCTATGGCCCAGTGCAGCGGTGGACATCAGTAGCTGGAGTATTTAATCTTGTTACCCTAGGTCATATCTTCAAGAGTTTAACAAAAGACACCAAAGGAAACATGGCTGGAGAAGGGAGACTGATGGGAGGTTGGTTTTAGCTTGCCTTGACAGTGTATTGGAATCGAAATAGATCCGCTCTAGTGCTGTGGTTTATTGAGTGATATATCGCTGTTTGTCAGTCAGTTGTAGGTAGAAAAAACACTCGCGCTATGTGCTCATGATTTGATCTACTTTGCAATTTACCTCCAAACAGTGGTGTGTCACTCTGACAATGAATCAATGCTGGAGCTGATCTATTTCTTTAACATAGTTTGAAATGGACCATAAGTGCCAGTTCTATGGTTAAAACTTTGTAATGATTGTATTGTGTCCCGATGTTGTTAATATGTACGTACATGTATATTATTGAAATAAAAGTTATAAAAAGTTAAAACAAGAGGGCCCAGAGGGCCCTGGTTCGCTCACCTGATCCAAAGCATAACAAGTGGGCCCCGGGCAGGGTCAATTTTGGCCCCAGGGCTAAAATTTGAACAATCTTGGTAGAGGTCCACAAGATGAAGCTTCATATCAAATATGAAACACCTGGGCTTTCTGGTTTCAGAGAAGAAGATTTTAAAGGTTTACCCTGCATATAGAAGTCTATGTAAAACAAGATTTTCCCTATATAAGTCTATGTTAAACCAAAGGGCCCCGGAGCGGGGGCATTTTTGGCCCCAGGGCTATAATTTGAACAATCTTGTTAGAGGTCCACTAGCTGAAGCTTCATAACAAATATCAAAGACCTAAGCCTTGTGTTTCAGAGAAGATGATTTTAAAGATTTTCCCTATATAAGTCTATGTAAAACCAAAGGGCCACATGGCGGGGGCATTTTTGGTCTCAGGGCTATAATTTGAACAATCTTTATAGAGGTCCACTAGCTGAAGCATCATAACAAATATCGAAGACCTAAGCCTTGTGGTTTCAGAGAAGAAGATTTTTCAAGATTTTCCCTATATAAGTCTATGTAAAACCAAAGGGCCCCGGAGCGGGGGCATTTTTGGCCCCAGGGCTATAATTTGAACAATCTTGGTAGAGGTCCACAAGATGAAGCTTCAAACCAAATATCAAAGACCTGAGCCTTGCAGTTCCAGAGAAGAAGATTTTTCAAGATTTTCCTTATATAAGCCTATGTAAAACAAAAGGGCCCTGGTGCGGGGGCATTTTTGGCCCCAGCACTATAATTTGAACAATCTTGGTAGGGGTCTACTAGATGAAGCTTCATACCAAATATCAAAGACCTGGGCCTTGCGGTTTCAGAGAAGAAGATTTTTCAAGATTTTCCCTATATAAGCCCATGTAAAACCAAAGGGCCCCCGTGCAGGGGGCATTTTTAGCTCCAGCACTATAATTTGAACAATCTTGGTAGGGGTCCACTAGATGAAGCATCATACCAAATATCAAAGACCTGGGCCTTGCAGTTTCAGAGAAGAAGATTTTTAAAGATTTTCCCTATATAAGCCTATGTAAAAAAAAGGGCCCTGGTGCGGGGCCATTTTTGGCCCCAGCACTATAATTTGAACAATCTTGGTAGGGGTCCACTAGATGAAGCTTCATACCAAATATCAAAGACCTGGGCCTAGCGGTTTCAGAGAAGAAGATTTTTAAAGATTTTCCCTATATAAGCCCATGTAAAACCAAAGGGCCCCCATGCGGAGGCATTTTTGGCCCCAGCACTATAATTTGAACAATCTTGGTAGGGGTCCACTAGATGAAGCTTCATACCAAATATCAAAGACCTGGGCCTAGCGGTTTCAGAGAAGAAGATTTTTAAAGATTTTCCCTATATAAGCCCATGTAAAACCAAAGGGCCCCCATGCGGGGGCATTTTTGGCCCCAGCACTATAATTTGAACAATCTTGGTAGGGGTCCACTAGATGAAGCTTCATACCAAATATCAAAGACCTGGGCCTTGCGGTTTCAGAGAAGAAGATTTTTCAAGATTTTCCCTATATAAGCCCATGTAAAACTAAAGGGCCCCCGTGCGGGGGCATTTTTAGCTCCAGCACTATAATTTGAACAATCTTGGTAGGGGTCCACTAGATGAAGCTTCATACCAAATATCAAAGATCTGGGCCTTGCGGTTTCAGAGAAGAAGATTTTTAAAGATTTTCCCTATATAAGCCCATGTAAAACCAAAGGGCCCCCGTGCGGGGGCATTTTTGGCCCCAGCACTATAATTTGAACAATCTTGTTAGGGGTCCACTAGATGAAGCTTCATACCAAATATCAAAGACCTGGGCCTTGCGGTTTCAGAGAAGAAGATTTTTTAAGTTTTCGGTGAAAAAAATCTATTTTTGGCTACTGTGACCTATATGTGCAATGGACCGGAACCATTTGAACAACTTTGAAAGGGGACCACCTAAGGATCATTCCTGTGAAGTTTGGTCAAAATCCGATCAGTGGTTTAGGAGGAGATGTCGTTTGAAGAAAAGTTTACGGACGGATGCACGCACGCACGGACGCACGACGGACGACGGACAAAAAGTGATCCCAAAAGCTCACCTTGTCACTACGTGACAGGTGAGCTAAAAAAACTTTCCTTGACAAAAACTTCATGTTCAATATCATAACAACAGAAAAGGTGCATCTTTTGTGATAATTGGAGAATAGTTTTCCTTATTTCTCCATATAAAGCTATGTTGTTGGTATTCATTAGAACCGCCTCATTGAGGCGGTTCTAATGAATGACAGCCCCCGCCCATAGGGGCTTGAAGAAATATATGGGCTACACGATGCTTCGGCGCAGAGCTGAATCTGGCCCGCACACTAAGCCTGTCCAGGAACCGCGGTGCGAGGCGGACCGTCCATGCTAATAAATCCTATTGGTTTCATTGGGCGACAGGGCTTGAGATGTCATTTCATCTCAATGTCGGGTAAAAGTCCTATAAAATTGGAAGCAACATCTCCAAAATGACCTTTACAGTGTTGACGGGGACGTTAAACCTCAACTCAAACAAATTCTAATGAATGCTGACAGCATAGGTTTTTGTGGAGAATTGTCAAAAACTATCATTCAGTTATCACAAAATATCCGCCTTATCTGTTACAATGAATATGCTTAGTTGTGAGCCTCAGCAAGGGTAAAAGGGGTCTTCAAGCGGAAGTAAGTGTGCTTAATGAAGTCCCAAAACAGCCTGTACACAAATCTAACCAGGATTTCCTATACTGCTTTTTGTCAATGGCAGATATACAGGCTGATCTGAGTCTTTGCTGAGCAGATATATGGATGAAACTTCGCAGATATATAAAGTGACTGTATTCATGGCACTGTTGTAGCTTAACCCGTTTAGTACTGGAAACCCCAAAAACGGGTAGTTGGCAAAAAGTGCAGGCCCAGATCAGACGCCGCAGAACGCGGCGTCTGATCAGGGCCTCCACTGTTTGCTAAAAGTTCAGTCATTTTCCAAATCAATTTTGGAGAAAACACAACCTGACACCCCTAAATTTTAAAATGGACTCCTGCTATATATAAGGAGGAAGATTCCATTAGGTACAAAAAAGGGTTAATATTTACATTCTCAATATATTTACAGAAAACCCATATACAGTCGAACTTCAATGGCTGGAACACCTTTGGGACCTCGAAAATCTGTTCGAGACTGGGGTAGTTCGAGCCACTGAGGTTACTGTCAGAAGGCATACCGAGATACTTTTAGACATCTTTTCGGTGTTCTATGATGAAAATGTATGCTGTGTGTACTCATTACAATCGCCTCGATGAGGCGATTCTAATGAGTACACACAGCATACATTTGCAAGATAAAAGACTAAAATCTCCTTAATTATGCCCCACTATTTCTAATGTAGAGGATTTTGCTAGGGGCTCAAGAATGAGTTCGACACATCCATGGTAAACGAGCCATCGGTGTTCGAGCCATCGAAGTTCTACTGTAGTAAACTATTGGGACACAATGTTGTTCATACCCCTAATGAACACATTGAGTCACATGATGTCACTATCATGATCATTATGTGACCAGAGTGAGCGAGTGAGTGTTTGAATTTTACATCCCACCAACAGCTAAGGTCATACGGAGACGGGACCTCAGTTGAAAGACTCATCTGAAAGTCTGGAGAAGCCCAGGATTGATCCTGCGACCTCTGGCTTACAAGGTGAGTACCGTAACCACTAAACCACGGAGGCTTCTAAGTGACATCAGAATAAACCATGGTTATCTCCAGTATAATTGGACCATAGCGGCAACATTATGACATCAATGGCGCTCTTCCACTGCCAGCAAGAAAATTGTGTGCAATAGTTTTCTTTTAACTCTTATCCTGCTGTTCACGACAACCCCTATCTTTTGAAACAGTGTAGATCCAGATCAGCTGGCTTCTGAATCAGGATCTACACTGTTTAACATTCAATTTATGAATTTGTAAGAATAAATTACATCAAGTAATATGATTGGTTCAAAGTCAGAAATGGGTGTGGATAAACTGAATATTCAGCAAGAGAAGGGTTAATTTCAGCCCTGAAACTGGAATTTTTGTCACATAATGGATGGGAAATAATGTAAATTTAAGTAATGAAGGTTATTAATTTAATGTTCATTATGTATGTATTACCCGACTTTTATATAGTATTAGTCGGGAAGGTGGGGGGTAATTTCTCTAAGAGAAAAACATGACATGACTTTTTCAAATTTCAACTGCAAACATAGATTGTAGGTGCTCATTAGTTTGCCTTTGTATGGCGGTTCTAATGAGTGCTGCAATTAGATGTAAAGGTATATGATTTAGGTATATGATTTAATTTTAACCCTTATCTTGATGTTCATGACAACCCCTATGTTTGCAAACAGTGTAGATCCAGATCAGATGGCTTCTGAAGAATGTTATGCATAAGAATTTATTTTTCTGATTCCCACTTGCACCCCACTGTGACCTAATAGTGCTATAAATATCTTGTTAATCTTCTTATAGAAGATTCTAGAAAACTGAGTCACAGATTAATTTCATTTTTGTAAACAACATGTTTACAAGGAAAAGTACTTCAGAACCTTCCAGAAAGTTCTGGGTTGCATTATTTTTAGAAAATTACCTCATCTTATTCCACAGCCCTCTGGAATGTTCTAGAGAAATCTTAGGGTCTATAAAAGAGCTTGATTTTTCTCATTGAGTCAGACTTTGGAGTTTGATGTTTGGGCATTTAAGAAAAGTTATTTCTAAATTCTGTGTTGGATTGTTAAAGGATATTACTTTTCATTTTGGACTGTGAATTCTGTGGGATCAAGGAAAATAGATTCATTCAGGATATTTCATAACAGAGCTAAGTACATTTAATTTTCTTACTTCTACAGGTTAAAGTTAACTTGTAAATAAATTTTGTTAAGATTTTCCAAAAGGCTTGTTTGCTTTTTCTTTCTGCTACGCCTGGCTCGTAACAGAAATTGGGGGCTCGTCCGGGATAAAACCATTTTAAGCATTTTAAAACCGACATTTCATGTGACGCAGGTAATTGTCATTTCTTATCAAATAGACTTTGCAGTTGCTTCACAGAATTGATATTTCCCTATAGGCTTATAGGGGATTGTCATTTCATGTGAACTGTCATTTCAGGTGAAATAGTACTTGTCATTTCATGTGAAATTCTCGTCGGGCTTGTCATTTCAAAAAAAAAAAAACTTTGTCAAATTAACCTCAATCTGTATTTCCATAAATACTTTATAGAACAAACAAAAAGCAAACATGTCGTTTGATTTGAGAAGCTTTTTGGCTCAGCCTACTCAGGAGTTGTTTAATCTGGCCAAAAGGACAGATTTGCTAGAAATTGCTTCCCATTATGGGGTCACTGCTGTCAAAACAAGCATGAAGAAGCATGAAATTAAGAATATTTTGGTGCAGTTTTTTGTTGATGAAGAACTTTTCGATCCATCTGCTTTGTCTCTCATTATGGTTTCACATACTGAATTACAAATGAGACAAATTGAAATAGGAAGGCAAATTGAATTAGAGAAGTTCAGATTAGAAATGGAAGAAAGAGAGAAGGAAAAGCAAAGAGAAATGGAAGAAAGAGAGAAGGAAAAAGAAAGAGAAATGCAGAGACAAATGCAGATGGAAAGATTAGAAATGGAAGAAAGAGAGAAGGAAAAACAAAGAGAAATGGAGAGGGAAAAAAGAGAAATGGAGGAACGCTTTCAGAAAGAAAAATTAGAAAAAGAAGAGCGACTTGAAATAGAAAGAGAAAAATGGCATTTTCAATTAAAGATGAAGGAACTGGAACTCCAGGGTCAAGATAGGGTGAAACCTACCCCTGTTTTTGACTCTGGTAGTTACTTTGATGCCACAAAGCATATCAGATTAGTTCCCCCATTTCAGGAAAAAGAGGTAGATAAGTATTTTTTGCATTTCGAAAAGGTTGCAGAAAATTTAAAATGGCCAAAAGAGCACTGGACCTTACTTTTGCAAAGCGTTGTTGTTGGAAAGGCTCGAGACATTTACACTCAGCTAACTGTCGAGCAAAGCTCAGACTATGATTTGGTTAAGGAGCTTATTCTTAAAGCATATGAGTTGGTCCCTGAGGCTTACAGGCAGAAATTTAGGAACTGTAAAAAAGAAATTTCCCAGACCCATGTAGAATTTGCTCGAACCAAAGAACAGCTATTTGATAGGTGGTGTTCTTCTAAAAAAGTAGGCTCTGATCATGACAAACTTAGACAACTTGTCCTTGTTGAAGAGTTCAAATGGTGCATAAATTCAGACATTAAATCTTTTCTCGATGAGAAACAGGTTGAAACTTTGGAGGAAGCTTCTCGTTTGGCAGATGATTATGCTTTGACTCATAAAGTCTCATTTGTGAACAGGCCTTATCCTCGAAAACCTTATAATCCACAGACAGGTCCAAGATTCTATCCCAGTAATCCTTCTGGTAGTTATAGCCATACATCTAGTACTATGCCCAAACTTTCTGGTGAAAATAAAAGCCAGAATCCTTCCAAACCTTCTGGTGAAAACAGAAGTCAGAATTTTTCCAAACCTTCTGGTGAAAACAAAGACCAGAATCCCTTATCTCAACCTCAAGTAGTTTGTTATTATTGTAAAAATACAGGTCATTTGATCTCTGAGTGTTTAAAATTAAAGAGAAGGAAAGAACGAGAAAGACAAGAGGAACTTAAGCCTACAGGCTTGACTTCTATAAGGCCAAAACCACAGTCTTGTGTAAGGGAGGAAACTCTTTCTGATACCAAATTATCTGAGACTGATTCGGTTATGGAGATTTATGAACCATTCTTATCAGATGGTTTTGTGTCACTAAATGGTGACAGTTATGCCCATCCTACCCCTATCAAAATCTTACGAGATACCGGAGCTTCTCAATCTCTTATTCTAGCAGATACTCTGCCTTTTTCTGAGAAGACTTCTTTGGGCCAAAGTGTCCTTATTCAGGGTGTGGAATGTGGATTTGTTAATGTTCCGCTCCATAACGTTTATTTGTCATCAGACTTGGTATCCGGTTCAGTGGCTGTTGGTATTAGACCTTCTTTACCTTTTAAAGGTGTTCATTTGTTGCTAGGCAATGACTTAGCTGGAGATAAGGTTGTGGTAAACCCACTTTTGACTACTAATCCTTGCATAGACCAACCGCCTGATCCCATTGAGCAGGAAATTCCTGATCTTTATCCGTCTTGTGCAGTCACAAGGGCGATGGCACGTAAGGCCAAGCAAACTGATGGGAAACAGGATTTTGATTTAACTGATACCTTTTTGGGTCAGTCTTTTAATGATGAGATAACAAGGTCTCTGTCTTCAAGCCTGCCTGATAAGCAGACAGATTTTCATGAGAATAACTCATCTTTAGATCTAGGCCATGACATAATGTCTGGGTCTCAACTAGCTATAGAACAGCATAAGGATCCTGAAATTTCGCCTTTATTTGAAAGGGCCTTAGATGAGCAGGAAGTATCTCAGGTCCCAGTCTGTTATTATGTCAAAAATGACATTCTTATGAGAAAATGGCGTCCACCAGACGTCTCAACAGAAGACGAGTGGACTGTCAACCACCAGATAGTGGTTCCACGGGTTTACCGTTCCCAAATATTAAACTTGGCACATGAAACTCCCATGTCAGGACATTTAGGTGTAAATAAAACCTATCACAAGATTCTTAATCATTTTTACTGGCCTGGGTTAAAATCAGATGTTTCTCAGCATTGTAGGTCCTGCCATACATGCCAAATGGTAGGAAAACCCAATCAGACTATACCTAAGGCTCATTTGCAGCCTATACCTGCTTTTGATGAACCTTTCAGTCGAATAATTATAGACTGTGTGGGTCCCTTGCCCAGAACTAAGTCCGGCTGTGAATATCTTTTGACCATTATGTGTGCTTCCACACGTTTTCCTGAAGCCATTCCTTTAAGAAATATCAAAACTAAGACAATCGTCAAGGCCTTAGTGAAGTTTTTCACATTTGTTGGGCTTCCTAAATCTATTCAGTCAGACCAAGGCTCAAATTTTATGTCTGGAATATTTCAACAAGTAATGCATGAACTTGGCATTGTACAGTATAAGTCATCAGCCTATCATCCTGAAAGTCAAGGCGCCCTTGAAAGATTCCATCAAACCTTGAAAAACATGATAAGATCATATTGCTTTGACACAGAGAAGGATTGGGATGAAGGCATCCATCTCCTTTTATTTGCTGTTAGAGAATCTGTGCAAGAATCTCTTGGCTTCAGTCCATTTGAATTAGTATTTGGTCATACTGTTCGTGGTCCTTTGAAACTTCTCAAAGAGAAATTTCTCTCCAATGATGACACCTCCCTGAATTTACTTCAGTATGTGTCTGATTTCAAAACTAGACTTTCAAAAGCTTGTGAGGCTGCTCGGACCAATCTTCAGTCAGCCCAAAGGAAAATGAAACAGCTATATGACATAGGGACAAAAGAAAGGAATTTTAAACCAGGTGATAAGGTATTAGCTCTTTTGCCTATTCCAGGAAAATCGTTGCAGGCCAGGTATTATGGTCCATACACTGTAGACAAAAAGATCAGTGACGTAAATTACATAATAAACACTCCTGGGAGGCGCAAGCTAAAGCAGCTATGTCATATTAACATGCTCAAGGAATACATAGATAGGGACAATACATCTTTAACATCAGTCAATCTAGTTAGCTCTGTTCCACTAAATTCATGTGACAATGACTGTGATGATATTAATTCAGTGAAGTCGGATCCCACATCATCAAAACTTCAGAATTCTGACATTCTACGGAATCTTGACCAGAAACTGTCACATCTAGAGCCAAATCAGCGGAATGAACTGAAACAGCTGATTTTTGAATATGAACAATTATTTCCTGACATTCCAACACGGACAGACAAAATATTTCACGATGTGGACATAAATGGGTCTAAACCTGTAAAACAACACCCATACAGGATGAATCCTGTGAAACAAAAATATCTTAAAGAAGAAGTTCAGTATCTATTAGACAATGACTTTATTGAACCAAGCCAAAGTGAATGGAGTTCTCCTTGTATTCTAGTACCAAAACCTGATGGGACATATCGTATGTGTACAGATTTTAGGAAAGTTAATTCCTTAAGTAAAACAGATAGCTTTCCTATTCCAAGAATGGATGACTGCATTGATAACATCGGGAATGCCAAATACATAACGAAATTCGACCTTCTGAAAGGATTTTGGCAAATTCCACTCACAGATAGAGCAAAGGAGGTTTTGGCATTCACAACACCAGACGGATTATTTAACTATAAAGTCATGCCATTTGGAACGAAAAACTCTCCGGCAACATTTCAGCGCTTAATAAACATGGTAATTGCGGGGCTGGAAGGCTGCAGTGCTTATATCGATGATGCTATCATATACAACGACCAGTCGAATCAACATCTTGGGACTATTCGAGCATTCTTTGATAGACTGAGTAATGCCAAATTGACAATCAATCTTGCTAAAAGTGAATTCTGTCATGCAAGTTTGACATTTCTAGGTCATGTTGTAGGTCAAGGTCATGTGAAACCCATTGATGCTAAAGTTGAGGCTATCTCAAATTTTCCCGTACCCACGTGCAAAAGACAGCTGATGCGATTTCTTGGTATGGCTGGTTATTACAGAAAGTTCTGTAATAATTTCTCTGTCATTGCTGAGCCTTTGACAAATTTGCTCAGCAAAAGAACAAAATTCCATTGGAATGCAATATGCCAAAATGCTTTTGATAAACTTAAAGCCATACTCAAGAGTGAACCAGTTCTCTTAGCACCAAACTTTGAAAAGGAGTTTAAGCTAGCTGTAGATGCTAGTGACGTAGGTGCAGGTAGTGTTTTGTTGCAGGAAGATGAAAATGGTGTGGATCATCCAGTTTGCTACTTTTCCAAAAAGTTTAATAAGCATCAGAGAAATTACTCTACCATAGAGAAAGAGTGCTTGTCTCTGATTCTTGCTCTGCAACATTTCGAAGTCTATCTTACCCCTACTACTGCACCGATTGTTGTTTTCAGTGATCACAATCCACTGACTTTCATACATAAAATGAAAAACAAAAATCAGCGGTTGCTCAGGTGGAGTCTTATGCTACAAGAGTATAATTTAGACATAAGACATATCAGAGGGAGAGATAACATTATCCCTGATGCCCTTTCAAGAGCTTGAGCAGGGTCAGGAGTTGTGTTTTTCTTTTCTACTAAAGTGGGTTGTAGATACATGTAATTTTATATGCTATGCTCAATATTTTATTATTCTTAAAGCAAAAGAAAGCTTTATTACATAAATCTTTCTTTTCCTCGAAGAGGGGGAGTGTTATGCATAAGAATTTATTTTTCTGATTCCCACTTGCACCCCACTGTGACCTAATAGTGCTATAAATATCTTGTTAATCTTCTTATAGAAGATTCTAGAAAACTGAGTCACAGATTAATTTCATTTTTGTAAACAACATGTTTACAAGGAAAAGTACTTCAGAACCTTCCAGAAAGTTCTGGGTTGCATTATTTTTAGAAAATTACCTCATCTTATTCCACAGCCCTCTGGAATGTTCTAGAGAAATCTTAGGGTCTATAAAAGAGCTTGATTTTTCTCATTGAGTCAGACTTTGGAGTTTGATGTTTGGGCATTTAAGAAAAGTTATTTCTAAATTCTGTGTTGGATTGTTAAAGGATACTACTTTTCATTTTGGACTGTGAATTCTGTGGGATCAAGGAAAATAGATTCATTCAGGATATTTCATAACAGAGCTAAGTACATTTAATTTTCTTACTTCTACAGGTTAAAGTTAACTTGTAAATAAATTTTGTTAAGATTTTCCAAAAGGCTTGTTTGCTTTTTCTTTCTGCTACGCCTGGCTCGTAACAAGAAGCCATCTGATCAGGATCTACACTGTTTGGCATTCAGTTTATGAATTTGTAGCAATAAATTACATCAACTAATTTGATTGGTTGATGGACAGAAATGGGTGTGGCTTAACTGAATATTCAGCAAGATAAGGGTTAACATTGTTATGTTAGCATGTAAAATGTTTTCTCTTCCAGCTGTGTTTGTGATTGGGCCTGCGAACTCTGGGATAATTTATCAGCATCATGAGACTGTGATTGGTGATACAGTAGACATTACATCTGTGAGAGAAGCTATACAGAAGATAAATAAAGCACAATAACATATACTGTATAGGCCTAGTATGAAATGGCTTGTATCATGTTAACAAGTCCATGACATCACGAAAACACGCCTATATAATTTTGACCCCCTTGAACCCCACTTTTATATAGTAAAACTGGGGTTTACAGGGGTAAACCTTATTTTTCTTATTTGTGCTCAAAAATATAGATTGTGGGTATTCGTTAGAACCGCCTCATCGAGGCGGTTCTAACGAATACCCACAATCTATATTTTTGAGCACAAATAAGAAAAGATGGGGCGGTTCTAACGAATACCCACAATCTATATTTTTGAGCACAAATAAGAAAAATATCACAATTTCTTACATGCTTTTCAATGAATGATTGAGATTTATCAGTGAAATATAAATCGATATTTTCACTGTTTCAAACAGTGAAAATACGATTTTTTATTTTTCACTGTTTGGGACTACTTTTTTCTTCAAATCTAACTCTAATTTCAATTTTATCTTTGTCAAATAACTGAACAATACTGAAATGTGTTCTAATTGACGCATAGCCCGTTCATGTGGGACGGGGACGTTACTGACGTCATTTATGACGCTGACGTCACGTCTTTTGTCGCGCGACGTTAGACTTGCCAGCAACTGCTTTGGAAAACTACTCTCTCAATTATTTCATTAATCATTCATAATAATACCATCCCAGGCCATTTCTCAGGTGCAAACGTTCAGTTTACACCCAATAGTATACCCACTAAACACGATGGACACCACTAAATTGACGCGAAACGAACAGGAACAAAGATAATTTTCTCCGAATGTGAGCGACACCATTAAAGACGCTAAATATTGCCTTTTGAAGCATGTAAGAAACAGAAAATTTGATTTTTTCAGTGCAAGATCGAATTTTATTTCACTCATGAACACCAAAACTGCTATTTTCACTCGTGGCTACGCCACTCGTGAAAATAACAGTTTTGGTGTTCATTCGATGAAATAAAATTCGATCTTACACTGAAAAAATCAAATATCCTCTATTTTTCTTCTGAAAATTGTCATTTTTTCGGTGGGAAAATTTACAATGTATTTGTATAGGCGTGTTTTCGTAATGAAATAAAAATTACCTAAATTATCCTTGTTAGTTTAACCCTTATCTTGCTGTTCATGACAACCCCTATCTTTGCAACCAGTGTAGAAGAAGCCATCTGATCAGGATCTACACTGTTTGGCATTCAGTTTATGAATTTGCAGGAGTAAATTAAATCAAGTAATCTGATTGGTTAGAAGTCAGAGATGGGTGCGGCTTAAATGAATATTCAGCAAGAGAAGGGTTAAACATTATTGCAACAATTATCCTTGTTATGCTTCTGTGTGTTTTCCATATGAATGTGATAAAGCAGAATAAGTTTTATGGCACACCAGATTTGTTTGATTTGAGGTTTAATGTCCCCGTCAACACTGTAAAGGTCATTTTGGAGATGTTGCTTCCAATTTTTTGGGACTTTTACCCGACATTGATATGAAATGACATCTCAAGTCCGGTCGCCCAATGAAACCAATAGGGTTTATTAGCATGGACATCCGCCTCGCACCGCGGTTCCTGGACAGGCTTAGATCCTCTAAGCGGTTTACCAGTACTAGTGTGCGGGCCGGATTCAGCTCTGTGTGGAAGCATCATGCAGCTCATATATTTCTTCAAGCCCCTATTGGTGGGGGCTTATGGCACACCAGATAAGAAAATACTTGATTTTAGCCTTGAATAGGAAATTCTTATCCCAGCAAGGTGATCCTACTCAGGAATAAAATTTAGAATTCTCATTTGTTAAGAGATGTGCACTGGATGATATCATTAATGACATTACAAAAGAGCGAATTCTGAACCATTTGAACCCCACTTTTATAGAGAAAAACTTCACAAGGGTAAACCTTATTTTTCTTATTTCAGCTCTAAATATATATTGTGGATACTTTATGAGGCGGTTCTAACGTGTACCCACAATCTATATTTTGAACAGAAATAAGAAAAATATCACAATTTTTCATCTCAAAATCTTTGTTTTTTTGGCCATAAAATTTAAAGTGCATTTGTATAGGCATGTTTTCGTAATGCGGTTGACATCACTGCACAAAGCAGGACATCAGTAAATGTTGTAGTATTGTCACCACATTATGGTGGACATTGGCAATCAAATTGACTGCAATATTATGAATTGAAATGAAAGGTATGGATGGCCCCCACCCATCGGAGCTTGAAGATATATATGGGCTGCACGATGCTTCCATGCAGAGCTAAATCCGACTTGTATATGAGTACTGGTAAACCGCTTAGAAGATCTTAACCTGCCCAGGCAAAGCGGTGCGAGTCAGACTGTCCATAGATATAAACCCTATTGGTTTCATTGGGCGACAGCGCATGAGATGTCATTTCATCTCAAAGTCGGGTAAAAGTCTCACAAAATTGGAAGCAACGTCTCCAAAATGACCTTTACAGTGTTGACTGGGACATTAAACCTCAAACAAAATAAAAGGTATGGAAGTCGAAGAAATCAAATCTTTCATGGGATTTTAGATAGCATCATGATAACAAGTCTGTGAAATGAACACCCCTCTAAACCCCAAATTATATAGAGAAAACTGGGGTTTACGGGGTTATTCATTATTGTTCTTATTTCTGCTCTGAGACATAGGTTTTGCGTGCTCGTTAGAACCTATTTTTGGAGTATAAATAAGAAAAGTATCACACATTTTTATCAGAAAAGTAGCCATTTTGGAGATATGCGAGAATGCACTATGTCACACGGGTGTGTTATCCTAATGTAAAATCTGTCTTGCTACTTATCCCTTACACACACATGTAAGATTATTATATTCTTGCATACCAGATAAGGAAACCCTTAGTTTTAGCTTTGGATAGAAATTCTGTTCTGACCCTGGTGTTCTTACCCAGAATTGAATATTTTTGCATGTTTGATTAATGCACTGATTGAATATGACCTTATATGTGCTGTCTTTAAGGTTGACGTCACAGCAGGTTACGTGACGTCACTAAACATTCCTGTTGTGTCCTCACAATATGGTGAGTGTCAGTAACCGAAGTGACTGCAGCATTAAAAATCCGTGCTAAAAATGGAAGGTATGCAAAAAAGAGAATCCTATATGGGTTGTTAGGGATGGATAGAAAAATCTTTTCCTCGGGGATCACTGTATGGCTTCACTCGGCAAGCCTCGTGATGCCGGACAGTGACACTCGGGAGGGATTTTTCCATCCACCCCCTCACACCCATACACAATTCTTACAGTTTCCTATGATGATGTTGAGGCAGGAAGCAACCCTCAATATATGTATTCTGTTTGACAAGCCAAGACTTAGAGCAGCCACCACCAAAACTGGCTGGAGTCTTTAACCCATTGTATACTAGTGCACTCTTCCATTGTTATAATTTGGACAAGTCCATTTGTCATATAAGGGGTTTCAGTCCTATTTTTTTTTTTTTATTCTATTTTTGAAGCAAATAGTGCAGGCCCTGATCAGATGCCACATTCTGTGGCGTCTGATCTGGGCCGGCACTGTTTGCCAAGATACCCCTTTAGGGGTTTCCTGCATGCATTGGGTTAACTGATTGCTCTTTGGATGGGTCTGAGATGGTAGAAACTCATTTGAACAGCAAAGATTGATCATATGGATTGGATGCACAGGCAGATCTGAGCTTCCCAAAATTTCTGGTACAAAATACCAGATTTACCCCAAATATTCAGACGCCTAAACTCCTTACCATACTTGTTCCAAAATATGAACAAGTACAAATATAACTCCCCGATTTCGTATCTGAGAATAGCTGGGAGAGTCATAAATTTTGTAGACCCTGAGGAGACGCCACTGTTTGCTCCAGCCTCTGTCTGAAAACATGCAGTAAATACAGTAAAACTTTGATGGCTCGAACTTCGATGGCTCGTTTACCATGGATAAGTCGAACCTGTTCTTGAGTCCGCAGGGAGTTGCTCCAAAATACGATATAGGGGTAATTTGGGAAGATTTTCTTCATTTATCTTGCAAATGTGTGCTGTGTGTACTCATTAGAATCGCCTCGATGAGGCAATTCTAATGAGTACACATTACGTACATTTATAATACAGAACACCAAAAAGATATCCACAATTATCTCCATTATGCCTCCTGGTATGGTACTAATAGTATCCCTCTGTGGCTCGAACTACCGCTGTCTCGAACAAATTTTCATGGTCCCAAAGTGGTTCGAGCCATCGAAGTTCGACTGTACAGCACTAACATTATAGTGTGTGCCCAAAAAAGCATTTGATGATGCATTCACTTCTGCTGATGTCCTTTGTAATGGATTCCTTCATAAAACATCCATGTAATGAGTTGATGCATTCCTTTTCTGTTCTGTAGGAAGTTGCAGTTAACAGTTGACCTGCTGAATAAATTCATTTTGTAACACCCATTTGCAGGACTATCAGCCAGTCAAATTACTGGATGTAATTTTCACCAATTGAATGACAAGCATTGAAGATCCTCATCAGATAGCTTCTCCAGAAGCCGTTGATCTGGATCTACACTGTTTGGAAGGGTAGGAAATATCCAGGATCAGCAGGACAAGGCTTGATATAAATACAGTAAAATTCGGCTATTAAGACTACCTGAAATTAAGACTCATTACGAAAACACGCCTATACAAATACATTGTCACCTTTATCGTAGAAAAAATGATTTTTTTTAAAGATGAAAAATTGCGATATATTTCTTATTTCTGCTCAAAATATGGGTTGTGGGTACTCCTTAGAACCGCCTCATCGAGGCGGTCCTGATATTTTTTGTATTTCTGCTGAAAATATGGATTGTGGGTACTCGTTAGAACCGCCTCATCGAGGCGGTTCTAACGAGTACCAACAATCTATATTTTGGAGCAGAAATAAGAAAAATAAGGTTTACCCCTTTAAACCCCAGTTTTACTATATAAAAGTGGGGTTCAAGGGGGTAAAAATTATATAGGCTTGTTTTCGTGATGAAATCTGCTTTTAAAAGCTATTGAGAAGGTTACAGACTTTGTTAAGATTTCACCCCCACAGGCACAACATAGCCTTCTTGTTTGATGTTTTTGGTTTAAACAGTATTTATTTCAAACATTTACATGCAAAATATAAAATACAGACAATATCATAGAATTCAGGATCTGACAGTAAGCAAAAATTTTTATTTATTTTTTTTTTTTTGGTTTGGGTTTTACGGCCCTTTCAAGATTATTTCACTCATATCGAGCCGATCGGTAATCAGAGGTGGGCGAAAATCGGAGTACCCGGAGAAAACCCACCTGACCTTCCGTTGCAGAACTTGGCGTCTCACGTGACCCGAGCGAGGCTCGAACCACAGCGGTGAGAGACCTAATGATCAAGAGTCAGCGCTCTTAACCCCTAGGCCACGGAGGCCCAAGTAAGCAAAAATGCTTGTCTAGAAGTCATCTCCTGTTTTTGATCATGAGAGATTTCATGATCAGTAAAAATGAATATGAAAAACATCCATTCAGCCTGAAATGTGTAGAAGCAATGCTGTTGTGAATAATGTACACATATCTAGTCTGTATCTATACCAGTTTGCTCAATATAAATGAGCTGGTGCACTGGGAAATGTGGAAACTGGTAAAATCTGACCAGCAGACTCGGATGAGCCTGGGCATCCACTGTCTGATCATACAGATTGTGTTAATTACCTGTGGATCAGTAAGAGTGAAAAATGAAGAATCTAGTCATACAGCATGCTGGGTCATACAGCGTGCAGGTGCAGGCTTATCAGTCATTATTGATAGCACATGCCAATTTGTACGTTTTGCAAAACACCAGCTTTTGGATTACAAGTTTTCTGTATTCATGTAAACATTTTGTCATGCCAGAATGATCCTAAGTATTGTGATAGATAGGCCTAAGAAACAGTGCAGATCCAGATCAGACTGCTCCTGAAGGATCAGTCTGATCAGGGTCTACTAAGTTTGCCATTCTGTCTACACCATTTGGACTCCTTGCAGGATCTTGAAACAAATTTATTAAAAATTTTAGAAGAATTACAGCAAGTCCTCAAGGTGTCCGAATTTTTAGGTTTTTTATGGTATGAGCCATATATGTGATAGTTTTATCCATTACTTAGCTCTAGATAAAGAGGAATAATGTGAATAAGTTTGTAATATTTGTCATACCCTCTGTCCATCCATGCAACCATCTGTCCATCTGTATGTCCGACTGTAATGTCACACCATTGCTCCTAGACCATTTAAGCTAGAATCTGTAAACATTCACAGGTGATAGCCCCATGGCTGAGGACTGCAGGAATGTATTCAGAATTTTTATGTGACCCCCAGGCAGGGGGTGGGGCCCAGCATTGTCTAAGGGATCAAAAATCTATTTTGTATATAATCATGTTAGAAGGTACAGTAATCAAGAGTAGAATACAGGGAAGCGAACGTTTAGCCCCAGGGGCATGACGGGCAGTCATCAGAGGTCAAAAAGTAGGATATTGGGTCCTTTTTTTTTCGATTGTCACACAAGTCCTCCTATGCTTTTCAGCTTGAATCATAAAACTTTCACAAGTAATAGTTCTATTATATAGAATGTATTCAGAGTTTTGATGTGACACCCCACCCCCTGGGGAGAGAGTGGGTGGGGCTGGAATCTTAACAGGGTGTTCAAAAATTCATTTTCTACAAACATAACCATGTTGCATATCAAATATAGGGTTATGAAGTGTAGAATACAGTGCAATACTTTTTTAAGCCCTGGGGCATGTCTGATGATCACAAAGTAGGATTTGGGTCCTTTTATTGTGACATGATTTTCAAAGCACTAGGATATGCAATGGCATGCTATTGTCTTGCTCGAGTTTTTCCATTAAAATATGTTGTGGGTACTTGTTAGAATCGCCTCATTGAGGCAATTCTAACAAGTACCCACAACAAAATATACTTCTGACAAGAAATCAGGAAAATTATCCCTTAATTATCTTTGTTTCTCCCCCTTATCTGGAGCTATGTATTATTATGTACATGTGTGTTTGTGTGTGTGAATTCGGATTTAACGTCGCTTTCAACAATTTTTCAGTCATAACACGACGGTGTCTGGTTGCGACAGGGAGCTCAATGCTCACTTTTATAGTGCTGCCTCACTGAAGTACCATGTCCCAGACACATTACATGATACCACACCCAGTCCCATTATCCTGACACTGGGTCGACCATTCCTAGCTCTACCCCGTAAATCTGAGTGCCAAGCGAGGAGCAGCTAGTACCATTTTTAGCTTGTCAGTTTTTTTAAAAAAAACTTTCGAGCTATTGTCATCACTCCGGCGTCTGCGTTGTCGTTGTCGTCTGGCGTCGTCGTTCCAAAAAAACTTAACCTTGACTATAACTTAAAAAGTATTAGACCTAGCCTCATGAAACTTCATACACACACTCATCATCACAAGAGCTACATTTTGACCAAGGACCATAACAACATTGTTGATTTTGGCTGAATTATCTCCCCTTTTCCAATTTTTTTCTGAAACACATTTTTTGCTCTCATTTTAATACTATTCACAACAGAGCCTTCAAACTTCACATGAATGTTCCTTGGGACAAGACCTTTTCAGTGATACCACACTTTATGATCTGTGACCTTGACCTTTGAACTTTGACCTATTTTTCGAAAATTTAACCGAAAACCTTAACCTTGACCATATTTCCAAAAGTATTTGGCCTACCTTCATGAAACTTCATACACATACTCACCATCACAAGAGCTACATTCCCTACAAGTTTTATAACTCCATCTTGCAATTTGATTGCTCTTGTTTGACTTAGAACTTTGGTTTTCTAAAAGAAACTGCAGACGAGCATTGGCACCCGCATGCGGTGCTCTTGTTAAAGACTTTGGTCTGTCGCGGCCCGGGATCGAACCGTTCCCCGGAGCAGACACTCTACCAACTGAGCTATTGGGGCCGGTTATTATTATGTACATATGTACAGTATTATTTTTTCAGTTTTTAGGGGAATGGGAACCCATTTTTTTAGACCACCATTTTTCCACCATTTTTCATAGGGGACAACTATAGGAACTTCCTGTTTGCTTTTTTATAGGCTCAGTCCCACTGAAAAAAGGGTCAACTCTTAAAGGAAAGAATTTGCTCCTCAGGAGCAAATTCTTTCCTTTAAGAGTTGACCCCTATTGACATGGCTGACAGAAATACTTTTGCAGGAGTTGCCTCTCCTGAAGATGTATCTTTTCCGCTTAATGCATTTGCTGTGATTTATTGTTACAAAGTTAATGGAACAGATAAGTGATTTCTGTTTTCTTCATTTAGTAGGTCTATGATGCCAGGTTCATGAAGCACTTTGAGTAAATTTAATGCACAAAATGTTGATTTTTATCTCTGGTGATCAAATAAATACTAAATGATTCGCATTTATATTGAGTCTTGTTTTATTGCCTTTTCCAAATGCCCCCGCCCATCAGGGCTTGGAGAAATAGATTGGGCTGCATGGTGCTTCCATGCAGAGCTGAAGACAACTGATCTTTTGAGTACTGATAAATGGCTTGGAAGGTCTAAGTCTGCCTAGGAGTTGGTCCGTCCATTAAACCCTAGCAGTTCCTATGGGTAACTCCATCCTTTAAGATTCATTGATGGTTCTTTGCACGATTGTTCACAAGGCTGAGACGGCGTGTCATGCGCAAGAACTAGAACTCTGGCTGCCAGTTTTTAACTAGAGCTGTCAGAGGATCTGACTATAGCCCCGCTTCAGCGCTGTCAGAGAAGAAAGTTATTTAAGCTGCAGAGAAAACAGTTATGAACAAGAAATAACTGTTGAAAATTTTACATTATCTGGAAAAACTCTAAGAGTTGTGAGCCCTTGTCCCTCATTTCAATGAGCATGATACATTACCAGAATGTCCATGTTTATACTAAATTTCATCTTCCATTTTTCAATGTTCAAAGGGTAATAACTCCTAAAGTAGGCAAATCAGAGTCAGGGTTCCTGCGCTCTGCACATTGTCTCATGGTGCTTTACACTTGTGTGAAGTGTCATGAAAATATCTCAAATGGTTTGTGAGTTATGGAGCCGACACAGTCAAAATTGCCTTTTTAAATGTTCAAAGGGCAATAACTCCTAAAGTAGGCAAACCAGAGTTATGGTTCCTGCACTCTGCACATCATCTCAAGGTGCTTTTCATTTATTTGAAGTTTCATGAAAATATCAGAAACGGTTATGGAGCGGACATAGTTAAAATTGCCATATTTTAATATTCAAAAGCCTATAACTGAAAAAGTAGACAATCCAGAGTTTGGGTTCCTGCGCTCTGCACACGTAATATGGTGCTTTACATTTGTGTGAAGTTTCATAAAATTATCTCAAACGGTTTTTGAGTTATCGAGCAAAGACGGCTAAAATTGATATTTTTCAATATTCAAAGGGAAATAACTCAAAAATTAGGCAATCCAGAGTTATGGTTCCTGCACTCTGCACACCATCTCATGGTGTTTAATGTTTGTGTGAAGTTTCATGAAAATATGTGAATGGGTTTTAAAGTTATGGAGCGGACACGAAAATTGTTAACAGACACAGACAGACACACAGACAGACACACAGAAAATACGAAAACCAGAGTTATGGTTCTTGCGCTCTGCACATTGTCTCATAGTGCTTAACATTTGTGTGAAGTTTCATGAAATTATCTCAAACGGTTTTCGAGTTATGAAGCGGACACTGTTAAAATTGCCATTTTTCAATGTTCAAAGGGCAATAACTCCAAAAATAAGCAATGCAGAGTTATGGTTCCTGCGCTCTGCACATCGTCTCTTAGTGCTTAACATTTGTGTGAAGTTTCCTAAAAATATCTCAAACGGTTTTCGAGTTATGAAGCGGACACAATTAAAATTGCCATTTTTCAATGTTCAAAGGGCAATAACTCCAAAAGTAGGCAATCCACAGTTATAATTCCTTCTCTCTGCACATTGTCTTATGGTGTTTAACATTTGTGTGAAGTTTCATGAAAATATGTTAAGCAGATACAAAGTTATGGAGCCAACACAAATTAACGGAATCACGGAATTACGGAATTACGGAATTACGGAAAATGTTCAAAGGACAATAACTCCAAAAGTAGGCAATCCACAGTTATAATTCCTTCGCTCTGCACATTGTCTTATGGTGTTTAACATTTGTGTGAAGTTTCATGAAAATATGTTAAGCAGATACAAAGTTATGGAGCCAACACAAATTAACGGAATCACGGAATGACAGAAGGACATGGCAAATCCAATATAGCCCCACTTTTTCAAAGCGGGGCTATAATTAACTCCCCTTTTAACTAGAAATGCGTCCATAGGACACGGATGCCCCCGCCTGAAAGTATGTCCATGTTCGTATTCAGCCATAGAAAGTTTTGGACCCTTTTTTCACATTTGACGTCAAAGTATGACCTTGACCTTGGCGGTAAGGACCTTGGTTTTGTGTGAGGCAGATTGTCTCATGATGGCCAACATTTCTGCCAAGTAATTTCAAAATCCATCCAGAGATAAGAAAGTTATTGACTGCGTTTAAGTTTCGGACCATTTTTTTTACTTTTGACCTCTAAGTTTGATCTTGACCTTGGAGGTACGCATCTGGGTTTGCATGTGACACATCGTCTCATAATGGTTAACATTTCTTCAAAGTAATTTCAAAATCCATACATAAATAAGAAAGTTATTGACTGCGTTTAAGTTTTGGAACCTTTTTTTTACCTTTGACCTCTAAGTATGACCTTGACCTTGGAGGTACAGACCTGGGTTTTGAACGTGACACATCGTCTCATGATGGTTAACATTTCTACAAAGTAATTTCAAAATCCATCCAGAAATAAGAAAGTAATTGACTGCGTTTAAGTTTCGGACCCTTTTTTTGACCTTTGACCTCTAAGTATGACCTTGACCTTGGAGGTACGGACCTGGGTTTTGCACGTGACACATCATCTGATGATGGTTAACATTTCTGCTGAGTAATTTTAAAATCCATCAAGAAATAAGGAAGTTGTTGACTGCGTTTAAGTTTCGGACGCACGGACGGACGGACGGACAGGGGCAATGCTATATGCCCTTTCCACCATTCTTCGAATGGCGGGGGCATAATAAAATAGAATGATTACCTTGTGATGGCCATAAGTCCAATACCCTTTGAGATATATTAATGGTACCTGGCACAATTGTTCACAAGGCTGAGACGGCATGTCATGTGCAAGGACAACAACTGGCTGCCATGGTTTTTGAGTTCTCCCCTTCCAATAAAATAGAATCACTACCTTGTGATGGTGATATCTCCAAAACTCTAGAAGCCTCCATGGTGTAGTGGTTACGCTGCTCGCCTTGTAAACCAGGGATCACAGGATCAATCCCGGGCTTCTCCAGACTTTCGGATGAGTATTTAAAGCGAGGTCCCGTCTCCGTATGACCTCAGCTGTTGGTGGGACGTAAAACTTAAACACTCACTCTCCAATACCTTTAATTATATTGATGGTACTTGGTACAGGTGTACATGACGTTAAGCAGGCATGTCTTGTGCAAGAACCACGAGTTTGTGTGCCCTGGTATTTTATTTATCTCCCCTGACAATATATCATTTTGATGGCCAAAACTGCAATACCCTTTGAGATATATTGCTGGTACTTGGCACAATTGTGGACAAGGTGGAAACGGTGTGTCAAGCCTAAGAACCACAACTCTGTGTGCTAGGGTATTTGAGTTATCTCCCCTTCCAATATAATTGTATGACCACCTTGTGATCAAACTCCAATACCCTTTGAGATATATTGAAGGAACTTGGCACAACTGAATACAAGGTATAGAAGGCATGTCATGTGCAAGAATCACACCTCTTAGTGCTGTGGTATGCGAGTTATCTCCCCTTTCAATATAACAGTTGGACCACCTTGTCATCCCCATAATTTTCTTGAATACCCTTTGAGACATATTGATGGTACTTGGTACAAGTATACATGAGGTTAAGCAGGCGTGTCATGCACAAGAACCACAATTCTGAGTGTGTTGGTTCCTGACAGTATAATCTTGTGATGGCAATAACTCCAATACCTTTGAGATATATTGCTGGTACTTGCCACAATTGTACGAGGACTGTTCAAATATGAATGCAAGTAGAACATTTTCTCATGCACTAATGCGAAAATCACCTGGAAATAAATATTACAGCGTAGAAAAACATTTTACCTATACATTGATACCAAACCTGTTAAAATTCCTCCACTTTAGCCATGTATATTGTTCGATAAACACTGTCTACTCTTGTATACTAATACAAAACATGGTTGGAAGAAGGTCAGAGTACACCGTTGAAATACGGTCCTATATTAAGAATTGTTGTATTCTTGGTATACGGTGCAAAGACATTTTTGATGAAATATGTTCGGTTTATGGGCATAATGAAATGCCTTTTCCGACAGTTTTTCGTTGGTTTAAGAAATTCAGCTGTGGGCTAGGCTCAACAGAAGATGCACCACATGATCGTCAGCCGAAAAGAGCAACATCCATCTTGGTTGCTAGAGTGAAAGAAATAGTTGCTACCGATGCATGATACACCACTAGGCAAATAGCTAGTATGGTTGGCATCTCATTAGGAGCAGCTCATACAATTCTGAAACGGGATTTGAAAATGAGAAAGATCTGTGCTAGATGGATTCCCCATCTGTTGACAGATGAGCAGAAAAAGACACGCGTTCAGTGCGCCAAGAAGTTGCTTAAAAAGTTTCCAAATTACAATGCACGGTCTTTCGCTAATGTCGTCACAGGTGACCAGACATGGGTTCACTTTTTTGAGCCAAAACGAAATATTCAGAACAAAATATGGGCAACAAAGTATTGCAAATTACCATGCATTGCAAAGCGGACCATGAGCGTCAAGAAGGTAATGTATGCCATATTCTTTTCAAATCAGGGCCCTGCTATTCAGGTTGCTGTGCCTAAAGGCAAATCTGTAATTGCGAAGTTTTACAAGAATAAAGTTCTTTGAAAATTGAAGAAATATTTCAAAGAACGAAGACCCGCAACTGGTTTGGCCAATGTCAGATTGCTACATGACAATGCGTCATCGCACAAGGTGTTCATTGTGCAAGACTATCTGAAGCAGGAAAAGGTTGTTGAACTCCCTCACCCCCCGTATTCCCCTGACCTTGCCCCGTGTGACTTTTTTTGTTCCCGCGGCTGAAAAAATACCTTTTTGGTCGAAAATTTGTACAGCCCAAACACCTCGGTTTTGCAATATTCCAGTGCCTTCATAGTATACCTCGAAAAGACTACCAAAATGCATTCAAGGATTGGATCAGAAGACTGAAAGTTTGTATATCTGTTAAAGGGGAATACTTTGAGGGGACAAAATAATTTTTTCATCGAAATCTATCACAGAATCATTTTTATGTGCTTAGTTGCATTCATATTTGAACAGTCCTCGTACATGTATATACAAGGATGAAAAGGCATTTCATGTGCAAGAACCACAACTCGGTATACCTGTACTTTGTGCATTGGAAATCTGGGATCTTCATCATGTTGAGAAGTGATCCTTTGTATCATTAGGCGAAGATAGTCTCAATAAACATTACATATACAAAATATACTATTGGCTTACCAGTGTGTTTTAATTCTGGTGCACTTTCTATTTGTGAACAGTCTTCTGAAGGCCATTTTTTTTTTTTTTTTTTTTTTTTTGTTTGGGTTTTACGGCCCTTTCAAGATTATTTCACTCATATCGAGCCGATCGTTAATCAGAGGTGGGCGAAAACCGGAGTACCCGGAGAAAAACCACCTGACCTTCCATTGCAGAACTTGGCGTCTCACACGTGGCCCGAGCGAGGCTCGAACCTACGGCGGTGAGAGACCTAATGACTAAGAATTCTGAAGGCCATATTGGCTTTTGGTCAGGGGATTTGCCATCTCCTCTGATGGCTATTTTTCAACCCTTGTCCTGCTGAATAAATTAGTTTTACCACACCCGATTCTGACTATCAACTGATAAATTACTTGATTTAATGTATTTATTCATTTCACAAGCTGCATGACAGTGTAGATCCTGATCAGATGGCTTCTCAGAAACCATTTGATCTGAATCTACAAACAGAAGCCATCTGATCTGTTGGCAAAAATAGGGGTTGGTGTGTTCAGCAAGATAAGGGTTAAGTCTGAATCAGTATCTGGGCATTTATTCTTGAGATAGAGTGGTGAGTAAATCTGACTAAGATATGTGAAAGACAATGTGTTTTGGTTCTTTCCTCTTCCACGGCCCCCGCCCATAGGGGCTTGAAGAAATATATGGACTGCATGATGCTTCCACGCAGAGCTGAATCTGGCCCGCACACTAGTACTGGTAAACCGCTTAGAGGATCTAAGCCTGTCCAGGAACCGCGGTGCGAGGCGGACCGTCCATGCTAATAAACCCTATGTGTTTCATTGGGCGACAGGGCTTGAGATGTCATTTCATCTCAATGTCGGGTAAAAGTCCCACAAAATTGGAAGCAACGTCTCCAAAATGACCTTTACAGTGTTGACGGGGACGTTAATCCTCAAATCAATCAATCAAAATCAAATCTTTCCTCTTCCTCAGATTTTGTGTCCAAGCAGTACCAAAATTCATGACTATCTGGTAAGGCTCAGGACATAAATGTCCGGAGCCTTACCGGATAGTCATGAATTTTGATGGACATATCTCATCAAAACAAAGTTCCATGCTTATGGATCGCAAGTCTCAGTTTTTGTTTTTGAGTAATCCGTCCTCATTCAAAATTCATGTCTGAAACACAACTACTGCGGAAGTTTTGTTTGTCTTGAGGTTTTACATCCTCGAATTCACACACACACACATCCCCTTCAACACTATTTAGGTCATATTTAGGACTTTTACCCTGCATCAAGTGAGTGCGAGTTTTATATCTCACCAACAGCTAAGTTCATACGGAGACGGGACCTCGGTTGAAATACTCATCCAAAAGCCTGGAGAAGCCCGGGATCGATCCTGCGGCCCCTGGTTTACAAGGCGAGTAGCATAACCACTTCACCTACCACGGAGGCTTCTTTACCATCAAAATGAAATATCTCGAGCCCTACTACCCTAGAAACCATTATGGTTTAAGGGACGGTCTGACTCGCACCACATTTCCTGGGCAGGCTTTGATCTTCTAATTAGTTTACCAGTACTTAAAAGTTTGGTTGCTTTCAGCTCTGTGTGGATAGTCTGAGCAGCCCAGTCTATTTCGCCAAGCCCTGACGAAGTGAGCTTTTTACTTGACTCAATATCTTGTTTCATGGGCCACATAAGGGGAAAACCTGCTGTTTGCTGTTTTCCAACAACAGTTCAAGATCAGTCTGATCTGGTTCCACATTGTTTGCAAAAAATTACTTTTAAGGTAACCGGCAGACGACAGTTGTCGTGATTGGCATTTTGAAGTACAGTAGTTTGCTAAAATTCTAAAGTAGAAGGCACCCACCATAAGGGTTAAAGAAGTGAAATCCAAAGAACTATAAGGCAGAAGTTTTGTTTGTTTATTGGGCTGGTCAGTTTACCTATCCACACTTTTCCTGGGCAGGCTTATACATAAGCAATTAACCAGAACAGTGCACATTCTTTCACCAGAAACTGACAAATGCCCTTCTTGAATCAATGCCTCAACAGAAGGGAGAGAATGAAAGTAGAAAAGATTTCATGATCTATTTCCACGAACAATGTTGCCGACCCCAGCAGGTATCGAACTCGCATCCTCCTGATCACCAGTCAGACGCGCATCCAACTGAGCTACTGAGGCCGGCATTACGGTATGTCAAAAGGCCGCCTAGGAACAGTAGAAGGCAATTTAGCCTCCTGTCTGCTACAAATGAGAAGGTTGTGGATCTACACTGAGATTGCTACAGTACTGGAAAAATCCTAAAAAATTCAGACACATTAAGGACTTGCTGTAATTCTCCTAATATTTTGAAAAAATTGTTACACCAAAAGGAGTTTGAATGGCAAACAGTGTAGACCCTGATGAGACTGCTCCTTCAGGCCTCTATACTTAGGATCATTATGGTAGTATACACCAATCAGCCAGTTAGGTAAAGGACACATTTCTACTTCTACAGTTGGTAGAGTGTCCGCTCCGGGGAACGGGAGGTATCGGGTTCGATCCCAGGCCGCGACATACCAAAGTCGTTAAAAATGGTACTAGCTACTCCTCGCTTGGCACTCAGATTTACGGGGTAGAGCTAGGACTGGTCGATCCAGTGTCAGGATAATGTGACTGGGTGTGGTATCATGTAATGTGTCTGGGACATGATACTTCAATGAGGCAGCACTATAAACGTGAGCATTGAGCTCCCTGTCGCAACCAGACACCGTCGTGATATGACTGAAAAATTGTTGAAAGCGACGTTAAACCCGAATTCACACACACACACTACTTCTACAGACAACATATTCAAAGCTTCTTGTGACATATGATGACCCACCAAACGGGCCTCCGTGGCCTAGTGGTTAAGAGCGCAGACTCTTGATCATTAGGTCTCTCACCGCTGTGGTTCGAGCCTCGCTCGGGTCATATGTGAGACGCCAAGTTCTGCAACGGAAGGTCAGGTGGTTTTTCTCCGGGTAATCCGGTTTTCGCCCACCTCTGATTAACGATCAGCTCGATATGAGTGAAATAATCTTGAAAGGGCCGTAAAACCAAAACCAAAAAAAAAAAAAAAAAAAAATGAAGACCCACCATAGTGCAACTACATTCACTGTAAAATGGACCATGTCTCATCATAGTGTAGTTTGTATTCTTGACCTTTGTATGGATCGATTCCATTTTGGAGTTTTGAAATATATTCGAGGGTCACTGATGATGCCTGATTGACCAAAACTAGCTAGTCTGGCCCAGAAACACTTGTACACTCCATCCATACTTTTCAGTTCTGCAACACTACAGGTGGTGTTAAGCCTTATCTTGCTGAATATTCATTTAAGCCACACCCATTTCTCTCTATCAACCAATCAAATTATTTGATGTAATTTATTGTTACAAATTCATAAACTGAATACCAAACAGTGTAGATCCTGATCAGATGGCTTCTTCAGAAGCCATCTGATCTGGATCTACACTGTTTGCAAAGATAGGGGTTGTCGTGAACAGCAAGATAAGGCTTCTTCAGAAGCCATCTGATCTGGATCTACACTGTTTGCAAAGATAGGGGTTGTCGTGAACAGCAAGATAAGGCTTCTTCAGAAGCCATCTGATCTGGATCTACACTGTTTGCAAAGATAGGGGTTGTCGTGAACAGCAAGATAAGGCTTCTTCAGAAGCCATCTGATCTGGATCTACACTGTTTGCAAAGATAGGGGTTGTCGTGAACAGCAAGATAAGGGTTAAGAGGTGGCAGCTGTAAAATATCCCTGCCCTTCATCATACAGTTTGTATTTTCTTAGTCCTTTGGGATCATGGATTCCATTGTGGACGTTTGAATATATCCGCACGTCACTGAGGAGGCCTAATTGGCCGGTACTAGCTAGTCTGGCCAGAAATACTTGCACACTCAGTACTTTTCAGATCTGTAATTTATTCTTTGCTTCCAATGGATAACCCTTTTATAGAACATATTAAACGTCACTACCCCAGGTGTCAAGGGAATGTGAGGCTGTAAAAAGTCTCCCTGCCCTTCATCAAAGTGTGTTTGTATTGATTCCACTGTGGAGTTTTGAAAATATCTGAGTGTCACTGAGGAGGCCTAATTGGCCGAAACTAGCTAGTCTGGCCAGAAATACTTGTACACTCCATACTTTTCAGTTCTGCAGTGTATTCTTTGCTTCCAAGGGATAACCCTTTTATAGAACATAGTCGAACTTCAATGGCTCGAACACCTTTGGGACCTCGAAAATCTGTTCGAGACAGGGGTAGTTCGAGCCACAGGTGACTGCCAGGAGGCATAACGAGATACTTTTAGACATCTTTTCGGTGTTCTATAATGAAAATGTATGCTGTGTGTACTCATTAGTATCGCCTCATCGATGGGATTCTAATGAGTACACACAGCATACATTTGCAAGATAGACTAAAATCTCCTTAATCATCCCCCACTATTTCTTATGTACAGGATTTCGCTAGGGGCTCAAGAATGGGTTCGACGCATCCATGGTAAACGAGCCATCGGTGTTCGAGCCATTGAAGTTCTACTGTATTTCACAGATTTGATCTGGCAGGAAGATATTGACAACATAAGACAGTATAAAATTCAACAAATTATCTTTTTAATTAAATAGTAAATGCACAATCCTCAAGGGAATTCTTTATATACAAATCTGACAAAAATAGAATATAAGAGCATGATGGCCGAATGATGATGATATGATATGAATGAAGCCTGTCCTGCTATCATATGGCAAATAAAAGCTTGTTTGATTAATATCACTGAACTAGGGTGCAGGAAAACCTACAAGATCGTCTGTGTGACTAATACAGACTCTAGATCTGCCTGTGCCTTACAGCAGTCTGTTCAGTCTTACTTTATCAATCTTCAGGCAGCCTGGAGTCTACAGAAGACTTGGGAAGAGTCAGACTGTGTATTGCAGGTCATAGCTCCTGGTAACGATTAATGAAAACAATTTGGGGATAATTTTTCTTATTCATAAAAACATATTGTGGGTACCTGTTAGAATCGCCTCTAAAGGTGATTCTATATAAAGTACCCACGAGGTATGTTTATAACAAGAAATAGGAAAATAATCCCCTATTAATCCTGAGTATTGGGACAGAAATGCCTAAGCAAACAGGGCAGACCCAGATCAGACTGCTCCTTCAGGAGCAGTCTGATCAGGGTCTACACTGTTTGCCATTCGGACTGCATCTTTTGGACTCCTTGCTGGATCGGGAAACAAATTTCTTAATATTTTAGGAGAATTACAGCAAGTCCTCAAGGTGTCCGAATTTTTAGTATCTTTACAGTACGACTCCTTATCAGAAGCTATAGCAGGCTAACCGTGTCTTATCCCGTTGCGTGACTTTGAAGGTTTTCCTGTGTCCTGACTATTGTAACCATGTATACATAGGCAAGGAAAAGACCTGGACCAAGACGCTGGTTTCGAGTCTCGTTCAGGACACTTTTTTCCCTCCCTACGACACACAGTCCTACTAAATAATCTCTACCATTGGATAGCAGTGACAACACAACGCGAAAATTAATAAATACTACTTAAGGAGTCTATCACATCTGACAAGGGATTATAACGCATCAATAAGGCAAAAGAAAACATTATATCAGAGCAGCTTCGGGAGATTTTGGTAAGTGTTGAGTCCCATCTATTTACATAGTACTTCAACTAAAATACAATCACTGTAAGAGATCCAAACAATATGCTTAACTTTCAATCCTATCATAACTGGAGCAAATGACATTTCTAAATTTTTACCTACATTTTTCAGAGAAAATAAAGCTTGGCATATCTCTTGAATCAGCTGCTTGGCAAATGGCAGATGATTTACCGTAAAAAATTCCTAAAAAAATTCGGGCACCTTTGAGAACTTGCAGTAATTCTCCTAAAAATTTAACCAATTTTTTTCATGATCCAGCAAGGAGTCCAAAAGGGGCAAATAGAATGGCAAACAGTGTAGACCCTAATCAGACTGCTCCTTCAGGAGCCATCTGATCTCGGTCTGCACTGTTTGCTTAGGCCTATCTGTCCAAATAATTACGGTAGATGAAACCACAAGCCTTGTTTTCTTTGGAAAATAATGTTTTAAAATGTTGTCTGTTACTTTTGTGCTAAGCGCTCTAGAGGTAAAACATGTTTGTATGCCATTTCTACAAAGCCTATGCTCTCCTAACTTTGATTTACAATCTACAGAAAAAAAAGAAACAAACAAGAAAACAGGAACAGATAACATGGGTGGTTGGGCTGATTGCTTAAAGTGCCTCGTTATCCTACTACTTTGGACCATAGTAGGGCAAGGGCCTATTGTGCCTACAGCAGGTTTGGCATGGGGGAACAGATGGGCCCGGAGAGAAAGTGAAGTTGTTAAATACAGTAAAATTCCTAAGTTAAGACCACCTTTGGGACTGTTCAAAAGTGGTCTACAGACCACTTTTGAACAGTTCCAAAGGTGGTCTCTTATTCTGAATCACTGTGTGTAGAAATTACAACAAAAACCAAAGAAAGAATAACTGAAACCTCAATAAGCTTAATAAAAGCAGATTTAGTCTTAATTTTAAGTGGTCAATAGCGGCATTTTACTGTATTAAGAGTAACTGCTGCGTCCTGTTAAGGTGGCCTACTAGAGAAGCTATTTTTTGTTTTTAAGGTAATTTCGCATATCCAGCCGACCATTTATAATGTGGGCAAAAACTGAAGAACTTCGACCTTCCGTTACAGAATTTAGTATCTCACCAGACCAGAACAAAGATCTAGCTCACAGCAGTGAAGAGTAACTAGATTATGTTATGGATGGATTATTGTCCTCAAATATGAGCCAGTGCATGACAAAACCTACAATAAGACGTGTGCCCAACGAAAACTCATATCAGCCTGCACATCCGCGCAGTCTGATCAGAGTCTTCGTTGTGCGCTCTAAGGATAGCTAAGGACTCAATGGTCCTTCATGCAGAAATATAAGTCTCTGGTTAGATTATATGGATGCGCAGGCTGATCTGAGTCTTTGATGGGCGCACATGTCTTATTGTAGGTTTTGTCATGCGCTGGCTCATATGGTACATGCTGTTCTAATGTTATCAAATATGGCAAAAAACTAACATTTTTGCTGAAAAAAAAATTGAGTAACTGTTGGAATGCAGAAGTTACTATTTTTCTTTTAGTTTTCAACAAAACTACCACGTTGAAAAAACTACCACTGTAATAGATACTGTACTTGCTAGCGTATCGTAAAAATAAAAAAAAATTGGACACCTTGAGGCCTTGCTGTAATGCTCCTAAAATTTTAACAAATTTATTTTATGATCAAGCAAGGAGTGCAAAAGATGCAGATGGAATGGCAAACTGTGTAGACCCTGATCAGACTGCTCCTTCAGGAGCAGTCTGATCTGGGTCTGCACTGTTTGCTTAAGCCTGTCTGTCCCAATACTTAGGATCATTACGGTAGGTGATTTTATGACCTAAGTTAGTACAGCGGTGACAAACTGAAGATCCTGATCAGATGGCTTCTTTAGAAACCATCTGATCTGCATCTATACTGTTTGCAAAGATAGGGGTTGTCGTGTTTAGCGGGATAAAGGTTAAACAGAAGATTAATTGGAATTACAGTACAATTCCGCTATTAAGACCACCTAAAATTAAGACTAATTCTGGTTTAAAAAGCTTATTTAGAACTGTGCAGTTATTCTTGCTTTGTGTTTTCTGAAAACAGTGTCTTCTGGCCAAGGACCACCTTTGAGACTGTTCAAAAGTGGTCTTTAAGACCACTTTTGAACAGTCCCAAAGGTGGTCTTAATATAGGAATTTTACTCTGACAGTCTGATATCAGCCTTTGATTGCCAAGAAAGCAACATTTATTATTTCTCTATCACAAGTACAATTGCCAATATCCACCCGGCAAAACAAAACCAATGGGACGATGTGTATACCAGCAAAGATTCAAATCAACCCAAACGTTTGTGTGAATTTTCTGTTGTCCCTGGTCATCCAAAGAAAGATAAGCCAAGTTGTGGAGGCTGGTCTGTATATGCCAGTAAATGACTATTATTATCGTGCTCAGCCTTGGCCGATTTTTTCTTTGCAGAATATGCAAAACAAACCAGCCTTGAACTATCCTTACAACTTTTCTAGCTCTTAAGCCATTTAATCCCAGAGTTTATGGCATGGACTCTGAACTAGAACATAACATTGTTTAGTAAAAATCATTAACAAGATGGCTAACATTGTGATCCTGATGAGATGGCTTGGTCCTGATAAGACTACTTGTTTGTGACATTTCATCTGGATCTACACCATTTGCTTATTTGTACCAGTGAAGAAGATTGAATTTTCGTGTAACACCAAACAAACATAAAATGCCATTTATTCTTATCATGGGGAATGGGAACACCTGGCAGATTTGTAAGCCATTTTTCAAAGGGAGACAACTTTTGGGACTTCCTGTACGCTTCTCTGCAAGCCCTGTCCCGCTGAAAAAGGGGTCTACTTTTAAAGCGAAGAATTTGCTCCTCGGGAGAGTTGACCCCTATTATCATGGGAGACAAAAGCGAACAGGAAGTCCCTTTGTAAAGTTGTCCCTTTGTAAGACGTGGCTAAACTGTGCCATGAACTTCTTGCCAAGGACTATAAACCAAATAAATACTGTAATTTGAAAACAATCGTCTGCAAAGCTATAATCTCCAGGTTATTGTATAATCTGAACATAGTTTCTTACCTCTTATCATGTTTGTAAATAAAAAAAAAATGTTGTAGGATTATGTTAGAATAACTTCAGTAAGACAATTCCAACAATATATATGAGTAAGAGAAAAGGAATACAGTCAAATTCCCCTTTTAACCCTTTCTGTACCAAATGGGATCTTCCTCCTTATATATAGCAGGAGTCCCTTTCAAAATTTAGGGGTGTCAGGTTGTGTTTTCTTCAAAATTGAATAGGAAAATGGCTGAACTTTTTGCAAACAGTGTAGGCCCTGATCAGACGCCGCGTTCTGCGGCGTCTGATCTGGGCCTGCACTGTTTGCCACGGTACCCGTTTAGGGGTTTCCAGTCTGAAAATTGAGACTAATTCTGCTTTAAAAAGCTTATTTAATAAGTTGCACTTATTCTGTCTTTGCATTTTCTACACACAGTGTCGTCTGGTCAGAGACCACCTTTGGGACTGTTCAAAAGTGGTCTTAAAGACCACTTTTGACCAGTCCCAAAGGTGGTCTTAATGTAGGAATTTTACTGTACTAATTGCATAGGCAAATAACAAAGGCTCATTTGAGTCTAAACAAACCTGCAGTCTAGCCGACGACTTTCTGCTCACACAGTTGTGGCACAGACCTTGACACAGCATCATACATCTTGCCCTATTACACAGAAACTGTAATATCTCAAACATGGACGACTCTTTTACTACGCTCTGGAGTCCCTGGAGAAAGGTTTCCTTATAGCTCCAGATGTCTATATACTTCGTACTATTTAGGGAGGATTTTACTGATTTTATTTTGATCTAGGTATGTTGTTCGTACACATTAGAATCACCTCAATGCAGCAATTCTAATGTGTACATACCACTAAACATGTTGTGTGTACACATTAGAATCGATTTAATTAGGTGATTCTAAGGTGTACATACAACTAGGTATGTTGTGTATACACATTAGAATCGCCTCAATGGGGCGATTCTAATATGTAGACACATCATCCCTTTATTTTATACAATAGTTTGTCTGTAATTTCTGACAATGACCAGTCTTAATCGCATGTGAGAAATGCTACAGTCTTCTACAAGACCAATAAGAATCCCCATTATACCCCTAGACCTGGCTCTATGATAATCAGTACTTCGTACTACCCCTATCTCAAACACATTTTCATAGTCGCAAAGGTATTTGAGCTACTTAAGTTTGACAGGCCTCTTACTGACCACGCTTTTCCATGCCTGAAAGCCCCAATTTTGCAGCTTCAACCCTTATTCTGCTGAGCAAGACACAACTAGTACCTTTGCAAACAGTGTAGATCCAGATCAGATGGCTTCTGAAGAAGCCATCTGATCAGGATCTACACTGTTTGTAATGCAGTTTGTGAAAATAGCAAGTATTTTGGTTGACTTATAGCCAGAAATGGGTGTGGGTTAATAAATTTATTCAGCAGGATAAGGGCTAAATAGTTTTTAAACAGACAATAGGCACAAAAACCAAAATCTAAAAGCCTGAAATCAAGAAAAAAAATCAAACTCTAAAAGCCTGAAATCCTGCAAATGCCTGAAAAATATGAGGCCTGGTTGGACTGTAGTTGGCTGCGAAATATTAATTGGTAAAATCCTTTATCTCGTGGGTTAGCTTGTATGCTTTCAATGAGAAATAAGAAATCATTCATCTGTAGCAAAGGCATGTGATGAAACATGAGAGATGAAGTTGAGACGAAATTTTGACAAAGACCAGCTTTCTAAACAGAAAACACTAGATGGCAGTACAATGCACCATACTTTACATATAGTAATTAAAAATGCATATTTCCATTTAATATTCATGTAAAATAAAAGTTATCAACTTATTAACCCTTAAGGCACAAACAAAACTAGCAAACAACATTTTTTGGTTATTTTTTTCAGAGAAAATCAATGGTACTGCACGTGTATTGCCTGCTTGACATCACAAAAACACGTCTAAATAATTCTAGCCCCCTTGAACCCCAATTTTATATGAGCCCCACCAAGCGAATTTGTGTCTTCGAGCATTCCGTCATGACAAATTTGAACTGCGCATGCCCAGCCATTCAGGGGGGCCAGGGATATGGCATTCTGTCTGAAGGTTCCTCTTGATTCACTGCTTGTATGAGCGAGCAGCGAAGTTTCTGGCGAGACTGCGTGGATGCGCAGGCTCGCCTGAACCTTCGCTGCTCGCATAGGCAATAAGTACCAAAATGGCTTGACGGGGCCCATATAGTAAAACTGGTGTTTACAGGGGTAAACCTTATTTTTCTTATTTCTGCTCTAAATTATAGGTTGTGGGTACTCGTTAGAACCGCTTCATCAAAGCAGTTATAACGAGTACCAACAATCTATATTTTGAACAGAAGTAAAAAAAATATCTCTTTTTTTCATCGTAAAATTTTCATTTTTTCGGCAATAAAGGTTACAATGTATTTGTATAGGCATATTTTTGTAATGAATATTCTGCCTAACAGACAAGTCACATAGAATGCCAAGCTGTATTTTTTCTGAAAATATGAAAACAAAGTGAATGTTGTCTGTTTCTCCTGTGCTAAGCACTTTAAGGGTTAAAATTGAAAAAATATCTGGTCAATTTTAGATAAAATATATAAAAATGCACCTTGCATAGTTCTAGGTAAGGTAGAGAAACAAGAATATTTGTGGGACGATTTTCCTCATTTCTATTCAGAAACCTGTGTTGTGGGTACTTGTTAAGAATTGCCTCTTAGATGTTATTCTATCAAGTACCCACAACATGGTATTTATAAACCTGTGTTGTGGGTAGTTGTTAAGAATTGCCTCTTAGATGTTATTCTATCAAGTACCCACAACATGGTATTTATAAACCTGTGTTGTGGGTAGTTGTTAGAATCGCCTCTTACATGTGATTCAATCAAGTACCCACATGGTGTTTATAAACCCATTTTGTGGGTACTTGTCAGAATCACCTCTTAAATGTGATTCCATCAAGTACCACATGGTGTTTATAAACCGGTGTTGTGGGTAGATGTTATAATCACCTCTTAAATGTAATTCTATCAAGTACCCACAAGATGGCATGAATCAACCTGTGTTGTGGGTACTTGATAGAATTGCCTCATCGAGGCAATTCTATCAAGTACCCACAACACAGCTGTTTATGAAGAAAAATTATCCTTTAACTACCCACTTTACACCCCCTTACCAAGAGCTATGCGTTGTAATTCTGCAACCTACTTTGATACAATTAGCACATTAGCACTTTGATACACAGAACAAGCAGCAGATCTAAGAATAAAACTTAACCCTTAACCTGCTGAATATTCAAATATGCCACACCCACTACTGATTATCAACCAATCAGATTACTTGATGCAAATTACTGCAGCAAATTCAGAAACTGAATGAGAAACAATGAAGATCCTGATCAGATGGCTTCTGAAGAAGCCATCTGATCTGGATCTGCATGGTTTGAAAGTAAAGACATATCCGGGCTCAGCAGGACAAGGGTTAATGCTACCGTCGCATCACATTGTTCATATTAAGTGTATTTGAAAGTCCACCGTTAAGGTAGCCGTACGTGGTATACATGTTATTAGACTGAGGAGATTGCATATGCTGTTGAAAGTGCTGTTGAGGGTTGATATTTATCGGGTTCATGTTCATTGGATTCATGTTCATGTTCAAACCCATCTGCATGGGAAGGTTAGGTTGTCTCAGCGTGTTGATGAAACTCGTATTAGTGATGTACCCTGGGTTTATCATAGGCTGTTGCATCCTGTAGCCTTCCATCAGATTATAGCGGGGGATCATGTTTGAGCTTGGCTGTATCGTTACATTAGGAGACAGTGCTACATTGGCGTTCATCGGAGCAATGTTGGAATTCTTGCTACGCCCCGATGACGAGCCTGATGATTTCTGCCTCTGATACTGTCTGTACTGCTGTTGTGAAGGTTGTTGATTAGGTACAGGTGTGGACATGGTTCTCATCATAGATGTGGGTGGTGTCATGTTCAGGGGTGGGGGCGGGGTCATGTTTGGAGGTGGGGTCATGTTGTCAGGTATATCCATTAAACCATTGGTGAGTTGCTGCAACTTCTGTAAGCTACAGCTGTTCTGACCACCCGGCCCGAAGGAGCCTGCCTTCACTTGCCGTGAGACATTTGGTGGACAAGGTGTATTGTTATGGGAGAGTCTGTGGGATTGGTTAGGCTGCTGAATAAGCACTCCAGGGAAGGAATTCTGAGGACCACCAAAATTGATAGCTGCACTGCTCACAATAGGCATGTAGGTGGTCTGAGCCATCATGCCCGCTGGGTTGACAGATGTGTCCATGAAGTTAGAGTTAAAATGAACATTAAACTGAGGCTGAGCCTGGGCACAATCTGAAAATGTGTTGATCTGTTGTTGTTGTTGTTGCTGCTGTTGCTGTTGACGATGGTGTTGCTGGGCAGGGGGCTGCAAGTTCTCCCCGGACGTGTTCTGCATCTCATTACTACTGATAGAAGCAGGAGATTCTAGTCCAGCCAACTGACTAACGTCAATCTCATTGCCAAACCTGCTATTAATACTGACACTGGGCATTGTGTTCATCTGCTGACTTGGTGAGAACATCTGCCCCATAGGAATACACTGTGGGCTGAGGTTGGGGTGTGGACTCATAGTGTGGTGTGGACTAGGGTGATGCGGACTGGGTCCTGGATGATGTGGGCTGGGGTGGTGTGGGCTCACTGTGTTGTGTGGGCTGGGATGTGGGTGACGTGGACTAGGATTGGGAGGGTCCGAGTGTGGCTGGTGTTCAACACTAGCTACACTGGCACTTCCCACACTGGCAATATTCATTGTCTCTTCATGGTGCATACTAGTCATTTGTTCGGTAGTCACTGAAGCAGCTGCACTTTCTTCCATTTGTTCTAAGCTACTTTCCAAGTCCTCGGCAGCTATCACTTGTGCCAAGTTCTCTGTTGCACGCAAAGCTTCCTGCGTAGTAGTATCACTATCCAAGTCCTGGAAATTATCGTCACTCGGAATATCACCCGTGGAATTATTGTCTATTTCATCACACTCCTCGTTTGAATTGTTCATTTCATTTTCCATCTCTGCCACCAAGTCACTACTGGCTATAGCACTACTGTCTGCCATTATTTGTTCACAAGTTGCCACTGCCTCCTTCTGAGTTGTGTCAACAGGAGACAATATACTGTCCACACTTGCCAACACATCATCAGCTGAGGTCCTTTCTACATCACCTAACACATCAGATGACACACTATCCATATCAGTTAACACATCTGAGGAAGTTTTGTCTACACTAGGCAAAACCTCAGAAGAGGAGGTTCTGTCTACAGCATCTTCCATATCATCTGGTGAAGGTGCTATTTTCTCCAGATCTTCTTCAGCCTGCTTACTGTCTACCTCAGTATGTTCACTGTCTAATACACTATTTACATTTTCGTTCTCCACCTCGGGCAGTTCTTCCTTCAGCTCACTACACTCCTCCCCTTCCTCCTCCTTGAATGGAGGAACGGGACTTGGAGTCGGACTTGGAACACAAGATCTTGGACTCTGAATGCTGGGACTGTTCAAGTTGGACTCCTCGTCCTCTACACTGTGAGGTGTTGGTATCTGTGGGGTGAGAGAAGGCACATCTTCACTGACCGAGTCTGAAACACTGTCTGACCCTGATTCAGGTAGCACTGGTAATGGACTACTGGGGACATGAATTGGTAAATCTGGAGTGCTGTTTTCACGTACTCCCTCTGTACTAGAGGGACTAGATCGGTTTGTACAAGTCTCATGCTTATGATCCTCGTCATTACTTCTAGTATTTACATGATAGTTTAAACTTTCACTACTAGTATTATGTTCGTCCAAATCCGAATCAACATCCGATTTCACAGTAGTTTTGCTAGGTCTTAAACTGGAAGTCCGTGACTCAGATCTGGTGATCCGACCAACAGAATCCGTTTCTATTTTAACACTATGCTCCATTTCCACATCCCCATTAGGAATACTGGACTGTACACTATCCCACTGATCCACGTTACCCTCATCTTTAGTATCACTCTCATCTTTAGTGTCTGTGTTCTCTGTGTTTTCTTTCTCACTCAGTTCTCCCTCAGCCCCAGACGAATTCAGTGTCGTGTCAGTTATTGCACTTTTGTTGTTCAATCGGGGCCGCCCTGGGCCCCTTCTTCTGTCTAAAGGGACCACCTTTCTCTGAAAGAGAAGAAAAGAAATGTCACAGATTGTTTCATAAGAACTGCCAGAGGAATAATCTATGATCGGGTGAATCTCAATATATAACTGTTCATTATTTTATACTCTGCAGTGAAATCAATGCATATCTGAAACAAATAAAAGTGATATTTTCACACTGTGAAAGTATAAATGATATTTTCACAGTGTGAAAAATAACATGACCGTCTTATTTTCACAGTACCAGCCCGGACTACTTTTCTCGCCAAAATTCATAAATGTTATCTATAAAAAATTCTGTAGAATAACTTGAAAAGCACTTTTTGTACTGTAAAAATTCTCTATACAAAATGGCGATCTGTTTTTGTTTTGAAACTGACAGTTGTGATGTCATAGCCGAGTCAAAAATTGTGGCGTAAGATCCGATTGATCAATTACAGTAATTGTCCTAAAATATTATAAAATAAAAAGAAAATTTACTTTTTTTTCGATAAATATAAAAATATTTCATCTCGTGTGTTGAAAACATCAGAATTTTCAACACACTCGATGAAATATTTTTTGATATTGATATTCATCTAAAAAAAGTAAATATCCTCTATTTATAACCCAGTTTTGGGTATCACACTGTTCAAAGATGCATCCGCAAATGAAAAGCCTTTTTCCTGTACTATCTACATTCTTAACCCTTGTCCTGCTGAATATATTAATCTGACACAACCACTACTGATTATCAGCCAATCAGATTACTTGATGCAAATTATTGCAACAAATTCACAATCTGAATGACAAACAATGTAGATCCTGATCAGATGGCTTCTTCAGAAGCCATCTGATCAGGATCTACATTGTTTGAAAGATAAGGCATATCCGGGCTCAGCAGGACAATGGTTAAGAACCCTACTGATCCTAGGTATTGTGACAGATAGACCTAAGCAAACAGTGCAGATCCAGATCAGACTGCTCCTGAAGGAGCAGTCTGATCAGGGTCTACACTGTTTGCCATTCCATCTGCACCATTTGGACTCCTTGCTCGATTGTGAAACAAATGTTAAAATTATTGGAGAATTACAGCTCAATGTTGGAAAAATCCATTTGCCATATAAGGGGTGTCAGGCCTATTTTTTCATTTTCATTCCAGTTTTGACGGAATATTCTGTTAGCAAACAAGGCTTGTTGCAAAAGAGATTTAAGTTCAATATTGAATTTTGAAACTAAATCGGAGTGACGTCTATAAAACAGAGAAAAGGCTTTTCGTAGTTTATCATACCGAAAACCCTTATGAAGAAGTTTAGCAGTTAACAATTTATTACTAGTGTTGAAGTCAGTTACATGACTAGACACTCTGGCAAATCAAATTACAGTCGAACTTCAATGGCTCGAACACCTTTGAGACCTCGAAAATCTGTTCGAGACAGGGGTAGTTAGAGCCACCGAGGTTACTGTCAGGAGGCATAACGAGATACTTTTTGACATCTTTTCGGTGTTCTATAATGAATATGTATGCTGTGTGTACTCATTAGAATCGCCTCATCGAGGCGATTCTAATGAGTACACACAGCATACATTTGCAAGATAAAATACTAAAATCTCCTTAATTATCCTCCACTATTTCTTATGTAGAGGATTTCCCTAGGGGCTCAAGAATGTGTTCGACTCATCCATGGTAAACAAGTCATCGGTGTTCAAGCCATCGAAGTTCTCCTGTAACTGTGACATATAAACACCGGGAGGTATGTCTGCTGTTTTACTGTTAGAAATTTTCCTGCACAGCAACGCGTGATCAGAGCCGTAAAATCGATGATTTAACTTCTCAAATGAAAACTTAATACAGTTATCCCCACTCTAATGCATTTATTAATTTGTGACGTTATCCAATCAGTTATCACATTAAATGTGCAAGTACCATTGGAGTTGGTACCATGTTTACGGACAGACAGGCCTGAACAAACAGTGACGTCCCAGTTGAGATGCGGCGTCTCATCAGGGCATTCACTGTTTGTTACTCACCCAGCAGTCTTCCAAACACAACATCAGGTACAAGCCAACCTGTATTAAGCAAGCACCTAAGATAACCAAAATGTGCTTGCTTAGGACAGGTGCTTGCTTAATACAGGTGAATTTTAATGTATTTTCCCTTATTTTGGAACTAAAAATATGCTTGCTTAAGACAGGTTGCTTGCTTAATAGAGGTGGCCACTATGACAGGTTTTACTGTAGTTAACTTATTCAATTGTTAGAACAAGTCTAGTCAGGCCTTGTCTGTTGAGGTATCCAAATATATAGGGTAAATATGGTTAAGTTTTTTAAGGGGAATGGGTATACCTTCAGGGGAGGCAACTCTTGCAAAAGTGTTTTTTGTCTCCTGTGTCAATAGGGGTCAACTCTTAAAGGAAAGAATTTGCTCCTGAGTAGACCCCTTTTTAGGTAGAACTGTGCCTATAGAAAAGAGAACATGAAGTCCTGAAAGTTGTCTCCCTTCAAAAAATGGTCGAAAAATGTGCTAGGTGCTCCCATTCCCCTTAACCCATTTAGTACCAGAAACCCCAAAACGGCACGCCCCCGCCCACAGGGGCTTGAAGAAATATATGGGCTGCATGATGCTTCCACGCAGAGCTGAATCCGGCCCGCGCACTAGTACTGGTAAACTGCTTAGAGGATCTAAGCCTGTCCAGGAACCGCGGTGTGAGGCGGACCGTCCATGCTAATAAACCCTATTGGTTTCATTGGGCGACAGGGCTTGAGATGGCATTTAATCTCAATGTCGGGTAAAAGTCCCACAAAATTGGAAGCAACGTCTCCAAAATGACCTTTACAGTGTTGACGGGGATGTTAAACCTCGAATCAAACAAATCAAAAACCCCAAAACGGGTAGTTGGCAAACCGTGCAGGCGCAGATCAGTCGCCGCAGAACGCGGCATCTGACCAGGGCCTCACTGTTTGCAAAAAGTTCAGCCATTTTCCTGATTAATTTTGAAAAAAAAAAAAAAAACACAACCGGACACCCCTAAATTTTGAAAACTCCTGCTATATATAAGGAGGAAGATTCCATTTGGTACAACAAGAGCTGTCGCATGACAGCATAGCTCGCCTCTTTTGCGTCTTCAAGATATATAGTAAAACTATTGAACCATGAAATAAGGTCACACTCACCTACATATATTTTGAGGTCAATCATCAGGTCACATGGAACATATATTGCAGACTTTACATTTCAGAATCAAATAGTGTCTGAATTATGAGGCAAAATCAGTGAACCATGAAAATAGGTTACACTGACCTAGATATATTTCTATGTCAATCACCTGGTCACATGGAATTGACAGATATGAAGTTTCTCCATCAAAAAGTATTCAAGATATAAGTCAAAGACACTGAACCATGAAATATAGGTCACATTGACCTACATATATTTTGAGGTTAATCATCCGGTTGCATTGAAGTAATATCCCAGGTATAACATTTCATTATCAAAACAGTACTCAAGATATTAGGCAAAATCACTGAACCATGAAATATAGGTCACACTGACCTAAATATATTTTGAGGTCAATCAGCAGGTCACATGGAACTAATGATCAAGGTATGACATTTCTTCAACAAATAGTATTCAAGATAATAGGCAAAATCAATGAACCATGAAATATAGGTCACACTGACCTAGATATATTTTAGCGTCAATCATGGGGTCACATGGAACTAATAATCCGGGTATGACATTTCTCCATCAAATAGTATTCAAGATAATAGACAAAATCACTGAACCATGAAATATAGGTCACATTGACCTAGATATATTTGGTGGTCAATTATCAAGTCACATGGAACTAATAATCCATATACGACATTTCTCCATCAAATATTATTCAAGATAAAAGGCAAAATCACTGAACCATGAAATATAGGTCACACTGATCTAGATATATTTGGTGGTCAATTATCGGGTCACATGGAACCAATAACCCAGGTATGACATTTCTCATTCAAATAGTATTCAAGATAATAGGCAAAATCACTGGACCGTGAAATGTAGGTCACCATGACCTTCACCCTTTTACACTTGAACCAATGTCACATGGTTGGCTGATATATAACCAATTGTGTCCATAACCTGTTAGCATAATGGAAACATATGTAACAAATTTAAAAGGTGTCCTAGATTTTGACCCCTTGCCCCACCCCATCCCCCTCCCAGGCATGAATCCGGGGTGTGTTGTCTTGGAATCCCAGAAGACACTCCCAGGTATCCAAGTTGTAAAATATGAATGCTTTGTGATGAATGTCTGTTGAGATTATAAGCATTTCAAAAATTTTAACACAGTTTTTGACCTCTAGCCCCACCCCCGGGCATGAACCCAGGGGTCGGTTGTCTTTGAACATCAGAAGACCCTCCCAGGTACTTAAGTTCCAAGTATGAGTGCTTTGTGATGAATGACTGCTGAGATATAAGCATTTGAAAAACTTTAATGCAGTGTGACGGGAACGCACACACAAACGCGCACAACCGATGTGACAACAATAGCTCTCCATGTACTTAGTACAGGCGAGCTAAAAAAGGGTTAAGGTCAGATAAATTACCTTTTTAGGCAGTATTACTGTCCGTGTCCATTTTCTCTTTCTTTTTGTTTTTGTTTTAGTGATTGGCGGTTTATCTAAGCTCTTCTTTCTCACTCCTCTAGGAACCCCTTTTGGCCAACCCCTGGATCTTTTCAGAGGGGCAGCCTCTGGCTCGTCTATAGTGGAAGAGAGCAACACGTTCCCATCTGTTGTTACCTCTGTGTCGGCATTATTGGAATGATCAACTTCTAGAATGGTTGGCTCAACTATACTGTCCTTTGCTGGATCATTCATTCTGTCCTTTTCTGGATCTGAAACACAAAGAAGTGCAGAATGAGCTTCGACTTTTAAACCTTAAAGACTGGAAGTGACACATAAATTTTAGAGGCAGATATGATTTTTTTTTTTTTTTTTTTTTTTTTGGTACAAATGCAAGACCTGATAAGCCCAGCTTATCTTCTCCAAAAAATAGGAGAAAAATAAAATTGCTGCACTATGACCCACCACTGCACTTACATCAGCAAGTGCCATACCGCTGCCAAAAACTACTGCCAAAGTCTACATGACATGTCATCTTATAGTGCTTTACAATTTTGCCAGGCTTCAAGAAAATCTATGAGACCCTCTTCCAAGTTAGAGAATGGACATACAGTCGAACTTTGATGGCTTTAACACCTTAGGGACCTCGAAAATCTGTTCGAGACAGGGGTAGTTCGAGCCACTGAGGGTTACTGTCAGGAGGCATAACGAGATACTTTTGGACAACTTTTCGGTATTTTCTCCTATTTTTCAAATTACTTGATATAAGTTTTCATTCAGATTTGCAAACTGAATGACAAACAGTGATGATCCTGATCTGGATCTACACTGTTTGCAAAGGTAGAGTTTGTCATTTGAATTATTCCCCTTGGAACTTTGTCCATCATACAATCCTGTCTGCTTTCAAGATACCTTCACAAACTCTTTTTAAGATTTAATTTTACTTCACTGCAGCTGTTGTGCTATGTGGCGGCCGTAATTTTGTCCCGCCAAGCGAATTTGTGTCTTCGAGCATTCCGTCATGACAAATTTTAACTGCGCATGCCCAGCCATTCAGAGGGGCTAGGGATATGGCTTTCTGTCTTAAGGTTCCTCTTCATTCACTGCTTGTTACATGAGCGAGCAGTGAAGGTTCTGGCGAGATTGCGCGGATGCGCAGGCTCGCCTGAACCTTCGCTGCTCGCATAGGCGATAAGTACCAAAATCGCTTGACTTGGCCAATTTTATTTCTGCCCTTTGAGATCTGCATGCAGTTGCATTAGTTAATATAAATCTAAAGGTAGGGTTTGTCGTTTGAATTATTTCCCTTGGAACTTTGTCCATCATACAATCCTGTCTGCTTTCAAGATACCTTTTTGCATGCTGATCTCAAAGGACAGAAATAAAATATAATCTGCACTATGGCTGATGCGCGGGAAGACAAAATTACGGCCGCCACATGGCACAACAACAGCTGCAGTGAAGTAAAATTAAATCTTGAAGAGTTTGTGAAGGTTAGATGCTTTGAGCAACTGGCCCCAGGATAACAACATACCTTCCGCATCCGAGTCCAACCTTGTTTTCTTTGACTCATCTCTCCCCTCTGTTTGATTGGTCAGCCTTCTCTTCCTACCTCGCCTTTTCCTTGGCTGAAATTTAACAAATTCACTTGGAAAACCCCGAAAATGATATACTGGCAAATACAGGAGGCCGAGATCTGATGCCTTAAAACACAGCATCTACTTAATCAAATATGCCTATACAAATACATTGCCACCTTTATCGCCGAAAAAATGAAAATTTTATGATGAAAAATTGTGATATTTTTCTTATTTCTGCTCAAAATATAGATTGTGGGTACTCGTTAGAACCGCCTCATGAGGCGGTTCTAACGAGTACCCACAATCTATATTTTTGAGCAGAAATAGGAAAAATAAGGTCTACCCCCGGAAACCCCACTTTTACTATACAAGAGGGCCCAGAGGGCCCTGGTTCGCTCACCTGATCCAATGTATAATAAGTGGGCCCGAAGCGGGGTCAATTTTGGACCCAGGGCTATAATTTGAACAATCTTGGTAGAGGTCCACACGATGAAGCTTCATATCGAATATGAAAGACCTGGGCCTTGTGGTTTCAGAGAAGAAGATTTTTAAAGATTTTCCCTATATAAGCCCATGTAAAACCAAAGGGCCCCGGTGCGGGGGCATTTTTAGCTCCAGCACTATAATTTGAACAATCTTGGTAGGGGTCCACTAGATGAAGCTTCATACCAAATATCAAAGACCTGGGCCTGGCGGTTTCAGAGAAGAAGATTTTTAAAGATTTTCCCTATATAAGCCCATGTAAAACCAAAGGGCCCGGTGCGGGGGCATTTTCGGCCCCAGCACAATAATATGAACAATCTTGGTAGGGGTCCGTTACATGAAGCTTCATACCAAATATCAATGTCCTGGGCATTGCGATTTCAGAGAAGAAGATTTTTAAAGATTTTCCCTGTATAAGCCCATGTAAAACCAAAGGGCCCCGGTGCGGGGGCATTTTTTAGCTCCAGCACTATAATTTGAACAATCTTAGTAGGGGTCCACTAGATGAAGCTTCATACCAAATATCAAAGACCTGGGCCTTGCGGTTTCAGAGAAGAAGATTTTTAAAGATTTTCCCTATATAAGCCCATGTAAAACCAAAGGGCCCCGGTGCGGGGGTATTTTCGGCCCCAGCACAATAAATAGAACAATCTTGGTAGGGGTCCACTAGATGAAGCTTCATACCAAATATCAATGTCCTGGGCTTTGCGGTTTCAGAGAATAAGATTTTTTAAGTTTTCGATGAAAAAAAAATCTATTTTTGGCTCCTGTGACCTAAATGTGCAAAGCACCGGAACCATTTGAACAACTTTGAAAGGGGACCACCTAAGGATCATTCCTGTGAAGTTTGGTCAAAATCTGATCAGTGGTTTAGGAGGAGATGTCGTTTGAAGAAAAAGTTTACGGACGCACGCACGGACGGACGGACGCACGGACGGACGACGGACAAAAAGTGATCCCAAGAGCTCACCTTGTCACTACGTGACAGGTGAGCTAATAAAAGTGGGGTTCTAGGGGGCCAAAATTATATAGGCATGTTTTCGTGATGAGTTGCTAAGCAATTCTATTACCATACTGGCAATAATTATCACACATGCTCTACATGAACATCCGCACCCGCCCATAGTGGCTTGAAGAAATATATGGGCTGCACGATGCTTCCAGGCAGAGCTGAATCCAGCCCTCACACTAGTCCTGGTAAACCGCTTAGAGGATCTAAGCCTGTCCAGGAACAGCGGTGCGAGGCGGACCGTCCATGCTAATAAACCCTATTGGTTTCATTGGGCGACTGGGCTTGAGATGTCATTTCATCTCAGTGTCGGGTAAAAGTCCCACAAAATTGGAAGCAACATCTCCAAAATGACCTTTACAGTGTTGACGGGGAAGTTAAACCTCAAATCAAACAAACAAATCTACATGAACATGCAGTTTATTTTTCGCAGGAAGAACCATGATGATCTTAAGTGTTAGGACAGACAGGCCTAAGCAAAAAATGCATACTCAAATCAGACTGAGATCAGTCTGATCAGGGTCCACACCATTTGCCATTCTGTCTCTACTTTTTTGATTCCTTGCTGGATCTCGAAACTAACATACTAAACTGTTAGGAGACTCAATATCTCCGATAAAATTGTTGAAAGCGACGTTAAACCCGAATTCAGACACACACGCACACACAATATCTTCTAATTTTAAGGATTTTTATATTAAAACTTTAACACGACATTCTGCAGCATTTTTAATCAGACAAAAGTGTTGAAATATTACTAATTAATCTTAATTTGACAGAGGAATTTTAACCCTTATCCTGCTGTTAACAGTGACCCCTACCTTTGCAAACTGTAGATCCAGATCAGATCACTTTTGATCAGGATCTACAGTTTGACATTCAGTTTGTGAATTTGCAAGAATAAATGAAATTAAGTTATCTGATTGGTTTAAAGTCAGAAATGGGTGGCTAAATTATTTATTCAGGGGGATAAGAGTTAAGCATGTTAGACACGGTTGATTATTTTGTATTTTTATATGTACATGTATGCTCCTTAAGCACACAGTCAGGTATAAATAAATTTTCTTATAAGCAAAAGTGTCAGTAGACTGGACTATGCCCATAATTGAAAGAATTCCTAGGGTTTGTTTTCAAGATGAAAGCTCTCGGACAGGAAATCCCAAAATGGGTTCCTTGGCAAACAGTCCAGCTGACAATTAACTCGAAAATTAAAGTCTTATTTTCTCTGGAAAAAAAAAACAACAAAAAAAAAAAAAAAAACGATGTCCTCGTCAACACTATTTAGGTAATTTTGGAGATGCTGCTTCCAATGTTGTTGGACTTTTGCCAGACATTGAGCTCAAGTCCTGCCACCCAGTGAAACCAATAGGGTTTATATGCATGGATGGTCCGACTCGCACGACTTTGCCATGGCAGGCTAACTCATGCATGGTCGGTTTCAGCTCTGCGTGGAAGCACCATACAGCACAATCTATTTCACCAAGCTCCAATGGGCACGGGTCCAAAAGATAATGTCATTTGATTTAATTTTTACACTCTAAGGGTTATAGGCCCCGCCCATAGGGGCTTGAAGAAATATATGGGCTGCATGATGCTTCCACGCAGAGCTGAATCAGGCCCGCACACTAGTACTGGTAAACCACTTAGAGGATCTAAGCCTGTCCAGGAAACACGGTGCGAGGCGGACCGTCCTTGCTAATAAACCATATTGGTTTCATTGGGCGACAGGGCTTGAGATGTCATTTCAATTAGGTGTTGGGTAAAAGTCCCACAAAATTGGAAGCAACGTCTCCAAAATGACCTTTAAAGTGTTGATGGGGACGTTAAACCTCAAATCAACCAACCAACACTCTAAAGGTTATCTGTATCACGAGAGAACTTACAGGAGTCTTGACAGCTTCTTCCGGGGAGGGAAAACTGTTCTTCACAGGACTGTGAGTCACTTCTAACACCTCCTTCATGGGACTCCTTAGTCGTGGTGACACCATTCCCTCTGACAATGGACTGCCACCTATCTCCAAAGTGAGCTGTAGTCTGTCCTCTGCTATGCTGTTCACAAGTTTAGACATCTTGTTCAGCTATAAAAAATAATTTTATCTCAATACAGTGGAATTCCACTATTAAGACCACCTAAAATTAAGACTAATTTTGGTTTAAAAGCTTATTTAGAAAGCTGCACTTATACTTCCATCGAGCTTTCTGGGCACAATGTCCTCAGGCCAGGGACCACTTTTGGGACTTCAAAAGTGGTCTAAAAGACCACTTTTGAACAGTCCCAAAGGTGGTCTTAATGTAAGAATTTACTGTATTCCGCAACATCCTTGACAAGTACAACTTCCCGATTTTGTGCCAAAAAAATAGCTGGATGAGTGGTTAACGGTATAGAACCTGATCAGACACTGCATTCTGTGTCTACACTGGTTGCTAAGGCCTGCCTGTCCAAATACAATGAAATTCCGCCATTAAGACCCCCTAAAATTAATACCAATTCTCCTTTAGAAAGCATATTTATAAAGTTTCAGTCATTCATTCTGTGTTTTTTCAGCAGTGGGTGACTTCTAGAAAAAGACCACCTTTGGGACTGATCAAAAGTGGTCTTAAAGACCACTTTTGAACAGACCCAAAGGTGGTCTTATTATAGGAATTTTACTGTATATTGATGAGTAAAAACACGTATTTAAATGGGAGGGTGGTAAAAACAGTATTTAAATGGAAGGCTGTTGTTATTGTCATTCTTTAGATGAACAAGAGATCCTTGATCATAGCTCCAGATAATGTGAGCAACAAAGATAACTAGAGTGAGTGAGTGTTTGAGTTTTACGTCCCACCAACAGCTAAGGTCAAGCGGAGACGGGACCTCGGTTTAAAGACTCATCCGAAAGTCTGGGGAAGCCTTGGATCGATCATAGATAACTAGAAATGCTTTCAGAGGAAAACAACGTTCCCCCACCATAAATATATCTTAAACACCCATTTGACTTTAATAATTAGGTTAAGATCACCAAAATGTAAGCTGCAAACAAGCCCCTTTTGGCCCAAAACTGTCAGTTTTCGGGAGCCTGTGACCTTTAAAAATAAAAAAAAGAAAAAACCCTGACCAGTGCCATCCCCTTTTAGTGGAAATGACAATTTGTCTGTAGCATTGAACCTTTCCATATAAACTTTCCATTTAGTCCACTGAGAATAAATATTGCATTTCAACAACAAGGAGTATAATGAAAACAGTTAACACAAAACTTGGATGTAATCAAAATGTGTAAGTCTTTAATTATTGATCCCTAGCCCCACCTAGGGGCTTGACCCAGAAACTTAGATATTCCATATGAAAGTTTATACTATAGCTATATTCTGTACCAAATATGAAGAGAAACTAACATGAGGTTACAGAGATAAGAATAAGAGCAATCAAAAAGGTTTAACACAAAACTTTGACGTAAAAGTTGACAAACGGACGGACAGCCCACCAAGGGGCTTAGCTATTCCATACGAAAGGTAATGCAATAGAGATATCCTTTAGCAAATATGAAGAGAATCTAACATGTGGTTACAGAGATATGAGCAATCAAAAAGGTTTAACACAAAACTTTGACATAAAAGTAGATGAACTGACGACGGACAGACAGACAGCACACCCAGGGGCTTAGATATTCCATATGAGAGGTAATGCTATAGAGATATCCTTTACCCAACATGAAGAGAATCTACAACATGTGGTTACAGAGATATCAGCAATGAAAAAGGTTTACAAACTAGAAAAAGTGTCCATAGGACACGGATGCCCCCGCCAAATGCCATTCATAAAAATATTACAAATGTACTTCAAATCAATCATAAAATATATGCATCAAGGGCAGATAATCCAAAAAACAAAAATGCAAGAGTTGTCTACATTGTTCATGACACATCCTCTCAGTGTGATGAATGCACCTGTGAAGTTTCATGAATATATTCCATACGGTTTAGGAGTTATGGCCTGGGAGGGGATAATTAAAATTTTTTTAAGTCTGTGACCTTGACCTTGATCTCATGGGCATGGGTGGGGGTATTGCTGAATAAAATGGACAGGTATCTAACATGATACCAAATATCAACTCAATCCATCGCACGATTTGGAAAATATCAACTCTTAAAATATCCAATTAAAAATTTCTATGTCTGTGACCTTGACCTTGAAGCCATAGGCATGAGTGGGGGTATTGCCAAATAAACATTTGGACCTGTATCTATCATCATAGCATACATAAGCCAAATCCATAATATAGTTTGGAAAATTTGAGCTCTTTAAAATCTTTCACATTAAAATTGTCTAAGTCTGTGACCTTGACCTTGAGGTCATAGGCATGGGTGGGGGTATTGCTGAATAAAACACTGTACCTATATCTATCATCATATGAAACAAAGCCATCATAAAAGTTCAGGTTCTACCAGGTACAAATACCTTAACTGGAGTCTTTAACATGGAAAATTTCTAAGTCCATGACCTTGACCTTGAGGCCATGGGCATGGGTGGGGGTACCGCTGAATAAAACTTTGGACCTATATCTATCATCATACCAATTATGAACCAATTCCATCAAATGGTTTGGAAAATATGAGTTCTAAAATGTTCAAGTCTACCTGTTACAAAAACCTTAACCTGAGTCTTTAACATCGAAAATGTCTAAGTCTGTGACCTTGACCTTGAGGTCACAGGCATGGGGGGGGGGGGGGGGGGGGGAATGGCTTAATAAAACTTTGGACCTATATCTATCATCATACCAAAGATGAACCAGTTCCATCAAATGGTTAGGAAAATATGAGTTCTAAAAGTTCAGGCTCTACCTGTTACAAAAACTTTAACCTGAGGTTACAGGATCACGTACGTACGTACGTACACACACACGTACAGACGGACGTACACATGTACGCACGTACGGAAAACCGAAAAACTATATGTCCCGGGCATCATATGATGCGGGGGCATAAAAATTTGTACGTAACAGTAGATGGACAGACAGACAGACAGACAGCCCACCCAGGGGCTTAGATATTCCATATGAATGGTAATTCTATAGAGATATCCTTTACCAAATATGAAGAGAATTTAACATGTGGTTACAGATATATGAGCTATCAAAAAGGTTTAACGCGAACTTTGACGTAGAGGTTGAGAAACGGCGGGACAGACGGAAGTACAAACAAACAAACTAACGAACGGACAGAAAGACGAAAACTATATACCCTGTATAAACTAGCTTTTTTTTTAGTTGGTTTGATTTGAGGTTTAACATTCCTGTCAAACAGTCATTAAAAAGCTCAGATCACCAGAAAATAATCAAATTTGGTAGACTGTAATTAAATACTGTACAGAGTTTGACCAACATTCGTCAGTTCTTAAATGATATAGGGTACAGATAAGCCATTTTTTGCCTCAAAAGAACAGGCTTCGGGAACCCTTCACCTTAGAGTGCAGACAAGTCATTTTTGGCCCAAAAGGTAGCCTATTTTTGTGCAGGATACAGTGTTGAGTGAATAAACCCAATAACCTTATACAAGCAAATAACCGCTTATCTACCTCCTAGTTCCAGTACTGAGTATTATGAAGAATCGCTTACCTCCCCTGGTACCGATGTGCCATAAAGGTAAAGGTGTTAACCCTTATCTTGCTGAATATTCATTTAAGCCACACCCATTTCTGTCTATCAACCAATCAAATTACTTGATGTAATTTATTGCTACAAATTCATAAACTGAATGTCAAACAGTGTAGATCCAGATCAGATGGCTTCTTCAGAAGCCATCTGATCTGGATCTACACTATTTCCAAAGAGAGGGTTTGCCGTGAACAACAAGATAAGGGTTAAAGCTGTGTTTTTTTGTTTGTTTGATTTGAGGTTTAACGTCACTGTCAACACTGTAAAGGTCATTTTGGAGACGTTGCTTCCAATTTTGTGGGACTTTTACCCGACATCGAGATGAAATGACATCTCAAGTCCTGCCGCCCAATGACACCAATAGGGTTTACAAGCACGAACAGGCCGACTCGCACAGCTTTGCCTGGGCAGGCTCAGAGCCTCTTAGCGGTTCGCCAGTACTCGTGTGCGGGTCGGTTTCAGCTCTGCATGGAAGCATCATGCAGCCCATCTATTTTTTCAAGCCACAAACAATGGGTGGGGGCAGTAAAGCTAAGAGTAGGGCAAAAATAATGCCCATGGAAGGGAAACTAGATTACCTCATTTTCTGTCTGTTTCTCCTCCTCCATGAGAGACTGACTAGAGATGAGGGGAGTCCAGCGCAGTGAGTCCTCGTCCACAGTGAGACGTTTGTGTTTGCTGTTGTTTAACTTCTCCATGTGTTCATTGACCAACTTCTTGTCTACCATAATCACAACCCTAAAATACATAGATATGGTGTCAATGTATTTGTTTGTTTGATTTTAGGTTTTATGTCCCCCGTCAACACTATATAGGTCATTTTGAAGATGTTGCTTCCATTTCTGCGGGACTTTTACCCGACATTAAGATGAAATGACATCTCAAGCCCTGTCGCAAAATGAAACCAATAGGGTTTATATGCATCGACAGTCAGACTCGCACCACTATGTCTGGGCAGGCTTAGGTCCTCTAAGCGTTTTACCAGTAGTCATGAGCGGTCGGGTCAGCTCTGCGTGGAAGCATCATGCAACCAGTGTTCAATCTAGGCTGCGCTATTGCGCCCTGGGCCCGTTTTTTACATGAGGGGCGCACTAGAGATCATTCAACGGGCCCGTCGGGCGCAACTATAGAATTTAGAATCTGTTTCTTCTGGACTTCATTTTTGCGATTTTCTCGCGGTTTTTCGGCTGCCTGTTGCGTATTGTTGAGTTCATCAAAAACCGCATGTTGCCTGATCAAAACAACTTAGAACAAGAGGGCCATGATGGCCCTGGATCGCTCACCTGATCCATAGGGTATCAAGTGGGCCCCTGGGAGAGCCATTATTGGCCCAGGCTGTAATATGAAATCGGGCCAAAGGGCTAGGAGGAGATGTTGCTTAAAGGTATTTCTATTTTTAGCTCTGGTGGCCATTTTGTTCAGCGGAGCAGAACCATTTTATCAATTTCGGTAGAGGGTCATCCAAGAAACATTTCAGTGAAATTATTTTGAAATCGGGCCAAAGGGCTAGGAGGAGATGTCGTTTAAAGGTTTTTCTATTTTTAGCTCTGGTGGCCATTTTGTTCAGCGGAGCAGAACCATTTTAGCAATTTCTGTAAAGGGTCATCCAAGGAACATTTCAGTGAAATAATTTTGAAATCAGGCCAAAGGGCTAGGAGGAGATGTCGTTTAAAGGTTTTTCTATTTTTAGCTCTGGCGGCCATTTTTTTCAGCGGAGTGGAACCATTTTAGCAATTTTGGTAGAGGGTCATCCAAGGAACATTTCTGTGAAATTATTTTGAAATCAGACCAAAGGGCTAGGAGGAGATGTCGTTTAAAGGTTTTTCTATTTTTAGCTCTTGCGGCCATTTTGTTCAGCGGAGCGGAACCATTTTAGCAATTTCGGTAGAGGGTCATCCAAGAAACATTTCAGAGAAATTATGTTGAAATCGGGCCAAAGGGCTAGGAGGAGATGTCGTTTAAAGGTTTTGCCTATTTTTAGCTCTGGCGGCCATTTTGTTCAGCGGAGAGGAACCATTTTAGCAATTTCGGTAGAGGGTCATCCAAGGAACATTTCTGTGAAATTATTTTGAAATCGGGCCAAAGGGCTAGGAGGAGATGTCGTTTAAAGGTTTTTCTATTTTTAGCTCTGGCGGCCATTTTGTTCAGCAGAGCGGAACCATTTTAGCAATTTCGGTAGAGGGTCATCCAAGGAACATTTCTGTGAAATTATTTTGAAATCGGGCCAAAGGGCTAGGAGGAGATGTCGTTTAAAGGTTTTTCTATTTTTAGCTCTGGTGGCCATTTTGTTCAGCGGAGCGGAACCATTTTAGCAATTTTGGTAGAGGGTCATCCAAGGAACATTTCTGTGAAATTATTTTGAAATCGGGCCAAAGGGCTAGGAGGAGATGTCGTTTAAAGGTTTTTCTATTTTTAGCTCTGGCGGCCATTTTGTTCTGCGGAGCGGAACCATTTTAGCAATTTTGGTAGAGGGTCATCCAAGGAACATTTCTGTGAAATTATTTTGAAATCGGACCAAAGGGCTAGGAGGAGATGTCGTTTAAAGGTTTTTCTATTTTTAGCTCTTGCGGCCATTTTGTTCAGCGGAGCGGAACCATTTTAGCAATTTCGGTAGAAGGTCATCCAAGAAACATTTCAGTGAAATTATTTTGAAATCGGGCCAAAGGGCTAGGAGGAGATGTCGTTTAAAGGTTTTTCTATTTTTAGCTCTGGCGGCCATTTTGTTCAGCGGAGCGGAACCATTTTAGCAATTTCGGTAGAGGGTCATCCAAGGAACATTTCTGTGAAATTATTTTGAAATCGGGCCAAAGGGCTAGGAGGAGATGTCGTTTAAAGGTTTTTCTATTTTTAGCTCTGGCGGCCATTTTGTTCAGCGGAGCGGAACCATTTTAGCAATTTTGGTAGAGGGTCATCCAAGGAACATTTCTGTGAAATTATTTTGAAATCGGGCCAAAGGGCTAGGAGGAGATGTCGTTTAAAGGTTTTTCTATTTTTAGCTCTGGCGGCCATTTTGTTCAGCGGAGCGGAACCATTTTAGCAATTTTGGTAGAGGGTCACCCAAGGAACATTTCTATGAAAGTATTTTGAAATCCATTCACTGGTTTAGGAGGAGATGTCATTTAAGCTAATTGTTGACGACGCACGACGCACGACGCACGACGCACGACGCACGACGGACGCCGGACAAAAGGCGATCACAATAGCTCACCTTGAGCACTTCGTGCTCAGGTGAGCTAAAAACATTTTGTTTTATCTGTTTAACTAGTAACAATTCTTATTTTTAACAAGAGGGCCATGATGGCCCTGGATCGCTCACCTGATCCATAGAGTAACAAGTGGGCCCTGGGGAGGGCCATTATTGACCCAAAGGTTATAATGTGTATAATGTTGAGGGATGTCTAAAAAGGTGAAGCTTCATACCAAATATCAATAAAGGCTTGATTGTCCACTAGATGAAGCTCCATACCAAATATCAAAGACATGGGTCTTGCAGTTTCAGAGAAGAAGATTTTTAAAGATTTTCCTATATAAGTCTATGTAAAACCAAAGGGTCTTGGGGCGGGGGCATTTTGGGCCCAAGGGCTATAATTTGAATAATCTTGATAGAGGTCCACTAGATGAAATTTCACACCAAATATCGAAGACCTAGGCCTTGTGGTTTCACAGAAGAAAATTTTTTAAAGATTTTCCCAATATAAGTCTATGTTAAACCAAAGGGCCCCGAGGCGGGGGCATTTTTGGCCTCAGGGTTATAATTTAAACAATCTTGGTAAAGGTCCACTAGCTAAAGCTCCATACCAAATATCAAAGACCTAGGCCTTGTGGTTTCAGAGAAGAAGATTTTTCAAGATTTTCCCTTTATAAGTCTATGTAAAACCAAAGGGCCCCGGAGGGGGGTGGGGGGGGTGGGGGGTGGGGGAGGGCTATAATTTGAACAATCTTGGTAGAGGTCCACCAGATGAAGCTTCATACCAAATATTAAAGACCTTGGCCTTGCAGTTTCAGAGAAAAAGATGTTTAAAGATTTTCCCTACATTAGCCTATGTAAAACCAAAGGGCACCGGGGCGGGGGCATTTTTGGCCCAGCACTATAATTTGAACAATCTTGGTAGGGGTCCACAAGATGAAGCTTCATACCAAATAGCAAAGACCTGGGCCTTGCAGTTTCAGAGAAGAAGATTTTTAAAAAATTTCCCTATATAAGCCCATGTAAAACCAAAGGGCCCCGGCGCGGGGGCATTTTTGGCCAAAGCAAAATAATTTGAACAATCTTGGTAGGGGTCCACTAGATGAAGCTTCATATCAAATATCAAAGACCTGGGCCTTGCGGTTTCAGAGAAGGAGATTTTTACAGATTTTCCCTATATAAGCCCAAGTAAAACCAAAGGGCCCCGGGGCGGTGGAATTTTTGGCCCCAGGGCTATAATTTGAACAATCTTGGTAAAGATCCACTAGGTGAAGCTTCACACAAAATATCAAAGACCTGGGCCTTGCGGTTTCAGAGAAGAAGATTTTTAAAGATTTTCCCTATATAATCCTATGTAAAACCATAGGCCCCGGGGCGGGGGCGTTTTTGGCCCCAGGGCTATAATTTGAACAATCTTGAAAGAAGTCCATTAGATGAAGCTTCATACCAAATATCCAAGATCTGGGCCTTGCAGTTCCAGAGAAGAAGATTTTTAAAGATTTTCCCTATATAAGCCTATGTAAAACCAAAGGCCCCCGGGGCGGAGGCGTTTTTGGCCCCAGGGCTATAATTTGAACAATCTTGAAAGGGGTCCACTAGATGAAGCTTCATACCAAATATTCAAGATCTGGGTCTTGGGGTTCCAGAGAAGAAGATTTTTAAAGATTTACCCTATATAAGCATATGTAAAACCAAAGGCCCCCGGGGCGGGGGCATTTCTGGCCCCAGGGCTATAATTTGAACAATCTTGGTAGAGGTCCACTAGGTGAAGCTTCACACCAAATATCAAAGACCTGGGCCTTGCGGTTTCAGAGAAGAAGATTTTTAAAGATTTTCCCTATATAAGCCTATGTAAAACCAAAGGACCCCGGGGCGGGGACGATTTTCGACCCAGGACTATAATTTGAACAATCTTGGTAGAGGTCCACTAGATGAAGCTTCATACCAAATATCGAAGACCTGGGCCTTGCGGTTTCAGAGAAGAAGATTTTTAAAGTTTTCATTTAAAAAATCTATTTTTAGCTCCTGTGACCTAGATGTGCAACAGACCGGAACCATTTGAACAACTCTGAAAGGGGACCACCTAAGGATCATTCCTGTGAAGTTTGGTCAAAATCCGATCAGTGGTTTAGGAGGAGATGTTGTTTGAAGAAAAAGTTTACGCACACACGCACGCACGCACACGCACGCACGACGGACAAAAAGTGATCACAAAAGCTCACCTCGTCACTACGTGACAGGTGAGCTAAAAATCCAAATCGACATTTTGTTTACCGGGGATGCGGCCATGTTCGGTATACTTGTGTGCGCCGGGCGGCTTACGCCAAATTCGTGTGCGCCGTGCGGCTTACACTAAATACCGGACCGAAAAAAAATCGCACTATACAGAGGCGGGCGCTATTTATTATAGAGTTCTTCTCTTCCAGAAATATTTTTAATAACATTCATTCTAGATAAAACATGCATTTAGCACTCGAGCAGGACACTTTATCTAAATTGTTTTGAACTGGTTAAATGAGGTAATGAGGAAATGTGATCAACTCAGTATTAGAAGATGGATAGATAAACTAAATAGATTTTGTCTGTGCTGTTAAACTTGTTTTGTGTCCATTTTTATCATGCAGCTAAAACCTTAAGATAAATCTGGTAACTTTATATAGTATAATTTAAGGGCCCCCTAAATTTCCAAATGGCCCTCTTTTCTAAGGCATGTGGGCCCAGAGGGCCCCAAACCCCAAATCCTGGATTGAACACTGATGCAACCCATCTATTTCTTCAAGCCCCGACGGGCGGGGGGCAATGTATACAGCAATGTATATGGTGTCAATGTATACAGCAGAACTTGTATTATAACTGTATACAGTAATGATCCTATGTATTGGGACAGATAGGCCTAAGCAAACAGTGCAGACCCAGATCAGACTGCTCTTAGAGCAGTCTGATCTGGGTCTACACTGTTTGCCATTCTGTCGGCACTTTTTGGACTCCTTGCCGGATTGTTAAACAAATTTGCTGAAATTTTAGGAGAACTGCAGCAAGTCCTCAACAAAGTGTCCGAATTTTTTATGGTAGCTCAAATACCTTTTGGACCATGAAAATTTGTTTCAGATAGGGTTAGTTAGAACTTGAGGGTCAATCTTAGCTCATCAGGAGATGATTTAAGGATATTAAAGGTATTTTGTGTGTGCACATTAGAATTGCCTCATTGAGGCAATTCTAATGTGTACATACAACATACCTCTTCAAGATAAAATCGGATAACCCTAAATACATGGATATCTGGAGCTATGGAATTTCTCCAAGGACTAAGCAGCAAGTTCTTATTTGTGTTTTGGTTTTAGAAGCAAACAAATTAACTGATTGTGTTCCTCCCCTGCCCATAGGGGCTTGAAAAAATATATGGGCTGCATGATGCTTCCACGCAGAGCTGAATCCAGCCCGCACACTAGTACTGGTAAACCGCTTAGAGGATCTAAGCCTGTCCAGGAACCGTGGTGCGAGGCGGACCGTCCATGCTAATAAACCCTATTGGTTTCATTGGGCAACAGGGCTTGAGATGTCATTTCATCTCATTGTTGGGTAAAAGTCCCACAAAATTGGAAGCAACGTCTCCAAAATGACCTTTACAGTGTTGATGGGGATGTTAAACCTTAAATCAAACAAAAATCTGTGGAATTTCTCTAGGGACTCAGGAGCAAATTCTTACATGCTATCTGTGTTTTGGTTCTTGAAACAAACAAATTAACTGATTATGTTGGGGTTTTGGGACACAGCAACACTTGAGGGTCATTCTGTGTTGTCTCCCAGAGACAAAGAGGAAAAGGACCAACTGCAAGCCAATATCAGGTGGAAGCCTCAGGACACAAGGCCCTTCAAATTTATTTCACTTCTGCTGTCAGAGGACAAAGTCTACAGCAGAGTATGGAAAATAGTTTTACAACCTCCAGCACAGATGCCATATAAAACAATAACCCATTGTATGCGGGAAACCCCTAAAGGGGTACCTTGGCAAACAGTGCAGGCCCAGATCAGACACCGCAGAACACAGCATCTGATCAGGGCCTACACTATTTGCTCACAGAATTTACCTTCAAAACTAGAATAAAACGAAAAAATACATCCAACACCCCTTATATGGCAAATGAACTTGTCCAACATATAGCAATGGAAAAGTCCACCAGTGTACAATGGTCTATAAGCACACGCCTTTATCAACCACTTAGGTTGAGTGTTACAGCCTTTCACTCTATGCAAATTTCCAAAACAAGCAAGCACTTACTTTTCATTATTGTAATGTATCATGCTGAGCATGTGTAATGTCTGTGCTATGTCTTGTGGACACATGCCCGTTGTTCTACTGATGTTCTTGATGGAGATATTGTTATCATCACACTTGGCAAGGTACTCTATGACCACACTGCGCCAGTACGCCTGGTAACTCACTTTCCCCAGATCTGACAATGGTTTCTCTGGAGACCCTGCCTGGCCCTCCCGACGAGATAATAAATAACCTGAAACACAAAATAATGCTTCTGTTCAAATCTCCTCCTTGGTGCTAAAAAATTATAAAGTGTGGCATACCTGCCAATTACATATATTTATTCGCCTAAAGAATGTGATACTGCTGCCTTAAGACGCTGTGCATGATCCCAAACTGTAGTGTTGTCTAGGTTTGCACGTTCTGACATTCTATCTACACATTCTGGAAAATTCTTCAGAATTTCACTCAACCTCTATTATCCAGCACATGTACATTTTGTTAAATTTCAAAGGGACCAGACGAAGTTTTCACTTGTTTTTCAAATTTTTAACACGTCATGGCGAGCGGACAACTGGAATTTTCCAGTCCTGCATATTTTGTTAGAATTTTTTTTTTTCCCTTCTCAGGAAAATAGCAGTAACTGGTACAGCCATTTTAGACCTGAAATTTAAATTTACCTATGTATGTTTAAATTTCCCACTACCAGGATATACATTCTTATCTAGTTATATACTTCTTACACTGTGCTTCTAACACTACATCAAGGCAACAGCACAACATCTGTCACCATCAACTATTCACAGTTGCTTCAGTAAGCCTCATTATGGGTGGTAATGGGGAGTATTTACTTAACATGCTGCAAGGACAGCAGGCCTTGACCAACTGTTAAGACGCCAAGGTGACAAAAGATACATGCCACACCTTTGCCACACCCAACCACCCCACCATGAATATAAGATGTATCTTTCTATAGATAACAAGACGGAATTGTCCCAAAATTATCAATCTATACTGTTTTTATTACACTGCTATCATTAGAATCTGCATGATCGGAAGGCACAGAAGACATAGCTACAAATAAGAACTACAGTAGATATCCTAAAAATTCGGACACCTTGAGGACTTGCTGTAATTCTCCTAAAAGGGGGTCTTTCACGGTATAGGAAATTTGCATTGGTTTCTGCCCACGCTTGGATTTTGATGAAATTATGCACAATAATTGCCTTGGGTATAATCATTATAATTACGTTGCATTCACTTTTAAATTTTATTTTCGTAGTAAATTTATTACATATTTTATGAAGTCTCTATCACAACAGAGAGTACTCTGATATAAACTTGTCTACAGTATTCAGAGTTTCATATATCTAATGCTGCTATGCTTTATGAATTAAAGCCATAATTGATGAGTTCGTTGATACTATGAATGACCTCATAATACTAGTAATATTGGCTCGGCATTCAGTTTTCTTTGAGGTCGTCCCCATATTTCAGCTCCTATTTTTGTATTTATTAAAATTTTATATGCATTTTTACCATGTTCCAATTTTTGTCAAGACACCGTTTAAGCATAAAAACTACCCACATATCATAGGAACATGTTGATGAATTTTGATGGAAATTGAGGACCGGTAACATTGTGTTTTAACAGACTGAATAATGATAGTCCTGATTCAGCAAAATGTGAAATTATATGATTACCATGTTTTGGTCATGCTGTTTAATAATACTTTACTATTGCTTTCAATTTCGATGGCTATAGTATAGTAAGGTTTGTGTAAGTAGTTCATAGCATAATTATAAGTATTATTTCAAAACATCCATTTTGGTAAATTTGCCCCTATGGAACAAACTATTTTTTCTACAGAACTAGACCGCAAAGGTTTTGATGACAAACGTCATCAAACGCACCCATGTAATCATGTGCACAGTTTTCTTTCTGTCTTTCTTGTCTTATTTGCTAATGGTGCTAAGGTGATGTTTAGATTTAACATTCAAATCAACAACATACCAGTCACTTTAGATGTTGCTTCAGATTTTGTGGGATTTGTTATCCGACTCGAGATAAATTACTCTCCAGTCAAACTGTTGTTTGTTTATTTAACCCTAACTGTCCATTTAAAAAGAAAGGTTTACTCTAGGGAAAATAAATAACACTTTACTTTTCCTGGACATTAAGTTTTCAGAATTGGTATCTGCATAGGCACTAGCCAATCTATCTTTTTGTATAGCCCCTATGAACGAAATCAAACGGCTTCCTGAAGCTGTATTCTAAAGCCATTTGAATTTGCTTTTAGAATTCACATGGTCGTACATTTGTCAGTGTTCCAAAACTTATGTGATCATGATTGTGTTGTCTATATATTTGTATAGGTCTTTCACTTCATTTACCTATCTCAGCAGTTGTTGCTGTAATTACAAAGCACATTATGTAAGATATCAAGAAGTATTTAAACTGCTGATAATAATTATTCAATCTGTGAGTAGTTATCGCATTACTCATAGGATTTTAAATTATTTTCAGTAAATACATTGTGATGCTTTTTCTGTCCAAACACTGCAATGCTCTTTCTAAGCTGAGAGATACATTGCACAGAAATGTACTGGTAATTATTAATGAACAAAAAGCAAGCAAGAACAGTGTTTAAAAAACACAGTGAACTTGTATTCAGCTGAAACATTCAAAAAGTGATTGAAAGTTTTACAACCAGAAAAAAATACTAAAAGCTCACTTCCGATAAATTAACCACTATTTTGACAAAGTAAATAGAAAAAATTAGACACTAAAGAAACGTCAACAATTACAATACCAATGCAGAAAAGAGACATATTTATGCATGTGTACTATAAGGAAGGAAACTGTTTCTCTCCCTGTCTAATAGCAAAATTTCTCTAGGTCATGGAACAGCTTTGTTTACACCAAATATTCTGCACCTCATCCATCAATGATATCTTTTGCAACAGAAACTCAATATTAGTGACATTTCGATTTTTGGAAATACTAACCAATAATTACTGAAACTTTTTTGTTAGGATAATAATCCAGCGTTCATAAAGACAGAGTATATCTAAGGCTTAATCTGGCCATGGATTTATCAACAGAACTAGTTTTACTAGCAACAGTAAACCACTGACCATTGCGTCCTTGCATACCAGCTTGGTATGGAAATGAAAATAATGGATCTCCTTGCCTTACACCTATTTGAGTAGCTTGACTTATACAAAGTCATTAAATAAAGTTGCACATGTTCACAATAATTTTGCTGCTAATAAAAAGGCAATATATGTTGTTAAGCCTAATTTGTTGATAAGAATACCTTTTGATTTAGTGTTTTACTATCTACTATTTTGGATAGATCATAGTGTACAAATGAAAGGAAAATATCAGAAATTCATGTTATTTTAATAGTTTCTAAGCTAGATCAGCTCAATATGTATTCATTTTGATTTGTATAATCTCATTTTTATTACGTAAGTGTTACGAATTGCCTTTTTGTAAGGTTCTTGGATGATTTCAATAAAATAGTAAATTTTGCAGAAACGACTTACATCCATTAAAGGTGTAAAACTACAGTGTTACCGGTTTCAGATTTTCATGAAATTTGGCATAGCTAAAGTAGATACATATGGCAAGTTTTCCTAGCAAAATGAAATCTTGACAAAGACTAGAACATATCTATCTTAGGGATTGAAGTTTGATAATTTTTTAAAATTTTAATTAAAAAATGAGATTTATGATAATTATTTTATCAGAAAATGTAAACTTTAATTAATTCAAAAGGTTTTTCAGTATCCAAGGAATGCCTATGGAGTTCTGCATTCAATCCAGTTCACAGATCTTGAAAATAAATAAAACATAAGATTTAAGACGCACTTATTTAGAGACAGACACCAGCTCATGGAGGGAGTCAGTAAGAGTGGCCTCCTGAGTCCTACTTTGATTTATATAATTTATTAAATACATTTTTATAGGTTGTATATGCTGAGTTATTAATATACAAAGTTTAAAGAAACAAGAGGGCCATGATGGCCCTGGATCGCTCACCTGATCCATAGTGTAACAAGTGGGCCCCAGAGAGGGCCATTATTGGCCCCAGGGCTTTAATGTACATAATGTTGAGGGAGGTCTTAAAGGTGAAGCTTCATACCAAACATCAACAAAGGCTAAAATTTGAACAATCTTGTCAAAGGTCCACTAGATGAAGCTACACATCAAATATCAAAGACCTGGGCCTAGCCGTTTCAGAGAAGAAGATTTTTAAAGATTTTCCCTATATAAGCCTATGTAAAATCAAAGGGCCCCGGGACAGGGGCATTTTTTGCCCCAGCACTATAGTTTGAACAATCTTGGTAGGGGTCCACTAGATGAAGCTTCATACCAAATATCAAAGTTCTGGGCCTTGTGGTTTCAGAGAAGAAGATTTTTAAAGATTTTCCCTATATAAGCCTATGTAAAACCAAAGGGCCCCGTGGCAGGGGGGGATTTTTTGTCCCAGCACTATAATTTGAACAATCTTGGTAGGGGTCCACTAGACGAAGCTTCATACCAAATATCAAAGTCCTGGGCCTTGTGGTTTCAGAGAAGAAGATTTTTAAAGATTTTCCATATATAAGCCTATGTAAAATCAAAGGGCCCCGGGACAGGGGCATTTTTTGCCCCAGCACTATAGTTTGAACAATCTTGGAAGGGGTCCACTAGATGAAGCTTCATACCAAATATCAAAGTTCTGGGCCTTGTGGTTTCAGAGAAGAAGATTTTTAAAGATTTTCCCTATATAAGCCTATGTAAAACCAAAGGGCCCCGTGGCAGGGGGGGATTTTTTGTCCCAGCACTATAATTTGAACAATCTTGGTAGGGGTCCACTAGACGAAGCTTCATACCAAATATCAAAGTCCTGGGCCTTGTGGTTTCAGAGAAGAAGATTTTTAAAGATTTTCCCTATATAAGCCTATGTAAAACCAAAGGGCCCCGGGGCAGGGGCATTTTTGGCCCCAGCACTAAAATTGGAACAATCTTGGTAGGGGTCCACTAGATGAAGCTTCATACCAAATATCAAAGTCCTGGGCCTTGTGGTTTTAGAGAAGAAAATTTTTAAAGATTTTCCCTATATAAGCCTATGTAAAACCAAAGGGCCCCGTGGCGGGGGCATTTTTGGCCCCAGCACTATAATTTGAACAATCTTGGTAGGGGTCCACTAGATGAAGCTTCATACCAAATATATAAGACCTGGGCCTTGTGGTTTCAGAGAAGAAGATTTTTAAAAATTTTCCCTATATAAGCCAATGTAAAAGCAAAGGGCCCCGTGGCGGGGGCATTTTTGTCCCAGCACTAAAATTTGAACAATCTTGGTAGGGGTCCACTAGATGAAGCTTCATACCAAATATCAAAGTCCTGGGCCTTGTGGTTTCAGAAAAGAAAATTTTTAAAGATTTTCCCTATATAAGCCCATGTAAAACCAAAGGGCCCCGTGGCGGGGGCATTTTTTGTCCCAGCACTAAAATTTGAACAATCTTGGTAGGGGTCCACTAGATGAAGCTTCATACCAAATATCAAAGACCTGGGCCTTGTGGTTTCAGAGAAGAAGATTTTTTAAGATTTTCCCTATATAAGCCTATGTAAAACCAAAGGGCCCCGGGGCGGGGGCATTTTTGGCCCCAGCACTGTAATTTGAACAATCTTGGTAGGGGTCAACTAGATGAAGCTTCATACCAAATATCAAAGACCTGGGCCTTGTGGTTTCAGAGAAGAAGATTTTTAAAGATTTTCCCTATATAAGCCAATGTAAAACCAAAGGGCCCTGTGGCGGGGGCATTTTTTGTCCCAGCACTATAATTTGAACAATCTTGGTAGGGGTCCACTAGATGAAGCTTCATACCAAATATCAAAGTCCTGGGCCTTGTGGTTTCAGAGTAGAAGATTTTTGAAGATTTTCCCTATATAAGCCTATGTAAAACCAAAGGGCCCTGGGGCGGGGGCATTTTTGGCCCCAGCACTATAATTTGAACAATCTTGGTAGGGGTCCACTAGATGAAGCTTCATACCAAATATCAAAGACCTGGGCCTTGTGGTTTCAGAGAAGAAGATTTTTAAAGATTTTCCCTATATAAGCCAATGTAAAACCAAAGGGCCCCGTGGCGGGGGCATTTTTCGTCCCAGCACTCAAATTTGAACAATCTTGGTAGGGGTCCACTAGATGAAGCTTCATACCAAATATCAAAGTCCTGGGCCTTGTGGTTTCAGAGAAGAAGATTTTTAAAGATTTTCCCTATATAAGCCTATGTAAAACCAAAGGGCCCCCGTGCGGGGGCATTTTTGGCCCCAGCACTATAATTTGAACAATCTTGGTAGGGGTCCACTAGATGAAGCTTCATACCAAATAACAAAGACCTGGGCCTTGTGGTTTCAGAGAAGAAGATTTTTTAAGTTTTTGGTGAAAAAAATCTGTTTTTGGCTCCTGTGACCTAGATGTGCAACGGACCGGAACCATTTGACCCATATTCAAACTTGACCGAGATATTGTCATGATGATCATTCTGAGCAAGTTTGATTAAGATTGGACCAAAATTGTGGCCCCTAGGGTGTTCACAAGGTTTTTATATGATTTGACCCGCTGACCTACTTTTTAACCCGATATGACCCATATTCGAACTGGACTGAAATATTGTCACAATGGTCATTCTGAGCAAGTTTCATGATAATTGGACCAAAACAGTGGCCTTCAGAGTGTTCACAAGGTTTTTCTATGATTTGACCTACTGACCTACTTTTTGACCGGACATGACCCATATTCGAACTTGACCAAGATATTGTCATGATGATCATTCTGAGCAAGTTTGATTATGATTGGACCAAAATTGTGGCCTCTAGGGTGTTCACAAGGTTTTTCTATGATTTGACCCGCTGACCTACTTTTTAAGCCGACATGATCCATATTCAAACTTCACTAAAATATTGTCACAATGATCATTCTGAGCAAGTTTGATGATGATTGGACCAAAATTGTGGCCTCTCGAGTGTTCACAAGGTTTTTCTATGATTTGACCTACTGACCTACTTTTTTACCCGACATGACCCAAATTCGAACTTGACCGAGATATTGTCATGATTATCATTCTGAGCAAGTTTGATGATAATTGGACCAAAACTGTGGCCTCTAGTGTGTTCACAAGAAAAAGTTTACGCACGACGGACGACGCACGACGACGCCGGACATCTTACTGTCACAAAAGCTCACCATGACCTTCGGTCAGGTGAGCTAAAAACATGCATGGGCACAAATGAAAGACCCCCTTTTAAGAAATTTGTTTCATGATCCAGCAAGGAGTCCAAACAGTGCAGGTTGAATGGCAAACAGTGTAGACCCTGATCAGACTGCTCCTTCAGGAGCAGTCTGATCAGGGTCTGCACTGTTTGCTAAGGCCTATCTGTCCCCATACTCAGAATCAGTAAGGCAGCACTGAGGATAATAAAGGGATACTTTTCTTTATTCTTTGTTATTAACATCCACTGTGGGTGCACTACATATTTGAATGGCTACGGAGAATTGAAAATTCTTGCACACCAGACAGGGAAATCCAGTTTTAGCTTGGGATTGAAATTCTGTTCTAACCCTGGTGTTCTTACCCAAAATCGAATATTCTCGCATGTTTGATAAATGCACTGGTTGAATATGACCTCAACTGCACTGTTGTTAAGGTTGACGTCACAGCACGCTATGTGACGCCACTAAACATTCCTGTAGTGTCATCACAATATGGTGGAAATTGGTAACGGAAATGACTGCAGCATTAAAAATCCGCGCTGAGAAATGGAAGGTATGGAAGAAAAAAATCTGATATGGGTGTGAATGGTGGATAGAAAAATCTGTCCCTTGGGATCACTGTCCAGCATCACTCATCAAGCCTCGGGATGCTGGACAGTGACCCTTAGAACAGATTTTTCCATCCACCTCTCACACCCATATAAGATATATTATCCCAAAATCATCCTAATTAAACCTCACTATCTGGACCTATAGAAGAGATAGTAAAGACTTAAAGAATAAGGGTACAACTTGCAGATTTTTTTCACGATGTTTCAAAGTGTGACAACTTTCAGAACTTCCTGTTCAGCATTCTATACTGAACCATAAAAGAAACGCAACTTTTTAACCCAAAAGATTTTCATGCAACCATCAGGTTGACTGAAAAATCATTTTGCAATTTACTTTCATACATTTTAAACTTTCTTATGCAGAAAACATTTGGGGGATATCTGTACAGTTTAAAGCTCCCCTTAGCAATTCGTTGTTTTCAACATTTCCTCGTGCAGTACATTAAATGTATACAGTAACCTCATCATATTGGCATATTGTGTTACCTGGAGTTTAGGTTTCAAAAGCCCTGGTAAAATTTCTCTACAGAATATGGTACGTTTGACGCAAGATCAACGCAACGTAGCGGTCCAAATGCTTCTACGTGGGACGTCTCAGGCTGTCATCGCCAGGAACTTCCAAGTGAGTAAATCGACTATAACTTGCTTGTCCCAGCGTCTACGTCAAACGGGAACGACAAATGACAGGCCCAGAAGTGGACATCCACGCGTCACGACGCATTGACAGGACCGATACACCCGTCTAACCCACCTTCGTAATCGGTTCCATACAGCCGTCAAGATGTCTCAGGTGACACTAGGAACCCACAACAGACGAATAAGTGCAGATACTGTCAGGAATCGCCTTCGAGAGTTTGGCTTACGTTCTCGTAGTCCGTATGTTGGTATGCCACGACGATGTCAGGTTAGAATGGCGTAGCTCATACAACATAGGCCAAACCAGTTTCCCCTTCGTCAGTGGCGTAACGTAATGTTTTCTGACAAGTACAGGTACTTGTTGTACAGAGCTGACGGCCGTCCACGTATGTAAAGGCGTGACACAGAGCGTTATCATGACAATTGTTTGGCTGAACATGATCGATTTGGAGGCGGCGGGTTGATGGTGTGGGCTGGCATATCTTATGGTCATAGAACGCCTCTGGTAGTCATTGATGGATTTTGACGGCTCAGCGTTACGTTTGACGTCGTTTTACGACCGGTAGTTGTTCCATATGTACGACAGCACAACGTTACGTTTCAACAGGATAATGCTCGGGCGCATGTAGCAAGGCTCAGCATGGCGTTTTTTCCAGCAAAACGACGTTGACGTGATGCACTGGCCTCCGTATAGTCCAGATCTCTCTCCTATAGAACATTTGTGAGATCTTTGATAGGTGTGTACGTAACCGCCCCCAGCCACCAACAACGCGTCAAGCCTTGCGCTCATCAATCTTTTAATCCTGTCCATGACCAGGTATGTGTGTGCAGGACTGAATGCAAACAGAGGACATACTCGCTATTAACTGCTTATGTTTTGAACTTGTAAAATGACTACCTCCATGACAAAACGGATTTGTGTTCCAAATAAACTCACTGGAAATTGAACTCTCTATGGTAGTTACATTCAGGAATGATTATATTATTGCATCATTAAATCGATTTTCTGCAAACATGATTATTTCTGCAAATACTCGCATTTATATTTGGATTTGTGTTTCTTTTTCGGTTCAGTATATAAACTCTGTCCCACTGAAAAATGGGTCTACTCTTAAGGGAAAGAATTTGCTCCTCAGGAGCAAATTCTTTCCTTTATGAGTTGGCCCCTATCGACATGGGAGACAAAAATACTTTTGCTGGAGTTTCCTCCCCTGTAAGTGTATCCATTATCCTTAAGAGACAAAATGGATGAGATATCAGTGAATTCGGACTGGCTACAATGCTGCTAATGTCTACTTACTAAAATCTATGAGGAATCTGCCATAGCCTCTTCTCTGACACTGTGGCATCGTCATGATACACGAGACATTGTACTTCTGCTGGCAGTGCTTCTCCTGTAAGAGAGATATTAAAGGTTAAATCAGGTTAAATCCAATCATGCAAGAAGGCTGGTTCTTGCATAAATAACTATATGCATGGCTGTTTGAAGCCACTGTCAAATGGACCGAAAGCCGTGCTCAAACAACAAAAACCATGTTAAAATTATGAAATTCATGTGCTGTTTGAACATTGATCTTGAGCCTTTTATATCACAAGAAGGGCCTTGTTTTGTTAAGGTTGCATTGAGCGGTATTATATTATCACCCTGAACATAGCGGTTCAGAGTTTCATGATGACGTAAGAGGGTTACTGCCTAACGATGACATTGTATTGTAAACAACATTCTGAACTAGCCACCATTTTGTTTTGTGGGTTGCATTTGAAAAGTTTATATGGAGCTTTGGTGCGTTTTGTCACAATTTACCATTGTAAGTTATGCAAGAACAACGATCATAAATGGTCATTTCATTGCATTAACATTTGCCTGGTCCCTTGGAAATATTTGAACATTCGGCCTAAGGCCTCCTGTTCAAACAGCTTACCGAGGACCCAGAAATGTTAATGCATGAAAAACCATGGATGATCCCAATAATATTACTGCATTGTCTTGTTTAACACGTTGCCCCAATCTTTGCAAACAGTGCAGGTCCAGATCAGATGGCTTCTGAACATTCAGTTTGTGAATTGAAAGAAATACATTTTATCAAGCTATCTGATTGGTTAATAGAATGGGTGTGGCTTTGTTTGTTTGATTTGAGGTTTAACGTCCCCGTCAACACTGTAAAGGTCATTTTGGAGACGTTGCTTCCAATTTTGTGGGACTTTTACCCGACACTGAGATGAAATGACATCTCAAGCCCTGTCACCCAATGAAACCAATAGGGTTTATTAGCATGGGCGGTCCACCTCGCACCACGGTTCCTGGACAGGCTTAGATCCTCTAAGCGGTTTACCAGTACTAGTGTGCGGGGCCGGATTAAGCTCTGCGTGGAAGCATCATGCAGCCCATATATTTCTTCAAGCCCCTATGGGCGGGGGCAAATTTAAATTTATTCAGCATGACCAGGGTTAACCCATACATGCCTTGCATGCAAAAAATAGAACATTGGCAAAACACTGGATACACTGTTAACCAACTGTATGCTAGGGGACTCTTCCATTGCTATATGCTGGACAAGTCCATTTGTCACATAGGGATGTCAGGCCTACTTTTAAATTTTTATTCTATTTTTTTTTTTTTAAAGAAAATTCTGCTAGCAAATAGTGCAGGCCCTGACTAGATGTCGCATTCTGTGACCTCTAATCTGGGCCTGTACTGTTTGCCAAGGTACCCATTTAAGGGTTTCCCGCATGCAATGGGTTAAGATGCTGTGTTTTGTGTCTGATCAGGCTCTTTATTGTTTGCTTAAGTATCAGCATTTTTTTGCAAACATAGAAATACAATAAATCTGACAAATTATATTTCAACTGCATCCCTCCAAAGCTATTTAACATCGCACCAGGAAAGAAGGGGTATTGAGGATAATTAAGGGCTTATTTTCTTTTAATACTTCCAGTCCAAAACATACATAAATTGAAGGTACAGTAGAACTTCGATGGCTCGAACACCCATGGCTCGTTTACCATGGATCTGTCGAACCCATTCTTGAGCCCCTAGCGAAATCCTCTATGTGAGAAATAGTGGGGGATAATTAAGGAGATTTTAGTCTTTTATCTTGCAAATGTATGCTGTGTGTACTCATTAGAATCGCCTCGATGAGGCGATTCTAATGAGTACACACAGCATACATTTTCATTATAGAACACCGAAAAGATGTCTAAAAGTATCTCTTTATGCCTCCTGGCAGTAACCCTCAGTGGCTCGAACTACCCCTGTCTCGAACAGATTTTCGAGGTCCCAATGGTGTTCGAGCCATTGAAGTTCGACTGTACTTGTTAGAATCACCTCGCCAACAAGGTTCTAACAAGTACTCACAATACAGGGTTTAACCCTTTTTATCATATGACGTCGTGCCTGAGAGTTTTATAACGCCATGTAATAAATTCGATAATTCACTGGTGGATTAAATATGCAAATTAGTTAGATACGCCCCGTAATGTTACATGTACGACATCCTTAATGACGTCGCGTTAACTAATGGCGGAAAATTGACATTTTTCTAAAACAATCGTGAATAAAATGTGTTGAAAATGTCAATTGATAAATAGAATCTTGCATTCGTGCTCATGTGTTATTGAATTTATTAAACTCGGCACAGCCTCGCATTTTATCCCTTTTCCTCAACTCGTTTAATAAATCTTCAATAATACATGAACACTCATGTAAGATCCTCTATTTAATTTACCTTTGAGAAGTATCCTACAAGATGGCAGCCCTCATCATCATTAAAGGTGAGAACATAGAAGAGGAATGGCTCCACATCATAGTAGAGAGTCTTGTGGTCGAGAAACAGCTTGGCAAGAAGACATAGGTTCTGACAGTATATCTTACTCACATTACCATCCACCTCAAACACAGACAGGTCCGCGTGACGGTAAATCTCATTGGCTGGAGGATGTTGTAAATCACACTTGTTCTGTAATACACACAACATGAATATTACAAGATATTCCAACAAGAGCCCACTAGATCAGTGGTTGGACTTGGCTCAGTTTTTGTGACGTATGTTATCATTTACCCAGAAAAATGTATAGAATATATAAGGAATATTTTAATTCTTAAGCTATTTTCAAGATGCTGTGGACTGCTGGGCAACTAGTTTAACTTTGGATTTGTCAGGCACTGAAGCATAAGAAATTAGTAAAAGGTGCATTATTGAGCTACCGTCTCCCATTTTTTTTTTCTGGTTTTTATCTTCAATGCATACTCCTTTGTCATGTGTACACTTTTGGAGTCAAATACAGCTTCAGAACTTTGTGAAAATGGTCGTTTTCATTCGTGTTTACCCTTCGCTCTGAAGATGTGTTCGGAATTTCTGTTCTAAAAATAAATCTGTCACTTTACACATACATGGCGACAGTATCGTCTCTGAGTGTCGTTATTTATGGCATGGTAGTCAGCGTCATATTTTATTCCGATTCAGGCATGGCCTAAGCAAACAAGGCCAAAAATGAACGTCGCATAACGTCATATATGGGGATTCTATTTTTGTCACGAACTAAAATAGGTCTAACTAGTGTTCGAAACCTAGTTAGGGAATCCCTCTCAAACTCGTTTACCTGTCATCATAATTGTTCGCATTTTTGCATAAAATGCATTCATTTGTATTGTTTTAAAGAAAAATACCGGCTATATGTATTTTATTTTTGGAAGCATTTTTTCCAGACAGCTCAATAATGCACCTTTAAAACATATTTTATTTCCATTTTGATATATGTACAAAATACACAATGACATAGAATAATTAGGAGTAGAACGGAAGCTTATAAGCTTATTTTGTTCTTCTCGCATGTATTAAGTTCTGTTTGAGGAAGGAAGGATTGTATAAGACAGGCCTCATCTCATATTGACCACGCTTTTCCATGCCTGAAAGGCCCGATTTTGCAGCTTCAACCCTTATCCTGCTGAACAAGACACAACTACATTACCTTTGCAAACAGTGTAGATCCTGATCAGATGGCTTCTGAAGAAGCCATCTGATCAGGATCTACACTGTTTGTAATGCAGTTTGTGAAAATATCAAGTAATTCAGTTCACTTATAGTCGGATATGGGTGTGGGTTAATAAATTTATTCAGCAGGATAAGGGTTAAATAGTTTTTTAAACAGACTATATACACAAAAATCAGAATCTAAATGCCTGAAATCAAGAAAAAAATCAAGCTCTAAAAGCCTGAAATCCTGCAAATGCCTGAAAAATATGAGGCCTGATAATATAATGAACTTACCATATGTCGCTGTAGGACACTTCGGCTCTTCATATATTTTAAACAGAATTCACATATATACAGCTTTGGTAACCTGTCACAAAAAGAAATGCAAATTAACCCTTATCCTGCTGAATATTCAATTATGCCACATCCACTACTGATTATCAACCAATCAGATTACTTGATGCAAATTATTGCAACAAATTCACAATCTGGATGACAAACAATGTAGATCCTGATCAGATGGCTTCTTCAGAAGCCATCTGATCTGGATCGACATTGTTTGAAAGGTAAGACATATCCGGGCTCAGCAGGACAAGGGTTAAAACTCAAACAGTGTGGTGTTATAATATATAATGAGCATTGGGCAATATCATAGCCATTTTTCCTAAGAACTATGTAAGATGACTTATATATTACATTTCAAGATTGACTGCTGAATATTACCAATGTTTTTTTTAATATCCAACAGAACTGGTTTCTTGATGAATAACTCCGGTCTCATGCAAAAGCATAATTTTAGCCCTACACTGAGATGAAATGACATCTCAAGCCCTGCCACCCAATGAAACCAATAGTGTTTATTTGCCTGGACATCAAACTCTCATCACTTTGACTGGGCAGGCATAGACCCTTTAAGCGGTTTACCAGTACTCATGTGCAGTAGATCTCAGCTCTGCGTGGAAGTACCATGCAGCCCAATCTATTTCTCCAAGCCTTGGTGGGCAGGGGCCCTCTTCTCAAGGTTCAACTCATTTCACATTCAGATGAGCTAAGCAACATCTACTAAGGCTGGCATGATTAACCCATTGTATGTTGTTGCGTTTCCATCGCTATATGTTGGACAAGGCCACTTGTCATATAAGGGATGTTGGGTCTAATTTTCCTTTATTATTCTGTTTTTGACGGAAAATTCAGATAGCGAATAGTGCAGGCCCTGATCAGATGCCGCGTTCTGCGGCGTCTGATCTGGGCTTGCACTGTTTGCCAAGGTACCCCTTTTGGAGTTTCCCACATGCAATGATCAGTTGAAAAATCCCACAGAAATAATTATTGTTACTAATTTGCTAACAATCGATTATTTGATTTCTTGTCTGATACATTACAATATTTACCTTAAGTACCGTAAAAATCTATTATAATGATAATTACTTATCCTTTCAGCTCTGATTAGCCAGCCCTAACATCTACCAGAGTCAGACCCCCAAGACGATGGCACTCAGATCATGCAGCATAGTAAACCTTTCTGGACAGCTTTGTTTGATTTGAGGTTTAACGTCCTCGTCAACACTGTATAGGTAATTTTGGAGACATTGCTTCCAATTTTGTGGGACTTTTACCGACATTAAGATGAAATGATGTCTAAAGCCCTGCCACCCAATGAAACTAATAGGGTTTATATGCATGGACGGTCAGACTCGCACCACCTTTCCTGGGAAGGCTTAGAACCTCTAAGCAGTTTACCAGTGCTCATGTGCATTCTGTTTCAGCTCTGCATGGAAGCATCATGCAGTCCAATCTATTTTTTCAAGCTACGATGTGCGGGGGCCCATCTTTCTGGACAGAGTATTTGCTAACTCTTAGGAAAGCCTCACTGAGGCTGTAGAAGGCATCTGAACCTTGGCTTGCTGCACAAGGCTTATTGTAGCTCTTAGCATGCTCTAGCTTATATGGTTTGGGCACCGGAAGACTGCCTGGTTACCTGAAGACTGTCATACTAATAGTTATTGGAATTGTCTCACTCAAAGAATCATTTGAACTACCGTATTTACTGTTATGTATTTTGACACACAGGCCTGAGCAAACACTGTAGACACAGATGAGATGCCGCAGAATGCGGCATCTCATCAGGGTCTACACTGTTTGCCACTCATTCAACTGTATGAAGGCCCACCATTGGGTGGCTAATTGTACTTGTTCAAATTTTAGAACCAGTATTGTGAGTTTGAGTTTTACGTCTCACCAACAGCTAGGGTCATAGGGAGATGGGACCTCGGTTTAAAGACGCATCCGAAAGTCTGGAGAAGCCCGGAATTGATCCTGCGACCCCTAGTTTACAATAGTAGCATAACCACTACACCATGGAGGCTTCTAGAACCAGTATTGTATTAAAGGAGCTGTCTGAATATTTATGGTAAATACGATCAGCTAACCACTATATACTAACCTAGCATATTCTTGTGGATAAGGTGAGGAGTACCACGTGGTAATTTCATATTTTCCAAACTCTATACATGGTGGAAATCTTCCCTGAGATGGTGAGAACACAGAACTTGAAGAGCTCACAGGCCCTGGGGTACTGGGAGGTGGTTTGGAGTTAGGTGGCCCTGGAGTGCTAGGTTTGGAGGTGGGCGGCCCAGGTGTTGCTGGTGGAGGTTTGGTGCTGGGCGGCCCTGGAGTGTTGGCGGTGGGCGGCCCTGGTGTGCTGGTTGGTGGTTTGCTGCTGGTGGGGCCCGGAGTGCCCGGTGGAGGCCCAGGAGTGGAGCACTGAGATTCCGTATGGCCGAGGGCTTCCAGACGTTCCTTCTCTTTCCTCCTCTGCTCGGTCAACTCCTGTAAACCAGCAGTAAACTGTCACCCAAAAATTGGGAGTTAATAAGAGGCTCACACCAAACATAGCAAGCAAAGCAAAATAAAGATACACATACATATATGAGCCAGGGCAAGATAAAAGGCGCAAGACCAGTGGTTCCAGACAAGGCACAGACTGTTAGGCATCCATCCAGCATAGCTCCAGATAAAGTGCTTTTCTCATCAAAAAAGTAGACATTTTTCTTATTTCTGTATGAAAACATATGTTGTGGGTACTCATTAGAAGTGCCTCGGCGAGGCACTTCTAATGAGTACCAACAACATACATTTATGTGCAGAAATAAGAAAGAATAATATGTGGATACCCCCTCTTATCTCCAGCCAGACCACAATCTTCAGTCATCACTCTGGATTGTCTAGAGGCTACAGATGTTTCATGTAAACAACATCGACTGACCAGACTGTGTAGCTGCACAGTCTGATCTGAGTCTTTGCTGTTCACAAAAGTTGTAGGTTATGCCGTGGCTCAGCTCATATTACACAGCAGGCAGTAAAAGTTGTGTCATGCATGACAAAGAAAGGTACCATAACAACACTTCATATTGGGGTGGTTAACCTTATCCCGCTGAATAATTAATTTAGCCACACCTATTTCTGATTTTTAACCAATCAAATTACCATATTTAATTTATTTCCGCAAATTCACAAACTGAATGTCTAACAGTGTAGATCCTGATCAGATGGCTTCTTCAGAAGCCATCTGATCTGGATCTACACTGTTTGCAAAAGTAGGGGTTGTCGTGAACAGCAGGATAAGGCTTCTTCAGAAGCCATCTGATCAGGATCTACACTGTTTGCAAAGTAGGGGTTGTCGTGAACAGCAGGATAAGGGTCAACACATCAAAAACCTTTTTATAACACTATTGCTGGGGTGCAAAAAAAACCCTATTATCGTAAAAATCCTAAAAATTCAGACACCGTAAGGACTTGCTGTATTTCTCAAGTTAGCAAATTCTTTTCACAATCCAGCAAGGAGTCCAAAAGAGTGCAGACAGAATTGCAAACAGTGGAGACCTTGATCAGACTGCTCCTTCAGGAGGAGCAGTCTGATCTGGGTCTGCACTGTTTGTTTAGGCATATCTGTCCCAATACTTATGACCATTATGGCAGTTAACCGTGTGATAGTCAAATTAAATGTATAGATTATACAGAAAAATTACCATTATGGTCATTTTTATACAATCTATGCACCATTAACCTGTGTTCTGTCCAAAACTATAGTTTTGAACAAGTCATTATAGGGTTTTTGTTGTACTGTCAAACAGTGCAGACCCAGATCAGACCACCTTAAGAGCAGTATGGTCAAGATCTACACTGTCCAAATATATTAATGGCAAAGGGGCCCCAATATTCAAGGTTGTTAAGACAGGCATCTAGGCATGAACAAGCTGAACCAGGTTAAGCAAATCTTGATTACTCAAGTGATTATAGTTGGCTTTGTGAATTACTTAAGCATAGCTCTATTCCTGTGTATTTACAAAATAAAAGTCAAGTTTTCAAGCCATTTTTTTTTTCTCTCTCTCTTCCTATATTTATTTTCTTATTAATCTGGTAGAATGTGGTTATACTGTTCTGGTAAAGTATGCTAACTGTGGACAGTTTAATGTTTATTGTTAGAAACAAGCAATTTGTTTTGATATGCAAATTCCAGCTTTCACCTTTTGAGCCTATTTTCAAAGTGGGTTGGAAAACGTTAGTTATTTTGATTCTTGGCGGGGGAAGATGGGATCACGTTTTCCGTCCGAGAGCAATATCTACCAGAGCCTTTAGAATCAAAATATCTAATTTGTTGTACTGCAAAGATTTTTCATCACATTTTTGTACACTGTTGCAATTAAGGCCGACACGATAAATCGTATAATCGATCGATAAATTCCACAAAAATGATTATGATTTCTGATTTGCATTTAATCGATTACTTGATAGGTACAATTTACTACCCAGAGTTATGCCTAAAATAGCTGGATGAGTGGCAAACAGTGCAGACCCTGATGAGACACCGCATTATGCGGCGCCTCATCTGGGTCTACACTGTTTGCTCAGGCCTGTCTGTTAAAATATACATATGGTAAAGTTCAACATATGGTAAGAGTCATGCTCAGACAGAAAGCCAGACAGGTAAAATAATGACAAAAACCTTAGCGATTACTAATCGATTATCGATCGCGATGGCAGGACTGATAATCGATTATCTTTTCAGCTCCGATTAGCCAGCCCTAGTTGCAATGCTCTTGAAGATGACGTTGTGAGAAGTACTTTACATGTTGCATCATCTCAGCAGGAAATATTTACATCATGTTAGCCCTTATCTTGCTGAATATTCATTTAAGCCACACCCATTTCTGTCTATCAACCAATCAAATTACTTGATGTAATTTATTGCTACAAATTCATAAACTGAATGTCAAACAGTGTAGATCCTGATCAGATGGCTTCTTCAGAAGCCATCTGATCTGGATCTACACTGTTTGCAAAGATAGGGGTTGTCATGAACAGCAAGATAAGGGTTAGAATGAAAGTTTTATAACAGAAAACAATTTAAGTACAGAATGAATATAAAACAATATTAAGTATTTTGTTTTGTTCTTTTTCATTTATTTATTGGCTTCAAATATTTTGTTTGTTTGTATTGGAGTTTAACTGCCCAATCAACACTATTTTAGGTCATTTTTTAGCCGGTCAGTTTACCTATCCACACTTTTCCTGCTCAGGCTAATATGTAAGTGGTTAACCAGTATAGTGCACATTCTTTTGCCAGAAACTGACAAATGCCCTTCTTGAATCAGCGGAAGGGAGAGACTGACCGTAGAAAAGATTTCATGATCAATCTCCACGAAAGAATGTTGCTGACCCCGGCAGGTATTGAACCTGGGTCCTCATGATCACCAGTCAGACGCGCATCCGATTGTGGTGCATGAAATTCCCTATTCAGCAAATGCGTAAAGAAGACGATAATATATTTTTGCTGATGTGTTTATGGAAAATAATTGCCTTGTGCTGTCCAAACAGAAGCCTACAATTTTCTTTGCAGTATAAAAATGCTTAATATTCAACTACTGTTGCTTGTGTAAAAAATATATTTTTGCAACTATCTGCTTTGTCTTTTGCCTTTTTATTTCAAAGGCAAAGGGTTTTATTCCTTGGCATTTCCAACAAAACAGTGGGCATACTATATGAGCTCTGATGCACCTTTCGTGTTCCCAAATGACAAAAACAGATTTTTTTATGACATGACTCATTTAACAAGATGTGTCGCAGCAGTGCGAAACCTGCCTGTTACCAACAAACAAAACTATCTAGTTTTTATGTTCTATAAAAATGAAATGCTTTGGAAACAAGGACAACACAGAACTTAAACCCATGGTGTGTACACACATTTCTGGGCCAGAATAGCTAGTTACGGCCAGTCAGGCCTCATCAGTGACCTGAAAATATTTTCAAGATTTATATTTGATAATGGAAATCCAAAATTTAGACCGCATTTATGCGAGAAATGAAATAAATCCAGTGACTTTAAGGTCTAGAAAATACAACCCGTAAATTTTTTGTGAAGGCCGACAATGTAAGTAGCATAATACATGTATCCTTTTGTGTGATTTTATACAAGTGAGTAAAGGAGGAATATAGCTTGGCAGTCAGCATGTGGTTGTTAATAATTTGAAGAACTTTACCAGTATGCTAGCTCAAGAAAATGCAAGGACCAAAACATCTGAAGATAATTCATGCCCACACACCTTGTGCAAGAAATACTTTTGTCTATAAAAGAGCTTCACTAGAAAATTAGCCCATTTTGTGCTGGAATCCCTAAAACGGGTAGTTGGCAAACAGTGCAGGCCCAGATCAGGCACCGCAGAATGCGGCGTCTGATCAGGGCCTACACTATTTGCAAAACGTCCAGCCAGTTTCCAAATAGATTTTGAAGAAAACATAACCTGACATCCGTAAATTTTGAAACGGACTCCTGCTATATTGGAGGAAGATTCCATTTGGTACAGAAAGGGTTAAAAAAAAAAAAAAAAAAAAAAGGAGAAATGAGGGTTATTTAGGGATAGTCTTTATTTCTTCTTTGAAACGTTTTGAGGGCGGTTGTTAGTATCGCCTCGATATGGCAATTCCAATAAGAACCCACAAGACATTTTAACCCTTGTCCTGCTGAGCCCGGATGTGCCTTATTTTCCAAACAATGAAGATCCAGATCAGATGGCTTCTGACGAAGCCATCTGATCAGGATCTACATTGTTTACCATTCAGATTGTGAATTTGTTGCAATAATTTGCATCAAATAATCTGATTGGCTGATAATCAGTAGTGGGTGTGGCATATATGAATATTCAGCAGGACAAGGGTTAAGGAGAAGTAAGAAAAATTATCCCAAAATTTTTCCCATTACACATTATCTAACGCTATGCTAAAAATCTAAAAATTTAAATTACTATAAAATTCCTAAAAATTTGGACACCTCGAGGCCTTGCTGTAAGTCTCTTTAATTTTCAACAATTTCTTTCACGATCCAGCAAAGAGTCCAAAAGGTGCAGACGGAATGGCAACAAGTGCAGACCCTGATCAGACTGCTCCTTCAGGAGCAGTCTGATCTGGGTCTGCACTGTTTGTTAAGGCCTATCTGTCCCAATACTTAGGATCATTACAATAAAAGAAAATGAAGAATATCATTGAAAACTTGACAAAACATGCAAAATGAGAATCTATGACTTGGTCAAGTGAAAAAATGTCTTACGGCAGTCATGCACAGCAAAGGCCTCACTTTCAACATAACCAGTATACAACAAAGCAGATGACAAATGTTGTCACTGCCACCTTAAGGGTTAATCTTTGCCAAGCTAATATGGCCATGAACATTTTTTCACTTGACGTAACATATACTAAAACTGGTATGTTTTACAACATGAGCTACATGTAGCAGTGTATCCATCACGTGAACAAGTATGTGAAATGAACACCCCCATTAAACCCCCTTTATATAGGAAAAACTGGGGTTTATGGGGGTATACATTATTTTTCTTATTTCTGCTCCAAGACATAGGTTGTGGGTACTCGTTAGAACGGCCTCAATGAGGCGGTTCTGAACCGCCTCAATGAGGCGGTTCTGACGAGCACCCACAACCTATGTTTGAGGTAAAAACAACAAAAATATCACATTTTCATCGGAAAAGTAGCCATTTTGGAGATGTGAAAAAATGCACTATGTCACACAGGTATGTTATCGTAATGTTTGTGCAGTCACAGTCTCAACTGTACGAGACAACATAGTATCAACTAAGGAGTATTGCGGAGAGTTCTGGGATAAATTTTCTTATTTCTAATACAAAAATATACTCTGTGAGTACTTGACAGAATTGCCTTAATGAGGTGATCTTAACTCTTATCCTGCTGGAAAAATCAATTTTGCCGCACCCATTTCTGACTACCAAACATGAAATTACTTGATATAATGTATAGACACATCCAAACACTACGTCATCACTCAATATTACTATTTGCCGGGACTTACCGGTGGTTGGCAGAAAACGTAAAGGGCCGTTTATCGCCATTGTAAATGCTATGTTATTTTCTCTAAACTTGTATTTTGTTTGGAATCGAAACGACAAAATTGACCTTTAAACTTTTAAAATAGACATGTCTTTGCTAGTAATTATTGGTTTCTAGAAGATTTGAGGATGTTTTGATGATTAAATTATCTGTTAAACTTATACAGCTAACGAGGCGGGACGGTCTTAATCATTTGTAATAACAAGAGGGCCATGATGGCCCTGGATCGCTCACCTGATCCATAGAGTATCAAGTGGGCCCCGGGGAGGGCCATTATTGACCCCAGGATTATAATGTGCATAAGGGTTGAGGGAGGTCTAAAAAGGTGAAGCTTCATACCAAATATCAACAAAGGCTATAATTTGAACAATCTTGGCAAAGGTCCACTAGATGAAGCTACACACCACATATCAAAGACCTGGGCCTTGCGGTTTCAGAGAAGAAGATCTTTTTAAAGATATTCCCTACATAAGCCTATGTAAAACCAAATGGTCCCGGGGCGGGGGCGGGGGCATTTTTGGCCTCAGGGCTATAATTTAAACAATCTTGATAGAGGTCCACTAGATGAAGTTTCACACCAAATGTCAAAGACCTGGGCCTTGCTGTTTCAGAGAAGAAGATTTTCAAAGATTATCTCAATATAAGTCTATGTAAAATCAAAGAGCCCCGGGGCGTAGGCATTTGTGGCCTGAGGGCTATAATTTGAACAATCTTGGTAGAGGTCCACCAGATGAAGCTCCATACCAAATATCAAAGACATGGGCCTTGCAGTTTCAGAGAAGAAGATTTTTAAAGATTTCCCTATATAAGTCTATGTCAAACCAAAGGGTCTCGGGGCAGGGGCATTTTTGGCCCCAGGGCTATAATTTGAACAATCTTGATAGTGGTCCACTAGTTGAAATTTCACACCAAATATCAAAGACCTAGGCCTTGTGGTTTCATAGAAGATTTTTAAAGATTTTCCCTATATAAGTCTATGTAAAACCAAAGGGCAACATGGCGGGGGCATTTTTGGTCTCAGGGCTATAATTTGAACAATCTTGGAAGAGGACAACTAGCTGAAGCTTCATACCAAATATCAAAGACCTAGGCCTGGTGGTTTCAGAAGATGATTTTTCAAGATTTTCCCTATATAAGTCTATGTAAAACCAAAGTGCCCCGGAGCGGGGACATTTTTGGCCCCAGGGCTATAATTTGAACAAATTTGGTAGAGGTCCACAAGATGAAGCTTCATACCAAATATCAAAGACCTGGGCCTTGCAATTTCAGAGAAGAAGATTTTTAAAGATTTTCCCTATATAAGCCTATGTAAAACAAAAGGGCCCCAGGGCGGGGGCATTTTTGGCCCCAGCACTATAATTTGAACAATCTTGGTAGGGGTCCACTAGATGAAGCTTCACACCAAATATCAAAGACATTGGCCTTGCAGTTTCAGAGAAGAAGATTTTCCCAATATAAGCCTATGTAAAACCAAAGGGCCCCGGGGCGGGGGCATTTTTGGCCCCAGTACTATAATTTGAACAATCTTGGTAGGGGTCCACTAGATGAAGCTTCATACCCTATATCAAAGATCTGGGCCTTGCGGTTTCAGAGAAGAAGATTTTTAAAGATTTTCCCTATATAAGCCCATGTTAAACCAAAGGGCCCCACTGCGGGGGCATTTTTGGCCCCAGCACTATAATTTGAACAATCTTGGTAGGGGTCCACTAGGTGAAGCTTCATACCAAATTGCAAAGACCTGGGACTTGCAGTTTCAGAGAAGAAGATTTTTTAATGATTTTCCCTATATAAGCCTATGTAAAACCAAAGGGCCCCGGGGCGGGGGCATTTTGGCCCCCAGGGCTATAATTTGAACAATCTTGGAAGAGGTCCACTAGATGAAGCTTCATACCAAATATCAAAGATCTGGGCCTTGCGGTTTCAGAGGAGAAGATTTTTAAAGATTTTCCCAATATAAGCCTATGTAAAACCAAAGGGCCCCGGGGCGGGGGCATTTTGGCCCCCAGGGCTATAATTTGAACAATCTTGGTAGGGGTCCACTAGATGAAGCTTCATACCCTATATCAAAGATCTGGGCCTTGCGGTTTCAGAGAAGAAGATTTTTAAAGATTTTCCCTATATAAGCCCATGTAAAACCAAAGGGCCCCGGGGCGGGGCATTTTTGGCCCCAGCATTATAATTTGAACAATCTTGGTAGGGGTCCACTAGGTGAAGCTTCATACCAAATTGCAAAGACCTGGGACTTGCAGTTTCAGAGAAGAAGATTTTTTAATGATTTTCCCTATATAAGCCTATGTAAAACCAAAGGGCCCCGGGGCGGGGGCATTTTGGCCCCCAGGGCTATAATTTGAACAATCTTGGAAGAGGTCCACTAGATGAAGCTTCATACCAAATATCAAAGATCTGGGCCTTGTGGTTTCAGAGGAGAAGATTTTTAAAGATTTTCCCTATATAAGCCTATGTAAAACCAAAGGGCCCCGGGGCGGGGGCATTTTGGCCCCCAGGGCTATAATTTGAACAATCTTGGTAGAGGTCCACTAGATGAAGCTTCATACCAAATATCTAATACCTGGGCCTTGCGGTTTCAGAGAAAAAGATTTTTAAAGTTTTCGTTTAAAAAATCTATTTTTAGCTCCTGTGCCCTAGATGTGCAATGGACCAGAACCATTTTAACAACTTTGAAAGGGGACCACTGAAGGATCATTCCTGTGAATTTTGGTCAAAATCCGATCAGTGGTTTAGGAGGAGATGTCATTTGAAGAAAAAGTTTACGCACACACGCACGCACGACGGACAAAAAGTGATCCCAAAAGCTCACCTCGTCACTACGTGACAGGTGAGCTAAAAATGCGCAAAACGAATCACTAAACGGGAAAGATGCATGAATGAGCTCTAAAATATATTTATCTACTCATTTTAAGTGTAATTTGATCGATTTTCTGTTACAGTCAACTTAAATATGCCTGTAATATTGAACATATTTACAATGTGTTTATATGGAACCAGGGGCTTTTTGCCAACCACGAAAGATTGTAATCAAAAGGAAAAGTAATTTTGCGCATGTGCAATGACAGGTAAACAAGGTCACGTGTCAAAACATTGGATCCGTCTATAATGTATTGATTCAAATTAACAAACTGAATGCTAAACAGTATGGATCCTAATCAGATGGCTTTTTCAGAAGCCATCTGATCTGGATCTAGTGTTTGCAAAGTAAGAGGCTATCATTTGTTTGTTTGATTTCTTTGATTTGGGGTTTAACGCCCCCGTCAACACAATGTAGGTCATTTTGGAGACGTTGCTTCCAATTTGTGGGACTTTTACCCGACATTGAGATGAAATGACATGTCAAGCCCTGTCGCCCAATGTAACCAATAGGGTTTATTAGCATGAACGGTCCGATTCACACCGCTTTGCCTGGGCAGGCTTAGATCCTCTAAGCGGTTTACCAGTACTTGTGTGCGGGTCGGTTTCAGCTCTGCATGGAAGCATCATGCAGCCCATCTATTTCTTCAAGCCCTGATGGGCGGGGGCCAAAGGGGTTACCATATGCAGCAAGATAAGGGTTAACAAGTATCAACAACGTATGTTTCTGAAATTCATCCCATAACTGTCCTCATTATTTTATCTGAACCTACGAGACAACCACAGTTTCTAAACAGTCCATACTGTGAACAACCAATCAAGATTGCTAAGACATGCCAACTGATCACTAGTCAAGAAAAAATGTGCATCATTCTCCATGATACAACTCTACTTCAGCTTCATCAAACCATCACGCAAACATGCCTATATATACTTTTGACCCCTTGAACCCCACTTTCTATTGTAAAACTGGTGTTTACAGGGGTAAACCTTATTTTACTTATTTCTGCTCTAAAATATAGATTGTGGGTACTAGTTAGAACCGCCTCAAAGAGGTGGTTCTAAGGTGTACCCACAATCTAAATTTTGAGCAGAAATAAGAAAATTTTTCTTATTTCTGCTCTAAAATATAGATTGTGGGTACTAGTTAGAACTGCCTCAAAAAGGTGGTTCTAACATGTACCCACTATATTTTGAGCAGAAATAAGAAAATTATCACAATTTTTCATCTTAAATTTTTCATTTTTTACGGCGATAAAAATTTACAGTGCATTTGTATTTTAAAATGGACTCCTGCTATATATGAGGAAGATTCCATTTGGTACAAAAAGGGTTAAGATACACACACTGTTGGTGCCCGTCATAATCGCCTTCACAAGATAATTCTTACACGTACCCAACAATATGTTCTGATAATAAGAAACAAGAATTCTGACGAAGGCTATGTTGCACCTGTGGGGGCACAAAGTCATCAAAGCATGACATGTAGGTCAAGGTAAACCATAGATGCTTGCACAAAAGATTCCATTCTCAAATGCAAAGCTTGTACTAAGTATCATTAATGAAGCTCTAATAATTCTTGAGAAATGAACTTAACCATTAGGGGGAACACTAGGGTGGTCGCAATATTTTACAAAGTCAGTGAACCATGGAATTAGGTCAAGGTCAAATATGGATGCTTGCATTTCAGTTGCCATCCCCAGATTCAAGTTTGCACCAAATATCATTAATGAAGCTCTTATAGTTCTTAGAAAATAAACTTGACCATTAGGGTGAACGCTAGGATGGTCGCAATATTTTACAAAGTCAGTGAACCATGAAATATAGGTCAAGGTCAAATATGGATGCTTGCATTTAAGTTACCATCCCCAGATCAAGTTTGTACCAAGTATCATTAATAAACTTTTATAGTTCTTGAGAAATAAACTTAACCATTAGAGTGAACGCTAGGGTGGTCGCAAATGTTGACGCCTTAACGAACGGACGAACGAATGGACGGAAAACCGGGCGCCTATATCACGCCATGCTAATAGCAGGCACGACAAAAAATCAGTTTCCTTATCCTTGTTAACCCATTGTATGCAAGTGGACTCTTCCAGTGTTGTATGTTGGACAAGTCCATTTGACATATAAGGGGTGCCATACTTTTTTTTTTTCTTTTTATTCTATTTTTGACAGAAAATTCTGTTAGCAAATAGTGCAGGCCATGATCAGACGCCACATTATGCGGCGTCTGATCTGGCCCTGCACTATTTGCCAAGTTACCTCTTTAGGGGTTTCCTGTATGCAATGGGATAATCCTTCTAATCTGGAATTAATAATGGCTACATGTATGCAAGAACTACTTATGTGAGATGCAGTGACTACCCACCTGATTCATAAGTTCCTGTGCATTATCCTGAGCCTGTTTAAAGAGATCAATATCTTCCTGGGATACCCCTGGGGGCATACCGCTCCCGGGGGCTAAATCTTCATCAGCTGAGGAATCTGGAAACAGAAAAATATGGTATAACGGGTCATCAGAAAAAGATAAATGAAAATCTAGAAGAAAAATCGTATTTCCATAAGAAGGGGTAGAAGCCTCTGTGGCGCAGTGGTTACGCTACTCCCCTTGTAAACCAGGAGTCTCAGGATCGATCCCGGGCTTCTCCAGACTTTCAGATGAGTCTTTAAACCGAGGTCCCGTCTCCGTATGACCTTAGCTGTGGGTGGGACGTAAAACTCAAACACTCACTCACTCCATAAGAAGGGACAGTTCTTTGCCCTTTTTTCTGCTGAATAAATTAATTTTGTCACACCCATTTCTGATTGTTTTTAACCAAGACGATTACTCGATAGAATGTATTCTTTCAATTCATAAAGTGAATGACAGTGTAGATCCAGATCAGATGGCTTCTTCAGAAGGTAGGGGTTGTCATGTTCCTCAGTCAAGAATTAAAGGTAAGAATTGCTCCTAGGGTAAATTCTCCGTATAGCAAATATTTTTTCATTGGTCACATGCCTGATAAACAACTTTTCCACTGCTCCCAAAAGCAAGTTTCCTTTTACCTCTACTTTTTCCAAGTTGTGTGTGCAGTCAAACTTCTGCGGCCCAAACAACATTGGGAACATGAAAATGTGCTGAGACAGAATGGATATTAGGCAAAATTTCTATTAGTCCATTGTATGCTAGTGGGCTTTTCCATTCCTATATGTTGGACAAGTCCATTTGTCATATAAGGGTTGTCAGGCCTATTTTCTTGGTTTTATTCTATTTTTGACATAAAATTCAGTTAGCAAATAGCGCAGACCCTGAACAGACACCACATTCTGGGGCACCTGATCTCAGCCTGCACTGTTTGCCAAGGTACCCCTTTAGGGGTTTCCCGCATGCAATGGGTTAAGCTATTTGCCTGGTAAACCAGGGGTTACAAAGACACAAATCCTGTCTCCTTATGGCCTAAGCTGTTGGTGAGACAGACCTTAAACACTGCTGTAGCTGAGTAGGCCGGTTTATATCTTGACCTGATTAAACTTCCTCAAAACATGATTTCTTGCCATGGGGATATACTATAAATTCTGGGAAATATGTTTGTTTGTTTGTATTGGAGTTTAACGGCCCAGTCAACACTATTTAGGTCATTTTTGAGCCGGTCAGTTTACCTATCCACACTTTCCTGGGCAGGCTTATACGTAAGCGGTTAACCAGTACAGTGCACATTCTTTCGCCAGAAACTGACAACTGCCCTTCTTGACTGGGAAATATGTAAATGTACATACAGATTCCAGTATGAACAATGGTAAAACTATACTAGCCAGTGCACGACAAAATCTACAAGGCCTGTGCTATTAGCTAAGACTCAGATCAGCCTGCGCATCCCCGCAGTCTGATCAATGTCTTCGCTGTTTGCATGAGCCTTCTATAGCCTCTGGGCTACCAGGCCTCATACTGACCAAGCATTTCCCCGCCTGAAAGGCCCGATTTTACATCCTTAACCCTCATCATGCTGAACATGTCAACCATTACCTGAAGAAGCCATCTGATCAGGATCTACACTGTTTGTAATGCAGTTTGTGAAATGAACAAATACTTTATATCGAGTAATTTGATTGGTGAATAGTCAGAAATATGTGTAGCTCAATAATTTTATTTAGCAGGATTAGCGTTAAAAAGTCATTTTATACAGAATATAGGAGGAAAAAAAAAAAAAATGGAAGCCAAAAAGCCTGAAATCAAGTAAAATCAAGAAAAAATCAAGCTCTAAAAGCCTGAAATCCTGCATGGGCCTGAAAAATATGAGGCCTGGCTACTCATAGGGCAATAATAGAATGCTACAACCAGGCTGTCCTGACGAGCCGGCTGAACTGAGTCTTCAACCACAGCACGGGTCTTATTGTGGGTTTTGTCATGTGCCGGCTCATATGCCTCTTCCACTTTGTGGCGGGTGTATAAAAAGTAAGGCTGCCACGATTAATCATATAATCGATTAATCGATCGATAAATTCCACAAAAATGATTATCATTTCTGATTTGGTTCTAATCGATTACTTGATAGGTACAGTTTTCTATCCAAAGTTATGCCTAAAATAGCTGGATGAGTGGCAAACAGTGAAAAACCTGATGAGACGCCGCATTATGCGGCGTCTCATCTGGGTCTACACTGTTTGCTTAGGCCTGTCTGTTCAAATAAACATATGGTAAAGTGCAACATATGGTAAGAGTCATGCTCAGACAGAAAGCCATACAGGTAAAATAATGACAAAAATCTTAGCGATTACTAATCGATTATTGATCGCAATGACAGGATTGATAATCGATTATCTTTTCAGCTCCGATTAGCCAGCCCTAATAAAAAGTGCAGTCTAGGAAAAAACAAGCTCCCATGAAGAAGTTAACCCTTGTCCTGCTGAATAAACTAATTGGGGAACACCCACTTCTGCCTATAAATCAATCAAATTACTTGGTATAAAGTACAAATTATGCAATTCACAAACTCTAGACCCTGATATGGATCTAAACTGTTTACAGAATTTATTTTTGTTTTGGTTTTAAGGCCCTTTCAAAATTATTCCACTCACATCGAGCCGATCGTTAAGTGGAGGTGGGCCCAAAAAATGGAGCGCCCAGAGAAAATTCACATGAACCTCCATTTCAGAACTTGGTGTCTCCCATGTGACCAGAGCCAGACTTGAACCTACTGGGGTGAGAGAACTAATGATTAAGAATCACATATGACCCAAGCCAGACTTGAACCTACAGCTGTGAGGGACCTAATGATTAAGACTCAGTGCTCTTGGACACCCATAACAATGTTTGCAAAGGTAGTGGCTGACATGTTCAGCAGGACAACAGTTAATTATTAACCCTTTTTGTACCTAACGGAATCTTCCTCCTTATACAGTAAAATTCTGCTATTAAGACCACCTAAAGTTAAGACTAATTCTGCCTTTAAAAGCTTATTAAGAAGGTTGCAGTAACTCTGCCTTCGTGTTTTCTGCACACAATGTCCCCTGGCCAGGGACCACCTTTGGGACTGTTCAAAAGTGGTCTTAAAGACCACTTTTGAACACTCCCAAAGGTGGTCTTAATATAGGAATTTTACTGTATATAGCAGGAGTCCATTTCAAAATTTAGGGGTGCCAGGTTGTGTTTTCTTAAAAAATTTATTTTGAAAATGATTGAAGTTGTAGCAAACAGTGGAGGCCCTGATCAGATGCCGCATTCTGCGGCCTCTGATCTGGGCCTGCACTGTTTGCCAGGGTACCCGTTTTAGGGTTTCTGGTACAAAATGGGTTAAACCCACTGGATAAGGCCAGGTTTCTGACTAAGTCATGATTTGTCAAGGCCTATATAAACAATCATACCTATCTGGAGCCCTCATACACATGTAGAATTATCAAAGCAAAATGTGCAGCAACAGATGAAAATTTGTCTATGGACATCACATGTATGCAGAGAAGACTGATCAGTCTGTGCACATGTACTGTAAGCCCATAGCCCCAGGTAATGTGTCCATATTTTTTTTTTTTATTTCTGCACAAAAACATGTGGGTACCCGCAACTTATGTTTTCATACAGCATGTACAGACAGGGATTTTCCTAGTGCAACTTTGAGGTCGTAATCGGCCCCTATTTTTCCCAATTTAGAGAAATATAGTCCCAAATTTTATGACAAATATCCCAATTTCTGATGTACTGCTACATTTTGATAAAAATTTCATAAAAATTGAACCAAAATTGATAAAGATACAGCTTATTTAAATTCCCAACTATAAATATTAGAGAGATGTTTTCCCAAACCCAGGGGCCCCTGGACCCTGATTCTGAAGGGTAGGAAAATCCCTGACAGAAATAAGAAAAATATCAGTAAATAATAATATATCTGGAGTGTATGTAGTACACATAGTACCGTCTTTGCTGTGTACCTGACGTGTCTTCATCTAGACATGGTTGTATTCTGACTGTGTAGCCAGGATGATTCGAGACCTAACTGAATACACGTCTTAACCCATTGTATACTGGTGGACTCTCCCATTGCTATATGTTAGACAAGTCCATTTGCCATATACAGGGTGTCAGGCTGATTTTTTTTTTTTTTTCCTTTTTTCTCTCTATTTTTGAAGGAAAATTCTGTTAGCAAATAGTGTAGGCCCTGATCAGACGCCGCGTTCTGCGGCGTCTGATCTGGGCCTGCACTGTTTGCCAAGGCACCCCTTAAGGGGTTTCCCGCATGCAATGGGATAACTGATTACATGTCTTAAGACATATTTTCACCTGCCTGACATGGCAGCAATATATTAACAGTACCTGAGAAGAAGTAATGTGGATAATTATAGGGAATACTGTCTCCCTCTTATTTTTTCCCTGAAAATGTTATTACATGCTAGAATTATTTCATTGAATTCAACATGTTCGAAACTATCCCCATTGATCTCCCTTTAACTAGAGCTACTCAAACTTAGCTACCAAATACTCCTCATCTGGATCTATGTAAGCTTAGCTACCAATTTCTTTACATCTCAGCTATACAAGCTAAGCTACCAATTACTTTGCATCTGAGCTGTGCAAGCTTAGCTACTAAATACTCCTCATCTGGAGCAATGTAAGCTTAGCTACCAATTACTTTGCATCTGAGCTAGGCAAGCTTAGCTACCAATTACTTTGCATCAGATTACTCATCTGGAGCTAAGCCAGCTTAGCTACCAATTACTTTGCATCTGAGCTTTGCAATCTTAGGTACCAAATATACTCCTCATCTGGAGCAATGCAAGCAGAGCTACCAATTACTTTGCATCTGAGCTAGGCAAGCTTAGCTGCCAATTACTCATCTGGAGCTATGTCAGCTTAGTTACCAATTACGTTGCATCTGAGCTTTGCAAGCTTAGCTACCAAATACTTCTCATCTGGAGCTATGTAAGCTTAGCTACCAATTAAGTTGCATCTGAGCTATGCAAGCTTAGCTACCAATTACTTTGCATCTGAGCTAGGCAAGCTTAGCTACCAAATACTCCTCATCTGGAGCTATGTCAGCTTAGTTACCAATTACGTTGCATCTGAGCTATGCAAGCTTAGCTACCAAATACTCCTCATCTGGAGTTATGTAAGCTTAGCTACCAATTACTTTGCATCTGGAGCTATGCAAGCTTAGCTACTAATTACTTTGCATCTGAGCTATGCAAGCTTAGTTATTAATCACTTCACATCCAAGCTATGCAAGCTTAGCTACAAATTGATATACAAACTAAGCTACTCACTAATCTCCTTTATGTGGAGTTATGCAAGCTAAGCTCCACCTAACAACTCATCTTCGGCTATGTAAGTTAAAACACCAATTACTCTGCTTCAGAGCTATGTAAGCTAAGCTACCAATTACTCCTTGCATGGAGCTATGACAAATTAGCCAGTAGCTACCAATTTTTCTGATCTGGAGCTATGCCAGCTAAGCCACCAATTACTCATCTGGAGCTATGCCAGCTTAGCAAGTAGCCACCAATTACTACTGATCTGGAGTTATGCAAGCAAAGCCACCAATTACTCAACTGAGCTATGCAGGCTAAGCTACCAATTACTCACCTGGAGCTCTGCCAGCTTAACAAGTAGCAACCAATTACTCATCTGGAGCTATGCCAGCTTAGCTAGTAGCTACCAACTACTCAACTGAGCTATGCAAGCTAAGCTTCCAATTACTCATCTGGAGCTATTTTAGCTTAGCTAGTAGCTATCAAGTACTCCTCATCTGGGGCCATGTTTATCTGGAGCTATTCTAGCTCATCTACCAAACTGCTCTTGCCCATCTAGTGCTATTCTAGCTAAGCTACCAAACTGCTCTTGCCTATCTGGTGCTATCAAACTGCTCTTGCCTATCTAGTGCTATTCTGGCTAAGCTACCAAACTGCTCTTGCCTATCTGGTGATATTCTAGCGAAGCTACCAAACTGCTATTGCCTATCTGCTATCAAACTGCTCTTGCCTATCTGGTGCTATTCTAGCTACGCTACCAAACTGCTCTTGCCTATCTGGAGCTATTCTAGCTAAGCTACCAAACTGATCTTGCCTATCTGGAGTTATTCTAGCTAAGCTACCGAATTGCTGTTGCCTATCTGGAGCTATTCTAGCTAAGCTACCAAACTGATCTTGCCTATCTGGAGCTATTCTAGCTAAGCTACCAAACTGCTCTTGCCTATCTGGAGTTATTCTAGCTAAGCTACCAAACTGCTCTTGCCTATCTGGAGATATTCTAGCTAAGCTACCAAACTGCTATTGCCTATCTGGAGATATTCTAGCTAAGCTATCAAACTGCTCTTGCCTATCTGGTGCTATCAAACTGCTCTTGCCTATCTAGTGCTATTCTAGCTACGCTACCAAACTGCTCTTGCCTATCTGGAGCTATTCTAGCTAAGCTACCAAACTGATCTTGCCTATCTGGACTTATTCTAGCTAAGCTACCGAATTGCTGTTGCCTATCTGGAGCTATTCTAGCTAAGCTACCAAATTACTCTTGCTTATCTGGAGCTATTCTAGCTAAGCTACAAGAATTACTCTTGCCTATGTGGAGTTATTCTAGCTATGCTACCAAATTGTTCTTGCCTATCTGGAGCTATTCTAGCTAAGCTACCAAATTACTCTTGCCTAGCTGGAGCTATTCCAGGTAAGCTACCGAATTACTCTTGCCTATCCGAAGCTATTCTAGCTAAGCTACCAAACTGCTCTTGCCTATCTGAAGCTATTCTAGCTAAGCTACCAAACTGCTCTTGCCTGTCTGGAGTTACTCTAGCTAAGCTACTGAATCGCTCTTTCCTATCTGGAGCTATTCTAGCTAAGCTGTCAAATTACTCCTACCTATCTGTAGTTATTCTAGCTAAGCTACCAAATTACTCTTGCCTATCTGGAGCTACTCTAGCTAAGCTACGGAATTACTCTTGCCTATCCGGAGCTACTCTAGCTAAGCTACCAAATTACTCTTGCCTATCCGGAGCTACTCTAGCTAAGCTACGGAATTACTCTTGCCTATCCGGCGCTACTCGAGCTAAGCTACCTAAATACTCTTGCCTATCTGGAGCTACTCTAGCTAAGCTACGGAATTACTCTTGCCTATCCGGAGCTACTCTAGCTAAGCTACGGAATTACTCTTGCCTATCCGGAGCTACTCGAGCTAAGCTACCTAAATACTCTTGCCTATCTGGAGCTACTCTAGCTAAGCTACCTAATTACTCTTGCCTATCCGGAGCTACTCTAGCTAAGCTACCAAATTACTCTTGCCTATCCGGAGCTACTCTAGCTAAGCTACGGAATTACTCTTGCCTATCCGGAGCTACTCTAGCTAAGCTACCTAATTACTCTTGCCTATCCGGAGCTATTCTAGCTAAGCTACTGAATTACTCTTGCCTAGCTGGAGCTACTCTAGCTAAGCCACCAAATTACTCTTGGCTATCTGGAGCTATTCTAGCTAAGCTACCTAATTGCTCTTGCCTATCTGGAGCTATTCTAGCTAAGCTACCAATTACTCTTTCCTATCCGGAGCTATTCTAGCTAAGCTTCTCAATTTCTCCTGCCTATCTGGAGCTATAAAAATATATCCTGCTGATTGAGAGCAATGCAAACTAGGCTTCTAAAGTACACCTCCCCATCTGAAGCTATGCAACTTGTACTAGTACTGTAAGCAGTGCAAAATGGTGAAGAATTCTATGAAGAGATGATTAGATGGTGTGAAGAAGCATCATGCAGCGTTAGGAAGGCAGAACCACAACCTTGTGATGTGTCACGCTTACCAAAACACAGTACACACAACTCTGCCATAACCCATAACCATGTGCAGCTGAAATGTTTGCACCTTTGAACCATTTTTAACACAGATTGTGGAGCTCGTCATTTTTCCTTTCTTTGTAATTCATTGTGAATTTGATAGCGACTTCTGAACAGTACAATAAAGCATATTCTGAATAATGATGTTGTGTCAGAAAGTGAACATAAAGCTGCCATTTCTATATATAGTTATGGCAAAGCTGCACAGCACAGGGGGAATGGTCAGCGACGAGAAGAAATGATGTGATGATTATAGCAACAAAGACATGCATGCAAGAGATCGATGTAGGCACCACTAGCATCATCTACTGCCCAGACAAGGAAGGCTTACCCTTCTTTTGTGCCCTGCCTCTCCCTTTTCCCACGGGTTGCAGAGTGCCAGTCTCAATGCTAGTCGTGGACTTCGTGTCAGATGATTCTCCATCCGTTAGATGGTCCTCCATTAATAGCAGGCCTAATGGGGGGCGAGGAGAGTCACTTCGAGACAATAGACCCCTCCCTCTGCCCCGCCCCCTACCACGAATCACTCTCCTTTTCCCTATGGACTGACTAGTAAGTGTGAACTTGCCCTTTTTTGTATTGCCTAACGTCCTACTATTGTCTAAACTAACACATTTTGAAAGACTGCCATTTAAAGAAGTATCACAAGCACTTTTGGTGGTAAGACCTGGAGATTCAGTTCTTTTTCTCTTCCGAGAAATATTGTACACTGGTAATGTTCGCTTTCGCTCCCCCTGTGCAGTAAATATGTGTGAAAGCCCATCAAACAGTCCTTTAAGCTGCCCACTTCCGGGTGGGTCATCTACTGGTTTCCGACGTTTTCTATTTACTTGTAAAATTTTTGATTTCCTAATAAGTCTACTTGCTGCCTGTCTTGACTGACTGTGATTTTTAGTTTGTAATTTTGATTTTTTACGCGTCTTAATTTTGACAAATGCTGCACTACTAGAACTTAAGGACACACGTGATTTACGTTTATCTGATGGGGTAAAAAACCTTGAGAGCCCATCAATGAGCCCACGAGGTTTGTCAAGTGTCAGAAATGGCTCAAAGGTGCTCTCCTCGTCACTATCAGAGTAACTTGACAATTTATCACCATTTTGCACAAGTTTTTTACCCGAACTGTCATCGCTCTGCTGAATGAGTTTCTTCCGCCCTGGTTTCAATCCTTTCCTTTTAGGCGGCCGCTGATTTGGAGGTAATTTTGGACACTGGTATTGCCTGCAACACAACAGTACTCAAGTATTGACACTATCACTGGTGAATTGTAACTGCCTGCAAATTTGAGTCAAAAACTGCCACTCACGAGCCAGATAAAACAGACAGGCTATAAAAACATGCATGTAAACTAACCGGCCTTAGTTAGCTCAGTTTGATGCGCATCTGACTGGTGATCAGGGGCCAGTTGTTCAAAACTAACGACGTTGTTGGTTAACGTATCGTTAAAACTTTGATCATTAAATATGGCAAATATGCTGAAATTTTTGCTGAAAAAATGTGAGCAGCTTTTGCGGATGCAAAAGCTGCTCACATTTTTTCAGCAAAAATACCAAAATTTTTGATATTCTACTTGCTAGAACAGTTAACAATATGACCACTAACGAGCTCGTTAAGCTAACGATGCTTTGAACAACTGGCCCCAGGAGGTTAGGGATTTGATGCCTGCAAGGTTAGCAACATTCTTTCGTGGAGACTAATCATGAAATCTTCCTACAGTCATTCTCTCCCTTCCAATGATTCAAGAAGGACTGTTGTCAGTTTCTGGTGAAATAATGTGCACAATACTGGTTAACCGCTTATGTATAAGCCTGCCCAGGATAGGTAAACAGACTGGCTCGATATGACCTAAAAGTTTTGACCGGGCTGTTAAAACTCCAAAACAATATTCAAAAGCAAACTATGCCTTTACTTAACATAATGTTAAAAACTTTGATCATTTAGTATTGTAAATACAATAATTTTTTTACTGAAAAAATGTGAGAAGCTACTCCTGTTTTTCACAGCAAAAATACAACAGTATCAAATACCAGTATTGTACTTTCAAGAACTGTCAACATTTTGACCACTAACAAGTTATTAACCTTTAACCTGCTGAATATTCATCTAAGCCACACCCATTTCGTTATATCAACCAATCAAATTACTTGATGTAATTTATTGCTACAAATTCGTAAACTGAATGTCAAACAGTGTAGATCCTGATCAGATGGCTTCTGAAGAAGCCATCTGATCAGGATCTACACTGTTTGCAAAGATACGGCTTGTCGCCTACAGCAGGGTAAAGGTTAAGCTCATGATACTTTGAACAAAAATACAGAATTATACATTTCAAGGTATCTGAATCTGCCAGTAACTCAAAACACCTCATAAGAGTATTTCATGGAGTGCGTGTGCAAATGAACGGAATGAAAACAGAAGTAGCAAAAAGTTCCCAAGTACATGTTATGTTTGTACGTTCATAGAATTTAGAGTTTAACTGTTTCGGACTGGAGACTTACGGTAATGTGTAGTAAGCATAACAGAATGATGTGGATAAAATAATGGGTCTGAGGTACTGCATGGGACACTGAATTACCCACTACTGCCTCCCCGAACCACAACACATAGAAAATGATAATGATAAATGATGATGAATGATCTTAGGATATTTATATGTGGGAGTGGAGGAGCCCTTCTCGAAATGAGCCGAGGTTTGGGATATTACGTACGTCAGGTGGGAGGTTGTTCCCGAGGGAAGAATGAATGCAGATGTGAATCAATCCGTGAGAAGGGGATGGTGAAATGATCCTGAGAGCAGGTTGAATGTATGCTGGTAATGGTATTTTTATCAAGTTGTGATGAATTTTTTATAGCATAACCAAAGAATTATTTTTTCTACGGCTCTCCATTTTGGGCAAGTTTAGCTTGGACAGCATAGAGCTCACACTACTTGTATAACTATAATCATTAAAGTTGTACCTAAGGGCTCTATGCTGGATCATTTCAATTTTGCTGGTGATTTTTTCCGCCAGGGATCCCAGATCATTGATGCATACTCTGCTAAGGGTCGAAGATAGGATTTGTAAGCAATATCTTTTAGCTTGGAACTATTGGTCTGAATGTTTCTTTTAATGAATTTTGAAGTGTTATTAGTTTTAGTTGTAATCAGGTTTATGATAGTGCAGATTATATTTTTATTTCTTTGGACGCATCGAGTGCATTGCTCGTAATTTGAAAATCAGTACCGCTGAAATCGATGCTAGGGGGCGTATTCAGCCTTGCATACAACAGTGCTGTTTATGAAGAAACTCAATAAAACCGAGTTTCCGGTTTTCATTCTAATAATGTATTCTTTGCTTCCAAAGTTAACCTTTTCCATTTATTATGAGGTTACTCCATGACAAGTCCTGAGAAACAGTAACACCCAAATAGTTTGCAGAAGTAACAGATTTTTGTATTTTGCCAAGGAGTCGATAATCAAAAATAGTGGCTTTTCTTTTCTTAGTTATGCATATCACCTCACATATGACAGGGTTGAAGGACATCAGCCACTCATTCACTCATTTTTCTAGTTTTGAAAGATCATCCTCTAAGGCCTAGCAGTCTAATTGGCCTGATACAGTCAAATACATGATTGTGTTGTCCACAAACAGCCGGATGTTATTTTGTTTAGTGCCTGGCGTGTCATTGATGTATATCAAGAAAATGCAGGGCCTCAGAATGGAACCCTGAGGCACACCAGATAGAATGGGACATGGATCTGATTCTTCGCCATCAAGGAGTACACATTGGGACCTGTTTGCAAGGAAGGCATCTATCCATGAGATGACCTGGCTGTTCAAGTCCATGAGGTGGAGCTTCAGCAAGAGCCTTAGATGGTCGATTGTCAAAGGCCTTGCAGAAGTCCTTCACAGAACTTTGATCAAGTGTGTGGGAGAGGTCCTGAACAAACTGTATGAGTTGGGTCCCACAACTAATTTTGCTGTAAAACCCATGCTGGTTTACAAAAAAGGTATTCTGATCATTTGTGTTGTTTGATTTGAGGTTTAACATCCCCATCAACACTGTATAAGTCATTTTGTAGACATTGCTTCCAATTTTGTGGGACTTTTACCCGACATTGAGATGAAATGACTTCTCAAGCCCTGCCGCCCAATGAAACCAATAGGTCTTATAAGCATGGACGGGCCGACTCGCACCGCTTTACCTGGGCAGGCTTAGATCCCCTAAGCGGTTTACCAGTACTCGTGTGCGGGTCGGTTTCAGCTCTGGGTGGGAGCATCATGCAGTCCATCTATTTCTTCAAGCCCTGATGGGCGGGGGCCGAAGGTGTTCTGATCAAGATAGGTCATCACGTTTGATGTTATGACATGTTCCATGACCTTGCAGCATATGCAGGTCCAAGATATGGGCTGGTAATCTTTAGCTTGGTCTTCGGACTTTTTTTGTATACTGGGGTTACCAAGGCATGCTGCCAATCGTCGGGTACTTTACCTTCAGAGAGGGAGAGGTACTGTATATGTCAGTCAGGATTGGGGCATTTCATTATATAGCTCTTTCAGGATTCGTGATGACGGGTTGTCTGGGACAGAAGATTTGCTAGGATACGATATCTGGCATGACTGGTTTTGCGAGACTACAAGGAAGAATCGGTTGGCAAGTTGTGGCAACTTGAGGGGGACAAGGCTGGTACAAACAGAGTGAAATTGACTATTTAATGGCTTTTGCCTTGTCTTTAGGTCCAGTGTATGTTGTGACTTCAAATTACTTTGCTGTCTGATTTTTGCTGTTTAATAAAAGTCCAAAATCTGTTGCTAGGTCTTGTTTTCTTGGGTTTCACTGGGCTGGTCAGTTAAAATAATATTCCTATTGAAAGCAGTCAGCAATGTGCATAAAACAATTTGTTTAACTTAAAAATACATTGTACTACAAGAGTAACATGTACTTTTCGAAATCATTTTGCACACTGTTTTTATGTTGGCTAGTTGCAAACTCCTGATTTACCTGTAAAAGTTACACATTCTAGTGTATTACTGTATTTACTAAGGCTGACACGATTAATCGTATACTCGATTAATCGATCGATAAATTCCACAAAAATGATTATCATTTCTGATTTGTTTTCTATCGATTACTTGATAGGTACAATTTACTTCCCAAAGTTGTGCCTCAAATAGCTGGATGAGTGGTAAACAGTGCAGACCCTGATGAGACGCCGCATTCTGCGGCGTCTCATCTGGGTCTACACAGTTTGCTCAGGCCTGTCTGTTCAAATATACATATAGTAAAGTACAACATATGGTAAGAGACATGCTCAGACAGGTAAAATTATCACAAAAAACATAGCGATTACTGATCCATTATCGATCGCAATGGCATGACTGATAATCGATTATATTTTCAGCACCGATTAGCCAGCCTTAGTATTTACCTATGTATCTGGACAGATAGGCTTGAGCAAATAGTGCAAACCCAGATGGTACGCTGCAGAATGCCGCTTCTCATCCAGTTCTGCACTATTTGCCACTAATGCAGCTGTTTTTACACACAACATCAAGAAGTTAATTGTACTTGTTCAAATTTTAGAACAAGTATGGTAAGGAGTTGAGGTGTCCAAATACTTAGGTTAAATGTGGTTGATACTGTCAAAGAACTTGACAGAACATCCTAACATTTTCACAACTGAGTCTTCCATGAAAGTCTGACCACTAATCAGTAAATGACACCTAAATCCCACCAACCAGAACACTATAGAGATCCTAAAAATTCGGACACTTTGAGGACTTGCTGTAATGCTCTTAAATATTAACAAATTAGTTTCACGATCCAGCAAGGAGTCCAAAAGGTAAAGACAGAATGGCAAACAGTGAAGACCCAGAACATACTGCTTCTTCAGTAGCAGTCTGATCAGGGTCTGCATTGTTTGCTTAGGCCTATCTGTCCTAATCCTTAGGACAATTATGGTAATTTATTTGTTATGGCTCAGAGATACAGTAATACTTGTGTACATTTTCAATGATTCATATACAGGTATGGATGCAAGTTTCTTTTACAATTGGGTATCATGAGGATTTACTCATAGACATGGTGGAGGAGTCAGTTGTGAAGATGCTGAGCATTGATGCTGAAAAAAAGACTGTACACAGGTCTTTCTTCTGACCTGGAGAACTTGAGTAAAATAACAGAAAATAAAGTCAATCCAACAAACTTGGGTAAATTAACAGATATTAAGAGAACAGAACTTCAAAAACAAACTTGTAACATGTTAAATTTTAACGTTTAACCGAAATACACAACCTTGACCTTAAGGTCATGCTCTGGCGTTTCTCTGATCTTGAGTGAACAGTGACTCTCCTAAAACACGAGAACAAAATACTGAAACACATGAATATGCCTCATAACTCACATCACTGAACATACGACCTGCAATTCTTCAAAACAGATATAACAAGAAAAACGCCAAATGACATTATAGATGGATTTTTCAGGGTTAACCAAAAGGTAAACCAAGGATGCGGCCTCCCGCCCATCCGCCCGCATGGACATCGCTATTCTAAAGAACGGAATTTTTCCTTGAAAACCCCATCCAAAAATCTGGGTCCAGTTTTTCAAACAGCCTCATACTGAACAAGCTTTTCCATACCTGATTTTGCAACCTTAACCCTTATCCTGTTGAACATGACCATCATTACCTTTGCAAACAATGTAGATCCAGATCAGATGGCTTCTGAAGAAGCCATCTGATCAGGAGATCTACACTGTTTGAAATGCAGTTTGTGATTTGAACAAATACATCATATATATCAAGTAATTTGGTTGGTGAATAGTCAGAAATGGGTGTGGCTAAATAATTTTTTTCAGCAGGATAAGGGTTATATAGTCATTTTAAACAGCATATAGGAAGTAAAACAAAATCTCAAAGCCTGAAATCAAGAAAAAAGTCAAGCCTGAAATCCTGCAAATGCCTGAAAAATGAGGCCTGTTCAAAACATTTGTAAGCTTTACAAGCTCATTAGTGGTCAAGTAGTGAGCAAAATGTTAATTGTTCTAGCAAGTGAAGTATCTTATACTCTGGTAGTTTTGTTGAAAGAGGAATGTGTATGGCTTTTACATTGGCAAAAAGCTACTTACATTTTTTCAGCAAAAATATCAGTGTATATGCCACATTAAGTGAAGGAAGTTTTAATGATATGTTAACATCATAGATAGCTTCAAACTGGGCCCAGGAGATCATTGAAAGATGTTTCTTCAAGCTGTTCTTAAAAGTGAGCTCTATCTGCATCATATAAAATGGTAACAGTGGCATACATATGATTTTCACATCAATACATTGCAAAACTAGACTATCAAGTGAGCATATGCTCACTAATACCCCCGGCCAAAGCCATCGGTAACTTTCTGGCAATTCAAAGCCATCAAGTTTGACAAAAACCTATTATGAACACAGAATTAATCTTGCAAAAGTAAGGAGAATACCATTACATCTAAATAACTCACCCAAAATGACAAAGGGCCATAACTCACAAAGTATTTTTCGGAATTTTGTCAAAAGTTAATCAGTTCATCTACTCATCACCACCAATCTATTCACCAACTTTCAAGGCTCTAGCTCCAATAGTTTTTGAGATATCTTGCTGACAAAATTTTATAAAAAAAAAATTCTTAGAGCAATAACTCTTGAAAGGGGCATAATCCTGACGAGAAAAAAAAATACGCGTCAGCTAATTTTCCATGAGGAATCCATATATGAAATTTCAAAACCCTAGCATACACGGTTCTAAAGTTATGCTATGCATCACTTTTACCATACAGATCAATGGCACAAATTACCAAAATGACAAAGGGCCATAACTCACAAAGTATTTTTCGGAATGTTGTCAAAAGTTAATCAAAGGGCCATAACTCACAAAGTATTTTTCGGAATTTTGTCAAAAGTTAATCAGTTCATCTACTCATCACCACCAATCTATTCACCAACTTTCAAGGCTCTAGCTCCAATAGTTTTTGAGATATCTTGCTGACAAAATTTTATAAAAAAAAAATTCTTAGAGCAATAACTCTTGAAAGGGGCATAATCCTGACGAGAAAAAAAAATACACGTCAGCTAATTTTCCATGAGGAATCCATATATGAAATTTCAAAACCCTAGCATACACGGTTCTAAAGTTATGCTATGCATCACTTTTACCATACAGATCAATGGCACAAATTACCAAAATGACAAAGGGCCATAACTCACAAAGTATTTTTCGGAATGTTGTCAAAAGTTAATCAGTTCATCTACTCATCACCACCAATCTATTCACCAACTTTCAAGGCTCTAGCTCCAATAATTTTTGAGATATCTTGCTGACAAGATTTTATTAAAAAAATTTCAAAGGGCAATAACTCTTGAAAGGGGCATAATCCGGAGGAGGAAAAAAATACGCGTCAGCTAATTTTCCATGAGGAATCCATATATGAAATTTCAAAACCCTAGCATACACGGTTCTAAAATTATGCTATGCATCACTTTTACCATACAGATCAATGGCACAAATTACCAAAATGACAAAGGGCCATAACTCACAAAGTATTTTTCGTAATATTGTCAAAAGTTAATCAGTTCATCTACTCATCACCACCAATCTATTCACCAACTTTCAAGGCTCTAGCTCCAATAGTTTTTGAGATATCTTGCTGACAAGATTTTATTAAAAAAAATTCAAAGGGCAATAACTCTTGAAAGGAGCATAATCCGGACGAGAAAAAAAATACGTGTCGGCTAATTTTCCATGAGGAATCCATATATGAAATTTCAAAACCCTAGCATACACGGTTCTAAAGTTATGCTATGCATCACTTTTACCATACAGTACAATGGCACAAATTACCAAAATGACAAAGGGCCATAACTCACAAAGTATTTTTCGGAATTTTGTCAAAAGTTAATCAGTTCATCTACTCATCACCACCAATCTATTCACCAACTTTCAAGGCTCTAGCTCCAATAGTTTTTGAGATATCTTGCTGACAAAATTTTATAAAAAAAATATAACAAAGGGGAATAACTCTAAAGAACCTGGCCCCACAGCCCCAATTTTCTTTCCCACAATACAACTAGTTATGCATGTTGTTTGTACCAAATTTCAAGTTTCTAGGTACAGTAGTTCCTGAGAAATCTTTGACACAAAATTTAAGGTAACTCACAAAATACACATCTCAGTAGCAAATATAACAAAGGGGAATAACTCTAAAGAACCTGGCCCCACAGCCCCAATTTTCTTTCCCACAATACAACTAGTTATGCATGTTGCTTGTACCAAATTTCAAGTTTCTAGGTACAGTAGATCTTGAGAAATCTTTGACACAAAATTTAAGGTAAGTCACAAAATGCACATCTCAGTAGGAAATATAACAAAGGGGAATAACTCTAAAGAACCTGGCCCCACAGCCCCAATTTTCTTTCCCACAATACAACTAGTTATGCATGTTGTTTGTACCAAATTTCAAGTTTCTAGGTATAGTAGTTCCTGAGAAATCTTTGACACAAAAAAAAGTTTACACACACACACACAGAAAAGACGAAAACTATATACCCCCATGGCATACTCCGTATGCCGGGGGTATAATAAACCTTTATTTTAAGTCATAGATCAAGATTAGGAAGAATGAGAATGGTCTAGGTAAAATTTTCTTAACTACTTGTTTAAAACATATGTTATTGGTACCCGATAGAAACACCCCATTGCAGCGATTCTAACAAGTACACACAACATATGGTTAACTGGAGAACAATTTATCCCAAAATTATCCGATTCACTATTGTTTACCTGTTGCCATGATGCCATATTTTACTTTTTTTTCAAGTTACATTCATCAGAAAAGTTGTTAAATTCTTGTCACTATTAAGGTCACTCTGGGCCAATTCATAGACAGACTGACTTCCTATTGAGTAGCTACCAGTGCCCGAGAACTATCTTTCCAAGAACAGGTGCATGAGAAGGAAGGTTTGGTTTGGTATGATGTCATGGTCCAGTCAACGCCACTATGGTCATGCAGAGAATCAGTTCACCTTACCACTTTTTTCCTCGGCAGGTTTATACATACGGTAGAACTTCGATGGCTCGAACACCGATGGCTCGTTCACCATGGATGTGTCGAACCCATTCTTGAGCCCCTAGCGAAATCCTCTCCATAAGAAAAAGTGGGGTTTAATTTAAGAGATTTTAGTCTTTTGTCTTGCAAATGTATGCTGTGTGTACTCATTAGAATCGCCTCGATGAGGCGATTCTAATGAGTACACACAGCATACATTTTCATTATAGAACACCGAAAAGATGTCCAAAAGTAGTTCGTTATGCCTCCTGACAGTAACCCTCAGTGGCTCGAACTACCCGTCTCGAACAGATTTTCGAGGTCCCAAAGGTGTTCGAGCCATTGAAGTTCCACTGTACATGTATTGGAGTGGCAACTCTTTCAAAAGTATTTTTGTCTCCCATGTCAATAAGGATCAACTCTTAAAGGAAAAGAATTTGCTCCTAAGGACCAAATTCTTTCCTTTAAAAGTTGACCCCTTTTTCCGAGTATTAGAGCTTATAGAAAAGTGAACCGGAAGTCCCGAAAGTTGTCTGAACCTGTCTCCCTTAGAAAATGGCGGAAAAATCTGCCAGGTGTTTCCCTTTTAAAAGATTTGTTTTGTTTGATTTGAGGTTTAACGTCCCCATCAACACTGTAAAGGTCATTTTGGAGACGTTGCTTCCAATTTTGTGGGACTTTTACCGGACATTGAGATGAAATGACATCTCAAGACCTGTCTCCCAATGAAACCAATAGGGTTTATAAGCATGGACGGACCGACATACACCGCTTTGCCTGGGCAGGCATAGATCCTCTAAGCAGTTAACAAGTACTCGTGCCCGGGTCGGTTTCAGCTCTGCGTGGAAGCATCATGCAGCCCATTTATTTCTTCAAGCCCCGATGGGCGGGGGCCGCACTTTTAAAAGAGGCTCATGCAAACAGTGAAGACTGGTCAAAAGTTCTACAGGCTGTAAGCTATAAATAGCAAAAGAAAAGATTGGCTGCACTGGCTTGTGCAAGCTGTCTTTGGTGGTCATGTAGGTGTTACTGTAGGTTTTGTCCTGATTTGAATCATATCTATTCAGTTGTGATGCTAACTTACTTTCTATGGTGAAGAGACTTGCCATTAATATTGCCAGAACCATCACAACCAGGAGTGGGGCATCTGCAAAATATAACAGGATGTAGTTAAGATATGGTCAAAATTTAATGATAACTCATTTACCAGGGTTCATGGTTCACCACTTGTTCTTAATTTTGGTTTTGTTTGTAGCTCAACGGCCCAGTCAACACTATATAGGTCAAGTGGAGTTGGACAGTGTTCCTGAGAACACTTTACCTGGGCAAGATCTGCAACAAGTTGTCTTTGAAGCGGGAACCCATGGCAAGTAACCAAGATACCATTTTGTAGTCAATAAAAGACTGCAGTATACAAGAAACAGAACATTCATATAGCCTGACGACTTAATAAATTAGCTCTACTTCCAATTTTAAGGGTGTCTGGTTAATTTCAGGTGTTTATTTTACAAATATCCCTGCATTTTATAAGCAAACGGTGTAGGCCCAGACCAGATGCTGTGTTCTATATATGGCATCTGGTCTGGTCTTCATTTTGCCAACGGCTCATTTTTAGCATGTTAGGCAAATACTATTAAATTCAGGCATATGATTGGTCCACTTCTGTCGAAAACTGTTCAAGAAAACACATATAACCCAAACCCAGAAAATGTTGTTTCTGAGCATTTCAGATCAAATCCCTGATCCATTTTTTGTTTTCAGTAAAATGGAACCCAAAACATAAATTTCTTTGAAAGGAGGGAGAATCACATTGGTTCGTTTATAATTGTGTGGCCTTGTTAACATTTTAAATGAATGATGTTGTACCAGTCAGTTTTCTTTACAACACTTTTCCTGGATAGGTTTACTATAAAAGTCAAAAAAATATTCCAATATTCCAGAACAATTCCAAGAAAAAATTGCACTTTTTCAGAATATCAGGTTTTCCGGGACCAAGGTCAAATTCCAGGACTTTTTTAAAGTCTGTGCTAACCCTGAAGTTCAGTACACAATCTATAGCCAGAAAATGTAATTAAACTGTTCTTTTTTCTAGAATCAGTAGTCAGAGGATGACCTAGAAAATATTTTGTGGTCAAACTTCATGAAAGACTGTTGCATACATGGTAGGAATAAAACCTGTGACCTCCTGATTATGCCTCAGTGTCACAGGAGAATGTATACTTGGTCAAAAAAGTTCCTATACATAAAATTGCTTCTGTTACCATAGTTACTATTGATGAGGAATACATGAAATTTGCTATGATTTGGTAATATGACTCACTTTTCTGTGGAAAAGCTTCATTCATTTTTGTTTACTTAAACCCATTATCTTAGGGTATTGCTCTAAACACCCAAGGGGGCGCTGTGTCATTTTCACAGAGAAAATCATGAAAAAATGCTATGATTTAACATCATAAAAAATCATTTTAGCCCAGATTTCTAAAATTTGATACATGTATCATTTCATTGGATACCCTTTGCTTCTATTCACAAAAGATTAGGAACTTTAGTTGCATCGGCTAAAAGAAACAGGCGATAACGTACTGATGTCCAATTCTTATAAGTTGTGGCAAATGATGCTTTCACTGGAAACTCCACGGAAAATCGAAATCGGTATTGCTACATGCTACATGGATTTCCTGCATTATTTACCATCTTGATGAACAGCAATGGTGAAAACAAAGTGTTTCATTTAAAAATGGCAAAAATTGATTGGCAGCTATAAGAATAACAACAGCTCGAAAATTGCTATATTTCTAATTGCAAGGGAGATAATCTAAAAATTTCACAAATTAAAACCTTGGTTATTATGCAAGATAAGATGTTGTAAAATTAAAGTGTTATCCGATGTTCGGAGGAGAATGTCTTCCATCTTAGACACAGAAGAGATTATCTGCGCATGCGCAATGCCCATTTTCTTGCGAAATCCTTCTAGGCACATACTGCAAGACAACTCTGAAGTAGAAAGGTGTGGGCAAATGCAAGTTTGAGTATTCTCTAGCTAAACACCCAATGCGCATGCCTAAAGCCATATTTAGCACAATAGCCATATGATATTTTGTGAGCTTCGACCAAAAGTTGGTATAGTTACTTTTTTGACTAAGTATATATTGGTTAAGCCCCGAGACAAAAAGGGTTCCTCTGACCAGTCAAGGCACAGACGAGCCAAGCCCTTGCTTCTGTTAACACTTGTTCTCCTGAATAAATTAATTTTGTCACACTGTCAACCAATCAAATTATTTTATACCTTGTATTTGTTCATTTGAAGACTGAATGACAAAGTGTTGATCTATCCTAATACGGAGTCATCTGATCTGGAACTACACTGTTTGTGAAGGAATTTGTGTTCAGCGGGAAAAGGGTCAAGTATGAGGGAAGGGGCTATAAATGTCATTTAATGGCCAGCCTGGGGGTTTAGAAGCCTCACAGTGATGGCTATGATCGGACTGCACATAATGTCATGGTAAGACAGGCAAGAGCTTTTGATGACCGTCCATGAATAAGTTTTCCTGTTATATGTGGCTCATATATCTACTTACTTCTTAGGGGAAGCTTGGTTCTGTTTTGAGGTCTTCAATAACTTGGAGTACTTCTTTCTGAATTTTTCTGCCATTTCAAGGTACTTCTTACCCTTCCTATTGCCCCGGTCAGGTTCACAAATATTGCAGCTCCACTGACCTGTGTAAAAACAAGAAATTGAGTGTTTGAGTTTTTCATCTCACCAACAGCTAAGGTCATAGGGAGATGAGACCTCAGTTTAAAGACTCATCCAAAAGTCTGGAGAAGCCCGGGATTGATCCTGCGACCCCTGGTTTACATGTCAAGTAGCATAACCACTAAACCACAGAGGCTTCTGTAAAAACAAGAAAATGTCCATGCTTCTGTGATGCTGGTCTTCCCTTCTAAGCCTCTTAAGGTTAGTTATGGTGAACAGGGCTTAGGAGTCTGGGCGCCTTGTTTGTTTGAATTGAGGTTTTGCATCCCAGTCAACACTATTTAGGTCATTTTGGAGATGTTGCTTTCAATTTTGTAGGACTTTTACCTGGCACTCAGATAAAATTACATCTCAAACCCTACCACTCAAACAAACCAACATGGTTTACAAACACAGATGGTCAGACTCTCACCACTTTGCCTTGGCAGGCATAAACCTTCTAAGCGGTTTTCCAGTACTCAGGTGTGGACAGTTTCAGCTCTGTGTGGAAGCACCATGCAGCCCCATCTACTTCTCAAAGCCCTGATGGGTGGGGCCATGGCATTTACATAATAATAATAATAATCAACCTTATTTATAGAGGGAACACATTTAGTACTGGTACTAATCTTCCATGTGGCCCTCTTTTCCTGGGTAGGAACTGTGGATAAAGTTTCTTGCTCAAGGAAACAACACATGGCGCTTGCGAGGATCGAACCGGGTACCTCTTGATCTCAAACCCGATGCTTTACCACTGCACCACAGCACTCCATGTGCACCAGAATTTAGAATCAGAATAGGCAACTTTTTGGCTTGACCATACCACATTACAAGCAACCATTCTTAAAATTTCTATATCCATCTACCACTTCTGTCCCATGAAAACTGCTGAGAAAAATCTTTGTTTGGCGTCGAGAGCAGGGATAATTTTCGGGCGAGATTTTGAGATTGGCTTATTTTTTTTTTTTTTTGTTTACCCAAAATTTCATTGAAATGGGCTGAATGGGAGAAAAATCTCAAACAGAAATGTAAATTAGGTGAAGTTTATGCAAAAATTTCTCACTGAAAATTCATTTCCTACCAGGTTTGACAAAATGAGATACTTTCTACCATGTTAAACTTTAAGCCAGAATTATCCCTGCAAGAGTATATATGTTTTCCGGCCCGCACACTAGTACTGGTAAACCGCTTAGGGGATCTAAGCCTGTCCAGGAACTGCGGTGCGAGGCGGACCGTCCATGCTAATAAACCCTATTTGTTTCATTGGGCGACAGGGCTTGAGATGTCATTTCATCTCAATGTCGGGTAAAAATCCCACAAAATTGGAAGCAACGTCTCCAAAATGACCTTTACAGTGTTGAGGGGGACGTTAAACCTCAAATCAAACAAAACAAAGCAAGAGTATATATGTAAAGCTGGTGTAATTTGACACTAAACTGACCTTAATGCAAAGAATTAATTAGTGTTATCGCCTAATAAGTCGGTTTTCGTAAACTTCTCGTGAATTTTCCGCATCTCATGAATGCGACCCATTTACCGACCTCTTTGTATTGAATAATGACATTTACCTTTTCGGAAGATGGTGAAGATAAATACATGTATTCAGTTGGGTGTGAAATTATGGTAAAAGAGGTCACAAGTCTCATGTCAAATTGTTTGCACTATAGTTCATATTTTGTTTGATTTGAGGTTTGACGTCCCCGTCAACACAATGAGGTCATTTTGGAGATGTTGCTTCCAATTTTGTGGGCCTTTTACCTGCCACTGAGGTGAAATGACATCCAATGAAACCAATAGGGTTTATATACATGGAAGGTCCGACTTGCACCACTTTGTCTGAGTAGACTTGCTCCTACTAAGCAGTTTATCAGTATTTATGTGTGGTCAGTTTCTGCTCTGCGTGGAAGCAACAAGCCGCCCATGTAGAAGGACCAAGCAGCCCAATCTATTTCTCCAAGTCCCAATGGGCAGGGGCCCAATAAGATCATGTTAACTGGCCAGTTAACCTACATGTTCTCACAATATTCCTTTGCAGGCTTTGACCCCCTAGGTGTTTATAAGAAGTAAGTAAACATGCTTTGGCTACAAATGCCCCTCTTGAGTATAGGAAGTGACAGAATGGTGGAAGCCGAATCTCAGCAAAAATACAAGTGATGGCAGAGTTCGTACTTACCTTTTGGTGCCTTGTTTATTGGCGGATCACAGCAGTCCATGTGGAAGCCACGATCACAGGAATCACAGAATAACATGTTGTCCTGTACACAGAAACAATGAATAGCATCAATTAATAAGAGTTGTAGATTACGTAAAACGGACAATATTCAGGCTTCATACTGACCAATCTTTTCCAAGCCTGAAAGGCCCTATTTTGCATCCTTAACCCTTATCCTGCTGAAAACAACAACCCTAACTCTTGCAAACAGTGTAGATCCAGATCAGATGCCTTCTTAGATGGCTGATCAGGATCTACAGTTTGTCATGCAGTTTGTGAATTGAACAAATACATTATATCAAGTAATTTTACTGGTGAATAGTCATAATTGGTGTGGCTTAATAATTTTATTCAGCTGGGTACGGTTTAAATAGTCATTTTAAACAGAATATAGGTGGAAAAATCAAAATCTAAAAGCCTGAAATCAAGAAAAAATCAAGCTGTAAAAGCGTGAAATCCTGCAAATGCCTGAAAAATATGAGGCCTGAATATTGTGATTGACTGTTTATCAGTCACCTCAAATTTACTGAGCACACATTTGCAGGAAATGCAGGTAACAGTTTTTAACCCTTTTTGTTTGTTTGTTTGATTTGAGGTTTAACGTCCCCATCAACACAGTAAAGGTCATTTGGAGATGTTGCTTCCAATTTTGTGGGACTTTTACCCGACATTGAGATGAAATGACATCTCAAGCCCTGACGCCCAATGAAACCAATAGGGTTTATAAGCATGGACGTCTGACTCGCACCACTTTTCCTGGGCAGGCTTAGATCCTCTAAGCAGTTTACCAGTACTCGTGTGCAGCCGGTTTTAGCTCTGCGTGGAAGCATCATGCAGCCCATTTATTTCTTCAAGCCCCAATGGGCGGGGGCCATAACCCATTTTGTACTAAATGGAATCTTCCTCCATATGTGACAGGAGTCTTATTTCAAAATTTAGGGGTGTCAGGTTGCGTTTTCATCAAAATTTATTTGGAAAATGACTGAAATTTTAGCAAACAGTGGAGGCCCTGATCAGAAAACGTGGTGTCTGATCTGGGCCTGCACTATTTGCCAGGATACCCGTTTTTGGGTTTCTGATATTAAATGGGTTAACAGTGTTATTCTTGTTGTTATGACGTTAGAGAGCTGTGTAAAAGAAAGCTAATTGCAAAACACTGACACGGGGCAAGTGCTGGAACATTGGCAAACAGTAAGACTGATCAGATGCCTCAGAAAGCAGTGTCTGATCAGGGTCTTAACTGTTTGCTGAAGTCAGGCCTCATACTGACCAGGCTTTTCCATGCCTGAAAGACCTGATTTTACAGCCTTTAACCCTTATCCTGCTGATCATGGCAAACCCTACCTTTGCAAACAGTGAAGATCCAGATCAGATGGCTTCTGAAGAAGCCATCTGATCAGGATCTACACTGTTTGTAATACAGTTTGTGAACTGAAGAAATACATTACAGGAAGAAAATTCCAAATCTAAACGCATGAAAATAGGAAACAAGAGGGCCATGATGGCCCTGGATCGCTCACCTGATCCATAGTTTAACAAGTGGGCCCCAGGGAGAGCCATTATTGGCCCAAGGGCTTTAATGTGCATAATGTTGAGGGAGGTCTTAAAGGTGAAGCTTCTTACCAAACATCAACAAAGGCTATAATTTGAACAATCTTGGTAGAGGTCCACTAGATGACGCTTCATACCAAATATCAAAGACCTGGGCCTTCTGGTTTCAGACAAGAAGATTTTTAAAGGTTTTCCCTATAAAAGCCTATGTAAATCCAGTGGGCCCTGGCGCGGGGGCGTTTTTGGCCCCAGGGCTATAATTTGAACAATCTTGGTAGCGGTCTACTTTACGAAGCTACTTACCAAATATCAAAGACCTGGGCCTTCTGGTTTCAGACAAGACGATTTTTAAAGGTTTTCCCAATATAAGCCTATGTGAAACCAGTGGGCCTCAGGAAGGGGCCGGTTTTGGCCCCAGGGCTATAATTTGAACAAGCTTGGTAGAGGTCCACTAGATGAAGCTTCATACCAAATATCAAAGACCTGGGCCTTCTGGTTTCAGACAAGAAGATTTTTAAAGGTTTTCCATATATAAGCCTATGTAAAACCAGTGGGCCCCGGGGTGGGGCTGTTTTTTGCACCAGGGCTATAATTTGAACAATCTTGGTAGCGGTCCACTTGACAAAGATACATACCAAATATCAAAGACCTGGGCCTTCTGGTTTCAGACAAGAAGATTTTTAAAGGTTTTCCCTATATAAGCCTATATAAAACCAGTGGGCCCCGGGACAGGGCCGTTTTTGGCCCCAGGGCTATCAATCCATCCACTGGTTAAGCAGGAGAAGCTCTGACGGCCATTTTGTTCACCGGAGCGGAACAGTATGAGCAATTTTGGTAGAGGGTCACCAAACGGACATTCCTGTGAAATAATTTCAAAATCCATCCACTGGTTAAGGAGAAGTCATTTAAAGGTTTTTCTATTTTTAGCTCTGGTGGCCATCTTGTTCACCCGAGCGGAACGGTTTGAGCAATTTTGGTAGAGGGTCACCCAAGGAACATACCTGTGAAGTAATTTCAAAATCCATCCACTGGTTAAGGAGAAAGAGTCGTTTAAAGGTTATTCTATTTTTAGCTCTGGCAGCCATCTTGTTCACCCGAGCAGAACGGTTTGAGCAATTTATGTAGAGGGTCACCCAAGGAACATTCCTGTGAAGTAATTTCAAAATCCATTCACTAGTTAAGGAGGAGAAGTCGTTTAAAGGTTTTTCTATTTTTAGCTCTGGCAGCCATTTTGTTCACCCTAGCGGAACGGTTTGAGCAAATTTGGTAGAGGGTCACCCAAGGAACATTCCTGTGAAGTAATTTCAAAATCCATCCACTAGTTAAGGAGAAGATGTCGTTTAAAGGTTTTTCTATTTTTAGCTCTGGCGGCCATCTTGTTCACCCGAGCGGAACGGTTTGAGCAATTTTAGTAGAGGGTCACCCAAGGAACATTCCTGTGAAGTAATTTTGAAATCCAGCCATTGGTTTAGGAGAAGAAGTCTTTTAAAGGTTTTTCTATTTTTAGCTCTGGCGGCCATTTTGTTCACCCATGCGGAACGGTTTGAGCAATTTTGGTAGAGGGTCACCCAAGGAACATTCCAGTGAAATAATTTCAAAATCCATCCACTGGTTAAGGAGAAGAAGTCGTTTAAAGGTTTTTCTATTTTTAGCTCTGGTGGCCATCTTGTTTAACCGAGCGGAACGGTTTGAGCAATTTTGGTAGAGGGTCACCCAAGGAACATTTCTGTGAAGTAATTTCAAAATCCATCCACTAGTTAAGGAGGAGAAGTCGTTTAAAGGTTTTTCTATTTTTAGCTCTAGCAGCCATCTTGTTCACCCAAGCGGAACGGTTCGAGCAATTTTGGTAGAGGGTCACCCAAGGAACATTCCTGTGAAGTAATTTCAAAATCCATCCACTAGTTAAGGAGTAGATGTCGTTTAAAGGTTTTTCTATTTTTAGCTCTGGCGGCCATCTTGTTCACCCGAGCGGAACGTTTTGAGCAATTTTAGTAGAGGGTCACCCAAGGAACATTCCTGTGCAATATTTCAAAATCCATCCACTGGTTAAGGAGAAGAAGTCGTTAAAAGGTTTTTCTATTTTTAGCTCTGGCGGCCATTTTGTTCACCCGAGTGGAATGGTTTGAGCAATTTTGGTAGAAGGTCATCCAAGGAATATTCCTGTGAAATAATTTCAAAATCCATCCACTGGTTAAGCAGGAGAAGTCGTTTAAAGGTTTTTCTATTTTTAGCTCTGGCGGCCATCTTGTTCACCCGAGCGGAACAGTTTGAGCAATTTTGGTAGAGGATCACCCAAGGAGCATTCCTGTGAAATTAGATCAAAATCTGTCCAGCAGTTTTGGAGAAGAAGTTGTTTAAAGCAAAAGTTGACGACGGACGCACGGACGACGGACAAAGACCGATCCCAAAAGCTCACCTTGAGCACTTCGTGCTCAGGTGAGCTAAAAATCAAGCTCTAATAGCCTGAAATCCTGCAAATGCCTGAAAATTATGAGGCCTGTGAAGTATGAGAATTTAAGGGTTAAACAAAACAGCACAGTGTGAGTTCAGGATCACTTTCTCAGCACAGAAACAATCTATACAACTGTGCTATCAGAGGCGGACTGTCCATGCTAATAAACCCTATTGGTTTCATTGGGTGACAGGGCTTGAGATGTCATTTCATCTCATTGTCGGGTAAAAGTCCCACAAAATTGGAAGCAACGTCTCCAAAATGACCTTTACAGTGTTGACGGGGACATTAAACCTCAAATCAAACAAACAAACAAAAACTGTGCTATCAGTGCTTTGGTTCTTCTTGGTCCATCAGGATCTGCAACATTCTTTCATGGAGACTGATCATGGTCATTCTCTCCCTTCTGCTGATTCAAGAAGGGAAGTTGTCAGTTTCTGGCGCAAGTATGTGCACTGTACTGGTGAACAGCTTATACATAAGCCTGCCCAGGAAAAATGTGGATAGGTAAACTGACCGGCTCGGTATGACCTCAATTATAGTGTTGACTGGGCCGTTAAAACTCCAATACCAATCTAATTCCTAGTACATCTGCTATGTGACCTTTTGGTCACAGTGATTCTAACAAGTACCCACATATGTGTATTTCTAACAATCTTGCTTGGATTCTTCACAAGTCATGTGATTGCTGCCTACAAAGGGCACACAGTGCCACACACCTCTTCTCAACAGGACAGTCCATTCCTTTAGCTCATTAGACTTGCTGTTAATATTTTGAGCTAAAAACAAAACGTGTTTAACCCATTGCATGTGGCAAACCCCTAAAGGGGGACCTTGGCAAACAGTGCAGGCCCGGATCAGATGCCACAGAATGCTGCATCTGATCAAGGCCAGCACTATTTGCTAACAATTTTTCGTCAAAAATTGAAAAATTTTCGTCAAAAATTGAATAAAAACTAAGATATAGGCCTGAAACCCCTTATATGACAAATGGACTTGTCCAACATATAGCAATGGACGAGTCCACTTGTATATGATGGGTTAATATCACTGTCAGTACTAAAAAGTATGTTTTACTTACCTCTCTGCCCACCTTACGACAGAACGAACACTTCTTACACTCAATACACTCCCATCGCTGTTTCTTAACAGCCTCTGTGAGCTCTGGGGAAAACTTGAGACATGACGGGTGCCCTGAAATAGTACAAATCAGTTTCTAGAACTCAATCAGAAAACCCTTGAATACTTTGATATCCCTATGTTTTCAACAGCGGGTAGCAAGGTCTAGGGCTGGCTAATCAGAGTTGAAAAGATAATCGATTATCAGTCACGTCAATGCGATCAATAATCGATTAGTAATCGCTAAGGTTTTTGTCATAATTTTACCTGTCTGGCTTTCTGTCTGAGCATGACTCTTACCATATGTTGCCCATTACCATATGTATATTTGAACAGACAGGCCTGAGCAAACAGTGAAGACCCAGATGAGATGCCGCAGAATGCGGCGTCTCAACTGGGTCTGTGCTGTTTGCCACTCATCCAGCTATTTTAGGCATAACTTTGGATATTAAATTGTACCTATCAAGTAATTGATTAAAAGCAAATCAGAAATGATAATCATTTTTGTTGAATTAATCGAGTGATTAATCGATTATACGATTAATCCTGTCAGCCTTAGCAAGGTCAATAACGCTTGGCATGTAATGTGAATCATCTGCCCTATGTAATTTCAAGTAAAGGTGCATCGTTGCAACGATTCACTGAATCATATCTTAATCGTGATACATTTGCTGACCATACGCGTATTGTATCATGAAGCATTTTGAGTCTTTGACGATACGATTATGATACAGCAGAGTAATTTGATTGAGATGAGATGTAAACTTTTGCTGGTTTTGCATAAATTTGTGACAACACATTACAAATATGTTACTATTTTCATTGTTCATGTATATTAATTACAGTTAATTTCTACCAAAGAATTATATTTGAGTATTGCTTACAGCTTATTTTAAGGAACTTCTTTGCTTAAAGGGAAACACCCACAAAAATTAACTTTCACTTTAAAATATTGCCTTTGATGAGGCGAACAGTTTGGTACAAATTTTATGAAAATCGGTTGAGCGGTTTTGAAATTATGACCTTTTGAGCATTTTACAATTGCTGTCTGTGAGGGCCGCCATTTTGTTAATCTAGTCACGTGACCAAAATAGAAAAATAATAATTTACAGCATACTTTTCAGATTTTGTGCTTAAAAACAAAATTATCATCGCATTGAATAAATGGAATGCATACTGAACTATTTATTGTTGTTTTATTGCACGAGAATCGCTGTAATTCAAAGTTTTCCAATTGTGTGTTTATGACGTCATTTACTCACAGCCTCGTTCTGGACTAACAAAACCAGAATTTGTGAAATGTTCAAAAGGTCATAACTTCTAAAACACTCAGTCAATTTTTATAAAACTTGTACCAAAATGTTTGTCTCCTCAAAACCTTTGTTCTGAAGTGAAAGTTAATTTTTGTGGTTGTTTTCCTTTAAATATATGGACTGCATGATGCTTCCACGCAGAGCTGAATCTTGCCCGCAGACTAGTACTGGTAAACCACTTGAAGGATCTAAGCCTGTCGAGGAACTGCGTGAGAGGCGGACCGTCCATGCTAATAAACCCTATTGGTTTCATTGGGCGACAGGGCTTGAGATGTCATTTCATCTCAATGTTGGGTAAAATTCCCACAAAATTGGAAGCAACATCTCCAAAATGACCTTTACAGTGTTGACGGGGACGTTAAACCTCAAATCAAACAAACAAATCTTTGCTTAAAGTTTCTTTATCATGCCAAAAAGTGTATCCCAATATGTATCGCATCGTGATACAAATATCGCAATATGTACTGTCATGAGGTAATTGTATCGTTGCTGACCTAGTTTCAAGCTTTATTTTTGCTGAAATAAATATTCTGAACATGCTGCGTGCCCATCTGCTTAGCACTTAGGGGGTTGACTACTGCAAGGAGAGTTAATACCAGAATGACACTTTTTGCCTTTTGCTACCATTTTCTAACCAGGTAGCAACTACTAGCCGAAAAAGTCAATTCCTTATAATATTTTTAGTCAATCACAGCCAAAGATATCTACAGAAGACACTTCCTACATAATTCTTCCTCATATTTGCTCAGCCAGTTTAAACACATATATTATCATGTGCCTGCTATCAGGTTCATTTTGTGGAGGATCTCCCTTTGTATATTATATATTTACCCATTTTGTACCAGAAACCCCAAAATGGGTATTCTGGCAAACAGTGCAGGCCCTGATCAGATGCTGTAGAATACGACGTCTGATCTGGGCCTACATTGTTTGCAAAAAGTTCAGCCATTTACCAAATCAATTTTCAAGAAAACACAACCTGAAACCCCTAAATTTTGAAATGGACTCCTGCTATATATAAGGAGGAAGATTCCATTTGGTACAAAAAGGGTTAACCCTTATCTTGCTGTTCACGACAACCCCCATCTTTGCAAAAAGTGTAGATCCAGATCAGATGGCTTCTGAAGAAGCCATCTGATCAGGATCTACACTGTTTGACATTCAGTTTATGAATTTGTAGCAATAAATTACATCAAGTAATTTGATTGGTTGATAGACAGAAATGGGTGTGGCTTAAATGAATATTCAGCAAGAGAAGGGTTAAGAGGGCACTTCCTTAATTTGTTTCTGGCATTACAATTTTTTCGCATAAAATGTGGATCTGTTTGTGTTGAGGTTTTACATAATCAACACTATTAAGGTCATTTTTGATGACTTTGCTTCCGATATTTTTGGACTTTTACCCGATATGAGATGAAATGTCATCTCTAGCCTACAACCTAAAGAAACCACTAGATTTTGAGGAATGATCCGACTGGCAATACTTTTCCTGAGCAGATTTACCCCTTCTTAGCCGCTTACCAATACTCAATTTTGGTCGGCATAAGCTCTGCACAGAACCATGCAGCCAAATTTATTTTTCCAAACAGACAGATGGCAGGGTACAATGTGCACTAATGGCTGCATGTTTTTTTTTTTTTTTTTTTTTTTTTTTTATTTGGGTTTTACGGCCCTTTCAAGACTATTTCACTCATATCGAGCCGATCGTTAATCATAGGTGGGCGAAAACCGGAGTACCCGGAGAAAAACCACCTGACCTTCCGTTGCAGAACTTGGCGTCTCACACGTGACCCGAGCGAGGCTCGAACCCACGGCGGTGAGAGACCTAATGACTAAGAGTCAGCGCTCTTATCCATTAGGCCACGGAGGCCCGTGGCTGCATGTTTACACAAGATAATCATTTCCAACTTTGCCAACTGCCTTAATGTTTCAATCCTCTTTCTGAAGAAGATACTTTCCATCTCTGAACACACATCATAGATGATTTAACCCATTTGGAACTGAAACCCCAAAACAGGTACCCTAGCAAACAGTGCAGGCCCAGATCAGACGGCGCAGAATGTGGTGTCTGATCACAGTCTACACTGTTTGCAAAAAAGTTCAGCCATTTTCCAAATGAATTTTGAAGAAAACACAACCTGACACCCCTAAATTTTGAAATGGACTCCTGCTGTATATATTAAAGGAGGAAAATTCCATTTGGTACAAAAAAGGTTAATGATGACAGCAAAGATCATAAGTTGTCTCAATTATCGTGTATCTGAATTAGTCTATAGAGCTGAAATCGTTTACCTTTATCCTGCTGCATAATTTAATTAAGCCACACTCATTTACATTTCAACCAATCAAATTACTTGATGTAATTTATTCATATAAATTCACAAACAGAATGACAAACAGTGCGTCCATCTGATCTGGATCTACGCTGTTTGCAAAAGTAGGGGTTGTTGTGATTAAAGCTGACGCAATTAATCGGAAATTTGATTAATTGATCGATATCTTCCTCACAAGTGATTATCATTATTGATTTGCTTGTAATCGATTATATGAGAGTACAATTTCCTACCAAAAGTTGTGCTTAAAATATCTGTTGAGTGGCAAATGGTGCACACCCTGATGAGACGCTGCATCCTGCGGCGTCTCATCTGGGTCTACACTGTTTGCTCAGGTCTGTCTGTTCAAATATACTTATGGTAAAGTACAATGTATGGTAAGAGTCATGTTCAGGCAGAAAGCCAAACAGGTAAAATTATGACAAAATCTTAAGTGATTTCTAATCGACTATCGATCATAATGACAGGAATGATAATCGATATCTTTTCAGCTCCGATTAGCCAGCCCTAGTTGTGATGAGCGGGATAATGGTTAAAAACTTTGTATCAGTTCAAAAAATGTTTTTTTTAGAATGAATACACTACAAACCCTTTATTTTGTTTTTTGTTTGATTGGAGAATTAACCTCTTCGTCAACACTGTACTGGTCATTTTGGAGACGTTGCTTTCAATTTTGTGGGACTTTTACCCGACATGACATCTCAAGCCCTGTCCCCCAATGAAACCAATAGGGTTTATAAGCATAGACAGACCGACTCGCACTGCTTTGCCTGGGCAGGCTTAGATCCTCTAAGCAGTTTACCAGTACTCTTGTGCGGTCAGTTTCACTCTGCATGGAAGCATCACGGAGCCCATCTATTTCTTCAAGCCCCAATGGGCGGGAGCCAACAACCTCTTTACAATGTGGTTCTTTATATTAGTTTTGAATATAACACTGTTTAAGACATGCATTCTATGCATTTTTGTTTGAATATAACTATAGCAGGGATGTAGTGTGAGTGATTGAGTTTTAGTTTTACTCCCACCAACAGCTAAGGTCATACGGAGACGGGACCTCGATTTAAAGACTCATCCGAAAGTCTGGAGAAGCCCGGGATCGATCCTGCGATCCCTGGTTTACAAGGCGAGTAGCGTAACCACTGCACCACGGAGGCTTCTATAACAGTAATGTAAAACTAACACAAACTAACAAAAGTGTTACAAAAAGGATGGTGTGTATACACATGGTAGTTTTGCCTGTTTTTTAACCACAAATCCACTAAGGGATGCTTTCAAACAGTGCAGGCACAGATCAGATGCCACAGAATACTATGTCTGATCAGGGCCTACACTGTTTGCAAAACTATCAGCAATTTTCCAAATAAATGCAAAAGATAACCCGCCACCCCTAAATTTTGCCATGGAACCTGCTGTATTTATAGGGATGAAGATTCCATTTGGTACAAAATGGGTTAATGATTAAAACCTGCGTTATGACTGCTATACATGTTCATGTATAGATTACAAAGGGAAGATGACTGATTCCTCAATGAATCAACCTGATGTTACTAAGATTAAACTCGGTGAAAACCTACCACTATTCCCACAGTCAGCACAGGAGATAAGTTCCTCGGGTTTACCATCTCGGTTCTTCTTCTCGTCGCCAAGACAGAAGCTGCAGATCAAACATGGTGGACAGATCTGTAAACAAATTCAATACACGCTTTAACCCATTTTGTAGCGGAAATCCCAAAACAGGTAATTGGCAAACAGTGCAGGCCCAGATCAGACGCCGCAGAATGCGGCGTCTGATCAGGGCCTACACAGTTTGCATAAAGTTCAGCCATTTTCTAAATAAAATTTGAACAAAACCCTAAATTTTGAAATGGACTCCTGCTATACATGTATATAAGGAGGAAAATCCCATTTGGTACTAAAAGGGTTAAACAACTGGCCCCTGGCCTTAGGATTAACCCTCAGTGGCTCAGACTACCACTGCATCCAAAACTTTCTCATGGTCCTAAAGGTGTTACCCATTGTATACTAGTGGACTCTTCCATTGCTATATGCTGAACTAGTACATTTGTCACATAAGGGGAGTCAGGCTTATTTTTTTTTCATTTTTATTCTATTTTTGATGGAAAATTCTGTTAGCAAATAGTACAGGCCCTGATCAGACGCCGCTTTAGGCGGCGTCTGATCTGGGCCTGCACTGTTTGCCAAGGTACCCCTTTAGGAGCCCCCCCTCTGATCTGGGCCTGCACTGTTTGCCAAGGTACCCCTTAAGGAGACCCCCCCCCCCACCCCCGCATACAATGAGTTAAAACAATTGAGGTAATAAGCTTTTCATTTCATGTCTGAAACAACACAAACTATTAACACTTATCTTGCAGAATATTCGTTTAAGCCACACCCATTTCTGTCTATCAGCCAATCAAATTACTTGATGTAATTTATTGCTACAAATACATAAACTGAATGTCAAACAGAGTAGATCCTGATCAGATGGCTTCTTCAGAAGCCATCTGATCTGGATCTACACTGTTTCAAAAGATAGGGGTTGTCATGAACAGCAAGATAAGAGTTGAGAATATACTGTAAAAATTCTAAAAATTTAAACACCTTGATGACTTGCTGTAATTCCCCTAAAATGTTAACAAATTTGTTGGGAGTACACAAGGTGCCAGTGGAATTCAGGAGCAGTCTGATATGGGTCTGTTTAGGTCTGTCTGTCCCAATATTTTGGATCATTACGGTAGCACACTGTACTGTATTAACTTAGAATTTCTATGCACCAAGAGTAGCATATGCCCTAGGGCTGATGTCTTCTCTCTGTTACCTTAATCTAATCTAGGTCAAAGCTGAATAGAATTTACCGGTAGTCAATCAATCAACCTGCAATTAGGTCAGTCAGTTTAACCCATTTTGAACCAGAAACCCGAAAATGGGTAAAAGGGTCAGCAAGTAGTGCAGGCCCAGAGCAGAAGCTGCAGAATGCTGCATCAGATCAGGGCCTAAACTGTTTGCGAAAAGTTCAGCCTATTTCCAACGAACCTGACACCCCTAAATTTTTTAAATGGACTTGTAAGGTGGTAGATTCATTTGGTACAAAATGGGTTAACAGAAAAAGTACGATGATGATTATGTCAATTGTCGTTATGGGTCATTAGCATCAAAATGTTTTAAGTTTACTTTTTTTAAAGTAAAATACAGAATTGAAACCAAACCCTTTCCACCTCCCCTGCAACAAAAGAAAAAGGCCAAAATACTTACCATACAAGATCAAAATTTGTTGCAATATTGTATCTGCCACTGGCTTCTGGTTAAATCCATTCTGAACCCCAGCCCAACAAGTAGAAGTTTTGAAATTTTTTAGAAAGCCGGCATGATTCTTCTGAGAGAGCATGACATGTAACCAGTGAGGACTCATAAGGTGAGACCAGTGTGCAGTTTGATCAGAGACTTTGCTGTTCAAAAGTTCAAATCTTTCTTTAATCTCTGGGCTATGCAAACAAACTGCAACACACTGGCACATCCTAAACTGAGTTACTGGTAATGAGCCTGAGTATTGGCACAGATGGGGCCTAGGCAAAATGTGCGAACCCAGATCAGACTGCTCCTGAAGGAATGGGAGCTGTCTGATCAGGGTCTTCACTGTTTGCCATTCTGTCTGCATGTTTTGGACTCCTTGCTGGATTGTGAAACAAATTTGATAATATTTTAGGAGAATTACAGCAAGTCTTCAGGATGTTCAATATTTTAACCCTTGTCCTGCTCAGCCCGGATATGTCTTATCTTTCAAACAATGTAGATCCAGATCAGATGGCTTCTGAAGAAGCCATCTGATCAGGATCTGCATTGTTTGCCATTCAGATTGTGAATTTGTTGCAATAATTTGCATCAAGTAATCTGATTGGTTGATAATCAGTAGTGGGTGTGGCATATATAAATATTCAGCAGGTTAAGGGTTAAGGCAGATTTTACCGCTGAGTAGGTTTTGTCATGTTCTTGCTCAAGTGATATACATGTACATGTATCACTGAGGTGGATATTTATATATACGGTAACAAGGGGCTATGCTAATTTAATGAGCCTGTTAGTGTTAACTGCTCTAGCCAATACATCTAATATAGGATTATTTTTTGCTGAAAAAAAAAATGAGCCCAGCTTTTGCATTTGCAAAAGCTGCTAAATGTCATAGCTCAAGATAAGGAGTAACAAAGATATTTTTTCCTCATCCCTTGTTAGAAACTATGTTTTGTGTGCTTGTTAGAATCGCCTCATTGGGAAGATTCTAACAAGCGATGAGGTGATTCTAACAAATACCCTTAACGTGTGTTTTAACCCATTGTATGCGTAAAACCCCTAAAGGGCTACTGTTGCAAACAGTGCAGGCCCAGATCAGACGCCGCAGAATGCGTCGTCTGATCAGGGCCTGCACTGTTTGCAAAAAGTTCAGCCATTTTCCTAATAAATTTTGAAGAAAACACAACCTGACACCCCCTGGCCCAAGTTTTGAAATTGACTCATGCTATTTACCATATTTGCATTATTTGCTGGGACTCAGCTTGCACATTGTCAATATTGGAAAAACAGATAACCAGACCCCCCTGACCTTGAAAGGTCAGGGGGGTCTGGTTACATGTTTTTCCAACACTGATAACCTTCAGACTAGGAACCAGCAGATAATGCAAATATGGTGTATATATAAGGAGGAAGATTCCATTTGATACAAAAAAAAGGTTTAATGGAAAAATAAAAAAATGTCCCAAAATTGTCCTCAATACTCCTCTTTAACTGGAGTCTAGAGCTATGTAACACTGCTAATCTGTCATCTTGACACCGTGGCCTCTCAATACCATTTCCTTCAGGAGAATATAAGCTGACAAATTAAGCTGTTTTCTCTCCAACAGTTATTGATCAATGATTCCAATAGCTATCCTCAAATAATACAAATTTAATGATTATATACTTAGCTCTGTTGGCACTCAGGAAGGCTGTATCAACCTCAGCTCTTATCATAAAATCAATTGTTGCAGTTAAAGCATTATCCGTCAGCCATTCTGTTATTTCAATAGCCGTGATCTGCTTAATTGATCTCACTGTCTCTTTAAATGGCTTCAGATTAAGAACTCAAATGGCTGTTGTGAACCGAATGCTCTAATATTTCATAGTTTATTACAGTACTGATCCTAAGTATTGGGACAGACATGCCTAAGCAAAAAGGAGCAGTCTGTTGAGGGTCTCCACTGTTTGCCATTCCTTTGCTGGATTGTGAAACAAATTTGTTAAAAGTTAAGGAGAAATATAAGAAGTCCTTAAGCTGTCAGAATTATTAGGATTTTTACGGTAACGAAAAGCCCATCGGGGCTTGAAGAAATATATGGGCTGCATGATGCTTCCACGCAGGGCTGAATCCGTCCCGCACACGAGTACTGGTAAACCGCTTAGTGTATCTAAGCCTGCCCAGGCAAAGCGGTGCGCACAAGTCGGACCGTCCATGCTTATAAACCCTATTGGTTTCATTGGGCGACAGGGCAGAGATGTCATTTCATATTAATGTCGGGTAAAAAGTCCCACAAAATTGAAAGCAACATCTCCAAATTTTGCAAAATAACCTTTACAGTGTTAATGGGGACGATTAACCTCAAATCAAACAAACAAAAACGGTAACAAAAAAGGTTTTACCCTTGTTTTTTTATGTGCCTTTTTTTTTCCTCATCCTGTTCATGTATTACATTCCCTTTTAACCCATTTAGTACCAGAAACCCCAAAACGGGTACCCTGGCAAACAGTGCAGGCCCAGATCAGATGCCGCAGAATGTGGCGTTTGATCTGGGCCTCCACTGTTTGCTAAAAGTTCAGTCATTTTCCAAATAAATTTTGATGAAAACACAAACTGACACCCCTAAATTTAGAAATGAACTCCTGCTATATATAAGGAGGAAGATTCCATTTGGTACAAAAAGGGTTAATACTTTATTAGAGTACAGTATACTGTTGGGAGTCATAAAAAATGAACACTTGGAAGGTGTGACCTTATAGTGATTTATCCAAACCATGCTACTGTCAGTAACGAGACACCTGTATACAGCACCTCGATTCCACTCATATATTTATGATGATCTGGATTTATGCATGTCAGACAGACTCAGACTTAGGTCTAAACTGTAGTCAAAACCTGCTCAGTCAGCAATATTTCTATCAGAACTCCACAATTGTTGTGTTGGAGTTTAACCCTTTTTGTACCAAATGGAATCTACCTCTTTATAGATATAGCAGGAGTCCATTTCAAAATTTAGAGTGTCAGGTTGTGTTTTCATCAAAATTTATTTGGAAAATGACTGAACTTTTAGCAAACAGTGTAGGCCCTGATCAGACGCCGCATTCTGCGGCGTCTGATCTGGGCCTGCACTGTTTGCCAAGGTACCCCTTTAGGGGTTTCTGGTACTAAATGGGTTAACAACATGTCAACCCTCATTGAACCCTGGCTGTCATCTCCCTGAGAAACTTAAAGGGAGAAAATAGAATAAATCATTGGGAGGGAGTTGAGGAAATGAGATGAAAGTAAAGAAACATAAACATTCCCCATCTATCCCCAGCCTGCTACAAGGACAGCAGGTCTATCAGTTTGATGCCCTGATGTTGAAATCCAAAGCTCTGGCAGCTTAACCACCACAAAAAGTCAGAAATGTGTGTTGCAGGTTCTTAGAATCGCAGTCATGGTGATTCTAACAATAAACCATATGGCCCCCGCTCATCAGGGCTTGAAGAAATAGATGGACTGCATAATGCTTCCAGAGGTTTCAATAACTTTTTTGCATCCGGGTTTCCAGGACAAGTAGGAGGGTGATTTTCTGTGTTATCTGTATTAACCCCATACAAATCTATCAAAAGCAACAGGGGGATGATATCAAAGTAGAAGGGGAAATCACCCCCCTCCTGCCTCTTAAGGAAACCCTTGTGCTTCCATGCAGAGCTGAAACCAACCCACACAAGCACTGGTAAACCGCTTAGAGGATCTCAGTCTGTGCAGGCAAAGCGTTGGAGTCAGACCCACCATGCTTATAAACCCTATTAGTTTCATTGGGCAACAAGGCTTGAGATGTCATTTCATCTCAATGTCGGGTAGAAGTCCCACAAAATTGGAAGCAACGACTCCAAAATGACCTTTACAGTGTTGATGGGGACGTTAAACCTCAAATCAAACAAGCAATCCAATAAGTGAGTGAGTTTTAGTTTTACGTCCCACCAACAGCTTTGGTCATAGGGAGACGGGACCTCGGTTTAAAGACTCATCCGAAAGTCTGAAGCCCGGATCGATCCTGCGATCCCTGGTTTACAAGGCGAGTAGCATAACCACTGCACCACGGAGGCTTCTAAGCAATCCAATTCACCATATTTGCATTATTTGCTGGCTCCCAGCTTGCACATTGTCAATATTGAAAAAACAGGTAACCAGACCCCCCTGACCTTTTAAGGTCAGGGAGGTCTGGTTACCTGCTTTTCCAACACTGATAACCTTCAGACTAGGAACCAGCAGATAATGCAAATAAGGTGAATAAACCAGAACACATGTCTTCACATGAGAAATAAGAAAATTATGCCAAAGATATGTTCATTACTCCTGCTCATCTGGGACTAGGGCTGGCTAATCGGAGCTGAAAAGGTAATTGATTATCAGTCCTGTCATTGCGATCGATAATCGACTAGTAATCGCTAAGGTTTTTGTCATGATTTTACCTGTCCGACTTTCTATCTGAGCATGACTCTTACCATATGTTGCACTTCACCATATGTATATTTGAACAGACATACCTGAGCAAACAGTGTAGACCCAGATGAGACGCCGCATAATGCGGCGTCTCATCAGGGTCTGCACTGTTTGCCACTCATCCAGCTATTTTAGGCATAACTTTGGGTAGTAAATTGTACCTATCAAGTAATCGGTTAAAAGCAAATCAGAAATGATAATCATTTTTGTGGAATTTATCGATCAATTAATCGATTATACGATTAATCGTGTCAGCCTTATCTGGAACTATACATCTGTGTTGTCAGAAAGGTCAAATCCCATTATTCTCGACTTGGCTGAACTTGTAACATGCTATATTTTGCTTCCATTGCTATATGTTGGACAAGTCCATTTGTCATATAAGTGGTCTCAGGTCTATTTTTCCGTTTTTATTCTATTTTTAACAGAAAATTCTGTTAGCAAATAATGCAGGACCTGATCAGATGCCGCTTTCTGTAGCGTCTGATTTGGGTCTGCACTGTTTGCCAAAGTATCCAGGGTTCTCACTAGAATTTGGAAATTGGAGTAAAAATGCTGTCCTCCAGAAAAAGTTGGGAGCTTTACCTTACTTTTCTATTGAGACTTTCCAAAAAGTTGGGAGTCAGAAATGAAAAAGTTGGAGTAAATGACTCCAAATTTGGAGTTAACAAGAACTCTGGTATCCCTTTAGGGGCATCCCGCATATGATGGGTTAATATTCTGCAGGACTGGATTATGGATACATGCACTGTATTCTAGTATTTCATAAAAAAATTTACACTAAACATGCTAAACCACAACATATTCCATATTTACCCAAAATATTCTGACACCTCGGCTCCTTACCATATGTGTTCTAAAATCTGAACAAGTACAGTTTACCAACAGGTTTTTGTTTCTTTGAGTTGAGGTTTTACGTCCCCATCAACACTATTGTGTCATGAGTAGCAAACATGATATACCCTAATGAGACGCTTAGGCCTGTCTGTCTGAATAGATTGGGTAGGGTAAATAACTTAATAATGTATAAAAAACAAAAACAACAATGCAGCATGTAATGCATCAGCTATTTGTTAGACCAGTGCTAGTAATGGGGCTAGGACAGTGGGTTTATACCGAGGCCACAGAGGTGAAAAATTTCCCTCAAACTTACTCGCCCTTAGTCTAAACTTTTCATTTAGGTGCTAAAAATGAAGAAAAAGTAAGGTCAGTTTTGAAAATCCTGCCTTAAAACTTACTCGCAAATGCGAGCAGGCAAGTGGAATTTTACATCCCTGGGCCAGGGGCCAGTCGTTCAAAGCATTGTTAGCTTAATAAGCTTGTTAGTGGTCAAATTAACTGTTCTAGCAAGTACAATATCAAAATTTTTGCTGAAAAAATGTGAGCAGCTTTTGCGGATGCATATTTTAGCATATTTAATGATCAAAGTTTCAACGATACGTTAACTAACGTCGTCGTCAGTTTTGAGCAACTGGCCCCTGCTTTTTATAGTGTAATGAAAAGACCTTACATCATTATCTCGCATAAGCAAGCAATACCTTCCCCGGCATGGTCACCAGGGCTCTGCAACGGGATTACAATTCCCTTGCTCAATGGTGGCTGTGTTAACAAATAACTGATGTATACATAAACATGAATTAATGATCATGTATCTGAACGAGTAATGAAAAAGATGCAATTGATGAACATGACAATGGGTGATAATGGGCTAAAACAGGAGAAATTTTACACACCTTATCTTCCACTTCAAATGTGAAAGAAAAGTCGCTAGCAATTTCATCTGTACTTTGGACACTCCCGGTGGTATCTAAGTCTGTGACTGCAGTTGCTTTTTCACCAAGTTTGATAAAACGACCCTCTTTCACAAGCTTATTTCGACTTAAGCCCTTCTTCATAGAAACTTTCAATTGTTTGATCAAATCAGTTTCCTCTGTCTCAACATTATAGTTTTCCTCAACATGTTTTTCAATTTGTTTCAATGATAGACCCACTTCACTGCCAGTATCTTTAATACAACGAATAATAATTCTGGTAAGGTCTGTCTTTGCACCAACTTTAAGAACTCTCTTTCTAAAACTTGAATCAGGGTCTCGGTACGAACATATGCCTTTGCTGATTACTTTAAGAATTATGCCATCTTTAACAGCTAATTCTAACTGTTCTATGATTGAGTCGTTGCTGACTTTATGAAACTGTCTTACAGCATGACAAATTCTATCAACATTTGGTCGCTGTTTTTGACTTCGTATTTTATGTATGGCATCAAGAATCCACTTGGAATAAGTTGGATTTGCAAGTTTGTTTTCCTCCCCCTCTTTTACCATTTTCAGTCCAGGAGGGGTTTACATATTTATAGAACTTAATTATCACATTGTTACCAGTAAAGTCCAAACTTAATGAACACAAGTGACTTTTAATTAATCAAATTAATCAGGAATTAATTTCTTGAATGAAAAGCTTGACTCCTGTCAGTCCATGGATTTAATAACCCTGAAAAATATTGAACATAGAGTTATGTAAATGACATCACCTTCACCAGAAAGATCAAACAATGGGCAACATTTTGTGCATGACTTTTTTAAAAAGACGAAAACAATACTTTATAAATGCATCTTTGAGCAAATCGGGCGGGAAGGCGACCATATTGTTCACGGTCACAAAAATATATTTTTCATTCTATAAATACTAACTGGATTATGGCTGTAGTTACTTGATGTTTCATCAGATATGACCTCGAGAGCTTCTTTAAAATAATTATTTACTCAATGAATGTACAGGATGCGTCAATGTTCTTTCAAAAGCACCGATTTCACCACTCGGCTTCACAAAAAATGGCCGCCGACGAAAATACGTTATTTTACTTTAATTTTTCGGGTATCTAAAATTCATATACGGGGTTTCAACATATTACATAGTATTAATGATGCTATCTATTTTGTATTTTCAACAAGGTTTATGCAGTCGTACAACTGATTGGGGCTGTCAAATCGAAAATATTTGGGTAAATAAAACGGCCATTTTTCATTTTTTACAAAACCGGGCCGTGAATTTGTTCAGAATTTTTCTTTCGTGTTAGCCTTTGTGATACCATACAAATCTCTAGATATGTTAGGCAAGTCAGTCATGAGGGTTACATACCGCTTTAACTTTATTTTTCGACTTAACCATTGTCAATTAATGGAATTTGATCACACCGTTCGAATTTGTTTTCAAAACACAATTCATCATTCAATATGGCCGCTGTTGATCAAACGCTTCTTCTTTCTACTTGTATTCCTCCGCATTAAGAAAGTAGTACCAAGAAGAACACGATTAAAAAGCATGTAACAGACACAATGAAAGAAAGCGTCACTGTTTTCTGCAAAATATTTATTTTGGATCTATTTCAGAGAAGATTTGACAAAATCATCTCAAAGTTTCGGTAGGTGACCGTGACCATTCGGAACTACTTTCTCCCTGGAAATGCGTTTCTTTAACCGTTTACGCCGGTCAATAAAAGCGAGAGATATGATTGGCTAATATGCTTAATTGATACAGTATCATGAAATTAATGATTGACCCAAATATTGATGACACACAAATGACACTCGTCACCTGCCGATCATATGGCGCGCGTTTTGCAGCTTTTTTTTTTTTTTTTTTTTTTTTTACCTAACCGTTTACGAGGTTTATTGCATTACCTGCAAGGCAGAAGAAGTTTTTCTTAAAAATGTCAAACGCAATTAAGCGCTAATCAATATATATGCAAATAGTGTGGACCCTGATCAGACTGCTTATAGAGGAGCCATTTTATCAAGGTACACACTGCAAAAGCAGTCTGATCTGTAACGAGCAAGCAAAGCAGGCGAAAATTGCTGTGGGTGGCATCCTAATGATTAAGATTAAATAAGGTAAACCGCTGCAGTTCTAAACCTGCCCTGGAAAAGTGGTGCGAGTCCATGCATGCATACAACAAAGCCTTTTGGTTTCATTGGGCGGCAGGGCTTGAGATGACATTTCAACATATTGTCGGGTAAAAGTCCCACAAAATTGGAAGCAACGACTCCAAAAAATGACCTATACAGTGTTGACGGGGACCTCAAAACCTCAAATCAAACAAACAAAAACATTAACCGCTGCAAAATTTCACATACACACAGACATGTAAGATAATAATCCTCCTAGCAAAACCTATAATAACCTATAATTTTGTGCCAAACCTATAAAACCTTTATTTTGTTCATAAAACCTATAAAAAGCCTATATTTTCATGAAAAAAAACCCCTATATTTTTCACTTTTTGAACCTTCGTGCGACTCAATCCTAACTTTTCTTCAAAATGCACTACTAGTTTTTACTTTTTAGTCCCATAAAAAGTGATGAAAACTGTCAAGAATTTGTATTTTTTTCCTCGCTCGCTTCCCTCGCTCGGACTTTGTCAAATTCAGATCAACTTTATCTGAGTAAATGTGGCACAAAAATTCATCAAATATTTTTTCTTCAGTTTTAAATCTTTATGTAATTTTGGAAGACTCTTTTTTTTAACCTGTATTTTTATTGAAAAACCTGTAAATAACCTATATTTCGAGTAAGAAGAGCCTATATAAAAACCTATATTTTCAAAGTGGGCCACTAGGAGACCTGCAAAATATTGTCTTTCATGTCTTATTATTTTTTATTATTATTATTTAGTTTTTATTATTTCTGGATGATATATGTAGGCCTACCCCTCTACGCCACAGAAATTGGTGCTTACATTACGATAACACACCCGTGCGACATAGTGTATTTTTTCACATCCCAAAATTTCCTGATGAAAATCCGCGATATTTTTCTTATTGACACTGCAAACATAGGCTGTGGGTGCTCGTTAGAACCGCCTCATTGAGGCGGTTCTAACGAGTACCCACAACCTATGTCTGGAGCAAAAAAAAAGCAAAATAATATATACCCACATAAACCCAAGTTTTCTCTATATATAAAAGTGGGCTTTAGAGGGCTGTTAATTTTATGGACTTGTTCACGTGATGCTTAGAGAACTTGTTATTACGATAACACAGCCTTGTGACATAGTGTACTTTCATATCTCAGAAATGGCTTCTTTTCCGATGAAAGAAAAATGATATATTTTTTTCTTATTCATACTCGAAACATAGGTTGTGGGTGCTAGTTCGAACCGCCTCATTGAAGCGATTCTAACGAGTACCCACAACCCCACAACCTCTATCTATCTATATATCTATCTATCTATCTATCTATCTATCTATCTATCTATCTATCTATCTATCTATCTATCTATCTATCTATCTATCTATCTATCTATCTATCTATCTATCTATCTATCTATCCTGAGGTCATATTTGGCCATTACCTCAGTTGAATGGGTGGCTAAATTTAGAATTTAGCTGAAAAAAAAGAAGAGTCACTGGATGCGTCCTTAGAACTATTTACAATCTGCATGCATAATCCGCCCACACATTGGGGCTTGAAGAAATAGATGGGCTGCATGGTGCTTCCACGCAGAGCTGAAAGCGTCCGCACACTAGTACTGGTAAACCGCTTAGAGGACCTAAGCCTGTCCATGCAGGAACCGCGGTGCGAGTCGGACCGTCCATGCTTATAAACCCTATTGGTTTCATTTGGGCGACAGGGCTTGAAATGTCATTTCATCTCATTGTATAAGTCCCACAAAATTAGAAGCAGCGTCTCCAAAATGACCTATACTGTGTTGACGGGGACGTAAAACCGCAAATCAAACAAACAAAAACAATCTGCATTTAGAACAGAGGTATCCTAAAACGCATTCCTCTGCATGAGTCTCAGTCTTATACTGTACGGGCTTCGAACTCTTCTGCGGACTTGGCATTCACCACAGAGGAAGGAAGACTATACCATTGAGGAATAGTTCTAGGTAAAAAGGACGATATAGGACTGGTGTCTACGGCATTGTGAATTGTTTTGTTTGGGCTTTATTAATAGATAATATATCAGAGTGTATCTTATAGAAGGTTAGGAGCAGAAATAAGCAAAACATTGTATGATTGGGTTTTTTTTTTTTGGGGGGGGGGGGGGGTTGGGTTTTACGGCCCTTTCACGATTATTTCACTCATATCGAGCCGATCGTTAATCAGAGGTGGGCGAAAACCGGAGCACCCGGAGAAAAACCACCTGACCTTCCGTTGCAGAACTTGGCGTCTCAAATGTGACCCGAGCGAGGCTCGAACCACAGCGGTGAGAGACCTAATGATCAAGAGTCAGCGCTCTTAACCACTAGGCCACGGAGGCCCGTTTGTATGATTGGGTATGCTAAAATTGGCAGATATATTTGGGTGCATTGATGTATTGATGATATACTTGAATTTTTGCGGGGCGTGTGTTTGGGGTGGGTGGGGGTGTCAATCGAAGCATTTGTTTTAGGGGAGGGGGTGGGGGTGAACACTAAATGTTAGGGCCAACAAACAACAAACAGACTTCACAGTACACCCACCCTAACCTTCCCCACGGCTATTGGTAAAGATAAACTATATGAACTCCTGGACTATTTTTCGAGAAAGTCAAGATGGCCTGCAAACAACGTCCTAGGGACTGTATTAAAAGATAATTAGATAACTATATTGAAGTGTACACATGACAGCGGCCTTCGGCAAATGATAATGCATAAAGAACATGAATTCAAGCCCTCTATCTTTAACAGCTTCCTGAGGACTCAAGCGATTGGGTTAATTACCATGTATGGAGACTGTCGGGTAACATTTGTGTTGCACCCAATCATTTCATTTACGAAATTTGGTACGGACATCATTGCACGCATTTATATACCATTACGATAACACATCCGTGCGACATAGTGCATATTTCACATCTCCAAAATGGCTACTTTTCTGAAGAAAATCCCTGATATTTTTCTCAAAAATACTGCAAACATAGGTCGTGGGTGCTCGTCAGAACCGCCTCATTGAGGCGGTTCTAACGAGTACCCACAACCTATGTCTTGGAGTAAAAATAAGAAAAATAATGTAGGCCTATACCCCCGTAAACCCAGATTTTCTCTATATAAAGTGGGGTATAGGGGGTCTTCATTTCACGGACTAGTTCACGTGATGCTAAGTCACCATAAAATCTAGGTCCGATAGGCCTTAACCCTTGTCCTGCTGAATATTCATATATGCCACACCCACTACCGATTATCAACCAATCAGATTACCTGTAGCAAATTATTACAACAAATTCACAATCTGAATGACAAACAATGTAGATCCTGATCAGATGGCTTCTTCAGAAGCCATCTGATCTGGATCTACATTGTTTCAAAGAAAAGGCATATCCGGGCTCAGCAGAACAAGGGTTAATGCAGAAATTATTTAAGTCATTGAATTTTGAAACTTAATCGAAAGCCCAGTACTGCATGCGGCCCGGCCTTCAAACAACTTTCTCGGCACTCAGCAAAAGCTAATGCACGAACAACATGTTTGATAACCATATTCAAACCCTCTGCTGTAGCCTGGCTGATAAACTACAAACTCTATTCCGTGACTGACCTTCGAACATCTCGGATCTCGTCAAATGACTATGATATTGCCTTCAAACAACTTACCGTGGGACCAGTGTAAAGTCTAATGCAAACCTATAGAAAACAATTGCGTTCATCCTTCCACGAACGCATCGAATCACATGATTTTCAGTGACGTTAAGTGACGTCATTCTAAACCATTGTTCTCTACGGGCGTTGATGACGTCAACGCTGCTCCGCTCTTTGTAGAAAAACAGCGTGTAATTTTTTTCAGCTTTAAAAGTTTGCCCTACAAGCATTTTTTTAGCCCAGCGATGAGGGGCAAAAAATGTAAATATAAAAAATAAACTTAATTTTTCTGCTTTTCATGAAAGTATGAACGACAGTGGGCCGCTAGCAAAGTTTACATGAACCCCATTTACTTTGCACGCGACCCACTGCGTTCATACTTCCATGAACTGCAGCAAAATAAATTTTATTTCTTAAATGATAGCCATATTCTAGCCAATTACTGCGCTCTGGCCTTCAAACAACATCCTCGAGATTCAGCAAATGAACATGCCTGAACTGCAGGAATGAATGCCATATTCAATCCCAATACTTCGACTCGTCAGTCAATCAACTTCTTCGGAACTCTGGAGATGTAGACCCAGATGAGACGCCGTAGAACGCGGCGTCTCATCAGGGTCTGCACTGTTTGCCATTCGTCTATCTATTTTAGACACAACTTTGAGTAGAAATTGTACTTATCAAACAATCGACTGCAAGCAAATCAGTAATGATAATCATATTTGTGGAATTTATCGATCAATCAATCGATTATTCGATTAATCGTGCCAGCCTTAGCCGTATTGAATATTGAATACGGCTATCATTCATGTTGTTAATGCATGAACATTTGCCGAGTTCTCTGTAAGTAGTTCGAAGGCCGGGTCGCTATTGCGGGCTTGATGTTTGTCATACATGAACATTTGCAAGTTCCGAGGAAGTTGTTTGAAGGCAGGTTCTTCTGTCGTGGTTTATTTAAGAAATAGATCAGCTCTAAGTGTGATTTGTTGAGTAATAAATCACAGTTTGTCGATCAGTTGTAAAGTAGATCAAATCACGTGCGCGTAGCGCGCGTGATTTGTCTACTTACAACTGATCGACAAACTGTGATTTAAAACTAGAGCTGATCTATTTCGATTCTAACAGACTGAAAATTGGCAATAATGCTGTCGATTCCTTCAAAATCTCACAACTTTTCGCCATTGATAGAAGAAATCCCGCTAAAATTATCGACGGAAACACATGCATTTATATCCTTTTCTAACGTTTTCGATGGGAGAAAATGACGTTACACCGTCTAACGTCAAGTAAATCGACTAGTGACGTCATTAATTTGCAGTTTTAATGACGTCACACGTCACGCTCTTCCGAGCTGTGATTTGTTGTAGAATAAAACACAGTTATTTTCCATTGCCTATATAGGCGCGTTGTGTTAGAATATTGGTTAAAGTTTGTCTTTGCATGTATGTATCACTTAAATCTTTTTATTTTGGATAGACGTTTGGCCATTTTGTGGGAATGAAACTGTCCTTTCGACTATCCGCTAGTGATGTTTTCTTTAAGTTTAATTACTTCATGTTCGCGTATCTTTCCCTTTGCTGTCTCTGGTGGGAGGTGGGAGGAAGATGTATCGATTCCTGGTCATTGCCTCCACTTTTATTTTGAATATGGCTGCCATTCATGTTTTTAATGCATGAACTTTTGTCGAGGTCAGAGAAGTTGTTTGAAGCCAGGCCGCAGAAGTAGTCTTGAATATGGATACTATTCATGTTAATCATGCATGGAGATTTGCCGAGTTCCGAGGAAGTTGTGCGAAGGTCAGGCTGAAGTAGTGGGCTTAAATATGGATGTCATTCATGTTATTCATGCATGAGCATTTGCCGAGTTCCGAAGAAGTTGTGTGAAGGCCAGACCACAGCAGTGGGCTTGAATATGGATACCATTCATTTTATTCATGCATGAACATTTGCCGAGTTCCGAGGAAGTTGTGGGAAGGCCAGGCCGCAGTAGTGGGCTTGAATATGGATACCGTTCATGTAATTCAATCATGAAGATTCGCCTTGTTATTTGCCGAGTTCCGAGGAAGTTGCGTGAAGGCCAGGCCGCAGTAGTGGGCTTGACTATGGTTAGCATTCATGTTATTCATGCATGAAGATTTTCTGAGTTCCGAGGAAGTTGTATGAGGGTCAGACAGCAACAGTGGGCTTGAATATGGATACAATTCATATCATTCATGCATGAAGATTTGCCGAGTTCCAAGGAAGTTGTATGAAGGTCAGACAGCAACAGTGGGCTTGAATAATGCTATCATTTGTGTTGTCAATGCCTCATCATTTGAAGAGTCCCGAGGAAGTTGTTTGAAGGCCAGACCGCAGTTGTGGCTTTAGTATAGCCATCGTTCATGTTCGTCATGGTTTATCATTTTCCGAGTCCCGAGGAGGTTGTTTCAAGGCAAGCCACTGTAGCCGGCATGAATATGGTTCTCATTCGTGTTGTTCATTGCTTATCATTTGCTGAGTCCCGAAGATAGGCTGTTGGTTGTTTGAGAGCCAGGCTCAGTAGTTGGCTCAAATATGGCTATTAATAAAGTCGTTCGTGCATTATAGCATCTGTCGAGTTCTGAGAGATCATCCATGGTAACAAGCTTTAATTTGGCTATCATGCATTTTACTCATGCATGAACATTTGCCGAGTCCCGAGCGAAGTTGGTAGAAGGCCAAACAGCAGACCTATATCATTTATATGGTTCATGTATTTCTATTTGCCTAGTTCCGAGGAAGTTGTTTAAAGGCCAGACCGTAGTACTTGGTTTGACTATGGCTAACACTCGTGTCTTTTATGCATTTACGTTTGCAGAGAAGTTGTGAGCTAGAATTTGACTATCATTCATGTTGTGCCGGCCTCTTTAGCTCAGTCGAATGCGCGTCTGACTGGTGTTCAGGAGGACGCGGTTCGATACCTGCCGGGGTCGGCAACATTCTTTCGTGGAGGTGGTTGATCATGAAATCTTTTCTACCGTCATTCTTTCCCTTCCGCCGATTCAAGAAGGGCAGTTGTCAGTTGCAGGCGAAAGAATGCACGGTACTGGTGAACTGCTTACGTATAAGCCTGTCCAGGAAAAGTGTGAATAGGTAAACTGACCGCTAAATGGTGATGATTGGGCCGTTAAACTCCAATACAAATTGTCCAAGCATTATCATTTGCGGAGTCACGATGAAGTTGTTGGAGTAGTGATATCATTCATGATGCTCATGTATTTCTATTTACCAAGTTGTTTGAAGGCCAGGCCACAAAACATGTCTTGAATATGGCCATTACTCTTGGTTTTTGAGTGGAGCGCTGTGGTGCAGTGGTAAAGTATCGGCCTCGGGATCGAGAGGTACCGGGTTCGAACCCCACGAGCAGCAAGTGTTGTTTCCTTGAGCAAGAGACTTTATCCACCCAGGAAAAGAGGGCCACATGGAAGATTAGTACTAGTTTACTAAATGTGTTACCCTCTATAAATAAGGGCGATTAGTATTAGTATTGTGTGTGTGAATTCGGGTTTAACGTCGCTTTCAACAATTTTTCAGTCATATCACGACGGTGTCTGTTTGCGACAGGGAGCTCAATGCTCACTTTTATAGTGTTGCCTCACTGAAGTATCATGTCCCAGACACATTACATGATACCACACCCAGTCACATTATCCTGACAATGGGTCGACCAGTCCTAGCTCTACCCCGTGAATCTGAGTGCCAAGCGAGGAGCAGCTAGTACCATTTTTAACGACTTTGGTATTTCGCGGCCCGAGATCGAACCCGTGACCTCCCGTTCCCCGGAGCGGACACTCTACCAACTGAGCTATCGGGGCCGGTGGTTTTCATGTATTATAATTTGCCCTGTCCCGAGGAGTTGTTACAAGACTGGGCCGTAGTAGAAGGCTTTCATCACGAAAACACGCCTATATAATTGAACCCCACTTTTATACAGTAAAACTGGCGTTTCCAGGGGGTAAACGTTGTTTTTCTTATTTCTGCTCTAAAATATAGATTGTGGGTACTCGTTAGAACCACCTCGATGAGTCGGTTCTAACGAGTACCTACAATCTATATTTTGAGCAGAAATAAGCAAAATATCACAATTTTTCATCTTAAAATTTTCGTGTTTTTTTTTTTTTTGCAGTAAAGTTTACAATATACATGTATATTTGTATAGGCATGTTTTCGTAATTTATATGGCTATCATTCATGTTTTCCTGCATTTCTGCATTCCTGCATTTTTATTTGGCGAGTACCGAGGAAGTTGTTTACAAGACAAGTCACAAAAGTGGGCTTATGTATGACTATCATTCGTATCACTTGCCGAGACCAGAGGAAGTAGTCCCAAGGTCAGGCTGCAGAAGTGGGCCTGGAATGTGGCTTTAAATCATGTTTTTCGCACAATTTCAATTGAAGAGTGCCGAGGAACGTGTTCAAAGGCTATGTCATAGTATTATTCATGTATGAGCATTTGCTGAGTTCCCAAGAAGTTGTTTTGAGGCCAGGCCGCAGTAGTGGGTTTGAATTTGGCTAACATTTACAGTCGAACTTCGATGACTCGAACCTCTTTGGGACCATGAAAATGTGTTCGTGACAAAGGTAGTTCGAGCCACAGAGGGTTACTAATTAGTGCCATACCAGGAAGATCATTTCGGGATATCTTTTCGGTGTTCTATATTATAAATGTATGTTGTGTGTACTCATTAGAATCGCCTTATCGAAGCGATTCTAATGAGTGCAAACAGCATACATTTGGACGAAAAATGAAGAAAATCTCCCTAAATTATACCTATGTCGTAACTGGAGGAATTTCCTGCGGACCCAAGAACTGGTTCTGAAGAAGCCATCTGATCAGGATCTTCATTGTTTACCATCCAGTTTATGAATCTGTTGCAGTAATTTGCATGAAGTAATCTGATTGGTTGATAATCAGTAGTGGGTACGACATATTTAAATATTCAGCAGGTCAAGGGTTAATATAGAAACAAGTATGATCATATATGCTATAATTCATATTGTTCACGCATCATCATTTACCGAGTCCCGATGAAATTGTTCAAAACCCGTTCGACAATGTATGGTTAACCCTTGTCCTGCTGAATATTTAAATATGCCACACCCACTACTGATTATCTCAGCCAATCATATTACTTGATGTAAATTATTGCAACAAATTCACAATCTGAATGGCAAATAATGTAGATCCTGATCAGATGGCTTCGTCAGAAGCCATCTGATCTGGATCTTCATTGTTTGGAAAATAAGGCATATCCGGGCTCAGCAGGACAAGGGATTAACACTCGCGTTTTTATTCATGACGATTTGTCGAGTCCCGAGATATTTGCTGGAAAAATAGAAGTGGAGGCACTGATCAGGAATCGATACAATTAAACCACACCTCCCATCAGAGACAACAAAGGGAAAGAAACACACACATGTAATAACTAGACCCTAATGGAAGCATCAATAGCGGAAAGCGAAAAGGGCAGTTACTTTCCCCACAAAATGGCCAAATGGCTGTTCAAAACAAAAAAGATATCAGCCCGGGTCGCAATAGTAGGCTTCAGTTTTGTTATCATTTAACTTGTTCGTGCAAAAGCGTTTGTCGAGGATTTTGTTTGAAGGTCATGCCAAACAAGTTGGCTTGAATTTGGCTGTCATACATGTTGTTTTGTTTGTTTGTATTGGAATTTAATGGCCCAGTCAACACTATTTAGGTCATTTTTGAGCCGGTCAGTTCACCTATCCACACGTTTCCTGGGCAGGCTTTTACATTAGCCGTTAACCAGTACAGTGCACATTCTTTCGCCAGAAACTGACAACTGCCCTTCTTGAATCAGCGGAAGGGAGAGAATGACCGTAGAAAAGATTTCGTGATCAATCTCCACGAAAGAATGTTGCCGACCCCGGCAGGTATCAAACCCGCGTCCTCCTGATCACCAGTCAGACGCGCATGCGACTGAGCTACCGAGTCCGGCTCATACATGTTGTTCATGTATGGACTGTTGCCGAATCGAGGGAGCTGTTTGAAGGCCTGATCGCGGTACTGGTCCTAAATATTGCTATAAATTATGCTTCTTTTCATATATTTTTATTTTCCAGGTCCAGAGGAAGTTATTTGAAGGCCAAGCCATAGTAGTGGGCTTGAATATGGCTATCATTCATGTTGCTATGCATGGCTATTTTTCGAGTTCCGAGGAAGATGTTTGAAGGCCAGACCGCAATACTGGGCTTGAATATGGCTATAATATATGTTTGTTTTCATGTATTTTCATTTGCCGAGGAAGGTTTTTTAAGACCAGGCCACAGTAGTAGGCTTGAAAATTGCTATCATTTATGTGTTTATGCATGGACATTTGTCGAGTCCCGCGGAAGTTGTTTGAAGGCCAAGCGGCAGCAGTGGGCTTGTAGTAGTCTGGCCCAGAGAACAAAAACCGTGAGCACTTCATACCTTTCTGTTCTACGGTGTATTCCTTGTTTCCAAAGGATATCTCTTTTATAAAACAAATTTAATTGGCTGTCATTCATGTTTTTATGCATTGACATATGACGAGTCCCGTGGAAATTATTTGGAGGCCATACAGCAGTACTGGGCTTGAATCTGGCTATTAAATATATGATGTTAATGCGTTTTGATTTGCCAAGTCCCGAGGAAGTTGTTTTAAGGCCAAACCGAAAAAGTAGACTTGAATATGGCTAGCATTTATGTTGTTAATGCATTACAATTGGCCGAGTCCCGAGGAAGTTATTTGAAGGCCAGGACGCAAAAGTGAGCTGGAATATGGTTTTCATTTACGTTGTTCTCGCATTAACCCTTGTCCTGCTGAGCCCGGATATTTCTTAACGTTCAAACAATGCAGATCCAGCTCAGATGGCTGATCAGGATCTCCATTGTTTGCCATTCAGTTTATGAAGTTGTTGCAATAATTTGCATCGAGTAATCTGATTGGTTGATAATCAGTAGTGGGTGTGGCGTATATAAATATTCAGCAGGTTAAGGCATATTTAAATATTCAGCAGGTTAAGGGTTAACATTTGCCGAATCCCGAGGAAGAGGTCACTGTAGTACAAGCTATCATTCATGTTATTCATGCATTAACATTTGTTGAGTCCCGAGGAAGTTGTTTGAGGGACAGGTCACAGAAGTATAATAATGCTACCATTCATGTTCATGCATTAGCATTTGCCGAATCCCGAAGTATATATATCTGGTTAAAGGCCAGGCCGCACAAGTGGGCTTGTATCGGAGTCTAACTGTTGGTTTTCTTTTGCTCCGGCATTTCACTGGTTTCTTGCTGTCGAAGTCCCCACCGTTTTTTTTTTTTTTTTTTTTTTTTTTCCTTGTGTTCACGGAGATGTTGCACTGATGAGATAGGAGGCCTTCATGCGGACTGAACAAATTATTTGTCTAAATCGCGGCGGAACAAAGGGCGAGGATTGTGGCCACGTAAATCGACCTAAGCCCCCCAGTGGAATTCGTTTCCCCTGACCGTTCCAATGCGGTTCTTCTGTCGCGGTTTATTTTTGATATGGTTTGTCTTTGGGTGTTTTTGTCGCTTATATTATTATATTTTGGACATTTTGTGGGAAAGTAACTGTCCTTTTGGCTTTCCGCTGTTGATGTTTCCATTAGGGTCTGTTGTTTCATGTCTTTGTTTCTTTCCCTTTGGTGTCTCTGATGGGAGCTTTGGGTTAATTGTATCGATTCCTGATCATTGCCTCCACCTCTATGTTGTATATGTCTATCACTCACGATGATCACGCATTATCACTTGCCAAGTCCTGAGGAAGTTGTTTGAGTTTTGTTTGTTTGTTAGATTGATTTGTGGTTTAAAGTCCTGGTCAGCACTGTATAGGTCATTTGGGAGACGTTGCTTCCAATTTTGTGGGACTTTTACCGGACATTGAGATGAAATGACATCTCAAGTCCTGCTGCCCAAATGAAACCAATAGGGTTTGTATGCATGGACGGTCCGACTCGCACCACATTTCCTGGGCAGGCTTAGAACCTCTAAGCGGTCAACCAGAACTGATGTGCAGTCGGATACAGCCCTACGTGGAAGCACCATGCAGCCCAAACTATTTCTTTAAGCCGCGATGGGCGGGGGCCGAGAAAGAAGTTTGTTGTTCATGTCTGTTCAGTTGCCGATCCCGATGAAATTGTTTGAAGGTCTGACCGAAGGAAAGGGCTGTAGACAGGGCTGTAGTTGATGTCCACATTTATCATTCAGCCACCAAGTTTGATGTATGTGTTACAGGAGGCCAATACAAGCTTCTTGCGTTGTATTGGTAACCAAAGTTTCATAGAAGGCCATATAAAGCATGGTTTATTACAAATTTAAGCTCTTGTACCACAAATGAACTTTCCAAATTATTGACTTCTTGTTTTACTGCCATAAAACATGGGATTAAATATTGCGACAAAGCTTTGAAAGATCAGGGAGAAATCTGTTTTGGTATATAAAAAGTTCTAATGAAGATTTAAATAAATTGACATCAAGCGCTTCAAGTCTGTCTACTTATGATTTTTCCACACTTTACACTTCACTTCATCATAATCTTATAAAAGAAAAGCTTAATGATTTAATTGAATGGGCATTTCATAGAGAAAATTCCCTCTATCTTGCATGTAACGTAAGAAATGCTTTTTTCACTTCTGAAGAGCATAAAGATTATACTTTATGGTCCTGTCAGAAAGTGTGGCTCTCACCTTTCTACTTGACAATACATGTATTTACATAAGATTTGGTGCTAAGGTATTTAGGCAAATTGTGGGTATTCTGATGGGTACGGATTGCGCACTCCTTGTGGATGATCTGTTCTTGTTTTGCTATGAAAGAGACTTCATGATGACTTTTCCGTTGAAAATTAAAAAGAGAAACGATCAGGAAGTGATACAGTCAGATTCCAATTTCTTCGCCCAATATCACTTGGGAATGAAGTCGAAACATTGAGTGACGGGAGTAAATAAAACAGACAACAGGTAAACCGAGTCAGGAGCTCAAACCCTTTCTTGGATGGCCGCCATCGGTAGCTGAGACGGATGCGCGTCTGACTGGTGATCAGGAGGACGCGGGTTCGACACCTGCCGGGGTCGGCAACATTCTTTCGTCGAGATTGATCATGAAATCTTTTCTACGGTCATTCTCTCCCTTCTCCCTTCTGCTGATTCAAGAACGGCAGTTGTCATTTTCTGGCGAAAGAATGAGCACTGTACTGGTTAATCGCTAACATATAAGCCTGCCTAGAAAAAGTGTGGATAGGTCAACTGACCGGCCAAAAATGACTTAAATAGTGTTGAATGGGCCGTTAAACTCCAACAAACTACTCCTTTCTTGGATAGTGATGTTCCTCGTGCGGCATCCTATGGCGTTTATATTTCGCAATAAATTCAATTTGCCAGAGTGTCTAGTCATGTATCTCACTTCAACACTCGTAATAAATTGTAAACTGCAAAACTTCTTAATCAGGGCTATCGGTATCATATAATTTTCTAATGTTATAGACGTCATTCCGATTTAATTTCAAAATTCAATGTTGGACATAAATCTCTTCTGCAACAAGGTCTATGGGAACTCGAATTTTATGGTGACTTATTATAAACATTCAGAAAAATATATATCTATCTATCTATCTCTCTATCTTCTGATACTGCGTCGGTCACATTTGACCATTACAGCAGGTGTATATTACATACACTCCAGGTTTTGCAGGATGAAAGCCTACACAGTAATCATGTAATTACGGTAGGGATCTTTAACCTGCACAGTGGATAGTTCTCCCTGCACAGGGGGGTCTCCAGTTAACGTCCCGATCCGATAGACGGTGCACTTGATGACATTCATCCCTGCAAATGATGCCAAAGGAGCGTGTTCGGACACCGAAATTTTATCGCCGCTGCCGGGGATCGAACCCGGGACCTCTAGCATCAGAGGCAAGTGCACTAACCACTGAGCTATCACGCTCCTTAGCTACTTGCTTGCAATGACTTCAGCACCCAATTTCGTAAAATAATTCTTCGAAAACGATTGGGTACAACATAAATGTTATACGACAGACTGCATGCATGGTGGTTTACCCAATCTGTTTGCTTCCCTCTTTAATTGCACGCCGATGGGTCAGGCCTCAGATTCCAGCGCAAATGCTTACTGAGAATTAGAAATTAATTTTATGTAATGTTGGTTGGTGCCTGATGCTCTGTCTCTGGTTGGGCCCACCGGAGTCTAACTGTTGGTTTTGTTAATCTGCAGCATTTCAGTGGTTTCTTGCTATCGAGTCCTCGCTGTTGTTTAATCTCTGGGGTTGTTTGATTTTTGTGTTCTCAGAGATGTGACACTGATGAGTAAGGAGGCCTTCATGCGGACTGAACAAGTTATTTGTCTAAATCGCGATGGAATTAAAGGCAAGAATTGCGACCGCGTAAAATCGAGTTAAGCACCCCAGTGAAATTCTTTTCACTGACCGTTCCAAGGCGGTTATTCTGTTGCAGTTTATTTTTGTTATGGTTTGTCTTTGATGGTGTGTATCGCTTATACTCGTATTTTTTGTTTTGGATAGCCAATTGGTCATTTTGCTTGGCTTTCCGCTATTGATATCTCCATTAGGGTCAAGTTATTTCATGTTTCTATTTCCTTTCCTTTGGCATCTCTGATTGGAGCTGTTTTTTAATTGTATCGATTCCTGATCATTGCCTTAAGTTCTATTTTGAACATGACTATCATTTACGCTGTTCATGCCGTTTCATTTGCCGATTCCCGATGAAAATGTTTGAAGGCCAGGTCGCAGTAGAGGGCTATCATTACTCGTGTTTTTATTCTGTACCGAGGAAGTAGATCTAAGGCCATGCCATTGTAGTGGGCTTGAATATGGCTATCATGCGTTTTGTTCATGCATGGACATTTGCCGAGTCCCGGGGCGTTTGTTTGAAAGCACGGTCGCAACATTGGGCTTGAATATACATGTTGCTACCATTGAACATTTGCCGTCTCCTCAGGAAGTTGATTGAAAGTCACACCGCAGTATTGGGCTTAGAGGAAGTTATGTGAAGGCCAGGTCTGAGTATTGAGCTTGAATGTGGCTATCAATGATTTTTATGCATGGACATTTGCCGAGATCCGATGAAGTTGAATCATGGGTCGCAGTAGTGGGCTTCAATTTTACTATCATTCAAGTTGTTAGTGTATGGACATTTGTCGAGTCTCAAAGGCAGTAGTTTGAAGGCCAGCAAAATATATGGGTTTGGGTTCGGCTGTTCATGCATTTTCATTTGCCAAGTCCCAAGGAAGTTGATTTAAGGCACGGCCGAACTAGTAGACTAGCATAAAGCCCTTAAGGACTGGAAGCTAAGCATTTTAAAACCAGTGAATAAACGCATTTCTTTCTTTTCTCAAAATGCTGGCTTGTTGCCTCCTAAGCCTAAGACGTCTTTACGTCATCTTGGACTGGGTGTTCGGGAATTTCGTGGGGGGGTTTGTTTTGGCTCCTGCAGGCGGGCCCCCTGGCGTCGTCGTCGTTGTGTGGCGGCTCCGCTTTGTTGCCACGCTTAGGCGGGGGCTTGGTGGTGCTGGGGCCTGTGGGCTTCGGCCTTTGGCTGGTAGATAAACATATTTGTCATTCAGCCACCAAGTTTGCTGTGTGTGTTACCGAGGGCCGGGACAAGCTTCCTACGCTATACTGGTTGCCGGGACTTCATGAAAGAGCTTACAAAGCACGGTTTATTGCAAATTCTGGCTCTTGCACTGCCGCTGGGCTTTCTGGGTTATTAACTTCCTGTCTTACTGCTGTTGAAGCGCATGTGGTTGAGTGTTGTGATAAAGGCTTTGAAAGATCAGGAAGAAATCTGTTATGGTCTATAAAAAATTCGAATGAGGTTTTAAATAAATTGAAATCCAGACATTTTCGTGCTTCAAGTCTGTCTTCTTACGATTTTTCCACTCTTTACACTACACTTCCTCATAATCTTATAAAGGAAGGGCTTAATGATTTAATTGAATGGGCTTTTCGCAGGGAGGATTCTCTCTGTCTTGCGTGTGATATCGGAGGTGCATTTTTCACTTCTAAGGGACGTGGGAGTTATGCACTGGTCGTGTCGGAGGGTGTGTGATGCCCTCGGCTTTCTGCTTGGCGGTGTTTGTGTTGGAGTCGGTGCTGGGCTGTTTGCACGGATTGTGGGCGTTCCGATGTGTGCGAGTTGCGCACCTCTTGTGGCTGATCTATTCTTGTATTGTTATGAAAGAGACTTCATGTTGTCGCTTTCCATTGATATCCAATCTGAAATTATTGAAGCTTTTAGCTCCACTTCTAGATATTTAAATGATTTATTAAATATTGATAATATCTATTTCGATAGTTTGATCAGTCGGATTTACCCCCCAGAACTTCAGTTAAATAAAGCAAATTCTTCTGAAACCGAGACCCCGTTTTTGGATTTACATCCATCTATTGTAGATGGGTTTGTTTCGTGCAAAATTTATGATAAACGCGATGACTTTGATTTTGAGATTGTAAATTTTCCTTTTTTGGATGGTGATGTTCCTCGTGCGCCATCCTATGGCGTTTATATTTCGCAATTAATTCGATTTGCTAGAGTGTGTAGTCATGTAACTGACTTCAACACTCGTAATAAATTATTAACGGCTAAACTTCTTAATCAGGGTTATCGGTACCATAAACTACGCAAAGCCTTTTCAAAATTTTATAGACGCCATTCTGATTTAATTTCAAAATTCAATATTGGACTTAAATATCTTCTGCAACAAGGTCTGTCGGAACCCGAATTTTATGGTATATAGGACTTAGTATATAAATTCAGAAAAATATATAACCACAACGACTTTAGCACCCACTTTCGTAAAATCATTCTTCGATATAAAAAGATTGGGTACAACATGGATATTATACGACAGACTGTATGCATGGTAGTTAACCCAATCACGGTTGGCAACTTTGCTTCCCTCTTTAATTGCACGCCGGTGGGTCAGGCCTCAGATTCTATGACGGTTCCAACGTAAAGGCTTATTGAGAATTAGAGAGATCTCATTCAAAGTAATGTTGGTTGCCGCCTGATGCTCTGTCTCTGGTTGGGCCCATCGGAGTCTAACTGTGGGTTTTCTTTTGCTCCAGCATTTCAGTGGTTTCTTGCTGTCGAGTCCTCACCGTTGTCTCACCTTCGGGTTCTTTGATTATTTGTGTTCACGGAGATGTTGCACTGATGAGCTAGGAGGCCTTCATGCGGACTGAACAAATTATTTGTCTAAATCGCGACGGATGTAAGAGCGAGGATTGTGGCCACGTAAAATCGATTTAAGCCCCCCCCCCCCCGGTGGAAATCTTTCCACTGACCGTTCCAATGCGGTTCTTCTGTGGCGATTTATTTATGTTGTTGTTTGTTACTTACTGTGTGTATCACTTGTGTCTATTTATTTTGGATGGCCATATGGCCATTTTGTGGGAAAGTAACTGTCCTTATGACCTTCCTTTGTTTAGGTTTCTATTATGGTCTGGTCGCTTAGTGTTTGTGTTTCTTTCCCTTTGGTGTCTTTGATGGGTGGAGTAAGTTAATTGTATCGATTCCTGATCTTTGTTTTCTACATTTTGCATATCAGGGCTGTAAAAGGTCTCCCCGTACATATATTTAATGCTCTTATTTTTCCAATCCTCAGGGATTGCTTATGCAATTGCTTTTCACTGTTCCATCTATTGACATCCTTTAGATACCTGTTGAAGGCCATTATAAAACCGATGTTCGTTCCTCGTTGTATAACAACTGCTTGTTTGACATCCCTGGACTTTAAGTAGACTAAGATGTTTTGTGGGCTTTTGTTGTACCTTCCTTCTATTCGAAGGAATTATCTTCAGTAATTTTATATGCTATTTTATTTAATGACCGGTATGAAGATCGCTTTAGTTTTGACGGTATCATAACCTTATTAACCCACATGAGTATCACAAAAACATTTAACATATCAATATCACCCTTTAGGTTACACTCTGCTTCTTCTGTACGGATTCTCCTTTCTATTTAGAACTTTAATACTATGTTGCCTTCGGTATTGGTTAGACCCTTAAATTTTTCTTCTGTAACTTCAGTTAATCTCAATGGAGCAGGCAATACAAATGTTTTTGGGAGTAGTCTTCGTATAAGACTATCTCCTCTCAAATCGCCCAATCTTCGAAAATATACTAATCCGTGTAAAAGAAGTGGAATGTATCCTAGTATGTCTAAGTGCAATGCCAAGAGGTGCAGATGTTGTTCGCATTTAAGCACTGCGTCTACCGTTACTTCATCTGTAAACGGTAGACGCTTCTCTGTAGTTAGCATGTCTGATTTGACATGACACAGTCTACAGATTTAATTTATCTAATTACATGACGTGCTGCAAACTGTAATATGCAGTACGTCGGTCAAACTAACCGCATGCTTAAAACTAGATTGAACGAGCATTATCGTAGAATGAGTTAGCCTAAGAAAACTGACACTTTCTTGTACCGTCACTTTCGACGTACAGGTCATTCTGTAAATAACATTGTTATACGACCAGTGGAAAAACTTTATTATGATGCAAATTCTACATCTAGATTCAAAATTATCAAAAGACATGAGGCTGAACTGAACTGGATTAAACCTTTACAGACCCCTTTTCCACTGGGATTTAATGACAACATTTATCATGAGGGTAATATTTCCAGAATGCCAGACTCTGATATTTTCTCGCTCCTGGATTGTCGAAAACGCAGAACTAGATCTCAAAGCACCAGGAAAAATGGTAACTTTAAACGTAAATTACGTGCGTTTAAACGAAACAATATTAGACTGAAGTGACTGTCAATTATATTATTAAATCATGGACGCCACTCTATGCTTTCATTTTTAAGTTCATTACCAGTTTCTGTTTTACGTCTTCTGGACACAGAGGCGAATAAATTCTACGATAGTTCTAATCAGTTATATGATGCGGCTCTCTTAACTAGAGGCTATACTCAGCATTCTCTCCGTCCTTACATTGATTCTGAAATTAATCATAAACGCCATTTCTTCAAAATATCCTTCATTAATAAGGGTATGGATTTTTTTAGATTTGCCCAGTATCTTCCGTGAGAGCTTGGTGCTTTCTTCCATTCCTGCTTATTTTCAAAATACTGAAACACCTATAATTTGCTATAAATATAACAAACCTGTTAGATCTATCATTTTTAATTTCAATAAACTTGTTTCAGAGCTTGATATTGATACTAATACTCCTGATTCATGTGATTGTAAAAACTCAATGTATAGCTATCTTGCTGCTGGTCATGTAATTACTGGCAATCGGATAAGGAATATAATTTCTAAAGGACCGAAATATCGGTTTCCTTCTAAAAATGATTTCAGTAAATGTAGAGATGAGATCGCTGCTTCCTTGAATGAATTCGGTAATCGATGGTGTAAGCGAGAGTATGTTGAGCATAAAGCCCTTAAGGACTGGAAACTTAGCATTTTAAAACTAATGAATAAACGCATTTCTTCCTATTCTCAAAATGCTTGCCTGTTGCCTCCTAGGCCTGAGACGTCTTTACGTCATCTTGGACTGGGTGTTCGGAAATTTCGTGGGGGGTTTATTTTGGCCCCTGCAGGCGGGGCCGCTGGCGGCGTCGTCGTTGTGTGGCGGCTCCGCTGTGTTGCCACGCTTAGGCGGGGGCTTGGTGGTGCTGGAGCCTGTGGGCTTCGGCCTTTGGCTGAAGGGAGAGTTATGGTAGATAAACATATTTGCCATTCAGCCACCAAGTTTGCTGTGTGTGTTACCGAGGGCCAGGACAAGCTTCCTACGATATACTGGTTGCCGGGACTTCATGAAAGACCTTACAAAGCACGGTTTATTGCAAAGTCTGGCTCTTGCTCTGCCGCTGGGCCTTCTGGGTTATTAACTTCCAGTCTTACTGCTGTTGAAGCGCATGTGGTTGAGTGTTGTGATAAAGTCTTCACTGCAGCTGGTGTTGTGCCGTGTGGCGGCGGTAAAACGTCTCCCCGTACATCAACCATAGTGTAGTTTATATTTTACTTTTGGTCCTTTGAGATCAGCGTGAATATTCTGAGAAATCAGAAATAAATTATTGGTTTAGACTCATATTCTAGACAGGTTTTTAATTATTTGGATCCCAATTTGATTTATAACAGTCTTTGTTATAACTGTTGGTTTTCTTTTGCTCCAGCATTTCAGTGGTTTCTTGCTGTCGAGTCCTCACCGTTGTCTCACCTCTGTGGTTCTTTGATTTCTGTGTTCACGGAGATGTTGCACTGATGAGTTAGGAGGCCTTCATGCGGACTGAACAAATTATTTGTCTAAATCGCGACGGAAGTAAGGGCGAGGATTGTGGCCACGTAAAATCGATTTAAGCCCCCCAGTGGAAATCTTCCACTGACCGTTCCAAGGCGGCTCTTCTGTGGCGATTTATTTATGTTGTTGTTTGTTACTTACTGTGTGTGTCGCTTGTGTCTTTTAATTTTGGATGGCCATATGGCCATTTTGTGGGAAAGTAACTGTCCATATGGCCTTCCTTTGTTTAGGTTTCCATTATGGTCTGGTCGCTTAATGTTTGTATTTCTTTCCCTTTGGTGTCTTTTATGGATGGATTGAGTTAATTGTATCAATTCCTGATCTTTGTTTTACTTCTACTTTGTATCGACTGCCTATTCGAAATTTGCAAAATTGCAGTGTTTCCTCTGGCTTTCTTTGCCGGATCATTACAGGGTCACTGATGAGGCTTTATTTGCCGAAACTACGTAGTATGACCCATCTTCTTTCTTATGGATGTTTTCATTGCTCTTAAAGGAACTCATTTTTGATTTTTATTTCAAAGAACAGGAAGAAATCTGTTTTGGTTGTATGCTGTCGAGTCCGCAACCTTGTTTCATCTCTGTAGTTTTTTTATTTGTATGTTCTCGGAGATGTTACACTGATGAGTTAGGAAGCCTTATTTATGTTGTTGTTTGTTACTTACTGTGTGTATCACTTGTGTCTTTTCATTTTGGATGGCCATTTGGCCATTTTGTGGGAAAGTAACTGTCCTTATGGCCTTCCTTTGTTTAGGTTTCCATTATGCTCTGGTCGCTTCATGTTTGTGTTTCTTTCCCTTTGGTGTCTTTTTTTGGGTAGAGTAAGTTAATTGTATCGATTCCTGATCTTTGTTTTACTTCTACTTTAGTTAAAATGGGAGTCTCTCAAGAAAAGGAGAAAAGACAGTAGGCTAATCCTTTTATACAAAGGTCCAAAGGGTTCTGCCAGCATTCCCCCAGCTAGACACTGTAGAAATCATCATTCATTGGCGAATACTAACTGCAAGAACTGACATTTATAAAGAGTCGTTCTTCCCCAGAACCATTAGAGATTGGAATGCCCTTCCCGAGTCGATAATTTTGACTGCTGAAGGTGCTGATGATTGTGTAGCTAAATGTACCTCTTTGGTTAGAGCTAGGGACTAACTTGCATAATAACAGGTCCTGGTGTATGAATGTCATTTGACGTGTCACCAGTAACAATTCCGATTCTGATTCTGATATCACCATCCAAAAAAAAGGAAAAGTTACAATCTCATAATCAAAATCATCGCGTTTATCATACATTTTGCAAGAAACGAACCCATCTACGTACAACAGACAGATGTAAATCCAAAAACGGGGCCTCGGTATCAGAAGAATTTGCTTTATTTAAATGAAGTTCTGGGGGTAAATTTGACTGATAAAACCATCGAAATAGGTATAATCAATATTTAATAAATCATCCAAATATCTAGAAGTGGAGCTAAAAGCTTCAATGATTTCAGACTGGTTTTCAGCAGAAAGGGCCCTCTCGAAGTCTCTCTCATAACAAAACAAAAACAGATCAGCCACAAGTGGTGCGCAATTAGTACCCATCGGAAAAACCACAAATTGTCTGAATAACTAAGTACCAAATCTTATGTAAATATTGTCAAATAGAAAGGTGAGAGCTTCACACACTTTCTGACATGACTATAAAGTATAATTTTATGCTCTAAAAGTGAAAAGGCATTTCTTACATTACATGCAAGATAGAGGGAGTCTTCCATATGAAATGTCCATTCAATTAAATCATTCAGTTTTTCTTTTACAAGATTGAAAGGAAGTGTAGTATAAAGGGTGGAAAAATCATAAGTAGACAGACTTGAAGCACGAAAACGCCTGGATTTCAATTTATTTAAAACTTCATTAGATTTTTGTATAGACCAAAAACAGATTTCTACCTGATCTTTTGAAGACTTTGTCGCAATATTTTATCACATGTTTTTTGATGACAGTAAAACATGAATTTAATAATTTGCAGAGTTCGGTTGTGGTACAAAAGCTTGAATTTACAATAAACCGTACTTTGTATGGTCTTTTATGAAGTTTATGTAACAAATATAACATAGGAAGCTTGTCTTGGTCTTCTGTAACAGACAGCAATCTTGGTGGCTGAATGACAAATGTGGTCATCAACTAAATAAAAATCAAAAATGAGTTCCTTTAAGAGCAATGAAAACATTCATAAGAAAGAAGATGGGTCATACTACGTAGTTGCGGCTAATAAAGCCTCATCAGTGACCCTGAAATGATCAGACAACGAATGCCAGAGGAAACATACTGCAATTTTGCGAATTTCGAATAGGCAGTCGATTCAAAGACTGATATAAATCAAAATGGGGTCCAAATAATTAAAAACCTGTCTAGAATATGAGTCTAAACCAATAAATTATTTCCGATTTCTCAGAATATTCACGCTGATCTCAAAGGACCAAAAGTAAAATATAAACTGCACTATGGTTGATGTACGGGGAGACGTTTTACGGCCGCCACACGGCACAACACCAGCTGCAGTGAAGGCAAATAAAAATCAAAAATGAGTTCCTTTAAGAGCAATGAAAACATTCATAAGAAAGAAGATGGGTCATACTACGCAGTTGCGGCTAATAAAGCCTCATCAGTGACCCTGAAATGATCCGACAACGAATGCCAGAGGAAACATACTGCAATTTTGCGAATTTCGAATAGGCAGTCGATTCAAAGACTGATATAAATCAAAATGGGGTCCAAATAATTAAAAACCTGTCTAGAATATGAGTCTAAACCAATAAATTATTTCCGATTTCTCAGAATATTCACGCTGATCTCAAAGGACCAAAAGTAAAATATAAACTGCACTATGGTTGATGTACGGGGAGACGTTTTACGGCCGCCACACGGCACAACACCAGCTGCAGTGAAGGCAAATAAAAATCAAAAATGAGTTCCTTTAAGAGCAATGAAAACATTCATAAGAAAGAAGATGGGTCATACTACGCAGTTGCGGCTAATAAAGCCTCATCAGTGACCCTGAAATGATCCGACAACGAATGCCAGAGGAAACATACTGCAATTTTGCGAATTTCGAATAGGCAGTCGATTCAAAGACTGATATAAATCAAAATGGGGTCCAAATAATTAAAAACCTGTCTAGAATATGAGTCTAAACCAATAAATTATTTCCGATTTCTCAGAATATTCACGCTGATCTCAAAGGACCAAAAGTAAAATATAAACTGCACTATGGTTGATGTACGGGGAGGCGTTTTACGGCCGCCACAAAGCCCTCTCTACAGCTCTAGGCTGATGTTCATAGGCCTTAGTACCACCAAGTTCTTGCTGAATTTTCCATTTTCACCGTTAAAATTCACAATGTATCTGTATAAGCATGTTTTCGTAAAGTCCAAAACAGCACTTGGGTACTCCCTTTGACCCAAGTGAGTCTTAGAGACAACAGACATGGTGGTATTGTATATAAACAACTGGTATCAGATTCGTTTAAGAAATAATTTATTAAAAATATTTGAAAATGAGTAACAAGTTCACAACCTATAAGAGTTTGCAAAGCAGGCAAAGGTCAATTTAAACAGTGCATGTAATACAGTCAACACTCTTTATACCGACATTCGTTGTAAAAGCTAAACTTGTTATAACAGCAATTTGAATGGAATGACTACTTAGCTAAAGGCTTAGCCTCGGTTCCGAGTGGCATGGGCTTCCCTCGAGTCGTAATCTAATACACCATGAAACAAATTTTATAGATATTTGTTAGAATCACATCATCGGACAATTCTAACAAATGTATATAACATTTGTTTCTTGGAGGAATAATGGGGAAAAGGCCTTTTATTACCTTTAATACTCCTAACTGGGATTCTTTATAACGGAAAACTCTTTATAACAGCACAACAATAGGGAACAAATACTGTCATTATAATGACGGTCCTCTGTAAATAATTGTATTTGAGCAAAATAACATGACTGCAGCCATCACACAACAAAACCTATTACATCAAGAAAACGCGCCTATGTAATTTTGACCCCCCTTGAACCCCACTTTTATATAGTAAAACTTGGGTTTCTTGGGGTTTACCTTATTTTTCTTATTTCTGCTCTAAAATATAGATTGTGGGTACTCGTTAGAACCGCCTCGATGAGGCGGTTCTAATGAGTGCCCACAATCTATATTTTGAGCAGAAATAAGAAAAATATCACAATTTTTCATCATAAAATTTTCATTTTTTCGGCGATAAAGGTGGCAATGTATTTGTATAGGCGTGTTTGGGTAATGACAATTAAGGAGAATGAAAACACCTGCTTCCAGAACCAATTGTTCAAAGCATCCATTAACTTAACACGTTTGATAGTGGTCAATTGTTAACTGTTCCAGAATTACAATATCTAATGCTCTGGTATTTTTGCTCGAAAAATGTTGCTACGCACATTTTTGGAGCAAAAATGTTAGCATGTTAGCTACATTAAATGATCCAGTTTTGTTGATACATTAGCTAACAACATTGTTAGTTTTGAACAACTGTGCCCATCAAACATAAAAATATTCGATATTTATCCTATTCCTCGGTAGGATAAGAATATCTGTACCAGAGTTATGTCTTGGGATTCCTTAACTGGTGTGCAAGAACAATCTTTACCAATCACATCATCTGTGAATCCTTGTGCTTCCATAGAATTTTTATTTGGGCTTTACTTCCACTATTATTTCACATATGAAAAGCTGATCATTAATCAGAGATGGGCAAATCATTTCGAAAACACGCCTTTACAAATACATTGTAAATTTTACTGCCGAAAAAACTAAATATTTCGATAATAAATTGTGATATTTATCTTATTTCTGCTCAAAATATAGATAGTGGGTACTCGTTAGAACCGACTCATCGAGGCGGTTCTAACGAGTACCCACAATCTACATTTTAGAACAGAAATAAGAAAAATAATGTTTACCCCTGTAAACCCCAGTTTTTCTATATAAATGTGGGGTTCGAGGGGGTCAAAATTATATAGGCGTGTTTTCGTGATGTGCTGGAGTACCCAGGGAAAAACCACATGACCTTCTGTTGCAGAAGTTGGAACTTAGCCTTCCACATGTGATCCTAGCCAGGGTGCATCTATATAGACAAGACTGAGGTTGTTAATATGTCAGACTGATTCAAAGGTTCACACTTGAGAAGCTGTACCTATACCTGAGCACAGGCTGATATGTTCTACTTGATATGTATCTTACAATACCACAATAGTCACAGAACTAAGAAAGAGTGGTGGATAGATTTCTCCTTTCTCCATTCCACCAAAGTCAAACTTCAATAATTCAAAGTCAAACTTAAATTCAAGCACCCCTGTCCATTTTTTTGTTTGTTTGAATTGAGGTTTCATCCTTGTCAACACTATTTAGGTCATTTTGGAGACAGTGCTTCCAATTTTGTTAGACTGTTACCCACATTGAGATGAAATGACATCTCAAGCCCTGCTGCCGTATTCAACCATAGGCTTATTTGTTCTGAGCGGTCCGACTCACACTACTTTACCTCGGCAGGCTAAGTCCTTCTAAGCAGTTTACCAGTACTTGTGTGTGGTCAGTTTCAGCTCTGCATGGAAGCACCATGCAGCCCAATCTATTTCTCCAAGCCCTGATTGGCGGGGGCGAGCCCCCCTGTCCATCGAGGCTTGGAGAAATAGATTGGGCTGCATGGTGCTCCCAGGCAGAGCTAAACCCAACTGGGCATTCTAGTACTGGTAAACTGTTTAGAAGGTCTGAGCCTGCCCAGGCAAATAGGTGTGTGTCAGAATGCTGCTTCTGATGAAAACAATCCAGCCATTTGCCAAATGAATTTTGAAGAAAACACAACCTGACACCACTAAATTTTTAAATGGACTTGTGCTATATATAAATTGGAAGATTCCATTTGGTACAACAAGAGCTCCGCAAGCGGGGCATTATAGGCCAACAGCAAGTTAACATTTCTTGGACTGAAACATAGAAACAATAAGAACTGCTCCATATCAAGGTCTAACTACGTATCAAGTTTCAGCTTGATAGGATCTAAATTGTAGGAGGAGTTTGCCCGAAACGAAAATGTCTACAGATATTTTCGAGGCGTTATACTTAAATAAATATTTGGTGGACCATCCTCTCTAAACCATATGCACTGCTCCACATCATAGTCAAACTTAATATCAAGATTTTGCTAGATCGAATGTTACTTGCAGGAGAAGCTAGCCACAGACAAAATGTGTACAGAAATTTTCAAAGGGGCATACCTCGATTAATTTTTGGTGGACCGTAACCTAAAGTAAATAAGCACTGCACCAAATAATGGTCGAACTGTATATGTATATCGGATATTAATTGTAGGAGTAGTTAGCAAAAAACAAAATACTTTCAGAAGCCATAACTGCGAAACAATATGTGCTGCTCAAAAATGTGTTCAAACTATACATCACTTTTCAGCTTAATTAAATGTTCAATGTAGGAAGAGTTAACCATTAACAAAATGTTCACAGGAATTTTCAAAGGGGCATAACTCTATAAATATTTGGTGCACTGCAACCTTGAAATAATTTGCGGTGCTCCACATCTTGGTCTAACTATATATCAATTCAGCTTGATCGGTTCTAAATTGAAGGCAAAATTGCTTACAGAAACTTTCAAAGGGGCACAACTTTGTTTTTATTTGTTGGACCATAACCTCAAAACCAGATCACTGACTACGTCAGAGAGGGCCCCAAATAGAGCTATCCAAGAGGTATGGTACAAGTTTTTGTCAGAATGTAGGATTTGTGATGGTAAGTATTTGTGTGAATTTTCATGGGAGAAAGGAAATACTTTTGAAGTTATGACCAAGGTTAAGTTTTTTGGTTAAGGCAAGACAAACACATGGACAAAATCAATATAGCCATTACATAGGTACGTTCCTTTGTCAGAATATAGGTTTTGCAATGATGAGTATGTGTGTGAAGTTTCATGAGAGTAGGGCAAATCCTTTTGAAGTTATGACCAACTTTACGTTTTTTGGATACGGCGTTACAAACACACGAACAACAGCAATGGAGTTGGAGTCAGTGTGGGGCCCTAACACTATGCACTGCTCCAACTCATGGTCTAACAATATATCAAGTTTCAGCATGATCGAATGTTAATTGTAGGAGGAGTTATCTCGAAACGAAATATTTACAGAAATACTCAAAAGGGCATAACTCTGTAAATACTTGGTGGACTATAACCTCAAAAGAGTATGTAATACATCAGGTCATGGTCTGACTATCTACTAAGTTTCAGCTTGATCAGATGTAAACTGTAGGCGGAGGTATCTGGAAACAAAAAAGTTCACAAAAAAACTTCAAAGGGGCATAACTCTGTGAATATTTGGTAGACCATAACCTCGATATGATATGGGCTACATCAGGTCATGGTCCTACTATCTACTATCTACCAAGTTTCTGGATAAAATGGCAATTACTTCACCGAAGGGATTATCTGGGATATACCTGAACTATAATATTCTCAAATGCCAAAGGAAACCTTTGAAAGGTTATGACATTGTGGAATATTTATATTCTTCTTTCTTAACTTTCTCCTCTCTTTTCATGTTTTTCGTTCGCCGTGCAATTAAGTATCAAATCCATAAGAATGCCTGTTATTGGTTAGTTTTGTGAAGGAACCCAGTTATCAGCCAATCAAATTCACTCTTTCATCCATCTTACAAACTATTCTTAAAATCAAGGGAGGCAACTACTAGAAGAATCATAATGCCCGAATGGAACCGCAACACAGTAGAATAGAACAGGAATTGGAGATAGTGCAGAGATGGACCACCAGCTATATCACAGAATATGAACTATTACAGAAAATCTCTTAAAGGCTGGAAAATATAATCTGCACAACAAAATGCAAAATGGGTACCCTGGCAAAAAGTGCAGGTCCAGATCAGACACTGTGTTCTGCAGCATCTGATCAGGGTCTCCACTGTTTGCTAAAAGTTCACTCATTTTCCAAATGAATTTTGATGAAAACACAACCTGACACCCCTTAATTTTCAAATGAGCTCCTGCTATATATAGGGAGGAAGATTCCATTCGGTATGAAAAGGGTTAAGGACCTTTTCACCAACCTATAGTCAGTGAAAATTAACCCATACAGTGCTGTCAGTACTTTGATTTGAAACACTTGTCTCTCCTGAAATTGTATCCATACTCCTTAAATAGATTTTAAAAGGGATGGTTACATCTTCAGGGGAGGTAGATCCTGCAAAACTATTTTGTCTCCTTTGTCAATAAGGGTCTTCTCTGAAAGGAAAGAATTTGCTCCTGAGGAGCAAATTCTTTCCTTTCAGCGAAGACCTCTTTTTCACAGAGGCTGGGCTTACGAAAAACAAACAGGAAGACCTGAAAGGTGTCACCATTAAAAAACTGTGAGGTGTATTCGTTTCCTTTAGATCTCCCAAGGTCACTTTGTACAATAATCATTATGAAAACATGCATATTCATATATATTGAAAATTTTATAAACACACATTGAAAATTTTCAGATGAAATAGTCTGATATTTTTCACATTTCTGCTCAAAACATAGATTGTGGGAACTTGTTAGAATCACCCGGATGAGGTAGTTCAAATGAATATCCACAATCTATGTTTTTGAGCGGAAATAAGAATAAATGTACGCCTGTAAACCTCAGTTTTACAATATAACAAGATGTGTTTGTGAAACACCTATGCCCCCGGACAGCGCATGTGAAATATGAAAGCTGTGTCACTTACCAATCGAAAGTTATGGCCAATGTTAATGTTTTTCAAAAATGTTGAAAAAAGTAGGTCAAAGGTCAAGGTCACGAGATAAAAAATATGGTACCACTGGAAAGGTGTTGTGATAAGGTATACACATGTGATATATGAAAGCTCTATCTATTACCATTCAAAAGTTATGTCCAATGTTAAGGTTTTTGTAGACAGACAAACAGACAAACGGACAAACAGACAGACAGACCAAAAACTATATGCCCCCCGAATCTCTTAGATTCTGGGGGCATAAAAATAATGAGTGTATATCATATAGTTCACTCTCACTATCTCAAGCTAGTGCTTAAGTCAAACTGAGCTATATAGCAGAGTTGGTACAGTTTGCTCTATTCCTGCATTTCAGTTCCTTCTATCACAGACTTTTGTTACCTCAAAATAAACAATACAGTCCATGACTTTAGGTAACTGCCATGTCAATGCAATGCAAAAGCTGCTCTCAATTTTTTCAGCAAACATGCCACTGAATTTGATACTGTACTTTATACCATAATGATCCTAAGCATTGGGACATAGAGGCCTATGCAAACTGTGCAGACCCAGATCAGACTGCTCCTTCAGAAGCAGTCTGATCTGGGTCTACACTTTTTCGACTCCCCGTTGGATTGTGAAACAAATTTGTAAAAATTTTTTTGGAGAATTACAGTTAAGTCCAAAAAAATGTACAAATTTTTAGGATTTTACGTTACAAGAAAATTTAACATTCTGACCACCATCAAACTTGTTTTGCAAACAATACTTTTAACAGCTAGACACAGCAGCTATGAAGGCTAATCCTGAAAGGTTTCAGGCAATCTGCATTGTCCAAAGGACACATGATGTAAATAAATCTTTCAACCATAGTCCTGCTGACTAAATAAATTTTGCAACATACATTTTCTGACTACCAAGCAATCAAATTACATGTACTTGATATATATGCCACAACCTCAGTATAACAACTTTTGTTAAAACAAGGTTTTGGATACAACAAGATGGATCCCAAAATGTATAAATTATATAGAAAAATGAAAATTTATACAAGATTTTATAGTAATTTTTCTATATATTTCTGTTTGGATATAACACAGTTGTTTAAAATATAGGCCTCATACTGACCATGCTTTTCCATGCCTGAAAGGCCCGATTTTGCAGTTTCAACCCTTATCCTGCTGAACAAGACACAACTACATTGCCTTAGCAAACAGTGTAGATCCTGATCAGATGGCTTCTGAAGAAGCCATCTGATCAGGATCTACACTGTTTGTAATGGAGTTTGTGAAAATAAAAAGTAATTTGGTTGACTTATAGTCAGAAATAAGGGTTAAATAGTTTTTTAAACAGACTATATACGCAAAAATCAGAATCTTAAAGTCTGAAATCAAGAAAAAAAATCAAGCTCTAAAAGCCTGAAATCCTGCAAATGCCTAAAAAATATGAGGTCTGAAAGTAACACGGTTTCTGCTTTGGATCCCATTAATAGTGTTATAAAGAGGTTGTGGTGTATTCTTTCAATTCTCAAAATGATCCAGATCAGACCACTTTTTCAGAAGCTTCACCCCTTTTAGGTTTATCATGATATCAATATAATATTTTAATATCAATGAACTGTCATGAATTGTCACACCTTTTGACATAAACATTGACTTTACTCTGAGTTTTAATAATACATTTCAGAAATATGTAAAAAGGCTTCACAGCAACTGGCAGTTTTAAATTCACATGGTCATTGTTTAGCAAATAAGGTAATTTAACCAGTTAACCCTTATCTTGCTGAATATTCATTTAAGCCACACCCATTTCTGTCTATCAACCAATAAAATTGCTTGATGTAATGTATCCCTACAAATTCATAAACTGAATGCCAAACAGTGTAGACCCTGATCAGATGGCTTCTTCGGAAGCATCAGATGGCTTCTTCAGAGGCAATCTGATCTGGATCTACACTGTTTGCAAAGATAGGGGTTGTCGTGAGTGTGTTGTGTGTGAATTTGGGTTTAACGTCGCTTTCAACAATTTTTCAGTCATATCACGACGATGTCTGGTTGCGACAGTACAAAGCTCACTTTTATAGTGCTGCCTCACTGAAGTATCATGTCCCAGACACGTTACATGACACCACACCCAGTCACATTATCCTGACACTAGGTCGACCAGTCCTAGCTCTTCCCCGTAAATCTGAGTGCCAAGCGAGGAGCAGCTAGTACCATTTTTAACGACTTTGGTATGTCGCGGCCCGGGATCGAACCCGTGACCTCCCATTCCCCGGAGCGGACACTCTACCAACTGAGCTATCGGGGCCGTTAGGGGTTGTCGTGAAAAGCAAGATAAGGGTTAAAAGTCATTCATAATTTCAAATTCTATTTATTGTGCTTTGTAGCCAGAGTAACTCTAATAAAATGGTACAAAAATAATAGAGGGCCATGGTGATTTTATTTCACCGTATCAGGTTCTTTTAGCAAAAAACAGAGTCAGTCCACTTCATACAGGACATCTGATTCTGAAGGCAATGGCTGGTGAAGTTTACAAAATATTTAGAACTTGTTTCACACAAAAAAAATTCATTTTAGTATTGTGGCTAATTTATTTTTTTGTCTGTTTGATTTGAGGTGTGGCTAATTCAAGTGTCTGGAATGTACATTTTGCGTATTTTTCTGTGCACTGTCTTGCGGATGCATCAAACTTCTCTCGATCTTTAAGGTACATATCTGCTATTTCTTGCACGGCAGGATTTTCAGCGTTAGGGTGCATCATTAGAGAAGAGATTGCTAAGACAACTGAAAAAGAAAAAAACCTATTATATGAAAGAAAGAAAGCTCACTTTAACCCTTCTCTTGCTGAATATTCAGTTTAGCCACACACATTTCTGACTTTGAACCAATCAGATCACTTGATGTAATTTATTCCTATAAAATTTAATTGAATGTCAAACAGTGTAGATCCTAATCAGATGGCTTCAGATGGCTTCTTCAGAAGCCATCTGATCTGGATCTACACTGTTTCCAAAGATAGGGTTTGTCGTGAATAGCAGGGTGAGAGTTAAATGACTCATACTGCATAGGTAACCCAGCAAGCATTCAACCCTGAATCAACATTGCTTCAACATTGATTCAACACACACTCATGCTGTGTGCTTGGGGTAAGTGTTTTGAGCATATTGTTACTAACGTGAATATTTACAAGAGGGCCATGATGGCCCTGGATCGCTCACCCTATCCACACTGTAGAAATGAAATGTTAGGTAATATAGTAAGGTGCCTTGTCAGAAGGAAAATGCATGCCAAATATGAAGGCTCTATCTAAAATGGTTAAAAAGTTATGATAAAGTAGGTCACAGGTCAAGGTCAAACTTTTTGTATGGATGCAAAGCCATTGTCACAAGGAATATACATGCCAAATATGAAGGCTCTATCTTAAATGGTTCCAAAGTTATGATTAAGTAGGTCACAGATCAAGGTCACGGTCACAGGTCAAAATGGATTGCATGACTGGGAAGACCTTGTCACAAGGAACATACATGTCAAATATGAAAGCTCTACCTTAAATAGTTCAAAAGTTATGACAAAAACGGTCAAAGGTCAATGACAGGTCACAGTTCAAAAATTTTTCATGGTGGGAAACCCTTGTAACAAGATCCTACATGCCAAATATGAAGGCTCCATCTTAAATGGTTCAAAAGCTATGAGAAAGAAGGTCAAAGGTCAAGGTCACAGGTCAAACTTTTTGTATGGGTAGAAAGTCCTTGCCACAAGGAACATACATGCCAAATATGAAGGCTCTATCTCAAATGGTTCAAAAGTTATGATAAAGTAGTCACATGCCAAGGTCAAGATCACAAGTGATTTTGTATGAATAGGAAGCCCTTGTCACATGGAAATTACATGCGAAATATAAAGGCTCTATCTCAAATGCTTAAAAAATTATGACAAAGAAGGTCAAAGGTTAAGGTCATAAGACAAAATTTTTGTATGGGCGGGAAGACCTTGTCACAAGGAAATTCATCCCAAAAGTTAAGGCACTAGCTCAAATGGTTCCAAAGTTACAATAAAGTAGGTCAAATGTAAAGGTAAATGTCACAGATCATTTTATGTATGAATAGAAAGTTCTTGTCGCAAGGAACCTATATGCCAAATATGAAGGCTGTATCTCAAATGCTTAAAAAGTTATGATAAAGTAGGTCAAAGTTCAAGGCGATGGGTCAAAATTTTGAATGGTTGGGAAAACCTTGTCATAGGAAACATACATGCTTAAAACGAAGGCTCTATCACATATGGCTCAAAAGTTATGATAAAGTAGGTCACAGGTCAAACTTTTATACGAGTGGGAAGCCCTTGTCACAAGGAACCTACATGCCAAATATGAAGGCTATCTCAAATGGTTCAAAAGTTGTGACAAAATAACCAAATGATCTACCTTTTAATTTGATATGACACATATTCAAACTTAACTGAGATATGTCCAGATGATCATTCTTGGCAAGTTTTATGATGATTGGACTAAACCTGTGGCCTCTTAGAGTGTTCAAAACGTTTTTCTATGATTTGACCTGCTGACCTACCTTTTGACCCGACAAGACTCATATTCAAACTTGACCCAGATATTGTCAAGATGATCATTCTGAACAAGTTTGATGATGATCTGACCAAACCTCTGGCCTCTAGTGTGTTCACAAGTTTTTTCTATCATCTGACCTACTGACCTTTTTGGACCAGGCATGACCCATATTCGAAATTAACCAAGATATTGTCAAATGATCATTCTGAGCAAGTTTGATGATGATCGGACCAAAATTTATTGGCCTCTAGTGTGTTCACAAGGTTTTTCTATGATTTGACCTACAGACTTACTTTTTGACCCGATATGACCCATATTTGAACTCGACCGAGACATTTCCAAGATGATCATTCTTGGAAAGATTGATGACGATTGGGCCCAAATTGTGGCCTCTAGAATATTCACAAGGTTTTTCTATGATCTGACTGACTGATCTACTTTTTGACTCGACATGACCCATATTCTAACCTGACTGAGATATTATCAAAATGATAATTTGGAGCAAGTTTGATGATGATCTGACCAAATCTGTGGCCTCCAGTGAGTTCAGAAGGTTCTTCTATGATCTGGCCTACTGACCTACTTTTGGACCCAACATGACCCATATTCGAACTTGACTGAGATATTGTCAAGATGATCATTCTGGGAAGGTGTGATGATGATCGGTCCAAAACTGTGGCCTCTAGTGTGTTCAAAATGTTTTTCAATGATTTGACCTACTGACCTACTTTTGATCTGACATAACCCATATTCGAATATGAGCAAGATATTGTCAAGACTATCATTCTGAGCAAGTTTGATGATGATCAGACCAAAACTGTGGCCTCTAGAGTGTTCACAAGGTTTTTTCTATAATTTGACCTACTGACCTACTAACTTTTGGACCTGACATGATCCATATTCGAACTTGACCAAGATTATGTCAAGATGATCATTCTGGGCATGTTTGATGATAATTGGACCAATATTGTGGCCTCTGGTGTGTTCACAAGGTTTTTCTATTATTTGTCCTATTAACCTACTTTCTGATCCGACATGACCCATATTCGAACTTGACCAAGATATTGTCAAGATTATCATTCTGAGCAAGTTTGATGATGATCGGACCAAAACTGTGGTCTCAAGTGTGTTCAAAAGGTTTTTCTATGATTTGACCTACTTTTTGAACCAACATGACCCATATTCAAACTTTACCGAGATATTGTTAAGATGATCATTCGGAGCAAGTTTGATGAAGATCGGATCAAAACTGTAGCCTCCAGTGTACTCACAAGGTTTTTCTATAATTTGACCCACTGACATATTTTTTGACCCGACATGACCCGTATTCAAACTTGACCAAGATATTGTCATGATGATCATTCGAAGCAAGTTTGATGACGATCGGATCAAAACTGTGGCCTCTAAAGTGTTCACAAGGTTTTCTACGTTTTGACCCGACATGGCCCATATTCAAACTTGACTTAGATATTGTCAAGACGATCATTCTGTACAAGTTTGATGATGATCGGACCAAATCTGTGGCCTCTAGTGTGTTCAGACGGTTTTACTATGATTTTACCTACTGACCTACTTTTGGACTCAACATGACCCATATTCGAACTTGACTGAGATATTGTCAAGATGATCACTCTGGGCAAGTTTGATGATGATCGGACCAAAAACTGTGGCCTCTGGTGTGCTAACAAGGTTTTTCTTTGATTTGACCTACTGACCTACTTTTTTACCCGACATGACCCATATTCGAACTTGACCAAGATATTGTCAAGATGATCATTCTGGGCAAGTTTAATGATTATAGGACCAAAACTGTGGCCTCTAGTGTTCACAAGGTTTTTCTATACTTTGACCTACTGACCTACTAACTTTTTGACCCGACATAAACCATATTCAAACTTGACCCAGATTATGTCAAGATGATCATTCTGGGCATGTTTGATGATAATTGGACCAAAACTGTGGCCTCTGGTATGTTCACAAGGTTTTCTATGATTTGACCTATTGACCTACTTTTATCACGACATGACCCATATTTACATTTGACCGAGATATTGTCAAGATGATCATTCTGAGCAAGTTTGATGATGATCGGACCAAAACTGTGGCCTCTAGTGTGTTCACAAGGTTTTTCTATAATTTGACCTACTGACCTACTAACTTTTTGACCCGACATAAACCATATGCGAACTTGACCCAGATTATGTCAAGATGATCATTCTGGGCATGTTTGATGATAATTGGACCAAAACTGTGGCCTCTGGTATGTTCACAAGGTTTTCTATGATTTGACCTATTGACCTACTTTTTGACACGACATGACACATATTTACATTTGACCGAGATATTATCAAGATGATCATTCTGAGCAAGTTTGATGATGATCGGACCAAAACTGTGGCCTCTAGTGTGTTCACATGGTTTTTCTATAATTTGACCTACTTTTTGACCCAACATGACCCATATTGGAACTTGACAGAGATATTGTCAAGATGATCATTTGGAGCAAGTCTGAGGATGATCCAGTGTGTTCACAAGGTTTTTCTATGATTTGACCTTTTTTTGGACCCGACAGGACCTATATTCAAACTTGACCACGATATTGTCATGCTGATCATTCTCACCAAGTCTGATGATGATTGGTTCAAAATTGTGACCTCTAGTGTGTTTACAAGAAAAGTTGACACACGGATGACACAGGATGACGCCGGACATCTCTCGGTCACAAAAGCTCACCATGACCTTTGGTCAGGTGAGCTAAAAATTACATAATATTAATGTCCAAAAAGCAAATAGAAATAGCTATACATTTTTAGGCTTATTTTAAAGTTTGTGTAAAAAAATAATAATCAGTTTTACAACTGATACAAGTGAAATCAATATCATTTTGCTTTTTGCCACTGATATGGTTTACCTGAAACACCAACAGAGCACTCCACATCTCTCTGAGTGCACTCTGACTATAACATAATAGCAAAGTTGTGTATTTTCAGGTTTAGATTCAAGTTTTTCTTTGAGGAACATAATTTATATGTTCTAAAAATCTTATACTGTATTTCCTGTAAGCATTTGGACAGACAGGGCTGAGAGAACAGTGCAGACCCAGATGAGACGCCGCAGCATGCGGCGTCTCATCAGAGTCTACACTGTTTGCCACTCATTCAGCTATTTTAAGGATCAACATCGGGTATAAGATTGTACTTTTTCAAATTTTAGAGCAAGTATGGTAAGGAATTAAGGTGTCCAAATACTTAGGTAATTCGGTACCTTGGAAGCATGGAATACACTACAGAACTGAAAATTGTAGAGTGTAAAAGCCAGTTCAGCCAATTAGGCCTCATTAGTGACCCTCAAATATTTTCAAATATCCAGAGTATAATCAATGATCCCAAAGGAATAGAAAATATAATTTACAAATGATGAAGTCCAGGGAGACATTTTATGGCTGCCACACAATCCCTTAACATCAGCTGTGGTGATGTTAACCCTTCTCTTGCTGAATATTCAGTTTAGTCACACCCATTTCTGACTTTGAACCATCAGATTACTTGACGTAATTTATTCCTACAAATTCATAAATTGAATGTCAAACAGTGAAGATCCTGATCAGATGGCTTTCAGAAGCCATCTGATCTGGATCTACACTGTTTGCAAAGAAAAGGGTTGTCGTGAACAGCAGGATAAGAGTTAAAGGAAGTTCTCTTTGGAAGCAATGAATACACCACAGAACCCAAAATATATAGAATGTACAAATTTTTCTGGTCCACAGCTAATTAGGTCTCATTAGCACAATATAATCTTGAAGGACTAGAAAATATATTCTTGCACACCAGACAAGGAAATCCGTGATTTTACCCTGGGATAGAAATTTATGTTCTGACCCTGGTGTTCCGACCCCAAATCGAATATAATCGCGTGTTTGATAAATGCACTGGTTGATTACAACCTCATGCGCGGCGTCGTCATGCGTGACGTCACTAAACATTCCTGTTGTGTCATCACAAAATGGCGGACGTCGGTAACCAAAGTGACAGCAGCATTAAAATTCGCAATAGAAATGGAAGGTATGCAAGAAAAAGAATCCAATATGGGTGTGAGGGGTGGATAGAAAAATCCGTCCCTCGGGATCACTGTCCGGCATCACTCGGCAAGCCTCGTGATGCCGGACAGTGTCCCTCGGGACGGATTATTCAATCCACCCCTAACACCCATATAAGATTCTTATATTCTTGCACACCAGACAAGGAAATCTGTGATTTTACCCTGGGATAGAAATTTATGTTCTGACTCTGGTGTTCCGACCCCAAATCGAATATGATCGCGTGTTTGATAAATGCACTGGTTGATTACAACCTCAAGCGTGGCGTCGTCATGCGTGATGTCACTAAACATTCCTGTTTTGTCATCACAAAATGGCGGACGTCGGTAACCGAAGTGACAGCAGCATTAAAAATTCGCAATAGAAATGGAAGGTATGCAAGAAAAAGAATTCAATATGGGTGTGAGGGGTGGATAGAAAAATCTGTCCCTCGGGATCACAGTCCGGCATCACTCGGCAAGCCTCGTGATGCCGGACAGTGTCCCTCGGGACGGATTTTTCCATCCACCCCTCACACTCATATAAGATTCTTATAATCTTCACTAAGATGAAGGTAAGTTTCAGATGATATGTGTCTACTGTGTCAATGTCAGGTGATAAAAACTTATTTATTTGGACAAGGCAGAATAATTATCTGCTGGTTCCTAGTCTGAAGGTTATCAGTGTTGGAAAAAGTTTTTCCGAAAAACAGGTAACCAGACCCCCCTGACCTTGAAAGGTCAGGGGGGTCTGGTTACCTGTTTTTCCAATATTGACAATGTGAAAGCTGGGAGCCAGCGAGTAATGCAAATATGGTGAATTGTCTTAGTGATAATACTCTACTAACTACCTTATAGCAAGAGAAAGGATGTGTTTGTTTGTTTGATTTAAGGTTTAACGTCCCCGCCAATACTGCATAGGACATTTTGGAGATGTTGCTTCCAGTTTTGTGGGACGTTTACCCAAAATTGAGATGTAATGACATCTCAAGTCCTGTCGCCCAATGAAACCAATCGGGTTTATAAGCATGGACGGTCCGACTCACAGCGCTTTGCCATGGCAGGCTTAGATCCTCTTAAGCAGTTCACCAGTACTGGTGTGCGGTCTGTTTAAGCTCTGTGTGGAAGCATCATGCAGCCCATCTAATCTTCAAGCCCCGATGGGCAGGGCCTGAGAAATGATGTGACCCATGAAATAAAGGCTCCAAATATGCCTTGATATATGATAACATGATTTAAATGAGTGTTATTGCATAAATACCTTTGCACATGGCTGTTTGAAGCCACTGTCAAATGAACCCAAAGGAGAAATTCACATGCTGTTTGAACATGGAATTTGAGCTCTGATATGACAAGATGGGCCTTGTTTTGTTCACATGACGTTGAGCCACATAAGGTTATTGCCCTGAACCTAGTGATTTTGAGATCCATGATGATGTCAGAGGGTTACTGCGTAACATCATCATTGTAAAAACATTCTGAACAAGCCACCATGTTGGTTTGCGAGTCTCAGTTGAAGAGTTTATATGGAGCTTTTGGGCATTTTCGTCAAAATTGGCTGTCGGAATCGTAAGTTATGCATTTCCCTGATTATTTCCTTGCATTAAAATTTGCCGGATCCCTCAGAAGATATTTTAACATTCGGCCTAGCAACCTCATGTTCAAACAGCTTCCTTGGGATCTGGCAAATGTTAATGCATGAAAAACCATGGTTATTCCCTACATCACGAAAACACGCCTGTATAATTTTGACCCCCTTGAACCCAATTTCATAAAGTAAAACTGGGGTTTCCAGGGTATACCTTATTTTTCTTGCTTCTGCTCTAAAATATAGATTATGGGTACTCGTTAGAACCCCCTCAATGAGGCGGTTCTAACGAGTGCCCACAATCTATATTTGGAGCAGAAATAAGAACAAGAGGGCCCAGAGGGCCCTGGTTCGCTCACCTGATCCAAAGCATAACAAGTGGGCCCCGGGCAGGGTCAATTTTGGCCCCAGGGCTAAAATTTGAACAATCTTGGTAGAGGTCCACAAGATGAAGCTTCATATCGAATATGAAAGACCTGGGCTTTCTGGTTTCAGAGAAAAAGATTTTAAAGGTTTACCCTGCATATATAAGTCTATGTAAAACAAGATTTTCCCTATATAAGTCTATGTTAAACCAAAGGGCCCCGGAGCAGGGACATTTTTGGCCCCAGGGCTATAATTTGAACAATCTTGGTAGAGGTCCACTAGCTGAAGCTTCATAACAAATATCAAAGACCTAAGCCTTGTGTTTCAGAAGATGATTTTTAAAGATTTTCCCTATATAAGTCTATGTAAAACCAAAGGGCCACATGGCGGGGGCATTTTTGGTCTCAGGGCTATAATTTGAACAATCTTGGTAGAGGTCCACTAGCTGAAGCGTCATAACAAATATCGAAGACCTAAGCCTTGTGGTTTCAGAGAAGAAGATTTTTCAAGATTTTCCCTATATAAGTCTATGTAAAACCAAAGGGCCCCGGAATGGGGCATTTTTGGCCCCAGGGCTATAATTTGAACAATCTTGGTAGAGGTCCACAAGATGAAGCTTCATACCAAATATCAAAGACCTTGGCCTTGCAGTTTCAGAGAAGAAGATTTTTCAAGATTTTCCCTATATAAGCCCATGTAAAACCAAAGGGCCCCCTGTGCAGGGGGCATTTTTAGCTCCAGCACTAATATTTGAACAATCTTGGTAGGGGTCCACTAGATGAAGCTTCATACCAAATATCAAAGATCTGGGCCTTGCAGTTTCAGAGAAGAAGATTTTTAAAGATTTTCCCTATATAAGCCTATGTAAAACAAAAGGGCCCTGGTGTGGGGGCATTTTTGTCCCCAGCACTATAATTTGAACAATCTTGGTAGGGGTCCACTTGATGAAGCTTCATACCAAATATCAAAGACCTGGGCCTTGCGGTTTCAGAGAAGATTTTTCAAGATTTTCCCTATATAAGCCTATGTAAAACCAAAGGGCCCCCGTGCAGTGGCATTTTTAGCTTCAGCACTATAATTTGAACAATCTTGGTAGGGGTCCACTAGATAAAGCTTCATACCTAATATCAAATACCTGGGCCTTGCGGTTTCAGAGAAGAAGATTTTTAAAGATTTTCCCTATATAAGCCCATGTAAAACCAAAGGGCCCCCGTACGGGGGCATTTTTGGCCCCAGCACTATAATTTGAACAATCTTGGTAGGGGTCCACTAGATGAAGCTTCATACCAAATATCAAAGACCTGGGCCTTGCGGTTTCAGAGAAGAAGATTTTTCAAGATTTTCCCTATATAAGCCCATGTAAAACCAAAGGGCCCCCGTGCGGGGGCATTTTTGACCCCAGCACTATAATTTGAACAATCTTGGTAGGGGTCCACTAGATGAAGCTTCATACCAAATATCAAAGACCTGGGCCTTGCGGTATCAGAGAAGAAGATTTTTTAAGTTTTCGGTGAAAAAAATCTATTTTTGGCTACTGTGACCTATATGTGCAACAGACCGGAACCATTTGAACAACTTTGAAAGGGGACCACCTAAGGATCATTCCTGTGAAGTTTGGTCAAAATCCGATCAGTCGTTTAGGAGGAGATGTCGTTTGAAGAAAAGTTTACGGACGCACGCACGCACGGACGCACGCACGACGGACGACGGACAAAAAGTGATCCCAAAAGCTCACCTTGTCACTATGTGACAGGTGAGCTAAAAATGTCACAATTTTTCGTCATAAAATTTTCATTTTTTCGGCGATAAAGGTGGCAATGTATTTGTATAGGCATGTTTGCTTTATGTCTAGTATAAAATCCTAATGAACAGAGCTGTTTGAAGCTTTGTTTGGATGGATTAGAAGCTGGGTTCAAACAACAAACCCATGTTCAAATCATGAAATTCACATGCGGTTTGAACATGCATTTTGAGCTTTTTATATCACAAGATGGGCCTTGCTTTGTTTATGTTACATTGAGCGACATAATGTTATCGCCTTGAACATAGCATTTTAGAATTTTATGATGTCAGATGGTCATTGTTAACAATATTCTAAACTAGCCCCAATGTTGTTTGCCGGTCACTTTTGTCAGTGATTATGGAGCTTATATGGGGCTTTTTAGCATTTTTGTAAAAATTTACAATTAGAATAATAAGTTATGCAAGAACAACAATCATCCATGGTAATTTCAATGGATTAACAATTGCCAGGTCCATCATCACCCCCACCCATTTGGGCTTGAAGAAATAGAGTGGCTGCATGATATCCCCACGCAGAGCTGAAACCGACCCGCACACGAGTACTGGTAAACCGCTTAGAGGATCAAAGCCTGCCCAGGCAAAGCGATACGAGAGTCGGACCATCCATGCTCATAAACCCTATTGGTTTCATTGGGCTGCAGGGCTTTAGATGTCATTTCATCTGAATGTCGGGTAAAAGTCCCACAAAATTGGAAGCAGCGCCTCCAAAATGACCTTTACAGTGTTGACGGGGACGTTAAACCTCAAATCAATCAATCAATGAATCAATTGCCAGGTCCAGCAGAAGATACATGTATCTGAACACTCAGCCTAGCAGCCTTGTGTTCTAACAGCTTCCTCGGGACCCGGCAAATGTTAATGCATGAAAACCATGGGTGATTCCTATATGTGGAGCCAACAAACAGGTCTAGAAGTATGACATCTTGCATGAATCTAGAAGTTTGACTTCTTGTAATGGGCCTCCGTGGCCTACTGGATAAAAGAGTTGACTCTTAATCATTAGGTCTCTCATCACTGTTGCTCGGGTCACATGTGAGATGCCTAGTTCTACAATGGAAGGTTAGGTGGTTTCTCTCTGAGTACCTCCGTTTTTGCCCACCTCTGATAAATGATCAGCTTGGATTAAATGAAACTATCTTGAAAGGGCTGTAAATAAAACAAAACAAAAAAGAACCTTGGTAGCTCAGTCGGTTGCACGTCTGTCTGATGATCAGGAAGTGGAGGGTTTGATACCTATCAGGGTTTGCAACACTGATCGGGAAATCTTTTCTTTGGTCATTCTCTCCCTTTTGCTGATTCAAGAAGGGTAGGTGTCACTTTCTGGTGAAAGGATGTGCACTGTACAGATTAACTGCTTATGTATAAACCTGTCTAGGGAAAGTATGCTATGGTGGCCAGCTTTCTATGCCTAAATTGTCATATTTATAATATATGATCTGAATTATGTTGACTGGGCTGCAAAACTCCACACAAGAACATGTCCATGAAACGAAGACTCCTCTTAACCCCACTTTTTTGTAGAGAAAAGTGGGGTTTATGGGGGTATACATTATCTGCCTAATTTTTGTTCAATTATATAGGTTGTGGGTACTCAATGCGGCGGATCTAACGCACACCCACAATCTATGTTGAAAGAAGAAATAAGAACGCTGTTATAATTTCTACCTAAAATTTGTCATTTCTGACACCATGTTGGACGCCATTTTTTCACACGGACATGTTTCCCTAATGTAACAAACCGCTGGCTCAAATATACAGTCCTCCCTTTGAGGTATACTTACTATAAGATATAGAGAAAGAGGAAGGTTTCCAGTCAGAAAGTAAGAAGTCGGCACAAATTTTACCATCTTCTTCCACATTAGGGTGGAAAATCTTTGTCAGAAACCACAGCTGCAATGAATAACATTGAAAAATAAATAAACACTGCAATTCTGATTTTTGGATTTTAAAGTATTTACCCTAAGTATTCAGACCTGTGCTAGGTTTAAAATTAGACCATTGGTCCAAGTGCAGTAAAATTCCTATATTGAGACCACCTTTGGGACTGTTCAAAAGTGGTCTTGAAGACCACTTTTGATCAGTCCCAAAGGTGGTCCTTGACCACAGGACAATGCGGACAGAAAACACAAAGAAAGATTAAGTGCACCATTCAAAAAAGCTTTTTAATGCAGAGTTAGTCTTAATTTTATGTGGTCTTAATAGCGGAGTTTTACTGTTTAATTTCTTCTAAATAGCCAGATGGGTGGCAAACAGTTTAGGCCCTAATGAGAGACCAAACTCTGCTGCCACATCTCACTGGGGACTACACTGTTTGTTCAGGCCTGTCTGTCTGAATGCATAGTAAATATGGTAATTTTGTTTGAATCATTAACCCTTCTCTTGCTGAATATTCAGTTTAGCCAAACCCATTTCTTTCTTTGAACCAATCAGATTACTTGACTTAATTTATTCCTACAAATTCATAAATTGAATGTCAAATAGTGTAGATCCTGATCAGATGGATGTACCGGTACACTGTTTGTAAAGGAAAGGGTTGTCGTGAACAGCAAGATAGTTGGGATCTTGGATCTGAAATTCTGTACAGTTGACTTTATGCTCATGCTAACGGTTCAATCAGCGTAGTATTACAGAAGCTGACTGGAATAAACATTGGATGGGTGCCATTTTGAAAGCAATTTCTACAGATGTGAATAAAAACAGGAGAAACAAAGAGTTTCAGTGATAAAACAAATAAAATCTGAGATTAAAGAAAGCAAAATGTACGTTCTGACACACTGTTGATACAGACTCCATTGCAATTACGTCATGAATAACATAGATGTGCCCGAAACATTCCCGCATTTTAATATAACGATTTATCTGCAGAAGTGATATCTTGTATCTTGTACAAAAAGTAGTTCCAGCTTAAGAGATTTACTTCCCCAGCTAAGAGGATATATTTCTTTTTTAGCAAAAAGGAACATAACAAGCTTATGTCTGATTAGAAATCATGGTATTTTTTTGCTGTGGATGTAATATAATTAACCCATTATATATTGGTGGACTCTTCCATTGTTATATGTTGATTGAGTCCATTTGTCATTTTAGGAGTGTTAGCTCTAATTTTCTTTTTCTTTTTTATTCTACTTTTGACAAAATATAAGCAATAAGCCGGGGCCAATTGTTCAAAACTAACAGCGTCATTAGCTAATGTATGGTTAAAACTTTGATCATTCAATATAGGGAAAAAACTAATATTTTGCTGAAAAAAATGTGAGTAGCAACTCACATTTTTTCAGCAAAAATAAAATTTTAGATATTGTTCTTGATAGATTGGTTAACAATACGACCACATTCAAGCATGTTAAGATAATGAGGCTTTGAACAACTGGATCCAGATCCAGATCCTGGGCCCAGTTGTTCAAAGCATCGTTAGCTTAACAAGCTCGTTAGTGGTCATATTGTTAACTGTTCTAGCAGGTTTAATATGTAAAATTTTGGTATTTTTGCTGAAAAAAATGTGAGCAGCTTTTGCAGATACAAAAGCTGCACACATTTTTTCAGCAAAAATATTAGCATATTTGCCATAATAAATAATCAAAATTTTAACGAAACGTTAACTAACGACGTGGTTAGTTTTGAACAACTGGCCCCAGCAATATTTGACTATGTTCCTTGCATGGGTTTACAGTAAGAATGGGTTTATCGGAGTCTAACTGTTGGTTTTCTTTTGCTCCGGCATTTCAGTTGTTTCTGGTTTTCAAGTCCTCACCGTTGTTTCATCTCTGTGGTTGTTGATTTTTTGTGTTCACGGAGATGTAGCACTGATGAGTTAGGAGGCCTTCATGCGGACCGAACAAATTATTTGTCTAAATTTAGACGGAGGTAAGGGCGAGGACTGTGGCCACATAAAATCGATTTAAGCCCCCCAGTGGATTTCGTTTCCGCTGACCATTCCAAGGCGGTTCTTCTTTCGCAGTTTATTTTTGTTATGGTTTGTCTTTGGGTGTTTGTGTGGCCTATATTATTTTATTTTGGATAGCCTTTTGGCCATTTTGTGGGAAAGTGACTGTCCTTTTGGCTTTCTGCTATTGATGTTTCCATTAGGTCTGTTGTTTCATGTTTGTGTTTCTGTCCCTTTGGTGTCTCTGATAAGAGCTGTGGGTTGATTGTGTCTATTCCTGATCATTGCCTCCACTTCTATTTTTATATTAATAATAAGAGCAATTTACAGCAGTTTACCTTGGGTGGTCTGAGGGGGTAGTCCATGGGAAAATCAATTCGTAAATCAAACTGCCCTCCCTGATATGGGCTGTCATCCTGAAACATACAAGACAGACATTGTATGGCATAGTATCACATCTGGTCAGTTCTCCATTTGCCTGAGGTTTTGGATTTGTACAATGAATATTTTTGTCCTAAGTTCCGCACAAGGTTAGACTAAAACTGTAAGGTATGCATACTGAAAACTTACCAGATTTACCCCAGGTATCAGACACCTGGGGCCAGTTGTTAAAAACTAACGATGTCGCTAGTTAACGTATCGTTAAAACTTTGATCATTAAATATGGAAAATATGCTGAAATTTTTGCTGAAAAAATGTGAAAAGCTGCTCACATTTTTTTTCAGCAAAAAATACCAAAATTTATGGTATTGTACTTGCTAGGACAGTTAACAATATGACCACTAACGGGCTCTTTAAGCTAACGATGCTTTGAACAACTCGCCCCTGAGGTTTTGGTTTTGTACAATGAATATTTTTATCCCGAGTGTCGCGAAGGTCTAACTAAAACTGTGAGGCATACTGAAGACTTACCAGATTTACCCCAGGTATCAGACACCTGGGGCCAGTTGTTCAAAGCATCGTTAGCTTAACGAGCTCGTTAGAGGTCATATTGTTAAGTGTTCTAGAAAGTACACTATCGAAAATTTTGGTATTTTTGCTGAAAAAAATGTGAGCAGCTTTTGCATTTGCAAAAGCTGCTCACAATTTTTCAGCAAAAATATTAGTATATTTGTCTTATTAAATGATCAAAGTTTTAACGATATGTTTACTAATGACATCGTTAGTTTTGAACAACTGGCCCCTGAACTTCTTAACATTTGAACAAGTACAAAATATACTGTAAAAATCCTAAAAATTCAGACACCTTGAGGACATGCTGTAATTCTCCTAAAACTTTAAGAAATTTGTTCCATGATCCAGCAAGGAGAGTGCAGATGGAATGGCAAACAGTGTAGACGCTGATCAGACTGGAGCAGTCTGGAATGGGTCTGTACTGTTTGCTTAAGCCCGTCAGTCCCAATACTTAGGATCATTACAGAAGATTCCTGCCCATCCGGGCTTGAAGAAATAGATGGGCTGGGCTGCATGATGCTTCCACACAGAGCTGAAATCGACCCCACCCGAGTACTGATAAACCGTTTAGAGGAGCTATGCCTGCCCAGGCAAAGCAGAGCGAGATGGACTGTCCATGCTTATAAACCGTATTGGTTTCATTGAGTGACAGGGCTTGAGATGTCATTTCATCTCAATGTCGGGTAAAAGTCCCACAAAACTGGAAGCAACATCTCCAAAATGACCTATACAGTGTTTTCGGGGATGTTAAACCTCAAATCAAACAAACAAACAAGATTCTACTTACTGGTCCTGGAATGGAGGCCTCCCAATGTAACACTGAAAATAGAAAATTTCAATTCAGAGCAAGACAAACCAACAGGAAGTCCCATCACTTGAACAAGTCTGTGAAATGAACACCCCCTTAAACCCCACTTTATATGGAGAAAACTTGGGTTTACTTGGGAATTCATTATTTTTCTTATTTCTGCTCCAAGACATAGGTTGTTGGTACTCATTAGAACTGCCTCAATGGGGTGGTTCTAACGAGCCCCGCAACTGATGTTTGAAGTAAAACTAACAAAAAGTTACAGATTTTCACCAGAAAGTAGCTATTTTGGATATGTGAAAAAATGCACTATGTCGCACGGGTGTGTTATCATAATGTATGTGACCATCAATCACTCAGATCAGCTTGCACATTCACACAGTAAGATCAAAGTCTTTATTGTTCACAAGAACCAAATTCACCACAGCCTCTTTAAAGCACCATTAACCCTTTTTGCACCAAATTAAATCTTCCTCCTTGTATATAGCCAGAGGCCATTTCAAACTTTAGGGGTGTCAGGTTGTGTTTTCTTCAAAATTTATTTGGAAATTGGCTGAAAATTGTGCAAACAGTGTAGGCCCAGATCAGATGCCACATTCTGCAGCTTCTGATCTGGGCCTGCACTGTTTGCCAACTACCAGTTTTGGGGTATTTGGCACTAAATCGGTTAATGGGCTCCAAAGAAGAAACCTTGTTAGTTAAACAATGTCCTACAATGTATAAATTATATAGAAAAATGACCATCTATGGTCAGTTTACTTTATACAGTTAAATTCCGCTATTAAGACCACCTAAAGTTAAGACTAATTCTGCTTTAGAAAGCTTATTAATAGGGGTGCAGTTACTCTGTCTTCCTGTTTTCTGCACACAATGTCCTCTGGTCAGGGACCACATTTGGGACTTTTCAAAAGTGATCTTTAAGACCACTCTTGAACAGTCCCAAATGTCGTCTGAATATAGGAATTTTTCTGTAATATATTCATTCTTAGTATCCATCTTGAAATTGTGCTATATCTAAACCTGTGATCCAAACATAAATGTATATATTATAAAGAAAGATGACATTTTTCTATATAATCTATTCATTTTTGAGATCCATAATATCTATAATCCTTTTATAACAAACAGTGTTATAATGAGGATGAACTTGTGGTGTACTCTGAGTACTAGCGTCTGTCATTCTTGGTATCAAAAAACTGAAAAGCAAAGACTCTGTTGAGACTGTGCAGATGCTTGGGTTAATCTCAGTCTTTGTTGGTAATATAGTGCATTGGGTCTAGCTGGTCTTGTGTTCAGATAGCTTTATCTGGACTTGGCAAATATTAATCCATGAAAAAAAAAACATGGTCATCCCTATATTTGCCTATAGGCCAGAGTGTTCAAGAAATGGAGGAACACCCACAGTCCTAAAATTGTTCAGCTAAGTTTGAAAACTGAGTGAAGGTCAGTAAGGGTCAGTGGCAGTGGGATAGGTGCATCACAAGGTGGATGTAGCCCCAGATAAGAGGAGATATCCACATATTATTTTTCTTATTTCTGCATGAAAACAAAAGTTGTGGGTACTCATTAGAAGTGCCTCACCAAGGTGCTAGAGTGTTCACAAGGTTTTTCTATGATTTGACCTAATGACCGACTTTTTGACCCGACATGACCCGTATTCAAACTTGACCGAGATATTGTCAAGATGATCATTCTGAGCAAGTTTGATGACGATTGGACCAAAACTTTGGCCTCTAGAGTGTTCACAAGGTTTTGCTTTGATTTGACCTACTTTTTGACCCAACATGACCCATATTCGACCTTGACCGAGATATTGTCATGATGATCATTCTGACCAAGTTTTATGATGATTGGCCCAAAACTGTGAACTCTAGTGTGTTCACAAGAAAAGTTTACGGACACACGACGGACGTCGGACAAAAAGTGATCCCAAAAGCTCACCTTGTCACTACGTCACAGGTGAGCTAAAAACAAGAGGCCCATAGGCCACTACGCTCACCAGAGGTCATGTGGTTTATACCATATACAGGCATGGCACCCATCTTGGTCATGTGACAACAATCCCAAGAATAATTTTTCATTGTCTCATCCAAAAGAGGCTCTTCATGTAATTTGGTTTCAATCAGCACAGCAGTTTTAGTGGAGAAGGTAAAAGTAATGAATCTGAGCCATCCAGGACAAAGTCAGTAAATGACCTTGACCATTGGAATTGATAAACTTGACATAAAACAGGTCAAGGTCAACCAAAGGTCATCATTTGAACAAACTTGGTAGGACCCAAGTCCCTAATGCTATATACATGTACCAAGTCTGAAGGTCATTGGTCTTTGGGTTCCGCAGGAGAATATTTTTAATGGTTTTTACCATATATGGGCATGGTGGTCATATTGGTCATGTGACCAGGTCCTTACGATAAGCTTTCACTCCTCCTTCCCATAGAGGCTCCATATATAATTTGGTTTCAATCAACCCCGCAGTTTAAGTGGCGAAGATAATAAGAACTGTCGCTGGGCAGGATAGCTCACCGAAAGTCGCACTTTGACTTAGTTGTGTAATGGCAAGTTTTCATACCCATAACAGAAACAAAGTCACAAAAACCTAAGGCAATATCTATCACCATACCAAATTCATCTAAAGGCAATAAAGTAATTATCTAAAATCTTCAAAACTAACATAAAAGCTCTAAGTCTGTGACCTTGACCCCAAGGTTATGGACATGAGAGCTGATGCTGCTGCCAAAACTTTGAGACCAGTATCTATTACCATACCCAGTATCTATTACCATACCAAGTGTAAACTAAATCCTTCCAAAGGTAAAGAAGTAATGAGCTCCTAAAAATTTAACAGAAAATCTTCAATGTAAGAATTCAAAGTCTGTGACCTTGACCCCAAGATTATGGTCATGAGAGCTGATGCTGCTGCTACAAACTTGAAACTTTTATCTTTCACCATGAGAGCTGCTGCTGCTGCCAAATACCAGTATCTATTACCATACTAAGAATAAACTAAATCCATTCAAAGGAAAAGAAGTAATCAGCTCCTAAAAACACAAAATCTTTAACATAAAAAATTAAAGTCTGTGACCTTGACCCAAAGCTCATGGTTATAGTGGCTGATAAAAACTTGAAAGCAATATCTATCACCATTCCAAGTCTCAAGTAAATACATCTGAAGGCAACAAAGTAATGATCTAAAATCTTCAGTGCAGAAACATAAAAGTTCTTAGTCTGTGACCTTGACCAAGAGGTCACGGTCATGTATTGTGATAATGCTGATAACAACATTTGACAAGCACCTATCACCATTCCAAGTATGAACAAAATCTATCAAAAGGTAAGAAGTAAGAGCTCCTAAAAACTTTAACACAAAACTTTAACATAAGAATTCAAAGTCTGTGACCTTGACCCCATGGTGATGGTCACAAGAGTTGATGCTGCTGCTAAAAATTTGAGACAAGTAACTATTACCATACCAAGTATAAACTAAATCCATCCAAAGGTAAGGGCGGCGGCTGCCGCCCATCGGGGCTTGAAGAAATATATAGGCTGCATGATGCTTCCACGCAGAGCTGAAACCGACCCGCACACGATTACTGGTAAACCACTTAGAGGATCTAAGCCTGCCCAGGCAAAGCAGTGCGAGTCGGTCCGTCCATGCTTATAAACCCTATTGGTTTCATCGGGCAGCTGGGCTTGAGATGTCATTTCATCTCAATGTGGTTGGGTAAAAGTCCCACAAAATTGGAAGCAACATCTCCAAAATGACCTTTACAGTGTTGACGGGGATGTTAAACCTCAAATCAAACAAACAAACAAAGGTAAAGAAGTAATCAGCTCCTAAAAACTTTCACACAAAAACTTTAACATTAAAGTTCAAAGTCTGTGACCTTGACCCCAAGATCACGGTCATGGGTACTGATACTGCAGATAAAAACTATCACAATACCAAATATGAACTCAGACCATGTACATTCAAAAACCTTAACATTTGTGGACGCTGACTGTAGCAGAATAGCTTACTGGAGCTTTCGTTCCACTGAGCTAAAAATTCATCAGACCAGTACTGATCTGAAGCCAAGTGCGTGTATGAAGTTTTCTTAGTTTTCAAGAAATGAAGCTAAACACACTTTCTAAACATTATTCAGTCAAGCATGAAATATTGGTCAAGGTCAGTAACAGTCATAAAAATGAAACTTACAGTCATCTTCTAGAGGTCCAGCAGAAAAACCATCCTGAGGCTTCTGAAGTTGCTGAAATAATATTAGAAATTATGAAAACTAGTTTTTACATGAACATCATGTTTACCCAATGTATGTGGGAAACCCCTAAAGGGGTACCTTGGCAAACAGTGCAGGCCCAGACCAGACACCCCTAATGCGGTGTCTGATCAAGGCCTGCACTATTTGCTACCAGAATATTCTGTCAAAAATAGAACAAGAGGGCCCAGAGGGCCCTGAATCGCTCACCTGAGAATTAGTGTCTCTAGTACATTCTAGGCCCAAGGGCTATAATTTGAACAAATTTGGTAATGGTCCACTAGATGAAGCTTCATACCAAATATCAAAGACCTGGACCTTCTGGTTTCAGACAAGAAGATTTTTTTACGGTTTTCCCTATATAAACCTATGAAAAATCAAAGGGTCCCAGGGTGGAGGAATTTTTGGCCCCAGGGCTATAATTTGAACAATCTTGAAAGAGGTCCACTAGATGATGCTTCACACCAAATATCAAAGAACTGGGCCTTGCAGTTTTGGAGAAGAAAAGTTTTAAAGATTTCCGCTACATAAGCTTAGGTAAAACCAAAGGCCCCCTGGGCGGGGTGCATTTTTGGCCCCAGGGCTATAATTTGAACAATCTTGGCAGAGGTCCACTAGATGAAGCTTCATACCATATATCAAAGACCTGGGCCATGCGGTTTCAGAGAAGAAAATTTTCCCTACATAAGTCTATGTAAAACCAAAGGGCCCCGGGGCAGGAGCAATTTTGGCCCCAGGGCTATAATTTGAACAATCTTGATAGTGGTCCATATGATGAAGCTTCACACTAAATATCAAAGACCTGGGCCTTGCAATTTCAGAGAAGAAGACTTTTATTTCCCTATATAAGTTGATGTAAAAACAAAGGGCCCCAGGGCAGGGGCATTATTGGCACTAGGGCTATAATTTGAAAAAACCTGGTAAAGGTCCACTAGATGCAGCTTCATACAAAATATCAAAGACCTGGGCTTTGGGGTTTCAGAGAAGATTTTGTAAGATTCTCCCTATGTAAGCCAATGTAAAACCAATTTAGGGCGCTGAGATGGTGGCATTTTTAGCCCTAGGGCTATAATTTGAACAATCTTGATAAAGGTCCACTAGATGAAGCTTCATACCAAATATCAAAGACCTGGGCCTTGTTGTTTCAGAGAACAAATTTTTTAAAGATGTTCCCTATATAAGTCTATGTAAAACCAAAGGGCCCTGGTGCAGGGGCATTTTTGCCCCAGGGCTATAATTTGAACATTCTTGGTAGAGGTCCACTAGATGAAGCTTCATACCAAATATTAAAGACCTGGGCCGTGCAGTTTCAGAAAAGAAGTTTTCAGTGAAAAAAAAATATTTTTCTAGCTCATGTGACCTAAATGTGATACAGACCGGAACCATTTGAACAGCTTTGAATGGGGACCACCTAGTGAAGTTTGGTCAAAATCCGATAAGTGATTTAGGAGATGTCGTTTGAAGAAATTTTTTATGCACACATGCACGGATGGATGCACTCACGATGGACAAAAAGTGATCCCAAAAGCACACATCATCACTACGCGACAGGTGAGCTAAAAAACTAAAACCGAGTATCTGACTATAGCCCTGCTATAGTGCTATCAGAAAAGAAAACTACAATAAAAAAAAATGTTTTCATCTTTCCGCCTCTAATCAAAAAGGTGGTAAAAAGGCAATCCAGAGTTACGGTTCATGTGCTTTGCACTTCTCAGGTGAGCTAAAAAGCCTTTGACACGCCCCCTCATCAACTACTAAAAAGCAAACTATATCATTATGGCATTGGCGTAAATACACTAAAATGGATAGATTCCTTTCCTTTGCATACAGAAAACAGCAAGTTGCTGTTAATGGGGAAACTAAATGGTGGGCTCCAGTTTTGTCTGGTGTCCCACATGGGACTGTGCTGGGTCCATTGTTGTTTTTCTTTTTTTTTGTCTTGGAAAAGAACAAAAAAATTGAGGCTTCTTTCACTTTAGAGGGAATGGTGTGGATTCCATTAAATACCTTGGTGTGACCACCTCACATGACCCGAGATGGAATACTCATATTAGCAATATTAGCAACATCATCGCCAACATATGTACAAAGGCTAACAGAACACTTGGCTTCTTGATGTGAAATCTTTATCAATGCCCCAAAGATGTTAAAGAAGCAGCTTATAAGGGACTTGTTTACCCCATTTTGCAGTATGGTTGTTGTGTCTGGGACCCCCATGGAATAGTTCTTCAGGAGGAGATTGAAAAGGTTTAGAATAGAGTAGCTATTCCACTGTATGGTCCCCCCATTCTGCCACCAGGCTTGGGGCCAATTACATCTGAAAGTAATTGATTAAATTACAAATACTTTGCCCTTAAATTGTAATTAATTAAAATACAATTACAACATCATATGAATGTAATTACTTTTGCAATGTAATTGATTAAATTACAATTACTTTTGCAATATATTATCTAGAAGTACTACACGTATGACACTTTAACTCCCATTAAACAAATACTACTACTGATAATTAATAGATGTACATTGAAACTACATGTTTAAAATGAAGCACAATTTCAAACGAACTTAATTCAAAACTAAATTTATGTGAGCTCTCTTTTAGCTTTTGTCAAGTTCTACCAGTACTTTTGAGTTGATATAGTAAATGCATCCATTGTGAACAATGCACTAGTTCTCATGGTTGTGGGACATCTGGCACATAGCAAACTCGGTACATGACAAACTCGGCACATGACAAACTCGGCCTATACAAACTCGGCACATAATTAGCTGTTTGGGTCAATTATCTATTGTTCACTTGGTAATGATCATTACATAACCAAACAAACAATCAAATTAAAGTTACCTGTGAAATAGGGACCAACTAAAAAGGGACCAAACATCAATATTTAATGGAGTAGATCTTTATTAAAAAAAAATATGAAGATTTTTTTTCAATAAAATTTCAACTATTCAAGTTTCAAATATTTAAGTTGTAACTTAAATTTACCAGCGAATAAATCTAAAAAAAAACAAAACAACAAAAAAAAAACAAGACATAGGTTGAGGGTACTCGTTAGAACCGCCTCAATGAGGTGGTTCTAACAAGCACCCACAACCTATTTTTACTGGAAAAATATTGTTTGACAAGACGCCCATCAACTCGGCTGGGCAATCTCTTGTTTGACAATACCCCATCAACTCGGCTGGGCAATCATTGGTGGCAATGAATCCCAAATATCATATTCACAGCTTTAGTCATCGCCTGATTAATCAGATAATTAGTGGAGCAATTAAAAAGGGCTTATTGATTTAGATGATTTAAAAAAAAATGAAAACAAAAATAAACTAGAGCTGTCAGAGGATCTGACTATAGCCCCGCTATAGCGCTATCAGAGGAGTAAGACACATTGACTCTAAAAGCTTTTAACCTATCAGGGGAGCTTTCTTAGTTCCAGAGAAAACTTTAATATTTTTTTTTTTCTTTGCTGGGGAGATATCCCCAAGAGTAATGTTGTTGGCCATTATTTACTTACATCCACCTAATGTTCATGTTTATACAAAGTTTCAGCTTTCTAGCTTTCTTAGTACCTGAGAAAACTGTATCGAAAATATTTTTCATGGTTTGATGGTTAGAAAAGTGAAATGATTTTTTTACTTGCAGAAAATATCCTATCAGGGGAGATAACTCCAAGAGTTATGGGCCTTTGGCCATTATTTTGGTAAGGGCCATACATCCACCCACTTTTCATGTTCATACAAAGTTTCAGTATTCTAGCTTTCTTAGTTCCTGAGAAAACTGTCACCAAACCTTTTCATTTATTAAAAAAAACTATACTATCAGGGGAGATAACTCCAAAAGTAATGGGCCCTCGGCCATTATTTTGGTTAGCTCCCTATATCCACCCATTGTCCACATTTATGCAAAGTTTGAGGTTTCTAGCTTCTTTAGTTCCTGAGAAAACTGTGACCAAACATTTTCATTTAAAAAAAACCTATATTTTCATTTATTTAAAAAACCTATCAGGAGAGATAACTCCAACAGTTATGGGCCCTTGGCCATTATTTTGGTAAGCTCCCTATATCCACCCATTGTCCACATTTATGCAAAGTTTGAGCTTTCTAGCTTCTTTCGTTCCTGAGAAAACTGTGACCAAACATTTTCATTTAAAAAAACCTATCAGGGGAGATAACTCCAAGAGTTATGGGCCCTTGGTCATAATTTCGGTAAGGTCCGTGGAGGCACCCATTGTCCACGTGTATACAAAGTTTTAGTTTTCTAGCTCTCTTAGTTTCGGGGAAAACTGTGACGAAAAAATAACGGAATAACGGAATAACGGAATTACAGAATTACGGAATTACAGAATTACGGAATGACAGGGCAAATCCAATATAGCCCCACTTTTCAAGCGGGGCTATAACTAGAAACTTTTTTTTATTTAATATGCATATATGTAATTATTATAAAATAATAATAATAATAATAATAATAATAATAATAAAACAGGCAAATAAAGTATTAATGTACAGCTCAATAAGCATTATAACTATTGTGGGCCAAGTTTGCTATGTGCCGAGTTTGTAGGGGCTGAGTTGGTTATGTGCCGAGTTGGCTATGTGCCGAGTTTGCTATATGCCGAGTTGTCCCGAGCCAAAAATGAATTACACTTTATCATCATCAGCTTTTCAAAAGTTGCATCTTTCATTCAACACAAACTGGACAAAAAGTGTAGACCCAGATCAGGCTGCTCATGGAGGAGCAGTCTTCATGTAGGAGCAGTTTGATCAGTTGTCTAGACTTTTTGCCCAACCTGACTACATAATTTGGGCACAATTAATAAAATGCAATTAATATTTTCAGATGAACTGTGTGAAGTGTTTGGATTTCAGTTTGTAAATCAGTCTCAATGATTAATATGTGATTAAAACTAAATTTATGAACACCAGACAAAATTTGAGTTGATATTGTTGTTCACAGTTACATGACAAACAAAGAGTGACTGGCAACAGTTATATATTTTTTCACGCCTGAATGTAGATGGTTACTAAACAGAACAATAGATAAATTAGAGATGCTCATACATTGTACAATTTACCTGTGAAAAAAAAAGTAAAATACATGTGTCTATATAAAAAAATCGACATCTGAAAAGTTTGTTTTAATCACCTAGAAATTTTCAAAAAGATACCTTTTCTAAGGAGATATTCATAAAAAAAAAAAAAAATTAAAAGGCAATCAGTGTGTACCCTGATCAGAGTGCTCTTCTAGACAGTCTTATCTGCTTATGCACTGTTTGACCAGGACTGTCTGTCCAATACCTTAGGATCATTATGGTAGTTGATAAAAATACTATGACTGCACAGCTTTACCCATTCTCTGTTCTATCCATACCTTACACATTTTAAAGGGAGACAACTATATGATCAACTTTATTTGCACTTGTGCAGTCTTTATAAACTGATTTGAAAAAACATTCAGCACATACATTAACTTTTATGAAAGGTAAAACTTTGTACATGTTTAATTGAAGTTTATTAGGAATTACTGATATTATGATGAGTATACACGCTAGCAAAAGTATATAACAGAATTGGTCTGATGTCCAGAATCCTGATATTTTTGCACAAATTCACAATTTATACATCTATATAAACAGAAATGTAATCAAATTGTAATCAGAAAATAATCATGATTACAGGCCAAAATATGGAAGTTATTGATTAAATTAAAATACTTGTAATCAGAAAAATGTCTGATTACTGATTACATCAGATTACTTGAAAACATGTAATCAATTACAGCTGATTACGATTACAGATTATGATTACCTCAAGCCTGACTGCCACTGATAAAAACAAAGTCGAAGCAGTCCAAAGAAGGGCTGCCACGTGGTAACACATGATTAAAGTTACTCTTCCAGCATTACAGCTATGCTGAAGGACATAAACTGCCCCCCCCCCCCCACCACTGAACAATGCCATACTGACAGTTGTCTTCTTATGAAGTAGAAGATCACACATGGTCTTGTTGCCATTCCTGCATCTGAGAACCTTAAAAAAAATACACTTTCTTTTCCAGGACCATTATCCACTGGAATGCACTACCCAGCCACAAAGTTATTCTTCCCACCCTGGCGCAGTTCAAAAATGCTGTTATCCTGGTAGCTGTGGGTCTGCGTTTCTCCTTAAAATTCCCAATTCTGTTTTTATCTTTTAACTGTATTTACAACTCTTTTCGTACTGTGCAAACTCATATCTCTAACTTTTCTTTACCTTTTTACTTCAACTAACCCCCTTCAACACTTGGTCCACCAGAAAAAGTCTGATGTCCCCCTTGGGACAGGAGCTAAGGGGCCCCGGGGTGTGGCCAATTTGGACCCCAGGGGCATGATTGGCTGGAATTATGAAGGTGACCACTTGCCATAGCTACATGCTAAATATCTAAGCTCTGGGACCTGTGGTTTCAGAGAAGAAGATTTTCGAAGCTTTTTTCCATTATGAGCCTATGGGAGCAAAGGGGCCCTGGGGCGTGGTCAATTTTGAACCAAGGGGCATGATTGGCAAGAATTATGTAGGTGACCACTTGCCCTTACTACATGCTAAATATCTAAGCTCTGGGCCCTGTGGTTTCAGAGAAGAAGATTTTTGAAGCTTTTTTCCATTATGAGTCTATAGGAGCTAAGGGGCCCCGTGGCGTGGTCCGTTTGGACCCCAGGGGCATGACTGGCAGGAATTATGTAGGTGACCACTTGCCGTTACTACATGCTAAATATATAAGCTCTGGGCCCTGTGGTTTCAGAGAAGAAGATTATTGAAGCTTTTTTCCATATGAGTCTAGGGGAGCTAAGGGGCCCTGGGGCGTGGCCTCGTTGGACCCTAGGGGCATGATTGGCAGGATTTATGTAGGTGACCACTTGCCATTGCTACATGCTTATTATATAAGCTCTGGGCCCTGTGGTTTCAGAGAAAAAGATTTTTGAAGCTTTTTTTCCATTATGAGTCTATGGGAGCTAAAGGGCCCCGGGGTGGGTCCGTTTGGACCCCAGGGGCATGATAGGCAGGAATTATGAAGGTGACCATTTGCCCTTGCTACATGCTAAATACTAGATCGCGCAGTCGATGGTGCGCCATCGCAAATCCCCACGTTTTGACCTCTTCCAGGGACCCCTGGGGGCTGGTCCAAAAATTAATGTGGTCTTGCAGAAGCCATTCATGTAAGTAACTCACACACCAAACTTGGTTGAATTCCAATGAACGGTATAGGAGGAGATAGCCGGACAGACGGAAGGACAGACGGTCACGATAACAATATCCCCACTTTTCTTAAAAAAGCGTGGGGATAATAATAGCTCTGGGCCCTGTGGTTTCAGAGAAGAAGATTTTTGAAGCTTTTTTCCATTACGAGTCTATGGGAGCGAAGGGGCCCCGGGGCGTGGCCCATTTTGAACCCAGGGGCATGATTGGCAGGAATTATGTAGATGACCACTTGCCATTGCTACATGCTAAATATCTAAGCTCTGGGCCCTGTGGTTTCAGAGAAGAAGATTTTTGAAGCTTTTTTTCCATTATGAGTCTATGGGAGCTAAGGGGCCCCACGATGGGTCCGTTTGGACCCCAGGTGCATGATAGGCAGGAATTATGTAGGTGACCACTTGCCCTTGCTACATGCTAAATATCTAAGCTCTGGGCCCTGTGGTTTCAGAGAAAAAGATTTTGAAGCTTTTTTCCATTATGAGTCTATAGGAGCTAAGGGGCCCCGGAACGTGGTCCGTTTGGACCCCAGAGGCATAATTGGCAGGAATTATGTAGGTGACCACTTGCCTTTACTACATGCTAAATATATAAGCTCTGGGCCCTGTGGTTTCAGAGAAGAAGATTTTTGAAGCTTTTTTCCATTATGAGTCTATAGGAGCTAAGGGGCCCCGGAACGTGGTCCGTTTGGACCCCGGAGGCATAATTGGCAGGAATTATGAAGGTGACCACTTGCCATTGCTACATGCTAAATATCTAAGCTCTGGGCCCTGTGGTTTCAGAGAAGAAGATTTTTGAAGCTTTTTTTCCATTATGAGTCTATGGGAGCTAAGGGGCCCCCGAGGCTTGGCCCATTTGGAACCCAGGGGCATGATTGGCAGGAATTATGTAGTTGACCACTTGCCCTTGCTACATGCTAAATATCTAAGCTCTGGGCCCTGTGGTTTCAGAGAAGAAGATTTTTAAAAAATTTTCCCTTTATAAGTCTATGGGAGCTATATGTTGCCATGGCAACCAGAATTCTAATTTGATCAGCCCCAAAACCTTATGCAGCCTTTCCCCCTACCTGAAAATGCTTCACATGAAATTTGCTCAAGATTGGCCATGAGGTATTAGAGATATACTTATTTGAAATTGTTTACGGACGGACGCACGCACGACGGACGACGGACAAAAAGTGATCCCAAAAGCTCACCTCGTCACTACGTAACAGGTGAGCTAATAATGTAGCTAACAGAGCTCTAGATAAGAGGGAGTAAAGAGTATTTCAGCATTGAAGTTTTGAAAATCAGCATTAAAATTAATTTGAGGTGACAAACACTCATGAAAATTTTAATTTTCACCATTGGAATCAAATTTAGGGGGTAAAAATTTTCAGCAAACCTTACATCTTTTATTAACATAAAGCAATTACCTTCACATTGGTTCTTTTGTAAGCAGTAGCAGCATATTAGATCAGAATGAATTTAACACTGCATAGACTACAAATTTATGCATTCTAGGTTTTGTTGGTGTTTTCAGAGAAATGAAAGCTTGCCAATCAGTCTTTTTCTCTAAACCCAACCCCACACCCCCCTCCACACCCAAAAAACGGAATTTTGTGTGCTACACTTATGTTTGGTTCTTTAACAGTTAAGCATTACATGTGTGCATTAAAATATTAACAAGAGGGCCCAATGGCCCTATATCGCTCACCTGTGTACCAGAAAATCATTAGTGTGGGAGACCACTTGACATTGCTACATACTAAATATCTAAGCTCAGGCAAAGCGGTGTCCATGCTTATAAACCCTATTGGTTTCATTGGGCGACATGGCTTGAGATGTAATTTCATCTCAATGTCGGGTAAAAGTCCTACAAAATTGGAAGAGACATCTCCAAAATGACCTATACAGTGTTGACAGGGATGTAAAACCTCAAATCAAACAAAATCTGTGCCTTATGGTTTTGGAAAAGAAGATTTTTTTGTAAGTTTTTTTTTTTCCAGTATAAGTCTATAGAAGCTAATGAGCCCTGGGGCTTGGTCAATTTTGACCCAAAGGGCATGGTTGACAGAATTTATGTAGGCGACCATTTTGTGTTGCTATATATACTAAATATCTAAGGTCTGTATTTCATGGTTTCAAAGAAGATGTTTGAAGCTTTTTTCCATTATAAGTTTGTTGGAGTTAAGGGGCCACAGGATTTGGCCAATTTGGACTAAATATCTAAGTTCTGTGCTTCACAGTTTCTGAGAAGAAGATTTTTTAAGCTTTCTTCCATTATGAGTCTATGGGAGCAAAAGGGCACCAGGGCGTGGCCCATTTGGACCCCAGGGGCATGATTAGCAGGAAATATGTAGGTGATCACTTGCCGTTGCTACATGCTAAATATCTAAGCTCTGGGCCCTATGGTTTCAGAGAAGAAGATTTTTTAGGCTTTTCTCCATTATGAGTCTATTGGAGCTAAGGGGGTCCCAGGGTGTGGCCCATTTGGACCCCAGGGGCATGATTGGCAGGATTTATATAGGTGACTACTTGTCATTGCCACATGCTAAATATCTAAGCTCTGGGCCCTGTGGTTTCAGAGAAGAAGATTTTTGAAGCTTTTTTCCATTATGAGTCTATAGGAGCTAAGGGGCACCAGGGCGTGGCCCATTTAGAACCCAGGGGCATGATTGGCAGGAATTATGTAGGTGACCACTTGCTGTTGCTACATGCTAAATATCTAAGCTCTGGGCCCTGTGGTTCCAGAGAAGAAGATTTTTGAAGCTTTTTTCCATTATGAGTCTAGGGGAGCTAAGGGGCCCCGGGGCGTGGCCCAGTTGGATCCCAGGGGCATGATTGGCAGGATTTATGTAGGTGACTACTTGTCATTGCCACATGCTAAATATCTAAGCTCTGGGCCCTGTGGTTTCAGAGAAGAAGATTTTTGAAGCTTTTTTCCATTATGAGTCTAGGGGAGCTAAGGGGCCCTGGGGCGTGGCCCAGTTGGACCCCAGGGGCATGATTGGCAGGATTTATGTAGGTGACCACTTGCCATTGCTACATGCTTATTATATAAGCTCTGGGCCCTGTGGTTTCAGAGAAAAAGATTTTTGAAGCTTTTTTTCCATTATGAGTCTATAGGAGCTAAGGGCCCCCGGGGCGTGGCTCGTTTAGACCACAGGGGCAAAGTTGGCATGAATTATGTAGGTGACCACTTGCTGTTGCTACATGCTAAATATCTAAGCTCTGGGCCCTGTGGTTTCAGAGAAGAAGATTTTTGAAGCTTTTTTCTATTATGAGTCAATGGGAACTAAGGGGCCCCAGGGCGTGGCAAATTTGGACCCCAGGGGCATGATTGGCAGGAATTATGTAGGTGACCACTTGCCATTGCTACATGCTAATTACCTAAGCTCTGGGCCCTGCGGTTTCAGTGGAGAAGATTTTTGAAGCTTTTTTCCATTTTGAGTCTATGGAAGCTAAGGGGCCCCGGGGTGTGGCCCATTTGGAACCCAGGGGCATGATTGGCAGGAATTATGTAGTTGACCACTTGCCGTTGCTACATGCAAAATATCTAAGCTCTGGGCCCTGTGGTTTCAGAGAAGAAGAGTTTTGAAGCTTTTTTTTCCATTTTGAGTCTATGGGAGCTAAGGGGCCCCGGGGTGTGGCCCATTTGGAACCCAGGGGCATGATTGGCAGGAATTATGTAGTTGACCACTTGCCCTTGCTACAAGCTAAATATCTAAGCTCTGGGCCCTGTGGTTTCAGAGAAGAAGATTTTTGAAGCTTTTTTCCATTATGAGTCTATAGGAGCGAGCGTGGCCCATTTGGAAGCCGGGGGCATGATTGGCAGGAATTATATAGGTGACCACCTGCCATTGCTACATGCTAAATATATAAGCTCTGGGCCCTGTGGTTTCAGAGAAGAAGATTTTTGAAGATTTTTTTCCATTAGGAGTCTATGGGAGCGAAGGGGCCCCGGGGCGTGGCCCTTTTTGAACCCAGGGGCATGATTGGCAGAATTATGTAGGTGACCACCTGCCATTGCTACATGCTAAATATATAAGCTCTGGGCCCTGTGGTTTCAGAGAAGAAGATTTTTGAAGATTTTTTTCCATTATGAGTCTATGGGTGCGAAGGGGCCCCGGGCGTGGCCCTTTTTGAACCCAGGGGCATGATTGGCAGGAATTATGTAGGTGACCACTTGTCATTGCTACATGCTAAATATCTAAGCTCTGGGACCTGTGGTTTCAGAGAAGAAAATTTTTGAAGCTTTTTTTCCTTTATGAGTATATGGGAGCAAAGGGCCTTGGGCGTGGCCCATTTGGCACCCAGGGGCATGATTGGGCAGGAATTATGTAGTTGACCACTCGCCCTTGCTACATGCTAAATATCTAAGCTCTGGGCCCTGTAGTTTCAGAGAAGAAGATTTTTTAAATTTTTCCCCTTTATAAGTCTATGGGAGCTATATGTTGCCATGGCAACCAGAATTCCAATCTGATCAGACCAAAAACCTTATGCAGCCTTTCCCCCTACCTGATGATGCTTCACATGAAATTTGATCAAGATTGGCCTTGGGGTATTGGAGATATACTTATTTGAAATTGTTTACGGACGCACGGACGGATGTTCTCACAAATGGATACTTATGTGGCTATTTTGAGCAAGATTGATACTTAGGTGGCTAATTTTAACCGACATAACAGACCTTTTATGTGTCTAACGGAATAAATCGCACTTTCTCTCATTGACTTACATTGATTCTGTCCAAGTTCATAGCCACCTATCTATCCATTTGTGTGTACGGACGGACGCACGCACGACGGACAAAAAGTGATCTCAAAAGCTCATCTTGTCACTACGTGACAGGTGAGCTAAAAAGCAGGGAGTATAATATTCACTGTACCAAAAGCTTACCTAGAGCACTGTTTAAGTTTACTTCTTTGGCGAAAGCTAGGGATTAGCTTCCCTTTTCACAGGTCCTGGTGAATGAATGTAATTTGACATGTCACAAGTTACTATATTATGGGTACGTACAATCACCGGATCGGACCCAATTACCGAATCGGACATGGTTTTCTGTGCTATGGTCAATTTTTCTTTGATATTTTATTCTTTATGCATAGTTGAGAGAGATTTGTAGCAGACAAAACTATTTTTACCTTATATCTTCATTCTAATACCGAAAACAAATATCAGCACCATCGCAAATATCCGCTTTTTCTTAAATTGACCTTTGACCTCAACCCATGACCCCAAGTGGTCAGATCATACTTTGGATACCATCTTGCATATCTGCAGTCCCTCAGCAATATTTCTACCAAGTCTGGTCACCATAGACCAAGAAATAAAGACGGTAGTTGCATTGACAAGCATTTTCTTTAAAAAAAAAAAAATGAAATTTGATCTCACTCCCAATGATCCCACCGGGTCAGATCAAAATTTGAATACCTCTGTGCCCATTTGCAGTCCCTAAACAATCTGTCTACCAAGATCTGTCGCCATTGGCCAAGAAATAAAAAAAATAGTTGCATTCACAAGGTTTGTGACAGAAGATCGGAAATCAGAAAGAGTTCCGATATTTTTCATATATTTTCTCAAAACCATTACTAAAACACGCCTTTACAAATACATTGTAAATTATACCGCCAAGAAACGAAAGTTTTAGGCTGAAATCTGTGATATTTTCCTCATTTCTGCTCAAAACATAGATTGTGGTGCTCGTTTGAACCACCTCGGAGAGGTGGTTCTAACGAGTACCCACAATCCATGTTTTTGAGCAGAAATGAGAAAAATAAAGCTTATCCCTATAAACCACAGATTTACTATATAAAAATGGGGTTGAGGGGGGAGGGGGGGTGGGGCCGCGAAATTTTTTTTAATAGGCTTGTTTTCGTGATGATAGACTCAGTGTAGTTGTTAGAAGTGCCTCGATGAGACGGTTCTATCAAGTACAATCTCTATGTTTTGTGCGCGCACGTGTCTGTGTGTGCGTGGGGGTATACATTATCTTCTCTCATTTCTGTTCATAAAACATGGATTGTGGGTACTCGTCAGAAGCGCCTCGTTGAGGCGGTTCTTACAATTTTCACAAATCTATGTTTTGAGCAGAAATACGAAAAAAATATCAGGATAAGAAGAGTATGTTCGCCCGTACAGGTGCGTGTAGACACTGCTTTACTATTATTATTATTATTAAACACAGCACAAACTAGTTTATATTCGAACTGGGATAAATGACCGGCAGAATAATTTCATTTTGGTATCTTGATTCAGTTAAAACATATTCAAGAGCACGTTATTAATGATTGGCAAAAATCCTGGACAAAGGGGGGCAGGTGGACACATTTATTTTGGACTTCCAGAAGGCTTTTGACACCCTCCGCATGATCTACTTAAATCCAAATTATTTGGTTATGGAATTTGAGGAAAGACTCTAAAAAAATTAGTAAAATGGATAGATTCCTTCCTTTGCTAAATAAAAACAGCAGGTTGTTGTTAATGGTGAATCTTCAGTATGGGCGCCAGTTTTGTCTGGAGTCCCTCAAGGGACTGTTCTTGGTCCTCTATTGTTCTCCCTGTACATCAATGATATCTCCGCTGACATTGACTCAGAAATAAGACTGTTCGCAGACGACTGTATTTGTTACCGGAAAATTAGAGATACAGACGACTCACTGAAACTTCAGGCTGACATACATTATAGATTAGGATGTTGGGCCCGAAAATGGGGCATGAGATTTTAGCCAGTTTAATGCAATATTATGCAGATAACTAGGAAGAGATCTAATAAAATTAAGGCTTCTTACACTTTAGAGGGAACGGTCCTCAAAAATGTGAATCCCATTAAGTACCTTGGTGTGACAATCGCTCACGATTTGAGATGGAATGCACACATTAGCAACATGTGTACAAAGGCGAATAGAACACTTGGTTTCCTGAGGCGAAATCTTCATCAGTGTCCTCAGGATGTGAAAGAGACAGCATACAGGGGACTTGTTCGCCCAATCTTGGAATATGGTAGTTGCATCTGGGACCCAAGCGGAGTGGTCATCAATGAAGAAATTGAAAAAGTTCAGAATAGAGCTGCTAGATTTGTAACTGGAAATTACTGCTTTGAAATTGGGAGCATGACTGGAATTCTAGGAAAATTAAGATGGGAGTCTCTCAAGAAAAGGAGAAGAGATAGTAGGCTCATACTCTTATACAAAGGTCTAAAGGGTGCTGCCAGCATTCCAACAGATGACCTTGTTCCCCCGTGATGGCTCAGTGGTTAGTGCACTTGCCTCTGATGCTAGAGGTCCCGGGTTCGATCCCCGGCAGCGGCGATAAAATTTCGGTGTCCGAACACGCTCCATTGGCATCATTTGCAGGGATGAATGTCATAAAGTGCACCGTTTTTCGGATCGGGACGTTAACTGTAGGCCCCCTGTGCAGGGAGAACCATCCCCTGTGCAGGTTAAAGATCCCTACCGTAATTACATGGTTACTGTGTAGGCTTTCATCCTGCAAAACCTGGAGTGTATGTAATATACACCTGCGGTAATGGTCAAATGTGACCGACGCAGTATCAGAAGATAGATAGACCCCTGTAACAGTGTCGACCCAAACAAGGGCATCAAAAGTAAACGACTCACAATATCGTAGATACCAGTCCTATAGTGATGCCCTGAAGAACTCGTTCTTTCCTAGAACTATTCCCCAATGGATTAGTCTTCCCTCCTCTGCGGTGAATGCCAAGTCCGCAGAAGAGTTCAAAGCCCGCACAGTGTAAGATTGGGACTCAGAGGTATGCGTTTTAGGATACCTCTGTTATGCAGATTGTAAATAGTTTTAAGGACGCATCCAGTGCCTCTCTTTTTTTTTCTTTTTTTTTCAGCTAAATTCTAAATTTAGCTACCCAATCAACTGAGGTAATGGCCAGATATGACCGACTCAGTATAAGAAGATAGATATCTGGTGTTTGTATGTACGGCAATATTATCTGAATCTGAACAATTCAGATTCAGGAATGGGCCCCTAACATCATTCACCATATTTGCTGGCTCCCAGCTTCACATTGTCAATATTCGAAAAAAAAACAGGTAACCAGAGCCCCCTGACCTTAAAAGGTCAGGGGGGTCAGGTTACCTGTTTTTTTCCAACACTGATAACCTTCAGACTAGGAACCAGCAGATAATGCAAATAAGGTGAATACGCAAGTGCACTAACCACTGAGCTAACACGCTCCCTGAAGCCATGATCCCCCATAACGTCTAATAGTATTTGACCATCGAACTGACTCATATGGTTTACAAGCATTTTCCATATTTATATTTGGCATTTTGTTTTTGTAAAGCTACTTCTTGTATGTTCATTTCCCAAAAAGTACGCATTTTCAATAAAAACTTGCAGCTCGCTGTTTGCCAATAGATCAGATCAATTAATTTCGTAACCTCTTACCCTGGCGAGTACTTTCAGAGCCATTCTACAATATTTTAATGAAATATTTTGATAAATTAGAACATATTTATTTTTGTTTACATTTTTCTGATTCAAGGGAGATAGTGTGCTAGGGTAGGTAATGCGAGGCCGCAGGTAAAAACTGCAACCAAGACTTCCCGTTTTCTTTCAAATGCCGGGGAACAAGACAGTTCACCGACAAGGACGGTTTTTGGAACCAACCAACATTTTTGGAGTCAATTCACTGATTCCGGGACGTTTCGCCCCAAACCATTTCCTCCCCTAGTCGTTTCGCCCCCAAGACGTTTCCTCCCAGGTCGTTTCCTCCCTAGTCGTTTCGCCCCCCTGGTCGTTTCGTCCCCCTAGTCGTTTCGCCCACTTTTTCCTGTAAAACTAAGTTTCACTTTTATAAGAGGTGAGAAGAGGCAAATATTTAAGAAGCATCATGTCCCTGTCACGTCAGCTTAAGGATAACTTGTCCTTAGTTACCGGCTGGAACCGGGCCTTAAAAGGGTGGTTGACAAAACACGGACCAATTACGGACTTACGGACTCACGGACTTACGGACCTAATAACAATACACGGACTTCATGACATAATACGGACCAGCTATTCACGGACCACTTGACAAACCACGGACTTATTATTCACGGACTTTACAAACCAATGACCTATTATTCACGGACTTTACAAACCACGGACATATATTATTTACGGACTGAATAAAACACGGACATAAATGTACAAAGACAATGCCATTTCGACCGAAAGGAGGAGAAGTGTATACGTACAGACCAAATGATCGTAAACTGCTGAAAGACTGGCTAGCTGATGGTCATAGGTAAGTGTTGTATTACCAAATGTTATTTTGTTATATATAAACTGACATTACTTGGTGTAAAACAAGAAACTAAAACCCATTTCCAATGTTTGTTTCAGGTTTTCCCACGAAGGATACAAAACTATCAAAGGAAGACTACAATACAAGAAGTATTACTACAGCAATTCCCACATGAGCATGGAATGCAGTCCGTACTTTATGCTGCAAAGCCCGAGTTCCAACCAGCTTCAGGGCCCTTTGTACAAATTGTAAATACACATCCGAATGATGGCGGTTTGCACTGGGTTTGTTTCTCCAATTTCAATTGTGACGTAGGTGTCGTCAATTTGTATGACAGTGCAGGCGATTCGTACATTTCAGCAGGTACTGAAATGGCAATTGCAAACATAATGTTCAGTCCGATGCCAAAAATCCTTGTTAGGCACCTTAAATGTTCTGAACAAACAAATTCAAATGACTGTGGCGTTTACGCCATTGCAAATATGGTAAGTATCTTGCACGGAATTGACCTATACCGTCCCCAAAATGAGAGATCATCTCATCAGAGGCATTGAGGCTAAAAACATAACAGCTTTCCCACACAGAAAATTAAGTATTGTGAAACAGGCTATGCTGAAAGTGACTGGAATTCCACTCTTTTGTACCTGCCGCATGCCAGATTCTGGTTTTATGTTTACTTGCTCAAAATGCCAAAAATGGTTTCATCCGAAATGCCAGAATATCACACAGTCCAAGTGAAATTATCAAAAACCGTCGAATGTTTAGATTGTAGGTCGTAACATACAAATAAATAAAATTTATCTGACAATGGACTTATATTAATTTACGGACCGTTTACGGACCATAACTGACCATTCACGGACCATAGACCTTTCACGGCTCATAAATGACCCTTCACGGACCAGATACAAACTAAACTGATAAAATAATACTATTTACGGACTTACGGACTTATTGAATTTTCATTGGTCCGTAAGTCCGTAGGTCCGTATAAGGTCCGTGTTTTGTCAACTGGTCCCTTAAAAGTGGCCACTCGGAGAGGTGTGACTAGGACTTGTTACACTAAAATCATTGAGGCTGTTTACTTCAAAAACATCCACCTTAACCTCACTTTATATAGAGAAAACTGATGTTTACGGGGTGTTCATTATTTTACTTATTTCCGTTCAAAGTCATAGGCTGTGTGCACTCGTTAGAATCCTCCCAATATAGCGGCTGTAACAAGAATTCTCAAACCATGTTTGCAATATATAGCTTTACAAGTACTTTGTCTGGTCTGAAAAAAAATGTTATAACAAAAACAGAGTACAATAAACAAAAAATAATAAGAAAAAATAAAGTAAACACCAACATAAAATTAAAAACATGAACGTGTAACTTGAGTGATAAATAAATCAATAAATCAGTCTTATCTGTCCCACATAGGCGATGCTCCCATCGCTCACACAGACACACACACATCACAAGAAATAGAATAGCGGCGGCCATCTACTTCCTTCTGACATGCGACACACAAAAAGGACAATATTCTACTTCAGAAGACCCCTGATAAACGTATTTGGCGAATTCAAAGATGAATGATGCTGGGATCTTTGGGCGAAGCTTATATATTGCTATCGTCGGCGTTTGAAAGATTTTCTAGAAACTAAAGATGAACCAATTGTGACAATTTTACCATTTTCAACCGTTGCTTGCCGACACTGTTAAAGAACCAACCGACCAATTTAAAGACAATTACTTTTTCATAGAGCACGTGTTTTCGCACCTCAGCATTAATCTTTGCTGCCCGACTCTCTTGACGAACCAACCGACCAATTTAAAACAAAACCTGTAAAGGTGCTTAAGCGATAATTAAAGACATATAACCTTGCAAAGAGCACGTGTTTTCACACCTCGTCATTAATCGCATCAATTACGTGATTAATGTGTCAAATCAAATTAACAATGTGATTGACGGTATTGATCAAATACAGGTAATACATCATAATTTCATTTAAATTACATGTTCTTCTCTCACTCTTTCTCTCCCTTTGTCTCTGTCACACATGGAGATAATAAATCTTATATATATATATATATATATATTTAAAAAATAGGAAAATATTTTGGGGGCGAAACGACTAGGGTTTGGGGGCGAAACGACTACGGGCCAAAAAGGGAGGCGAAACGACTAGGGGGGAAACGACCAGGGGGGAAACGTCTTGGGGGCGAAACGTCTTGTTACCAATTCACTAACACAATTGAAGACATTGATTGGAATAAGCTTTATGTACCTTTGGGCATGCCCAAAAGACAGGTACAGACCCATTTGATTGACATTGTCCAGGAGCACTGCCTCTCCCGGGTTGTCGATATCCATACAAGACAAGAACGGACCCTAGATATCCTTCTTACGAACAATCCAACCCCAGTTACAAGAGTTAAGGGAATGTCACCTATTGGTCGAGCAGACCATGATATAGTGCTGGTAGAGTATGACATTAAAGCTAAAAGGGTCCTTCAGTCTCCTCGTAAGGTTTACCTCTATAAACGGGCTGATATGCAGGGTCTAAAAGACCACATGCTTGCTTTTGCAGACCGTTTTATGTCGCAGGACTTTGCTCACGTTGATGTTAATGAGACGTGGATTGAATTTAAGACGGTCTTACTCAGTGCGGTAAACAAGTTTATCCCGTCTAAGATGACGAAATGTAAACTTGGATACCCATGGATAGATGCCCGCATTAGGGCATTAATTAGAAAAAGGGAAAAACTATACCATAAGGCCCGCAGGGCAGATAATGATGCCCTGAAGAATCGCTACAGGAGACTAAGAGCCTTCGTTCAAAAGGAAATAAGAGATGCATATTGGAGATATGTCTCCAATATCTTCAATCCCCTGGATACAGATACTGCTATAGAGGACTGTAACCAAAACGATCGACTTAAAAAAATTTGGTCCTTTATGAAAAACTTGAAGAAGGGTTCCACGGGTGTAGCTTGTTTAAGAAAAAATGGTATCTTGAAAACTGGAGCCAAAGATAAAGCTGATATACTCAACAGACAGTTTGAGTCTGTGTACACCCGGGAACAAGTAGGTGCCCCTCCATCAAAAGGACCAAGCCCCTATCCAGACATAGATGACCTATTCATTGACCCAAACGGGGTCAAAAAACTACTAGACCGTCTTAACCCCCACAAATCCTCAGGTCCTGATGACCTCAGCGCGCGTGTGTTAAAAGAATGCAGCGCAGAAATTGCTCCAGTCCTTGCCTGCATCTTCAATCAGTCCCTAGCCAAGGGTAAGGTCCCAGATGATTGGCTTCAAGCCAATGTGGCACCCATTTACAAGAAAGGGGAAAAGTATGACCCTGCCAATTATAGGCCTTATCACTGACTTGTATTTGCTGTAAGTCTCTGGAGCACATCATCGTGGACAAAATCATGCAACATCTTACAGAGCACAAGATCCTTGTCGAATCCCAACATGGATTTAGAAGCGGTAGGTCATGTGAGACCCAGCTTGTCCAGTTCATCCACGACCTACAGGAAAACCTGGAAGGGGCCCATAATAGGGGTCACAAACAAACAGACCTAATTATTATGGACTTCGCTAAGGCTTTAGATAAAGTCCCCCAGAGAAGACTTCTGTATAAACTGGAGTACTATGGTATCCGAAATGATACCCTCCATTGGATCTTTGCTTGGCTATCTGGACGAACACAAAGAGTCGTACTTGACGGGGTTTGCTCTGACCCTGCACCGATGCTGTCTGGTGTCCCACAAGGTTCCGTGCTGGGACCGACATTGTTTTTGATTTTTATTAACGACCTGCCAGACAACATCAACTCTACAATCCGCCTTTTCGCTGATGACTGTGTATTGTACAGAAATATAAGAGGGTCTGTTGACCTACAGATACTTCAAGATGACTTGGAAAATTTGGCTGCCTGGGAAGAAGCATGGCTCATGAAATTTAATGTCGCCAAATGTCACTCTATGAGAGTGACAAGGCACCCTCCCCATAAACAGATTGTCCATGGTTATACATTACATAACCAGGTTTTAGAGAACGTTTCTTCTGCTAAATACTTAGGAGTTCAAATCACGGATGACCTCGAGTGGGGTCAACACATTAGTGAGATAACTAGTAAGGCGACTAAGACACTCGGTTTCCTTCGTAGAAATTTGGCTTTCGCACCGAGGGAAACCAAGGTTGCTGCATACAAAACTTTAGTCCGCCCCAAGCTTGAATATGCAGCACCAGTTTGGATGCCCTATCATCAAAAGGAGACTGATAGAATAGAAACAGTTCAGAGGACTGCTGCTCGCTGGACCTGCAGACGTTGGCGCAACCAAAGCCACGTTGGAGAGATGCTTGAAGAACTCCAGTGGCCGACTCTGCAGGAAAGGCGTGAGCAGGCTTCTCTGACTCTATTCTTTAAAATCCACAATAATTTAGCCATTATAGATAAGAGTAGGTACCTATCTGAAGCTGGTGGAGGATGTAGGAGAACCAGATCCCATCCCTTTCAGTATCACCGTCCTAATGCTTACACGGACTGTTTTAAGAGTTCGTTTTTCTCCAAGATAATTGCAACTTGGAATGGCCTTACAATCGAAGCTGTCTCTGCTGAGACAGTTGATGGGTTTACGGCCAAAATATAAAATCCTAGAGTTGGGCAGGGGATAGGCATGGATTCCTTCCCCTGATGACTTCCTTTAAATAGTTTTAATCTGCTGGTGGCTGTGTCACAAAGCTCTTTTTTGGGGGTGGGGATTGAAACATTTGTGCCACACCCCAAACCTGTTATCATGGTCAGAATTGACCAAAAACAGTATCGGAAGAAAGAAAGAAAGAAAAGACAATTTCTTTCTTTTCTCTTTTTACCCTTTATACTGATACTGTGATCGGTCATTACTACCAGGACTCACTGACACGTTTTGTAGACAATTCGCCGACACAAATATATATATTGCATTCATAGCCCAGATGATAAAAAAGAAATATCATTTTGAAAATAAAATTATATATAATCACGTTTTGGATTAAACTCAAAATGTGTCAGTATGACACGCATGCCCCCACATTCCCCCAGCCGCCAAGGTGTCAGCGTCACCTAGAAACAAGCATTTTGCAAAAAGGTGAAGTTGAAAAAGGGCCGCCATATGCTAAACAACCTTCAGTGGCGTCCATTAGATAAGAGACGCAAAGACAGCCGACTCACTATGTTATACAAGGTCACATATGACCTTGTTTCCGTTCTTGCAATAGAATACCTCATTCCACATATCAGGAGGGACTATAGACAAAACCACCCTTTGGCACACAGACTCATCACTACCCCTACAAACTACTACACTTTTTCATTCTTTCCAAGAACATTTTTTCATTTGAATGCTCTACCCCGCCAAATAGTTATGCTTCCCATCCTGATACAGTTTAGTGATGCTGTGTGCCGGGTGGTGCATGTGTCCCCCTAGTCACTGGCCTCTGTTTTTTACTTTTAACTATACTAACACTCTCCTTGCACTATACAAACTCATTTCGCCTGCTATACTTATCTTTTATTTCAACTAATTCCCTTCAGTATCAGAATCAGAATCAGAATTGTTACTGGTGACACGTCAATTGACATTCATACACCAGGACCTGGGATGTGGGAAGTAAGTCCCTAGCTCTAACCAAAGAAGTAAATTTAGCTACACAATCATCAGCACCTGTCGAAATAATCGAATCAGGAAGGGCATTCCAATCTCTAATGGTTCTGGGGAAGAACGACTTTATAAATGTCAGTTCTTGCAGTAAGGGTCTCAAACGCCAACGAATGGTGATTCCTACATTGTCTAGCTGGGGGGACAAGGTCATCTGTTGGAATGCTGGCAGCACCCTTAAGACCTTTGTATAAAAGGATTAGCCTACTGTCGTTTCTCCTTTTCTTGAGAGACTCCCATTTTAATTTTCCAAGTATTCCAGTCATGCTCCCGGTTTCAAAGCAGTAATTGCCTGTCACAAAATCTAGAAGCTCTATTCTGAACTTTCCCAATTTCATCGTTAAGGACCACTCCACTGGGGTCCCAGATTCAACTACCATATTCCAAGATTGGGCGAACAAGACCTTTATATGCTGCCTCTTTTACATCCCGAGGGCACTGATGAAGATTTCGCCTCAATACTACATGGTGGCTGATCTGTTTTTGTTTTGTTATAAGAGATACTTCATGATGCCCCTTTCTGCTGAAAACCAATCTGAAATCATTGAAGCTTTTAGCTCGACTTCCAGATATTTGGATGATTTATTAAATATTTACAATACCTATTTCGATGGTTTGATCAGTCAAATTTACCGCCCCCACCTCACCTCCCCGAACTTCAGTTAAATAAAGCAAATTCTTCTGATACCGAGGCGCTGTTTTCGGATTTACATCTATCTATTGCAGATGGGTGTGTTTTTGCTAAATTTATGATAAACGCGATGGTTGTGATTTTGAGATTGTATATTTTCCTTTTTTGGATGGTGATGTTCCTCGTGCGCCATCCTATGGCGTTTATAGTTCGCAATTAATTCGATTTGCCAGAGCGTGTAGTCATGTAACTGACTTCAACACTCGTAATATATTGTTAGCTGCTAAACTCCTTAATCAGGGTTATCGGTACCATAAACTACGCAAAGCCTTTTCAAAATTTTATAGCCGTTTCGAAATTCAATATTGGACTTAAATCTCTGCTGCAACAAGGTCTATCGGAAACCGAATTTTATGATGACAGTATATAAATTCAGAAAAATATATAATCGCAATGACTTCAGCACCTACTTTCGTATTCTTCGATATAAAAAGATTGGGTACAACATAAATGTTATACGACAGATTGCATGCATGGTAGTTAACCCAACCACGGTTGACAACTTTGCTTCCCTCTTTAATTGCACGCCGGTGGGTCAGGCCTCAGATTCTATGACGGTTCCAACGTAAAATACGTATGTTATAGAAAGGGCTATCCTTTGGAAGCGAGGAATACACTACATGACTGGCAAATATGGAGTGTACATGTTTTCTGGGCCAGACAAGCTAGTTTCGGTCAATTGCTACCGCGAGCGAGTTCGACTTTCAGGGTCCGGGGCTCAAGGTCAATGTCGCTGTGGCTATTTTTAGAAATAAAATGTCCTCACTCTAGTATTGTTTGATTTGAGGTTTAACGTCCCCGTCAACACTGTAAAGGTCATTTTGGAGACATTGCTTCCAATTTTGTGGGACTTTTACCCGACATTGAGATGAAATGACATCTCAAACCCTGTCGCCCAATGAAACCAATAGGGTTTATTAGCACGGACGGTCCGCCTCGCACCGCGGTTCCTGGACAGGCTTAGATCCTCTAAGCGGTTTACCAGTACTAGTGTGCGGGCCGGATTCAGCTCTGCGTGGAAGCATCATGCAGCCCATATATTTCATCAAGCCCCTATGGGCGGGGGCCAGCCCTCACTCTAGTGCCTACATTTATTGATGGATTCTAACTTAACTTCACACAAATCTTGGGTATGAGGATATCTCGAGCAAGTTCGACCATCAGGGTCTAAGGCTCAAGGTCAAGGTCACTGTGGCTATTTTTAGAAAAAAAAAAACTTTCATCGCAACAGCGCCTACATTTATGTATGGATTTTTCGCCCTCGCCCATCAGGGCTCAGAGAAATAGATTTGGCTGCATGGTGCTTTCATGCAGAGCTGAAACCGACCGCACACGAGTAATAGTAAACCACTTAAAGGGTCTAAGCCTGCCCAGGCAAAGTGGTGCGAGTTGGACTGTTCATGTTTATAAATATGTTCTAAAAAGGGTTATCCTTTGGAAGCAAGGAATACATCACAGAATTGGAAAATATGGAGTGTACATGTTTTCTGGGCCAGGCTAGCTAGTTTCGGTCATTTAGGCCTCATCAGTGACCCTCAAATATTTTCAAAATTCCACTATGGAATCAATGATCCCAAAGGACAAGAAAATATAAACTACACTGTGATGTAAACCCTATTGGTTTCATAGGGCGACAGGGCTTGAGATGTCATTTCATCTCAGTGTCGGGTAAAAGTTCCACAAAATTGGAAGCAACGTCTCCGAAATGACCTATATAGTGTTGACGGGGACCTTAAACATCAGATCAAAGAAATCGGGATACAGATTTTTCAAAAGTCTAAAGACTTTCTCCTGAATCCCATTTGTTTAATATTGTAACCTTGTAGCTTCTATGTGTTGAAAGTTATACAAATAAAAAAGTTTAAACTAAATCAAACAACAAAAAACACACATGAGTACTGGTAAACCGCCTAGAAGGACTAAACAGAAGTGAAAGAAATGGTCAGGAATCGATAAATTAACCCAAAGCTCCCATCAGAGACACCAAAGGGAAAGAAACACAAATATGAAACAACTGGACCCTAATGGAAAGATCACTAGTGGAAAGCCAAAAGGACAGTTACTTTCTCACAAAATGGCCAATTGGCTATCCAAAACAAAATAATATAAGCGATACAAACACTCAAAGACAAACAGTCACAAAAATAAACCGCGACAGAAGACCCGTGTCGGTGAGTTGTTTTGTCTGTGAACTGTCTCAATTCCCGTAAGACGGGTTCCGGCGAGCCAAGTGTTGAAGGGTGTTAGCTGAAATAAAAGGAAATGAAAGTTGGTGAAATGAGTTTGTACAGTGCGAGAAGAGAGTGATAGTATAGTTAAGAAATAAATAATAATAATAAAAATAAAAAACAACAACATAACCGAGACTGGCACGGTTTGTTTGTTTGATTTGAAATTTAACGTCCTCGTCGGCCTCGGTAGCTCAGTCGGATACGCGTCTGACTGGTGATCAGGAGGACGCGGGTTCGATACCTGCCGAGGTCGGCAACATTCTTTCGTGGAGATTGATCATGAAATCTTTTCTACGGTCATTCTCTCCCTTCCGCTGATTCAAGAAGGGCAGTTGTCAGTTTCTGGCGAAAGAATGTGCACTGTACTGGTTAACCGCTTACGTAGGCCTATAAGCCTGCCCTGGAAAAGTGTGGATAGGTGAACTGACCGGCTCAAAAATGACCTAAAATAGTGTTGAATGGGCCATTAAATTCCAAGACAAACAAACATAACGTCCCCGTCATCACTATTAAGGTCATTTTGGAAACGTTGCTTCCAATTTTGTGTGACTTTTACCGATGAAATCACATCTAAATTCACGCCGTTCAACGAAACCAAATGGCTTATATGCATTGGACGGTCTGACTCGCACACTTTGCCTGGGCTAACTTAGTCCTTGTTAGTGGTTCACCAGTACTCATGTATGGTCAGTTTCAGCTCTGCGTGGAAGCAACATGCAGCCCAATCTATTTCTCCCACCCCCGATGGGCGTGGGCGTTTTAAGCCATAAACCACCAGGTTAACAGCACTGCTCAGATACTGGGCCAGAGTGGGTAGCGTTACAGAATCAGAATAAGAATTGTTATTGCAAGGGTGGTAATCAGGGGAACTAGCTCGAAAATGAGTCAATGGAAATTTGTTCCCTCGACACATCCGGGAACTCTCGAGCTAGCTCCATCACCAGGAAACTGGTAAACAAAGGTTGGTCTTGAAGAATTGTATCACCAGTTTTTTCTTTGTATGTTATTTATAAAGAAATCCGCCAATGCAGTGCCAGATAGAAATGATTTAACTTTGTACCCCGCTAGAATTTGCCATGGAAATTTGCCGCGCTGGAGTATGAATGAAAGGAAACTTTTTATCACGGACCTGAAAAAGTGTCAAATTATGTCCATACTGAGATTTTGGCCGACGACTTTTCATTTTCCGTCAAAGGTACGCCCTTCACACCCCCAGAAGCAACATCCCTAGTGAAATGAAACATGGAAAGTATGAAATAAGCAAAAGATTTTGGCTGTGATTACGTAACTTGCGCCTTATGACGAAATTACTGTCCGAGCTAGTCTTCTCGATAAGGAGCTAGTTCACTCGACATGGAGATAGTGCCCTAAAAACGAAGATGAAACATTCATCAGATGACTGGGGCCTGAATCGATGTCATTCAATGGTCCCATCCAGTTTATCCAACTGGTTTCTTTAACTCTGACTAGTGGGCCTGGTGGTTAAGTGCGTTGTCTGTTTGGTTTAACTATTCAGCTGCAAACGCAAATTGAGATTTGACATTATACATTGTTATATTGAATATTCGATTTTCTTTTCAGATGGGCGCTGTCCAAGGAAAAAGTTCCAAAGGACTATTTCTGAGCAGAAAAAAAATACCGGACATGCAACAACAAAAATTATATTCTTGTGCTAGAAAAGAAAAGTATATTGTAATCGGGCGCCTTTTTACTGTTTATTCCCTAGATGATTATAGTTATTCATGAATCATTCGACTAAGTATCATCCCTAAATTTTTAGTATTATATCCGATAGAGGATCCACTTAAAATGCTTTTATGAACATAACTAACTCTAATTATCGACATCGGCAATATAATTAATTGGTATCACTAGTTCGAGCCATCGATATCCATAGTTTGATTATGTGATATCAGTAAGTAAACCTACTTTCAGAAACGACATTTTTTGCATATTTCTTCCCTCTAACTTAAGATTCAACAACAATTTTCTTTTAAGCTATTAGAATTCTAGTACTTAGTCTTAAAATGTACTGCAACCATTTTGAAAATCGGTCAAGACATAATAATTTTATGTAATTTTACCACCGGGCCCACCCAGGGGTATGACCCTGAGGCTGAACTGAAAGGTCTGAATTAAAAGGTCATGAACTGAAAGGTCTTGGGTTGAGTAAGTGTCATGCCAAATTTCAACTTTGTAGCATAACATAAATGGAAGTCATGGGCTCCAAGAGAAATGCAGGCGGAATTTGTTAGACTCTGTTTATGAACGCGACTTTCCATTCCAGAACTTGGACATTCAGATATGACCCAAGAGAGGCTCGAACCACAGCCGCGGGATACCTTATGGAAATAGATTCGTGTTGTAACGTGATTAGTTGCTTGATAGATCACTGTCTGTCGGTCAGTCGTAAGTGCATAAATCACTCGCGCTACGGGCCCGCATTAACTCGCGATACGCGCTCGTGATCTATTCAGTTTAACGACTGACTTCCAGCCTGTGATCTATTAAGCAACTAATCACTACCAGCACGAATCTGTCTTATCGTTCAGCAATTTAGTCGAACTTCGTGTTGAGCCTTATGGGTAGGGGAAACTATAGTTTGTTCGCGGCATCTTGGTCACATGACCAAGATGGCTACCACGCCCATATATGGTAAAACCATTAAAAAACCTTCTCTAAAACCAGTGGGCTGATTTTCAAGAAACTTGGGTATGTAGTTCCTAGGACTGCAGCTCAATATAATTTGTTTAAACGATGACATGGGTTTATCACAAATAACCAGATCACCTGCGGGAACAATATGTGATTATTGAGTAAAAAAAAAAATCATCAAAAAGATTACCGGTAGGAATCAAATACTTCATTTATTTAATCAAGCCTTCACACGACACTGACATTTGTGTGCATATATACATGTAGTTTCTTTCTTTTTCCATCCATCCTTCCATCCATCCATCCATCCGCCCGTCTGTGTGACTGTCTGTCCGTACGTTTGTTCGTTCGTTCATCCGTCCTCCAATGGACCCATCCATCCAAATACCCACTAAGTTATCCCTGGCTGTAGTCTACCCATCCATCCATCCATCCATCCATCCATCCATCCATCCATCCATCCATCCATCCATCCATCCATCCATTCATCCATCCATCCAACATCCATCCATCCATTGATCCGTTCTAAATGGGCAGGGGGGCGAAGCAACTAGGTGGGCGAAACAATTAAGGGGGCGAAAAGACCAGGTTTTGAGTGCGGGGGGGGGGGGGGGGGCGAAACAACTAGGGGCGCAAAATGAAGGCGAAACGACCAGGAAGAAACGGCTGGGGTGCGTTTTTGGGGCATAGTATCTTGTTACCCCGCTAGCCAGAGGTAAAGAAACTAGTTGGATAAACTGGCTGGGACCTTAGAAAGACATAGAATCAGGCCCCAGCACTATCTCCATATCGAGTGAACTAGCTCCTTGTCGAGAAGACTAGCTCGGACAGTAGCAAGTTACGTAATCACGGCCAAATTTTTTTGCTTATTTCAAACTTTCCATGTGTCATTTCACTAGGGATGTTGCTTCTGGGGGTGTGAAGGGCGTACTTTTGACGGAAAATGAAAAATCGTCGGTCAAAATCTCCGTGTTGACATGAATTGACAATTTTTCAGGTCCGTGATAAAAAAAGTTTCCTTTCATTCATACTCCAGCGCTGCAAATTTCCATGGCAAATTCTGGCGGGGTACAAAGTTAAATCATTTCTATGTGGCACTGCATTGCCGGATTTTTTTTTATAAATAGCTTACAAAGAAAAAAACTGGTGATACAATTCTTCGAGACCTACCTTTGTTTACCAGTTTCCTGATGATGGAGCTAGCTCGAGAGTTCCCAAAAGCGTCGAGGGAACAAATTTCCATTGACTCATTTTCAAGCTAGTTCCCTGATTACCACCCGTGTATTGGTATTACGTCAAAAGACATCCATACAACAGGACCTGTGATATGGGAAGTTAGTCCTTAGCTCTAACCAAAGAGATAAACTTAGCTACACAATCCCCAGCACCTTCAGCTGTCTAAATAATCGAATCGGGAAAGGCATTCCAATCTCTAATGGATCGGATGAAGAAAGATTCTTTATAAGTGTCAGTTCTTGCAGTAAGACCGTGAAACGCCAATGAATGGTGATTTCTACAGTGCCTAGCTGGGTGAACAAGGTCATTTGTTGGAATGCTGGCAGCACGCTTTAGACCTTTATATAAAAGTCTGAGCCTACTGTCTTTTCTCCTTTTCTTGAGAGACTCCCATCTTAATTTTCCTAGTATTCCAGTCATGCTCTCAGTTTCTTAGCATTTTTTTTGTATTGGAGTTTAACGGCCCACTCAATACTATGTTAGGTCATTTTTGAGCCGGTCAAGTTACCTACTCATACTTTACCTGGGCAGGCTTATAATAAGCGGTTAACCAGTACATTCTTTCGCTAGAAACTGATAACTGCCCTCCTTGAATCAGCGGATGGTAGAGAATGATCGTAGAAAATATTTCATGATCAATCTCCGCGAAACAATGTTGCATACCCCGGCAGGTATTGAACCCGCGTCCTCCAGATCACCACTCAGACACGAATCAGACTGAGCTACCGCGGCCGACTTCTAAGTAATGCTTAGATATTTGTAACTGCTTGTTACAAATCTAGCAACTCTATTCAGAACTTTTTAAATTTCTTCATTAAGGATCACTCCACTGGGTCACAGATACAACTACCATATTCCAAGATTGGACCGACAAGTCTTTAATATGCTGCCTCTTTTACATCCAGAGGACGCTGATGAAGATTTCGCCTCACGAAACCAAGCGTTCTATTTGCCTTAGTATACATGCTGTTAATATGTGTATTCATTTTGGAGGACCGTTCCCACTAAGTTGTAAGAAGCCTCAATTTGCAAAATTAGTTATCTTCTTAGCTATCTGCATAATATAGCATTTAACGCGCTGAAATCTCATGCCCCCTTTTCGTGCCCAACATCCTAATCGTCTATACCATTCTGAAGTTTCAGTGAGTTATCTGTATCTCTTATCTCCCGGTAGCAAACACAGTCGTCTTATTTTTGAGTCATTGTCAGTGGAAATATCATTGATGTACAGGGAGAACAACATAGGACCAAGAAAGTCCCTTCTGGGACGCCAGACAAAGCTGGAGCCCACTCCGAAGATTCACCATTAACAGCATCGCGCTGTTTTCTGTGACAAAGAAAGGAATCTATTCATTTGAGAGTCTTCCCCCCAATTCCATAACCAAATAACTTCGATTTAAGTAGTTAATATGACGGGGTTATCAAAGGCCTATTAGAAGTCCAAAATAAACGAGTCCACCTGTGCCCATTTGTCCAAGAGTTTTGATTTAATAACTGTGCTCGTTCCACAATTATGCCTTTTCTTAAATGCATGTTGTCTGCCTGACAAAAGCATATGTTTATCCAAGTGGGCCATGATGGTTGAGCAGACAATATGGTCAAGCAATTTACACAGAACACAAGTCAGAGACACATGGCGATAATTACGGACAAGAGCCATATTCCCTTTTTTTGAAGAGAGGACAAATGTTCGCTAGGAGCCATTTCGGGATTTCACCCGTATAAAGAGACTGTTGAAACAGGTGTACAAAAACTGGACCTAACTCTTTTGCTAGTTGCTTCAGGACTATAGGATGAAGCTCATCAGTCTTAAGGCTTAGTGGGGTTTAAGCCTTGAAGTAACTTGATCTTTCAAGCAGCTGACACAACAATATTATCCATGAATGGGACCGATCTTTCAGTCAATGGAACCTCCACGAACTCAGTTTAATTAAACGCATCGTTGAATTGACCAACCAGTTCCTCTGCCCTTTCAGAGCCTGATTCAGCAAACCCATTCCTCCTCTTTGATGAAAGGGCGGGATACTTTGCCTGTCTATCTTCTTGCTATTGATATATCTGTAGCAGTCTCTGGGATTTGCCTTTACATCGCCGACCAAAATATCCACATATAAATCATGCCGATTGTTTTTTTGTTTTTACGTCAGTCTTGATTTCACGTCTTAAGTTTTCAACTTTTGTGCGGAGTTTACCACTTCCTGTCCTGTTTGCCTTTGCATAAATCTTATTCCTTTTGCGAATTTTTCTTTTTATCTGGGAATCGAAGATACAGACCTACTGGCTTTTATGGGGATATGATTTTCGGCCGAAGTGTTGATGAAAGAAGTTATTAAATTGAACAGATCGAGCATCTGAATGACCAATAAAGTATTTCTCCATTGCCAATCTGAGCGCATCCTTCCTCATAGTTTCATAGTCACATTTCTGATACAAGTACACCTTCCTCCTAGGTTTCCTTATTGGTGGAATGTAAATTTTCAAATAACCGGAGACAGTATCATGATCACTTAGGTTATCTGGATACCGAATATCTTCAAACAAACCTGGCAAAGTCGCACGAACCAGATCCAATGTGTTTTATCAAGAGTGGGGAAGTTAACAATTTGTTCTAAGCCATGATCGTTCATAATGTCAATTAATATTTGTTCTTCTGACTGTGTCAGCATTGTGCCTTGTTTGCTGAGCCTGTCGGGTCAAACAATGTCTCTGAAGTTGAGGTCACCAAGAACATGTCAGCTGGGATTTTTTTTACACTTGTGCTGCGACTTAATGTTATCAAGCTGATCTTTAAACAAGTGAAAGTTTTCGATCGTACCATTTGGTGGTCGATACCAACTTGCTACGAAGTGAGAAGTTTTATTTGCCAAAATCTTAACCCAGACTGATTCGGTGTCATGCCAAGAAAGGTATGTGGGTGATGCCTCTGTGAATGAGCAATATCACCCCACCGCCATGAGAGTTCATATCTGTTCTATAGACACTGTACTGATGTGGTAATTAAACTGCCAATCTTTGTTTCCTGAATAGCCCCAATATTACGTGGTTGAAACGTATCAAGGAAAGCTGAAAGTTCAAGAATCTTTCCTCTTATTCCAGTAATATTTAATCTGCAAAGTTTTTAACCTTTTACAAAATGCGGTTAATTTCGTCGGGAGTCGAAGATTTATCCCTTGACAGAGATTTGGCTTACTCAGTTCTATATATATATGTTGAAGGAGTCTGAAAATATGCATACCTCAAATTTTGTACAAATCCTGTGGCAGTTTGAGTTCACCAAAATGCCATACACCGCATCAGAAATGAGAGAACATTCAGTGTGAATCCACACTTCATACTGATCACACTGAACTGCTACAACATAAGCCAGTGAATAATAGTGCTGGGAAAGAAGATGTCAGTGTAGGTGAAAAATGGTCTGTATGCGAGGGGAACGTTGTGGTCTGATGATCAAGTATTGAGGATGATGTACTCAGTGCGGGTATTGCAGCAAGATCATAAATGGGCCCCGTCAAGCGATTTTGGTACTTATCGCCTTTGCGAGCGGCGAAGGTTCCGGCGAGCCTGCGCATCCGCGCAGTCTCGCCAGAACCTACGCTGCTCGCTCATACAAGCAGTGAATCAAGAGGAACCTTCAGACAGAAAGCCATATCCCTGGCCCCTCTGAATGGCTTGGCATGCGCTGTTAAAATTTGTCATGACGGAATGCTCGAAGACACAAATTCGCTTGGCGGGGTTCAAATGATCTTATACATCATGGCGTGACGGTTATAATGCGGCGTTGGTCAAGGGGGCGCCAATTGGGGTCCTTCAGCATAGCTGTAACACTTGAAGTGTAGCCATAGTTACTTGTGGCCCACCTGGCAGCCCTGCTTCCGCTTTGAATATGCCAGTGGTAGTGTGGGGATACCACCCAGTAGACGCATACTCTAGCTGCGGCTTGATAAGAGTCGTAGATGCAACATATTTCATGTCCTTATTATGGGCCAGAATGTTTCTTTTCAAGAATCCAACGGTCTGATTTGCTTTTTTTGGTTATGTTGTCAATGTGGGCGCTACAGTTTAGATCATCAGACATGGTGACCCCAATGTACTTAGCCGCAGAAACCAGCTGGGAACCCTGCAATAGGTACACAGTTGGAATGGGGTTCTTACGTCGGGTAACATGAAGGACCTGGCATTTGGAAGGATTAAAGTTCATGTCCCACAACTTTTCCCACTGTTCAAGTGTGTGTAAAATAGATGTGGAGGCAATGATCAGGAATCGATACAATCAACATACAGCTACCATCAGAGACACCAAAGGGAAAAGCTCAGATGTGGAAATTGAACTGCCAATCTTTGTTTCCTGAATAGCCAGAATATTACGTGGTTGAAGTCTTGATATTGATGACTGCATTTGCAATCGTGAAATTAGAGAGGCAGAACTTCGGAGGAAAGATTAGCGTGTTGGGCAAGAAAATAGAGCATGCGATTTCAGCCTGTTAAATGCAATATTATGCAGATAACTGGAAAAGAACACGCAAAATCGAGGGTTCTTACACTCTAGAGGGAACGGTCCTCGAAAAATGTGGATTCCATTAAATACATCGGCGTGACCATCACATATGGCATGAGATGGAATTCTCATATTAGCAACATGTGTACAAAATAGAAGTGGAGGCAATGATCAGGAATCGATACAATTAACCCACAGCTCCCATCAGAGACACCAAAGGGAAAGAAACAACAGACCCTAATGGAAACATCAATAGCGGAAAGCCAAAAGAACACTTGGCTTCTTGGGACGAGATCTTTATCAGTGCCCCCAGTATGTAAAAGAAGCAGCATATAATAAAAGGGCTTGTTCGCCCAATCTTGGACTATGGTAGTTGTGTCTGGGACTCAAAGGAGTGGTCCTTCATGAAGAAATTGAAAAAGTTAAGAATAGGGCAGCTAGATTGGTAACGAGGAGTTACTGCTCGGAGGCTAACTGTTGGTTTCCTTTTGCGCCAGGATTTCAACTATTTCTTGCTGTCGAATACTCACCGTTATTTCATCTCTGTGGTTGTTTGATTTTTGTTTTCTCGGAGATGTTGCATTGAGGAGTTAAAACGTCTTCATGCGGACTGAACACATTATTTGCCTAAATCGCGACGGAAGTAAGGGCGAGGATTGCGGTCGCGTAAAATCAATTTAAGCCTCCAATGAAATACTTTGCTCTAACCGTTCCAAGACGGATTTTCTCTCAAGATTTTTGTTATAGTTGTGTATCGCTTATATCTTTTTGTTTTGGATAACCTATTGACCATTTAATGGGACAGTGATTGTCCTTTTGGCTTTCCGCTATTGATGTTTCCATTAGGGTCTAGTTATATGTTTGTGTATCTTTCTCTCTGGTGACTCTGATGGGAGAAGTGGGTTCATTGTATCGATTCCTGTTCATTGTCTTAACTTTTTTATTTTGAAACTAGATGTATGACTGGAATGCTGAAAAACATAAGATGGGAGTCTCTCAAGAAACTGAGGAGAGACAGTAGGCTTATACTCTTGTAAAAAGGTCTAAAGGGTACTGCCAGCATTCCAACGAGGGTCAATGATGAGGTCTTCAAAGATGAAACTAACTAGTCTGGCCCAGAAATACTTGTACACTCCATACTTCTCAGTTCTACGATGTATTCCTTGATTCCAGAGAACAACCCTTATATAGAACATCGTATTCCCCCAATTAGGTGTAAAAAATACCCGGGTTTCCGTTAACCCGACCGATCCGGAATTTTTGTGCCGCCCTAAACCCGGAAAAATAAAAATAAAACAAGAGGCCCATGGGCCACTACGCTCACCAGAGGTCATGTGGGTTATACCATATACAGGCATGATGCCCATCTTGGTCATGTGACAACAAAAGACCACCATGCAATCAGTAAAATCCACTGTCTTGCCTTTTTTCCATACAATTGTCTATGTGACCAAATTTGACCGTGACGTAAAAACAGGTCAAGGTCAGCCAAAGGTCATCATTTGAACAAACTTGGAAGGGTCCGAGCCCCCGATGCTGCATACCAAGTTTCAATGTCATCGGCCATTTGGTTCCTGAGATGAAACTTTTTTTTAAGGTTTTTACCATAAATGAGCATGGCAGCCATATTGGTCATGTGACACAGTCCTTATGAACAAACTGTCTTCCCCCTTCCCATAGAAGCTCCACATGTAATTTGGTTTCAATCAACCTAGCAGTTTGAGTAGAGAAGAAGATTGAAATACTGAATCTGAGCCATCCAGGACATAGGTCAGCAAATGACCTTGACCTTTGGAGTTGAAAAACTTCCATTCAGCTGATTGCAAATATCATTTCTGATGCCACAGGTTACCATGCAATCAGAAAAATCCACTGTTTTGCCCTTTTTCCAAACATATGTCTAAGTGACCATATTTGACCTTGACGTAAAATAGGTCTAGGTCAATCGAAGGTCATAATTTGAACAAACTTGGTAGGGCCCGAGTCCCCCATACTGCATACCAAGTTTCAAGAACATCTTCCATTCGGTTCTTGAGAAGAAGATTTTTAAAGGTTTTTACCATATATGGGCATGGCGGCCATATTGGTCATGTGACACAGTCCTCACGAACAAACTTTCGTTCCCCCTTCCCACAGAGGCTCCACATGTAATTTGTTTCAATTTGCCAAGTAGTTTCAGATGAGATGTTGTTTGAAAATGTTGACGACGTCAACGGACGACGGACCAATGCCTATACTATAAGCTGCCCCGGAGCCTTCGGCTCTGATGAGCTAAAAATATGTTGTTTTGACTTTTTCCCACACAAAAGTCTATGTGAGCAATTTTGACCTTGGCATAAAATGGGTCAAGGATATCCTAGAGTCATCATTTTAGCAAACTATAATAGGCCCGAGTCCCCAATGCTACATACCAAGTTTTATCACAAGAAGACCACTGGTTCAAGAAGAAGAAGATTTTTGAAGGGTTTCTACCTTATATGGGCATGGAGGCCAGCTTGGTCATGTGACCTGGACCCTGAGAGCAAACTTTTGTTCCCCCATCCCATGAATGCTGCACATGAAATTTTACTTCGATCAGCCCAGCAGATTTTTGAGAAGTCATTTGAAAATGGTGACGTGGACGGCGGATCACTGCCTATACTATACGCTCCCCCAAGAGCCTTCTGCTCTGGTGAGCTAAACATAAATGCTATTTTGACTTTTTCCCATATAAAAGTCTCTGTGACCAAATTTGACCTTGCCGTAAACTGGGTCAAGGTCGTCCTAGGGTCATCATTTTAGCAAATTATGATGGGCCCGAGTCCCCAATGCCACATACCAAGTTTCATCACAACCGGCCCACTGGTTCAGGAGAAGAAGATTTTTAAGGGTTTTTACCTTATATGGGCATAACGGCCATCTTGGTCAAGTGACCAAACTCAAATTAATTTAAATTTCATTTCCTTGTTCTAAAAAGTTTTCAGACAAAATTTGGTTGCAAATGGCCGAGTGGTTTCAGTGAAAAACAAATTTTTAATTTTCATATCTGAATGACCTTGGGTCAAGGTCAGGGAATAACCTTGACCTTGAAAACTAGTGTAGTTTCACTAGCACATTTCGCCCACTGCATTTACTAATTTTTAGGTCACATGCTGTAATAGTTAAAAAAAAAATGATGCTGTTTTGACTATTCCCATACAAATGTCTATGTAACCAAATTTGACCTTGGCCTAAAATGGGTCAAGGTCATCCAAGGGTCATCATTTTAGCAAATTATGATGGGCCCGAGTCCCCAATGTCACATACCAAGTTTCATAACAATCGGCCTACTGGTTCAGGAGGAGAAGATTTTTTAAAGGTTTTTACCTTATATGGGCATAGCAGCCATCTTGGTCATATGACCAGACTAAAATTAATTAAATTTCATTTCCTTGTTCTAAAAAGTTTTCAGACAAAATTTGGTTGCAAATGGCCTAGTGGTTTCAGTGAAAAACAAAATTTTAATTTTCATATCTGAATGACCTTGGGTCAAGGTCAGGGAATAACCTTGACCTTGAAAACTAGTGTAGTTTCACTAGCACATTTCGCCCACTGCATTTACTAATTTTCAGGTCACATGCTGCAATAGTTATAAAATTATGCTGATTTGACTATTTCCCATACAAAAGTCTATTTAACCAAATTTGACCTTGGCGTAAAATGGGTCAAGGTCACCCGAGGGTCATCATTTTAGCAAACTATGATGGGCCCGAGTCCCCAATGCCACATACCAAGTTTCATCACAATCGGCCCACTGGTGCAGGAGGAGAAGGTTTTTAAGGGTTTTTACCTTATATGGGCATAGCGGCCATCTTGGTCATGTGACCTGGACCCTGCAAGCAAACTTTTGTTCCCCCACCCCATGGATGCTCCACATGAAATTTGAGTTCAATAGGCCCAGCAGTTTTGGAGGAGAAGTCATTTGAAAATGTTGACGCCGACGCGGACACGGACGCGGACACGGACGCGGACGACAGACGACGGATCACTGCCTATACTATAAGCTCCCCCGGAGCCTTCGGCTCTGGTGAGCTAAAAAAGATCTTCCTACCTACCGCCCTTAATATTCTGTAGCTATTTCGATAGAAATTTAAAAACAAAATGTCAAAATAGCAAAACTAATACTTACAGCCCTGTTCGTTTTGCTGCCTGGTCCTTTTAACCTCATTAATTGAATATTTTCTGGTAATATGCTTTGAATTTAGCTCTTTTCAAATATTTTTTTATCAAATAAAAGTTGACAAAAATAAAATTTCACAATTCAATGTTGGTCGTCTTCTGCAACAAGGTATATCGGAACCCGAATTTTATGGTGACTTAGTATACAAATTCAGAAAAATTTATAACCGCAATGACTTCAGCACCCAGTTTCGTAAAATATATAATTGCAATGACTTCAGCACCTAATCGCGTAAAATCATTCTTAGATATAAAAAGATTTGGTGCAACATAAATGTTATACGACAGACTGCATGCATGGTATTTAACCTAATCACGGTTGACAACTTTGCTTCCATCTTTAATTGCAGGCTGGTGGGTCAAACCTCAGATTCTTTGACGGTTCCAGCATAAAGGCTTACTGAGAATTAGAGAATCTAATTCTTTGTATTGTTGGTTGGCGCCTGATGCTGTCTCTTGGTCGGGCCTATCGGAGTCTAACTGTTGGTTTTCTTTTGCTCCAGCATTTCAGTGGTTTCTTGCTTTCGAGTCCTCACCTTTATTTCATCTCTGTGGTTGTTAGATTTTTGTGTTCTCGGTGAGACGGAGATGTTGCACTGATGCCTCTTCCATGCGAACTGAACAAATTATTTGTCTTAATCGCGACGGAACCCCACTAGTGGAATTCGTTTCACTGACCATTCCAACGCGGATCTTCTGTCGTGGTTTATTTTTGTTATGGCTTGTCTTTGAGTGTGTGTATCGCTTTTATTATTTGTTTCATTTTGTGGGAAAGTAACTGTCCTTTTATCTTTCCGCTATTGATGTTTCCATTAGGGTCTAATTGTTTCATGTTTGTGTTTCTTTCCCTTTGGTGCCTCTCATGGGGGCTGTGGATTAATTGTCTCGATTCCTGATCATTGCCTGCATTTCTATTTTAAATGAGCAATTATTTCTATATAATTACAAATATAACTCGAAACATACCCTGTAACTTTTTGCTAAACTTTTTACCGATATTGAACTACGAATGTGAACTACTGGTTTATAGACATATCCAAGCACTAAGTCATCACCCAGTCCTACTAATTGTCAGGACGTAACGGTGGTTGGCAAAAACCATCTTTCGCCATTTGTCGCCATTGTGAACACAATTTTATTTTCGGTAAGCATGTCTTTTATTTGTATGTAAACGATGAGCTTGGCCTTTAAACAAGTAAATAGACATATCTAAGCTTGTAATTAATGATTTCTAGAAAAATGGGGACTGTTTTTATGATATATACTTGTCATATTTACGGAGGTAACAAGGCGGGATGGTCCGAGTTCTGTTTAAATAAAAATGCGTATAACTAAGGAACCAAAGCAGAAAATGCGTGAATTAGTACTAGAATATATTTATGTACCCATTTATATTGTAATTCGGTAGATTTTCAGTGACAGACGACTGAAATAAACGCGGAACAGAACCCATATTTTCATTGTTTATATGGAGCCAGACGCTTTTCGCCAACCACGGAGAACGGTAATCAATGTCAGATTTCAAAGGGAAGTAATTCGCGCATGCGCATTGAAATGTAAACAAAGTCACATGTCAAAACATTGGATCCGTCTATAATTCGGCTGTTGATGTATATATTATGGTCTAGTTATTTCATGTTTGTTTTTCTTTCCCGTTGCTGTCTCTGATGGGAGTTGTGGGTTAACTGTATAGATTCCTGGTCACTGCCTTCACTACTATTTAAACAGGAAACATAATAGAAAGCTTTCGTTTATAATTTTGATAACATTACGAAAACACGCCTATACCAATACAGTGTAACCTTTACCGCAGAAAAAAAATGAAAATTTTTAGATGAAAAAATATTTTTATTTCTGCTCAAAATATAGATAGTAGGTAATCGTTAGAACCGCCTCATTTTGAGGCTGTTCTAACGAGTAGCCACAATCTGTATTTTAGAGCAGAGATACGAAAAATATGTTTACTCATGTAAACTCCAGTTTTCTATATAAAAGTGGGGTTGGAGGTTGTCAAAATTTTATAGGCGTGTTTTCGTGATGAGACTCCTCAGTGCCAAAAAAGTAACTCAAATAGATTTAATTTTGTGGAGAGCTTGGTTTGTTTGTTTGAGGTTTAACGTCCACGTCAACACTGTAAAGGTCATTTTGGAGACGTTGCTTCCCATTTTGTGGGACTTTTACCCGACATTGAGATGAAATGACATCTCAAGCCATGTCGCCAAATGAAACCAATAGGATTTATTAGCATGGACGGGCCGACTCGCACCGCTTATATCCTCTAAGCGGTTTACCAGTGCTCGTGTGCGGGTCGGTTTCAGCTCTGCGTGGAAGCATCATGCAGCTCATCTATTTCTTCAAGCCCCGATGGGCGGGGGCCGTGTGGAGAGCTTGGGCGAACAAAACTGATTACACAGCTTTACTTACAAATAGTGAAATACTGGTGTTATGGTCATAATGGCAACAGATAATAAATACATGTATATTAATCTACAATATTATTATTTAGGATCTGGAGAGACTCTCAAACACTGTCATTTGGTTTTCATGAGGTTTGGTTTACAACAAGGGGTTTTGAACTACACAATGTTTGTATCATTATTTAAACAACGACAACATAGACACTGGCATTCACGGCTCGAGACCTGCAGTAGAGCTGTCTTTTATAAGTCCATTGTAGTCTTTCAAATCCAACCCAATCTTGAAAAGATTAATGTGAGAACATTTTATCAAGCTTTTAGTCGCTAAAAAATGTCTTACCATCATCTAGAAATCGAGTCAGGTAGATGAGCCCGGCCAAATTATGTCGTGGTTTAGACAACTAAGTTGTTAATTCCGCATGAAGAATTTCTAACTCGCTAGGGCAACATCTCCGATAACATAAAATATACATAAAACCGATAAAACTGGGACGAACACAGAAACGAATCAACCATGAAGTCTTGGGCTTGAAGAAATATATGGGCTGCATGATGCTTCCACGCAGAGCTGAAACCGACCCGCACACGAGTACTGGTGAACCGCTTAGAGGATCTAAACCTGCCCAGGCAAAGCAGTGCGAGAAGGTCCATCCATGCTTATAAACCCTATTGGTTTCAATGGGCGACAGGGCTTGAGATGTCATTACATCTCAATGTCGGGTAAAAGTCCCACAAAATTGGAAGCAACGTCTCCAAAATGACCTTTACAGTGTTGCCGGGGACGTTAAACCTCAAATTAAACAAACAAACAAATCGACCGGATGAAATAACTGAAATACTGGAGCAAAAGAAAACCAACAGTTGGACTCTGGTGGACCCGACCAGAGACAGAGCATTTATCACCAACCAACATTACAACCGGCATAGAATCTGGGGCCTGACACCCCGGCCTGCAATCAAAGAGGGAAGCAAAGTTATCAGTCAAGGTTGGATTAACTATCATGCATGCAGTCCGTCGTATAACATTTATGTTGTACCCAATATTCTTATAACGAAGAATGATTGTACGAAATTGGATACTGAAATCATTGCAAGCATATATTTTTTTTCTGAATTAATATACATGTATACTAAATCACCATAAAATTCAGATCCCAATAGGCCTTGTTGAAAAAGATTCAAGTCCAACATTGAAATTTGAAACTAAATCAAAATGACGTCTATAAAACTTAGAAAAGGCTTTGCAAAGTTCGAGGCCGAACCCACAAACCCTGGTTTACGAGTTGAGTACATAATCACTACATCGCGGAGGATTCTATTTTTAACATTGTAAGGGTGTTTATGACTGTCAGCAGGAAAAAAAAACAACAACAAAAACCAGAAAAAAAAAAAATCAAGAGGCCAATGGCCCACTAAACTCACAAGAGGGCGTGTGGTTTTTGCCTATGCAGGCATATGTCTCCTCTCTGTCATGTGATAACTTTTCATTGCCTCATCCTATAAAGGCTTTTCAAGTAATTTAGTTTCCATCAGCCCAGCAGTTTTAGTGGAGAAGAAGATAAAAATATCGCATCTAAGTCATCCAGAGCAAAGGTCAGTAAATGACCTTGACATTTGGAATAAATACACTTATATTCAGCTGGTTGCAAATATCAATTCTGATGGCTGCAATAGAATCAGAAAAAATCCACTGTTTTGCCTTTTTTCCAAACAAATGTCTCATAGACCAAACTTGACCTTGACGTAAAACAAGTCAAGTTCAACCAAAGATCATCATTTGAACCAAACTTGGTGGGACCTAAGTCCCTAATTCTATAAACCAAGTCTGGTCATTGGTCACTGAGTTCTGGAGTAGACTATTTTAATGGGTTTTACCATATATGGGTATGGCAGCCATATTGGTAATGGCACCCAGTACAGATGAACAAACTTTCGTTCGACCTTCCCACAGTCGCTCCAAATTTAATTTGGTTTCAATCAACCCAACAGTTTAAGTGGAGAAGAAGATAAAAATACTTAATCTGAGCCATCCTGGACAAAGGTCAGTAAATGACATTGACCTTTAGAATCGATACACATCATTTCAGATGATTGCAAATATCATTTCTGATGCCACAGGCTACCATGCAATCAGAAAATTCCACTGTTTTGCCTTGCTTCCATCCAAATTTCTAAGTGACCAAATTTGATATTGACTTAAAACAGATCAAGGTCAACCAAAGGTCATCATTTGAACAAACTCTGTAGGCCCCGAGTCCCCGATGCTGCATTCCGAGTTTCAAGGTCATCGGCCTTTTGGTTCCTGAGAAGAAGATTTGTAAAGGTTTTTACCATATATGGACATTGTTGCCAAATCGGTCATGTTACCAAATTCTTACGAACAAAGTTTCATTCCCACTTTCCTGAGAGGCCCCACATGTAATTTGGTTTAAAAAAAAACCCCAGCAGTTCAAGTGGAGAAGAAGATAAAATTACTGAATCAGAGCCATCTAGGACAAAGGTCTCAGTAAATGACCTTGACATTTGGAATTTGCAAATTTCCATTCAGCTGATTACAAATATCATAGCTGATGCCACAGGCTACCATGCAATCAAAACAATACAACTGTTTTGCCTTGTTTTCGATACAAGGGTCTAAGTGACCAAATTTGACCTTGACGTAAAGCAGGGCATGGTCAACCAAAGGTCATCATTTTAACAAAATTGGTAGTACCCGAGTCCCCAATACTGCATACCACGTTTCAAGGCAATCGGCCATTTGGTTCCCGAGGAAAAGATTTTTTTAAAGGTTTTTCAACACTCGTAACGAATTGTTAACTGCTAAATTCTTAATCAGGGTTATCGGCACCATAAACTACGCAAAGCCTTTTCAAAATTTTATAGAAATCATTCTGATTTAATATCAAAATTCAATATTGGACTTAAATCTCTTCTGCAACAAGGTCTATCGGAGACCGAATTTAATGGTGACTTAGTATATAAATTCAGAAACATATATAAAGGACACAACGGTTTTGCCTGGTTTTCGAAACAAGGGTCTAAGTGACCAAATTTGACCTTGACGTAAAGCAGGGCATGGTCAACCAAAGGTCATTATTTGAACAAAATTTGTAGCACCCGAGTCCCCAATACTGCATACCACGTTTCAAGGCCATCGGCCATTTGGTTCCCGAGGAAAAGATTTTTTTAAAGGTTTTTCAACACTCGTAACGAATTGTTAACTGCTAAAGTCTTAATCAGGGTTATCGGTACCATAAACTACGCAAAGCCTTTTCAAAATTTTATAGAAACCATTCTGATTTAATATCAAAATTCAATATTGGACTTAAATCTCTTCTGCAACAAGGTCTATCGGAAACCAAATTTGATGGTGACTTAGTATATAAATTCAGAAAAATATATAAAGTAAAAGTAAAACAAAGATCAGGAATCGATTCAATTAACTTACTCCACCCATCAAAGACACCAAAGGGAAAGAAACACAAACATGAAGTGACCAAACCATAATGGAAACCTAAACAAAGGAAGGCCATAAGGACAGTTACTTTCCCACAAAATGGCCACCCAAAATAAAAAGACACAAGTGATACACACAGTAAGTAACGAGCAACAACATAAAATAAACCGCCACAGAAGAACCGCCTTGGAACGGTCAGTGGAAAGATTTCCACTGGGGGGCTTAAATCGATTTTACGTGGCCACAATCCTCGCCCTTACTTCCATCGCGATTTAGACAAATAATTTGTTCAGTCCGCATGAAGGCCTCCTAACTCATCAGTGCAACATCTCCGTGAACACAAATAATCAAAGAACCACAGAGGTGAGAAAACGGTGAGGACTCGACAGCAAGAACCACTGAAATGCTGGAGCAAAAGAAAACCAACAGTTAGACTCCAATGGGCCCGACCAGAGACAGAGCATCAGGCACCAACCAACATTACCTTGAATTAGATCTCTTTAATTCTCAAAAAGCCTTTACGTTGGAACCGTCATAGAATCTGAGGCCTGACCCACCGGCGTGCAATTAAAGAGGGAAGCAAAGTTGCCAACCGTGATTAGTTTAACTACCATGCATGCAGTCTGTCGTATAACATCAATGTTGTACCCAATCTTTTTATATCGAAGAATGATTTTACGAAAGTGGGTGCTAAAGTCATTGCGGTTACATATTTTTTTCTGAATTTATATACCAAGTCACCATAAAATGCGGGTTCCGATAGGCCCAGTTGCAGAAGAGATTTAAGTCCAATATTGAATTTTGAAATTAAATCAGAATGGCGTCTATAAAATTTTGAAAAGGCTTTGCGAAGTTTATGGTACCGATAACCCTGATTAAGAAGTTTAGCCGTTAATAATTTATTACGAGTATTGAAGTCAGTTACATGACTACACACTCTAGCAAATCGAATTAATTGCGAAATATAAACGCCATAGGATGGCGCCGGAGGAACATCACCATCCAAAAAAGGAAAATTTACAATCTCAAAATCAAAGTCATCGCGTTTATCATAAATTTTGCACGAAACAAACCCATTTAAAAATAGATAGATCTCTAATTCTCAATAAGCCTTTATGTTGGAACCATCATAGAATCTGAGGCCTGACCCACCGGCGTGCAATTAAAGAGGGAAGCAAAGTCGCCAACCGTGATTGGATTAACTACCATGCATGCAGTCTGTCGTATAACATCCATGTTGTACCCAATCTTTTTAGATCGAAGAATGATTTTACGAAATTGGGTGCTGAAGTCATTGCGGTTACATATTTTTCTGAATTTATATACTAAGTCACCATAAAATTCGGGTTCCGATAGACCTTGTTGCAGAAGAGATTTAAGTCCAATATTGAATTTTGAAATTACATCAGAATGGCGTCTATAAAATATTGAAAAGGCTTTGCGTAGTTTATGGTACCGATAACACTGATTAAGAAGTTTAGGCGTTAATAATTTATTACGAGTGTTGAAGTCAGTTACATGACTACAACCGCAATGACTTCAGCACCAAATTTCGTAAAATTTCTTCGATGTAAAAAGATTGGGTGCAACATAAATGTTATACGACAGACTGCATGCATGGCAGTTAACCCAAACACGGTTGACAACTTTGCTTCCCTCTTTAATTGCATGCCGGTGGGTCTGGCCTCAAGGACGGTTCCAGCGAAAAGGCTTACTGAGAGAATCTAAATCTCATGTATGTAATGCTGGTTGGTGCCTGATGCTCTGTCTCTGGTCGGCCGCATTGGAGTTCTGTGTGTGTTACAGAAGGCCAAGACAAGCTTCCTACGCTATACTGGTTACCAAAACTTCATAAAAGACCTTACAAAGCACGGTTTATTGCAAACTCCAGCTCTTGCAATACCACTGAACTTTCTAAATTATTAACTTCCTGTCTTACTGCTATTAAAACGCATGTGATTAAATATTGTGATAAAGTCTTTGAAAAATCAGGAAGAAATCTGTTTTGGTCTATAAAAAATTCGAATGAGGTTTTAAATAAATTGAAATTCAGACGTTTTTGTGCTTCTAGTCTGTCTACTCACGATTTTTCCACTATTTACACTACACTTCCTCATAATCTTATAAAAGAAAAGCTTAATGATTTAATTGAATGGACTTTTCACAGAGAAGATTCTCTCTATCTTGCATGTAATGTCAGAAATGCATTTTTCACTTCTAAAGAGCATAAGAATTATACACTTTGGTCATGTCAGAAAGTGGGTGATGCCCTCACCTTTCTACTTGACAATATTTATATTAGATTCGGTACTAAGTTATTTAGACAAATTGTGGGTATTCCGATGGGTACGAATTGCGCACCTCTTGTGGCTGATCTGTTCTTGTATTGTTATGAAAGAGACTTCATGTTGTCGCTTTCCATTGATAACCAATCTGAAATTATTGAAGCGTTTAGCTCCACTTCTAGATATTTATATGATTTATTAAATATTGATAATACTTATTTCGATGGTTTGATCAGTAAGATTTACCCCCTAGAACTTCAGTTAAATAAAACAAATTCTTCTGATACCGAGGCCTCGTTTTTGGATTTACATCTGTCTATTGTAGATGGGTTTGTTTCGTGCAAAATTTATGATAAACGAGATGACTTTGAGATTGTAAATTTTCCTTTTTTGGATTGTGATGTTCCTCGTGCGCCATCCTATGGCGTTTATGTTTCGCAATTAATTCGATTTTCTAGAGTGTATAGTCATGTATCTGACTTCAACACTCATAATAAATTATTAACGGCTTAACTTCTTAATCAGGGTTATCGGTACCATAAACTACGCAAAGCATTTTCAAAATCTTATAGACGCCATTCTGATTTAATTTCAAAATTCAATATTGGACTTAAATCTCTTCTGCAACAAGGTCTATCGGAACCCGAATTTTATGGTGACTTAGTATATAAATTCAGAAAAATATTTAACCGCAATAGCTTCAGCACCCAATTTCGTAAAATCATTCTTAGATCTTAAAAAAGGTTGGGTACAACATGGATGTTATACGACAGACTGAATGCATGGTAGTTAACCAAATCACGGTTGGCAACTTTACTTCCTCTTTAATTGCACGCCGGTGGGTCAGGCCTCAGATTCTATGACGGTTCCAATGAAAATGCTTATTGAGAATTAGAGATATCTAATTCAAGGTAATGTTGGTTAGTGCCTGATGCTCTGTCTCTGGTCGGGCCCATCGGAGTCTAACTGTTGGTTTTCTTTTGCTCCAGCATTTCTGTGTTTTTTTTTGCTGTCGAGTCCTCACCGTTGTCTCACCTCTGTTATATGTCACGATGTATATTTGTGACAGAAATAAGAAAAATGCTTTCATCCGAAAAATGCTACTTCTAGCTAAGTTTAATCTCACGGGCGTATCATTACGCAAACACGCCTATACAAATACATTGCCACCTTTATTGCCGAAAAAATAAAAAGTTCAAGATGAAAAATTGTGATATTTTTTTTATTTCTGCTCAAAATATAGATTGTGGGCACTCGTTAGCACCGCCTCATCGAGGCGGTTCTAACGAGTACCCAAAATCTATAGAGCAGGAATAAGAAAAATAAGGTTTACCCCTGTAAACCCCAGTTTTACTATATAAAAGTGGGGTTCAAGGGGGTCAAAATTATATAGGCCTGTTTTCGTTATGTAATTGTAATGTAAAGACTCTTAAGTGTCTTAAAAGATGGGAAACTCCGTGGTCAGTCCTCGTTAGTCATTGCCAATATTCTGGATTCGAACTTATCAATAAGAACCTCATATAACACATAACAGTCATTATATGCCTTATTTTCGGTTCAAAAACATAGATTGCACCACCCCATTGAGGCTGTCCTACCAACGACCCATAGTCTATATTTAGGCTAAAATAACAAAGACTGTCAAAAGTTTCCATCTAACTTATGTTATATCTGACATGAAAGATGACATTTTAGCAGTGGCACGGGCGTAATACAGAAATGTGAAGACTCTAAGGGATCAACAAGGATGGAATACTCCGTTGCCTGTAGTTGTTCGTCGTTGTCAACACTTAATTTTGAATCATGCTTTTCAGTAAGCTACTCACATAACACTAATGAAAACATTATTCAAACAAATTTTGTGACTTGTTTTTCCGTGACTGTTTTTCCCAAACTCCCCCCCCCCCACACCCCTGTGACTTTTTTTCCTACATTCGTAAAAAACTACCACTGAACCATTGCGGATGATTCTAACGAGCACCCGCAATCTACATTTGCAGCCGAAATAATGAAAAATATCAAGCTTTTATAAATCAAAGCACTGAAGCACTTGTATCTGAGTCTAGGTTGGAAAATGATCCTGAACGGTAAGTAAACTGTTGACATTTCGCTTAACTTTTACAGTTTTACTCGTTTGATTTAAAGTTTAACGTCCCCGTCAACACTAACTTTTACAGACCTGCATTGTAAGATATTTGTATAGACCCTGATACGATATCGCGTACGTAAGCAAACACGGTAGACCATGATCAGACATCGCGTTCAACGGCGTCTGATCTGTGTCAACACTGGTTGTCAAACACAACACTTGATTCCAGTCCAAATTCTATAGATAACACTCTGACGCAATACTCTGACCTCAACGCGGCTATTTTCCTATAAATTTGTTAAAACCACGTGGACTTTAGCAAAGAAAACCTAATACCCATTATAACTTCGGGTCGTTTGACAAACAATCGACCAAAAATTGAATTTAATTGTTGAGATTTTGTTTGTTTGATCTGAGGTTTAACGTCCCCGTCAACACTGTAAATGTCATTTTGGAGACCTTGCGTCCAATTTTGTGGGACTTTTACCCGACATTGAGATGAAATGACATCTCAAGCCGTGCCACCCAATGAAACCCATAATGTGTCTAAGCATGGACGGTCCGACTCGCACCGCATTGCCTGGGCAGGCTTAGATTATCTAAGCCGCTTACCAGTACTCGTTTACGGGTCGGTTTCAGCTCTGCTTTGAAGCATCATGCATCCCATCTATTTCGTCAGGCCTGATGGGCGCAGGCAGGATTAATTTTTGTGATACAAAAGTATTCGCCGGCCTCTATAGCTCAGTCGTACGCACGTCTGACTGCAGATCAGGAGGACGCGGGTTCGATACCTGCTGGGGTCGGCAACATTCTTTCGGTAAGATTGATCATGAAATCTAGCGGATAGCCAACAGGACAGTAACATTCCCACAAAATTACTATTTCGAGCGTAGTGCACACGGTTATACATGTATATGGCTAAATATGTGACCCAACTGCGTTTGCTTTAAAATTCTTAGCGTAGCGTATACCTTGCAAAATCCCGTACGAAAAGAAACGCACTGAAACGTCAATACGTATAAAAACGTAAAAAGCAGTATAGCGCGATAATACGCATAACAATCGGTTTCCTACGCCTTAATATATTTGCTACGTTTTATTCTACGTTTTATTACGTTTCAGGTTTTTTTTTTTTTTTTTTTTTTTGTAGTTATTGCTTGGTATCGCTTCCCTACAAAACGGCGCAAAATTAATGTACATGTAGTAAAGCATAGCCCTCGCTACGTAGCGGTGAGACCGAGGCTTTACTCCGAACCACGTAACGTAGAGGCATACACGTTTAGGAAATTCGCGGATGTATGACACTAGAGAAGACGAATAAAAACAAGGATTTTTTGTATTTTTCATGAACGTAATGTTTGTGGGGCGACATATATAAAGGGTATTGTGGGGCTTTATATATGTATAATATATACATGCCTCATATCTGGGTTGGTATTGTGGGGCTCTATATATGTTTAATATATATATGCCTCATATCTGGGTTAACATTTTCTACCACTTAGCTAGGTAAAAAATGTATAGATATATAGATCAACGATATCTGGCTTGCGTAATGGAACTAAACAAAACACATAAAAGGAAGGATTTACATTTTCGTGAACATTATGTTTGTGGGGCGACATATATAAATTGCAATGTGGGGCTTTATATATATATAGTATATATGCCTCATATCTCGGTTAAAATTTTGCGCCACTTATCTCGGTTTAGACACGACCACCCCATATCTTGACCAATTTCTATACCATGCAATCAGAAAAATCCACTGTTTTGCCCTTTTTCCAAACATATGTCTAAGTGACCATATTTGACCTTGACGTAAAATAGGTCTAGGTCAATCGAAGGTCATAATTTGAACAAACTTGGTAGGGCCCGAGTCCCCCATACTGCATACCAAGTTTCAAGAACATCTTCCATTCGGTTCTTGAGAAGAAGATTTTTAAAGGTTTTTACCATATATGGGCATGGCGGCCATATTGGTCATGTGACACAGTCCTCACGAACAAACTTTCGTTCCCCCTTCCCACAGAGGCTCCACATGTAATTTGTTTCAATTTGCCAAGTAGTTTCAGATGAGATGTTGTTTGAAAATGTTGACGACGTCAACGGACGACGGACCAATGCCTATACTATAAGCTGCCCCGGAGCCTTCGGCTCTGATGAGCTAAAAATATGTTGTTTTGACTTTTTCCCACACAAAAGTCTATGTGAGCAATTTTGACCTTGGCATAAAATGGGTCAAGGATATCCTAGAGTCATCATTTTAGCAAACTATAATAGGCCCGAGTCCCCAATGCTACATACCAAGTTTTATCACAAGAAGACCACTGGTTCAAGAAGAAGAAGATTTTTGAAGGGTTTCTACCTTATATGGGCATGGAGGCCAGCTTGGTCATGTTACCTGGACCCTGAGAGCAAACTTTTGTTCCCCCATCCCATGAATGCTGCACATGAAATTTTACTTCGATCAGCCCAGCAGATTTTTGAGAAGTCATTTGAAAATGGTGACGTGGACGGCGGATCACTGCCTATACTATACGCTCCCCCAAGAGCCTTCTGCTCTGGTGAGCTAAACATAAATGCTATTTTGACTTTTTCCCATATAAAAGTCTCTGTGACCAAATTTGACCTTGCCGTAAACTGGGTCAAGGTCGTCCTAGGGTCATCATTTTAGCAAATTATGATGGGCCCGAGTCCCCAATGCCACATACCAAGTTTCATCACAACCGGCCCACTGGTTCAGGAGAAGAAGATTTTTAAGGGTTTTTACCTTATATGGGCATAGCGGCCATCTTGGTCATATGACCAGACTAAAATTAATTAAATTTCATAGCGGCCATCTTGGTCAAGTGACCAAACTCAAATTAATTTAAATTTCATTTCCTTGTTCTAAAAAGTTTTCAGACAAAATTTGGTTGCAAATGGCCGAGTGGTTTCAGTGAAAAACAAATTTTTAATTTTCATATCTGAATGACCTTGGGCCAAGGTCAGGGAATAGTCTTGACCTTGAAAACTAGTGTAGTTTCACTAGCGCATTTTGCCCATTGCATTTACTAATTTTTAGGTCACAGGCTGTAATAGTTTAAAAAAAAATGATGCTGTTTTGACTATTCCCATACAAATGTCTATGTAACCAAATTTGACCTTGGCCTAAAATGGGTCAAGGTCATCCAAGGGTCATCATTTTAGCAAATTATGATGGGCCCGAGTCCCCAATGTCACATACCAAGTTTCATAACAATCGGCCTACTGGTTCAGGAGGAGAAGATTTTTTAAAGGTTTTTACCTTATATGGGCATAGCAGCCATCTTGGTCATATGACCAGACTAAAATTAATTAAATTTCATTTCCTTGTTCTAAAAAGTTTTCAGACAAAATTTGGTTGCAAATGGCCTAGTGGTTTCAGTGAAAAACAAATTTTTAATTTTCATATCTGAATGACCTTGGGTCAAGGTCAGGGAATAACCTTGACCTTGAAAACTAGTGTAGTTTCACTAGCACATTTCGCCCACTGCATTTACTAATTTTCAGGTCACATGCTGCAATAGTTATAAAATTATGCTGATTTGACTATTTCCCATACAAAAGTCTATTTAACCAAATTTGACCTTGGCGTAAAATGGGTCAAGGTCATCCGAGGGTCATCATTTTAGCAAACTATGATGGGCCCGAGTCCCCAATGCCACATACCAAGATTCATCACAATCGGCCCACTGGTGCAGGAGGAGAAGGTTTTTTAAGGGTTTTTACCTTATATGGGCATAGCGGCCATCTTGGTCATGTGACCTGGACCCTGCAAGCAAACTTTTGTTCCCCCATCCCATGGATGCTCCACATGAAATTTGAGTTCAATAGGCCCAGCAGTTTTGGAGGAGAAGTCATTTGAAAATGTTGACGCCGACGCGGACACGGACGCGGACACGGACGCGGACGACGGATCACTGCCTATACTATAAGCTCCCCCGGAGCCTTCGGCTCTGGTGAGCTAAAAAAGATCTTCTTACCTACCGCCCTTAATATTCTGTAGCTATTTCGATAGAAATTTAAAAACAAAATGTCAAAATAGCAAAACTAATACTTACAGCCCTGTTCGTTTTGCTGCCTGGTCCTTTTAACCTCATTAATTGAATATTTTCTGGTAATATGCTTTGAATTTAGCTCTTTTCAAATATTTTTTTATCAAATAAAAGTTGACAAAAATAAAATTTCACAATTCAATGTTGGTCGTCTTCTGCAACAAGGTATATCGGAACCCGAATTTTATGGTGACTTAGTATACAAATTCAGAAAAATTTATAACCGCAATGACTTCAGCACCCAGTTTCGTAAAATATATAATTGCAATGACTTCAGCACCTAATCGCGTAAAATCATTCTTAGATATAAAAAGATTTGGTGCAACATAAATGTTATACGACAGACTGCATGCATGGTATTTAACCTAATCACGGTTGACAACTTTGCTTCCATCTTTAATTGCAGGCTGGTGGGTCAAACCTCAGATTCTTTGACGGTTCCAGCATAAAGGCTTACTGAGAATTAGAGAATCTAATTCTTTGTATTGTTGGTTGGCGCCTGATGCTGTCTCTTGGTCGGGCCTATCGGAGTCTAACTGTTGGTTTTCTTTTGCTCCAGCATTTCAGTGGTTTCTTGCTTTCGAGTCCTCACCTTTATTTCATCTCTGTGGTTGTTAGATTTTTGTGTTCTCGGTGAGACGGAGATGTTGCACTGATGCCTCTTCCATGCGAACTGAACAAATTATTTGTCTTAATCGCGACGGAACCCCACTAGTGGAATTCGTTTCACTGACCATTCCAACGCGGATCTTCTGTCGTGGTTTATTTTTGTTATGGCTTGTCTTTGAGTGTGTGTATCGCTTTTATTATTTGTTTCATTTTGTGGGAAAGTAACTGTCCTTTTATCTTTCCGCTATTGATGTTTCCATTAGGGTCTAATTGTTTCATGTTTGTGTTTCTTTCCCTTTGGTGCCTCTCATGGGGGCTGTGGATTAATTGTCTCGATTCCTGATCATTGCCTGCATTTCTATTTTAAATGAGCAATTATTTCTATATAATTACAAATATAACTCGAAACATACCCTGTAACTTTTTGCTAAACTTTTTACCGATATTGAACTACGAATGTGAACTACTGGTTTATAGACATATCCAAGCACTAAGTCATCACCCAGTCCTACTAATTGTCAGGACGTAACGGTGGTTGGCAAAAACCATCTTTTGCCATTTGTCGCCATTGTGAACACAATTTTATTTTCGGTAAGCATGTCTTTTATTTGTATGTAAACGATGAGCTTGGCCTTTAAACAAGTAAATAGACATATCTAAGCTTGTAATTAATGATTTCTAGAAAAATTGGGACTGTTTTTATGATATATACTTGTCATATTTACGGAGGTAACAAGGCGGGATGGTCCGAGTTCTGTTTAAATAAAAATGCGTATAACTAAGGAACCAAAGCAGAAAATGCGTGAATTAGTACTAGAATATGTTTATGTACCCATTTATATTGTAATTCGGTAGATTTTCAGTGACAGACGACTGAAATAAACGCGGAACAGAACCCATATTTTCATTGTTTATATGGAGCCAGACGCTTTTCGCCAACCACGGAGAACGGTAATCAATGTCAGATTTCAAAGGGAAGTAATTCGCGCATGCGCATTGAAATGTAAACAAAGTCACATGTCAAAACATTGGATCCGTCTATAATTCGGCTGTTGATGTATATATTATGGTCTAGTTATTTCATGTTTGTTTTTCTTTCCCGTTGCTGTCTCTGATGGGAGTTGTGGGTTAACTGTATAGATTCCTGGTCACTGCCTTCACTACTATTTAAACAGGAAACATAATAGAAAGCTTTCGTTTATAATTTTGATAACATTACGAAAACACGCCTATACCAATACAGTGTAACCTTTACCGCAGAAAAAAATGAAAATTTTTAGATGAAAAAATATTTTTATTTCTGCTCAAAATATAGATAGTAGGTAATCGTTAGAACCGCCTCATTTTGAGGCTGTTCTAACGAGTAGCCACAATCTGTATTTTAGAGCAGAGATACGAAAAATATGTTTACTCATGTAAACTCCAGTTTTCTATATAAAAGTGGGGTTGGAGGTTGTCAAAATTTTATAGGCGTGTTTTCGTGATGAGACTCCTCAGTGCCAAAAAAGTAACTCAAATAGATTTAATTTTGTGGAGAGCTTGGTTTGTTTGTTTGAGGTTTAACGTCCACGTCAACACTGTAAAGGTCATTTTGGAGACGTTGCTTCCCATTTTGTGGGACTTTTACCCGACATTGAGATGAAATGACATCTCAAGCCATGTCGCCAAATGAAACCAATAGGATTTATTAGCATGGACGGGCCGACTCGCACCGCTTATATCCTCTAAGCGGTTTACCAGTGCTCGTGTGCGGGTCGGTTTCAGCTCTGCGTGGAAGCATCATGCAGCTCATCTATTTCTTCAAGCCCCGATGGGCGGGGGCCGTGTGGAGAGCTTGGGGGAACAAAACTGATTACACAGCTTTACTTACAAATAGTGAAATACTGGTGTTATGGTCATAATGGCAACAGATAATAAATACATGTATATTAATCTACAATATTATTATTTAGGATCTGGAGAGACTATCAAACACTGTCATTTGGTTTTCATGAGGTTTGGTTTACAACAAGGGGTTTTGAACTACACAATGTTTGTATCATTATTTAAACAACGACAACATAGACACTGGCATTCACGGCTCGAGACCTGCAGTAGAGCTGTCTTTTATAAGTCCATTGTAGTCTTTCAAATCCAACCCAATCTTGAAAAGATTAATGTGAGAACATTTTATCAAGCTTTTAGTCGCTAAAAAATGTCTTACCATCATCTAGAAATCGAGTCAGGTAGATGAGCCCGGCCAAATTATGTCGTGGTTTAGACAACTAAGTTGTTAATTCCGCATGAAGAATTTCTAACTCGCTAGGGCAACATCTCCGATAACATAAAATATACATAAAACCGATAAAACTGGGACGAACACAGAAACGAATCAACCATGAAGTCTTGGGCTTGAAGAAATATATGGGCTGCATGATGCTTCCACGCAGAGCTGAAACCGACCCGCACACGAGTACTGGTGAACTGCTTAGAGGATCTAAACCTGCCCAGGCAAAGCAGTGCGAGAAGGTCCATCCATGCTTATAAACCCTATTGGTTTCAATGGGCGACAGGGCTTGAGATGTCATTACATCTCAATGTCGGGTAAAAGTCCCACAAAATTGGAAGCAACGTCTCCAAAATGACCTTTACAGTGTTGCCGGGGACGTTAAACCTCAAATTAAACAAACAAACAAATCGACAGGATGAAATAACTGAAATACTGGAGCAAAAGAAAACCAACAGTTGGACTCTGGTGGACCCGACCAGAGACAGAGCATTTATCACCAACCAACATTACAACCGGCATAGAATCTGGGGCCTGACACCCCGGCCTGCAATCAAAGAGGGAAGCAAAGTTATCAGTCAAGGTTGGATTAACTATCATGCATGCAGTCCGTCGTATAACATTTATGTTGTACCCAATATTCTTATAACGAAGAATGATTGTACGAAATTGGATACTGAAATCATTGCAAGCATATATTTTTTTTTCTGAATTAATATACATGTATACTAAATCACCATAAAATTCAGATCCCAATAGGCCTTGTTGAAAAAGATTCAAGTCCAACATTGAAATTTGAAACTAAATCAAAATGACGTCTATAAAACTTAGAAAAGGCTTTGCAAAGTTCGAGGCCGAACCCACAAACCCTGGTTTACGAGTTGAGTACATAATCACTACATCGCGGAGGATTCTATTTTTAACATTGTAAGGGTGTTTATGACTGTCAGCAGGAAAAAAAAAAACAACAACAAAAACCAGAAAAAAAAATCAAGAGGCCAATGGCCCACTAAACTCACAAGAGGGCGTGTGGTTTTTGCCTATGCAGGCATATGTCTCCTCTCTGTCATGTGATAACTTTTCATTGCCTCATCCTATAAAGGCTTTTCAAGTAATTTAGTTTCCATCAGCCCAGCAGTTTTAGTGGAGAAGAAGATAAAAATATCGCATCTAAGTCATCCAGAGCAAAGGTCAGTAAATGACCTTGACATTTGGAATAAATACACTTATATTCAGCTGGTTGCAAATATCAATTCTGATGGCTGCAATAGAATCAGAAAAAATCCACTGTTTTGCCTTTTTTCCAAACAAATGTCTCATAGACCAAACTTGACCTTGACGTAAAACAAGTCAAGTTCAACCAAAGATCATCATTTGAACCAAACTTGGTGGGACCTAAGTCCCTAATTCTATAAACCAAGTCTGGTCATTGGTCACTGAGTTCTGGAGTAGACTATTTTAATGGGTTTTACCATATATGGGTATGGCAGCCATATTGGTAATGGCACCCAGTACAGATGAACAAACTTTCGTTCGACCTTCCCACAGTCGCTCCAAATTTAATTTGGTTTCAATCAACCCAACAGTTTAAGTGGAGAAGAAGATAAAAATACTTAATCTGAGCCATCCTGGACAAAGGTCAGTAAATGACCTTGACCTTTAGAATCGATACACATCATTTCAGATGATTGCAAATATCATTTCTGATGCCACAGGCTACCATGCAATCAGAAAAATCCACTGTTTTGCCTTGCTTCCATCCAAATTTCTAAGTGACCAAATTTGATATTGACTTAAAACAGATCAAGGTCAACCAAAGGTCATCATTTGAACAAACTCTGTAGGCCCCGAGTCCCCGATGCTGCATTCCGAGTTTCAAGGTCATCGGCCTTTTGGTTCCTGAGAAGAAGATTTGTAAAGGTTTTTACCATATATGGACATTGTTGCCAAATCGGTCATGTTACCAAATTCTTACGAACAAAGTTTCATTCCCACTTTCCTGAGAGGCCCCACATGTAATTTGGTTTAAAAAAAAACCCCAGCAGTTCAAGTGGAGAAGAAGATAAAATTACTGAATCAGAGCCATCTAGGACAAAGGTCTCAGTAAATGACCTTGACATTTGGAATTTGCAAATTTCCATTCAGCTGATTACAAATATCATAGCTGATGCCACAGGCTACCATGCAATCAAAACAATACAACTGTTTTGCCTTGTTTTCGATACAAGGGTCTAAGTGACCAAATTTGACCTTGACGTAAAGCAGGGCATGGTCAACCAAAGGTCATCATTTTAACAAAATTGGTAGTACCCGAGTCCCCAATACTGCATACCACGTTTCAAGGCAATCGGCCATTTGGTTCCCGAGGAAAAGATTTTTTTAAAGGTTTTTCAACACTCGTAACGAATTGTTAACTGCTAAATTCTTAATCAGGGTTATCGGCACCATAAACTACGCAAATCCTTTTCAAAATTTTATAGAAATCATTCTGATTTAATATCAAAATTCAATATTGGACTTAAATCTCTTCTGCAACAAGGTCTATCGGAGACCGAATTTAATGGTGACTTAGTATATAAATTCAGAAACATATATAAAGGACACAACGGTTTTGCCTGGTTTTCGAAACAAGGGTCTAAGTGACCAAATTTGACCTTGACGTAAAGCAGGGCATGGTCAACCAAAGGTCATTATTTGAACAAAATTTGTAGCACCCGAGTCCCCAATACTGCATACCACGTTTCAAGGCCATCGGCCATTTGGTTCCCGAGGAAAAGATTTTTTTAAAGGTTTTTCAACACTCGTAACGAATTGTTAACTGCTAAAGTCTTAATCAGGGTTATCGGTACCATAAACTACGCAAAGCCTTTTCAAAATTTTATAGAAACCATTCTGATTTAATATCAAAATTCAATATTGGACTTAAATCTCTTCTGCAACAAGGTCTATCGGAAACCAAATTTGATGGTGACTTAGTATATAAATTCAGAAAAATATATAAAGTAAAAGTAAAACAAAGATCAGGAATCGATTCAATTAACTTACTCCACCCATCAAAGACACCAAAGGGAAAGAAACACAAACATGAAGTGACCAAACCATAATGGAAACCTAAACAAAGGAAGGCCATAAGGACAGTTACTTTCCCACAAAATGGCCACCCAAAATAAAAAGACACAAGTGATACACACAGTAAGTAACGAGCAACAACATAAAATAAACCGCCACAGAAGAACCGCCTTGGAACGGTCAGTGGAAAGATTTCCACTGGGGGGCTTAAATCGATTTTACGTGGCCACAATCCTCGCCCTTACTTCCATCGCGATTTAGACAAATAATTTGTTCAGTCCGCATGAAGGCCTCCTAACTCATCAGTGCAACATCTCCGTGAACACAAATAATCAAAGAACCACAGAGGTGAGAAAACGGTGAGGACTCGACAGCAAGAACCACTGAAATGCTGGAGCAAAAGAAAACCAACAGTTAGACTCCAATGGGCCCGACCAGAGACAGAGCATCAGGCACCAACCAACATTACCTTGAATTAGATCTCTTTAATTCTCAAAAAGCCTTTACGTTGGAACCGTCATAGAATCTGAGGCCTGACCCACCGGCGTGCAATTAAAGAGGGAAGCAAAGTTGCCAACCGTGATTAGTTTAACTACCATGCATGCAGTCTGTCGTATAACATCAATGTTGTACCCAATCTTTTTATATCGAAGAATGATTTTACGAAAGTGGGTGCTAAAGTCATTGCGGTTACATATTTTTTTCTGAATTTATATACCAAGTCACCATAAAATGCGGGTTCCGATAGGCCCAGTTGCAGAAGAGATTTAAGTCCAATATTGAATTTTGAAATTAAATCAGAATGGCGTCTATAAAATTTTGAAAAGGCTTTGCGAAGTTTATGGTACCGATAACCCTGATTAAGAAGTTTAGCCGTTAATAATTTATTACGAGTATTGAAGTCAGTTACATGACTACACACTCTAGCAAATCGAATTAATTGCGAAATATAAACGCCATAGGATGGCGCCGGAGGAACATCACCATCCAAAAAAGGAAAATTTACAATCTCAAAATCAAAGTCATCGCGTTTATCATAAATTTTGCACGAAACAAACCCATTTAAAAATAGATAGATCTCTAATTCTCAATAAGCCTTTATGTTGGAACCATCATAGAATCTGAGGCCTGACCCACCGGCGTGCAATTAAAGAGGGAAGCAAAGTCGCCAACCGTGATTGGATTAACTACCATGCATGCAGTCTGTCGTATAACATCCATGTTGTACCCAATCTTTTTAGATCGAAGAATGATTTTACGAAATTGGGTGCTGAAGTCATTGCGGTTACATATTTTTCTGAATTTATATACTAAGTCACCATAAAATTCGGGTTCCGATAGACCTTGTTGCAGAAGAGATTTAAGTCCAATATTGAATTTTGAAATTACATCAGAATGGCGTCTATAAAATATTGAAAAGGCTTTGCGTAGTTTATGGTACCGATAACACTGATTAAGAAGTTTAGGCGTTAATAATTTATTACGAGTGTTGAAGTCAGTTACATGACTACAACCGCAATGACTTCAGCACCAAATTTCGTAAAATTTCTTCGATATAAAAAGATTGGGTGCAACATAAATGTTATACGACAGACTGCATGCATGGCAGTTAACCCAAACACGGTTGACAACTTTGCTTCCCTCTTTAATTGCATGCCGGTGGGTCTGGCCTCAAGGACGGTTCCAGCGAAAAGGCTTACTGAGAGAATCTAAATCTCATGTATGTAATGCTGGTTGGTGCCTGATGCTCTGTCTCTGGTCGGCCGCATTGGAGTTCTGTGTGTGTTACAGAAGGCCAAGACAAGCTTCCTACGCTATACTGGTTACCAAAACTTCATAAAAGACCTTACAAAGCACGGTTTATTGCAAACTCCAGCTCTTGCAATACCACTGAACTTTCTAAATTATTAACTTCCTGTCTTACTGCTATTAAAACGCATGTGATTAAATATTGTGATAAAGTCTTTGAAAAATCAGGAAGAAATCTGTTTTGGTCTATAAAAAATTCGAATGAGGTTTTAAATAAATTGAAATTCAGACGTTTTTGTGCTTCTAGTCTGTCTACTCACGATTTTTCCACTATTTACACTACACTTCCTCATAATCTTATAAAAGAAAAGCTTAATGATTTAATTGAATGGACTTTTCACAGAGAAGATTCTCTCTATCTTGCATGTAATGTCAGAAATGCATTTTTCACTTCTAAAGAGCATAAGAATTATACACTTTGGTCATGTCAGAAAGTGGGTGATGCCCTCACCTTTCTACTTGACAATATTTATATTAGATTCGGTACTAAGTTATTTAGACAAATTGTGGGTATTCCGATGGGTACGAATTGCGCACCTCTTGTGGCTGATCTGTTCTTGTATTGTTATGAAAGAGACTTCATGTTGTCGCTTTCCATTGATAACCAATCTGAAATTATTGAAGCGTTTAGCTCCACTTCTAGATATTTATATGATTTATTAAATATTGATAATACTTATTTCGATGGTTTGATCAGTAAGATTTACCCCCTAGAACTTCAGTTAAATAAAACAAATTCTTCTGATACCGAGGCCTCGTTTTTGGATTTACATCTGTCTATTGTAGATGGGTTTGTTTCGTGCAAAATTTATGATAAACGAGATGACTTTGAGATTGTAAATTTTCCTTTTTTGGATTGTGATGTTCCTCGTGCGCCATCCTATGGCGTTTATGTTTCGCAATTAATTCGATTTTCTAGAGTGTATAGTCATGTATCTGACTTCAACACTCATAATAAATTATTAACGGCTTAACTTCTTAATCAGGGTTATCGGTACCATAAACTACGCAAAGCATTTTCAAAATCTTATAGACGCCATTCTGATTTAATTTCAAAATTCAATATTGGACTTAAATCTCTTCTGCAACAAGGTCTATCGGAACCCGAATTTTATGGTGACTTAGTATATAAATTCAGAAAAATATTTAACCGCAATAGCTTCAGCACCCAATTTCGTAAAATCATTCTTAGATCTTAAAAAAGGTTGGGTACAACATGGATGTTATACGACAGACTGAATGCATGGTAGTTAACCAAATCACGGTTGGCAACTTTACTTCCTCTTTAATTGCACGCCGGTGGGTCAGGCCTCAGATTCTATGACGGTTCCAATGAAAATGCTTATTGAGAATTAGAGATATCTAATTCAAGGTAATGTTGGTTAGTGCCTGATGCTCTGTCTCTGGTCGGGCCCATCGGAGTCTAACTGTTGGTTTTCTTTTGCTCCAGCATTTCTGTGTTTTTTTGCTGTCGAGTCCTCACCGTTGTCTCACCTCTGTGGTTCTTTGATTATTTGTGTTCACGGAGACGTTGCACTGATGAGTTAGGAGGCCTTCATGCGGACTGAACAAATTATTTGTCTAAATCGCGACGGAAGTAAGGGCGAGGGTTGTGGCAACGTAAAATCGATTTAAGCCCCCTAGTGGAATTCTTTCCACTGACCGTTCCAAGGCGGTTCTTCTGTGGCGGTTTATTTTATGTTGTTGTTTGTTACTACTCCCTGTGTGTAGCACTTGTGTCTTATTATTTTGGATGGCAATTTAACCATTTTGTGGGAAAGTAACTATCCTTATGGCCATCCTTTGTTTAGGTTTCCATTATGGTCTGTTTGTTTTTCTTTCCCTTTGGTGTCTTTGATGGGTGGAGTAAGTTAATTGTATCGATTCCTGATCTTTGTTTTACTTCTACTTAACTGTTTGTTTTCTTTTGCTCCAGCATTTCAGTGGTTTCTTGCTGTCGAGTCCTCACCGTTGTTTCATCTCTGTGGTTATTTGATTTTTGTGTTCGCGGGGGTGTTGCGCTGGTGGGTTGGGGGATCTTGATGAGGGCTGGGCGGATTGTTTGTCTGGGTCGCGATGGAAGTAAGGGCGATGATTGTGGTCGCGTAGGGTCGATTTGGGACCCCCAGTGGGGTTCGTTTCGCTGATTGTTCCAAGGGGCGGGTGGGGGTCTTCTGTCACGGTTTATTTTTGTTGTGGTTTGTTTTTGAGTGTTTGTATCGCTTATATTTTTTTGTTTTGGATGGCCGGTTGGCCATTTTTTGGGAAAGTATCTGTCCTTTTGGCTTTCCGCTATTGATGTTTCCATTAGGGTCTGTTGTTTCATGTTTGTGTTTCTTTCCCTTTGGTGTCTCTGATGGGAGTTGTGGGTTAATTGTATCGATTCCTGATCACTACCGTCACTTCTATTTTACGATATATGGGTATGGCGGCCATCTTGGACATGTGACCAACATCCCATGAGCAAACTTTTAGGCGGTTCCACATGTGATCTGGTTTCAAATGGCCCAGTGGTTTCAAAAGAGATGTTTTTCAAAAATGTTGACGACGACGCAGACAAACAGATGACACAGATGATACTATACTACAAGCCTATACTATAAGCTCCCCCGAAGCGTTAGGCTCTGGTAAGCTAAAAAGATCCTTGATTGTGAATTTGGGTAATAATCGAGATCACCAGTCCCCACAGATATTACTGAAATCCCCATCATTTTATACAAAATCATGTTAGATATTTAAAATCTGATAACCGTGATATATGTCGTAGGGGTGTATTTGATATTTTGGGAATTAAAGTTAGCAGCAAAATCCTTCCAAAATGTCTCTGGATTGTGTATTTGATTATTAACCGAAATCACCAGTCACCTCAGGAAATACCGAAATTAAACACTTTTGGCTTTCCGCTAGTGATGTTTCCTTTGGGGTCCGTTGTTTCATATTTGTGTTTCTTTCCGTTTGGTGACGCTGATGGGAGCTGTGGGATAATTGTATCGATTGTTGATCATTGCCTTCACTTCTATTTTACCATAAATAGGCATGACAGCTATCTTGAACTAACTTTTAATCCCCCACCAAATGGAGGTTCAACATGTAATTTGGTTTCAGTTGGCCGAGTGGTTTCAAAGGAGATGTTGTTTTGATTTTGTTTCTATACTTCCTATAAAGGCTTCATCGGAACAGCAGTAGGAAAAGATCACCTTTATAGTGATATTGATATGGGATCAATGTGACACTTTGTTTTGCATTGATTAAGACATATATTACCTGTTAAGAATTGGAAATAAAATTAGACAACATACTATATCAATAAATAAATAAATAGTTCCGGTCCATGTCACATAAATTAAAAAGAGAAATGATAAGGAACTGAGACAATCAGATCCCAAATACTTCCCACAATAGCTATAGAGAAAGAAGTCGAAACATGGATTGACTACAGTAAACAAAATGGACAAGAGGTAAACGCAGTCAGCAGCTCTTTCCCAAACAGGTGGTGACTCAGAATATCTAAACCTAACTTAAAAGGAGCATTATACATAATTGGGGAAAGAATCAAACACCAACATGGTAAACATTAAACTGGAAGGCAAACGTAACTAAAACCAGAAATTCAACTTCGGTTTATTTAAGGTAGAAGAGATGAATATAGAGCTTTGAGAATAATTCATAGCCTATATATGTGAGGTAAAAAACTGACTAAGTTCACAATGTGATAAAATGAACTAAAATGATCCAAGAATTATATCCAAAGCATATGAACATCCTCATATCATGGAGAAAACACAAGCTAAGTTTCAAAATGATTAGTATAAAACTGTAAGAGGAGTTGCGATGACGAGGTACCTATCATATATCAACTGAAGGTTAACAATGACTAAGTTTACAATGTGGAAAAATTGACAAAATTGATCCGAAGATTAAGTCCGAACCACATGCAGGCCCTCATGCCATGGCAAAAACACAAGCAAAGTTTCAAAATGATTAGTATAAAACTATAAGAGGAGATGCGGTGACAAAGAGGTACCTCCTGTATATCAATTGAAGGTTAAAAATAACTAAATTCACTATGTGCAAAAAGTGTAATAAAATATTCCGAGAATTATGTCCAAACCACATGCACATCTTCATACCATGGTGAAAGCACATGCAAAGTTTCAAAATAATTGGTATAAAACTGTAAGAGGAGTTGCAATAGCAAGAGGTACCTATCGTATATCAATTGAAGCTTAAAAATGACTAAGTTCCAGTGCGCAAAAAGCAAAAAAAAATATTCTGAGAATTATGCCAAAATCACATGCACATCCTCATACCATGACAAAAGCACATGCAAAGTTTCAAAATGATTTGTATAAACCTGTAAGAGAAGTTGCGATGACAAGAGGTACCTATCATATATCAATTGAAGGTTAAAAATGACTAAGTTCACAATGTGGAAAAAGTGTTAAAATTGATCCGGAGATAAAGTCCAAACCACATGCACATCCTCATACCATAGCAAAAACACACACAAAGTTTCAAAATGATCAATATAAAACTAAGAGGAGTTGCGATGACAAGAGGTACCTATTGTATATCAACCGAAGCCTAAAAATGGCTTAGTTAATAATGTGCAAAAAGTGAAAAAAAATATTGTGAGAATTATGTCGAAACCACGTGCACATCCTCAAACCATGGCGAAAGCACACGCAAAGTTTCCAAATGATTGGTATAAAACTGTAAGAGGAGTTGCGATGACAAGAGGTACCTATTATATATCAATTGTAGGTTAAAAATGACTAAGTTCATAATGTGGAAAAAGTGACAAAAATTGATCGGACAAATAAAAATAAAAAATGAGTGCCTTTAAGAGCAATGAAAACATTCATAAGAAAGAAGATGGGTCATACTACGTAGTTTCGGCTAATAAAGTCTCATCAGTGACCCTGTAATGATCCGGCAAAGAAAGCCCGAGGAAACATACTGCAATTTTGCGAATTTCGAATAGGCAGTCGATTCAAAGACTGGTATAAATAAAAAGTCCAATTCACATGCGCATCCTCATACCATGGCAAAAACACACGCAAAGTTTCAAAATAATCGGTGAGAAACTGTAGGAGGAGTTGCGATGACAAGACACCAAGTGTAAAATGTTGACGGAAAGATGGACGGACAACCGGACGAACAGACTACCGGATGGACGGAAACTTGCACGCCTATGTCTTCCTGCTAAAGCAGGTACGACAATGAATAACCAAAAAAAAGAGGGCCATGGTGGCCCTGGATCGCTCACCTGATCCGTAGAGTAACAAGTGGGCCCCAGGGAGGGCCATTATTGACCCCAAGGCTATAATGTGCATAATGTTGTGGGAGGTCTAAAAAGGTGAAGCTTCATACCAAATATCAACAAAAACTATAATTTGAACAATCTTGGCAAAGGTCCACTAGATGAAGCTACACACCAATATCAAAGACCCGGGCCTTGCTGTTTCAGAGAAGAATTATTTCAACGATATTCCCTACATAAGCCTATGTAAAACCAAATGGACCTGGGGCGGGGGCATTTTTGGCCTCAGGGCTATAATTTAAACAATCTTGATAGTGGTCCACTAGATGAAGCTTCCACACCAAATATCTGTACGGGCCTCCGTGGCCTAGTGGTTAAGAGCGCTGACTCTTGATCATTAGGTCTCTCACCGCTGTGGTTCGAGCGTCGCTCGGGTCACATGTGAGACGCCAAGTTCTGCAACGGAAGGTCAGGTGGTTTTCTCCGCGTATTCCGGTTTCTGCCCACCTCTGATTAACGATCAGCTGGATATGAGTGAAATAGAGGTCCACTAGATGAAGCTTCATACCAAGTATCAAAGACCCAGGCATTGTGGTTTCAGAGAAGAAGATTTTTCCTATATAAGTCTATGTAAAACCAAAGGGCCCCGAGCGGGAGCATTTTTGGCCCCAGGGTTATAATTTGAACATTGTTGGTAGAGGTCCACAAGATGAAGCTTCATACCAAATATCAATGACCTGGGCCTTGCGGTTTCAGAGCAGAAGATTTTTTCCTATACAAGCCAATGTAAAACCAAAGGGCCCTGGAGTGGGGGCATTTTTGGCCCTAGCACTATAATTTGAACAATCTTGGTAGGGGTCCACTAGATGAAGCTTCATACCAAATATCAAAGACCTGGGCCTTGCGGTTTCAGAGAAGAAGATTTTTTTCCTATATAAGCCTATGTAAAACCAAAGGGTCCTGGAGTGGGGGCATTTTTGGCCCCAGCACTATAATTTGAACAATTCTGATAGGGGTCCACTAGATGAAGCTTCATACGAAATATCAAAGACCTGGGCCTTGCGGTTTCAGAGAAGAAGATTTTTAAAGATTTGCCCTATATAAGCCCGTGTAAAACCAAAGGGCCCGGGGGGTGTGTGGGGGGGGGGGGGCATTTTTGGCCCCAGCACTATAATTTGAACAGTTTTGGTAGGGGTCCACTAGATGAAGTTTCATACCAAATATCAAAGACCTGGGCCTTGTGGTTTCAGAGAAGAAGATTTTTTTTAAGTTTTCGGTGAAAAAAAAATATTTTTGGCTTCTGTGACCGAGATGTACAACGAACCAGAACCATTCGATGATTTATTAAATATTGAAAATACCTATTTTGATGGTTTGATCAGTCAGATTTACCCCCTAGAACTTCAGTTAAATAAAGCAAATTCTTCTGATACCGAGGCCCCGTTTTTGGATTTACATCTATCTATTGTAGATGGATTTGTTTCGTGCAAAATTTATGATAAACGCGATGACTTTGATTTTGAGGTTGTAAATTTTCCTTTTTTGGATGGTGATGTTCCTCGTGCGACATCCTATGGCGTTTATATTTCGCAATTAATTCGATTTGCTAGAGTGTGTAGTCATGTAACTGACTTCAACACTCGTAATAAATTATTAACGGCTAAACTCCTTAATCAGGGTTATCGGTACCATAAACTACGCAAAGCCTTTTCAAAATTTTATAGACGCCATTCTGATTTAATTTCAAAATTCAATATTGGACTTAAATCTCTTCTGCAACAAGGTCTATCGGAACCCGAATTTTATGGTGACTTAGTATATAAATTCAGAAAAATATGTAACCGCAATGACTTCAGCAACCAATTTCGTAAAATCATTCTTCGATATAAAAAGATTGGGTACAACATGGATATTATACGACAGACTGCATGCATGGTAGTTAACCCAATCACGGTTGGCAACTTTGCTTCCCTCTTTAATTGCACGCCGGTGGGTCAGGCCTCAGATTCTATGACGGCTCCAACGGCTTATTGAAAATTAGAGGGATAATGCTGGTTGTTGCCTGATGCTCTGTCTCTGGTCGGGCTCATCGGAGTCTAACTGTTGGTTTTCTTTTGCTCCAGCATTTCAGTGGTTTCTTGCTGTCGAGTCCTCACCGTTGTCTCACCTCTGTGGTTCTTTGATTTTTGTGTTCACGGAGATGTTGCACTGATGAGTAAGGAGGCCTTCATGAGGACTGAACAAATTATTTGTCTAAATCGCGACGGAAGTAAGGGCGAGGATTGTGGCCACGTAAAATCGATTTAAGCCCCCCGGTGGAAATCTTCCACTGACCGTTCCAAGGCGGCTCTTCTGTGGCGATTTATTTATGTTGTTGTTTGTTACTTACTGTGTGTATCACTTGTGTCTTTTAATTTTGGATGGCCATATGGCCATTTTGTGGGAAAGTAACTGTCCTTATGGCCTTCCTTTGTTTAGGTTTCCATTATGGTCTGGTCGCTTAATGTTTGTATTTCTTTCCCTTTGGTGTCTTTTATGGGTGGAGTAAGTTAATTGTATCAATTCCTGATCTTTGTTTTACTTCTACTTTGAAAGGGGACCACCTAAGGATCATTCCTGTGAAGTTTGGTCAAAATCCGATCAGTGGTTTAGGAGATGTCGTTTGAAGAAATTGTTTACAGACGGACGGATGGACGCACGCACGCACGGACGGACTGACGACGGACGAAAAGTGATCCAAAAAGCACACCTCGTTATTACATGACAGGTGAGCTAAAAAGGGGAATAATCATAACCATCAACGTAACAACATATATGATTAGGGAAAGAATCAGGACCACCAACACAAAACATGAAGGAATCACAGCAAAATCACCTACTTGAAACTGTCAGTAAAAATTACTGTCGGGTCTAAGTTAACTTTACGGGATCTCAACCATCACCATCACTTCCTCTGTGGTTCAACCAAGTATTTACGCCCCCCGCCCATCGGGGCTTGAAGAAATAGAAGGACTGCATGATGGTAAACCGCTTAGATGATCTAAGCCTGCCCAGGCAAAGCAGTTCGAGTCGACCCGTCCATGCTTATAAACCCTATTGGTTTGTTTGGGCGGCAGGTCTTGAAATGTCATTTCATCTCAATGTCGGGTAAAGGTCCCACAAAACTGGAAGCAAGTCTTCAAAATGACCTTTACAGTGTTGACAGAGACGTTTAACCGCAAATCAAACAAAACAAATCAATCAAGTATTTTTGTTCCGCATGAAGGTTTACTAACCCATCTGTGAATCAACTCAGTAAAGAACGTAAAGAAAGAAATCACAAATAAAACCAAGTTAAAACAAGGATAAAGACTCGACAGTAAATCACGCTGAGCCATCCGGTACAATGCCACAGGAACATTGGAGCAAAAGAAAACCAACAGCTGAACCCTATCGGACCAAGCAACTTATATAAAATGTCAGTTGTAACTTGTACAACTAAACTTTATTTTATAAACACAAAACAACATGCCGAAAGTAGTGATGACTTCGGAAAATCTGTGATGATTTCAGTGATATGAGAGTGTTGGAGGCAACAGCCCTTCAGTGAAATTTATAAATTGCAATTACAAGGACAAGATATGCAAAATACAAACACTCATTAGCATGACAAAATAATAATGATTTTGGCACAAGAAGTAGGTTATAGTAGGTGCTTTCTCTCATTTCTGAGGTGATTAAAAGTGTAAGAAGCCTAACTTTTATGGGTTCCTCCCCAAGTCATCTGCATAATATTGCATTAAAACTTAAGCTGCTATTTTCTATAACTAATTTACCTGGAAAATTTAGCACTGAAGGGTTTCTATGCTTAGCTACTTTGGGTTGATTTATAAACAATCAACCCAAAAATGATAATGTGTTTATCATAGGGATGTTGTGTTTATCACATGGGCAATTCTCATTGCCATTTGGGCACTCTGATGAAAATATCTTAAAATTCAGAATGGATGGCATATATTCTAATAAAAGTTGAAAAAGGATTGTGAATTTGAGAGCCATATAAAGCTAGTTAGATAGGCAGTATAACATTTGGCTATGTAACCAAAGAGTGGATATTAAATTTTGAATTGCTATTATCTTAGACTTGCCAGTTTTTAAGATGTTTGACTATTTGTTCCATGTATATATACTTGGATAAGTGACTGCAGTAGATATCCAGATTATCAACTCAGATAAGCTTAAATGACATGAAAGGGTGAGTAAAAGATTAAACAAATAAAAGGACAAATATACATATATATATATATATATATATATATATATATATATATATATATATATATATATATATATATATATATATATATATATATATATGTATATATATATATATATATATATATATATATATATATATATATATATACACCATTACATAAGGTCTGACATAAAAGCAAACATGTTAAAATGTATTATAAATGTTTCAATTTGTCTTTGCAAATCTAAAATAACACAAAGAATATGTTGCATATGAAAGAATGGCAAAACAAAAATACACTCGACTCTTGTTACCTCAGACACTAAAATCTCAAATTGTTGCTTAAGGCAATGTTGTTTTAGTTCTGCAATATGTTTCTTATATTTCAATTTTTATCTGAAACTACTTTTACATCTATCTAAAACCAAACATTTCAGTCCCTTGGAGGTTGAGATAACGAGAGTTGAATGTGCACCAAAATTTCAGAGAAATTCCACTATTAAGACCACCTAAAATTAAGACTAATTCTGCTGTAAAAATCTTATTTAGAAGGCTGCAGTTATTTTCCTTCGTGTTTACTGTACACAATTTCTTCTGGTCAGGGACCACCTTTGGGACTGTCCAAAAATAAGGCTGGCACGATTAATCGGATAATCGATTATAAAATCGATAAATTCCACAAAATGATTATCATTACTGATTTGCTTGCAATCGATTATTTGATAAGTACAATTTACTACCCAAAGTTGCGCATAAAATAGCTGTATGAGTGGCAAACAGTGTAGACCCAGATGAGACGCCGCTGAACGCGGCGTCTCATCTGGGTCTACACTGTTTGCTCAGGCCTGTCTGTTCAAATGCATATGGCAAAGTACAGCATATGGTAGGAGTCATGCTCAGAAAAAAAGCAAGACAGGTAAAATTATGACCAAATCTTCAGTGATTTCTAATCGATTATCGATCGCAATGACAGGAATGATAACCAACTTTATTTTCAGCTCCGATTAGCCAGCCCTATCCAAAAATAAGGACCACTTTTGATGGTCTCAATATAGGAATTTTACTGTATGCATAAATGGAATGTTTGTGTAAACAATCATCCAGCTGTAACCAACATTCCAACTACCATATCACTGTGGATTGCTAATTACATTTTCAATATCATTCCATTGACAGCAGCACATTTTCACCAACCAGCTGTTTCAAATCGCATTCAGAAATAATTCAAACAGACAGTTCACTGCTCTCTACCAATCACATTCCCATGTTAACTACAATCACATTCAAATTCCCAATAACATTTTATTGCAAGCTGCAGGTTACATTATCAATCATTCACAACTTGCAGCGAGTCACATTCATATTGACACTTGATTGTCATCTGCCAATCACATTCCAACAGATAATGTCAGATAGGCCGATCAAATTCCCAATGAGATTCCACAGGCCATACCCTGGATAGCTTCATATAGTATTCTGACTGACAATCATATTACCACTGACACTTTGCTGCCAACTGCAAATCACATTCCTTTGCTGGCAGTAAATCAGAATCCTACTGACATAAAGCTATTAAGTTTGCATTAACAATGAAAACTTTATACAGTCAAACTTCAATAAATTTCGGACTATGGAAATTTGTTCAAGATAGGGTTAGTTTGATGTTACACTGTTGCCTCTTCCACGCGAATTGAACAAATTATTTGTCTAAATCGCGACGGAACCCCCCTAGTTGAATTCGTTTCACTGACCATTCCAACGCGGTTCTTCTGTCGTGGTTTATTTTTGTTATAGCTTGTCTTTGAGTGTGTGTATCGCTTATATTATTTGTTTCATTTTGTGGGAAAGTAACTGTCCTTTTATCTTTCCGCTATTGATGTTTCCATTTGGGTCTAGTTGTTTCATGTTTGTGTTTCTTTCCCTTTGGTGTCTCTCATGGGGCTGTGGATTAACTGTATCGATTCCTGATCATTACCTTCATTTCTATTTTAAACTAGAAAAAGTGTCCATAGGACACGGATATGCCCCCGCCAAATGTCATTCATGAAACGGTTTACTATATGGAACTAAATCAAGGGCAGATAATTCAAAACCCAAAGATGCAACAGTTGTCTTCCTTGTTCATGACATCGTCTCAGTGAGATGCATGCACATGTGAAGTTTCATGAATATATTCCATACGGTTTAGGAGTTATGGCCCGGACACGGTTTACTATACTAAGTCAATGGCAGATAATTCAAAAAACCAACAAGCAGGAGTTGTCTTCCTTGTTCATGACACATCGTCTCAGTGTGTTGAATGCACCTGTGAAGTTTCATGAATATATTCCATACGGTTTAGGAGTTATGGCCCGGACACGGTTTACTATATGGTACTAAGTCAAGGGCAGATAATTCAAAAACCAAATAAGCAAGAGTTGTCTTCCTTGTTCATGACACATCGTCTCAGTGTGACGAATGCAACTGTGAAGTTTCATGAATATATTCCATACGGTTTAGGAGTTATGGCCAGGACACTGTTTACTATATGGTACTAAGTCAAGGGCAGATAATTCAAAAACCAAAAATGCAAGAGTTGTCTTCTATGTTCATGACACATCTTCTCAGTGTGATGAATGCACCTGTGAAGTTTCATGAATATATTCCATACGGTTTAGGAGTTATGGCCCGGACACGACATACCATTTGACTATATATGGATGCAAGTCAAGGGCAGATAATTCAAAAACTAAACAAGCAGGAGTTGTCTTCCTTGTTCATGACACATCGTCTCAGTGTGATGAATGCACCTGTGAAGTTTCATGAATACATTCCATACGGTTTAGGAGTTATGGCCCGTACACGATGTCACCGGACGAACGAACGGACGGACGGACAGGGGTAAAACTTCATGCCCTTCCGGTATTCTCCGAATACGCGGGGGCATAATGAGCAATTATTTCTATATAATAACACATATAACTCGAAACATACCATGTAATTTTTTGCTAAACTTTTTACCGATATTGAATTACGAATGTGAACTACTGGTTTATAGACATATCCAAGCACTAAGTCATCACCCAGTCCTACTATTTGTCGGGACTTAACGGTGGTTGGCAAAAACCGTCTTTCGCCATTTGTCAACACAATTTTACTTTCGGTAAGCATGTCTTCTATTTGTATTAAACGATGAGCTTGACTTTTAAACAAGTAAAATAGACATATCTAAGCTTGTAAATAATGATTTCTAGAAAAAATTTGGACTGTTTTTATGATACATACTTGTCATATTTACGGAGGTAACAAGGCGGAATTGTCCGAGTTCTGTTTAAATAAAAATGCGTATAACTACGGAACCAAAGCAGAAAATGCGTGAATTAGTACTGGATTATATTTATGTACCCATTTATATTGTAATTCGGTAGATTTTCAGTGATAGACGACTGAAATAAACGCGGAACAGAACCCCTATTTGCATTGTTTATATGGAGCCAGACGCTTTTTGCCAACCACGGAGAACGCTTATCAATGTCAGTTTTCAAAGGGAAGTAATTCGCGCATGCTCATTGAAATGTAAACAAAGTCACATGTCAAAACATTGAACCCGTCTATAATTCGGCTGTTGATGTATATATTATGGTCTAGTTATTTCAGGTTTATTTTTCTTTCCCATTGCTTTCTCTGATGGGAGGTGTGGGTTAACTGTATCGATTCCTGGTCATCGCCTTCACTTCTATTTAAACAGGAAAACATAATAGATAGCTTTCGTTTATAATTTTGTAAACATTACGAAAACACGCCTATACCAATACTGTGTAACCTTTACCGCCGAAAAAATGGAAAAATTTTTGATGAAAAAAATATTTTATTTCTGCTCAAATATAGATAGTGGATAATCGTTAGAACCGCCTCATTGAGGCGGTTCTAACGAGTAGCCACAATCTATATTTTAGAGCAGAGATAAGAAAAAATTAGGTTTTCCCCTTTAAACCCCAGTTTTCTATATAAAAGTGGGTTTGGAGGTGGTCAAAATTATATAGGCGTGTTTTCGTGATGAGACTCCTCAGTGCCAAAAAAGTCACTCAAATAGACTTAATTTTGTGGAGAGCTTGGTTTGTTTGTTTGGTTAGAGGTTTAACGTCCCCGTCAACAATGTAAAGGTCATTTTGGAGACGTTGCTTCCCATTTTGTGGGACTTTTACCCGCCATTGAGATGAAATGACATCTCAAGCCCTGCCGCCCAATGAAACCAATAGGATTTATTAGCATGGACGGACCGACTCGCACCGCTTATATCCTCTCAGCGGTTTTCCAGTGCTCGTGTGCGGGTCGGTTTCAGCTCTGCGTGGAAGCATCATGCAGCTCATCTATTTCTTCAAGCCCCGATGGGCGGGGCCGTGTGGAGAGCTTGGACTAACAAAGTTGATTACACAGCTTAACTTACAAATAGTGAAATACTGGTGTTATGATTATAATGGCAACATATAATAAATACATGTATATTAATCTACAATATTATTATTAAGGATCTGGAGAGACTACCAAACACTGTCATTTGGTTTTCATGAGGTTTTGGTTTACAACAAGGGGTTTGGAACTACACAATGTTTGTATCATTACTTAAACGACAACATAGACACTGGCATTCACGGCTCGAGACCTGCAGTAGAGCTGTCTTTTATTAGTCCATTGTAGTCTTTCAAATCCAACCCAATCTGGAAAAAATTAATGTGAGAACATTTTATCAAGCTTTTAGTCGCTAAGGAATGTCTTACGATCATCTAGAAATCGAGTCAGGTAGATGAGCACGGCCAAATTATGTCGTGGTTTAGACAACTAAGTTGTTGAGTCCGCATGAAGAATTTCTAACTCGCTAGGGCAACATCTCCGATAACATAAAAATATACATAAAACTGATAAAACTGAAACGAACACAGAGACAAATCAACCATGAAGTCTTGGGCTTGAAGAAATATATGGGCTGCATGATGCTTCCACGCAGAGCTGAAACCGACCCGCACACGAGTACTGGTAAACCGCTTAGAGGATCTAAACCTGACCACGCAAAGCAGTGCGAGAAGGTCCATCCATGCTTATAAACCCTATTGGTTTCATTGGGCGACAGGGCTTGATATGTCATTACATCTCAATGTCGGGTAAAAGTCCCACAAAATTGGAAGCAACGTCTCCAAAATGACCTTTACAGTGTTGCCGGGGACGTTAAACCTCAAATTAAACAAACAAACAAATCGACAGGATGAAATAACTGAAATACTGGAGCAACAGAAAACCAACAGTTGGACTCTGGCGGACCCGACCAGAGACAGAGCATCAATCACCAACCAACATTACAGCCGGCATAGAATCTGGGGCATGACACCCCGGCCTGCAATCAAAGAGGGAAGCAAAGTTATCAGCCGAGGTTGGATTTACTATCATGCATGCAGTCCGTCATATAACATTTATGTTGTACCCAATATTCTAATAACGAAGAATGATTTTACGAAATTGGATACTGAAATGTTTCCAAGCATACATTTTTTTTCTGAATTAATATACATGTATCCTGAATCACCATAAAATTCAGATCCCAATAGGCCTTGTTGAAAAAGATTCAAGTCCAACATTGAAAGTTGAAACTAAATCAAAATGACATCTATAAAACTTAGAAAAGGCTTTGCAAAGCTCAGGACTGAACACACAAACCCTGGTTTACATGTTGAGTACATAATCACTACATCGCGGAGGATTCTATTTTTAACATTGTAAGGGTGTTAATTACTGTCAGCAGGGAAAACAAAAAGCAAAAACAAGAGGCCAATGGCCCACTAAGCTCACCAGAGGGCGTGTGGTTTTTGCCATATGCAGGCATATGTCTCGTCTCTGTCATGTGATAACTTTTCATTGCCTCATCCTATAAAGGCTTTTCAAGTCATTTGGTTTCCATCAGCCCAGCAGTTTTAGTGGAGAAGAAGATAAAAATATCGCATCTAAGTCATCCAGGGCAAAGGTCAGCAAATGACCTTGACATTTGCAATGAATAAACTTATATTCAGCTGGTTGCCAATATCAATTCTGATGGCTGCAATAGAATCAGAAAAAAAAATCCACTGTTTCGCCTTTTTTCCAAACAAATGTCTCATAGACCAAACTTGACCTTGACGAAAAACAAGTCAAGTTCAACCAAAGGTCATCATTTGAACCAAACTTGGTGGGACCTAAGTCCCTAATTCTATATACCAAGTAGAAGTAAAACAAAGATCAGGAATCGATACAATTAACTAACTCCACCCATCAAAGACACCAAAGGGAAAGAAACACAAACAATAAGCGACCAGACCATAACCTAAAACCTAAACCTAGGAAGGCCATAAGGACGGTTACTTTCCCACAAAATGGCCATATGGCAATCCAAAATAAAAAGACACAAGTGATACACACAGTAAGTAACAAACAACAACATAAATAAATCGCCACAGAAGAACCGCCTTGGAACGGTCAGTGGAAAGATTTCCACTGGGGCGGGGGGGGGGGGGGGGGGGGGGGCTTAAATCGATTTTACGTGGCCACAATCCTCGCCATTACTTCCGTCGCGATTTAGACTATTAATTTGTTCAGTCCACATGAAGGCCTCCTAACTCAACAGTGCAACATCTCCGTGAACACAAATAATCAAAGAACCACAGAGGTGAGACAACGGCGAGGACTCGACAGCAAGAAACCACTGAAATGCTGGAGCAAATGAAAACCAACAGTTAGACTCGATGGGCCCGACCAAGTCTGGTCATTGGTCACCGAGTTCTTGAGTAGACTATTTTAATGGTTTTTACCATATATGGGTATGGCAGTCCATATTGGTCATGGCACCCAGTATAGATGAACAAACTTTCGTTCGACCTTCCCACAGACGCTCCAAATTTAATTTGGTTTCAATCAACCCAGCAGTTTAAGCGGAGAAGAAGAGAAACATACTTAATCTGAGCCATCCCGGACAAAGGTCAGTAAATGACCTTGACCTTTAGAATTGATACACATCCATTCAGGTGATTGCAAATATCATTTCTGATGCCAAAGGCTACCATGCAATCAGAAAAATCCACTGTTTTGCCTTGCTTCCATCCAAATTTCTAAGTGACCAAATTTGACATTGACGTAAAACAGATCAAGGTCAACCAAAGGTCATCATTTGAACATACTCTGTAGGCCCCGAGTCCCCGATGTTGCATTCCGAGTTTCAAGATCATCGGCCTTTTGGTTCCTGAGAAGAAGATTTGTAAAGATTTTAACCATATATGGACATTGTTGCCAAATTGGTCACGTTACCCAGTTCTTACGAACAAAGTTTCATTCCCACTTTCCACAGAGGCCCCACATGTAATTTGGTTTCAAAAAATCCAGCAGTTCAAGTGGAGAAGAAGATAAAATTACTGAATCAGAGCCATCCAGGACAAAGGTCTCAGTAAATGACCTTGACATTTGGAATTTGCAAATTTCCATTCAGCTGATTACAAATATCATTTCTGATGCCACAGGCTACCATGCATTAAAAAACCACAACTGTTTTGGCTTTTTTCCATACAAGGGTCTAAGTGACCAAATTTGACCTTGACGAAAAGCAGGGCATGGTCATCATTTGAACAAAATTGGTAGTACCCGAGTCCCCAATACTGCATACCACGTTTCAAGGCCATCGGTCATTTGGTTCCTGAGGAGAAGATTTTTTTAAAGGTTTTTCAACACTCGTATCGAATTGTTAACTGCTAAACTTCTTAATCAGGGTTATCGGTACCATAAACTACGCAAAGCCTTTTCAAAATTTTATAGAAATCATTCTGATTTAATTTCAAAATTCAATATTGGACTTAAATCTCGTCTGCAACAAGGTCTATCGGAAACCGAATTTGATGTTGACTTAGTATATAATTTCAGAAAAATATCTAACCGCAATGACTTCAGCACCAAATTTCGTAAAATTTCTTTGAGATAAAAAGATTGGGTGCAACATAAATGTTATACGACAGACAGCATGCATGGTAGTTAACGCAAACACGGTTGACAACTTTGCTCCCCTCTTTAATTGTATTCCGGTGGGTCAGGCCTCACTGACGGTTCCAGCGTAAAGGCTTACTGAGAGAATCTAATTCTCATATGCTTTGTCTCTGGTCGGCCGCATGGAGTTTTAACTGTTTGTTTTCTTTCGCTCCAGCATTTCAGTGGTTTCTTGCTGTCGAGTCATCACCGTTGTTTCATCTCTGTGGTTATTTGATTTTTGTGTTCGCGGGGGTGTTGAGCTGGTGGGTTGGGGGACCTTGATGAGGGCTGGGCGGATGGTTTGTCTGGGTCGCGATGGAAGTAAGGGCGATGATTGTGGTCGCGTAGGGTCGATTTGGGACCCCCGATGGGGTTTGTTTCGCTGACTGTTTCAGGGGGGCGGGGGGTTCTTCTGTCACGGTTTATTTTTGTTGTGGTTTGTCTTTGAGTGTTTGTATCGCTTATATTATTTTGTTTTGGATGGCCGGTTGGCCATTTTGTGGGAAAGTATCTGTCCTTTTGGCTTTCCGCTATTGATGTTTCCATTTTGGTTTGTTGTTTCATGTTTGTGTTTCTTTCCCATTGGTGTCTCTGATGGAGTTGTAGGTTAATTGTATCGATTCCTGATCATTACCGTCACTTCTATTTTACGATATATGGGTATGGCGGCCATCTTTGACATGGGACCAACATCCCATGAGCAAACTTTTAGGCGGTTCCACATGTGATTTGGTTTCAATTGGCCCAGTGGTTTCAAAAGAGATGTTGTTCAAAATGTTGACGACGACGCAGACAAACAGATGACACAGATGATACTATACTACAAGCCTACACTATAAGCTCCCCCGGAGCCTTAGGCTCTGGTGAGCCAAAAATAGCCTTGTGTATTTGGGTAATAATCGAGATCACCAGTCCCCACAGAAATTACTGAAATTCCCATCATTTTATACAAAATCATGTTATATATTTAAAATCTGATAACCGTGATATATGTTGTAGGGGTGAATTTGATATTTTGGGAATTAAAGTACGCAGCGAAGTCCTCCCTAAATGTCTCTGGATTGTGTATTTGATTATCAACCGAAATCACCAGTCACCTCAGGAAATACCGAAATTTACGCTAGTGATGTTTCCATTGGGGTCTGTTGTTTCATGTTTGTGCGTCTTTCCAGTTGGTGACGCTGATGGGAGCTGTGGGATAATTGTATCGATTGCTGATCATTGCCTTCACTTCTATTTTACCATAAACAGGCATGGCAGCTATCTTGAACCAACTTTTAATCCCCCACCAAATGGAGGACTCGGGGAAGATATGTAAGCGCTAGAGTGATGATAAAGTTTTTCTAAAAATAGCCACAGTGTCCTTGACCTTGAAAGTCATACTCGCTCGAGGTATTGTCATAAGGAACATTTTTGTGAAGGTATATTGAAATCAGTGAAGAAATGTTGTCGCTATAGTGATGACAATGTTTTTTTTTCTAAAATTAGCCACAGTGACCTTGACCTTGAAAAGTAGAAGTAAAACAAAGATCAGGAATCGATACAATTAACCTTCTCCACCCCCCAAAGACACCAAAGGGAAATAAACACAAACATTAAGCTACCAGACCATAATGGATACCTAAACAAAGGAAGGCCATAAGGACAGTGACTTTCCCACAAAATGGCCATATGGCCATCCGAAATAAAAAGACACAAGTAATACACACAGTAAGTAACAAACAACAACATAAATAAATCGCCACAGAAGAACCGCCTTGGAACGGTCAGTGAAAAGATTTCCACTGGGGGGCTTAAATCGATTTTACGTGGCCACAATCCTCGCCCTTACTTCCATCGCGATTGAGACAAATAATTTGTTCAGTCCGCATGAAGGCCTCCTAACTCATCAGTGCAACATCTCCGTGAACACAAATAATCAAAGAACCACAGAGGTGAGACAACGGTGAGGACTCGTCAGCAAGAAACCACTGAAATAATGGAGCAATAGAAAACCAACAGTTAGACTCCGATGGGCCTGACCAGAGTCAAACTCGCTCGAGGTATTGCATAAGGAACATTTATGTGAAGTTATATTGTAATCAGTGAAGAAATGTTGTCGCTAGAGTGATGACAATGTTTTTCTAAAAATAACCAGTGACCTTGACCTTGAAAGTCAAAATCACTCGAGATATTGTCATAAGGAACATTTGTGTGAAGTTATATTGATATCAGTGAAGAAATGTTGTCGCTAGAGTGATGACAATGTTTTTCTAAAAATGCAAAGTGACCGTGACCTTGAAAGTCAAACTCGCTCGAGGTATTGTCATAAGGAACTTTTTTGTGAAGTTATATTGAAATCAGTGAAGAAATGTTGTCGCTAGAGGGATGACAATGTTTTTCTAAAAATAGCCACAATGACCTTGACCTTGAAAGTCGAAATCACTCGAGATATTTTCATTAGGAACATTTGTGTGAAGTTATATTGAAATCGGTGAAGAAATGTAAGCGCTAGAGTGATGACAAAGTTTTTCTAAAAATAGCCACAGTGACCTTGACCTTGAAAGTGAAACTCGCTCGAGATACTGTCATAAGGAACATTTGTGTTAAGTTCTATTGAACTCGGTGAAGAAATGTAGGCGCTAGAGCAATGACAAAGTTTTTCTGAAAATAGCCACAGTGACCTTGACAGTGAGGTCACGACCTTGAAAGTCAAACCTGCTCGAGATATTGTCATAAGTAACATTTGTGTGAAGTTATATTGAAATTGGTGATGAAATAAAGGCACTAGAGTGATGACAACGTTTTTCTAAAAATAGCCACGGTGAGCTTGACCTTGATGTCAAGAGCATGAACGTCACATTCACTCGAGATAGTGTCATAAGGAACATTTGTGTGAAGTTATATTGAAATTGGTGAAGAAATGTAGGCGCTACAGCGATGACAAAGTTTTTCTAAAAATAGCAACAGTGACCTTGACAGTGAGGTCACGACCTTGAAAGTCGAACTCGCTCGAGATATTGTCATAAGCAACATTTGTGTGAAGTTATATTGAAACTGGTGAAGAAATAAAGGCACTAGAGCGGACGTTTTTTTCTAAAAATAGCCAGTGACCTTGACCTTGAGGTCATGAGCATGAGCGTCACACTCACTCGAGATAGTGTCATAAGGAACTTTTGAGTGAAGTTATATTGAAATTGGTGAAGAAATGTAAGCGCTAGAGCGATGACAAAGTTTTTCTAAAAATAGCCAAAGTGACCTTGACCTTGAGGTCACCACCGTGAAAGTCTAACTCGCTCGAAATATTGTCATAAGGAACATTTGTGTGAAGTAATATTGAAATTGGTGAAGAAATGTAGGCGCCAGACAAATGACAAAGTTTTCTAAAAAAAAAGCCACAGTGACCTTGACCTTGAGGTCATGACCTTGAAAGTCGAACAGGCCTATCCTATTATTGTGCTTTACATTTGTTTGAAGTTTCATGAAATTATCTCAAACGGTTTGAAAGTTACAGAGCTGACAAAGTTTTTTCTAAAAATAGCCACAGTGACCTTGACCTTGAGGTCATGACCTTGAAAGTCGAACTCGCCCATCCTATTATTACCCTTTACAACGGTTTGAAAGTTACAGAGCGGACTCAAGTGTACGGTAAAAATTGCAAGTTATAACATTCAAAGGGCAATAACTCTGACAGTAAAAAAGCAAGAGTTACGGTTCATGTGTTCTGCACGTTGTTTCATGGTGTTTAACATTTATGTGAAAGTTCATGAAAATATGTCAAGCAGTTTAAAAGCTATGGAGCGGGCACGAAAATGCAAGTTATAACATTCAAAGGGCAATAACTCTGAAAGTAGAAAAGCAAGAGTTACGGTTCATGTGTTCTGCACGTTGTCTCATGGTGTTTAACATTTATGTGAAGTTTCATGAAAATATGTCAAGCAGTTTAAAAGTTATTGAGCGGACACGAAAATGTTAACAGACACACAAACACACACACACACAGAAAATACGAAAACTATATACCCTCTTGGCATACTCCGTATGCCGGGGGTATAAAAAGAGGAATGATAAGGAACTGAGACAATCAGATCCCAAATACTTCCCACAATAGCTCTAGAGAAAGAAGTCAACACATGAATTGACTACAGTAAACAAAAAGGACAACAGGTAAACCGAGCCAGCAGCTCTTTCCCAAACAGGTGGTGACTCAGAATATCTAAACCTAACTTAAAAGGAGCATTATACATAATTGGGGAACGAATCAAACACCAACATGGTAAACATTAAACTGGAAGGCAAACGTAACTAAAACCAGAAATTCAACTTCGGTTTATTTGAGGCAGAAGAGATGAATATAGGGCTTTGAGAAGAATCCATACCCTATATATGTGAGGTAAAAAAACTAAGTTCACAATGAATAAAAATGAACTAAAATGATCCAAGAATTATATCCAAAGCATATGAACATCCTCATATCATGGAGAAAACACAAGCTAAGTTTCAAAATGATTAGTATAAAACTGTAAGAGGAGTTGCGATGACGAGGTACCTATCACATATCAACTGAAGGTTAACAATGACTAAGTTTACTATGTGGAAAAAGTGACAAAAATTGATCCGAAGATTAAGTCCAAACCACATGCAGAGCCTCATGCCATGGCAAAAACACATGCAAAGTTTCAAAATGATTAGTATCAAAACTATAGGAGGAGTTGCGGTGACAAAGAGGTACCTCCTGTATATCAATTGAAGGTTAAAGATAACTAAATTCACTATGTGCAAAAAGTGTAATAAAATATTCTGAGAATGATGTCAAAATCACATGCACATCCTCATACCATGGCAAAAGCACATGCAAAGTTTCAAAATGATTGGTATAAAACTGTAAGAGGAGTTGCGACCTATCATATATCAATTGAAGGTTAAAAATGACTAAGTTCACAATGTGGAAAAGTGATAAAAACTGATCCGAAGATTAAGTCCAAACCACATGCACATCCTCATACCATACCAAAAACACACACAACGTTTCAAAATGATCAATATAAAACTTTAAGAGGAGTTGCGATGACAAGAGGTACCTATTGTATATAAACTGAAGCCTAAAAATGGCTAAGTTCATAATGTGCAAAAAGTGAAAAAAAAATATTCTGAGAATTATGTCGAAACCAATGCACATCCTCAAACCATGGCGAAAGCACACACAAAGTTTCAAAATGATTGGTATAAAACTGTAAGAGGAGTTGCGATGACAAGAGGTACCTATTATATATCAATTGTAGGTTAAAAATGAATTGTATTTTAAAAATGACTAAGTTCACAATGTGGAAAAAGTGATAAAAATTGATCGGACGATAAAGTCCAAACCACATGCGCATCCTCATAACATGGCAAAAAAAAAAAAAAAAAACACGCAAAGTTTCAAAATAATCGGTAGGAAACTGTAGGAGGAGTTGCGATGACAAGACACCCAATGTTGACAGAAAGATGGACGGACAACCGAACGAACGGACGGATGGACAACCGGACGGACGGAAACTTGCACGCCTATGTCTTCCTGCTAAAGCAGGTGCGACAATGAATAACCAAACAAAGGGGAATAATCAGAACCATCAACGTAACAACATATATGATTAGGGAAAGAATCAGGACCACCCACACAACATGAAGGAATCACAGCAAAATCACCTACTTGAAACTGTCAGTAAAAATTACTTGTGGGTTTAAGTTAACTTTACGGGATCTCAACCATCACCATCACTTCCACTGTGGTTCACCCAAGTATTTACGGCCCCGCCCATCGGGGCTTGAAGGAATAGATGGACTGCATGATGGTAAACGGCTTAGATGATCTAAGCCTGCCCAGGCAAAGCGGTGCGAGTCGGCCCGTCCATGCTTATAAAGTAGAAGTAAAACAAAGATCAGGAATTGATACAATTAACTTACTCCACCCATAAAAGACACCAAAGGGAAAGAAATACAAACATTAAGCGACCAGACCATAATGGAAACCTAAACAAAGGAAGGCCATAAGGACAATTACTTTCCCACAAAATGGCCATATGGCCATCCAAAACCAAAAGACACAAGTGATACACACAGTAAGTAACAAACAACAACATAAATAAATCGCCACAGAAGAGCCGCCTTGGTTTGTTTGGGCGGCAGGTCTTGAAATGTCATTTCATCTCAATGTCGGGTAAAAGTCCCACAAAAACTGGAAGTAAGTCTTCAAAATGACCTTTACAGTGTTGACAGAGACGTTTAACCGCAAATCAAACAAAACAAATCAGTCAAGTATTTTTGGTCCGCGTGAAGGTTTACTAACCCATCTGTGAATCAACTCAGTAAAGAAAGAAATCACAAATGAAACCAAGTTTACACAAGGATAAGGACCCGACAGTAAATCACGCTGAGCCATACGGTACAATGTCACAGGAACATTGGAGCAAAAGAAGACCTACAGTTGAACCCTATTGGACCAAGCAACATATATAAAATGTCAGTTGTAACTTGTACAACTAAACTTTATTTCATAAACACAATACAGCATGCCGAAAGTAGTGGTGACTTCGGAAAATCTGTGATGATTTCAGTGATATGAGAGTGTTGGAGGCAACAGCCCTTCAGTGAAATTAATAAATTGCAATTACAAGGACAAGACATGCAAAATACAAACACTCATTATCATGACAAAAAAAAAATGATTTTGGCACAAGAAAAAGGTTGCAGTAGGTGCTTTCTCTCATTTCTGAGGTGATTAAAAGTGTAAGAAGCCTAGCTTAAATGGGTTCCTCCCCAAGTCATCTGCATAATATTGCAATAAAACTGAAGCTGCTATTTTCTGTAACTTTACCTGGAAAATTTAGCACTGAAGGGTTTCTATGCTTAGCTACTTTGGGTTGATTTATAAACAATCAACCCAAAAATGATGTGTTTATCATAGGGATGTTGTGTTTATCACATGGGCAATTCTCATTGTCATTTGGACACTCTGCTGAAAATGTCTTAAAATTCAGAATGGATGGCATATATTCTGATAAAAGTTGAAAAAGGATTGTGAATTTGAGAGCCATATAAAGCTAGATAGATAGGCAGTATAACATTTGGCTATGTAACCAAATAGTGGATATTAAATTTTGAATTGCTATTATCTTAGACTTGCCAGTTTTTAAGATGTTTGACTATTTGTTCCATGTATATATACTTGGATAAGTGACTGCAGTAGATAATCCAGATTATCAACTCAGATAAGCTTAAATGACATGAAAGGGTGAGTAAAAGAAAAAACAAATAAATGAACAAATATACACAGATATATATATATATATATACCATTACACAAGGTCTGACATAAAAACAAACATGTAAATATCTAAAATGTATTATAAATGTTTCAATTTGTCTTTGCAAATCTAAAATAACAAAAAGAATATATTGCATATGAAAGAATGGCAAAACAAAAATACACTTGACTCTTGTTAACTCAGACACTAAAATCTCAAATTGTTGCTTAAAGCAATGTTGTTTTAGTTCAGCAATATGTTTCTTATATTTAAATTTTTATCTGAAACTACTTTTACATCTATCTAAAACCAAAAATTTCAGTCCCTTGGAGGTGAAGATAACGAGGGTTGAATGTGCACCAAAATTCTATAGAAATTCCACTATTAAGACCACCTAAAATTAAGACTAATTCTGCTGTAAAAAGCTTATTTAGAAGGCTGCAGTTATTTTTCCTTCGTGTTAACTGTATTTGTTTTTTGTTTGATTTGAGGTTTAACGTCCCCGTCAACACTGTAAAGGTCATTTTGGAGACGTTGCTTCCAATTTTGTGGGACTAATACCCGACATTGAGATGAAATGACATCTCAAGCCCTGTCGCCCAATGAAACCAATAGGGTTTATTAGCATTGACGGTCCGCCTCGCACCGTGGTTCCTGGACAGGCTTAGATCCTCTAAGCGGTCTACCAGTACTGGTGTGCGGGCCAGATTCAGCTCTGCGTGGAAGCATCATGCAGCCCATATATTTCTTCAAGCCCCTATGGGCGGGGGCTACGTGTTTACTGTACACAATATCTTCTGGTCAGGGACCACCTTTGGGACTGTCCAAAAATAAGGACCACTTTTGATGGTCTCAATATAGGAATTTTACTGTATGCATAAAGTGGAATGTTTGTGTAAACAATCATCCTGCTGTAACCAACATTCCGACTATCATATCACTGTGGATTGCTAATTACATTTTCAATATCTTTTCATTGAACGCAGCACATTTTCACTAACCAACTGTTTCAAATCGCATTCAGAAATAATTCAAACAGACAGTTCACTGCTCTCTACTAATCACATTCCCATGTTAATTACAATCACATTCAAATTCCCAATAACATTTTATTGCAAGCTGCAGGTTATATTATCAATCATTAACAACTTGCAGCGAGTCACATTCATATTGACACTTGATTGTCATCTGCCAATCACATTCCAACAGACAATGTCAGATAGGCCGATCAAATTCCCAATGAGATTCTACAGGCCATACCCTGGATAGCTTCATATAGTATTCTGACTGACAATCATATTACCACTGACACTTTGCTGCCAACTGCAAATCACATTCCTTTGCTGGCAGTAAATCAGAATCCTACTGACATAAAGCTATTAAGTTTGCATTAACAATGAAAACTTTATACAGTAGAATTTCGATGGCTCGAACACCGATGGCTCGTTTACCATGGATGTGTCGAACCCATTCTTGAGTCCCTAGCGGAATCCTCTACATAAGACATAGTGGGGGATAATTAAGGAGAATTTAGTCTTTTATCTTACAAATGTATGCTGTGTGTACTCATTAGAATCGCCTCGATGAGGCGATTCTAATGAGTACACACAACATACATTTTCATTATAGAACACCGAAAAGATGTCTAAAAGTATCTCGTTATGCCTCCTGACAGTAACCTCAGTGGCTCGAACTACCCCTGCGTCGAACAGATTTTCGAGGTCCCAAAGGTGTTCGAGCCATTGAAGTTTGACTGTATAGTCAAACTTCAATAAATTTCGGACTATGGAAATTTGTTCAAGATAGGGGTAGTTTGAAGTATTGAGGTTTAATAATAACTGCCGGTCAAGAGGCAAAATTGGGATCACTTATAGAGGATCTTACATGAGTGTTCATGTATTATTGAATTTATTAAACGAGTTGAGGAAAAGGGATAAAATGCTAGGCTTTGCCGAGCATTTTATCCTTTTTCCTCAACGAGTTTAATAAATTCAATAATACATGGACACGAATGCAAGATTCTATTTATCATATGACATTTAAAACGCATTTTATTCACGATTGTTTCACAAAAAATGTCAATATTCCGTCATTAGTAAACGCGACGCCGTTGTGGACGTCGTACATGTAACGTTACGGGACGTATGTAGCTAATTTACATATTTAATCCACTAGTGGATTATCGAAAATATTACATGGCTTTATTACACTCTCAGACGCGACGTCATATGATAAAAGGATATCTTTACGAAATAAAACCACGTTATGTTGTGTTCTCATTAGAATCGCCTGTCACGTCATACCTTTTAAGGATAAAATCAAGAAACCGTACCTAAATATCCAAGAGAATGGCTACGTTGCACTATTGAATGAGTTCTCTATGCACTCAAGCGTGAGTTTGAATTAGCCTAGGTAAACAAGCATTCCGTGTTCCGTGTTATTAAAGTTTCACTGCAGATAGAACTTAAGTGTCTCAGTTTAAATGGCCCTCATCATAAGCTGCGCTGCTTTTGTCTAATAGTGGAGTAACAGTGCAGTAAACCATTTTGAAAAGACTGAAAGATGACTTCCGTACCTAGAAATGATGATTTTGCGTAGATGACTTCCGTACCTAGAAACGATGTTGCGTAAAATGGTTCTCCAATATAGTGGTCATTCGATGCACCCTGCTGACTGTAGGGAGGCTAAGGTATTGGTTTTCATTTCTAGCCCTTATCCTGCCGAATAATTCATTCTGCCACACCCTTTTCTGACTAACAACCAATCAAAATTACTTGATAAAATCTATCCATTCACAAACTGTATGACAAACAGCGTAGATCCTGATCAGTTGCTTCTTGAGGAGCCATCTGATCTGATCTGGATCTACACTTCTTGCAAAGGTAGCAGTGGGAAAAGGACTAATGACATGTCAACCTTCTTTGTGGGTCATTTGCATCATCAAAATGCTTAGATTGACTCCATGATCACAGAATATACAAAGCAGACAGCACTGGCAGTCCATTGTCTCTGCATGCATCCTGGGAAATTGTTCCCAAATGGAGTTTTGGACTTGTTTCTTAACAGTTAAATTCCAGTAGTTTTAACAAACAGTGTAGACCCTGATCAATGTCTGATTTAGGTCTACAATATTTGCAAATGTCCCAGCAAATTAGCCCAGTCCATGTTTTACAGTTAATCTTCTTTAACCAATTTTGTACCGGAACCCCAAATCGGGGTCTGATCAGGGCCTCCGCTATTTGCTAAAAGTTCAGCCAATTTCTGAATAAATTCTTAAGGAAACATAACCTGACACCTCTCAATTTTGAAATGGACTCCTGCTATATATAAGAAGGAAGATTCCATTTGGTACAAAAAGGGCTAAAACCAGTGGTTATAAAAAAGCATCACATGGTATTTTTTATGGTCAGCAGTAGTCACATGGACAATAGAAGACTGGAAACTGCTGTAGCTAGTAACTTTGGGTTGACTGATAACAATCATGGGCATTGGTGGCAGTAATGCTGAATGAAATTTGCACCTGCATCTATGATCATACCGATGAGAACCAAATCCATAATATGGTTTGGAAAATGTGAGCTGTTTAGAAATCTAAACACTAACTATGTTATTCTTCAAATACAGAAAGAAGCTGATTTCTATGTTATTTTTCAATTTCAGAGAGAGGCTGATTTCTATGTTATTTTTCAATTTCAGAGAGAGGCTGATTTCTAGTTTATTTTTCAATTTCAGAGAGAAGCTGATTTCTATGTCAGAAAATATATTTTTCATCATTAACAACACCTCCCTTTCAGATTCTATAACAACCAAACTTCAGATCAGATGACATGCTGTCAGTACTGCAGATAAAATTACGAACTAAACAAAACTTGGTTGAGATCGGTCCAATGGCTTGATAGCTATTTTTGTTTGAAACTGAGGATGGAAAATGGTCACATGACATCAAACAGAGTAAGGCCTGTTGTCAAAGCTCGCTTTGTTAACCTAAACTCCAGTCAGTCAACAAGTCAGTTTCACAATCAGGGTCCAAATATTCAAAACTAACAACATTGTTAACCATCACAATAACAAGTCCTTGAACAAATGCCACTCTAAACCCTACATTATATAGGGAACAAGAGCTCCGCAAGCGAGGCATTATACAAGAGCTCCGCAAGCGGGGCATTATACGCCATGGCAATTATTAAGATGAAGCATATATATACTGACTGAAGAACAAGTTTGGGTTTGTGGAATGTAACCAAGGAACAACATGTGCTCCATATTCTTACCTGGCACTATTAATAACCATCAAATGCTCAAACTACCTGTCTCCAAACAATTTTCATGGTAGCTAATATTTGGTGGACCTCAAAATAATATAGACATAATTCTGACTGTAATGTAGGAGGCATTATCCGGAAACAAAATATGTTAAGAAAAATCTGTAAAAGGAGAATAACTCAGGTAACTAGAGAAAGCGACCAGTGGGTCACGTATACCCCTGGCCAGCGCCACCCTCAAATATATCTTTAGAGCTTAATTGTATGTAATATGGAAGCTATAAGAATCTATAAATGTGCTTGTAAAAGCTAAACCAAAGATAAAATTTCTATATGGACCAAGGGATTGAGGGCATCGAAGTTACTGAAGGGGTGGGGGCATCAATGTTACTGAAGCAGCAGGGTGGGGTATGCATCAACGAAATGTTTGGACTGGTATGCAAGATCGATGCAAGTATCAATTGCATTTTTCTTTAAAGACACATTTTTTTTCCTTATATAAAAGGGGTGGCCTGTCTAATGATCTCCAATAAACATTTCCTTCGGACAATAGTGCACATCAAAGGCTTATTTTATCAAAGTGATTATGAGGGGATTATGAGCAGATTGATATGTTTAATAGGGGGCTCAATAAGGGTATTTGAGTGATAGTATAATTTACTGAGATTGTTTCAAACAAAATGTTGTTTCAATTTTTTTATTTCAAAATAAAATAAAGAAAAACACTGATATCCATTGTTTCCTTTACTCAATGTACAAATAATTAAACAAACAAGGTAAATGAATTGATTAACCTCAAAATTTAATCAATCAATTTACCTTTATTTATTTATATTTAATTATTCTTTACTTATTTATTTTGGTTGAAAGTATGTGACACACAAATCATAAAAGGTCTACAACATTAGCATTTTATAGTTTAAGTCAAGATTTATTTTTCTTATTTTTGGTGCAAACATAGGTTGTGGGTGCTAATTAGCTAATAATCAAACGAGTACCCACAACCTATGACTGAATGAGACAATTCTAATGAGCACCCACAACCTATGATTTGGAGCAGAAATAAAGAAAACTAGAGCTGCCGCCTAACGGGCGCCAATTATACCCCCGCATGCGTTGTCCGACAAATTTTTACAAGTATTTGACCTTGAGGAAGTTCAACGTAAAGGTCAAGGTCAGGTTTGTGTATATCAATCTTAAGTACTAGTGGCAAGGTGTGTGGTGTGTGAATATTAAAGAAATCGGTCAAAGAATAAGGAAGTTATGAGCAATGTTAAAGTTTTTTGTAACGGACCGACGACAAATTTTTACAAGTATTTGACCTCGAGGAAGGTCAACGTAAAGGTCAAGGTCAGGTTTGTGTATATCAATCTTAAGTACTAGTGGCAAGGTGTGTGGTGTGTGAATATTAAAGAAATCGGTCAAAGAATAAGGAAGTTATGAGCAATGTTAAAGTTTTTTGTAACGGACTTTTTTGTAACGGACCGACGACAGACGACGACAAGCTGACTCCTATATACCCCCTTCAAACTTCGTTTGCGGGGGTATAATAATGTATACCCCCTCAAACCCCCATTTTCTCTATAGAAAGTGGGGTTTAGGGGAAGTAACAGACTTGGTCACATGATGACCACATTGTGCAAAACTGTGAGTTTTCTCTATATATGCTGGGGTTTTCAGACACTATTTTCACATTAAAATGGCCTCCAAATGTTATTTGGCAGTATCTTATTTATCCATTAATTTTGTTCCATGGGTACTCCTCAGAACCACTTCGCCGAGTTGGTTCTAATGTGTACCCACAATATATGTTTAGAGCAGCAATAATAAAGTTATCAGGATTTTATCTGAAAAAAAAAATCATTTTTGGTGGAAAAAATTTACCAATATATTTGAATTGGCATTTTCTGTAATGATTATAAAAAATGGCTACTAAATATAAAATCGGAAAAAAGTGCTGTTGTTTCTTCCATGCAAATCAAAATAAGGACTTAGTGTAAATGAATAAATGTCATTTGTCAAAGTCATATCCCTAGGTAATTTATTACCCTCTCTTGGTCCCCTACCTGTATGATAGCCAGAATATTTTATCTCAATGCTGGATTCTTTAATAAACGGTCATTAGGGTGTTATGTAATCGAAAAATGTGTCTTTAAGTTTTGTACATACTGGGATCTATAAACTTTGTCACAAAACTTTAACCAAATGTAAAATTTCTAAGTCTGTACTGTGTTGGGGGGGGGGGGGGACATGCATCAATGAAATCTATAGACCAGTATGTAACTTCAGTGTAAGTATCAACTAAATCTATCAAAGGGTTCAAAAAATACAATCTCTTAGAAACTTTGACGTAAAACTTTAACCAAACATAAAATTTCTAAGTCTGTGACCTTGACCCCAAGGTCACTGTGGGGGTGGGACATGCATCCATGAAAGCTTTGGACCAGTATGTAACTTCAGTGTAAGTATCAACTAAATCTATCAAAGGGTTCAGAAGATACAATCTCTTAGAAACTTTGACGTAAAACTTTAACCAACGGACGAATGGCAGGACGAAAACTATATACCCCCATAGCATACTTCGTATGCCGGGGGTATAATAACTGGCAGACTGTAACCTCAAAATAATATGCACTGTTCCACATCATGGTCTTACAATACATGAAGTTTCGGCTTCATCAGATGTAAAATGAAGTAGGAGTTATCCAGAATTTAACTGTTTAGAAAAATCTGTGAAAGGGTATAACTCTGGTAATATCTGGCACAGCATAACCTCAAAATAATATGCACTGTTCCATATCATGGTCTTACTGTATGTAAGGTTTTTCAGCATCATCTGATGTAAAATGTAGGAGTTATCCAAAACAAAATGTTTACAGAATAATTCAAAGGGGCATAACTCTATTATTTTTGGTGGACCATAACCTCGAAATAATATGCGCTGGCCCACATCATGGTCTATTTCAAAGTGGCATAACTCGATCATTATTTGGTGGACCGTAACCTCGCAAAAATATGCTCTGCCACACATCATGGTCTAACTATGAATGAAGTTTCAGGTTGATCGGCTGTAAACTGTAGGAGGAGTTATCTGGAAATGAAAAGTTTACAGAAGGATGGACAAACAGATGGATGGACGCCTTGGGGTAAAACATAATATGTCCCATTTTCAAACGGGCATATAAATATAGGGGTTTATGGGGGTATACATTATCTGCCTACTTTTTTTACAAGAAAAACATAGATTGGGGGTACACGTTAGTACCACCCCATTGAGGTGGCTCTAGCGAGCATTTACAATCTATGTTGAAAGCAGGAGTAAGAACAATATTACAATTTCAATCTAATTTTTGTCATTTCTGACACCCTGTTGAACGCCGTTTTTCCTTATGGCTATCACAAAAACTGTATGCTCTATTTTGCTCTTTTATGAAACTGCTTGGCATAGCTTTTTATCATAAACTCTTTAAATATCTTTTATTGGATAAAGTCTCAAAGCAAGGCAGGGTCTGACATTTCATTGCCCCCATTGTACAGAAATTCAGTTGGTAAAGGTTGCAACACTAATAAATTTCAGTTTGAGAGAAAATTTACAAAGATTAAAATCTAAGAGATTCGAATAATGAGGATTTCTTGAATTTGATTTTTTTATCTTTGGTTGACATTAACATTTCACAACTCAGTATGCTCCAATGCTTCATTAATCTTCCTTTTCAGTTCTTTGTGATATTTCTCAACCTGTAAAAAGACAGAAAAACAAACTTAGCCATCACACTAACAAGTCCGTGAAATAAACATCCCCTTACACCCCACTTTATACAGAGAAAACTGGGGTTTACAGGGGGTATATAATACATGAACATTCATGTAAGATCCTGTATTTTCTTAACTGTTGTTGTTAAAATCTCTTCAATGATACCATTCTGACAAGTACCAACATCATATAGCACCCCATCCAATCGGGGCTTGGAGAAACAGACTGGACTGGACTGCATGCTGTTTCCATGCAGAGCTGAAACTGACCAAACTTTAGAGTGTGTAGTCATGTAACTGACTTCAACACTCGTAATAAATTATTAACGGCTAAACTCCTTAATCAGGGTTATCGGTACCATAAACTACGCAAAGGCTTTTCAAAATTTTATAGACGCCATTCTGATTTAATTTCAAAATTCAATATTGGACTTAAATCTCTTCTGCAACAAGGTCTATCGGAACCCGAATTTTATGGTGACTTAGTATATAAATTCAGAAAAATATATAACCGCAATGACTTCAGCACCCAATTTCGTAAAATCATTCTTCGATATAAAAAGATTGGGTACAACATGGATATTATACGACAGACTGCATGCATGGTAGTTAACCCAATCACAGTTGGCAACTTTGCTTCCCTCTTTAATTGCACGCCGGTGGGTCAGGCCTCAGATTCTATGACGGCTCCAACGTAAAGGCTTATTGAAAATTAAAGAGATAATGTTGGTTGGTGCCTGATGCTCTGTCTCTGGTCGGGCTCATCGGAGTCTAACTGTTGGTTTTCTTTTGCTCCAGCATTTCAGTGGTTTCTTGCTGTCGAGTCCTCACCGTTGTCTCACCTCTGTGGTTCTTTGATTTCTGTGTTCACGGAGATGTTGCACTGATGAGTTAGGAGGCCTTCATGCGGACTGAACAAATTATTTGTCTAAATCGCGATGGAAGTAAGGGCGAGGATTGTGGCCACGTAAAATCGATTTAAGCCCCCCAGTGGAAATCTTCCACTGACCGTTCCAAGGCGGTTCTTCTGTGGCGATTTATTTATGTTGTTGTTTGTTACTTACTGTGTGTATCACTTGTGTCTTTTAATTTTGGATGGCCATATGGCCATTTTGTGGGAAAGTAACTGTCCATATGGCCTTCCTTTGTTTAGGTTTCCATTATGGTCTGGTCGCTTAATGTTTGTATTTCTTTCCCTTTGGTATGGAGTAAGTTAATTGTATCAATTCCTGATCTTTGTTTTACTTCTACTTTAGTACGGGTAAACCTCTTAGAAAGTCTAAGCCAGTCCAGGAAAAGTAAAGCGAGTCCGACAGGTCCTTAAACCCTTGTGTTTTCTTTGACTGGTTGTTTCATCTCAATGGTGGCTTGAAGTCCCACAACAAGAGGCCCAAGAGGGCCTGTCGCTCCACCGGCTAACTTCAGACAATTGTCATATTTATTGCATTAACCAATTGTATACTAGTGGACTCTTCTATTGCTATATGTTGGACCAGTCCATTTGTCATATAAGGGGTGTCAGGCCTATTTTTTTCTATTTTTGATGGAAAATTCTGTTAGCAAATAGTGCAGGCCCTGATCAGACATGGTGTTCTGTGGGGTCTGATCTGGGCCAGCACTGTTTGCCAAGGTACCCATTTAGGGTTTTTCCCGCATGCAATGGGTAAAAAAGAAACAAGTGATCCACCCAAGGAATGTCCATTCTATATTTTTTGGACCCCAGAGCCATGGTTGGCAGGATTTATGTGAGTGACCATTTGGCATTGCTCCGTTCTAAATATCTAAAGCTCTGGGCCTTATGGTTTCAGAGAAGAATTTTTTTAAGTTTTTCCTATTATACCGGTAAGTCTATGGGAACTAATATGCCTCTGGGCATGACCAATTTTTTACCCCAGGGGCATTGTTGGCAGGATTATTTGAGTGACCACTTGACGTTGCTGCATACTTAATATCTAAGCTCTGGGCACTGATGGTTTCAGAGAAGATTTTTGTCAGTTTTTCCCAGTATAAGTCTATGGGAGCTTATGGGCCTCAGGGTGTGGCCAATTTGGACCCCAGGGGCATAGTTGGCAGGATTTATGCAGTTGAATACTTCAAGTTGCTACATACTAAGCTCTTGGCCTTATGGTTTCAGAGAAGAAAAGTTTCAAGATTTTGTCATTATTAGTCTATGGGAGCTACAAAGCACTGGGGCGTTGCCAATTTGGACTCAAGAGTCATAGTTCGCAGGACTTAGTAGGTGACCACATAACTTTGCTACATACTACAGTTCAACCTGTATTAAGCAAGTGCCTAAGGGATAGTCAAAATATGCTTGCTTAAGACAGGTTCTTGCTTAATACAGGTGAAATTTAACACATCTGCCTTTCTAGGGAACTGAATGCCTGCTTGCTTAAGACAGGTTGCTTGCTTAATAGAGGTGGCCACTAAGACAGGTTTTACTGTAAATGTCTTAGCTTTAGGCTTTATCGTTTCAGAGAAGAAGTTTTTCCGTTTATTGGTCTATGGAAGCTAATGAGCCAAAGGTGGTGGCCATGGCGGCCATATTTTTTGTCTGATCAAAATTTCTTCAATGAATCTGACAATGGTAGACACAAGGAACATTCATGAAAATTAAGAAAGAAATCCATTTAGCGGTTTTGGAGGAGAAGATTAAAAAAAAAAAAAAGATCCCTTTATGAGTCTATGGAAGCTAATTAGCCAATGGGCGTGTCCATGGCCGCCATGTTTTTTGTCTGATCAAAATTGCTTCAAGGAATCTGACAGAGGTCTACCCAAGGAACATTCATGCAAAGTAAGAATGAAATCCATTAAGTTGAGCGGTTTTGGAGGAGAAGGTTTTTAAACCTTTTCCCCATATAAGTCTTTGAAAGCTAATGAGCCAAGGGGCATGGCCATGGCAGTCATGTGGGGCATGGCCATGGTTGCCATGTTTTTTGTCTGATCCGAATTTCTTCAAGGAATCTGACAGAGGTCCACCCAAGGAACATTCATGCAAAATAAGAATAAAATCCATTGAGTGGTTTTGGAGGAGAAGATTTTTAAATATTTTTTTTTTGGTTTCGATGCCATTTTGTTCTGCATGTAACAAAATTCTTTGAAGGAATTCGGAAGAGGACTATGTGAGAAACATTCCTGTGAAGTTTGGTTACAATCGACCAAGTAGTTAAGGAGGAAATGTTTAAAGAAAAAAGTTAACGCACGGATGCACAACCGCACAGACGCACAACAGACACAGGGCCATAACATATAACATAAGACCCGCCGGTCTTTGGCCAGTGGAGCTAAAAAATGAACAAATTTATGTTTTTATTTCTTTCTTTATTTATTTTTTCCTTTCCTCCATCCGATTCGGTATGCCTCCCTTTTCAACTAAGCCATTTTAACCCTCAGGGATCTGGAGAACTGTTGACACTGCAGTATAATTAGGTCTAATAAATCAATCTCCCTCAGTATTTTGAATTTATTTTGAAACATGAAGTCGTATAAATAGAGTTTGTGTTGAAAACATCAGTTCTATCACCAGTGTGATGGGCAAGTGAAATTTCTGATGTTTTGAATTTTAGAATGACAATTTTTTAGGTGGACCTCTATAGATATGTGATAGTCAGCAAAATTGGAGGAGATTAATTCAGATACAGGAAGGTACTTTTAAATAAATAAATAAATAAATAAATAAATAAATAAACAAGAACTTTTGAAGAAGAGAAGACTTTTTTAACATTACACTACATGTTATATAGTGAAAACTAGAGCTGTCAGTGAAACTGACAAGGGCCCCGGCAGCGCTATCAGAGGAGTAAAAATTTGTGGACAGACTGACAGACGGACAGACAGACGGACGGACAGAGTGATTACTATAGGGCACCCACACTTTCAGTGCGGGGCCCTTATAAACCCCGCCCACTGCAGCCATGTTTTTTGTCGGATCAAAATTTCTTCAAGGAATCTGACAGAGGTCCACCCAAGGAACATGCATGCCAAATAACTATGAAATAAAACAAGAACTTTTGCAGAAAATATTTTCAGCATTACACTATATGTTATATAGTGAAAATAAGCCTCGCCCATGGCGGCCATGTTTTTTTGTAAGATCAAATTTTTTTCAAGGAATCTGACAACAGTCCACCCAATGACAATTCATGCAAATTACAATGAAATCCCACAAGTACTTTTGCAGAAGAAGATTTTTTAGCATTACATTATATGTTAAATAGTGAAAATAAGCCCCGCCCATGGCGGCCATGTTTTTTTTCGGATCAAAATTTCTTCAAGGAATCTAAAAGAGATCCACCCAAGGAACATTCATGCAAAATAAAAACAAGGCATCGCATGCGATACAAATCCCCTCGCACTAGACAACTTCGTGTGTGGAAAACACTGAAATGGCAAAAGTCCAACTTGCTTGAGATATTATCATATGCAACATTTGTGTAAAGTTTGTTTAAAAATCCTCCAATAAATGTACATTCTAGAGTGATGACGTTTCTCTAAAAATAGCCATAGTGACCTTGACTTGAGGCCATGACCACGAAAGTAGATCATGCTCAAGATATTATCATAAGCATCTTTTGTGTGAAGTTATATTAAAATCTGTTAATAAATGTAGACGGTAGAGCGATGACAAAGTTTTTCTAAAGATAGCCACAGTGACCTTGACTTTGAGGTCATGACCTTAAAAGTCGAAGTAAGTCGAGATATTATCATAAGAAACATTTGTGTGAAGTTCTATTACAATCCATCATTAAATGTAGGTCCTAGAGCGATGACAAAGTTTTTCTAAAAATAGCCACAGTGACCTTGACCTTGAAAGTCTAAATAGCTCGAGATATTGTCATAAGGAACATTTGTGTGAAGTTATATTGAAATTGGTGAAAAAATGTAAGCACTAGAGAAATGACAAAGTTTTTCTAAAAATCTAAAAATAGCCACAGTGACCTTGACCTTGAAAGTCAAACTCGCTCGAGGTATTGTCATAAGGAACATTTGTGTGAAGTTATATTGAAATGGGTGAAGAAATGTAAGCGCTAGAGCCATGACAAAAGTTTTCTAAAAATAGCCGAAGTGACCTTGACCTTGAAAGTGGAACTCACTAGAGATATTTTTATAAGGAACATTTGTGTGAAGTTATATTGAAATTGGTGAAGAAATGTAGGCGCTAGAGCGATGAAAAAGTTTTTCTAAAAATAGCCACAGTGACCTTGACCTTGAAAGTCTAAATAGCTCGAGATATTGTCATAAGGAACATTTGTGTGAAGTTATATTGAAATTGGTGAAAAAATGTAAGCACTAGAGAAATGACAAAGTTTTTCTAAAAATCTAAAAAAAGCCACAGTGACCTTGACCTTGAAAGTCAAACTCGCTCGAGGTATTGTCATAAGGAACATTTGTGTGAAGTTATATTGAAATGGGTGAAGAAATGTAAGCGCTAGAGCCATGACTAAGTTTTTCTAAAAATAGCCACAGTGACCTTGACCTTGAAAGTGGAACTCACTTGAGATATTGTTATAAGGAACATTTGTGTGAAGTAATATTGAAATTGGTGAAAAAATGTAAGCGCTAGAGCAATGACAAAGTTTTTCTAAAAATAGCCACAGCGACCTTGACCTTGAAAGTCGAACTCGTTCGAGGTATTGTCATAAGCAACATTTGTGTGAAGTTATATTGAAATCAGTGAAGAAATGTAGGCCCTAGAGCAAACAAAGTTTTCTAAAAATAGCCATAGTGACCTTGACCTTGATAGTCGAACCCGCTTGAGATATTGTCATAAGGAACATTTGTGTGAAGTTATATTGAAATCGATGAAGAAATGTAAGCGCTAGAGGGATGACGAAGTTTTTCTAAAAATAGACACAGTGACCTTGACCTTGAAAGTGGAACTCGCTAGAGATATTGTCATAAGGAACATTTGTATGAGTTATATTGAAGTTGGTGAAGAAATGTAAGCGCTAGAGCGATGACAAAGTTTTTCTAAAAAAAAAACACAGTGACCTTGACCTTGAAGCCTTGACCTTGATAGTCAAACCCGCTTGAGATATTGTCATAAGGAACATTGTGTGAAGTTATATTGAAATCAGTGAAGAAATATAGGCGATAGAGCAATGACAAAGTTTTTTCTAAAAAAAGCCACAGTGACCTTGACCTTGAGGCCATGAGTTGGAAAGTCGAACTCGCTGGAGATATTTTTATAAGGAACATTTGTGTGAAGTTATATTGAAATTGGTGAAGAAATGTAGGCGCTAGAGCGATGAAAAAGTTTTTCTAAAAATAGCCACAGTGACCTTGACCTTGAGGTCATGACCTTGAAAGTCCAACTCGCTCAAGATATTGTCATAAGGAACATTTGTGTGAAGTTATATTGAAATCAGTGAAGAAATATAGGAGCTAGAGCGAACACAAAGTTTTTCTAAAAATAGCCACTGTGACCTTGACCTTGAAGCCATGACCTTGAAAGTGGAACTCGCTCGAGATATTTTTATAAGGATCATTTGTGTGAAGTTATATTGAAATTGGTGAAGAAATGTAAGCGCTAGAGCGATGACAATGTTTTTTCTAAAAATAGCCACAGTGACCTTGACCTTGAGGTCATGACCTTGAAAGTCAAACTCGCTCGAGATATTTTTATAAGGATCATTTGTTTGAAGTTATATTGAAATTGGGGGAGAAATGTAGGCGCTAGAGCCATGGCAAAGTTTTTCAAAAAATAGCCAGAGTGACCTTGACCTTGAGGTCATGGCCTTGAAAGTCGATCTTGCTCCAGATATTGTCGTAAGGAACGTTCGTGTGAAGTTATATTAAAATCGGTCAAGAAATGTAGGCGCTAGAGCGATGACAAAAGTACATACGTACGTACGTGGCGCTAGAGCGATGACAAAAGTACGTACGTACGTGGCGCTAGAGCGATGACGAAAGTACGTACATACGTACGTATGTACGGGACAAATGCTATATCCCCCCTCACAACTATGTTGTGTGAGGGGATAATGAAATCCAACAGGTGGGTGTGGAGGAGAAGATTTTTAAAGATTTTTAATTTTTTGTGTGGTTTTGTTGCCATGGCAAACAGATTTCTGGGTGTAACAAAATTCTTTGAAGGAATTTAGAAGAGGACTAAGTAAGGAACATTCCTGTGAAGTTTGGTTACAATTGGCCCAGTAGTTTAGGAGGAGAAGATGTTTTAGCATTACACTAAATGTTAAATAGGGAAAATAAGCCCCACCCATGGGGGCCATGTTTTTTGTCGGATCAAAATTTCTTCAAGGAATCTGAAAGAGGTCCACCCAAGGAACATTCATGCAAAATAAAAATGAAATCCAACAGGTTGTTTTGGAGGAGAAGATTTTTAAAGATTTTTAATTTTTTGTGTTGTTTTGTTGCCGTGGCAACCAGAGTTCTGGGTGTAACAAAATTCTTTGAAGGAATTTAGAAGAGGACTTAAAGTAAGGAACATTCCGGTGAAGTTTGGTTACAATGGGCCCAATAGTTTAGGAGGAGAAGATGTTTTAGCATTACACTATATGTAAAATAGGGAAAATAAGCTCCGCCCATGGCGGCCATGTTTTTGTCGGATCAAAATTTCTTCAAGGAATCTGAAAGAGGTCCGCCTAAGGAACATTCATGCAAAATAAAAATGAAATCCAACAGGTGGTTTTGGAGGAGAAGATTTTTAAAGATTTTTAATTTTTTGTGGTTTTGTTGCCATGGCAACCAGAGTTCTGGGTGTAACAAAATTCTTTGAAGGAATTTAGAAGAGGACTATGTAAGGAACATTCCTGTGAAGTTTGGTTACAATTGGCCCAGTAGTTTAGGAGGAGAAGATGTTTAAAGAAAAAGTTAACGCACGGACGCACGGACGCACGACGGACACAGGGCCATGACAATAGCCCCGCTGGCCTTCGGCCAGTGGAGCTAAAAATGGGAGGCAACGTCTCTAAAATGATCTAATTAGTGTTGACAGGGAAGTAAAACCTAAACACAAACAAACAAACCAGCAACTGAGACTGGCTAATAAGAGCTGAACAGATAACTAATTACCAGTGCTGCCACTGCTATCAATAATCGATCAGATATCACAGAGGATCTGATCACAAGTTTAACTATCTGGCATTCTATCTGAGCATGACTCTAACCATATGCTATACTTAACTGTATATTTTTGGACAATCAGGGGTGAGCAAACAGTGAAGACCCAGATGAAATGCCACAGAACATGACTTCTTGCACACCAGACAAGGAAATCCGTGATTTTACCCTGGGATAGAAATTTATGTTCTGACCCTGATGTTCCGACCCCAAATCGAATATAATCGCATGTTTGATAAATGCACTGGTTGATTACAACCTCATGCGCGGCGTCGTCATGCATGGCGTCATTAAACATTCCTGTTGTGTCATCACAAAATGGCAAATGATCGAGAAGTGCTTCCGGCAGGCTACCACTTTATAGCCAGGAAAGACCGTACACAGGACAGACATGGTGGAGTGATCATCGCTGCAAAGGACTCCATTAACGGCACTGACCTAAAGATAGACACCTACACAGAGTTGACAGCTGCATCCTTTGTCTGTAAAGGAAGGGAACCACTCATTATAGCCTCAGCTTACAGGCCGCCAAACACTGACCAAGCCTACATGGAAGAAATGTGCACTCAGTTCCGCCAACTCCACCTTGTGTATCCTACTTCCACGATATGGTTAGCAGGAGACATGAACCTTCCTGACATAGACTGGAGTGCAGGCACCATCCCAGGAAACAACTACCCGAAGCAAACAAGCAAACTCCTTCTTGACGCCATCTACGATACAAGCTCTGAACAGATGGTAAACTTCAGCACAAGAGGCAACAACACCCCTGACCTCTTCATAACAAACCGGCCATCCTTAGTCCAGCGTTGCAAACCACTGCCAGGAATCAGCGACCATGACGCTGTCTTCATACATGTTCACACTACAGCAGCACGAGTGAAGCCACCCTCCAGGAAGATCCTGCTATGGAAAAAGGCCGACTCATCCAGCCTACGACAAGCCATACAAGACTTCAGCAGTGACTTCAACTCCCGCTACTCCCAAGACACAGACATAAACATACTATGGCAAACATTCAGAGACTTTGTCGGGGCAACCATCCAGACGAACGTCCCATCAAAAATGACCTCCACCCGCTTCAGCCAACCTTGGATATCCCGAAAGGCAAAACGCTCCTCCAGAAGAAAGAAGAGAGCCTTCCGCCGTGCCAAGGCCACCGGGTCTGATGCGGACATCGACCGCTACAAGCAAGCCTGAAAAGACACACGCTATGAATGTAGGAAAGCTTATAACACCTACATCGGTGATATGGTCACTACAGATCGCAACCCGAAGAAGCTTTACTCACTTGTCAAGGGTAAGAGGTGCGACAGCAGCGGCGTATCACCCTTGAAGTCGGGAGGCCTGACCCACAGTGACCCAGCCACCAAAGCGACCATACTCAACAGCCAGTTTAGCAGTGTTTTTACACAGGAGGACACAACCAACATCCCGTCACTAGGAAACAGTCCCTACCCAGAAATGCACAACTTCAGCATTGGTATAGAAGGTGTCCGAAAGCTCCTAGCTGACCTGGATCCACATAAGTCTACTGGGCCAGATAACATCCCAACAAGGTTTCTGAAGGAATATGCTGACGACTTGGCACCTGCTCTTACCCTCATCTTTTCGGCTTCTGTATCACAGGGAGAGGTACCCAAAGACTGGAGAGATGCTAACGTCACACCAATATTTAAAAAGGGAGACCACAGCGACCCAGCCAACTATCGGCCCATCTCACTGACCTCTGTATGCAGTAAACTGATCGAGCACATCCTACACAGCCAGATCATGACCCACCTTGACAGCCATCGGATACTTACCGACCAGCAGCACGGGTTCCGGAAGAGGAGGTCCACTGAGAGCCAGCTCATCCTCACGCTTCACGACCTAGCTAAGGGCCTCGACGAGGGAGAGCAGATAGATGCGATTCTACTCGACTTCAGTAAGGCATTTGACAAAGTCCCTCACGAGCGCCTAGCCAGCAAACTGGAACACTACGGGATCAGAGGCAACCTCCTGCTGTGGATCAAGAGCTTTCTGGCCCACAGAACCCAGCAAGTTCTGGTGGAAGGAAGGTCCTCAGACACAGCACCCGTCACCTCCGGAGTGCCCCAAGGATCTGTCATCGGACCTCTCCTCTTCCTGTTGTACATCAACGATCTCCCACTTCAGGCAACACCCACAACACGTTTGTTCGCAGATGACAGTCTCTTGTACAGGAAGATCCGCTCCACACAGGATGCCCAAGCCTTACAAGATGACCTAGACAGACTGCAAAAATGGGAAGAAGACTGGTTGATGTCCTTCAACCCATCGAAGTGTGAGGTAGTCCGCATTACCAGGAAGAGGAACCCACTCAAGACCACCTACCACATCCACGGCAGCGAGCTCCAAGTGGCGAAGGGCGGAAAGTACCTTGGTGTCTACCTGGACGAGAAGCTGTCTCTAAACGACCATGTTGCGACCACCGCGAAGAAGGCCAACAACAGCCTCGCCTTCCTCAGGAGAAACCTCACAAGCTGTCCTCAGACCATCAAGGCACAGTGCTACCAGACGCTTGTCAGACCTATCCTTGAGTACGCAAGCTGTGCCTGGGACCCTCACACGAAGACTAACATCACCCAACTGGAAGCCGTTCAGCGTCGTGCTGCTAGATTCGTCAAAGGCAACTACCTTACGACCAGCAGCACTAGCCAGATGATTGCCGACCTGGGCTGGCAATCCCTTGCTGAACGCCGCTCCAACGCCAAGCTAGTGATGGTTTTCCGCATCACCCATGGCCTCGTAGACATACCAGCCGAGAGTTTCTTTCACCCAGCCTCCATCAGTACACGTGGACACTCTGCTCGCTACATGCTGCCCTTCTGCCGCACTGAGGTCCTCCTACACTCCTTCTTCCCCTCCGCCATCAGACTGTGGAACCAGCTACCAGAGCACTCCACAACGGTCGACAGCGTCGAGGCCTTCAAGAGGAGCCTGGTCGCGGCCTAGTGACCCTGTCGGTTTTTATCATTTTAACCTGTAAATATTGATGCGCCGCTCACACAACCTTTGTATATACACCCACTGTGCGACTTTGCCCCAGAGAGGGATCTGCACACGACCGGAAGAAGAAGAAGAAGAATGGCAGACGTCGGTAACCGAAGTGACAGTAGCATTAAAAATTCGTAATAGAAATGGAAGGTTGCAAGAAAAAGAATCCTATATGGGTGTGAGGGGTGGATAGAAAAATCCGTCCCTCGGGATCACTGTCCAGCATCACTCGGCAAGCCTCGTGATGCCCGACAGTGTCCGTCGGGACGGATTTTTCAATCCACCCCTCACACCCATATAAGGTTCTTATAGTCTCATCAGGGTTTGCACTGTCTGCCACTCCTCCATCTATTTTTAGATATAATGTTGAGTAGTAAAGTGTACTTATCAAATAATCGATTGCTAGAGAATAAAAACAATAATGATTTTTATCGAATTTATCGATCAATTAGTTGGTAATCCGATTAATCGTGCAGGGCTTACTACTAATGAGCTCATAAAGCTAATGACGCTTTCAACAATTTAGCCTAGGGAACAGCGTACCTTTCTTCCATAGCTGTCAACTTTATTTACCAAATCTTCGTGATGATGATGGTCTTCACCATCTTTCAACTTCGATGCTGACCTCTGAACTTCATTCTGTAGCATGTCATGTTTCATTATTCGATGTTCGAAATGTGTAAGTTCTTTCTGGAAAATATTGCCAACATATAAGTAGCCACAGAGGTTTGATACATGAATTGCTTTCGTTAGGAAACACACTCATGTTTTATTTACTTTTGGAAAATTTACCCAATGGTCTGTTATCATCAACTGCTTTGGCTCCCTGAGTAGTATCATGGTTCATGATTGTCTTCAACAGCCAAGCAGTCATGTTATCATTTATGCATAGCATTAAGATAACACGCTTATACAAATACATTGTAAATTTTACCGCAGAAGAAAAACAACAAAAAAAATGAAATTTTTTAACGTGAAAAATCGTGAAATTTTCTAATTTCTGCTCAAAATATAGATTGTGGGTACATGTTACAACCACCTCAATGATTGATGTGGTTCTAATGAGTACCCACAATCTATATTTTAGCGCAGAAATAAGACATTTTTTTTTTCTAATCAAAATATAGATTGTAGGTACATAATAGAACCACCTCATTGATGTGGTTCTAACGAGTACCCACAATCTATATTTTAGAGCAGAAATAAGACAATTAGAGCAGAAATAAGAAAAATAAGTTTTACCCTGCAGATTTATTATAGAAAAGTGGAGTTCGATGGCGTCAGAATTATATACATTGTTGGTGTTTTTTTGTGATGGAAAGAAGTTAAAATGCCAAATCCGAATGCATCAAATTTACTCTGTTTCAAAATGATATTTTCTGAAAATTGCACCTTTAGGCGTTAATTCCACACTTCATGTGCAAACATGCTAAAAATTTAGAAACACCAGCCTTAGCAGGTGGAAGTAATAAGATTTTCAACAATTGTCAGCAAATACTGAAAAATCTGTTGAACACCAGTGGCTGTTATTGGTAACCCCAATGAAAATTGAAATCATCAGAAATTTTATGCATTAAATTTTCGTCTGTTTTAAAAACAAGAGGCTCAATGAGCCTAAACCGCTCACCTGAGGAACTTAAGTTTTAACAATTCACAGACTTGACTACTAAATCTGCTAATAGAATCCAGCCCATTGACCCTTACAGGATATAAGTCATGATTATTGCATTGCATTCCAAGTTTGAGACTTCTAGCTTCTATAGTTCCTGAGAAATCTTTGACGAAAATTTAACATTGGTCAAAATGGAGAGAAAGAAGAATGAAAGAACAGATGAACAAATAAGCTGAGAAAGCCCAATGTCTCTTACACAAAATAAGTCATCATTATTCTATTGAATACCAAATTTGATGCTTCTAGCTTTTATAGTTCCTGAGAAATCTTTGATTAAAAATTTAACATTGGTCTATTATCTCTATATGGAGAGAAAGAAGAATGAAGGAACAAATGAACCAGACTAGCTCCAAAACCTAATGCAGCCTTTCCCCTTGCCCAATGGTGCTACACATAGAATTTAAACAAGATTGGTCGACTGCCTTCTGAGATATGCTTCATTGAAAGTGTGGACGACGGATGGACGGACGACAGACGACGGACTCCGGAGCCTTGGTATACTATCGGCTCACTGGAGCCTTTGGCTCAGGTGAGCTAAAAATTCAAGTCGCTATTTCTGTCACAACATTTTCCCTACGTTAAGTCTATGGGCAAATTTTTTTGTCTCTCAAGGTCACGTGACTCCGAGGTCAATATTCCGATTCGGCCCAAAATCGAACTTAACCGAGATTTTATGCCTGTCCTCGTTACCTGCAAGTTTGAAGCTGATATGAATAAAAATAAAGTTGCTATCGTGGTCACAACGTATTTTTTTATGCTCAAGGGCAGGTAACTCCAAGGCAAATATTCCGATTCGGCCCAAAATCGAACTTAACCGAGATTTTATGTCTGTCCTCGTTACCTGCAAGTTTGAAGCTGATCTGAAAAAAATTCAAGTCGCTATCGTAGTCGCAACATTTTCCCTAATTAAGTCTATGGGCAAATTTTTTGTCGCTCAAGGTCACGTAACTCCGAGGTCAATATTCCGATTCGGCCCAAAATTGAACTTAACCGAGATTTTATGCCTGTCCTCGTTACCTGCAAGTTTGAAGCTGATATGAATAAAAATAAAGTTGCTATCGAGGTCACAACGTATTTTTTATGCTCAAGGACAGGTAACTCCAAGGCAAATAATCCGATTCGGCCCAAAATCGAACTAAACCGAGATTTTATGTCTGTCCTCGTTTCCTGCAAGTTTGAAGCTGATCTGAAAAAAATTCAAGTCGCTATCGTAGTCACAACATTTTCCCTATGTAAAGTCTATGGGCAAATTTTTTGTCGCTCAAGGTCATGTAACTCCGAGGTCAATATTCCGATTCGAACTTAACTGAGATTTTATGCCTGTCCACGTTACCTGCAAGTTTGAAGCTGATCTGAATAAAAATAAAGTTGCTATCGTGGTCACAACGTATTTTTTTATGCTCAAGGGAAGGTAACTCCAAGGCAAATAATCCGATTCGGCCCAAAATCTAACTTAACCGAGATTTTATGTCTGTCCTCGTTACCTGCGAGTTTGAAGCTGATCTGAAAAAAATTCAAGTCGCTATCGTAGTCACAACATTTTCCCTATGTTAAGTCTATGGGCAAATTTTTTGTCGCTCAAGGTCACGTAACTCCGAGGTCAATATTCCGATTCGGCCCAAAATTGAACTTAACGGAGATTTTATGCCTGTCCTCGTTACCTGCAAGTTTGAAGCTGATCTGAATAAAAATAAAGTCGCTATCGTAGTCACAACATTTTCCCTATGTTAAGTCTATGGGCAAATTTTTTGTCGCTCAAGGTCACGTAACTCCGAGGTCAATATTCCGATTCGGCCCAAAATTGAACTTAACCGAGATTTTATGCCTGTCCTCGTTACCTGCAAGTTTGAAGCTGATCTGAATAAAAATAAAGTTGCTATCGTGGTCACAACGTATTTTTTCATGCTCAAGGGCAGGTAACTCCAAGGCAAATAATCCGATTCGGCCCAAAATCGAACTTAACCGTGATTTTATGTCTGTCCTCGTTACCTGCAAGTTTGAAGCTGATCTGAAAAAAATTCAAGTCGCTATCGTAGTCACAACATTTTCCCTATGTTAAGTCTATGGGCAAATTTTTTGTCGCTCAAGGTCACGTAACTCCGAGATCAATATTCCGATTCTGCCCAAAATCGAACTTAACCGAGATTTTATTCCTGTCCTCGTTACTAGCTACAGTGATGACAACATTTTCCCCATGTTAAGTCGATAGGCAATTTTTCGGGCGCTCAAGGGGACGTAACTCTTGAGTGAATTATCTGATTCGGCCCAAAATCGAACTTGACCGAGATTTTATGCCTGTACTGGTTATCTGCAAGAATGAAGTCGATCAGAAAAAAAATTGACGGAGCTAGAGTGATGACAAGCTTTTTCCTATGTGAAGTCTATGGGAGCTAGATGTTGCCATGGCAACCAGAGTTCCACTCAGATCTGCCTGAACACCAAATGAAGCCTTTCCACTTGCCCAATAATGCGACACATGAAATTTGATCAAAGTTGGCCAAGTAGTCTTTAAGATATACATTTTTGAAATTCCCATTAACCCTAATGCAAAAACACACAAGGGCAGGTAACTCCTAAGTGAATGATCCGATTCTGCCAGTTATCGAACTTGACCGAGCTTTCATGGCTGTGCTGGTTATCTGCAAGAATAAAGCCAATCTGAAAATAATTGAAGCAGCTACGGTGATGACAACATTCTCCCCATGTTAAGTCAATAGGCAATTTTTTCAACGCTCAAGGGCACGTAACTCCTGAGTGAATAATCCGATTCAGCCCAAAATCGAACTTGATCGAGATTTCATGCCTGTCCTCGTTATCTGCAAGAATGAAGTCGATCAGAAAAAAATTGACGGAGCTAGAGTGATGACAAGCTTTTTCCTAACGCTCAAGGGCACGTAACTCCTGAGTGAATAATCCGATTCAGCCCAAAATCGAACTTGATCGAGATTTCATGCCTGTCCTCGTTATCTGCAAGAATGAAGTCGATCAGAAAAAAATTGACGGAGCTAGAGTGATGACAAGCTTTTTCCTATGTTAAGCCTATGGGAGCTCTTTGTTGCTGTGGCAACCAGAGTTCTCATCCGATCTGCACGAAAACCTAATACAGCCTTTCCCCCTACCTGATGATGGTTCATATGAAATTTGATCAAGGCCGGCCCACTGGTGCCAGAGATATACTTCGTTGAAAGTGTGGACGACGGACGACGGACGCCGGCTCGTGGTATACTAATACCTCACATGAGGCTTCGGCTCAGGTGAGCTAATAAGCAGCTCTTTTGGAAACAAAGCAAGTTCTAAAAAACAGTCCCCCAAAATATTGACAGGTATTAAAACAATGGCTGTCGAAAAATGCTATATTTTTTAATATAAGGGGAGATAATGGACAATTAAAAAATTAAAAGTCCTATCATTAAGCATCCACGGTGTAAGATATTGAAGATGTAATGTTTTTAAGGTTCATGGGTATCAGTCTTAAACTTTCTGCCTGTAATATTCATCTGCGCATGTGCATGGACAACTTCAATGCAGATCCCTTCAAGGCACATACTGGAAGATTTTTTTTACATCTTCATATTTTATTCCAGTAAAGTATTCATATATACATGTACATATAAACATTATTAAGCTGTGATGCACTCTCTCCCTATTTCTTATCCTTCTAGAAACCTTTGCAGTTTTGACTATAATTCCTTCTAATTTCAATTTAGGTTCTTTTAACTTTGTTTACTAAAATACACTGATCAACCCCTGTCCTGTTGAATAATCTAAATCAGCCACACCCACATCTGATCGCTAGTCAATTAATATGCTACATGGGCAAATGGACGAAGGAAAAAATGGACCTATATCACGCCATGCTAAAAGCAGACACGACAAAAATCATCTCCATAGAAATCATATGCTGTATGTGGATGAGACTTTCTTTTTATAGAAATATTAACCATATTAGCTGCTACAGGTTTTGATTATCTGTAGTCGTTTGATTTTTATGTTCTCGGAGCTGTATCACTGGTGAGTTAGAAAGCCTTCATGCGGACTGAACAAATAATTTATTTGTCTAAACCATGACAGAACCAACTCTGTAGTCATTTGATTTTTTGTTCTCTGAGATGTAGCACTGATGAGTGAGAAAACCTTCATGTGGACTGGACAAATAATTTGTCTAAACCACACCAGAACCAAGGGTGAGGAGTTTGGCCATGTAAAATCGATTTAAACCCCCCAGTGAAATGCTTTTTACTGACCATTCCAGTGCGATTCTTCTGTGGTGGATTATTATTTTATAGTGTCTTTGCATGTGTGCATTGCTTTGGATAGCCGTTTGGCCATTTTGGGGAAAGTAACTGTCCTTTTGATTTTCCAGTTGTGACTTTTTCATTAGGGTTTAGTTGTTTATTCCCTTTGGTGTCTCTGGTGAGAGGTGTGGGTTTACTGTATTGATTCCTGATTATTGCCTTTCACTTTTGTGGCATTTTAGCCCACCAGAGCCAAAGATGGGGAGCTTATAGGAAATGCAGTTGTCTCTGGCTTCATCACATTCAAACAACATCTATTCTGAAACCAGTACGATGATTGAGTCCAAATTTTATCTGTAGCCTCCTCGGGCTTTGGGCTGTCAGGGTTTGCTGCCAGTGATCAGCATCCACCTGAGCTGTGGAGAGCACAGTGGCTCATGGGCCTCTTGTTTGAAAAGTTACTCAGGTCTTCTATACATCATCCCCTGTCAGCCTATAACATTTATTTTAGTTTGATTGCGATGAAAGCTTCAAGCTCTCGAACACTCATTCTGGATGTTATGACAGGCACAAGAGAGAGGCAGTGATTTTATCACCACTGCTAGCCATTTACACCTGGAAGGAGTGATGCCAGATTCGAACCCGCCTCTCGATCATAAGCAGAATGTTCTAACCACTGAGCTATCGAGGCTGCTAATTATAAGTCAACAAACTAAATGGGTGTTGAGATATATTACTTACAAGGTCAAAATGCTAAAATTTTATAAATCAAGTAAAAAAATCAAAGTTCAAAATTTAATCAGGTCATCTACTCATCATCCCAAATCAATCCACCAAGTCTCGAGACTCTTATCTTAATGATTTTGAGATAATTTGCCAATTTGCTGACATGGTAAAAATTCCCAAATTTACAAAGGCCATAACTCACGAAGTATTTTTCATAACTTATTCAAAAGTTAATCAGGTCGTCAATCTATAATCCAAGTTTCAAGGCCTTTAGCTTCAAGAGGTTTTGAGAAATTCTGACAAGGTTTCATCCATATTTATCATATGACGTCGCGTCTGAGAGTGTAATAACGCCATGTAACAGTTTCGATAATCCACTAGTGGATTAAATATGCAAATTAGCTAGATACGTCCCATGACGTTACATGTACGGCGTCCTTAACGACGTCGCGTTTAGTAATGGCGGAATATTGATATTTTTGTAAACAATCGTGAATAAAATGCGTTTTAAATCTCATATGGTAAATAGAATCTTGCATTCGTGCTCATTTATTATTGAATTTATTAAACTCGTAGAGGAAAAGGGATAAAATGCTCGGCAAAGCCTCGCATTTTATCCCTTTTCCTCAACTCGTTTAATAAATTCAATAATACATGAACACTCATGTAAGATCCTCTATTTATTCAAACTTTCATAACTCAGGAAAGAGGCATAATCCTGATGAGAAAAAATAACTGTCAGCCATGTTTTCATTAGAAATCAATACATGAAATTTCAATACCATTACGATAACTCGCCCGTACGACATAGTGCATTTTTCATATCTCCAAATTGGCTACTTTCCTGATGAAAATCCTTCATATTTTTCTTATAAATACTCAAAACATAGGATGTGGGTGCTCGTTAGAACCGCCTCATTGAGGCGGTTCTAACGAGTACCCACAACCTATGTCTTGGAGCAGTAATAAGGAAAATAATGTTTACCCCCGTAAACCCCAGTTTTCTCTATATAAAGTGGGGTTTAGGGGGGTCTTTATTTCACGGACTTGTTCACGTGATGCCCTAGCACACACAGCTCAAATATTATGCCACGCATCAACAGCCTACAATATAAAAATTCCCACAGTTACAAAGGGCCATAATTCATGATTGTTTTTCAAAACCTATTCAAAAGTTACAGAAGCCTCCATGGTGTAGTGGTTACGCTACTCGCCTTGTAAACCAGGGATCGCAGGATCGACCCTGGGCTTCTCCAGACTTTCGGATGAGTCTTTAAACCGAGGTCATGTCTCCGTATGACCTTAGCTGTTGGTGGGATGTGAAACTCTAACACTTACTTATTCAAAAGTTAATCAGGTCATCTACTCATCATAAGTTTCAAGGCTCTGCTGCTTCAATAGTTTTTAGATGTTTTGCTGACAAGATTCCATGTATTTTTTTTCAAAGGGGATTATCTCAGTATATAAAGGGGCATAACCTGTCTGGACATGAAAAAAATTATCAGCTATTCTTTTTAAAAGAATCCATGAAAGAAATTTCAAAACCCTAACATGCATGTTTTGAAAGTCATGTTATGCATCAACTAGAAAAAGTGTCCATAGGACACGGATGCCCCCGGCCAAAATGCCATTCAGAAAAAAGGGTATATGTTATTGTACTGTTATCAGAGGATAAGTTGAAAGGACGTCATCGAATGTTTTTGTTGTTGGACATTGCCCACTGTTGTCAAAGGTGACGATCCTTCAGTAAAGATAATTATAACGGTATAATCTGTCTTGCCAACAAATGATGGGTGTGATAATGATAACGGTACAACCTGAAAAACTACCTGTTATGGTATTATCTTTTACATCACTGTCTACTTATCCTCCGACAACAGTAACAGGTATAGCATGAAGTTATTATTAAGGTAGGTATCATTTTCAAGAGAACACAATTACTTTTACTATATAGAACTAAGTCAAGGGCAGATAATTCAAAAACCAAAAAAGCAAGAGTTGTCTTCCTTGTTCATGACATATCGCCTCAATGCCATGCGTGCACCTGTAAAGTTTCATAAATATATTCAATACGGTTTAGGAGTTATGGCGCGGACACAGTTCACTATAAGAAACTAAGTCAAGGGCAGATAATGAAAAAACCCAAAAGCAAGAGTTGTCTTCCTTGTTCATGACACATCACCTCAACGCCATGCATGCACCCACAAAGTTCCATAAATATATTCCAAGCGGTTTAGGGGTAATGGCCCGGACACAGTCTATTATAAGGAACTAAGTCAAGGGCAGATAATTACAACAAGAGGGCCATGATGGCCCTGGATCGCTCACCTGATCCATAGAGTAACAAGACGGCCCCGGGGAGGGCCATTATTGACCCCAGAGTTCTAATGTGCATAATGTTGAGGAAGGTCTAAAAAGGTGAAGCTTCATACCAAATATCAACTAAGACTATAATTTGAACAATCTTGGCAAAGGTCCACTAGATGAAGCTAAACACCAAATATAATAGACCCGGGCCTTGCAGTTTCAGAGAAGAAGATTTTTTTAAAAAGATATTCCCTACATAAGCCTATGTAAAACCAAATGGCCCCCGAGGCTGGGGCATTTTTGGTCTCAGGGCTATAATTTAAACAATCTTGATAGAGGTCCACTAGATGAAGCTTCACACCAAATATCAAAGACCTGGGCCTTGCTGTTTCAGAGAAGAAGATTTTCAAAGATTATCTATATAACTCTATGTAAAACCAAAGGAACCTGGGGTGAGGGCATTTGTGGCCCGAGGGCTATAATTTGAACAATCTTGGTAGAGGTCCACTAGATGAAGCTCCATACCAAATATCAAAGACATGGGCCTTGCAGTTTCAGAGAACAAGACTTTTAAATATTTCCCTATATAAGTCTTTGTAAAACCAAAGGTCTCGGGGCGAGGCATTTTTGGCCCCAGGGCTATAATTTGAACAATCTTGATAGAGGTTCACAAGATGAAATTTCACACCAAATATCAAAGCCCTAGGCCTTGTTGTTTCATAGAAGAAGATTTTTAAAGATTTTCCCTATATATGTCTATGTAAAACCAAAGGGCCATGAGGCGGAGGCATTTTAGGTCTCAGTGCTATAATTTGAACAATCTTGGTAGAGGTCCACTAGCTGAAGCTTCATACCCAATATCAAAGACCTAGGCCTTGTGGTTTCAGAGAAGAAGATTTTTCAAGATTTTCCCTATATAAGTCTATGTAAAACCAAAGGCTCCTGGAGCGGGGGGATTTTTGGCCCCAGGGCTATAATTTAAACAATCTTGGTAGAAGTCCACAAGATGAAGCTTCATACCAAATATCAAACAGCTGGGTCTTGCAGTTTCAGAGAAGAAGATTTTTAAAGATGTTCCCTATATAAGCCTATGTAAAACCAAAGGGCCCCGGGCGGGGGCATTTTTGGCTCTAGCACTATAATTTGAACAATCTTGGTAAGGGTCCACTAGATGAAGCTTCATACCAAATAGCAAAGACTTGGGCCTTGCGGTTTCAGAGAAGAAGATTTTTTAAGTTTTCGGTGAAAAAAATCTATTTTTGGCTCCTGTGGCCTATATGTGCAACGGACCGGAACCATTTGAACAACTTTGAAAGGGGACCACCTAACGATCATTCCTGTGAAGTTTGGTCAAAATCCTATATAAGCCCATGTCAAACCAAAGGGCCCCGGGGCGGGGGCATTTTTGGCCCCAGCACTATAATTTGAACAATCTTGGTAGGGGTCGACTAGATGAGGCTTCATACCAAATATCAAAGCCCTGGGCCTTGCAGTTTCAGAGAAGTAGATTTTTAAAGATTTTCCCTATATAAGCCCATGTAAAACCAAAGGGCCCCCGGGCGGGGGCATTTTTGGCCCCAGCACTATAAATTGAACAATCTTGGTAGGGGTCCACTAGATGAAGCTTCATACTAAATATCGAAGACCTGGGCCTTGCGGTTTCAGAGAAGATTTTTTAAAGATTTTCACTATGTAAGCCCATGTAAAACCAAAGGGCCCCGGGGCAGGGGCATTTTTGGCCCCAGCACTATAATTTGAACAATCTTGATAGGGGTCCACTTGATGAAGCTTCATACCAAATACCAAAGATCTGGGCCTTGCGGTTTCAGAGAAGAAGATTTTTAAAGATTTCCCTATATAAGCCCATGTAAAACCAAAGGGCCCCAGGGCGGGGGCATTTTTGGCCCCAGCACTATAATTTGAACAATCTTCGTAGGGGTCCACTAGATGAAGCCTCATACCAAATATCAAAGACCTGGGCCTTGCTGTTTCAGAGAAGAAGATTTTTAAGTTTTCGGTGAAAAAATCTATTTTTGGCTCCTGTGACCTATATGTGCAACGGACCGGAACCATTTGAACAACTTTGAAAGGGGACCACCTAAGGATCATTCCTGTGAAGTTTGGTCAAAATCCGATCAGTGGTTTAGGAGGAGATGTTGTTTGAAGAAATTGTTTACGCACGGACGCACTGATGCACGCACGGACGCACGCACGACGGACGACGGACAAAAAATGATCCCAAAAGCTCACCTCGTCACTACGTGACGGTGAGCTAAAAACAAACTAGAATATCGGTGAAACCGATGGATGCTCCCGGAAGGTGCAATAGTCAGAATAGGAAACATTATCCTAGTTAAAGAGCGGTATACTGTGTATACTCACTGTACTTCAGAATGGAGTATAACAAAACCTGTCGGTGGACAGATTAGCTTGCCTGATGGCACTGTCATACAAACATCAGCAACATGAAAGTCAGAATAAATGAAAGGAAGTGTCTTCAGGTACGATACCATACCACAATATCCTGGGTGGTTGTTTAGCTATATTAATTGGGTAAAGCTGTTGAATACAAATTATTGAAAACTTACTCTCGTACACAGAGGCAATCCTCATAGGACTGTCTCCAGGTATGGTTACGTATTGGGTGCCTTTACATATTACATATAAAATATCAGACGGGTTCGAAAATGGATCTTAATATTCCCATGAAGTTTCATTGAATATGTTCTATAAAAGGGTTATCCTTTGGAAGCAAGGAATACACCACAGAACTGAAAAGTATCATTAAGTATGGAGTGTACATGTTTTCTGGGCCAGACTAGCTAGTTTCTGCCAATTAGGCCTCATCAGTGACCCTCAGATATTTTCAAAATTCCACAATGGAATCAATCTGACTAGTAGTTTCTGAGTATTCGTGCGGACAAGTGCCGGACGGACAGACGGATGTAAGGACGCACGGACAAAGCGGCTACTATATGCTGCACTAAAATTCTTCTGGGAGCATAAAAAGCAAAGAGTTGTCTTCCTTGTTCATGACACATTGTCTCAATGCCATGTTTGCACCCGTAAAGTTTCATAAATATATTCCATATGGTTTAGGAGTTATGGCCCGGACATAGTTTAATACAAGGAACTTAGTCATGGGCAGATAATTCTAAACCAAAAAAGCAAGAGTTGTCTTCCTTGTTCATGACACATCGTCTCAATGTTATGCATGCACCTGTAAAGTTTCATAAATATATTCCACAGGGTTTAGGAGTTATGGCCCGAACACAGTCTACTATAAGGAACTAAGTCAAGGGCAGTTAATTACAAAACCAAAAAAGCAAGAATTGTCTTCCTTGTTCATGACACATCGTCTCAATGCCATGCATGCACTTGTAAAGTTTCATAGATATATTCCATATGGTTTAGGAGTTATGGCCCGGACATAGTTTACTATCAGGAACTAAGTCAAGGGCAGATAATTCAAAACCAAAAAAGCAAGAGTTGTCTTCCTTGTTCATGACACATCGTCTCAATGTTATGCATGCACCTGTAAAGTTTCATAAATATATTCCACAGGGTTTAGGAGTTATGGCCCGAACACAGTCTACTATAAGGAACTAAGTCAAGGGCAGATAATTACAAAACCAAAAAAGCAAGAATTGTCTTCCTTGTTCATGATACATCGTCTAATTGCCATGCAGGCACCTGCAAAGTTCCATAAATATACAACATATGCTTCAGGAGTTATGTCCTGGACACGAAGTGGGGGGAACATATGGACAGACTGACATACATACGGACAGGACAGACAGGGGTAACACTTAATGCCCTTCTGCTATTCTTTTAATAGGCGGGGACATAAAAAGTGTCACAGATGGACGAATGGCCAAACAGATGGACAAATGGCCCAGAAGAAATATGCCCCTCAGGGCATTATAAGGTTTACCCTTGTAAACTCCACTTAGGATGTTAAAACATGGACTTGTTAACCTGGTGTATGGATCCTATCTATGTCTTGACTGGACGGGGGCTACTTAGACATGTCTTGGTATGGTATGGGTCTTATAAGCAGCACTTAGTTTTATGCTTAGCTGATATGAGCATGAAAATTTCAATATGCCACAGCCTGTACTTCTTTATGATGGCCCCCACCCATCGGGCTTGAAGAAATAGATTAGGCTGCATGATGCTTCCATGCACTGAACTTGACCGCCAATGAGTCCTGGTAAACTCCTTAGAGATTCTATGCCTTCCCAGGAAAAGTGGTGTGAGTCTTACAGTCTATGTATATAAACCCTATTGGTTTCATTGGACGGCAGGGCTTGAGATGTCATTTTATCTCAATGTCGGGTAAGAGTCCCACAAAATTTGAAGCAACGTCTCCAAAATGACCTGTACAGTGTTGATTGGGAGTTAACCTCAAATCAACCAACCAACTTCTTTATGATGAGAAAAGTATCCTTATGTGCTAAGAACATGACTACAAAATGCATATTCAGCAACTGTAAGCAGGTCCTAAATTCTCAGCAGGTTCGAAGTTTCTGTTTCTTGTAAGCTGTTTTATTTAATAATGTCCAGGCGTTATGGATGTCGCTCAAAAGTTATCCAAGTCAACTAAACATTGGTCCTAAACTGTAAGCAAAATACCAGGAGCCAAGCTGAAGTGGTTCTCTCAGTACTATGCTGACAATGTTTTCATATTGTAATAGTAGCAAAGGCCAAAAAGGGCATATCAATAGTGAATGGAATTCACTCAACTGTTAATCAGATTGTCTGTACACTGAACCTAAACTCTATGCCATATAGAAGAAGCTCAAGCAGTTCTCGAGATATTGGCATATCACTGCCAAACTAGGTCTGAACCAAAAAATAAGAGTTCAGCTTTTAGGTGCATATGCCATTTACAAAATTTCAAATTCCTAGCATTAGCCATTCTCTAGTTTAATAAGCACCTAAAAGAGGGACAGACAGATGGGTGGATGGAGAAGTCCAAACCAACTGCAACATTTGGTTATATTCTAACGAGCATTAAGGCATCACGCTAAACTGAGTGGAGTATGATTTTTTTTGATAATCTTTAGGCACATGCTAGACTACTGCCACAGTGATGAGAGAAACGTTCTTACTTTTAGAGATTCCAATTCTTCAGCTGTCATATTGGTCTTCTGTGCCACAGCCCAGAGATGGTACACCCTAGAGTCTTTAAACTCTCGCTCCTGTCTGGTACCAGGGCCTTTAGACTTTTTCTCCAGCATGGCCATTTGCTCCCTCAAATTAAAATGCTTGTCTTTTAAATGTTTCTTCTTCAAACTTAAACTTTTCCACAGCTCATCTTGATCATCTAGCATTTCTACGGAGTTGTCTACCTGACCTGTAAATAGAGAATACCAGGTCCGTGTCTTCTGATATCAAGTTTACCAGGCAAGGCTTTGAGAATGCTTGTAGAATTGCAAGGCTTGTCGAGCGATTCTACATGCAATCTCAAAGCCTAGCCTGATAAACTTGATATCAAATAACACGAATCTGGTATTCTATTTATAAGTTAATCTACTTGTAAACTCTTACAGTTTTGTTATTTTATCCAGTAGTCCAGTTCATGGAGTTCATAGAAGTGCAAATTTACGTTGAAATGACAAAGCTCACTTTTCCTGAGATAGCATACCTTAATCAGGGCAATGTTTTACAATGCAATTAATATAAGGGGTGACTGATGATATAGATTTGTGTTTGAGTTGAGCCAGTCACCTTACCAAACCACACTTTTCCTCAGCAGGCTGATACATGTAGATATTTGGTTAATCTATACAGTGCGCTTTCTTTAATCAGAAACTGACAACTGCCCTTCTTGAATCAGTAAGAATGACCAAAGAAAGTACTTCTTGATTGGTCTCTATGAAAGAATGTTTCCCAGCCTCTGTGGGATCAAACCAGCAATTTTCTGAAGACCAGTCAGACACTAAATCCAACCAATCCACCAAGGATTATACAATTAGTTATCATTACAAAAACACACCTACGAGGGCTGTTCGAAAACTATCTGCAAAAAGCTTCATAACTTATTTATTAATGTGCATACAGTCGAACTTCAATGGCTCGAACACCTTTGGGACCTCGAAAATCTGTTCATGCCAATGATGTTCCTGTCAGGAGGCATAACGAGATACTTTTAGACATCTTTTCGGTGTTCAATAATGAATATGTATGCTGTGTGTACTCAATAGAATAGCCTCATCGAGGGGATTCTAATGAGCACTCACAGTATACATTTGCAAGATAAAAGACTAAAATATTCTTTATTATCTCTATTTCTTATGTAGAGGATTTCGCAATGGGCTCAAGAATGGGTTCGACTCATCCATGGTAAACGAGCCATCGTTGTTCGAGCCATCGAAGATCTACTGTATAAGCAAAAAAATTTCACAAGTGATACTTTGATATACTATGCACATAATTAAAACCAAACAGGGCCATAATGGCCCTGGATCGCTCACCTGATTCTTATTGTACAGATAAAATGGTAGGTAATATCAGGTGGAGTGGATGGTTTGAGCCATTTTGGTTGACGGTGACCCAAGGAACATTTCTGTGAAATCATTTAAAAATCAGTCTACCTATTTAGCAGTAGAAGTCATTTTAAAGGCTGTTTATTTTTTAGTTTTAGTGGCTATTATGTTCAGTGGAGTGAAACAATATTGTGCAATTTTGTCAGAGGGTCACCCATGGAACATTCCTTCCAAATTGTTTTCTTTCCCAGGATGAAGTCTTTCGTCTGTTCACTTCGACAATGCAGAGCTGACTTGTATGTTACTATCTGGGCATCTTCTGGACATTGAGGGAAGGAGATGAATTCGCTCAGTCCAACTCACAAACCACAATGCCTTATGGAGGCAAATGGGGGTGTGAGGGGGGGGGGGTGGGGATGGCAAGAGTTGGCATTAGATTCTAGACATGAGTCAGTGGTTCCCCGTGACAATACAGAGCTGACTTGTATATCGCTATCCAGACACCTCGTGGACATTGAGTCAGGTCCTAGTGCTCCAGTAGGAGATGAAGCGTCTCAGTCTTACTAACAATGTCCCAAGGTAACACGGGGGAGGTGGGGATGAGTTGGCATTAGATGCTAGACAAGGGGGAGGGGATGGTGGCAAGAGTTGGCACTAGATGCTAGATTCTAGACTTGAGAAAGTGGTTCCCCGTGACAATACAGAACCGACTTGTATTTCGCTATCCAGACACCTTGTGGACATTGAGTCAGGTCCTAGTGCACCAGTAGGAGATGAAGCGGCTCAGTTTCACTTATAATATCACATGATGACAGGGGGGAGAGGGGGGGGGGGGTGAGAGTTTGCATCAGAAGCTAGACTTATGAGTCAGTGGTTCCCTTTGACAATACAGAGCTGCATTGTATGTCACAGTCTAGGCATCTTGTGGATGTTGGGTGTCAGGTCCTTGTGCACCAGACAGCTGAAATGGCTCAGTCTTACATACAATGCCTCATGTGTCAAGGGGGTGTGCGGGTGGTAATCAGAATAAAACCTGTTGGCCCCCATAGGGCTATAATGTGGACAATCTTGGTAGAAGGCCACTAGATGAAGCTTCATTCCAAATATCAAAGACTTGGGCCTTTGGTTTCAGACAAGAAGATTTTTAAGGTTTTCTCTAAAAAGTCTATGTAAAAGGGGTGGGCCGGGGCGGGGCAATTTTTGGTCCCAGGGCTATAATTTGAACAATCTTGATACAGGTCCGCTAGATAAAGCTTCATACCAGACATCAAAGACCTGGGTCTTCTGGTTTCAAACAAGACGATTTTTAAAGGGTTTCCCTATTGATATAAGTCTATGTAAAACTGGTGGGCCAGGGCACAGGGGCATTTTCGCCACAGGGCTAAAATTTGAACAAACTTGGAAGTGGTCCACTAGATACAACTTCATACCAAATATCAAAGACCTGGTCCAGCCTGTTTCAGACAAGAAGATTTTCAAATGTTTTCCCTGTATAAGCCTTTGTAAAACTGGTGGGGCCTAGGGCAGAAATAAGAACAAGAGGCCCATGGGCCACTATGCTCACCAGAGCTCAGGTGGGCACTGCCCAATGGCAGCCACGTATTTTAACATGATATCATTTTAATCTACCAAATGAACCCACATGTCCAAATGAGCACCCATGTGGACTCAGTATCTAAAACATTAGACCTTTTATGAAGTAGAGGGGGTGGGGCATGGACCCAATGGAGCCCAGGTTGGTATCACTAAATGTGTCTTATCATAAGGAACAAGAATATATATGGTTTAGCAGTGGGGATCTGTAAGGCCTCTTAAACAGTGGAGGGGTTGGGGCATGCCCTGTTGATCCCAGGAAAGCCCAAGATTGTTGTCCCTAAATGTGTCTTATCATAAGGACCAAGTATATGTGGTTTAGTGGTGGGAATCTGAACGGTTTCTGAGATTTGAGGCCCTTTTATGAAGTGGAAAGGATAGGAATGGCCCCTGCGGACCCCCATACAGTAGGTGTGCTAATAATAAGGAACAAGAACATATATGATTATGTGTGGGGATTTGAATGGTTTCTGAAATATAAAGCCTTATATGAAGTGGAAGGGCGGGGAACATTGCCTCAGCACAAAGAGACCCCCAGGTTGGTGTGATTGAACGAGTCTTATCATAAGGAACAAGTATATGGTTTAGGGGTGGGGATCTGAAATATTTCTGAGATACATGGCTTTTAATGAAGTAAAGCGGTGGGGCATGGCCTTGGCATGCCCCGGAGACTCCCAAGCTGGTGTCACTGAATGTGTCTTATCATAAGAATGATGAATATATATAGTTTAGGGTGGGGCTTAGAACATTCTCTGAGATATAAGGCCTTTTGTGAAGTGAGGGGGTGGGGCAAGGCCCTGGGAGACTCCCTCGTTGGAGTCAATGAATGTGTCTTGTCATAAGAAACAAGAATATAGATGGTTTAGGAGTGGCCATCTGTAGGGTTTAAGAGATATTGTGATATTATGAAATGGAGGGGTGGGGCATGGTCCCAGCACATCCCTGGGGACCCCCAGGTTGGTGTCACTGAATGCGTCTTATCATAATGAACAAGAATAAATATGGTTTAGGGGTGGGGATCTGAACAGTTTCTGAGATATATGACCTTGTGTGAAGTGGAGGGGTGGGACAGGGCCCCAGCGCATCCCAGAGGACCCCCAGGTTGGTGTCAATGAATGTGTCTTATCATAAGGAGCAAGATTATATATGGTTTAGGGGTGGGGATCTGTATGGTTTCCAAGATATTGGGCCTTTTATGAAATGGAGGGGGTGGAGCATGGCCCCGGTGCATCCCAGGGACTCCCCGGTTGATGTCACTGAATGGGTCTTATCATAAGGAACAAGAATATATATTGTTTAGGGGTGGTGATTTGAATGGTTTCCGAGATATTGGGCCTTTTATTAAGTGGAGGGGGCGGGGCATGACCTTGGCGCATCCCTGAGGACCCCCCAGGTTGGTGGTACTGAATGCGTCTTATCAATAGGAACAAGAATATATATCGTTTAGTAATTTAGATCTGAATGGTTTCTGAGATATATGGCCTTTTATGAAGTGGAGGGGGTGGGACATGGCCCTGGCACAACCTGGGAGACCCTCAAGTTGGCATAAAAGCATATGGCTGAGAGAAGTTTACTCAAGAAACGTTTCTGTAAAAGTTTTGTCAAAATATCTGCAAATGACTTGGCAGTAAATGCCATTTTTCAATTTTCCCCAATATAAATCTATGGAAACTCTAAGTTTCCACAGCAACCAAACTAATGAGCCGATTTTCATAAAAAACACAAAACTTTCAATCCCCCAGCCCAAGGATGCTGCAGATAAAATTCGGGCCCAATCAGCCCAGTGGCTTCTGAGGAGAAGATGTTTAAAAGTGTTGACACCAGACATACGACGAAGACGACGACGGACAAATGCCTATCCTATAAGCTCCCCCGGAGCCTTTGGCTCTGGTGAGCTAAAAACACAAACTTTCAATCCCCCAGGCCAAGGATGCTACAGATAAAATTTTGGCCCAGTCAGCCCAGTTGCTTCAGAGGAGATGTCGTTTGAAAGTGTTGACGCAGACGACAGATAACTGCCTATCCTATAAGCTCCTCCGGAGCCTTCGGCTCTGGTGAGCTAAAAACACAAAACCTGTAAAGGCATATATGGTGAATATTTCCATAAACTCTCAGCCTCATAGAGCATACGATTTCTGAGGAAATGATTTTTGAAAGTATTTTTTTTCTATTTTTTTTCATTTTGGTTTCCCTGGCAACGAATAGAAATGAGCAGTAGGCCTAAAATCATATGGCAGATAGTAGATTGCCTAAGGAACACTTCTATGAAAGTTAAGTCAAAATATCTGCAAAGGCTTAGCAGTTAAGGTCATTTTTTCAATTTTCCCCATTATAAGTCTATGGAAAATTCTAAGTTGCTATTGCAATCAAACTTAAGAGCCAAATTTCATAAAAAAACATAAAACTTGTAAAGGCAAATATGGTGAATATTTCAATAAACTCTCGGCCTCAGAGAGCATATGGTTTCTGAGGAGATGATTTTTAAAGTATTTTTCTATCTTTTTCTTTCATTTTGGTTTCCATGGCAACCAGCCAAAATAAGCAATAGGCCTAAAATCATATGGCAGATGGAAGATTGCTTAAGGAACATTTCTATGAGAAGTTGTGTCAAAATATCTGCAAAGGCTTGGCGGTTAATGCCATTTTTTCTATTTTCCCCATTATAAGTCTATTGAAAATCTAAGCTGCCATAGCAACCAACCTCAAGAGCCGAATTTCACAAAAAACACAAAACCTGTAAAGGCAAATAAGGTTGAATATATTCATAAAGTCTCTGCCTCCTAGAGCATATGGTTTCTGGGGAGATGATTTTTTAAGTATTTTTTCCTATTTTTTTTTTCATTTTGGTTTCCATGGCAACCAATAAAAATGAGCAGTAGGCCTAAAATCATATGGCAGTTAGTAGATTGCCTAAGGAACATTTCCATGAAAGTTTGTCAAAATATCTGCAGAGGCTTGGCAGTAAGTGCCATTTTTCAATAATTTTTTTTCCCCATTATAAGTCTATGGAAACTCTATGTTGCCATAGCAACCAAACTAATGAGCCGATTTTCATAAAAAACACAAACTTTCAATCCCCCAGCCCAAGAATGCTACAGATAAAATTTGGGCCCAATTGACCCAGTGGCTTTAGAGGAGATGTCGTTTGAAAGTGTTGACTCAGACGACGCAGATGCAGACGACGCAGACGCCGGGCAACTGCCTATCCTATAAGCTACCCCGGAGCCTTCGGCTCTGGTGAGCTAAAAATATCACAACTTTTCATCTGAAATTTTTCGGCCGTTAAGTTTACAATGTATTTGTACAGGCGTGTTTTCGTAATGTTTTCAGAGTTATAACACATACCTTGTAGGTGATTATATTCTACCTTGAGAGCCTCATATTCATCTAGTTTCATCTGCTGATGGCCAAACTCCTCTCTTAACTTCTTCATTTCATCCTCTGTAAAGCATTACAAAACAAATTGAACCCTATAAGTGCCTATCATGGCTAGCATACAAAAAGGATCCCCACCCCCTCATTTTTCAGAGAAAATACAGTTTCACATTATGTAAGCCATCTGCTCAGAAGAAAGTACAATTAAATGACAACCCGTTTGCAGATGATTCATATACCCTCATAAATCCTAACAAGAGGCCCATGGGCCACTATGCTCACCAGAGCTCAGGTGGGCACTGCCAAATTGCAGCCATGTATTTTAACATGATATCATTTTAATCTGCCAAATGAACCCCCATATCCAAATGAGCATCAATGTGGACTCAGTATATGAAACATTAGGCCTTTTATGAAGTAGAGGGGGTGGGGCATGGGCCCAATGGAGCCCTGGTTGGTATCACTAAATGTGTCTTATCACAAAGAACAAGAATATATATGGTTTAGCAGTGGGGATCTGCATGGCTGGAGATAAAAGTGGAGGGGTTGGAGCATGCCCTGTTGTTCCCAGGAAAGCCCAAGATTGTTGTCCCTAAATGTGTCTCATCATAAGGACCAAGTATATATATGGTTTAGGGGTGGGAATTTGAACGATTTCCAAGATATCCTTTCATGAAGTGATAAAGGAGAGGACTGGCCCCTGCGGACACCCCTACAGTAGGTGTGCTAATAATAAGGAACAAGAACATATATGAATATGGGGTGGGGATTTGAATGGTTTCTGAAATATTTGGCCTTTTATGAAGTGGAAGGGCAGGGCACATTGCCTCAGCATAAAAAGACCCCAAAGTTGGTGTGACTGAATGAGTCTTATCATAAGGAACAAGAATATATATGGTTTAGGGGTGGGGATCTGAACTATTTCTGAGACATGTGGCTTTTAATGAAGTCAAGCGGTGGAGCAAGGCCCGGGCATGCCCCGGGGACTCACAAGCTGGTGTCAATGAATGTGCCTTATCATAAGGAAGATGAATATATATGGTTTAGGGGTGGGGCTCTGAACAGTTTCTGAGATATAAAGCCTTTTGTGAAGTGCAGGGGTGGGGCAAGGCCCGTGAAGTCCAGGGGTGGGGCAAGGCCCAGGGAGACCCCCAGGTTGGTGTCAATGAAAGTGTCTTATCATAAGGAACAAGAATATTATATGGTTTAGGGGTGGGGATCTGTAAGGTTTCCGAGATATTGTGATATTATGAAATGGAGGGGCTGGGGCATGGCCCCAGCACATCGCTGGGGCATGGCCCCAGCACATCCCTGGGGACCCCCAGGTTGGTGTCACTGAATGTGTCTCATCATAATGAACAAGAACATATATGGTTTAGAGGTGGGGATCTGAACAGTTTCTGAGATATATGGCCTTTTGTGAAGTGAAGGGGTGGGGCATGGCTCCGGCGCACCCCGGAAGACCCCCAATTTGGGGTCAATGAATGCGTCTTATCATAAGGAGCAAGAATATATATGGTTTAGGGGTGGGGATCTGTAAGGTTTCCGAGATATTGGGCCTTTTATGAAATGGAGGGGCGGGACATGGCCCCGGCGCATCCCGGGGGACCCCCAGTTTGATGTCACTGAATGCGTCTTATCATAAGGAACAAGAGTATATAGGGTTCAGGGGTGGGGATCTGAATGGTTTCCGAGATATTGGGCCTTTTATGAAGTGGAGGGGGTGGGGCATGGCCTCGGCACATCCCAGAGGACCTCCAGGTTGGTGTCACTGAATGCGTCTTATCAATAGGAACAAGAATATATATGGTTTAGGGGTGGGGATCTGTAAGGTTTCTGAGATATAGGTCATTTTATGAAGTACTGGGGGCGGGGCATGGCCCCGGCACAACCTACTGGACCCCCAGGTTGACATAAAAGCATATGGCTGAGAGAAGTTTACTAAAGGAACATTTCTATGAAAGTTTTGTCAAAATATCTGCAAAGGCTTTGTAGTTAATGCCATTTTTCAATTTTCCCCATTATAAGTCTATGGAAAATCTAAGTTGCTATAGCAACCAAACTAAAGAGCCGAATTTCATAAAAAACACAAAACCTGTAAAGGCAAATATGGTGAATATTTCCATAAACTTTCAGCCTCATAGAGCATACGGTTTCTGAGGAGATGATTTTTTAAGTATTTTTTTCTATTTTTTCAGCAACCAATACAAAAGAGCAGTAGGCCTAAAATCATATGGCAGATAGTAGATTGCCTAAGGAATATTTATATGAAAGTTTTGTCAAAATATCTGCAGTGGCTTGGCAGTAAATGCCATTTTTCAATTTTCCCCATTATAAGTCTATGGAAACTCTAAGTTGCCATAGCAACCAAACCAATGAGCCGAATTTGATAAAAAACACAAACTTTCAATCCCCCAACCCAAGGATGCTACAGATAAAATTTGGGCTGAATCGGTCCAGTGGCTTCAGAGAAGAAGATGTTTGAAAGTGTTGACGTCAGACGACGACGACGACAACGACGACGCCGGACAACTGCCTATCCTATAAGCTCCCCCGGAGCCTTCGGCTCTGGTGAGCTAAAAATTTGGACACCTTGAGGACTTGCTGTAATTCTCCTAAAAGTTTAACAATCCTGCAAGGAGTCCAACAGGCGAGAATGGAATGGCAAACAGTGTAGACACTGATCAGACTGCTACATCAGTAGCAACAGACTGCTCCATCGGGAGCAGACTGATCTGGGTTTGCACTGTTGTGTCCCAATACTTAAGATCATTATGGTAAATAACAATCCTTTTCAATTATCAAGACACTCCCTACCATTGAAAACAGTGTAGATCCAGATCAGATGGCTTCTGAATCTGATCAGGATCTCCAGTTTCACATCCAGTTTGCGAATTTGCAGAAATAAATTACATCAAGTATCAGGCCTTATACTGACCACACTTTTCCGTGCCTGAAAGGGCCGAATTTGCAGTATCCTGCTGAACAAGACACAACTACATGTACAGTAACTTTGCAAACAGTGTAATTGAGTTTGTGAAAATATAAAGTAATTTGGTTGACTTATAGTTAGAAAAAGGGTTAAATAGTTTTTTAAACAGACTATATACGCAAAAATCAGAATCTAAAAGCCTGAAATCAAGAAAAACAATCAAGCTCTAAAAGCCTGAAATCCTGCAAATGCCTGAAAAATATGAGGCCTGCTAATTGGCTCAAAGTTAGAAAAGGGTGTGGTTAAATAAAATATTCAGCAGAATAAGGGTTAATTTAGCACAAACTACTGTCGATAAGAACAAATGTCGATATGAAGAAAAATATTGTGGAAAGAATCAGAAAAGCTTCAGCAGCCAGCTGATCTGGATCTACACTGTTTGTAAAGGTAGGGTTTTATTCAACAGCAGGATAAGGGTTAAGGCCATTGAGTGTTATGGCATGTGTTAGATTACCTTCCATGAAAGAATGGACATGGAATGTTCATGACTAACCTATATGAAGTTTTTCTGGAGAAACTCTAGTTTCTGCCTACCTCTGATTGATGGCTGACTCAGTAAAAGTGAAACAATCTTGAAAGAACTGTAAAACGGTGACAAAATACTGTCATTTTACCTGAGAATCCTTCCAAGGCAGCTTTCTTCCATAACTTTTTTAAATTGTCATCTTTCAGCTCTGGCTTCCCAGTTTTCTTTTTGTGGTCCTTCAGCTCATCTCGGTAATGTTTTTCTAGATCATAGCGTACAATTATGTCTGTAATAACAAAACTACTGTATATACACTAAGTATCTGGACACCTATACATGCACATGTACCTCGTACCATACTCGCTCTACAAGTTGAACAAGTACAACCTTGTAACTCATCACATAAACACACCTATATAATTATGACCTCCTTGAACCCCACTTTAATATAGTAAAACTGGGGTTTACAGGGGTTAACCTCATTTTTCTAATTTTTGCTCTTAAATATAGATTGTGGGTACTCGTTAGAACCGCCTCAATGAGGTGGTTCTAATGAGTACCAACAATCTATATTTTGAGTTGAAATAAGAAAAATATCAAAAATTTTCATCTTAAAATTTTCAATATTTCAGCAACAAAGTTTACAATGTATTAGTATAGGCATGTTTTCGTAATGTGATGTTTTTGTCTAAAAACAGCTAGATGAGTGGCAAAAAGAGTGTAGACCCTGATGAGATGTTGCAATCTTCCCCAGGACTCGAGTCCAAAATAAGATGCAGAAGAATGCCCTTCTTGGAAGCATGAAGAAAACATAGGCTATTCTACATGTACACATATTTCATAGAGTGCGGTTTTATGATACAATAATAATCCAAAGTATTGTGACAGACATACCTAAGCAGACAGTACAGACCCATAGGAGCAGTCTGATCAGATTCTACACTGTCTGCCATTCCATCTGCACATTTTGGACTCCTTGCTGGACAATAAAAGAAATTTGTGAAAATTCTATGATATTACATCAAGTTCTCAATGTGCCCTATTTTTTAGGATTTTTACGGATCAGTTGGATTGAACAGGTACATGTACAGTTGAACTTCAATGGCGCTAACAACTTTGGGACTATACCCTCAACCTGAGTACCTGAAGAAAAACCGCCAGACTTTCCACGGCAGAACCTCATGTGTCACATGTGACCTAAGGCAGTCTCAAACCCACGGTGGTCAGGGAATTAATGTTTAAAGAGTCAGGCCCCTTATCCACTAGGTCTCAGAGGTCCGTAACATACTGGGTATAATTCAGGACCTTCTTCAAAATGAGGGGATTCTAATAACTACAGTCAAACTTCAATGGCTCGAACACCTTTGGGTGCACAAAAATCTGTTCGAGACAGGGGTAGTTCGAGACACAGATGGCTACTTCCGGATAATTTTGGGACTTCGGTTAGGTGATCTATGATATAAATGTATGCTGTGTGTACTCATTAGAATCGCCTCATTGAGGCGATTCTAATGGGTACACATAGCATACATTTGCAAGATAAAAGTTCAAAAAATCCTAAATTTTACCCTCCCTATTCTTTACGTAGAGAAATGCCCTAGGGACTCAAGAACAGGTTAACGAGCCATTGGTGTTCGAGCCATCGAAGTTCTAATATAGAAGATTATGTATATGGTCACTAAGCATACTTTTTAATTCTCACCATGCTGAATATCTCAGTATGCTATAGAAGTCATGGGAGGAGCTAAAGTAAGCGACTGCCTTCGGAATATTCTACTAAACAAAAAGGTAAACCAAGACACCTGATAGTGTGCATTCAACTACAGTGGTATATACATTCGGTCAGCTTACAAAAGGCATGCAAAAGATACACCACCGAATCTGCTTGCAAACTCCACTAATTTGACATACATGTATTGTCTGTTAAAATTAACCCCCCAACAGTGAAACTGAATACAATTTGCATAAATTACATGGTAAATGCTTTGGGTATTTTTAGCTTTGTGCGTTTCCATCAATAAGTAGACAAAATAAGTATTAAATATATATTAGATAAATCAATTGATGAAAATGCATTGGTCAAGTGATTGTGCATATATTTTGAAACTTTGATGTCTGGGGTTTGAGTCCTGTATGTTGTACCAGTCAATGTCTTTATCTATTTCTTTTTCCAAAATATTTGTATGTTTCTTTCTTTCATCATTTATTATAGTCTTTCAAAACGCAGTGAGACGTGACTGCACTTTTAATTTTGGACTCGTCCGTGTTTTAGGTAAGTCGCCTGCAGTGGGTATTTTTTACACTGGGCGATAGTTACCGTCATATTCTTAAACTTGCGCGAAGTTTAACCAGATTGGCTACCAGTCGAGACAGTCTAGTAACACGTCTTCCATCTTGGAGATCTAGGGTTCGAATCTTGGGCAGATGTTTTTTTTTGTTTTTTGTTTTTACTTTTTCTTAACATTCTTTCGTACCTATAAAATTGGAGCACAGGAGATGTTTGTTTGTTTGTATGACCGATTGATTTGAGGTTTATTGCCCCCGTCAAGTTTGGAGAAGTTGCTTCCAGTTGTGTGGGGTTTTTACCCGACATTGAGATGAAATGACATCTCAAGCCCTGCCACCTAATAAAACTAAACGGGTTTAATAAATATGGACTGTCGGCCCAACCCGCACCACTTTGCCTGGGCAGGCTCGGACTTACTAAGCGGTTTACCATTGCTCATGTGTCGTTAGTTTCAGATCCGCTTGAAAGCATCGTGCAGCTCGAACTATTTCTCCAATCCCCGATGGGCGGTGCCATCACTTTAGATGTATATTCATTTTATTGAAAGGATGGAACGAGCACAAGCGAATCGTTGTAGCTCGGATTCAAGACGTATTATCAAAAATGTTACTATGATTGAACGTACGTTCACAGCCGTCAGTGAAGGCAAATTCGCTGTTGAAATGAATCTGAAAGAGTTTCGTTTGTTTGTATTGGGCTTTTACGGCCCAGGCATCACTATTTATGTCATTTTTGAGCCGGTCAGTTTACTTATCCACACTTATCCTGGGCAAGCTTATACGTAAGCGATTAACCAGTACAGTGCACATTCTTGCCCCAGAAACTAACAACTGCCCTTCTTGAATCATCGGAAGGGAGGGAATGGCCATCGAAAAGATTTCATGATTAATCTCCATGGGAAAGAATGTTGCTGATCCCGGGAGGTATCGAGCCCGCGTCCTATTGACCACCAGTCATACGCGCATCCGACTGAACTACCGAGGCCGGCATCCAAAAGATTTACAATGACATAAAAATATAATTGTTGAACATAAAACAAAGGAAACAAAATATTAAGGATGTAAATATAAAAACAAAATAAAGAAAATAACTTTAAACATAAAAAAGATAAAATAAAAATGAACTATTAAATATAAAAAAATGTGCCACTGGGACTCGAACCCTCGCCAAAAAAAAATTTCAGTGTGATTCGCAATACATCGCATTAACCACTCGTCCATTACTTCATGGTAGAAACTGTACAAACATTGATTTATATCTTTAAAATCCCGAGAAAAAAAGGTATCCGAAACCTGCTTCCCCTAAAAAATGGAATCGACTCGTCACGCTTAAACTTTGAACTCTCAAAGGTCGTTGATAAACTATAACATTTTACTATTAATTTCTGTAATATACACAATGCAATAACATAACATTTCATCACGTTCTATTCCACTGGCAGTTTTCATTCTACTGGCATAAAAGTCTTTGTTTGAATTGAGTTTTAGCATCCCTGTCAACACTACATGGTCATTTTGGAGACGTTGCTTTCAATTTTGTGGACTTTTACCTGCCATCGAGATGAAATGACATTTCAAGCCCTGCTGACCAATGAAACCAATAGGGCTTATGCATTGGCCGGTCTGACTCGCATCACTTTGCCTGGTTTATCAGTACTCATGTGCGGTCAGTTACAGCTCTGCATGGAGGGGTCATTTAAGCAACATTTCCATTAAGTTTGAATGAAATTGCCCCAAATGTATGGGAGGAGTAGTTATTTAAAAAATTTCCATTTTTATCTCTGGCTGCCATCTTGTTTATTGGATAGAAACATTTTTAGCTACTTCGGTACGCAATATTCCCATCATGAAAACATGCCTATATAATTTTGATCCCCTTGAACCCCACTTTTATATAGTAAAACTTGGGTTTACAGGGGTAAACCTTATTTTTCTTATTTCTGCTCTAAAATATAGATTGTGGGAACTCGTTAGAACCGCCTCAATGAGGCGGTTCTAACGAGTACCCATAATCTATATTTGGAGCAGAAATAAGAAAAATGTCACAATTTTTCATCTTAAAATTTTCATTTTTTATGATAAAGATTACAATGTATTTGTATAGGCGTGTTTTCGTAATGCTATGAAGTCTAATGAAATTGGTTCAGGGATATGGGAAAAGTAGTTGTTTAAGGATTTTCCTATTTTCAGCTCTGGCGGCTATCTTTTTCATCAGCACAATACGATTTTAGCTATTCTGGTAGAGAGCCCCTGACCCCCATGGACAACATTCCCATTAAGTTATAACAAAATTGGCCCAATTGTTTAGGAGTTGGCATATGAATTTTGATGTTTTTTCACTGTATTTTTAGCTCTGGTGGCCATCATGTTATTCAAAATGGAACATTTTTTGCTATTTTGTTAGAAGGGTCAACTAAGTAACATTCCTAGGAGTTTGAATGAGGTTGACCCAAGGGTAAGGGATGAGTAGTCATTTAAAGATTTTTCGCTTTGGCCGCCATCTTGTTCATTGGGGCAGCACAAATTTTGTTATATATGCATATTTTTAGTGGCAACATTCCTTTTTTGATTGAAACTGACCCAGGTTGTTTAAAGATTTTTCTATTTTTAGATCTGCCAGCAATCTTTTTCATTGGAGTAAACAATTTTAGCTATTTTGGTAGAGGACCCCCCCCCCCCCCCCACCCCTGGGGCAACATTCCATTGAAGTTAAAACAAAACTGGTCCAAGGGTTTTGGAGGAGTTAGCATTTGAAGCAAAAGTTGATGATTTTTTTACCTTTGGGGGCCATATTGTTTACTGGAACCAAATGGTTCCAGCTATTTTGGAAGAGAGTCATCTTAGCCACATTCCTATGAAGTGTGAATGAAATTGATCCTGGAGTATGGCAGCAGTCTTTTAAAGATTTTTCTATTTTAGCTCTGGTGCCCATCTTGTTCCTTGTAGTGGAACGATTTTAGCTATTTTGGCAGAGAGCCACCTAGGCAACATTACTGTGAAGTTTAAATTCAATTGGCTCAAGGATTTAGGAGGAGTACACTTTTAACCCTTGTCCTGCTGAGCCCGGATATGCCTTATTTTCCAAACAATGAAGATCCAGATCAGATGGCTTCGTCAGAAGCCATCCGATCAGGATCTACATTGTTTGCCATTCAGATTGTGAATTTGTTGCAATAATTTACATCGAGCAATCTGATTGGTTGATAATCAGTAGTGGGTGTGGCATATTTGAATATTCAGCAGGACAAGGGTTAAAGCACATTGGTGATACACGACCGATATTCACTGATCACAATAGCTCACCATGAGCAGGTGAGCTCCAATGAGCTAATAACACCATTCATGGGGACCAAAGCAGAAACTGTGTTAGTCAAACAACCATGTTTTATCCAAACAAAAGATTATAAATTGTATGGAAAAAATGACTATTAAATTTTATACATTGTGGCTTAGAGAAATAGATTGGACTGCATGGTGTTTCGACACGAGCTGCAATCAACTACATATGAGTACTGGTTAAGGCTTAGAGCATCTATGCCTGCCTAGACAAACTTGTGTAAGTCGGACTGTCCATGCATATACATGTAAACATATTTTTTTTCATTGTGCGACATGTCCTGAGATATAATGTCACCTAAATGTTGGGTTCACATAAAAGTACCACAAAATTGAAAGCAATGTTTCCAAAATGGCCTAAACATTGTTGATGGGGATGTTAAACTTCAAATAAAATGAGCCAGTGCATGACAAAACCTACAATAAGACATGTGCACCCAATGAAGACACAGATCAGCCTGCGCATCCACGCAGTCTGATCAGTGTCTTCATTGTGCGCTCTAAGGATAGCCAAGGGCCCAATGCTCCTTCATGCAGCAAGAGAAGTCTCTGGTTAGACTATATGGATGTGCAGACTAGGTAATCGGATTCTTCGCTTGGCGCACATGTACATGTAAATTGTAGGAAACACTGCTCCCTGGTTCAAAAACATTTTGGCATCTATCTTGAAATTGTGTTATATCCCAACTGTGTTATAACAAAAAGTGTTGTAATGAGGTTATGGTGTACTTACCAACAAAATGCTGTCTAGTTTCTGCCTCTTTTAAACCATCAGGATCAGAATTTTCAGTTTTTATCTTTTTCAAATCTCTTTCTCTCTTGTCTTGGACAATTAAGTCTGCATATAAATCATTCAAATCACGGCCTTTAAGAACCTGAAATATACACGTTGTAGGGTTCATTTCACTACCAACTTCACAATGACACAGAAAATATTATATATGTACATGGTGAAGATCTTACATGAGTGTTCATGAAATATTGAACTTATTAAACAAGTTGATTAAAAGGGATAATCTACGAGGCTTCGTCGGGCATTTTATCCCTTTTCCTGCAATGAGTGTAATAAATTCAATAAAACATGAACATGAATGCAAGATAATAATTATAATATGGCATTTAGAAAGCATTTTATTCATGATTTTCTAGCAAAAATGTCAATATTACACCATTTGTAAATGCTACGTCATTAAGGACATTGTACATGTAACGTCATAGTCTATCATGGGACATATCTAACTAGTTTTCACATTTAATCCACTGGTGTATTATTGATTTTATTACATGGCTTTATAACATTCTCAGATGTGATGTCATTTTGCCAAAGTACCCCTTTTGAGGTTTCCCGCACACAATGGGTTAAGTCTTTTACCAGCTAAAAGTAAGACTTACTATTCATTTACAACATTTACAGGTGACATTTTTTTGTTCACCCAGGGTCTAGGACTATTATGAGACCAACTTTGGAACTGTTCCAAAGTGGTCTTAAGTCCACTTTTGAACAGGCCCAAAGGTGGTCTTAATATAGTAATTTTATTGTATTTCTGAAATAGTGTTCACTGGGACATCAAACCTCAACACAAATAAACAAGCAAGCAAACCAATGTCCATTTTAACCCTTATACTGCTACGTGTACATCAACTAATTTTGCCACAACCATTTCTGACTATCAACCAATCCAATCATTTGATATAAGGTACAGGTATTTGTTCAATTCAGAAGCTGCATAACAAGCAGTGTAGATCCTGATCAAGCAGGAATTCTGTCAAAAATAGAATAAAAAAAAAAATAGGCCTGATACTCCTTATATGACAAAAATGGGCAACTTTGAAAATACAGGTTTTTTATATAGGTTCTTTTGCTCAAAATATAGGTTATTTACAGGTTTTCAATAAAAATATAGGTTAAAAAAGGTTCTTCCATACTCACAGAGACATTTAAAACAGATCAAACTACTTAGGGCTGTAATTTGAACAATCTTGGCAGAGGTCTACCAGATACAACTTCATACCACATATCAAACACCTGGGTCTTCTGGTTTCAGACAGGAAGATTTTTAAAGGTTTTCCATATACAAGTCTATGTAAATCTGGTGGGCCCCGGGGCGAGGGGCATTTTTTTGGCCCCAGAATGATAGTTTGAACAATCTTGGTAGCGGTCCACTAGATGAAGCTTTGTACCGAATAACAAAGGCCTGGGCCTTGTAGTTTCAGAGAAGAAGATTTTTTAAGTTTTCAGTGAAAAAAATATTTTTTGGCTCCTGTGACCTAGATATGCAAAGGACCGGAACCATTTGGCCAACTTTGAAATGGGACAACCTAAGGATCATTCCTGGGAAGTTTGGTCAAAAACCCATCAGTGGCTTAGGAGGAGACGGTCGTTTGAAGAAATTGTTTACGGACACATGCCTTCATGGACGGGGATGCACGCACGGACGACGGACAAACAGTGATCACAAAACTACATGACAAGTGAGATAAAAAGGGTTAATCAAGCATTGAGCTCCATTAGTGTTACAAAGTCTGGGAGCTGGAGTATTTATTCCTCTGTGGCACTTGATAAGCAAATATTGACCTGTTTGAACTCCCATAAATATCCCAATAAATATCCTTTACCCTTGTACTGCTGAATATTCAAATATGCCACACCCACTACTGATTATGGACCAATCAGATTACTTGATGCAAATTATTGCAACAAATTCACAATCTGAATGGCAAACAATGTAGATCCTGATCAGATGGCTTCTTCAGAAGCCATCTGATCTGGATCTACATTGTTTGAAAGACAAGACATATCTGGGCTCAGCAGGACAAGGGTTAAAATGTGGACGCCTTGAGGACTTGCTGTAATTCTCCTAAATTATTTAAAGATCTAGCTTAAGTCCAAAAGGTGCAGATACGAAAATTGGCAACACAGAAGATCCTGATCAGACTGCTCCTTCAGGAGCACTCTGATCTGGATCTGCACTGTTTATTAATGCATATCTGTCCTAATACTTAGGATCATTTCAGAATTTTCAGTATGCTCCTTCTTGACTGGGGTTTACCCATACTGTATTAAATAAATGATTCTTAGTATTGGGACAGATAGGCCAAAGCAAACAGTGTAAACCAAGATCAGACTGCTCCTGAAGGAGAAGGAGCAGCCTGATCAGGATCTACACAATTTGCCATTTGTCTATACATTTTGGACTCCTTGCTGGATCACGAAACAAATTCGTTAAAATTTTAGGAGAATTATAGCAAGTCCTCAAGGTGTCCCAATTTTTAGGATTTTTACTGTATTTTGACAGGCTCGATTTACAGTAAGTTGCGAAAGTTATCTCGTTTGTGAAATAAAACAGGTGTCATGTGTATGCAGTCCCATAATTTTCCCCTTAATGTGTTGCATCACTGCATAGTTTAGCCAATAGAAGACAGGACATTATATCTAAAGGACAATGTCTTTCCTTATCTTTCAAGAGATGAGTTACTGACACATGTACTTTGTTGTACTTTAACCCTTATCTTGCTGAATATTCATTTAAGCCACACCCATTTCTGTCTATCAACCAATCACATTACTTGATGTAATTTATTGCTACAAATTCATAAACTGAATGCCAAACAGTGTAGATCCTGATCAGATGGCTTCTTCAGAAGCCATCTGATCTGGATCTACACTGTTTTCAAAGATAGGGGTTGTCGTGAAAAGCAAGATAAGGGTTAAAAATCCTAAAAATTCAATCACCTTGCCACAATTCTACTAATTTTTTACAAATACATGTATGTTCACAATCCAGAAAGGAGTCCAAAAGGTGCAGGCAGTTTTCAAACTGTGTACCGGTAGACCCTGATCAGACTGCTCCTTCACTGTGAAAGAGCAGTCTGATCTGGATCTGCACTGTTAGCTTAGGCATGTCTGTGACAGTCTGTCCCAATTCCTAAGATCATTATGGTATTATCATACAATTTATCTCACTCATCTTATCTCAAGTATGTTCCAAAATTGATGAACCCTTAACCCTTCCACCCCTGAAATTCAGGATTGGCCCTTTCCATCTTTGAATTTGGACACATCCAGTATATTAATAGCTCTAGATAAGGCAAAAGTATGGCCCATCGTGCTTGAAGAAATAGATGGGCTGCTCGGCTGCATGATGCTTCCACGCAGAGCTGTAACGGACCGCACACGAGTACTGGTAAACCACTTAGAGGATCAAAGCCTGCCCAGCGTTCATGCTTATAAACCCTATTGATTTCATTGGGTGACAGGGCTTGAGATGTCATTTGGGTAAAAGTCCCACAAAATTGGAAGCAACGTCTCCAAAATTACCTATAGTGTTGACAGGGACTTTAAACCTTAAATCAAACAAAAACTCATCAAAAGCACCTTGTCAAGGTGCTTCTAATGAGTACCCACAGCATGTTTTCATGCAGAAATAAAAAAAAAAATATGTGGATACCCCCTCTTATCTGGGGCTATGATTAGGGCTGGCTAATCGTAGCTAAAAAAAGATAATCGATTATCAGCCCTGTCCTTGCGATCGATAATCGATTAGTTATCGCTAAGGTTTTTGTCATAATTTTACCTGTCTGGCTTTCTGTCTGAGCATGACTCTTACAACATGTTGCACTTTACCATATGTATATTTGAACAGACAGGCCTGAGCAAACAGTGTAGACCCAGATGAGACGCCGCAGAATGCGGCGTCTCATCAGGGTCTGCACTGTTTGCCACTCATCCAGCTATTTTAGGCGTAACTTTGGGTAGTAAATTGTACCTATTAAGTAATCGATTAAAAGCAAATCAGAAATGATAATCATTTTTGGGGAATTTATCGATCGATAAATCCATTATACGATTAATCGTGTCAGCCTTAGCTATGATACATTATCATAAATGGGGCATTTAAATAACAAACATGAACTTGTTAGCCACTCCTGTGTAGATCCTGCTGAGATCATGGCTCATCATCAACATTTTCATCTGGATTACACAGTTTACGTAGGAATCTGTACCAATCCATAGCATCAGATAAGCGGGGGTATCCATATTCTTTTCTTATTTCTGCATGAAAACATAAATTCTAATGAATACTCACAACATTGTGTTTTCGCAGAGAAATATGAAAGATATCAGTACTTTTCGGATGAAAAAACGAGCACATTATCTGGAGCTATGCCAGTAAGTGCCCCAATGACTTTAACCCTTGTCCTGCTAATCCCGGATATGCCATATCTTTGAAACAATGTAGATCCAGATCAGATGGCTTCTGACGAAGCCATCTGATCAGGATCTGCATTGTTTGTCATTCAGATTGTGAATTTGTTACAATAATTTGCATCAAGTAATCTGATTGGTTGATAATCGGTAGTGGGTGTGGCATATATGAATATTCAGCAGTACAAGGGTTAAAAGTAACCAGCAGACAACAAAGCAGATGACAACTGTTGTGATTGGCATCTTATAGGTTATTGTACCAAATGGAATCTGCCTTCTTATATATAGCAGGAGTCCATTTAGAAATTTAGGGGTGTCAGGGTGTGTTTTCATCAAAATTTATTTGGAAAATGACTGATCTTTTAGCAAACAGTGGAGGCCCTGATCAGATGCCGCATTCTGCGGCATCTGATCTGGGACTGCACTGTTTGCCATGGTGCCCGTTTTGGGGTTTCGGGTACAAAATGGATTCATTGATGAAAATGAGGTACATGTAAGCTAAAGCAGCACAGATTAGCTGGGTTCAAGAAGTACACAAAACTATGTAATCAAATGTGGTGGCCACAGTTTTGTTGATGAGTAAAACTAGTTATTTGACACCTATTGTTAATAAAAGACGAATCAAACCCAAAAAAGACAAAGACAGTGTTTTCTTACATGCTTTTCAATGAATGATAGAGATTTATCAGTGAAATATAAATCGATATTTTCACTGTTTCAAACAGTGAAAATACGATTTTTTATTTTTCACTGTTTGGGACTACTTTTTTCTTCAAATATAACTCTAATTTCATTTTTATCTTTGTCAGATAACTGAACAATACTGAAATGTGTTCTAATTGACGCATAGCCCGTTCATGTGTGACGGGGACGTTACTGACGTCATTTATAACGCTGACGTCACGTCTTTTGTCGCGCGACGTTAGACTTGCCAGCAACTTCTTTGGAAAACTACTCTCTCAATTATTTCATTAATCATTCATAATAATACCATCCCAGGCCATTTCTCAGGTGCAAACTTTTAGTTTACACCCAATAGTATACCCACTAAACACGATGGACACCATTAAATTGACGCGAAACGAACAGGAACAAAGAAAATTTTCTCCGAATGTGAGCGACACCATTAAAGACGCTAAATATTGCCTTTTGAAGCATGTAAGAAACAGAAAATTTGATTTTTTCAGTGCAAGATCAAATTTTATTTCACTCATGAACACCAAAACTGCTATTTTCACTCGTGGCTACGCCACTCGTGAAAATAACAGTTTTGGTGTTCATTCGATGAAATAGAATTCGATCTTACACTGAAAAAATCAAATATCCTCTATACTCTGAATATTGTTGAGAAATTTAGTGTGAACCACGAAGACTGTTACAAAGTGCCAATTGCAAACACCCTTCAATACAAACAATCATTTTTCGTTAAGGCAGTGCAGGATTGGAACAATCTGGACAGTTCTGTTATCCGCGCAGAAAAGGTAGAGGGCTTTAAGAAGGCTCTCTCCAGTCGCGACTAGGCGACCTAATCCAACTCCGTTGCGCCTATGCCAGAATTGGCCCTGCAACGTACCTATACAGATATAGATAACAACTGAAATGTAGGCTAGGTTAATAGGTCTGGTAAATATGAAGAATACACAATCAATCTATTTTTGCAGGCCTCATATTCTAACCAAGCTTAACCATGCCTGGAAGGCCTGATTTCGAAACCTTAAATACTTATTTCAAACAGAATACCATAATGATCCTATTAGTATTGGGACAGACATGCCTAAGCAAACATTGAAGACCCAGATCAGTCTGATCAGGGTCTTAGACACTGTTTCCTTTTCAGTCTGCACCTTTCGGACTTCTTATTGGATTGTGAAACAAATTTGTTAAAATTTTAGGAGAATTACAGCAAGTCCTCAAGATATCCAGATTGTCAGGATTGGAAACATCAAAATCTAAGGGCCTGAAATCAAGAAAAAACCAAACTCTAAAAGCCTGAAATCCTGCAAATGCCTGAAAACTATGAGGCCTGATTTTGCCAACAAACTACCAGGGACTAGTTGTTCAAAACAAATGAAGTTCTTTAAGATAATGTATTGTTAAAACATTGATCATTTCATATGGCAAATATACTAATTAATATGTATTTTGCTGAAAAAAAATGTGTAGCTTTTTTCAGCAAAAATACCAAAATTTTAGATACTGTACTTGCTAGAACAGTAAACAATATGACCACTAAGTTACGAACCTGGGTCCAGTTGTTCAAAGCATCGTTAGCTTAACGAGCTCCTTAGTGGTTATATTGTTAACTGTTCTAGCAAGTACAATAGCGAAAATTTTGGTATTTTTGCTGAAAAAATGTGAGCAGCTTTAAAATTTTTAGCATATTTGCCATATTTAATGATCAAAGTTTTAATGATATGTTAACTAACGACATCGTTAGTTTTGAACAACTGGCCTCAGCTCATTAAGCTAACGAGGCTTTGAACAACTGCACCCATATACCATGTGAAATCAAAGCACTAAGAGTACTGGGTCAACAGTCTGAGTGCAGGCGAGGAAAATTGCCCTGGACTGAGACTTTAACTCAACTGTTTCATTTCACCATAAAATTCCTGTTTTGATGCAAAAAGTATGGATCTTGATCAGATGCAACATTGGTGTCTGATCTGGGTCTACACAATTTGCCAAGCCCAACCAAAGTTTCCCATCCTGATTCTAGACAACCCTTTATGCAACACTCTCTCATTGATGAGAATACTGTGGCTATTTTCTATAAATAACTGTTATCTGGTTTTCCCATAAGTCAGTGATAGTCATGTGGACTTCACTCACTTCAGCATTTATAGGGAATGGATACGCCTTCAGGGAGACAATTCCTACAAAAGTATTTTTGCCTCCCATGTCAATAGGGGCCAACTCTTAAAGAAAAGAATTTGCTCCTGACAAGCAAATTCTTACCTTTAAAAGTAGACCCCTTTTTCTGTGGGTTAGGGCTTATAGAAAAGCGAACAGGACATTCCGAAAAATGTCCCCTTTTGAAAATGGAAGAAAAATCTGCCAGGTGTTCCCATTCCCCTTAAAAAGCTTCTTTTTTCAGAACATTTAACTTCACCACAGCTTGTGTTTCATAAGACTGGCACGATTAATCGGATAATCAATTATTTAATCAATAAATTCCACAAAAGTGATTATCATTACTGATTTGCTTGCAATCGATTATTTGATATATACAATTTATTACCTAAAGATGTACCAAAAATAGCTGTATGAGTGGCAAAAAGTGCAGACCCAGATGAGACGCCGCATTCTGCGGAGTCCCATCTGGGTCTTCTTCTTCTTCTTCCCAAAAAGTGCAGGGCCCCTCTGGAGCATTGACGCACTGTGACTGTACAAGGGTGTCGTGAGGCGACAAACAAAGTGCAAATTAAAACTGATAAAAAACATGTTAAGATCTAGTGCCGATTGGCCAGGCCTGCCTTGAAGCTGTCCAAGGTCTCGGCTGTGGCGATGGAGGCCGGAAGCTGGTTCCAGAGGCGTACAGCTACTGGGAAGAAGGAGTGTCTGTATATATCTGTGCGGCAGAATGGCACCAGGTAGCACACGTTCCTCCTCCACTGTAGAGACACGGTCTACACTGTTTACTTAGACTTGTCTGTTTAAATACATATGGCAAAGTACAGCATATACATGCTCAGGCAGAAAGCCAGACAGGTAAAAGTATGACCAAATCTTCAGTGATTACTAATTGATTATCAAGTTAGTGCAATGACAGGAATGATAATCGATTAACTTTTCAGCTTTGATTAGCCGGCTTTAGTGTTACAGGAATGTGTGGCGGTCGTAAAAAGCTTCCTGTTCTTCATCACAGTGTGGGTGTGTTATATTATCTAGTCCGGGAAAATTGATTTCACTTTGGTATTTAGAAAATATTTGTGAGTCACTGATGAGGCCTAATAGGAGGTTTTAGGGATTCCGTTTATGATGTCATTCTTGCGCATGCCCAAAGCACTGGTCGTCAATTGAAACGGCCATAGCTATTCAAATGCACTGGCAATACTAACAATATTCCGACATTTTGAGAGCAAATATACCCGTTTACATTGAAATAATGCTCGAGAAGGAGAGCATGGTATTTTGCTTTTATTACTGAAATTCATTTATCCTGGATCCGTTCTTAATTGATGAAAATCCTTCCTCGTGACTGACTCATTTGAGATACCATTATTCACAAAAGTTTACTTACAAAATAAGTTTTTTGCGTAACTTTTCGTTTTATTCGCTATCCAAGTATAGCTATCACATATGGACAGAACTTAAATCTTTCGATCTATCTATCTATCTATCTGTCTATCTATCTATTAGACAGACAAATAAACATACTAACAGTCAAAATAAACTATTGAGTGGACTGACGGACTGGCGTCCAGTCAACGTTGGTTAGACGTCATGCCATCGACACCCACTCCAACACATTACAATGTCACATGACCGTTGGGATGAGAGAGAGAGAGGTTTGACTGACAAACTGAAAGTACACAGATTGACGACAGACAGACCGACTGACCGAATTACTGACTAACAGATGAACGGACGGACAGTTAGACAGAAAAATAAACATACTGACAGTCGAAAAAAAAAAACACTTATGAGTAGACTGACAGACGGGCGTCAAGTAAACGTTGGCTCAACCTCATGCTAGACACCCGCTCCAACTCACTTCAATGTCACGTGACCGTTGAGATGAGAGAGGTTTGACTGATCCCTGTATCAAAGAAGATATTGTAGAGCTAAGCTAATAAGCCAGTAATCCTTTTTATACCAAATGGAATCTTCAGCAGGAGTCCATTTCAAAAAGGGGTGTCAGGTTGTGTTTCTTCAATGTTTATTTGGAAAATGGCTAAACATTTTGCAAATAGCCTAAGCCCTGATCAGACGCCACGTTCTGTGGCATTTGATCTGGGCCTGCACTGTTTGCCAGGGTACCCGTTTTGGGGTTTCTGGTTTTTGTTTTTGTTTGATTTGAGGTTTAACGTCCCAGTCAACACTGTTAAGGTCATTTTGGAGATATTACTTCCAATTTTGTGGGACATTCACCTGACATTGAGATGAAATGACATCTCAAGCCCTGCCGCCCAATGAAACCAATAGGGTTTATAAGCATGGAAGGGCCGACACGCACCGCTTTGCCTGGGCAGGCTTAGATCCTCTAAGCGGTTTACCAGTACTCATGTGCGGGTCGGTTTCAGCTCTGCGTGGAAGCATCATGCAGCCCATATATTTCTTCAAGCCCCAATGGGCGGGGGTCGTTGGGGTTCCTTTTACCAAATGGATTAATGTAAGGACGAGGCAGGTTGAATAAATCTACAAATCTACCAGATTTTACTGCAAAATCTTGCACTTGCGAAAGAGTGTTTTATTCTCATGCACTGAAAGGGTGTTCTATGTTTGTTTTCAAAGTGAATTTAATGTTCCAATCCCACTGAGTCTTGATGAGTCCGAGCACTGGGCAAATGACATCTTATTAAGCAACGCCGTATTATCACCATCGCAACGTTCTGACGTTTCATTGACGTTGCAAAGTCAAATTCAGTGCATCACTTTGATGTTGATTTGATGTAGACACGACGTTGTTGACACGTTACATGTTGGTTGACGTGGATATATTAACGACAAACTAAGTTACATTTACCCATGCTCGACAATTGCTGGTACGCTAAGAGAGAGAGAGAGAGAAAGAGGGAGAGCAACATGTAGGCCATGGCACACTCAGAGAGAGAGAGGACCCTGTTGGGTCATACAATATATCTTTAAGAGCAATAACACTTTGGATTTGTGGCGAAATTTCACACATGGCAGCATATCAGTGTTTCTTCCATTATCTTACATTAGACGGCCAGGGCTTTCCCCGTTCTATTTTTAGAACCGGACGTACGTCATGAAAAAAGCTCCTATTGGACAAAACTAGCTAGTCTGGCCCAGAAAAAATCTTGTACACTCCATCACTGAAGTTCTTGCTTCCAAAGGATTAACTGTTTTCAGAACATTAAAAGCTTTGGGTTGATGTTTACATATCACCTCAACTACTATTAACCCATTTTGTACCGGAAACCCCAAAACGGGTAATTGGCAAACAGTGCCAGTCCAGATCAGATGCCGCAGAACATGGCATCTGATCAGGGCCTACACTGTTTGCAAAACATTTTGCAAATTTCCAAATAGTTTTTGAAGAAAACACAACCAGTCTGTCCATTTCTGAGCTACATTCAGATTTAAATTCATCATATGTAAATCTGACTGGATTCACATGTCAGCAATCTCATTCCAACATTATCACAAAACGCAAACCGGCCCCGATAGCTCAGTTGGTAGAGTGTCCGCTCCGGGGAACGGGAGGTCACGGGTTTGATCCCCGGTCGCGACATACCAAAGTCGTTAAAAATGGTACTAGCTGCTCCTCGCTTGGCACTCAGATTTACGGGGTAGAGCTAGGACTGGTTGACCCAGTGTCAGAATAATGTGACTGGGTGTGGTATCATGTAATGTATCTGGGACATGATACTTCAGTGAGGCAGCACTATAAAAGTGAGCATTGAGCTCCCTGTCGCAACCAGACACCGTCGTGATATGACTGAAAAATTGTTGAAGGCGACGTTAAACCCGAATTCACACACACACACACATTATCACAAGCCTGAAAATCCAGAGACAGCATTGGCGTAACGTCCATTACGCATGTGCGTAATTGTAAAATATTTGCAGTAAAGAGAGAGCCTTTAAATAAAAGTGTACTCCATTACATGTCATATATGGGCTGCTATTAAAGGAAAGACTTTGCTCCCCTCGGGCCATCGGGGGAAAATTCTTTCCTTTAAGAGTAGCCCCGGGCCATCTTGGAGAAAGACATTTTACATTGTGCGTAATAATATTTTGGTTCTGGCTATACTCCTGGACAGTCTAAGGTAATGGCCAAATTTGACCAACTAGATAGAAAAATTTTGGCCTCATCTGTTGATCCAGTCACCAGTGGGCGTGTTTGTTAATGGTGGGCGTGTCTGCACAGTTTTATGAAAAAAAAAATGTATTTTCTCTGTGAAAACTCGACTTGGACATCCCATGTGAGCTATAAAATGACAGGAGTTAAAGAAAGAAATATTAAACTTGAAACAATTAGTTTCAGTAAACGTATGATTCTTCCAAAACATCTCGAATTAACACTAACAACTCGCGAAAACTAATGTCAATTAGTACCAATTACCTTCTGCGCTTTCTCCCACAACATTTGTATTTTACCCATACGAAAATCTCTTTTAGAGTGTTCATTAATATTTCCTGAGTATTTGTTGCATACAATCGAGTTTAAAACTCCGACAAAAAAAAATAAATGCGACCAGTTGAGAATCATGATGGTGGTGTTCACTTCAACTTTCGGTTTGTCCAGTACGAATGTTGTTGCCGTGAGTCCACGTCAGGTCGTAAGTTGGTAGCCGGCTTTTGATGGGTAAAATCCAGTGCCTGTGAAAAATGGGCGACCTCGATGCCGAAAGTTTACTTCCCAACAGTGATATCCATAACACCCATATGTGTTCAGGTGTTGCAACTTTTGAAAAAAAAAAAAAGAAAAGATGGGTCAGCTATTCGGAAGCCAGCGACAAGACAGAGATTCTCAATGACCAGTTCCTGTCTGCCTTCACCAAAGAAGACTATATATATAGATAGTGCCGGTTTTGAGGTAATCTGTTAAAAACCCTCACAAATCACCTCTTCAACCAGCACTATCTATATATAAACACATCTTACCACATATATATTTTACCGCAGTATTTTGAGCAGACAGATAAACCGACTATTACATGTCAATTTATCTTTACCACACTGATAGTTGGACATCAAAGTCCAAAAGGGAAATCACCTACGGACTATTTCAGTATTTAGAAAACCATTCACTGGACAAAAAACTAGTCATTTATTTACGTTCAATTTCTTACTATTCTAGTACAAGCCGTGATAGCCGAGTGGTCTAGATGGTTTGGACTGTAAATGGTGGGGCATGAGTTCGAATCCCGGTAATGACATAAAAATCTTTTTATAATGGAACATTGAATAAAAATGATGACAGCGTAATCGGTTTCAATAAAAAGCGTTTCTAAGCGATAAAAATGGGTTAAAAAAAAAGAAAAAAATACAAAAAAATCCTGATAACACTGTAATCGGTTTAATTAAGAAAGGTTACTAAGCAACTCGTAGAGAACAACAAATAATTAAAAGTAATATCCAAAATCTGCTCCGATAAAAGTCGCGGATAGACACTATATAGAAACATATTAAAAAGAATTTTGAAAATTCCACTTTGGGGCAAAAACTTTAACCCCTCCTGAAAGTGCCTTTACATAATCCAATGACCACCAGATTTTGCACATATAACAAGACTTTAAGGCTGTATAACATATTAAAATTCCAAGTTCCTATGACAACTTTTGGAATTTCAGAAAGTCTTTGAGTCTTCCTAAAAGTGGAATCCCATCAACCGATTAGTCTCAAATTTTGCATATGTATTTGGGTTGCATATATACATATTATCACAAAATTTCAAAGTTCTAGCATCATTTTGGAATTTCCTGCAAGTCTTTGAATTGTTGTAAAATAACATTGGTTCAACTAATTACCACCAAACTTTGTACATATGTTTCAACATACAAAATGCACATTCTTATAACATTGTAGGTCGGAAGTGAAGCAAAAAAAAAAAAAAAAATATTAACTTTCATATTTTGGTGGTGGGTCATTTACTATTGTAATTTTATTGAATAAAATCAAGCATTTTCTATCTTTTTTTTTCATTTCATTCTTTGCTTGAGCCTTGCCTTCCTCAATAAGTTTCTTTCTCTCACTTTCACTCAATCCTGTTTGTTTTGAATGTATATTGTCTTTGAGTTTATTATATTTGTCCAACTCATCCAACACAAGTTTAAATTCATTCTCAGATATCTGTCCGTCTGTCAAAGCCTTAGAAATCAAATCCTTTATACTATTCAACTTACTATCAGCAATAGTTTTAATCTCATAATGTTTCTGTGCTTTTGAAGTCATTTTACGCCTAATTAGTTTAACACACACACCCAAACTCCCACACACAACAGCACCAATCTCTAAAGGCAACATAATTGGAACAGTTAATCCAACACCTGCCAAAATAACACTTGTTGATATCAAACCAGTATCAACTCCATCAGTAATACTTATTCCACGTTTGTATTTTTTGTATAATGCTTTTCTCACATCTCTCTCATTAATTAACGTCTTCTCTATCTCAGATATCTTCTGTAATCTATAATTTTGCCCATCTTCAATAGGCAACTCTGGATATAGCGGTGCATTAGGTTGTTTCATTTTTTTCTTGATAACATATATTTTTTTATTCAATAAATAATTCAATTATCATCGAAGCCACAGTATTAACACATGTAGCATTATTAGTCTGACAAACAAAAGCAATTGCATCACCAGCCTCAACCTTTAACGGTGTAGCAAAGTTATCGTGTTTTCTTAAAATATTATTCAATGATATATCATATCCTGCTTGTGGATTTCCATTAATTGCAATCGCCACAGACACATCGCCTTTTGTTCTTTTACTCGACAGTCCAACACCTATTATCTGGCCAGGAAAGTTCATCACATATCCAACACCTACTTCTCTACCACCATTTCCAAAGCCAAACACTTCATTCTTCTGTAAGGAACCTTTACTCTCCGCACAAATGCTTATCAATTTTCTGTCTGACATATTATCAACCTTATTATATAATAATCGATGATTGACATACATATCCCGAAATCTATCTTGAAGTCCTGTATGTCTATCATTCAATGTATTTATTTGTGTAAATGCTTGACCTCTCATATTAAATATTTCTTGTTTCAACCCCAATGCATCTACGTGTTTTCTCTTAACACCAAATATACTCATTTTTTTATTATAATTATATAATTTCCAAAACGCAATTAATTGGTAGATGATTAATTACCTTGTTGTTATTTTCATCCCTGATTTCTAATTTCAATTCTGCTATAGCATCATTCACCAAACACTTATATTCTGGATGCTCAAATCTCACTGTTGTTATCTCTCCAAACTCTTTATTTTCCACTGGAACAACAGCCAACACAGTACTCGGCATACCATCTAAATAATTATTTGAAGTATTAATCTGTTCCAAATGAACATACAATGATTTATAAACAGCAAAATCTACAGCTCTCTCACCATAATGAGTTTCATTAACAGCAAACTTTCGCTTATTTCCAAACCCCAACATTTGTTTTAAGCCCTTGCTTATCTTCAATTCATCCGGTGTAATTAAAGAAGCAATTCCATTTGTTTCATTTACAGATAATGTAATATTATTACTTTGAAATAAATCTGCTATTTGTTGGAAACTATAATAACCATCTATAATCTTATGAGGTCTCTCTTTAGTCTTCTGCAAATATTCATCAACGACATTATACCATCCAACACCATATGTTATAGATTTCAAACCAATACGTTTATTCCCATCTCTGTTATCAATGTATTGTTGCAAGTTTATTGTCTTGTCAATATTCGAAATTGTATGATACATTTTTATTTTTTATATATAATCAATAATAAAAATGATACCTAAAGAATTCAAGTACAATCCCAATGCATCATATAACCCCAATACTAAATATACCGAAAATAATATTGAACTTAAAAAACAAACGATTTATGTTAATAAAGACGACCATTTTCCAGTAACGTTTCCCGACTTATTTCAAAACTATCAAAATCCAACATTACACACCAATGAACCGTGGAATACATGGCTTCATTCATCATTTGACTGGTGGCAATGTCAATTAAATTTTGCTGTCTGGTGTGCCACTACAGGATGTGGTGTAAGTTATCAAGATCATTTGCAAAACACTTCAGGACTAACTAAAACAATATATACATTTCATGTTTATTATTGCATTGCTCGTATTTTGAAAGAACTTAAAACACCTTTACCAACAGATGAATCATTTTGTTATTACAAAAATCCATACGACAAAGCTGTCTATCAAAAGTTATGCAATGAATTCAATGTTTCACCTAATACAGATTGGAGGCAAAAATTAGAAAGTAGTTCTAAATGCAGTGGTCTAGGGAGTTACACACAATATTTTAAACCAAGTGGAAAATATAGACAAGAACATCGAAGTGAAGGTCCATTCTTTAATCCAAATGATAAAATAGAACATACAGTAGATATAAGTGACGCCTGGACAATGTTTATATTAGACAAATCAGAAGGATTAACAAAAACAGGTATTGAACGAATTAACGAAAGTATTAGAATGTTTGTATGGGCACTATTAGCAGCACAATCTCAAACACGTGTAGAAATTCTAAAAATAGGCACAGGATTTGATGCTCAGAAACAATTTCTTGCTAACATTGAAGACGCTATTAATAGTCCAGTTGATTTACCAAGTCAAATACAAAGATATCAAAACACACTCAAATATGCAAGAAGTAAAGTAGATTTTGTTTATGGTATTGGATTATATATGTCTCCCAGTAATATGATTTTACAAATTGGCACTATCGCTGGATATAATAATAAAATTGTAATTGCAACAGAAAATCAAACACTTGGTTTCAATAGTGATGTAAATGTTAAACCTGTTGCACCTACTACACAACCTGCAACTATACAAGGCACACAAACAAAGAAATCTCTACCAGATTATCATCAACAAGCAGTTGATTATGCAAAGAAACACAATCTGTCAAAAAGTTGGGTTGATGGTGCTGGTACCTCCGATGCTAGAATAGCAGATTGGTTTAATCATCACAAACTTGCTAACCAATCTACTACAAAGAAATCTCTACCACAATCTCTACAAGGCACACCAACAAATAAATCTCTACCACAATCTCATCAATCTCTACCAGAAAAAAAAGAAGCCATACAACATGAAGACAACAAAACAGCATTAATAGTAGGAAGTATAGTAATTGGACTATTAATTATGTATGAAATTTATTAAGTTCTTTTTTTTCTTATAAACTCTCTCGCAGATGCATATAACAATCCAGCAACCAATACAACTAATGCCCATAAATGTTCTCCAAACCAACCAACAACTTTACCCGCAGAAGACAACAACCAAGACACAATAGAACCAATAACACCTGGTAATGCAGTAGCTACTTTTCCTGCAAGGGTAGAAAGTAATTTACCAAGATTTGATAATTGTTTCTTAACCCAATCTTTAACACCACCTTTTGGTGGAGAAGGAGGGGTTGAAGTAGTACCACCACCAGTAGGAATAACAGCCTCAACAATAACTCCAATAATCATTCCAAAAGCGGTTAAAATACTAACAATTGTAATGCCTTGTTCTCTGAATAATGTTCTAATTCTTTCACCCAATGTAGTGTCTTCTTTTAATACTTTGTTTATAGTCTCTTTGATTCTATTTACCTGACTACGTAGTTTTTCTTTATTAACATTAATAACTTCCAATCTTGCACTTCTCTCACTTTCTAACTCTTTGATTCGACTACTTATCCTTTCTATTTGAAATTCATCATTGTCTGCTTTGGCTTGTTCTAATTTTGTATTTTCTTTTGCTAAGTCTTTATTTGTTTCATTCAGTTTTGCCAATTCATTTGCTATCTCTTCTTTGACTGTTGTCATTGCATTTGCTATTCCATCAATCTCTCTTTTTGTCCAATCTGTTTGTGTTTCTTGTTCATTAGTAAATGATGTCTCCAATGTTTTCACAGCAGTTTCTACATCAACTGTTGTATTTAATAGTTCTTGAGTTTGTTCTTGTGATGATATATCTTGTAAAGGTATTTCTTCTTCTGTTTGTGTTATTTGAGTTCTCGTTTGAAGTAATTGTGTGAATGCTTTTCTACCTTCTTTAATTCTTGTAGCAGATGGTTTAAAATCATCTACACCTAATACATTCCTAACAAAATCAACACCATATTTCCTTTGCAAAGTATTAAATGATAAAAATGTTGCTATTTCATCTGGTGCATTGGAACGATAATATGTTAATGCAATATTCTTTCCACCTTCATCTTTAACATATAACATTGGTCTCCCTATATCATCTTTCTTGAGAGACAAACCTTTGATTTTACGTTTAGGTTCTTCATTCCTTTCGTAAAATCTATCTATCATGTTTTGACCTATGCTATTACGCAGAGTTTTCCAATCATCACCGGTTAAATCATTCAAACCAGCAAACTGACTATTTAATGTTCTCTGAAACTGCTCTTCATCTGTAAAAGATGTTTCTGCTTCTTCATCATAATCCTCCCTGTCATACTCAGGATTTTCATATTCAGCCATTATTTATTTATTATTTAAAAATATTTTTTTATCTTTTAAAAAAATGTCAGCTTACGGAGATAAACTAAACCCTTACAGAAAATTAAGAGAACCACGAGGTGTGAGAGGTATCCGTCAAAGTGTAGTAATAACAAATAACCCTTCAACTATTGACCAAAATCAACAATTATTAGTGAGATTTCCTAATCTAAGTAGTAATGATGTTATTGTTCCCGGAACAGTCAGATTAGCATTTGAAATTGAACTAACCTCTAAAGATGCAAATGCAACTATATTTCAAAACATAGGAAGAGCAATAATTAAGAAAACAACAATTAGAATAAGTGGAAATGAAGTTATGTCCATTGACGATAGTGACATCTATCATTGTTATATTGATTTATGGAAGACTATTACAGAACGTGTAAATATGGTATATCAAGGCGTTGGCAAAGAGAACATGTTGAGACATAGAGTGGGTGCAGGAAACGCAACAGCAGATAAAGAAGATCAAGCCATCGCAAAAGCATATGGAAACAGGTTTTGCATCCCACTTGATTTTGAATTATTGGAAACCCATATGCCATTTTATCAAGCAGGATTAGGAGATAGACTTGAATATGAACTTACATTCAATGATTATAATAAAGTAATTAAATCAGGCGATGCAACTTCAACTTATACAATCAAAAATATTTGTTTGGAATTTGATATTGTTTCTGATACTGAATTAGCAAGACAAATAAGACAGCAAGTTGATGGTAAAATGGTTATTTTGTATGACAGAATACTAAGACACAGAAAAATAACTAAAAACAAATCTGATACACTATGGAATATCAATCTAAATGTTCCTGCAAGAAGTATGAAAGGAATTCTTATGCTATTCGAAGATCCTGAAAGGGCCAGCACAGAAGAATATTATAATCCAGAAATTACAAAAGTGGAAATGACAATAGAAGGGATTCCGAATCAATTGTATAGTCAAGGAATGAAGTCCCACCAACACTGGGACGAAATAAATAAATTCTTTGCTTTGAATTCAAAAAGAAACAAAGAAACAAGTATGGTCGTTAAAGATTTATATTTTACTGATACAACAATAGAAAAATATCTAACGAACAGGTATGCTTTATGGTTGGATTTACGTTCAACTGATGATAATACACTTCATGGTTCTGGAAGAAGAATTGAAAATGCATCAGAAGGTATTACAATACAAATAACGAAAGAAGCAGGAGCAGATGAACCAATCAATCTTTATTTGTTTGTTATACAAGATGCACAAATCAACTTTGAAGATGGTAGATTTAAAGAAGTCAGTTATTAATATTTTTTTTTTTTACAAATAAAAATGGAACTACCAAAATATCCTCATTGTGCTATTATATGTGGTCAAACTGGATGCGGGAAAACAGAGTTTGTCCTTGACCTTTTGGAAGAGGAATATCGTCAAGTATTTAAACATATTGTTATACTTTGCCCAACCATTCAATGGAACAAGGCTTATAAAAATCGTGAGTGGATTGGTGATGTCAGGAAACCTAAAACAAAAAATATAACAATTGTTAATCCTATTGTTAATGGAGAAGAAAAACTACAAGAACTACTAAGAATGTTCTTTAATAAATATGCTGGTCATTCTACTCTCTACATTATTGATGATTGCAGTGCAACGAAAGAACTAACAAAGAAAAAAGATATGTTATCAGAATTAGCATTTTCTGGTAGGCATGCAGAACAATCAGTGTGGGTTATTTCGCAGAGATATAATTCTGTGTTAAAAGATTTAAGAGAACAAACAAAATGGCTATGCATGTTCTACACAAAAGATAGAGATAGTTTTGAAAATTGTTTAAGAGAGAATGATGTTATTCCAACTTTGGAAGAACGACAGAGAATAAAAGAAGAACTGAAAAAAAAGAAGCATCGTAAGTTAATTTTGAAGACTGACCAGCCTACTGGTTATTGGTTGGTTGATTGATTATTTTTTTAGCAATGATTAAGTAATGTTTATGCAATGATTAAGTAATGCTTATACAATGCTGTAGCAAATCTTAAGTAATGCTTATGCAATGTAAAATAGCAATACTAAAAAACAATGCTGTTAGAAATATTATCAATCACTGCAATCTTATCAATAATCATAACAAACACTGCAATCTTATCAATAGTCGGATATGCGATGTTTTATTTTTTAAAAATAAAAAATAAATTACATAAAATAAAAATGAATGCTGAAGAATTATTACAAGACATTGAATGTGAAAGCACAGAAAATAATGAACAAGAAACAAAACGTGAGCGATTATCAGCCATTGTTGCTGGTGGTGGTAGTAAACAGTATCTTGGTAAAGACTTACAACTATCAGACATTGATACAATGACAGCAGAACAAATAAACAAACTTTACTGCAGATATGAAGCAAGATTGGGAGCAAGTATGACTAAGACATTGGGTAATTCTTTCATTAGCTTATACGTGATGGGTGTATCAAAGTATTTCAATGTTGTTAATCCACCTAAACTGATACAAGACTTAGAGGAAGACCCTTTTATCAATCACGCTTTGACAAGTTCGTGTTGTGAATTGTATTATAGATATGGAATGTACCTTGCTCCATTAACTGCAATGCTAACAACAGCAAGACATATTGATTTTAATAAAAAAGAAAATATCTCCTTAGAAAAAAATGAGTGATACTGAAGTTAAAACAAAAGACCCAAGACGAGTAGTTGCTGGTAAGAAAGGTGCAGAAGCAAGAAAAAGAAATGCAGAATTAAGAAGAAAGGAGACTGAAACTATAAAGAAAGAAAACATGGAATTAAAATCTATAACAAAAGATGATGATGTCGGCTCTCCAAATTCACAGAATATAAATATATACAAAAATTATATACCATTATGCATAACAGTTGGAGTTGTTGGAATAGGATTGTATATGTACAAGTCTAAACAAGTTGTACCACAACAACAACCTATGATGCAACAACCTGCACCTATTATACAACAAAAAGAAATTGACCCATTTGAATTTAATTAATTTAAAAAAATAATATTCTCATTAAAAAAAAATGACAACCTCAATAGACGGAAAACAAATTGCAAACATGTTATATCATGCTGGAGTGGAAACTGTATTAACTGTTGGATATTCAGAATTAGGTAGAAAACTATTGAAAAGACCAGCACCAAAAGTAGATTTTAATATGACAGATATTGGTATGTTGTCAATTGATATATTACTTGCAATGGCAACAAATGATATGCTTGTTAAGCAAGGTATTATTCCTGCAGATATTATGAAGTAATTTTAATATTTTTTTTTTTCCATTATATAAAAATGGCAAGTGCAGTAGCATTGATGGTTGGAGGAGCAATTACAAACGCCTTAGCCTTTTCAGGTAGTAATTATTTATTTTCACATATGGGTAGTAATAGTGATGAAGAGAGAAAACGACATGATAAAGCGATGGAACAATTAGAATCAGCAACAACTGCATGGAATGAGAAGAGAACACAAAGATTGGATTTTATTAATGAGCAACTGAAGAAGGAACATCATGCTGTGGATGAGTTCAGTGATGCTGACACTGCTATGAAACAATATTATTATATTACAGGAAAACAATTGCCAGATAATTTATCCACACCATTACCACCAAAACCTACATTGAGTGATTTTTACACTCCATCAGAAGACCAGAAAAATAGAGAGATTGCATTTGTTGTTGGTGGTATGGCATTGACAGGATTTGTTGCTTGGAAGTTGATGTAGGTAAAAAAAAAAATTATTTTTTGACATAATCTTTCTTTGGAAAAACTAAATCATAAGCATGATATTTATTTTTTTTATTATTCTTACATGGTTTCAAACCAAGTGGTCTTACATAAAATGGTGGTTCTTTACCTTCTATCTTCTTTGTGAGATGTGCAGGACTCCATACTTCACCATTGTCTTTGAGAGTTAAAATTACACTCACACCATTGTCTGTGTTAATTTCTCTGTAGTCGGTGATTGTATAAATGTTGTTGATTTCTAAATCAGTCCATTTCTTTGTGTCAAATTGACTTTGTTCCTTTAACAGCTCTTCAAACTCTTCTTTTGTAGGTGTATAGTCATCATCAAGCAATTGTGCTATATTTTGCGTTTGTGCATTCTTTGACATCTTTTTATATATAAATATTTTTTCTTAAATATAAATAAATGGAGAAGATATACTATAGTCCAAAAGGTTTCTGGAAAGGACACTCAGCTGTTGGTAAGTTAGCAAAAGAAGCAAAGGTTAGTCAGAAACAAGCATTAGAGTTCTTAAAGAAACAAGCAGTATGGCAAATATATTTACCTGTACCTAAGAGAATAATAAGACCAAAATTTGATGTGTCTGCAGAGAATGAAGTTCATCAGGCTGATTTGTTGTTTTTACCTCACGATACTATTGGTAGGAAGACATACAAGTATGCATTGACAGTGGTTGATGTTGGAACAAGATATAAAGAAGCCGAACCTTTGACGTCGAAAGATAGTAAAGAAGTTGCAAATGCTTTTGAGAAGATTTATAAAAGACATTTGAAGTATCCTAAACTATTGCAAGTTGATCCTGGTAGAGAATTTATGAGTTCCGTTTCAACTTTGATGGAAAAGCATAATACCAAAATAAGAAGAGGTAGAAAAGAAATACACAGAGACCAAGGAATAGTAGAAAGATTTAATAGAACCTTAGCAGAAAGATTGTTTGGTTATCAGTATGCTAAAGAGATTGATACTAAAAAAAGAAACAGAGAATGGGTTAAGAGATTATCTGATGTTATTAAAGCATTAAATAAGGAGACGAAAAAACCTCCTCCAATTATAACAAGAAAAGTTGATGCTGAAATTTGTCCTTATGTAAATGTTAGATATTTGTATCAACCTGGAGAATTAGAAGGTGGTGGAAAGAGAAGGGCTACTGACCCAGTATGGTCTGTTGATATTCATAAGATTGACTATCATATTATAACGCAGGGAATAAGAGTTTATTATTTGAAATCTCCTGCACCTAAGAGAGGGTTTGTCAAAGAGGAATTACTTATTGTTCCGGCTGATACCCATACGCGTATGTCGTAATGCCATCGTCAGTTATGTATCTTTTTGTGTCTAAAGGAGAAAGTGAAGTCTTATTTACTTTTAATCCATATATGTTGTGATGCATTGAGCGTAGCATGTTCATTGAGTGTGTGTATTTCTTTTTGTTGAATAATGCATCTCTGTAGTTTTCAAAATTGATTTGTTTTTTGATTACATATTTTTTTGTTCCTTTCGCTTTTTTGATGACTTGTTCATCTGCTCTTAATACTGAATATAGTTTAGGACGAAGACCAATATATTCTGATATTGGAACACCAGCACATTCATCCTTCATCTTACCTATGACCTTCTTGTTTGTTTCATCGTATAGTGGATGTTCTTTTGGATAATCAGAGAAATCGTATTCATCTTTCATTTCAGACATATCTTTGTAAGCATCTTTGGTTTTGATATCTACTAATAAACTGTCTGTGTCGGTGTATAACAAGGTGCAGTTATTACCATACTTCTTTTTCAATGTATTATAATACCAATCATACATAAGATGTTTTGATAAATCTAAAACACAGAAGCCAACATATATTGGTTTATTGAGAGTTAATCTTGTTTTATTCACTTGAATGGCAGATAACTCATTAGAGAACTTTATTCTACGATTGAAGTTTGGTTTGGCTATTATCTTGCGGATTTTTTCATTTTCACTGCCATCTGTTTTGACTAATTTAATATCAACTCTTTTACGTATGTTTTCCATTGTTTTGCCAAATACTGAGTTGTTCATAAGTTTAAAGAAATCTTTTTCAAATGTAGTCTTTGCTTTTTTACGTAATTCTGTATTCAGACGTATGTAAGGTTCCATCCAAGGTTTCTCATCAAATTCTAATATTCTGTGTATTTTTGTTATTTTCATACCAAGTTGTTTGTATAGTCTTAAGTTTTTGTAATGTACTACATATTTCTTCTTATCAATTAGATTGGGGACAAGTTTTTCTGTTTTTAACATACTATTTTCAATTAGTTCATTTTGATAGTCGGATAACCATTCTTTTTTAATTGCTAATTTTTCAGGTGCAAGTGGATAGTCATTATGTAGTTTATGTAAATGTTTGGGGTATTCTAAATCTACTTCATATATTCTTCCTCTACCTTTTTGTAATTTTGGAAGTTTTCCATCTATTAAATCTTTATTAGTTATCCATTTGAAACCACCAAATGGAAGTGGTTGGCTCATTGAATGACCATATAAATTATTTTCATCTAAATACATTATGTAATTGTCTTCTTCATTTGGATTATAATCTGCTACATATTTATTGTTTGCTTTTGCGTGTCTTTTAGAAACCATACTTATTCCACCTCTCATTCCTTTTTCAATGAAAAGATGCATATCCAAATCTGATAGAAGTTGTAATTCTATTTCTGTGTATTTTAGAAGAGCATCCCAAGATAGACCAGGTGCAGTGTAGTAATGTAGAGGGTCAAGTTTATAGTTATTCATACAGGTTTCTCTAAACTTTTGAAAAACATCTGCAAGTAAGAGAACATCTGTTTTGAGATATAAATCATGATAATCACCAAGTGTTTTACAGTTAAATTGTTTCCATACTTTTTGAGCGTGTTCATAGTCTTTTTGTTTGATACTTTCATCTGTAAGACTGCTGTAGAATTTGTCTATGGGTGGTAGTTGTGTTTCATCAAATCTATCAAAACTATCAATGTATTCATATGGATAGATACCTTTACGAGCAAGAAGATGTGAGTTAGTTGTATGTTTTACAGTTAATGGTAAGTCTGATTTGTTGAGTTTTTTATATCTTGTATTGTGACATTTTTTACATTTCGCTGTTAATAACCAATTTTCATTGATGTTTATTTCTTCTGTACCTTTACATTTTTCACATTCTGTCTTTACACCAATTGCTCCATCTACCAACTTTTCAAGAGAGGAAGCCATAAATTGAAAACTGTCTAAGAATTTCAGTTGTCCAATACTGAATGAGATGAATTTCTCTGAATTATTTGCAATACAAGTAATGTTTCCACTTGCTTTGTGTATTTTCTGCATTATTAGATGGCTATCATAACCTTTTAAGTTGTGGAAGATAACTGGAATTTTGGTTTTATTTGGTTTGATTGCAAGTTTGAGATTACAGGATTTGTGTGCTGGTCCTCTATATTCTCCTGTGAAATGACAGTGGTCTTTTACTTTTGGATTCTTTTCATTATTAATTTCTTTTTCACATATCCAACAATGGGAAGCATTTTCATAATCTTGTATGTTCTGTTCTGTTGGCATTATTAATGGTTTAGGATGTCTAAAGATGTTGTTGATGTTATTCACTTCACATTTTAAATGATTTAGAAAAACCTCTGCAACATCTTCACCTCTGTATATTACTGGTTTGTCTGCTTTACCATCATATCTAACAACTTGATATCCAAATCCACACGCTTCGTGTTCGCTTGTTATTTCTGATTTATCTCCTTTTTGTTGTGATTTGGGTTTGATTTGTGCTTCAAAGTCAGCATAGATAACATATGGAACGGGCATTTGATTTTGATGGTTTTTAAACTTGATAAGACCTTTTGATGGCATTTCTATTCGCATTGGAGATTTATTTATGCCTTCACAGTCTTCTTTATGTTTGATTAGTAGGTCTTCTCTTGTAAAACCATAAAGACATCTATCACAGAAATGTGTTTTATGTTTGTGTTTATTGTTCTGATTGTAAAGTAATCTATTAAGGTTTTTAATAAAACAGTAGTGATATTTTGTTTTTGACTCATCAGGAGGATAGTCATCAGGATTATAATCTTCATCTATCATTTCTTCTTCACTATCATCAATTTCCTCTTCAACATCTTCAGTTATCAAAAGCAGATTAATTCGTTCTTTTTCATTTGGTTGATTTGAAATATGATATGGAAATATAGTAAGTTTCTCTGTCTTTTTTGTTAATGTGTATCCATAAACATTGATTGCTATATTGTTTTGTTTCTCAACTTTTGGTATTTGTGAGATTGGTGTGGGAAAGTCTATTCCTTCCATATTTAATGTGCCTAAATATTTACGATAACTTGATAACTTACTTGGATTGTTTTTGTTTGGGTATTTAGAAGCAAGTATATGCCATTCTAAACATCTATCATCATCATTTGATAAATTAATTATTGCTTTTTTATTTGCTATTGCACTTGGAAGAGAAATATACGAAGAACCTTTGAGTGGTTCATATTTTGCTATATTAAGATAAAGTTTGATACAATGGTCAATTTCTAAACCCGTTGCGGTATTTGTGAATTTTTCAATCCATGTTTGTATATAAGTTGTTTGTTTGTTATAGTTTTCATCTAAATTATTTCCATCAAGAACTGCACATTGTTCTCCGTGTGATGCACCGGTAACTTCTTTTCTTTCACCATTAAGTTCATCTTTAAAAAACTTTATAGATAACCCAATTGAAAATTTAATACCATTGTATTCTTTAATGTTTTCATTAATTTTATCTATAATGACAGATTTTTTATCATTAAACAAAATATTTGGGTCTTTATATTTATGAGCATCTATTTCATACGCTTTGAAGTAATTGCATAATGGTTTATCAACCAGTTTCAGAACATTTTTCCCTTTAGTATCTTCATCATTAATTTTTTCACTTGTTTTAACAGCATTTTGTTGCTGTCGTTTTCTTATCTTTTTATCTCTACGTCTTTTACGCAGATTTTCCAATGTAGAAGTTTGTTGTAGTGCATCACTCTTCTGTTTCTCAATATCTAAGGATTTAAGACCCTTGTCTAAAGCCTCATCACTAATTCTTCCTTCACTATGCAATTGTATTAGTCTCTCTACAGAACTCATTTTTTTTGTTTTCTTTTAAACTATAAAAAATTTTTTTAAATATAATAATAAAAATGGATATAGAAAAAGCAAAGATGCAAAATATATGTGCTATGTTGCCGTTAGGTTCAAATAAACCATGTAAAAACAAATCAGTAAAGCATTCTATATACTGCAAGGCTCATAATTTTATTATAAAACATAACAAAAGTAAAGTAGTGAAATGTTTACAATGTGGTAAAGGTACTACAGCAAAATATCAAATCTGTGATAAGTGTGGTGGAAAGAATTTTAGAGAAAAACAGAGATATTTTAACTCTATAAAACCTTTTAAGCAGGAAATTGCAAGATTGAGTATGATAGAGTGTTGAGGATGATTCAGGACTGAAAGAGAACATACATTCAAAACATTCAAAACTGAGTGAAAGTGAGAGAAAGAAACTTATTGAGGAAGGTAAGGCTCAAGCGAAGAATGAAATGAAAAAAAAGATAGAAAATGCTTGATTTTATTCAATAAAATTACAATAGTAAATGACCCACCACCAAAATATGAAAGTTAATATTTTTTTTTTTGCTTCACTTCCGACCTACAATGTTATAAGAATGTGCATTTTGTATGTTGAAACATATGTACAAAGTTTGGTGGTAATTAGTTGAACCAATGTTATTTTACAACAATTCAAAGACTTGCAGGAAATTCCAAAATGATGCTAGAACTTTGAAATTTTGTGATAATATGTATATATGCAACCCAAATACATATGCAAAATTTGAGACTAATCGGTTGATGGGATTCCACTTTTAGGAAGACTCAAAGACTTTCTGAAATTCCAAAAGTTGTCATAGGAACTTGGAATTTTAATATGTTATACAGCCTTAAAGTCTTGTTATATGTGCAAAATCTGGTGGTCATTGGATTATGTAAAGGCACTTTCAGGAGGGGTTAAAGTTTTTGCCCCAAAGTGGAATTTTCAAAATTCTTTTTAATATGTTTCTATATAGTGTCTATCCGCGACTTTTATCGGAGCAGATTTTGGATATTACTTTTAATTATTTGTTGTTCTCTACGAGTTGCTTAGTAACCTTTCTTAATTAAACCGATTACAGTGTTATCAGGATTTTTTTGTATTTTTTTCTTTTTTTTTAACCCATTTTTATCGCTTAGAAACGCTTTTTATTGAAACCGATTACGCTGTCATCATTTTTATTCAATGTTCCATTATAAAAAGATTTTTATGTCATTACCGGGATTCGAACTCATGCCCCACCATTTACAGTCCAAACCATCTAGACCACTCGGCTATCACGGCTTGTACTAGAATAGTAAGAAATTGAACGTAAATAAATGACTAGTTTTTTGTCCAGTGAATGGTTTTCTAAATACTGAAATAGTCCGTAGGTGATTTCCCTTTTGGACTTTGATGTCCAACTATCAGTGTGGTAAAGATAAATTGACATGTAATAGTCGGTTTATCTGTCTGCTCAAAATACTGCGGTAAAATATATATGTGGTAAGATGTGTTTATATATAGATAGTGCTGGTTGAAGAGGTGATTTGTGAGGGTTTTTAACAGATTACCTCAAAACCGGCACTATCTATATATATATAGACTACAGCTAGATGCCATCTATGGGAAGGATTGCGGGACATCTCGGCCCCTATCAGACTCGGCCCCTGACCAACTCGGTCCCTATTATTATTATTATTATTATTGACCTAAAAAGATATTTTTTAGTTTGGGTAAAGGTGGAAGGTTAGCAATAGTCAACCTAAAATAATACACATACAAGTTTGTCTCAGTGTTTGCCTTTTAAAAACTGGAGAGTTTCATATTTAGGCCTATTGGACTGTTACGCATTCTTAGGTAACTGCCAATGATATTAAATATTTTTTTAATTGGCCTATCTTGAGTAAATCACCGACGCGTGCCTGTTGATTGGGTTATTATTATTTGATAATTGGGTGGGAAGTACTGAGTAATTACCAGAACCATTACTGAAAAATTGCACGTGCGAATAAATGCGCAGATTAGCCTGCGCATCTGCACACTCTGATCAGCGCTTTTGTTCCCTTCTTGGGTAGTATGATACTAAGGCTGCTGTATGTCAGACATTATTCCTTTGAACGGCTTCTGAGACTAAGCAGGTAGTCATTACGATAACTCACCCGTACGACATAGTGCATTTTTCACATCTCCATTAGCCAAGACGCACAACAGCAGAGCCCAGTTATTAATACTTTTTATGAGAAGCAGTTTTTAAAGAGATTTTACAAGATTTTAACAAAGAAATTTTAACTATGTATAAATGGTGTATCATAAACTGTAAATAGAGTGGTGAAGGGGACACCATTTTAGCCTTGAAGACTTATACTCCATTGGAGGTGTGCCGGACGGCAGAATATATACAACAACAACAACAACAATGGCTGTTTTTCTGTAGAAAATCATTGATATTTTTCTTGTAAATGCTCAAAACAAAGGTTGAGGGTGCTCGTTAGAACCGCCTCAGTGAGGTGGTTCTAACGAATACCCACAACCTGTGTCTTTGAGCAGAAATAAGAAAAATAATGAATACCCCGTAAACCCCAGTTTTCTCTATATAAAGCGGGGTTTAGGGGGGTCTTCATTTCACTGACATGTTTACGTGATGTTTTTGTTTTCCTCGTGCGAATAATAAATGCACAGATCAGCTTGCGCATCGCACACTCTGATCAGTGCTGTTGTTCGCTGCTTGGACTACGGCTTCTGAGACTAAGCAGGTAGCAGGTAATTGAAATGCAGACGTCTCTATGTATCTATATAACTGACCGAGCTGCATATCAAGTAGACGTCTTATACTTAAGAGCAGAAATGAGAAAATTTCTCGCTGCTTGGATAGTATGAAAATTGCACGTGCGAATAACAAATGCACAGATCAGCCTACGCATTCGCGCACTCTGGTCAGCGCTTTTATTCCCTGCTTGGATCGTATGATTACTAAGGCTGTTGTATGCTAAACGTTATGCCTCTGAACGGCTTCTGAGACTAAGCAGGTAGATTTAGGTCGTATATTAGGAAATGAACTTATCTCCGGAAACACGTCTAAATTATATTCATATTTTGTGAAGCACGTGGAAATAAAATAAAAACAAAAACATGCATTGAATAATGACTTTTATTACAAAAGGAATCAGCAATAATGTAATAACCATGACCTTTATTTCAACAATGTAGTATATGAATATCTTAGAGAGGGTAGTTCAACAAGTAATACACAACGTACGAAATGAAATGCACACAACATATAGCAGCATATAAATATGTAAAATGCATTCATTACTAGACATGCTAAAAACGAACAAAAATACACACGTATTATGTACCACACATAAGGAAAGGATGAGCCATTACACTAGAAAACAGAAGTGAACACTAGAAAACAGTAGTGATTTAGACAGTCATGTTCTAAACTGTATATGAGCGGACAGAGAAGGGAACTAACATCATCCGTTTATTCTACTTGAAAGGCTAAAACAAGATACAGTATACATGTTCGTAGTTTTTTCACGGTTGTTTAAAAGGACTATTTCTGTACGCATACTAATACGTTTAAGAGCAGAGATAAGGAAAATAGCTATTTAAGTCATACTTTTACTTCATCTTGACATTATGAATTAAATTGATAGGCTACGTCGGTCAGTGTGTGCTCGGAGTGGGATGTGCTTTGTTTGCCGGGTCTTGTCCATCACCCGTTTCGGTTTCAAAACTTCGGGGTTGAGACACACTGATGAAGATTAAATATCAGAAAGGCCTCTGTGTCACTAAATTTGGTATGGTTACGCCTTAACTTACAATTCTAACACAGCGCGCCTATATAGGCAATGGAAAGAACCTGTGAATTATTATGCAACAAATCACAGCTCAGAAGAGCGTGATAGGTGGCGTCATTAAATGCATGTGTTCCAGTCGACAATTTTAGCGGGATTTCTTCTAACAATGGCGAAAAGTTGTGAGATTTTGAAGGAAACAACAACATTATTGCCGATTTTCAGCCTGTTAGAATCGAAATAGATCAGCTCTAGCCAGTGATTTGTTGGGTAATAAATCACAGTTTGTCGGTCAGTTGTAAGTAGACAAATCACGCGCGCTACGCGCTCGTGATTTGTCTACTTTACAACTGACCTCCAAACTGTGATTTATTACACCATAAATCACAGCTAGAGCTGATCTATTTCTTAAATAAAACTACACTGGGATAAAACAGTGTTGGACTGTATATGTTACGGTAACGGATGCATCATAGATGCGATACATTCGATAGAATACGTAACATTCGATAGAATATAGTCAAACTTCAATGGCTCGAACACCTTTGGGACCACGAAAATCTGTTCGAGACCGGGTTTGTTCGAGCCACTGATGGTTACTGCCAGGAGGCATAACGAGATACTTTTAGACATCTTTTCGGCGTTCTATAATGAAAATGTATGCTGTGTGTACTCATTAGAATCGCCTCATCCAGGCGATTCTAATGAGTACACACAACATACATTTGCAAGATGAAAGACTTAACTCTCCTTAATTATCGCCCACTATTTCTTATGTAGAGGATTTCGCTAGGGGCTAAAGAATGGGTTCGACACATCCATGGTAAACGAGCCATCGGTGTTCGAGCCATCGAAGTTCTACTGTATATCGCATTGGTGTGACATCTGTTCCGTGAGAAATAAGTTTCAAAATGTGCATGTGCATTTGAAGAGTAACACAAAAATTGAACCATTTTATATTTTTGTTTTTTCAAGTTTTTTTTTCAATATGTAAGTATATGTCTTAAAACACAACGCTATTATTATCATTACTATCATTAATATACAAAAGGCGCAGAGTTTGTCAGGTGCCGAGTTTGTTAGGGGCCGAGTGTGTAGGGGCCGAGTTTGCTAGGGGCCGACTTTGTTAGGAGCCGCGTTGTCCACTTACAACAGCTTGCCAACTGAAGCTCCACCACTGAAAGCTTAAACCCTCACAAGGCTAGCGGCCCAGACGAGATCTCACCAAGAGATGGCCCCCAGCATACCACCTGCTCTCACTCTGATATTCCAGGCCTCATATGATCAAGGCAAAGTACTTCATGGCTGGAAAGGAGCCTTTGTTACTCCCCTACCCAAGAAAGGAGACAAGTGCAAGGCCGCAAACTACTGCCCAGTTTCCTTGACTTCAATCTGTTGGATGACATAGAGCACATCATCCGCATTCACCTTGTGAAATACTTTGACAGACATCGCATCCTCTGTGACCAACAACATGGCTTCAGGAAAAGGCGATCGTGCGAGTCTCAACTAATAACAAGAGTACATGATCTGGTGAGTGGATTAGATAAGTGGCAACAGTTTGACGCCGTCCTGCTTGATTTCAGCAAGGCGTTTGATAAAGTGGCACATCAACGCCTTTTAATCAAGCTTCACCACTACGGAGTCCGAAACAAGACACTCACATGGATCAAGAGCTTCCCAGCCGATCGATACCAGAGAGGAGTTTTGGATGGCAAAACTTCATCATCTTCTCCTGTTACTTCTGGTGTTCCGCTGGGTACAGTTTTGGGACCTCTCTTGTTCCTGATGTATAACAACGACCTGCCATCCCGCCTTTCCTCTACAGTTCGACTTTTCGCTGACGATTGCCTGCTATATAGAGTGATATCCAACCAGGAAGAAGCAGCGTCACTACAAAAAGATTTCGACCACCTATAGGAATGGGAGAGGGACGGACCAATGCTTTTTATGCCCCGCCACAAAAAAAATGGTGGGGTATAATGTTATATCCTCCTAAAGTTTTATTGTCCGTCCGTCCGTCCGTCAGTCAGTCAGTCAGTCAGTCCGTCCATCCGTTCGTCCGTCCATCCGTCGGCGCATCATAGTTTCGTGCCCGCTCCGTAGCTCGGATACCAGTTGTCCTAAAATAGCTGTGCTTCCGTTAACCCGACCGAACCTGCTTCAGACACCCGGCTCTACTATTGTTATCAGTAAAAGAACAAAATAAGAATTAAAATACCGACCCTACCATTTTCAATCTTCGATCCTACCCAGTGCCGATTTTGCATTTTCCCATATTAATTTTGCGTTTTAATTACATTTTTGTAGTTTTTGGCATTTAGTACAGATATGTGGAGCACCATGAGACGACGTGCAGAACATATAAACCGTAACTCTGATTATCCTACTTTTGGAGTTATTGCCTCTTAAACAGCGCCATTTCTATCATAGTTTCATGTCCGCTTCATAACGCCAATACCATTTCAAATGTTTTCATGAAACTTCACAAATGTTTTGAGCACCATGAGCCGACGTACAGATCATACGCACTGTAAATAAAAATCAAAAATGAGTTCCTTTAAGAGCAATGAAAACATTCATAAGAAAGAAGATGGGTCATACTACGTAGTTTCGGCTAATAAAGCCTCATCAGTGACCCTGTAACTCTGATTTTGTTACTTTTAGAGTTATTGCCCTTTGAATAGTGAATATAGCAGTTTCTATCAGATTCGTGTCCACCCCAAAACTCTGATACCGTTTGAGATATGTTCAAGAAACTTCACAGATATATAGAGTACTATGAGACGACGTGCTGAACTTATAAGCCGCAGGTCTGAATTTCCTACTTTTGGAGTTATTCCCATTTGAACATTGAAAATAGCCATTTCTATCATAGTTCGTATCAGCTCCATAACTCCGATATGTTCTAGAAAGGGTTATCCTTTGGAAGCCGATGCCGTTTCAGATATTTTCATGAAACTTCAATAATATCTAGAGCTGACTAGCAGAACATATGACTCTGATTTTCTTACTTTTGGAGTTATTCTTTTTTGAACATTGACAGTTTCTGTCAGTTGCATGTGCGCTCCATAACTCTGATACCATTTGAGGTATTTCACGAAACTTCACAGATATATATGTTCAGCGCAAAGTAAGAATCGGGACAATTCTAGAATTGTCTTGAGCAAAGTAAGAATTCCTACTTTGTTGCGCAATTCTAGAATTGTACCGGTACAATGCTAGAATTGCGCAAGGGATTCGAATGTTATATGAAACAGGTAAATGTCTCTGCGCTAAGTGGGAATCTTTTGGACAAAGTGAGAATCGAATGTTTCATCCGTATGGACAAAGTGGGAATATTTGGGACAAAGTGAGAATCGAATTTTCATCTGTGGGAATAGCATTTATCATCTGTATAGTCTGGGCAACATTACTTTGATGGTTTTGTGAGTAGAAAATTATGTGCGATTGTAGGAGCTGAATTTTTTGTATATTACATGTATACAATGCCTTTGCTAATTTCACTTTTTATTTTTCAAATCGGTAAGTCAAAAAAGACATAATCAACACGTGTGATTAATTTCAAGTATGAAAAGAGGACCATCATCGTCTTAACGATTTCAATTGGTAATTATCTCTGCTTTATTAATGCAAACAAACTATTTGGAATTAGGGATTATCTGGGATAAAGAAACGTTTAAAAAACGCCATGCCAGCCATTAAGATGGATTTAGCGCATGTTTTTACCACCAGGGATCAGTTTCCATATGAATGTGACAAAATCCCGTAATAATATTTTACTATTCTCACTTTGTCCCGATTCACAGAGGCAATTCCGATACTGTAATATTGCGCAAGGTAGGAATTCTCACTTTGTCCCGATTCCCACTTTGCGCAGAGACAATTCCGGAATTGTACTACGCAAGGTAGGAATTCTCACTTTGCGCAACAAAGTGAGAATTCTTACTTTGCGCAGGACAATTCTAGAATTGTACCGATTCTTACTTTGCGCAGAACATATATACGTAGAGCGCCATGAGACGACGTGCAGAACATATGAACCATAGCTCTGATTTTCCTACTTTTGATAATATTTAGGCAAGGACTAATATAGCTTTCTGACAGAAAAACATCACTTGCTTTATGTGTGTGCAGTGGCCTGGCATCATGCAGTGCATCCAGCGCTTTTATTAACATTGACAGGTGCGAACACAACAGAATAACCAACAAACGGAAGATGTACAAGATCCATGGTTATGTACTCGAGGAAACAACTAAAGCCAAGTACCTTGGAGTCACCATTGACAGCAAGCTGACCTGCAACAGCCATGTTGATGTGGTGACTAAGAGTACCAACCAGACCATCTCCTTTCTACAGAGAAACTTGTCATCCGGCCCGAAAGATATCAAGGCATCCAGTCACAAGTCCCTCGTCAGGCCACAAGTCGAGTGTGCGGCCTTACAGTCTGGGACCCGCCAACCAAGATCAGCATCAACAAGGTTGAAGCTGTGTAGAGATGCGCAGCGAGATTTTGCCATGGTGACACTCGCCGAACCAGCAGCGTCACATCAATGTTACAGAATCTGGGCCGGGAGGACCTTAAATCACGTTGTGAGCAGAGTAAAACCATCATGATGTACCGGATAGTCAATAAGCATAGACATTCCTGCTAAGAGGTGCCTAATCCACACAAGTACATGTATCAGACGCCACGAACGTCGGTTCCTGGTTCCCTACTGCTACGTCGTTGCCTTCAAGAGTTCCTTCTTCACTTCTACAGAACCTCCTTGGTGTAGTGGTTACGCTACTCGACTTGTGAACCAGGGGTCGCACGATTGATCCCGGGCTTTTCCAGACATTCGGATGAGTCTTTAAACCGAGGTCCCGTCTCCGTTTGACCTTAGCTGTTGGTGGGACGTAAAAGTCAAACACTCATTCTACGATACGCCTCTGGAATGTCCTACCTATTTTCGTGGTGTCCGCTCCAACGCTCGAACCCTTCAAGAGCTGCGCCGGTGTTGAACCTCCCAACTTCTAAACCCGGACGTGATGTTTTTATCATGTTTTAATCTGTACATGGAGCCTTCTTTCACGTATGTACAAAGTAGAAGTAAAACAAAGATCAGGAATTGATACAATTAACTTACTCCATCCATAAAAGACACCAAAGGGAAAGAAATACAAACATTAAGCGACCAGACCATAATGGAAACCTAAACAAAGGAAGGCCATATGGACAGTTACTTTCCCACAAAATGGCTATATGGCCATCCAAAATTAAAAGACACAAGTGATACACACAGTAAGTAACAAACAACAACATAAATAAATCGCCACAGAAGAGCCGCATTGGAACGGTCAGTGGAAGATTTCCACTGGGGGGCTTAAATCTATTTTACGTGGCCACAATCCTCGCCCTTACTTCCGTCGCGATTTAGACAAATAATTTGTTCAGTCCGCATGAAGGCCTCCTAACTCATCAGTGCAACATCTCCGTGAACACAGAACAAACCTTTCTAGAACATATTTAACGTCACTACAGCTGGTGTCTGGGAATGGATGGCGGCCGTAAAAGTCTCCCTGCCCTACATCATAGTGTAGTTTATATTTTCTTGTCCTTTGGGATCATTGGCTCCATTGTGGAATTTTGAAAAAATGTGAGGGTCACTGATGAGGCCTAAATGGCCGAAACTAGCTAGGCTGGTCCAGGAAACATGTACACTCCATATTTTTTCCGGTTCTGGGATGTATTCCTTGCTTCTAAAGGATAACCCTTTCTAGAACATATTTACAGTGTGACTATGCTCAAGGTTGGGCCCAGCACTTAAACGGAAGATGGAGATGAAGATGTGTTTATTGTGTGTACTTGGTAAGTCGCTGAACTTGTAGTAGTAAAAGAGCTTTAATTGCACATACTTTAAGTATAAAAATCTATCGCTACTTAATCCAGACCAAGTCTTTATCTGGTTAATGAGCTCAGAGGATCCTTAAATAGTTCGGAGTACTAGTAAATATTTACCGAGAGATATGAAGCATTAGGGATAATATTGCCATCTTGATCGCTTGACTTGCATACATCACATCCTTAAAGAACGTATTGTTGTTGTTGTTGTTGTTGTGTGTGTGTGTGTGCTCTTTGTATATGTGTTTTGTGTTTTCACCAATCAATATCAATTTATGTAACCATTTTCCCAAATTTCATTATTTAATTATTCTGCTCACATTGGGCGCTTTGATTAGCAAATTTATATTGTATTGTAGCAAAGCGCAAAAAATAATAAAAGACAGCAAACACCACGAAAAATTATCTGTTTTCTATAGCTTAAGTTCACCTTCAGCACAAGATACTAATTAGCCAAAATGCGTGAAGTAAGAGATTTGCTATTTACTTAACAGACGCCGATATCAATGGGCTCCAGTATTTTGAGAATACCAGGTCCTTGTCTTTTGATATCAAGTTTATCAGGCAAGGCTTCGAGAACGCTTGTAGAATCGCGAGGCTTGCCGAGCGATTCTACATACGTTCCCGAAGTCGAGCCTGTTAAACTTGATATCAAAGGACACGAATCTGGTATTCTATTTATCAGTTTATCCTATTATTCACTCTTTATATATGCAATTTAAATTCAGTTATCGAATATCTTGAGTGCGTCTCAACACTCCGGCATGCAATAATCCGTCCATATATTTAGTATAATCTGACCGTACTTTTTTCCTATGATACTTCTTTCAAGTAATACTTCCAATTTTTCCACTTATTATAACATTTGCCAGTTTCTGGAAGTCCGATTCATTCATAAAAGTGCAATATTACGTTGACGTGATAAAGCTCACTTGTCCTGAGATAGCATATCTTTATCAGGTCAATGTGTTACAATGCAATATATACAGGGGTAACTGATGCATTAAACGGGCTGAAACCTCTTGCCCCATTTTCGGGCCCACAATCTACTCAGTCAATTTCGGTTTGAAGTTGCAGTGAGTCCTCTACATCTCTAATTTCCCGATATGTCGTCTGCAACAGTCTTATTTCTACGTCAATGTCAGTCGAAATATCATTAATGTACAAGGTAAATAACAAAGGGTCAAGAATAGTCCCTTGTAGGACCACAGACAAAACTGGAGCCCACTCAGAAGATACACCATTAACAACAAATCGCTGTTTTCTGCAGCAAAGGAATCTATCAATAAGACAATAAGACCTAATACGCCTTTAGACATAAACAGAATGACTTCATGCCGACTGAACAAATTTGTCCAAATTGCGACTGAAGTAAGGGCGAGGATTGTGGCCACGTAAAATCGATTTAAGCCCCCCCCCCGCCCCCCACTCAGTAGAATTCGTTTTACTGACCGTTCCAAGGCGGTTCTTTTGTCGCGGTTTATTTTTGTTATGGATTGTCTTTGAGTGTGTGTACCGCTTATATTATTTTGTTTTGGATAGCCAAGTGGCCATTTTGTGAGAAAGTAACTGTCCTTTTGGCTTTCCGCTATGTTTCCATTAGGCTCCAATTGTTTCATGTTTATTTCTTTGGTGTCTCTGGTAGGAGCTGTGGGTTAATTGTATCGATTTCTGATCATTGCCTTCACTTCTATTCTGAGTCCACACCTGTTTGGGAAAGAGCTGCTGACTCGGTTTACCTGTTGTCCATTTTGTTTACTGTCGTCACTCCATGTTTCGACTTCTTTCCCTTGTGATATTGTAGGAAGAATTTTGGATCTGATTGCCCCAGTTCCTGATCGTTTCTCTCTGTACTTTTTATGAACAAAAATATGATTTTCAGTTTATTAATCGGAGTCTAAAAGTTGGTCTTCTTTTGCTCCAGCATTTCAGAGGTTTCTTGCTGTGGAGTCCTCACCGATGTCCCATCTCTGTGGTTGTTTGATTTTTGTATTCTTGGGGATGTTGCACTGATGAGTTAGGAGGCCTTCATGCGGACTAAACAAATCATTTGCCTCAATCGCGACGTAAGTAATGGCGAGGATTGCAGCTGCTTAGAATCGATTTAATCCCCCAAGTGGAATTCGTTTCACTGACCGTTCCAATGCCGTTCTTCTGTTGTGGTTTCTTTTTGTTACGGTTTGTCTATGAGTGTGTGTTTCGCTTATATTATTTTGTTTTGGATAGCCAGTTGGCCATTTTGTGGGAAAGTAACTGTCCTTTTGCCTTTCCGCTATTGAGGTTTCCATTAGGGTCAAGTTATTTCATGTTTGTGTTTCTTTCCCTTTGGTGTCACTGTGGGGAGCTGTGGGTTAATTGTATCGATTCCTGACTTCAGTTCTATTTTTTTTTCATGTAATAAAACTTGATTAGCAGAAAGAAACATGGAAAATTGGTATTGGTACCACAAAGGAGATCATGAAACTATGAGGGAGGATTCGCTAAGATTTGCAAAGGAAAAATGCTTTAATGGCCATTCAGACGCTCGATCTGTTCAGAAGAACTTTAGTTTAATAACTGCTTTCATTCAAGATTTAGCTGATAAGTAAATCCCCTTAAAACTAGCAGGGCGGTTTCCTCGATTCCTTGGATCACTCCGAGATTCGAAGGAAGATCCACAGAATGAAAAAGTTTCATGCTAAGTTAAGAAGATGGGCAGCAGTAAAGTTCGACCGATCGAAGGGAAATAAAGCAACGGTGCGATTTATATGTGAATGACAAAGTATGTGGTGTAAAGGCAAATAACAAATTACATTCATTAACATGTACCAAACATGAGAAACGGGAAGTTATGCACTGGCTGTCGCCAAAAAATTCTTTAGCTTCTTTATCCTTTGCACCTTCAGCGGATGAAACTATCGAATTTTGAATACCATTAATCCAATTTCTAATGGCCCAAGGGGAGAAGGATCCTATGTAAACATCACTTCTTGCATTTGGCATCTGAAATACGAAAGGCTAATGTCTTCTGCAACTCCTAATTGAGTAAGAAATTGTCATCTTTTGGATTGTTGGTAGCATTTAGACCTTTACCGAAGAATAAGCTTTCTACCCCTCCTCCTTTTTGGAGAGACTCCCATTTTAAGTTTTGTAGTATTCAGGTCATATATATTCCATTTTTAAAGTAGTGCTTGCCATTAAAATATTTCTCCTTAGCAAATCTTAGGGAAGCTTCACTCGTAGTTTCATAATTACATTTGTGGTACCAATACTAATTTTTACATGTTTCTTTCAGGTAATCAAGTTATAATAAAAATGAAAATCATGACGAGCAAATCGTCGCCTCTCGTCTCATCACTAGCTGCCCTATTTTGAACTTAAAGGTACCACTCCCGGGGCCCCAAAACACAACTACCATATTCCAAGATCGGGTGAACAATTTTTTTTATATGTTATATGCTGCTTCTTTTACCTATAAAGATGTCGTCTCAAGAAGTCAAATGTTCTTTTATATAGCCTTTAATTTTGTACACATGTTGCTAATATATTAGAGTATATTCCATCTAAAGTCATGCGTGATGGTCACGCCAAGGTGTTTAATGGAATCCACATACAGACCAGCTACCGGTAATAACCCATTTTTTTTTGTTTCGCGGAGAAACCACCTAACGCGAAATCGGCTATTTCTCCGCAAAACAGCGAGAAAAGAAAAAATTAGCGAGAAATTTCTCGCTGAAATTTCTCCCGGTTTCGCGGAGAAAATTCTCGGAGATTCTCGGCGAAAATTTTACAACTTTAATTCACATCACGAAAATACGCCTATTTATTTGTTACCCGGTTAAACCCCACTTTTAACTGGGGTTTACAGGGGTATACATTGGTTATCTAATTTCTGCTCACATAGATGGTGGGTACTCGTTAGAACCGCCTCGCCAAGTCGTTTTGAAGTGTACCGAAAATCTTGAGCAGAAATATGAAAAAATGCCAGAATTGTAATCTGAAAATTTTCCGCTTTTAGTGGTTAAAATTTTACAATATATTTGAATAGGCGAGTTCTCATAATGAGTCGTACATGTAGGCTATAAACACCATAATGATGTGTGACGTTTACCAAAAGCTCAGCTTGATGAAATAGATGGGCTGCATGATGCTTCCACGCATAGCTGAAACCGACCCACATGCGAGAACTAGTAAACCGCTTACAGGATCTAAGCCTGTCCAGGTGTGTTTTCATGAAGTCAGGACAAATTCAATTATTTCGAGCCGACCGAACGAGGTGCGAACCACAGCAGTGAGAGTCCCAATGAGTGTCAACGCTTTAAGGATGCATATTATCCTCGGGGTGTTTAGTGGTTTACGGCACTTTCAAGATTATTTCCCTTATTTCGAACGGACTGCAAATCAGAGTTGAGCTAAAACCGGAATAAGACCACCCTCTGTAGTAGATCTTGGCGTCTCATTTATGGCCCGAGCCTGCAAACCACAGCGGAGAGACCTAATGACCCGATGATTAACCCTTTTTGTACCAAATGGAATCTTCTTCCTTATATATTCAGGAGTCCATTTTGAAACTTAGCGGTGTCAGGTTGTTTTTTCTTAAAAATTTTGTTCGGGAAATGGCTTAACGTTTTGCAAACAGTATAGGCCCTGATCAGACGCCGCTTTCTGCGGTGTCTTATCTGGACCTGCACTGTTTGCCAAGGTACCCCTTTAGGGGTTTCTGATACTAAATGGGTTAAGCGTCGGCGCTCTTACCCATTAGGACACGGGGGCCAGTTACCTTCGGGGTGTACAGTAGCCTTAACAAGATGCCCAGGTTGCATGTCTGTACAAACATCGCTGATTATCTTGGGAGAATGTTGTAGTTCTGCTCCAAGTTAGAGATCAGACTTATATGCAGCCTTGGAATGCTTGCCGCGCAACTTCCCCATATTAACTCTTTTTGTACCAAATGGAATCTTTCTGCTTATATATAGCATGAGTCCATTTCAAAATTTAGGGGTTTCAGGTTGTGTTTTCTTCAAAATGTATTAGGAAAATGGCCAAACTTTTTGCAAACAGTGTAGGCCCTGATCAGACGCCGCGTTCTGCGGCGTCTGATCTGGGCATTCACTGTTTGCCACGGTACCCGTTTAGGGGTTTCCAGTCTGAAATGGCTTAATGTACATGTATGAGCAAAATTGAATTGTAAAGGCAAGAAACACAAGCGGGCCTCCATGTGAGCTTAAGTGTAAGCATCAGTGATGTTTAATTACTCGCAGTGTAAGAAAAAGATCAACTAAAATGTAGAGTGAGATCAGCGCCCACATATACATGTACAAGCAGGATCCCCGTTATTATATACATTGAGTTTGATTTTTCTAAAGTATTTACTTGAGAAAAAAAATAAAGTACTCCCAATATGGTGAACCGATAGAAAATCAACAGTTTTCAATTTATGAAGTATCTACACAACAGTAAAAAAGGAACACAGGAAACATTCATCATGTTCATACTGAATTGTAAAGTGCATAAGATGCAAATCATTATGATTCCAACCGGATCAAAATCATACTTTACGATCGCTAGAGTTGTCCAGTTTTGTACAAAGAACATGCATTTCGTCATATGCTTCAAACTATGTGTACCAAATTTTAATGCATGAAAAAAAAAATACATGCACATGAACAAATATACATGTAGATATAAGCAGATTTCGCTGTGAAACACTGTGAACGACTTCACCTGTACTAATTGGGCTTCTCCGAGAAAAAGCGATGTTCGCGGAGAAATTTCGCGGCGTTTCGCGGAGAAATTAACTGCTTTGAAACGCGAATTTTTTTCTTCTCGGAGAAATTTCTCGCTTTATCTCCGAGAAAAAAAGCTTATTACCGCGGAGAAAAAAAATATGGGTTATTACCGGTAGCTGGTCTGTATTCGATGGCCGTTTCCTCATAAGTATAAAAAGCCTCGAATTTATTTGCTCTTTTTCTAGTTATGTTATCTGCATAATATTGCATTTAACAGGCTTGAATACACACTCTTAAAGAACGGAAACTTAGCATTCTGAAATTAGTGAATAAACGTATTTCGTTTTATTCTCAAAATACCAACTTATAACCTCCTAAACCTAAGACGTCTAAACGTCACCTTAAACTAGGTATTCAAGAATTTCATAAGAAGTTCGTTTTGGCTCCAGCAGATAAGGCCGCTAACAATGCGGTCGTTTGTTTGTTTGTTTGTTTCCGTTGGGGTCTGTTGCTTCATGTTTGTGTTTCTTTCCCTTTGGTGTCTCTGATGGGAGCTGTGGGTTAATTCTATCGAATCCTGATCATTGCCTCTACTTCAATTTTTCATTATGTTAACACTCTTCAGCAAGAATTTGGTGGTACTAAGGCCTATGAACTGCAGCCTTTATCTGTAGAGAGAGGGCTTTAGTTGATGGCCACATTTGTCATTCAGCCACCAACTTTGCTGTCTCTGTTACACAAGGCAAAGACAAGCTTCCTACGTTATATTGGTTACCTAAACTTCATAAAAGACCATACAAAACAGAAGTGGGGGCAATGATCAGGAATCGATTCAATTAGCCCATAGCTCCCATCAGAGACACCAAAGGGAACGAAACACAAACACGAAACAATAGACCCTAATGGAAACATCAAAGCACGTTTTATTGCAAATTCGAGCTCTTGTACCACCACTGAACTCTCTTAATTATTACTTTCATGTTTGTTTGACGCTTATGACCCACAAAGAGGGTTGACGCGTCGTTAAACACGAAATCATCATCATCATACTTTCATGTTTAACTGCCATAAAAACATGTGATAAAATATTGCGACAAAGTCTTCGCAAGATCAGGTATAAATCTCTTCTGGTCTATAAAAAATTCTAATGAAGTTTTAGATAAATTTAAATCCTGACGATTCCGTGCTTCAAGCCTGTCAACTTATGATTTTTCCACTCTTTACACTACCCTTCCTCATAATCTTACAAAAGAAAAACTTAATGATTTAACTAAATGGGCATTTCATAGGGAAGACTCCCTCTATCTTGCATGTAATGTAAGAAATGCTTTTTTCACTTCTGAAGAGCATAACAATTATACTTTATGGTCATGTCAGAAAGTGTGTGAAGCTCTCACCTTTCTACTTGATAATATTTACATAAGATTTGGCACTAAGTTATTTAGACAAGCTGTTGGTATTCCGATGGGTATTAATTGCTCACCCCTTGTGGTTGATCTGTTTTTGATTTGTTATGAGAGAGACTTCGTGTTGTCCCTTTCTGCTGAAAGCCAATCTGAAATCATTGAAGCTTTTAGCTCGACTTCTATATATTTGGCTGATTTATTAAATATTGACAATACCTATTTCGATGGCTTGATCAGTCAAATGTACCCCACCCCACCTCGAACTTCAGTTGAATAAAGCAAATTCTTCTGATACCGAGGCTCCGTTTTAGGATTTACATCTGTCTATTGTAGATGGGTTTGTTTTTTGCAAAAATTATGATTAACGCGATGATTTTGATTTTCAGATTGTAAATTTTCCTTTTTTTGGATGGTGATGTTGCTCGTACGCCATCCCATGGCGTTTATATTTCGCAATTTATTCGAATTTCCAAGTGTGTAGTCATGTAACTGACTTCAACACTCGTAATAAATTGTTAACTGCTTAACTTCTTAATCAGGGTTATCGGTACCATAAACTACGCAAAGCCTTTTCAAAATTTTATAGGCGTCATTCTGATTTAATTTCAAAATTCAATATTGGACTTAAATCTCGTCTGCAACAAGGTCTATGGAAACTTGATTTTTATGGTGACTGAGTATATAAATTCAGAAAAATATATTACCGCAATGACTTCAGCACCCAATTTCTTAAAATCATTCTTCGATATAAAAAGATTGGGTACAGCATAAATGTTATACGACCAACTGCATGCATGGTAGTTAACACAATCACGGTTGAGGCCCCCGCCCATCGGGGCTTGAAGAAATAAATGGGCTGCATGATGCTTCCACGCAGAGCTGAAACCGACCCGCAAACGAGTACTGGTAAACCACTTAGAGGATCTAAGCCTGTCCAGGCAAAGCAGTGCGAGTCGGCCCGTCCATGCATATAAACCCTATTGGTTTCATTGGGAGGCAGGGCTTGAGATGTCATTTCATCTCATTGTTGGGTCAAATTCCCACAAAATGACCTTTACTGTGTTGACGGGGACCTCAAATCAAACAGACCAATCACGGTTGACAACTTTGCTTCCCTCTTTAATTGCACACCGATGGATCAGGCCTCAGATTCTATGACGGTTCCAGCGTAAAGGCTTACTGAGTATTAGAGAGATCTAATTCAATGTAATGTTGGTTGGTGCCTGATGCTCTGTCTCTGGTTGGGCCCATCGGAGTCTATCTGTTTTTTTTTTTTTTTTTTTTACTCCGGCATTTCAGTGGTTTCTTGCTGTTGAGTCCTCGCCGTTGTTTCATCTCTGTGGTTGTTTGATTTTTTGTGTTCACGGAGATGTTGCACTGTTGAGTTAGGAGGCCTTCATGCGGACTGAACAAATTATTTGTCTGTATCGCAACGGAAGTAAGGGCGAGGATTAAGGCCGCGTAAAGTCGATTTGCCCCCCAAAGTTTCACTGACCGTTCCAGGGCGGTTCATCTGTCGCAGTTTTTTTTTTTTTTGTTATGGTTTGTCTTTGAGTGTTTGTATCGCTTATATTATTTTCTTTTGGATAGCCAATTGGCCAATTTGTTGGAAAGTAACTGTCCATTTGGCTTTTGATGTTTCCATTAGGGTTTGTTGTTTCATATTTGCGTTTCTTTCCCTTTGGTTTCTCTGATGGGAGCTGTGGGTTAATTGTATCGATTTCTTATCATTGCCTTCACTTCTGTTTTGAATCTCATACCCATTGTTTTTTGCCAAACACCATAATTTACCTTTATTCGTTTCAAGTTTCGCTAAGTCATATGCCTCCCTTAGTTTACGACAGAAGACACAGTCATCCTCGAAGAGTCATATTTCCGAGTCAATATCAATTACCAAGAATGGTCAGACAAAATTGAAGCACCACGGAAGTTTCTCCTTAAACAACAATTCGCTATTTTCTGAAGCAAAGGAAGGAATGTATCCATTTCAGAATCTTCTAGCGAATGCCATTAAATAAGGTCTAACTGTAGCTGTGTTTCCGCTAACAGGATCGGTAGGTTGAACAAAATCTTTATTTTTGTCACATCACGTGAACATGTCCGTGAAATGACCACCCCCTTAAATCCCACTTTATATAGGGAAACCTGGGGTTTACAGGGGTATACATTATTTTTATTATGTCTGCTCCATGACAAAGGTTGTGGGTACTCGTTAGAACCGCCTCAATGAGGCGGTTCTAACGAGCACCCACAACCTATGTTTGAAGTAAAAATAACAAAAATATCACAGATTTTCATAAGAAAAGTAGCCATTTTGGAAGTGTGAAAAAATGCTCCATGTCGTACGGGTGTGTTATCGTAATGGTAACTTTTTATTTGAAGGAAAAAGAGCAAAAATCTTTAAAAGTGATACATTCCAACCATACTACCAGAAAACATTCAAACAATGAGAATTAGAGCATCGATGATACAAAAGGACAGGATTTTAAGTGTTACTTTTTGACAGCTTTATGAAATTGTATAAAAAGTGCCATAAATGTTTATTTTTTTCGGGACGGCCATGAAAATCGCAGGGTCGGTACAAAAAAAAAACATGGTCGGTCGGATTAGCGGAAACACTGCTACGTTTTAGACATAATTTGCATTTTTAAGTCGTTCACGAGTGTGTGTGTCAATCTAGAATAAACATTTATCATATGACATCGCGTCTGAGAGTGTAATAATGCCATGTAATATTTTTGATAATCCACTAGGGGATTAAATATGCAAATTAGCTAGAAACGCCCCGTAACGTTACATGTACGACGTCCTTAACGACGTCGCGTTTACTGATGGCGGAATATTGATATTTTTGTAAACAATTATGAATAAAATGCGTTTTAAATGTCATATGATAAACGAATCTTGCATTCGTGCTCATGTATTATTGAATTTATTAAACTCGTTGAGGAAAAGAAATAAAATGCTCGGCAAGCCTCGCATTTTATCCCTTTTCCTCAACTCGTTTAATAAACTCGTTCAAAAATACATGAGCACTCATGTAAGATCCTCTATGTCCAACTGTGCTCTTTTGTCCAAGATTTTTATTCAGTCATTGATAACTGTTCAGCTGAGTTTCACAACCGTGCCTTTTCCTAAATGCACGCTATCTGTCTGAAAAAACGTTGGTATTCATCCAAGTGAGCCATAGTACATGAACAAAAATATGTTAAGGCAACTGTCGTGGCACGCATCTCTGTGACTCAGGGCTAAGTCTTGTGTTGTGTTTTAAAAGAGGAGTCAATTGTTTGGGAGAAATCGTTATTTATGATTTCGCCAGTATCAGAAGATTGTTGAAACAAACGTGCAAGTACTGGCTAGGCCTTTAGGGTTGTAGGATGAAGCTTATCAGGCTCTAAAGTTATAAAAGGATTCAAACATTTAAGTCCCTTTTTAACTCCCGTTGATGAAATTACAATACTATCCACGAAAAGCGAAAATATTTCAGTTACAGGACAGTTTTATCGAACGGATAATTGTTTTGACCTATCAGTTCCCCTGCCAGTTCAGGATCTGATTCTGCAACACCATTGTCATCCAGTTTTAGGATTGGAATACTTTGCCTGTCGAAAGCTTAGCTGACTATCGCTGTACCTATAGAAGTCAGCGATTGCATAGACGCTGGTGGTCGAATAAATAAATTAATAAATAATTGTTAATAAAAATAAAAATAAACAGAATAGAAGAATAGAATAGAAGTCAGGGGTGAAGGTAGCTGCGATTGTACTGGCTTTAGCTGAATCAAAGTTTGGCATTCATTAAGATAACACATCCGTGTTCAAACTTTTTCTTTCATATCTCAAAATTTATTGTTTTTTATGTGATTTTTTTTTATTGTTTTCCCATTTCTAGTCCAAATATAGATGGTAGGTTATCGTTAGAACCGCCTCATGAGGCGGTTCTAACGAGTACCGACAACCTATGTCCTGCAGCAAAAATAAAACTAGCAAAACTAATGTGTACCCTTGTAAACCCTTATTTTTTCTATAAAGAGGCGTAAAAGGTGTATTTATTACACGGACCTGTAAACGTAACGTAATGTTAACTTGCCCCCGCCCATAGGGGCTTGAAGAAATTTATAGGCTGCATGATGCTTCCACGCAGAGCTGAATCCGGCCCACACACTAGTACTGGTAAACCGCTTAGAGGATCTAAGCCTGTCCAGGAACCGCGGTGCGAGGCGGACCGTCCATGCTAATAAACCCTATTGGTTTCATTGGGTGACAGGGCTTGAGATGTCATTTCATCTTGTTACGAGCCAGGCGTAGCAGAAAGAAAAAGCAAACAAGCCTTTTGAAAAAATTTAACAAAATTTATTTACAAGTTAACTTTAACCTGTAGAAGTAAGAAAATTAAATGTACTTAGCTCTGTTATGAAATATCCTGAATGAATCTATTTTCCTTGATCCCACAGAATTCACAGTCCAAAATGAAAAGTAATATCCTTTAACAATCCAACACAGAATTTAGAAATAACTTTCCTTATAAGCCCAAACATCAAACTCCAAAGTCTGACTCAATGAGAAAAATCATGCTCTTTTATAGACCCTAAGATTTCTCTAGAATGTTCCACAGGGTTGTGGAATAAGATGAGGTAATCTTCTAAAAATAATGCAAACCTGAACTTTCTGGAAGGTTCTGAAGTACTTTTCCTTGTAAACATGTTGTTTACAAAAAAGAAATTAATCTGTGACTCAGTTTTCTAGAATCTTCTATAAGAAGATTAACAAGATATTTATAGCACTATTAGGTCAACAGTGGGGTGCAAGTGGGAATCAGAAAAATAAATTCTTATGCATAACACTCCCCCTCTTCGAGGAAAAGAAAGATTTATGTAATAAAGCTTTCTTTTGCTTTAAGAATAATAAAATATTGAGCATAGCATATAAAATTACATGTATCTACAATCCACTTTAGTAGGAAAGAAAAACACAACTCCTGACACTGCTCAAGCTCTTGAAAGGGCATCAGGGATAATGTTATCTATCCCTCTGATATGTCTTATGTCTAAATTATACTCTTGTAGCATAAGACTCCACCTGAGCAACCGCTGATTTTTGTTTTTCATTTTATGTATGAAAGTTAGTGGATTGTGATCACTGAAAACAACAATCGGTGCAGTAGTAGGGGTAAGATAAACTTCGAAATGTTGCAGAGCAAGAATCAGAGACAAGCACTCTTTCTCTATGGTAGAGTAATTTCTCTGATGCTTATTAAACTTTTTGGAAAAGTAGCAAACTGGATGATCCACACCATTTTCATCTTCCTGCAACAAAACACTACCTGCACCTACGTCACTAGCATCTACAGCTAGCTTAAACTCCTTTTCAAAGTTTGGTGCTAAGAGAACTGGTTCACTCTTGAGTATGGCTTTAAGTTTATCAAAAGCATTTTGGCATATTGCATTCCAATGGAATTTTGTTCTTTTGCTGAGCAAATTTGTCAAAGGCTCAGCAATGACAGAGAAATTATTACAGAACTTTCTGTAATAACCAGCCATACCAAGAAATCGCATCAGCTGTCTTTTGCACGTGGGTACGGGAAAATTTGAGATAGCCTCAACTTTAGCATCAATGGGTTTCACATGACCTTGACCTACAACATGACCTAGAAATGTCAAACTTGCATGGCAGAATTCACTTTTAGCAAGATTGATTGTCAATTTGGCATTACTCAGTCTATCAAAGAATGCTCGAATAGTCCCAAGATGTTGATTCCACTGGTCGTTGTATATGATAGCATCATCGATATAAGCACTGCAGCCTTCCAGCCCCGCAATTACCATGTTTATTAAGCGCTGAAATGTTGCCGGAGAGTTTTTCGTTCCAAATGGCATGACTTTATAGTTAAATAATCCGTCTGGTGTTGTGAATGCCAAAACCTCCTTTGCTCTATCTGTAAGTGGAATTTGCCAAAATCCTTTCAGAAGGTCGAATTTCGTTATGTATTTGGCATTCCCGATGTTATCAATGCAGTCATCCATTCTTGGAATAGGAAAGCTATCTGTTTTACTTAAGGAATTAACTTTCCTAAAATCTGTACACATACGATATGTCCCATCAGGTTTTGGTACAAGAATACAAGGAGAACTCCACTCACTTTGGCTTGGTTCAATAAAGTCATTGTCTAATAGATACTGAACTTCTTCTTTAAGATATTTTTGTTTCACAGGATTCATCCTGTATGGGTGTTGTTTTACAGGTTTAGAACCATTTATGTCCACATCGTGAAATATTTTGTCTGTCCGTGTTGGAATGTCAGGAAATAAGTGTTCATATTCAAAAATCAGCTGTTTCAGTTCATTCCGCTGATTTGGCTCTAGATGTGACAGTTTCTGATCAAGATTCCGTAGAATGTCAGAATTCTGAAGTTTTGATGATGTGGGATCCGACTTCACTGAATTAATATCCTCACAGTCATTGTCACATGAATTAAGTGGAACAGAGCTAACTAGATTGACTGATGTTAAAGATGTATTGTCCCTATCTATGTATTCCTTAAGCATGTTAATATGACATAGCTGCTTTAGCTTGCGCCTCCCAGGAGTGTTTATTATGTAATTTACGTCACTGATCTTTTTGTCTACAGTGTATGGACCATAATACCTGGCCTGCAACGATTTTCCTGGAATAGGCAAAAGAGCTAGTACCTTATCACCTGGTTTAAAATTCCTTTCTTTTGTCCCTATGTCATATAGCTGTTTCATTTTCCTTTGGGCTGACTGAAGATTGGTCCGAGCAGCCTCACAAGCTTTTGAAAGTCTAGTTTTGAAATCAGACACATACTGAAGTAAATTCAGGGAGGTGTCATCATTGGAGAGAAATCTCTCTTTGAGAAGTTTCAAAGGACCACGAACAGTATGGCCAAATACTAATTCAAATGGACTGAAGCCAAGAGATTCTTGCACAGATTCTCTGACAGCAAATAAAAGCAGATGGATGCCTTCATCCCAATCCTTCTCTGTGTCAAAGCAATATGATCTTATCATGTTTTTCAATGTTTGATGGAATCTTTCAAGGGCGCCTTGACTTTCAGGATGATAGGCCGATGACTTAAACTGTACAATGCCAAGTTCGTGCATTACTTGTTGAAATATTCCAGACATAAAATTTGAGCCTTGGTCTGACTGAATAGATTTAGGGAGCCCAACAAATGTGAAAAACTTCACTAAGGCCTTGACGATTGTCTTAGTTTTGATATTTCTTAAGGGAATGGCTTCAGGAAAACGTGTGGAAGCACACATAATAGTCAAAAGATATTCACAGCCAGACTTAGTTCTGGGCAAGGGACCCACACAGTCTATAATTATTCGACTGAAAGGTTCATCAAAAGCAGGTATAGGCTGCAAATGAGCCTTAGGTATAGTCTGATTGGGTTTTCCTACCATTTGGCATGTATGGCAGGACCTACAATGCTGAGAAACATCTGATTTTAACCCAGGCCAGTAAAAATGATTAAGAATCTTGTGATAGGTTTTATTGACACCTAAATGTCCTGACATGGGAGTTTCATGTGCCAAGTTTAATATTTCGTGACGGTAAACCCGTGGAACCACTATCTGGTGGTTGACAGTCCACTCGTCTTCTGCTGAGACGTCTGGTGGACGCCATTTTCTCATAAGAATGTCATTTTTGACATAATAACAGACTGGGACCTGAGATAATTCCTGCTCATCTAAAGCCCTTTCAAACAAAGGCGAAATTTCAGGATCCTTGTGCTGTTCTATAGCTAGTTGAGACCCGGACATTTTGTCATGGCCTAGATCTAAAGATGAGTTATTCTCATGAAAATCTGTCTGCTTATCAGGCAGGCTTGAAGACAGAGACCTTGTTATCTCGTCATTAAAAGACTGACCCAAAAAGGTATCAGTTAAATCAAAATCCTGTTTCCCATCAGTTTGCTTGGCCTTACGTGACATCGCCCTTGTGACTGCACAAGATGGATAAAGATCAGGAATTTCCTGCTCAATGGGATCAGGCGGTTGGTCTATGCAAGGATTAGTAGTCAAAAGTGGGTTTACCACAACCTTATCTCCAGCTAAGTCATTGCCTAGCAACAAATGAACACCTTTAAAAGGTAAAGAAGGTCTAATACCAACAGCCACTGAACCGGATACCAAGTCTGATGACAAATAAACGTTATGGAGCGGAACATTAACAAATCCACATTCCACACCCTGAATAAGGACACTTTGGCCCAAAGAAGTCTTCTCAGAAAAAGGCAGAGTATCTGCAAGAATAAGAGATTGAGAAGCTCCGGTATCTCGTAAGATTTTAATAGGGGTAGGATGGGCATAACTGTCACCATTAAGTGACACAAAACCATCTGATAAGAATGGTTCATAAATCTCCATAACAGAATCAGTCTCAGATAATTTGATATCAGAAAGAGTTTCCTCCCTTACACAAGACTGTGGTTTTGGCCTTATAGAAGTCAAACCTGTAGGCTTAAGTTCCTCTTGTCTTTCTCTTTCTTTCCTTCGCTTTAATTTTAAACACTCAGAGATCAAATGACCTGTATTTTTACAATAATAACAAACTACTTGAGATTGAGATAAGGGATTCTGGTCTTTGTTTTCACCAGAAGGTTTGGAAAAATTCTGGCTTCTGTTTTCACCAGAAGGATTGGAAGGATTCTGGCTTTTATTTTCACCAGAAAGTTTGGGCATAGTACTAGATGTATGGCTATAACTACCAGAAGGATTACTGGGATAGAATCTTGGACCTGTCTGTGGATTATAAGGTTTTCGAGGATAAGGCCTGTTCACAAATGAGACTTTATGAGTCAAAGCATAATCATCTGCCAAACGAGAAGCTTCCTCCAAAGTTTCAACCTGTCTCTCATCGAGAAAAGATTTAATGTCTGAATTTATGCACCGTTTGAACTCTTCAACAAGGACAAGTTGTCTAAGTTTGTCATGATCAGAGCCTACTTTTTTAGAAGAACACCACCTATCAAATAATTGTTCTTTGGTTCGAGCAAATTCTACATGGGTCTGGGAAATTTCTTTTTTACAGTTCCTAAATTTCTGCCTGTAAGCCTCAGGGACCAACTCATATGCCTTAAGAATAAGCTCCTTAACCAAATCATAGTCTGAGCTTTGCTCGACAGTCAGCTGAGTATAAATATCTCGAGCCTTTCCGACAACAACGCTTTGCAAAAGTAAGGTCCAGTGCTCTTTTGGCCATTTTAAATTTTCAGCAACTTTTTCAAAATGCAAAAAATACTTATCTACCTCTTTTTCCTGAAATGGCGGAACTAATCTGATGTGCTTTGTGGCATCAAAGTAACTACCAGAGTCAAAAACAGGGGTAGGTTTCACCCTATCTTGACCCTGGAGTTCCATTTCCTTCAGCCTTAATTGAAATTGCCTTTCCCTTTCTTTTTCTTCAATACTATATCTCATTTTTTCCTTTTCTAACTCAATCCGTTCCTCCATTTCTCTTTGTTTTTCTTCCTGTTCTAATTTTTCTTTTCGAATTCGTTCTTCCATTTCTAATCTTTCCATCTGCATTTGTCTCTGCATTTCTCTTTCTTTTTCCTTCTCTCTTTCTTCCATTTCTCTTTGCTTTTCCTTCTCTCTTTCTTCCATTTCTAACCTTAACTTCTCTAATTCAATTTGCCTTCCTATTTCAATTTGTCTCATTTGCAATTCAGTATGTGAAACCATAATGAGAGACAAAGCAGATGGATCGAAAAGTTCTTCATCAACAAAAAACTGTACCAAAATATTCTTAATTTCATGCTTCTTCATGCTTGTTTTGACAGCAGTGACCCCATAATGGGAAGCAATATCTAACAAATCTGTCCTTTTGGCCAGATTAAACAACTCCTGAGTAGGCTGAGCCAAAAAGCTTCTCAAATCAAACGACATGTTTGCTTTTTGTTTGTATTATAAAGTAATTATGGTAATGCAGATTGAGGCTAATTTGACAAAGTTTTTTTTTTTTTTTTTTTTTTTTTTTGAAATGACAAGCCCAATAAAAATTTCACATGAAATGACAAGTACTATTTCACCTGAAATGACAATGCACATGAAATGACAATCCCCTATATGCCTATAGGAAATACCAATCCTGTGAAGCAACTGCCAAGTCTATTTGATAAGAAATGACAATTACCTGCCGTCACATGAAATGTCGGTTTTAAAATGCTCAAATGGTTTTATCCCGGACGAGCCCCCAATTTCTGTTACGAGCCAGGCGTAGCAGAAAGAAAAAGCAAACAAGCCTTTTGAAAAAATTTAACAAAATTTATTTACAAGTTAACTTTAACCTGTAGAAGTAAGAAAATTAAATGTACTTAGCTCTGTTATGAAATATCCTGAATGAATCTATTTTCCTTGATCCCACAGAATTCACAGTCCAAAATGAAAAGTAATATCCTTTAACAATCCAACACAGAATTTAGAAATAACTTTCCTTATAAGCCCAAACATCAAACTCCAAAGTCTGACTCAATGAGAAAAATCATGCTCTTTTATAGACCCTAAGATTTCTCTAGAATGTTCCACAGGGTTGTGGAATAAGATGAGGTAATCTTCTAAAAATAATGCAAACCTGAACTTTCTGGAAGGTTCTGAAGTACTTTTCCTTGTAAACATGTTGTTTACAAAAAAGAAATTAATCTGTGACTCAGTTTTCTAGAATCTTCTATAAGAAGATTAACAAGATATTTATAGCACTATTAGGTCAACAGTGGGGTGCAAGTGGGAATCAGAAAAATAAATTCTTATGCATAACAATCTCAATGTCGGGTAAAAGTCCCACAAAATTAGAAGCAACGTCTCCAAAATAACCTTTACAGTGTTGACGGGGACGTTAAACCTGAAATCAAACAAACAAACGTAATTTTAACACATTGTATGCTAGTGGACTCTTCCATTGCTATATGTTGGACAAGTCCAGTTGTCATATAAGGGATGTCAGGCATATATTTTTGTTTTTATTCCATTTTTGACGGAAACTTCTGTTAGCAAATAGTGCAGGCCCTGATCAGACGCCGCGTTCTGCGGCGTCTGATCTGGGCCTGCACTGTTTGCCAAGGTATCCCTTTACCTTTAGGGGTTCCCTGCAAACAATGGGTTAAAGTTTGGAGTGTTCCATTTTCAATCATAGGGGTGTCAGGTTTGTTTTTGTTTGTGGCAAATATTACAAAAATGAATGTTCTTTAAGCAAACAGTGTAGCCCACGATCATGCGCTCCGTTCTGCGGCGTCTGATCGGGATCTGCACTGTTTGCCAATGTCCAAGAAAAGGTCCGTTAGGCATATATTGGTTAATACTTGACTTGGACACGTGATCAAAATTCATTCAAAGTGCTTTGCTTTAAACGGAGAAGGAAGTTCAAAATAATACTTGACTTTAACCGCAAACTGCCGATCAGAATGAAAAAAAAAAAAAAAAAAAAACATATCATATGACTTCAGTTAGTTCGTGTCGGCTTCGACGATAGCCCAGTTGGATGCTCGTCAGATTAGTGAATTGGAGACAGGAAGGCGCGGGTTTGCTCTCTGTCGGGCTACTTCTTACATGGAGTTTATATGAAGTTTTTTTTCTACGGTCGTTCTCTCCCTTCTACTTATTTTTTGAAGGACAGTTGTCACATCACGTGAACAAGTCCGTGAAATGAACATCCCCCAAACCACACTTGATATAGATAGAGAAAACTGGGGTTTATGAGGGTACACATTATGATAACTCACCCGTGCAACATGATGCATTTTTCACATCTCCAAAATGGCTACTTTTCTGAAGAAAATTCGTGATATTTTTCTTATTTTTACTGCAAACATAGGTTGTGGATACTCGTTAGAACCGCCTCATTGAGGCGGTTCTAACGAGTACCCACAACCTATGTCTTGACGCAGAAATAAGAAAAATAAGGTGTACCCCCGTAAACCTCAGTTTTCTCTATATAAAGTGGGGTTTAGGGGGTGTTCATTTCACGGACTTGTTCACGTGATGCATTATTTTTCTAATTTCTACTCCAAGACATAGGTTGTGGGTACTCGTTAGAACGAGCACCTACAACTATGTTAGCAGTATAAATAAAAAAAACAATCTCGGATTTTCATCAGAAAAGCCATGTTAGAGATGTGCAAAATTGCAGTATGTCGCACAAGTGTGTTTTTGTGATGAGTTTCGTGCCAATTGTGTGCAGTAGCTTATGTAAAAGCCCGCCCAGGAAAGATTGAGGTAGGCAAACTGACATGACCTGAAAAGTTTACACTGGGCCGTAAACTCTTAAACAAACAAACATCAGCCAGTCAGTGTGGTAAGAGGAATGGGAACCCCTAGCACATTTCCCCGTCATTTTTCAAAGGGAGACAACTTTCTGGACTTCCTGTTCGCTTTTCTATATGCTCTGTCCCACGGAAAAGGGGGTCAACTCTTAAAGGAAAGAATTTGCTCCTCTGGAGCAAATTTATTCCTTTTAGAGTTGATCCCAAAGGACATGGGAGACAAAAATACTTTTGCAGGAGTTGCCTCTCCTGAAGGTGTATCCATTCCCCTTAAACGCCCCATTTCAAGATGAGGTAGTTCTAATGAGCATGATGAGCATACGCAGCGTGCATTAAAATTTAAAAACAAAAGATATTACATGTATTTTTTTCTGGAGTAAAATATATATGATATTTCATTATTGCTTCTGAAAATATGTAGATTGTAGGTACTCGTTAGAACATCCTCAATGAAACACTATGGTTTTGATAAAGAATGAGGGATTCCAAATATTCTTATAAATGTTCTGAAAAGGGGGTAATCCTTTGGAAGCGAGAAATACACCACAGAACTGAAAACCATGCTGTGTACAAGATTTTTCTGGACCAGACTAGCTAGTTTCGGCCATTTAGGACTCATCAGTGACCCTCAAACATTTTCGAAATTCCGCAATGGAATCAATGATCCCAAAGGACTAGAAAATAAACCGACACTATGACGAAGGGCAGGGCTACTTTTTACGGCCGCCACACATTCCCTTAACACCAGCTGCGGTGAAGTTAAGTGTTCTGAAACTGGGGGTAATCCTTTGGAAGCAAGGACTACAGCACAGAACTGACAACTATGGTGTGTACAAGAATGTTCTGAGCCAGGCTAGCTAGTTTCGGCCAATAAGGCTTCATCAGTGACCCTCAGACATTTTCGAAATTCCGCAATGGAATCAACGACCCCAAATTACTAGAAAATAAAACCAACACTAAGATGGGGTTTATGCATTTTTATGCATCATATGGGGTTTATAAAGCTATTCATTACACGGACATGAACAAAGTGGTAGATGTGTATGGAACCACAATAATGGAATAATGTTATTTCCTCCTCCTCCTCCTCCTCCTACCCCCCCCCCCCCACTGATGATGATGATGATGAAGATAGTGATGATGATGATGATGATGATGATGACGACGATGATGATAATGATGATGATTTTATCGTCATCGACAATATATTTGACATGATCATCATCGTCATCATCTGTTCATCATCATCATCATTGTCGTCGTCGTCTTTGTCGCCGTCGCCGCCGCCGCCGCTCAGAAACATTGACAAAGAAAGAATAACCGGTACCTAAAAAACTTAAAAAACAACAACAAAAAGAAAAGAAGCAAAAAAAAACAAAAAAAAAAAAAAAAAAAACAGACACAATCTTAATTTTTAGGTGGTTTTACACAGCGGAATTTTACTGTTTTATCTAGAGCTATAAACAGAGTTCCTTAAAGCCACAAAAATAAGTTCTATTCAGCTATTCGGCTATGGTTCATCAGCCATGGACTTTTGAGTTATTCGCGTAACACATGGCAGATATTCCCGCTAAATTTCAAAGGGAGACAACTTTCGTGACTTCTTGTTCGCTTATCAAGTCCCACTGAAAAAGGGGTCTGCTACCAAATGGAATCTTCCACCTTATATAGCAGGAGTTCATTTCAATATTTAGGGGTGTCAGGTTGTGTTTTCTCCAAAATTGATTCGGAAAATGACTGAATGGTTTGCAAACATTGTAGGCCCTGATCAGACGCCGCGTTTTGCGGCGTCTGATCTGGGCCTGCACTGTTTGCCAAGGCACCCCTTTAGGGGTTTCTGGTACTGAATGGGTTAAAGGAAATAATTCATTCGTAAGGAGCAAATTCTTTCTTTAAGAGTTGACCTTTATTGGCGTGGGAGACAAAAATACTTCCGCAGGAGTTGCCTCCCCAGAAAGTGTATCAATTCCCCAATTTACTGTAGTGTCACATGCGGTGCCAGCCTAGGTAACTCAGTCGGATGTGCGTCTGACTGGTGATCAGGATGTCGCGGGTTCTGTACCCGCTGGGGTCGGCAACATCCTTGCATGGAGATATTGTCTACGGTCATTCTCTCCCCTCCGTTGATTCAAGAAAGGCAGTCGTCAGTTTCTGACGAATACAAATAGCGGTGTACTGGTTAAGCGCTAAGCCAGGAAAAGTGTTGCATGGGTCATAAAACTCAAAACAAAACACGTGAGTAGGGAAAATCAGGGATAAAAGACAATTTGGAAATATTAACTTGTTCTAACCATTATCCTGTTGTTCATGGCAACCCCTACCTTTGCAAACGATTATATTGCTTCTTAAGAAGCCCTCTGATCGGGAGTGCTTCTTAAAGACACATTTTTTTCCTTATATAAAAGGGGTGGCCTGTCTAATGATCTCCAATAAACATTTCATTCGGACCATAGTGCACATCAAAGGCTTATCTCATCTAAGTGATACTGAGGTGATTGTGAGCAGATTTCTTGTTTAATAAGGGGCTCAATAAGGGTACTTGAGTGATAGAATAATTTACTGAGATTGTTTCCGACAACATATTGTTTAAATAACTTCTTTTATATTTTAAAATAAAGTAAAGAAAAACACCGATATCCATTGTTTCCGTTACTCAAAAGTGCAAAGAAGTAAACAAACAAGGTAACTGAATTGATTAACCTCAAAATTTAATCAACCAGTTTACCTTTATTATACCCCCACAAATGAAATTGTGGGGGGGGGGGGGGGTGGTATATAGGAGTGAGCTTGTCGGTCGGTCGGTCTGTTGACTTGGTTTCCAGACGATAACTCAAAAAGCGCTTCACCGATTTTTATAATGTTTGGTACACTGATGTAACATCATAAAATACAGGTCATGTTCGATTTCCACTACAATTCGTCAATTTTCGACATAGTTATGGCCCCTTTCAAGTGAAAATATTGCAAAATGGCGCTGTTGTACTATCAAGGCAGTTTTTGTGGGGGTATTCATCACCTTTACTGATAGCTCTAGTTTATTTTTATTTATGTATTTATTTATTTATTTATGTATTTATTTTGGTTGAAAGTATGTGATACACAAAACATATAATGTCTAAAACATAAGCATTTTATAGTTTCAGTCAAAATGGAACTATAAAATGTTCTTTGTTTTAGACACAATCATATCAGAAGAGAGAGAGAGAGAGAGAGAAAAAAAAAGATTTTTTTTTAAGATTTTATTTTTCACCTTTTCAAGTTTAAAACTAAAATAACAAACACAATTAAATTTATTTTTCTTATTTATATTGAAAACATACGTTGTGGGTGCTCGTTAGAGCCGCCTCATTGAGGCGGTTCAAACGAGTACACACAACCTATGACTCAATGAGACGATTCTAACGAGCACCCGAAACCTATGACTTGGAGCAGAAATAAGGAAAATAATGTTTACCCCTTAAACCCCCATTTTCGCTATAGAAAGTGGGGTTTAGGGGATGTTCCTATTTCCTCAAACATATATTGTGTGTCCTCGTTAGAACTCCCTCACGGAAGCCGTTCTAATGAGCAGTCACACTGTAAAAGCAAATTGTGGTACTAGTCAGAACCGCTTCACAGAGGTGGTTCTAATGAGTACCCACAATATATGTTTAGAGCAGAAATAATAAAGTTATCAGGATTTTATCTGAAAACAAAAACAAATCATTTTTGGTGGAAAAAATTTACCAATTTATATTTGAATTGACATTTTCTGTAATGATTATAAATAATGGCTACTAAATATAAAATTGGAAAAAAGTGCTGTTGATTCTTCCATGCCAATCAAATTAAGGATATAGGGTGTACTCGTAAATGAATAGATGTCATTTGTCAAAGTTATATCCCTAGGTAATTTATTACCCTCTCTTGGTCCTCTACCTGTAAGACAGCCTGAATACTCCAAGTGTATTTTATCTCAATGCTGGATTCTTTAAAAACGGTCATTAGGATGTTATGTAATCGAAAGATGTGTCTTTAAGAAGCCATCTGATCAGGATCTACACCGTTTGTCATTCGCAGTAAGAATTTTAGTCAATAAAGTTTCAAAGTTTATTGAAAATAAAGAAAACCACCAAAGAACATATCAATATAAAAGAATGAGATGACTGATGCGAAGAAAAATGTGAGGATGAAACAAGAAAACATACAATGACACCTTATAACACCGTTCATTATTATAGCCTTCGGCTCGTTTCATAAAGTGTGTGTGTGTGTGGGGGGGGGGGGGGGGGGGGGGGTATTCTGGCCTTGTACCAAATCTTTTTGTTTTTTGTGCAGGTAAACAGCATAACATGTGTACTTTATTATGGCATACCTCTGGTCGCGCGCAAGGTTGTTTGTTTCGAGCTACAGGCCTTTAAAAGTAGGTGGGGTAATTTAGCATGACACTGTAGTGTATTTTGAAAGTTAACTCTGGTTATTACTTGTGTGCTCTTTCACTGCAATTTGTTCTTAGGTAGACTGAAAGACATCTGAAGTGATGTTCAGAAATATTTTTTTCGAAACAATATTGCAACTTAGGAAGATTAACTGCTTTTTCCAAACGCTAAGATATTTTTACTTATTTTTTAACCTTAATCATTAAAGTTTTTGAAGGTTTTTGGTAATATGGGAGGAAACCAATGATGATTCATGGATAACAGTTCTATTTTTAATCCCCCGTTGCGGAGCGGAGATTATAGGAATGGCCTTCGTCTGTCCGTTTGTCTGTCCGTCCGAGAATGTCCATCCGTCTGTCTGTAACACTTTCTTGTCCGCTCTATATCTCCTGAACCCTTTGATAGATTTACATTAAACGTTGGTCAATCATTCGTCTCAGTGAGCTGATGTGCAGAACCCATAAATGAACCATGCCAACTCAAGGTCAAGGTCACAGTTGAAGGTCACGAATTTAAAACTTTGAATTTTGTATCCGTTCCATATCTCCTTTATCCTTGGAAGGATTATCATTAAGCTTTGGGTCAAATATTCTTTTTAGTGAGCTGATGTGCAGAACCTATAAATGTATCATGCCCACACAAGGTCAAGGTCACATTTGAAGGTCAAGAGTTTGAAACTTTGAATTGTGTGTCCATTCCTTATCACCTTTACCCCTGCAAGGATTCACGTTAAACTTTTGTCAAACATCCCCCTCAGTGAGCTGATGTGCAGAACCCATAAATGAACCATCCGACTCAAGGTCAAGGTAACATTTGAAGGTCACGAGTTTAAAACTGCGATTTTTTTGTCCGTTCCATATCTCATTTACCCCTTCATATTATTCCCGCGTATATGCCGCGACAGAGGTAAGGGCGAGGATTATGGCCATGTAAAGTCGATTTAAGCCCCCCCCCCCCGTTTATTTATGCTGTTGTTTGTTACTTACTGTGTGTATCACTTGTGTCTTTTTATTTTAGTTGGCCATTTCGCCATTTTGTGGGAAAGTAACTGTCCTTGTGGCCTTCCTTTGTTTAGGTTACCTTTCTTGCCCTTTGGTGGGTGGAGTAAGTTAATTGTATCGATTCCTGATCTTTGTGTTACTTCTACTTTTTATACCCCTTTCACAGATTTTTCTGAACATTCCGATTCCCGATAAGTCTTCTTACATTTTATATTTGATTAACGGCACCCACGCATCAGGGATTGAAGAAATAGATGGGCTGCATGATGCTTCCATGCAGAGCTGAAACCGCCCGCACACGAGTACTGGTAAATCGCTTAGAGGATCTAAGCCTGCCCAGGCAAAGCGGTGCGAGTGTCGGACCGTCCATGCTAAAAATATTTTGGTTTCATTGGGCGGCAGGGCTTGAGATGTCATTTCATCTCAGTGTCAGGTAAAAATCCTACACAATTGGAAGCAACGTCTCCAAAATTACCTTGACAGTGTAATCAAACAAACAAACAAACATCTGATGAAGCTGAAACTTTACATATAGTAAGACCTTGATGTGGAACAGTGCAGATATTTTTCTAAACATATTTTGTTTCCGGATAATGGTTCCCACATTTTACATCTGATGAAGGTGAAACTTTACGCCCATCACTTATTGCCAGAGTTATGCCTTTATTATTTTTATGTCATGATCCACAAAATATTACCGGCCATGAAAATTTGTTGGAGACAAATAGTTTGAGCCATTGAGGGGTATTAGTAGTGCCGCGACCTCTGGATTACAAGACGAGCAGCGTAACCACTACACCACGGAGGCTTCTGTTTTTTTAGTGTATAACATAACTTAAGAAGAATGTATCTCAGGGTTTCGGAATTTGATATGCCACATACACCTTTTCATTGGATGCCCAGCCATAATCCTTTCATACTTTACATATACCAATCCGTTCAAAAGAAGTGGAATGTATCCTAGTTTCTGTTGTTTCTTGCTGTCGAGTCCTCACCGTTGTTTCATCTCTGTAGTTGTTTGATTTTTGTGTTCACGGAGATGTTGCACTGATGAGTTAGGAGGCCTTCATGCGGACTGAACAAAGTATTTGTCTCAATCGCGACGGAAGTAATGGCGAGGATTGTGGCCACGTAAAATCGATTTAAGCCCCCCAGTGGAATTCGTTTCCGCTGACCGTTCCAAGGCGGTGCTTCTGTCGCGGTTATTTTTGTTATGATTTGTCTTTAGGTGTTTGTGTCGCTTATATTATTTTATTTTGGACAGCCTTTTGGCCATTTTGTGGGAAAGTAACTGTCCTATTGGCTTTCCGCTGTCTGTGTTTCCGATGGGGTCTGTTGCTTCATGTTTGTGTTTCTTTCCCTTTGATGTCTCTGATGGGAGCTGTGGGTTAATTGTATCGATTCCTGATCATTGCCTCTACTTCTATTTTACAGTATACCCTAACGCTCATGTACATTTCCCAATTTGTTTCTTTGTTTATTCAGATTTGGTTTCTTGCTGTCGAGCCCTCAGCGTTGTTTCATCTCTGTGATTGTTTGAATTTTGTGATCTCGGAGATGTGGCACTGGTGAGTTAGGCCTTCATGCGGACCGAAAAAATTATCTGTCTCAATCGCGATTGAAGAAAGGGCGAGGATTGCAGCTGCGTAAAATCGATTTAAGTCCCCCCACCCCACCCCGAAGAGGATGTCGTTTCACTGACCGTTCCAAGTCGGTTCTTCCGTCGCGGTTTATTTTGTTATGGTTTGTCTTTTGAGTGCGTGAATAGCTTAGATTATTTTGTTTTGGATAGCAAATTGGCCATTTCTCGGGAAAGTAATTTTGGCTTTCCGCTATTTATGTTTCCATTAGGGTCTAGTTATTTCATGTTTGTGTTTCTTTCCCTTTGGTGTCACTGATGGGAGCTGTGGGTTAATTGTATCGATTCCTGATCATTGCCTTCACTTGCATTTTTCAAAACTGCGTTGACTTCTCATAAGTGCCAACCTTTTGTAATAACTCTTGCTACTGTGGGAAAATAAAGCTTTTTGCAAGCTTGCAAAACCTGAACGTTGGAGTCCAGGATTCTGAAGCTTTAGCCAATCACAAAGTTTACCGTTAATACGTGCAATGTAACAACAGGTTAGAAAGTGGGGGACGGGGGAGGCCAGGTGTAAAGTTTCGTATAGGTATAAATGAGGTTTATTTTATGATGTGTCGGTAAATTGTATGTTCCCCAGAGAGGGCATTTTCTTTGTCTAGCAGGACCAAAGCTTGGTGCGGCTTTTGTATTGGATCTCACTTGTGTTTTGTATTCATTCAAAGCAAGTCATCGTACTTTTGTCCCACGTACGATACAGTTGACAGTGAATTATTAGTTTAATTTCTAAATACTGAACGGTGATCTTCAGATGACTATATTTTACCTATACATGTTTTTTGTTAAAATACTGTTTTCCTCATTCATTGATTGAAATGCTTATTGTTTTTATTGAATATTTTGCTTTATTTAATTGCAATTGCATATATTTACACAGGCAGCCAATAATTATATAGATCAACATTTCTTTTATTTAACAGATATTTCATTTGTTGAGCATAAGGTATAAAGAACCTGTTTTGTAGAAATCTCTTCTTTACATACTTACGAGGGTAGGCAGAAAAGTTCTGAGCCTGACCAAGATCCAATGGTTTGTCCATGCTGAAAGTGCCTTATGTTTCAATATAGTCTCCCTTCCTGTCCACACACTACCTCGAGCGATGCTGGAGTCCTTTGATCCCAGTGGTATAGAAGGTCTCATCTTGGTCCCTGAAAAACTCCTCCACAGCAGTAATCACCTCCTCGTCGGACCGATAATGCTGCCCAGCCAAGTGCTTTTTCATGTTTGGAAACAGGAAATAATCGGATGGAGCTAGATCAGGTGAATACGGAGGGTGATCGACAAGTGTGAAGCCACAGTTATGCACAGCAGCCATTGCGACAACCGATTTATGAGCAGGCGCATTGTCCTGAAGGAACAAGACCCCTTTAGTCAATTTTCCGAGTCGTTTAGCCTTAATTGCTTTTCGCAATTGTTTTAGCAGATCTGCATTATACTCCCCATTAATTCTTCTGCTCTTTTGAAGGTAATCTATGAATATTATACCCTTGGCATCCCAGAACACTGATGCCATCACCTTCCCTGCAGAGGAGACGACCTTTGCTTTCTTTGGAGGGGGTGAGCCAGGGTGCTTCCATTGCATGGATTGTCATTTGGTCTCTGGCTCACAGTGATGAACCCAACACTCATCCTGGGTGACAAAACGGTCAAGAAAACCATCTTGGTCTGCTTCAAAAATAGCCAAGTTGGCTTGTGACAGGTCCAGTCTGGTCAACTTTTTGTCAGGCTTCAAAAGCCATGGCACCCATCTGGCGGAAACCTTCGACATTCCTTATTCACTGTGTAGAATGTTCTCTACTGGTTCACGAGAGATGCCAACAGTTTTAGCTAACTGATTCACAGTTAAACGCAGTCATCCATCACGGCCCTGTGCATTTGGCGGATAGTTTCCTCAGTTGTTGCCGTTGTGGGTCGGTCACACCAGTCATCATCTTCAAGGCTGTCCTTGCCCATCTTAAAATTTGCTGCCCACCTTTTCACGGTTGCATACGATGGAGCATCATCCCCTAATCTAGCAACAATATCGGCATGATTGTCCCTAGGAGCTAACCCCTTTTCATGGAGGTACTTTATGACACCACAATGCCAGATTTTGTCCATTTTCTCAAAAACGTGCTTGTATCAATTTTCAAAGTCTAGAATTTCTACGTTTTTGCAGGTAAACTTGAACTCATTTGAGTCAAATCAAGTAATAAAGGTTTGGATTTAATGAATACAAAATTTCATGGCTGTTCGATGCCTGCTACTTGGTCAGGCTCAGAACATTTCAGCCTACCCTCGTAAAGTATATTGGGTTATTCAGTTGAGAGAGAACTAATTAATAACTTGTGTTTTTTATACAGTCAAAGCAAGTCACCATACATTTATTTGTCTTACGCACGAAACAGTTGACAGTGAATTATTAGTAAAATAATTCTAAATACTAAACTGTTTATTTTTTTTATCTTGAGCTTCAATAAACCAATAGAAGAGAATTCACCCTTCATTTGCCTGTTCCCTGCCCAAAGACACCAGATACACCCCATGACACATGCATTGATTCTTCATAAAAAAGAATGGCTAATACATATTTTTCTCGTCAGGATTATGCCCCTTTCCTGAGTTATGACCCTTATGAAAAATTGTATGAAATCTTGTCGGTAAAATATCTCAAAAACCTATTAAATAAAAATCAAAAATGAGTTCCTTTAAGGAAAGAAGATGGGTCATACTACGTAGTTTCGGCTAATAAAGCCTCATCAGTGACCCTGTAATGATCCGGCAAAGAAAGCCAGAGGAAACATACTGCAATTTTACGAATTTCGAATAGGCAGTCGATACAAAGACTGGTATAAATCAAAATGGGGTCCAGATCCTTGAATAATGATCAGTGCATTGCTATAGATGCGTTGATTATATGATTAATTTTTGAAGAAAATCGAAAAAAATACTTCATAAGGTTATGGTCCTTTGTAACTGTGGGCATTTGTATATTGCATGCTTTGTGATGCATAACTTAACTTTAGAACCATGTATGCCAGGGCTTTGAAATTTCTTTTATGGATTAATAAATAATCTGACCCATGTTTTTCCTCGTCAAGATTACAATTCCAGAGCTCTGACCCTTTGAAAAAATATGTCATAAATCTTGCAAGCAAAACGTTTTAATTTATTGAAGCTAGAGCCTTGAAAGTTGATGAATGAATTGGTAGTGATTAGAAGTTAACCTGATTTACTTTTTATATTAACACAGCGCGCCTATATAGGCAGTGCAAAATAAATGTGTTTTATTCTGCAACAAATCACAGTTCGGAAGAGCGTGACGTGTGACGTCATTAAAAACTGCAAATTTATGACGTCACTAGTCGATTTACTTGACGTTAGACGGTGTAACGTCATTTTCTCGCATCGAAAACGTTAGAAAAGGATATAAATGCAGGTGTTTCAGTCGATAATTTTAGCGGGATTTCTTCTACCAATGGTGAAAAGTTGTGAGATTTTGAAGGAAACAACAACATTATTGCCGATTTTCAGCGTGTTAGAATCGAAATAGATCAGCTCTAGCCAGTGATTTGTTGTGTAATAAATCACAGTTTGTCGGTCAGTTGTAAGTAGACAAATCACGCGCGCTACGCGCTTGTGATTTGTCTACTTTACAACTGACCTCCAAACTGTGATTTATTACACAACAAATCACAGTTAGAGCTGATCTATTTCTTAAATAAATTCCGATACAAAATGGATGAAATTTTATTCTTAAGTTATGGCCTTTGAAAATTGTGGCATTTAGGAGCAAATGAGTATTACACACACAATTCCTAGTTTATATAAAGTGAGCTTCACAGAGTGTTCATAACATGTTAATACGATGACTTTTCTAGTCATGTACAACACCGTCGTTGAGGATTAAGTGATTAATTCATTATACATATCAAACGCCAACACTGTTTTGTTTTGTTCAAAACTAATTTAAACGTTTAAAACAACATTTTGTCTTCGGTTCTTTTACAAATATCTGCAGTTAGATCCCATTGGGAAACGTGTTTCCTATTCCGATTCTAAATTGTCATTATTTACTTGAATTGTACCTGGTCTCTGAGAATTTCTTGGAATCACTGTCAGTAACTGATGTTCAAATAATTTTCTTTTGATGTCATTACGTTTGTCACACCATTCCGCAGTAGGTGTTTTGGTCAGCAAAACACACCAAGATTTGCTTAACAGACTTTTATCCACGTCCTCCAAGGTCAGAAGGAGCAGGTAGTTTCTTTTGAGTTCAACTTGCCTGTCTCTTGTAACGGACAGCTGGAAATCACACCACGGATCTTTCAAAAACTGGCGGGAAACCACGGCTATGACATAGTTGCTTCTATAAATATTTTCCACCATGATGTCAACTTTGGCTCCGAATTCTGGTTCTCTGTCAGTAATAAACAATCGGTATCCATATTCGTCTTCCATGAAAGGCAAGAGTGTCGCCCGAATAAAATCAATAGCACTTTCGTGATAAATTACGTAGGCATCATAGATGATCTGATCTTGTAACAAACCCTGGGTTTCTGATCCTTCCTCGTTGATACACTTGCGTCTACGACGCAGCCTTCGACGCAGCTTGATTAACCAATATCTTAGGTACCATCTACCACGATACCCGGCTGCACCAACACTGAATATAATTACAAGAAATATTCCTATTGAAATATATACTGCAACCATAGGGTTCTTTTCTAGACAGTCTTCCGGTTTGGGGTGATATTCTTCCAGAGACTTTCCCCTCATGCAGGAGGGAAAGTGGCATGTGTAATTTTGTGGCCAACCTGGTAAAGTGACATGTATAATTTCGCGGTCAACCTTGTCTATCCAGTTTCGAAACCACATATTTTTGCATGGTGTACAGGAAAATGGGTTGTCTGCTAGGTTGATTATTTTTAGGGATTCCAGCACCGCATCTGGAAAGGAGTTTTCATCTATCTCTTCGATCCGGTTTTCGTACAAAAACAGTTCTTCGAGTTTGGTAACGTTAGCAAATGCCCCTGAATCGACAAAGGATATCCTATTTCTGCTTAAGTTTAAAACTGTGAGATTTGGGAATTTGTTGAGCAAATTACGTGGAATTCCTCTAAGGTTTATATCACTAAGGTGTAGACGTTTCAGTCCTTTTAAGGGTTCCAGCATACGAACAATACTTGGATAATCTAGCCTAATATTATTAGACTCGAGATGAATGGATCGTAAATTAGGCAGATTTAAAAATAACTTTTCGAATTGAATGTCTGAATTAATTTTAAACTTCATGTGGTTATTGTCGAAATGCAATATTCTTAAATTTGAAATGTTGAAGGCTCGAGGACCTATCTGCTTGATAGACCTCACCATGTGCGAAACGTTCAGGGTTTCTAGTGAAACAAGGTCGGAAAATATATCATTCTGAAGAACTGATAACACGTTGTTTGCTAGTGACAGATGCCTTAGATTCTCAAGACAGGACCAAGCTCGGCGTACTGGAAAAGCTATGAAATTCCTACTTATATCAAGAAACTTTAGATTTGGGTACAAACTCTGTGAATTATTGGTACAAAACCATGGGGGGAACTTGAAAAAGTTGTTGTCAGCCAAAATCATGTTTTCAATTGTGTTATGGCCGACTCGTTTTCCGTTTGAAACGATGTATTCAATCCAGTTTTCTGAGAGATCCAAAGTTTTCAGACAAGTGAGGTTCTTGAAATAAACTTCATTCAATTTTTTCAACCGATTTTTTCGAAGAGAGATGTTCACTAATTTAGAATCTAGAAATCCGTCAAAGAAACCATCGGATATTCTATATAAATCACACTCATCCAAACCAAGTCTCAGTTCTTTATCTTTCTGTATGCTATAAAATGATTTTGAAAGTTGTTTTGTATCAATTCCCTTGTTCCCTTTTATATCAAGTTCCTGAAGATGTGAAAGCTTTGCGAAACTATCAGCTGAAATATGCCAAATTCCACAGTGTTTTAATTTCAACACTTTTATTGGTAGGTGATAGATGTTTTCAAACGTGTCCGCCGAGATGGTTTCAATGTTGTTGTGTGAGAAGTCAATAGCGGTTATGCTCTCTGGTAGTTCAGGTATGATGGTAAGGTTTTTATTAACACAGCAAGCAAGTTTACCATAACAACAGCACTGGTTGTCTCCACAGCTGTATCTGCGCTTGAATGTGTCACAATATTTACATATATCAGTACGAGTGGGGTCACCAAGGACAACGTCTATTGAATAGATTATCACCCAGAATGCTGTGAGTGTTCTGAAGGCGTTCAATCCTGACATACCTCTCATTTTATGAGTGTTTATTACTTTTCATGACTGCATGTCATAATTCATGTTATGTAGATTCGTCGAGCATTCTTTTCCACAGACTCACCTGGAAAAAATAAACAATGACTAAATACAATGACACTTCGATGGCTCGAACACCGACGGCTTGTTTAGCACGGCAATTTCAGGCCGTATGAAAACATTCTCATTGCTGTAGATATCAAAACATTTTCTTATATTACCTTGAAACCTTTACTGTATATACTCAACGGAATCGCATAACTTTTTACACACCACATACCTTAGAAGCTTAAATTTGTTTCAGTTCAATTTTAAAGAGATTCGAAAACCTGCCCCTCAGTGGCTCCAACCTCTCCTGTCTCGAACAAGTTTCTATTGTCCTAAAGGTGTTCCTGTCATTGATGGTCGACTGTAAAACTATAAATACACGAAGAGTGTTCAGATAAGGTACGGAAACGAATAGCATATTGCGCTATCCATGGTACAAATTCGCATGTGATCTGAACTGTTGCTGCTAGGAACTTGTTATGTAAAATATTCCACACAACGGGATAGCTCCTCCCAATGGCTGCTCCAAAAATGTCTTCTCCCAAATGTGTATTCCTGACAGACGACTTTGCCGACATATCTGTACCTATTATGTCTGTCATGGTATCTCAATATCGGGTAACAGTACAACAAAATTAGAAGCAGCATCTTCAAAGTGACCAAAACAGTGTTGACGGGGACCATAAACACAAAACCTTTTAATCTACTGTGTCAACAAGCGTACATCCAAAATGTCAATAATATTCTATGCTTATTATTTGTGAATCGGAATTTGGTAAAAGGTTAAATATGTTGGCTCTTTATTTTGGATTTGAGCATATCTATTAAATAATATAATGTCAACTTTAAGATTTTTTGTTTGAAATAACGTGGATGGACCTTTTAAGCAAACATTTTAATCCCTGATAGGCTGCATTTTGGAACGGTCGTCATTATGAGAATAGACAGTTTGTCACATTCTTTCCAAAAATTGAATATTTTGGGAAAAGACATTTTCGGAGTAGACGTTTCAGAACCCATCCAACATTTGAATAGTTCAAATGAACCGAGGCTACTGATCGCAACGTTTTTATGTGATCCGAAGAGACATTTTAAGTTACTGACCACAAAACAATGACATTGCTTTTCCTGTCGGAGGGAAAACCAATATTTTGAGTGAAGGGCAAAGAAATAATTGCGCTGCTATCGTGTAATAACTTACACAATTATTACCACATAATGCAATAAATAACATACACGCTTATAATTTCAATATGAATGCGGAAAATGAACACCCTAATAACTACTTTAGTTTTACAATACTTACTAAATAATATCTTGACTATGATGATGAAAAACTAAGAATAATAATTGAACTATGATGATGAATAAGTAACGCAATAATGAATGGAATGTGGTGAAGGAAAATGTAGTGTATTCCATTCTACTCTTTAATTGTGGTGAACTGTCTTGCTAGACGATAGAGTGTCTTACCATCATAAACGTTATTTCCCCTTGCTTATTATGCAATCAGTTTTGGATTGCTTTTGTTTTTGTGGTTTTGTCTCTGAAAATGTCGTAATAAAACGAAGACGGTAATTTTGTTGTGTTTCATTTTAATATTGTTCAATCAGACTTCCTGATTTGTTCCCTGACCGTTCCAAGGCGGCTCTTCTGTCGCGGTTTGTTTTTGTTATGTCCTCGTACATCTTCATTGAGTCAGTCGAACGCTCATGCGAGTCCGCAATGATCATAACATCCGCAGTTTTATTTTCAGTGACTTCGTCGACTACGATGACACTTTCGGTGTTTTGCTAATCATTTTGTAAAGCAAGTCAATAAGTAAACAACCAGGTTAACAAAATGGCCTTTTGGCCTTTTGGCCATTTTGTGGGAAAGTAGCTGTCTTTTTGGCTTTCCGTTCTTGGTGTTTCCGTTGGGGTCTGTTGCTTCGTGTTTGTCTTTCTTTCCCTTTGGTATCTCTGATGGGAGCTGTAAGTTAATTGTATCGATTCCTGATCATTGCCTCTACTTCTATTTTAAATACATGTTTTGGCCTGAGGGCAAAATTTCCTCCTTATCATGTCATTCACGCATAAGATATTGAACGTCAACCATGGCTTTTGCATAACAAGTTGAGTACCGTGCTGTAATTCGGTACTTCTACTTCAAACGGAAATCAGGTCAGGAAATGCATTGCGAGTTTACCAATGTTTATGGGTCTTCTGCACCATCGTTTGCACAGTTGGGGAATTCAAACATGGCAGATCGTTTAGAAGACGAAACCAGGTCTGGAGGGCCATCAGATGCCACCAATGAAGACTTGTGTAACAAAAGTACGGGATCTGGAGAACTCTGATAGGCGAATTTAGATGTAAGAAATAGCGAATGCATCACACATTTCACATATTAGAGTTTCAACAATTTTACATGATCGCTTGTTCCATAATCCAGGGACGAGCAAATGGCAACCAGAGCAACAGAGTATTAGTATGCAGCGCATTGTTGAAGCGGTATATATCAAAAGAATATGATATTTCTTTCACGTCCGGTAACTGTAGATTAGATCTGGGTCCATTATAATGAGCAAGAGAATAAAACTCAAATTAGCCAGTGGGTTTGCGCATGGCTCTCCGACACCAAAGAAGTTCAAACGCCATACTCTGATGCAAAGGTGATGACAACTGTATTCTGGGATGCACAATGCGTTATTAAGTCGGACTGTCTAGCAAAGAAAAATACAATATCGTTTATTTATTTATTTATTTATTTTTTTTTTTTTGCTCGACCAACTGAGAACTGGAATCCGTGAGCAACTTCGATGTTAGCTCTCCAAAGACATTCGGCTCCAGCAGGACGATGCAAGAATCCACACTTGCAAAATGGAGCGGGTTGGGTAAGAACTAATACCGCACTCCGCCTATTCCCCGAACATAGCTCCTAGTGACTATTTCCTATTCCCAAACTTAATTCTATGTAATGTTGGTTGGTGCCTGATGCTCTGTCTCTGGTCGGGCCCATCGGAGTCTTATTGTTGGTTTTCTTTTGCATTTCAGTGGTTTCTTGCTGTCGAGTCCACACCGTTGTTTCATCTCTGTGGTTGTTTGAATTTTTTGTTTTCACGGGGATGTTGAACTGATGAGTTAGGAGGCATTCCTACGGACTGAACAAAGTATTTGTCTAAATCGCGACGAAAGTAAGGGGCGAGGATCGTGGCCAAGTAAAATTGATTTAAGCCCCCAGTGGAATTCGTTTCACTGACCGTTCCCAGGCGGAAAGTAAGGGCGAGGATTGTGGCCACGACAAATCGATTTAATTCCGCCATTGGAATTCGTTTCACTAACCGTTCCAAGGCGGTTCTTCTGTCGCGGTTTATTTTTGTTATGGTTTTTCGTTGAGTGTTTGTATCGCGTATATTATTTTGATTTCGATAGCCAGTTGGCCACTTTATTGGAAAGAAACTGTCCTTTTGGCTTTTCGCTGTTGATGTTTCCTTTAGGGTCTGTTGTTTCATGTTTGTCTTTCTTTCCCTTTGGTGTCTCCGATGGGAGCTGTGGGTTGATTGTATCGATTCCTGATCATTGCCTTCACATCTATTTTGAAAAAAAAAGGATATCCGTGGACGTCAGTTTCGGTCCAAAGAAGATGTCGTGGCGGCAGTGGAGGAGTGGATCGAAGACAAGGACCCTGGCTTCTTCAGTACTGGTACTGGAACAGCGTTTGTCAAAGTGTATCATTCTAGATTTGGTTGGTTGGTTAATTTGAGGTTTAACGTCCCCGTCAACACTGTAAAGGTCATTTTGGAGACGTTGCTTCCAATTTTGTGGGACTTTTACCCGACATTGAGATGAAATGACATCTCAAGCCCTGTCACCCAATGAAACCAATAGGGTTTATTAGCATGGACGGTCCGCCTCGCACCGCGGTTCCTGGACAGGCTTAGATCCTCTAAGCGGTTTACCAGTACTAGTGTACGGGCCGGATTCAGCTCTGCGTGGAAGCATCATGCAGCCCATATATTTCTTCAAGCCCCTATGGGCGGGGGCCTATATCACTCTAGAGGGCAATTACATAGGAAAAGAAGAGATCGACCTCACCCAGAAATATGTTAGGCTGGATTTTGTATTGATTTGCCATCGTACAAGAAAAAAAAAACAGTCTTAGATACAAGATAAAAGAACATTGATGGTGTTACAGAATTTCTTCAATCAGCACAGACAGCATCTATGGATGGAAAAAATGATGTCAATGAAAGTTCTTCAAAACTTGTTATTTTACGGTAGTTCAGTAAAGTCATAGAACAGTTCACCACAAAGTTTCCCTCGACTAAACTGAACATAGTTCCCAGTCCCCCTCGCAAGCACAATGAACTCTTCAACAGAGAAGCAGGCATGGTAAACTCAAATTTAAAATAGTTTACATCTGATCCTGTCAGTATAGTCGGCATATTTGAAATCACACCTATGAGCAGATCACTATTGGTCGGGGACAACGCTCGCCTATCTAAGCAAGGCAATCTAATGCTGGCTAGGATGCTTAAAATCCATCTTAATCCGCAGCTTGGGTTGCCATCTTATTTTACATGCACATAGGTAGAACTTAAAGATCTAATACTTGTATCTTCGGTGGAAATAACCGACGCTTCAGCAATGGGCATATCACCCAAAATCCTAGCAAATTATATACTCCCCCAAAGAATTCTACCAGAAACAGCGGTTTAGAGGAGGGTGAACTCTTACTAAATAGAAGTGAAGATTTTTGGGGCCTCTAAAGTAAAAAGCTAAAATGTTGCCTTTGGAAAAAAAAGAAGAAAAAAGAAAAGAAAATAAGAACGAAAATCGGAGATTCGGTTTTATTGAGTCTCTTCATACACAGCAATAAAGTTGTTAAGGCTGCCTGTTTGTTCTGAGAAATAAAGGAATTTTTTAAGACTTTCATAACAATAAAAGTTTATTCATAACAATAAAAGGTGATTTTGAACTGTGATACTTAAGGCTGGCACGATTAATGTGATAATCGATTATTTGATTGATAAATTCCACAAAAATGACAATCATTATTGATTTGCTTGGAATCGATTATTTCATAAGTAGAATTTATTACCCAATGTTGTTTCTAAAATAGCTGGATGAGTGGCAAACAGTGCAGACCCTGATGAGACGCCGCGTTCTGCGGCGTCTCATCTGGGTCTACACTGTTTGCTCAGGTATGTCTGTTCAAATACATATGGTAAAGTATAACATATGGTAAGAGTCATGCTCAGACAGAAAGCCAGAAATATAAGAAATTATATCCAAATCTTCGTTGATTACTAATCGATTATCGATCGCAATGGCAGGACCGATAATCGATTATATTTTCAGCTCCGATTAGCCAGCACTAGTGATACTACTGTTCTCTAAGCCAGTCGTTATTAAATCTTATAAAATGGATGGGTAGACATCAGCTTTCATGTTTGTTTGTTTGATTTGAGGTTAACGTCCCCGTCAACACTGTAAAGGTCATTTTGGAAACTTTGCTTCCAATTTTGTGGGACTTTTACCCGACTTTGAGATGAAATGACCTCTCAAGCCCTGTCGCCCAATGTAATCAATAGGGTTTATTAGCATGGACGGTCCGCCTCGCACCGCAGTTCCTGGACATGCTTAGATCCTCTAAGCGGTTTACTTGTACTAGTGTGCGGGCCGGATTCAGCTCTGCGTGGAAGCATCATGCAGCCCATATATTTCTTCAAGCCCCTATGGGCGGGGGCCAATCAGCTTTCATGATTAGTTGGCATAAATATGTATGTTTTAATACAGATAATAATTAATATATTGTTTTATTTTTGACAAAAAATATGTGCATGCCATGAATCTTATTAGCTAAACGGAATGGAAGGCAATGATCAGGAATGGATACAAGTAACCCATCGCTTCCACCAGAGACACCAAATGGAAGAAACGCAACATGAAACAACAGACCCTAATGGAAGCATTAGTAGCGGAAAGCCAAAGACTATGGGGCGCCGTTTTACTATTTAATCCGTATTTATAGATATCCATAAATCGAATTATGGATATCCATATTTTCGATTTATGGATATCCATAAATCAGCCGAATAATGGATATCCATAATTCGAATTATGGATATCCATAAATCGAATTATGGATATCCATAATACGATTAATGGATATCATTAATTCAGATCGATTTATGGATATCCATTAATCCTCTGATTTATGGATATCGATAATTCGAATTAGGGATATCCATAAATCACCGTCAAAGCTTTTGGTTTAATGATTTCACCCTGAAACACGTTTTTTTTTTATTTGAGGTTTAACGTCCCCGTCAACACAGTACAGGTCATTTTGGAGACGTTGCTTCCAATTTTGTGGGACTTTTACCCGACATTGAGATTAAATGACATCTCAAGCCTTGTCACCCAATCAAACCAATAGGGTTTATAAGCATGGTCAGTCCGAATCGCATCGCTTTGCCTGGGCAGGCTTAGATCCTCCAAGGGGTTTACCAGTACTCGTGTGATGGTCGGTTCAGCTCTGCATGGAAGCATCATGCAGCCCATCTATTTCTTTAAGCCCCGATGGGCAGGGGCATTCCCTAAGACACGTGATTATTGATTGTAAAAATCTTCAAACTCTTCAAAGTCTTCATCATCGCTGGAAGACGATGGCCAGTCAAAGGGACCTATCTGTCGTGCAGCCTTTTCAGCCCGTAAGGCGCCCAAAGCAACGGACGGCATACGCTGAACGCCCGCCATGTGTGCAGTTAATTATCGGAACCAGCCATAAGATCTGGAAATTCCGGCCAACGTATCCGGTCCCTCTGGAATCACCTCTATGAGGACTGCGCACCTCAGGACACTGAAAGTCGGACGTATGATTATAATGATCCAAACACGCAATCCGTGCATGCTTTCTGGAAAAAAATGCGCACATGGTCGTTATATGTAGTAGTAGTAGTATATATCTATATAATACTCTACTTTAGATGTATGGAGCACCAGGCAGATATATCTCCTGCATCCCCCCCCCGGCGCCCATTGGGGCTTGGAGAAATAGATTTGACTGCATGAGCTGAGAGTACTGGTAAACAGTTTAGAAGGTCTAAGCCTGCCCAAACAAAGTCGTGCGAGTCAATGGGCGACAGGGCTTGACATGTTTGTTTGTTTGTTTGTATTTGAGTTTAACGGTCCAGTCAACACTAACTTAGGTCATTTTTGAGCCGGTCAGTTTACCTATCCACACTTTTCCTGGGCAGGCTTATACGTAAGCAGTTAACCAGTACAGTGCACATTCTTTCGTCAGAAACTGACAACTGCCCTTCTTGAATCAGCGGAAGGGAAAGAATGACCGTAGAAAAGATTTCATGATCAATCTCCACGAAAGAATGTTGCCGAACCCGCGTCCTCCTGATCACCAGTCAGACGCGCATCCGACTGAGCTACTGAGGCCGGCGGAATTGAGATGTCTTTAATCTCAATGAAGGCTTAATGCCCAACATAATCGGAAGCAACGTCTCCAAAATGACCTAACTAGTATTGAAGGGGACGTTAAACCTCAAATCAAACAAAACATATCTCTCCCACAGCATAGTCCACCACTAAGCCTATCCTACATTACCTCCACCTCCATCCCGGCTTTTATTACACACCTAAATCAGACGTGAATAGTCGAGGCAAAAGGGAGCAGTCATTATTCATTAGGTTTATTTGTAGAAAAGAATTATGGATATCCATAATTCGATTTATGGATATCCATAAATCAGCCGAATAATGGATATCCATTATTCGATTTAAGGATATCCATAATTCGACTTATGGATATCCATATTTCGATCTAAATTAATGATATCCATAAATCGATTTATGGATATCCATAATTCGATTTATGGATATCCATAATTTGATTTATGGATATCCATAAATCAGCCGAATAATGGATATCCATAATTCGATTAATGGATATCAATAAATCCATTAAAGGATATCCAATATTCGATTTATGGATATCATTAATTCAGTTCGATTTACGGATATCCATAATTCGAATTGTGGGTATCCATAAATAATTATGCATATCTATAAATACGGATTAAATAGTAAAACGGCGCCCCATAAAAGACAGTTTCCACAAAATGGCCAAATGGCTATCCAAAACAAAATAATATAAACGATACAAACACTCAAAGACAAATCATGACAAAAAATAAACCACGACAGAAGAATCGCCTTGGAACGGTCAATGAAACGAATTCCGCTTTGGCGGAGTGGGGGGGGGGGGGGGGGGTCTTAAATCGATTTCACGTGGCCACAATCCTCGCCCTTACTTCCGTCGCGATTTAGACAAATAATTTGCCTAACTCATCAGTGCAACAACCCCGCGAACACAAAGATATCAATCAACCACAGAGACGAAACAACGGTGATGACTCAACACGAAGAAACCACTGAAATGCTGGAGCAAAAAAAAAAAAAAAAAATACCCCCCCCCCCCCCCACACACAAATAAAACAGCTCGACTCCGATGCCCCCGACCAGAGACAGAGCATCGGGCACCAACCAACATTACACAGAATCAGGCAGTAAGCCTTCAGGCTAGAACCGTCATAGAATCTGAGGCCTGACCCAACGGCGTGCAATTAGAGAGGGAAGCAAAGTTGTCAACCGTGATTGGATTATCTGCCATGCATGCAGTCTGTCGTATAACATTTATATATATACACGAGTGGTAATTTCATTAAAGGCCTAGCGAGTTTCATAAATGCAATAAGAGCTGATCACGAGAGTAAGATTGTGTTTATCATGTAATGATAATATATCCCATTTATTATTTTCTGAAAATTTCGGTAGAGAACATGGCGACGTTATTCATTTATTATCTGTACATGGATACTGGTAAACGGCTTAGAGAATTTAACTCTGCCAAGGCAAAGAGGAGCGAGCTGGGCCGTCAGTGCTTACAAAACCTATTGGTTTCATTGGGCGACAGTGCTTGAGATGTCATTTCATCTCAATGTCGGGTAAAAGTCCCACAAAACTGGAAGCAACGTCTTCAAAATTACCTATACAGTGTTGCCGGCCTCGTTGGCTCAGTCGGATGCGCCTCTGACTGGTGATCAGGAGGACGCGGGTTCGACTCCCGCCGGGGTCGGCAACATTCTTTCGTGGAGATTGATCATGAAATCTTTTCTACGGTCATTCTCTCCCTTCCGCTGATTCAAGAAGGGCAGTTGTCAGTTTCTGGCGAAAGAATGTGCACTGTACTGGTTAATCGCTTACGTATAAGCCTGCCCAGGAAAGTGTGGACAGGTAAACTGACCGGCTCAAAAATGACCTAAATAGTATTGACTGGGCCGTTAAACTCCAATAAAAACAAAACAAAACCTATACAGTGTTGACTGAGACGTAGAACCTCCAATGAAACAAACCAAGATTGAGCCAGCGCACGACAAAACCGACAATACGACATGTGCGCCCAACGAAGACTCAGACCAGCCTGCGCGTCCGCGCAGTCTAATCAGAGTCTTCGTTGTGCGCTCTAAGGATAGCTAAGGGCCCAACGCTCCTTCATGCAGCAAGAGAAGTCTCTGGTTAGACAATATGGATGCGACGACTGATTTGAGTCTTCGATGGGCGCATATGTCTTAGTGTAGGTTTTGTCATGCCCTGGCTCAAATCACATTTGTGGACATTTCGTTTTCATGACATGACGTTATCAACGAAATAACGGCGACGTTATATAGAGGATCTTACATGAGTGGTTATGTATTATTGAATTTATTAAACGAGTTGAGGAAAAGGGATAAAATGCGAGGGTTCGCCGAGCATTTTATCCCATTTCCTCAACGAGTTTAATAAATTCAATATTACACGAGCACGAATGCAAGATTCTATTTATTTTAAGACTTTTAAAACGCATTTTACTCACGATTGTGACACAAAAATGTCAATATTCCGCCATTAGTAAACGCAACATCGATTAGGACGTCGTACATGTAACGTTACGGGGCGTATCTAACTAATTTGCATATTTAATCCACGATCGGATTATCGAATTTATTACATGGCGTTATTACATTCAGACGCAACGTCATATGGGCCCCGTCAAGCGATTTTGATACTTATCGCCTATGCGAGCAGCGAAGGTTCAGGCGAGCCTGCGCTTCCGCGCAGTCTCGCCAGAACCTTCGCTGCTCGCTCATACAAGCAGTGAAGCAAGAGGAACCTTCAGACAGAAAGCCATATTCCTGGCCCCTCTGAATGGCTGAGCATACGCAGTTAAAGTTTGTCATGACGGAATGCTCGAAGACACAAATTCGCTTGGCGAGGCTCAAAGAGTATGTACAATCTGTTCTCTAATTTAACAGGAAATATGTTTAACTACGCTTGTTGGAACATACCTGTTCATTACGAAAACACGCCTATACTAATACAGTGTGAATTTTTCGCCGAAAAAACTAAAATTTTAGGATTAATAATTGTGATATTTTTCTTATTTCTGCTCAAAATATAGATTGTAGGCACTCGTTAGAACCGCCTCGTCGAGGCGGTTCTAACGAGTACCCACAATCTATATTTTAGAGCAGAAATAAGCTATCAGGCGGTTCTAACGAGTACCCACAATCTATATTTTAGAGCAGAAATAAGAAAAATAAGGTAAACCCCCGGAATCCCCAGTTTTACTATATAAAAGTAGGGTCCAAGAGGTCAAAATTATATAGGCATCTTTTCGTGATGTTTTTTCTAAAGAAAAAATACTTTACGGCAAATTTTATGAAAAATATGACATTTTTGGTTTTACTGAAACTTGAATTAGTAAAGACTTGTATATGTGACAGAAGTTTTTTCTCAACATTTTAACAAAGGCTTGCGGTGGCGTAAATCGATTTACCCCCCCCCCCCACCCCATCCCCAGTGAAATTCGTTTAGGCGGTTCTTCTGTCGCGGTTTATTTTGTTATGGTTTGTCTTTGCGTGTTTGTATCGCTTATAAATTTTGTTTTGGATAGCCAATTGACAATTTTCTGGGAATGTAACTGTCCTTTTGGCTTTTCGCTATTGATGTTTCAATTATGGTCTAATTGTTTCATTTTTGTGTTCCTTTCCCTTCGGTGTCTCTGATGGGAGCTGTGGGTTATTTGTATCGATTCCTGATCATTGCCTTCACTTCTATTTTGTTCAAAGAATAAAGAATCCCAAAAATATATATGGCTTAAATTGAACAAACATGCATTATATTTTTATTTTGGTGTATTCTTGTGTCTCATATACATTCCATTGGTCATTGTCATTTTCAGTTATGACAGACCATGACAGTCTCGTAGTTCACGAGCAAAATTGGTCTGTCCAGGAAACGATGAAATTTTTACACTTTCAAGAACTGCATTCAAGATCATTCTGCAAAAGGAGAATTAGTTTTGATGGGTGAACTGTTGAATTAGATAAAATTTCAAGAGTGGATAATGACTTATTGCCTTCCAACTATATTTAGAAGCTATTGATTTTCCATACACTAAAAAGTTGATAGCAGGACAATGTTGAGCGGTCCTGGATACTTGTATTGAATCTAAGGTACGAATTCTTAATTGGAGAACAATCGGAGGTTCATTGGGATACAATACTTAGTTTGGTCCAAGGGGAAGTAGCACCATTGATTATTTTATTGTTTCGAAAGATTTATTTCTGTATTTTAATTTCATTAATGCTCGTCCTCTGGCTCAACCTGTTTGAATGCGACACATAATTCTGACCGAAAATTTGCCTTAAAGAATATAACAAATCACTCGAAATGACTAAGAATTTATTTTACAAGACAATTATTGAAAGCTAGATACTTTACATGAGAACGACCCTAAATTCTTTTGAGAAACCCCAAATCTATAATACTAAATCCATAACATTATCAACTTTGCTTGAGGTGTTCTCAGTGCCCTCACCGTTGTTTCATCTCTGTGGTTGTTTAATTTGTGTTAACGGAGCTGTTACACTGACGAGTTAGACGGCCTTCATACGGACTGAACAAATTATTTGTCTTAATCGCGACGGAAGTAAGGTCGACGATTGTGGCCAAGTAAAATCGATTTACACCCCCCCCCCCCCCCCCGCAGTGGAATTCGTTTCCGCTGACCGTTCAAGGCGGTTCTTCTGTCGCGGTTTACTTTTGTTATGGTTTGTCTTTAGGTGTTTGTTCCGCTTATATTATTTTACTTTGGATAGCCTATTGGCCATTTTGTGGGAAAGTAACTGTCCTTTTGGCTTTTCGCTATTGATGTTTCCATTAGGGTCTGTTGTTGCATGTTTGTGTTTCTTTCCCTTTGGTGTCTCTGATGGGAGCTGTTGGTTAAATGTATCGATAACTGATAATTGCCTCCACTTCTATTTTGAATCTTACGGAAAGGAACATTGAATCTCCACTTGATTTTTCATTTTTTCTTGTAAAGAAATACGTCAAGGATTACAAAAATTAAAAAAAAATAATAATAAATAAATAAACAACCAGGTATTGACTTAATTTTAAATGAATTCATAAAATATGGCAAAGATATACTTCTTCTCCCACTAATTAAAATGTTACGAAAATACGCCTATACAAATACATTGTAAATTCTACTGCAGAAAAAAAAATGCAAATTTTAAGACGATATTTTTCTTAACGAGTATCCACAATCTATATTTTAGAGCATAACTAAGAAAAATAAGGTTTATTCTCGCAACCCCAGTTTCACTATATAAAAGTGGGGTTCAAGGGGGTCACAATTATATAGGCGTGTTTTAGTGACGAATAGAATTTCAATATCTGGAACTTTTCCAAATAGTTGAAATATTTCTTTATTCTTAGCCGGCCTCGGTAGCTCAATCGGATGCGCGTCTGCCTGTTGATCAGGACGACGCGAATTTGATTCCTGCCGGGGTCAATGAAGCAAAAGAATAGATTTTCAAGTATTAGTCTTTGTTTGTTTGTTTGCTTTGAGGTTTAACGTCCCCGCCAACACTGTATAATTATGTCATTTTGGAGAAGTTGCTTCCAATTTTGTGGGACTTTTACCCGACATTGAGATGAAATGACATCTCAGGCCCTGTCGCCCAATAAAACCGAAAGAATTTGCTCCCGGGGAGGAAATTTTCTTTCCTTTAAGAGTTGACCCCTTTTTCAGTATAGGACAGGGCTCACACGTGATTGTATTTACTTGATCTGGCGAATAGTTGTGTTTGTTTGTTTATATTGGAGTTTAACGACCCACTGGCAGTCAACACTATTTATTTCATTTTTGAGCCCGTCAATTTACCTATTCACACTTTTCCTGGGAAGGCTTATACGTAAGCGGTTAACAATATTTCGCCAGAAACTGACAGCTGCCATTCTTGAATCAGGCGGAAGGGAGAGAATGACCGTAGAAAAGAGTTCGTGATCAATCTCCACGAAAGAATGTTGCCGAACCCTTCAGTTATCGAACCCGCATCATCCTTATCACCAGTCAGACGCACATCCGACTGAGCTACCGAGACCGGCTCTGCCGAACAGTATCACGTCTCCTAGATGTTTCCAGATCATATGCATATGACCCCCGCCCATCGGGGCTTGAAGAAATATATGGGCTGCATGATGCTTCCACGCAGAGCTGAAATTGACCCGCACATGGGTACTGGTAAACCGCTTAGAGGATCTAAGCCTGCCCAGGCAAAGCGGTGAGCGTCGAACCGGCCATGCTTATAAACCCAATTAGTTTCATTGGGCGGCAGGGCTTGAGATGTCATTTCATCTCAATAACGGTTAAAAGTCCCAGAAAAATTGGAAACAACGTCTCCAAAATGGCCTTTACAGGTTGACGGGGACGTTAAACCTCAAATCAAACAAAAGATCATACGCATCACACTCGACGCTCCATGTCTCACGTGATACCTGTAAACATCCATTCGAAGTGGGCAGATAATAATGTGTATACACTGAAATTCCGATATTTAGACCGCCTTAAATTAGGACTGATTCTGCTATTTGTTTTATTGTTTGATTTGAGGTTTAACATCCCCTTCAACACTGTAAATGCCATTTTGGAGACGTTGCTTCCAATTTGACTGATTCTGCTATAAAAAGGTTATTTTGAAGTGTGCACTTAATTTTTCTTTGTGTTGTCTGCCTACAATGTCCCCTGGTCAGGATATAGGAATGTTATTTTCTTGCACACCAGATAAGGAAATCCGTGATTTTACCCGGGGATAGAAAATTTATGTTCTGACCCTGGTGTTCCGATCCCAAATCGAATATAATCGCGTGTTTGATAAATGCTCTGGTTGATTACAACCTCATGCGCGGCGTCGTCATGCGTGACGTCACTAAACATTCCTGTTGTGTCATCACAAAATGGCGGACGTCGGTAACCGAAGTGACAGCAGCATTAAAAATTCGCAATAGACATGGTAGGTATGCAAGAAAAAGAATCCAATATGGGTGTGAGGGGTGGATAGAAAAATCCGTCCCTCGGGATCACTGTCCGGCATCACTCGGCCGAGCCTTGATGCCGGACAGTGATCCCGCGGGACGGATTTTTCTATCCACCCCTCACACCCATATTGGATTCTTATAGTATATGAACCCCGTCACAATAAAATAATAAACATTTCCCAAGCAAAACACAAGCCCCATTACGAAAACACGCTAATTCAAATAATTTTAATACCAATTAAGGTGTAACTATACCAAATTTAGTGACACAGAGGCCTTTCTGATATTTAATCTTCATCAGTGTGTCTAAACCCCAAAGTTTTGAAATCGAAACGGATGATGGACAAGACCCGGCAAACACAGCACATCCCCCTCCGAGCACACACCGACCGACGTAGCTCATGAGACATGTCAGCTGGTGGCATCAGGGAAGAGACGCCCGATCCAGATAGCCCCCCCCCCCCCCCCCCACGAGTCAAGATCAGCAAACATGGGCCGCGCTCCACGGAAGTCCCGAGCATCAGGAAGCAGATGTCCAAAGTAGCGAGACTTGCAATATTTATAATATAACAAAACGTGGTAACCAAATCCGCTAAGATACATGTCTCACCTGACAAGTCAGTCTTAGTTTTAGAAAAGTTAGAATTTTATACTGCAAAACTTAATATATATATATATTTTCACATTTCTGCTCAAAACATCAATTGTGGGTAGGCCTATCCGCTAGAACCGCCTCAAACGTGTACCCACAATTTATGCTTTTGAGAAGAAATAAAAATTAATGTAGACCCCTGTAATCCCGAGTTTTTATTATATTTAAAAGTGGGGTTTAAGGGAGTCAACGTATACAGGCATGAGGCATGATTTCGTGAAGTAGATGTGGAAGCAAGTGGCATTATACTATCAATCTGCAGATGACACTGTCCGGTACGAGCCCCCGTGGCCAAGTGGATAAGAGCACTTACTCTAATCTGTAGTTTGAGTTTGGTACATCATTTATGATTTATGTCTCGATTACAATTCTTTCTCAATAACAAATGAGTCGGCGCACGACAAAACCTACAATACGACATGTGCGTCCAGCGAAGAATCAGAATAACCTGTGCATCCATATAGTCTAACCAGTGACTTCTCTTGTTGCATGAAGCATCATTGCCACTTTAGCTATCCTTAGAGCGCACAGCGAAGACGCTGATCAGACGGCGCGGATGCGCAGGCTGATCTGAGTCTTCGCTGGGCGCACACGTCTTATTGTAGGTTTTGTTGTGCGCTGGCTCAAATCATTTGAACCGTCTCAACGTGGTCGCATTTATGAGCTTACACAATCCATATTTACTGAGCCAATTAGAAAATGTCGTAAAATTTTCATTAGCAAATTGAAAGTTTTGGAGACATAAAAAAAATTCACTCTGTCAAACTGTGTGTTATATCCTGGTGCGCAGTTGTGTCCCAGGCGCTACAGAATATGTGGTTTCAATACATTGAATACCTTTGGGACCCTAGCCCCCGCCCATCGGGGCTTGGAGAAACAGATTGGCCTGCACGATGCTTCCACGCAGAGCTGAAACCGAATGCACACGAGCACTGGTAAACCGCTTAGACGGTCTTAGTCTGCCCAGGCAAAGTGTTGCGAGTTGAACCGCCCATTGATATAGGCCCTTTTTATATGTTTGGGCGACAGGGTTTGAGATGTCATTTCATCTCCATGTCGGGTAAAAATCCCACAAAATTGGACGCAACGTCTCCAAAATGACCTAAACCGTGTTGACGGAGACGTAAAACCTCAATTCGAACAAACAAAACCTTTGGGACCAGGTAAATTTGTTTGAGATATGGGTAGTTCGCCCTACTGAGTTTTAATCATAGGGGCAGGCCATGCGACATAATGGGGGGGGGGGGGGGGGGGTGGTGTCACTCACTTAAGGACATTTTTACATTTTTTAAATAAGAATAAAGGTATGTTGTGTGCACTCATTAGATGAGTATGAGTACACACAACATACCACTGAGGTGATTCTAATGAGTGCACACAACATACCAATGAGGTGATTCTAATGAGTGCACACAACATACCAATGAGGTGATTCTAATGAGTGCACACAACATACCAATGAGGTGATTCTAACGAGTGCACAGAACATACCAATTAGTTGATTCTAATGAGTGCACACAAGATACCACTGAGTTGATTCTAATGAGTGCACACAACATACCAATGAGGTGATTCTAATAAGTGCACACAACATACCAATGAGTTGATTCTAATGAGTTCACACAACATACCAATGAGGTGATTCTAATGAGTACACACAACATACCAATGAGGTGATTCTTATGAGTGCAAACAACATACCAATGAGGTGATTCTAATGAGTGGACACAACATTCCAATTAGGTGATTCTAATGAGTACACACAACATACCAATGAGGTGATTCTAACGAGTGCACACAACATACCAATGAGGTGATTCTAATGAGTGCACACAACATACCAATGAGGTGATTCTAATGAGTACACACAACAGACCAATGAGGTGATTCTAATGAGTGCACATAACATACCAATGAGGCGATTTTAATGTGTGCACACAACATACCTTTTCAAGATGATATCAGGACAATATCCCTGATTTATCCTAAAAATATATGCCGTCATCGGTAGCTCAGTCAAATGCACATCTTACTTGTGATCAGGAGGACGCGGGTTCGATTCCTGCCTGGGTCGGCAACATTCGTTCGTGGAGATTGATCATAAAATCTTTTCTACGGTCATTCTCTCCCTTCCGCTGATTCAAGAAGGGCAGTTTTGGCAGTTTCTGGCGTAAGAATGTGTACTTAACTGACCGGCTCAAAATGACCTAAATAGTGCTGTCTGGGCCGTTAAACTCCAATACAAACAAATCCTAAATATATGGATGAATATTTTGGGCTATTGGAATAATTCTCAGTACGAGAACACCCTCTTTATTCATTCTGACTCCCTTGAACCTAATTTTATACGGTGAAAATTGTGTTCAACATGGGCGAACACCATATATTTCTTATTTCTGCTCTAAAATAAAATATAGATTGTGAGATTGATTGATCTGAGGTTTAACATCCCCGTCAACACTGTTAAGGTCATTTTGGAAACGTCGCTTCCTATTTTGTGGGACTTTTACCTGACATTGAGATGAAATGACATCCCGAGCCCCGCCGGCCAATGAAGCCAAAATGGGTTTATATGCACAGATGGTCCGATTCGCAAAAGCTTTGCCTGGGCAGGCTTAGGTCCTCTAAGAGGTTTACCAGTACTCGTGTGCGGTCCGTTTCAGCTCTGCGTGGAAGCATCATGTTTCTTCAAGCCCCGATGGGCGGTGGCCAAATTATTATGTGGATATTTGGACCTATGAGAATATTCTCATTTCAAAACACGCCTATATGAGTCCCGCCAAGCGAATTTGTGTCTTCGAGCATTCCGTCATGACAAATTTTAACTGCGCACGCCCAGCCATTCAGAGGGGCCAGGGATATGGCTTTCTGTCTGAAGGTTCCTCTTGATTCACTGCTTGTATAAGCGAGCAGCGAAGGTTCTGGCGAGACTGCGCGGATGCGCAGGCTTGCCTGAACCTACGCTGCTCGCACAGGCGATAAGTACCAAAATCGCTTGACGGGGCCCATATAATTATGACCCCATTGCACCAAATTTTATATAGTAAAAATGGGTTTAACATGGGTAAACCATTATGGGGCGCCCTTTTTTGCTATTTATTCCCTATTTATAGCTATCCATAATTATTTGTGGATATCCATAATTATGGATATCATTAATTCAAATTATGAATATCCAGAATTCGATTTATTGATATCCATAAGTCGTCTTGGCAAATAAATACAATAAATAATGACTGAAACCAAAGGCTTTTGAGGTGAATTATGGATATCCATAATTCGAAATATGGATATCCATAATTCAGCCCGATTTATAGATATCCATAAATCAGCGGAATCATAGATATCTATATTTTGATTTATTGATATCCATAATTGGATTTAGTGATATCCTCGAATTATGGCTATCTATAAATCGCTCTGAATAAACGATATCCATAAATCGAATTATGGATATCTATAATTCGAATAATGGATATCCATTATTCAGCTGATTTATAGATATCCATAATTCGAATTATGGATATCCATATATCGCATTATGAATATCTATGAATATGGATTAAATAGTAAAACGGCACCCCATAAACCATATAATTTTTATTTCGGCTCGAAAATCAAATATAAATTAATCCGCCTCTTATGAGAAGTCACAATCTCTACTTTGAGCAGAAATAAGAAAAATACGCTCGTTTCATCCTTTTTTATCTTAAAATTGTCGTTTTTTTATAAGTTAAAATGTTCCATGTATTCGTGTATTAGGCGTGTTGACTCAAGAGAGACTGCATTGAAGTTTTCACGGCCGTGTGTGTTAAATATACTTACTTCTTTAAACTCCGTTTAATTTTTCCATATACGTACAGTTCGAGAGCTACAGACCTATATGTAAAGTCATCATAACAAAGTAATGAACAATTCTCCAAGCAGGAAGTAAAGTGATAAGTGCCCCTGTGTCGTCTTCAAACAATTAATAGATATTTTAAGTGTTGCAACTTGATTCTTTCCAAACTTATTTTTCCTTAATTTTGTCAACCATTTAGGCAAGCACTTAACATCACGAGAACACGCCTATATAATTTTGACCCCTTTAAACCCCACTTTTATATATTAAAACTGGGGTTTACAGGGGTAAACCTTAATTTTCTTATTTCTGCTCTAAAATATAGATTGTGGTTACACGTTAGAACCGCCTCTTCGAGGCGGCTCTAACGAGTAGCCACAATCTATATTTTGAGCAGAAATAAGACAAATTTGGCAATTGTTCGCCTTAAAATTTTCATGTTTTTGGCGATAATGATTACAATGTATTTGTACAGGCGTTTTTTGTAATGAATTACTAAAACACTCATACACAGATATGTTGTACATTTTAACGCCGAAAAACAACAACAACACACAAAAAAATGAACAATTGTGATATTTTTCTTTTTTCTGCTCAAAAGATATATATTGAGGATACAGGTTAGAACCGCCTCGTCGAGGCGGTTCTGACGTGTACACACAATCTATATTTTAGAGCAGAAATAAAATAATAATAGTAAAAAAAAATAAGGCTTATCCCAGTAAACCCCAGTTTTACTATATAAAGGTGGGGGTGAAGGGGGTCAGAATTATATAGGCGTGTTTTCGTGATGATCTCTGCTAAACATTGAACCAGGATCTACCCTGCTTTCCGTCCTGTTCAGAAATGGATATTTATTATATTCCCCATAATAGTCATTTATAATATACAGAACGCTGTGTGTGTGTGTGTGTGTGTGTGTGTGTGTGTGTGTGTGTGTGTGTGTGTTGTGTGTGTGTGTGTGTGTGTGTGTGTGTGTGTGTGTGTGTGTGTGTGTGTGTGTGTGTGTGTGTGTGTGTGTGTGTGTGTGTGTGTGTGTGTGTGTGAATTCCGGTTAAACGTCGCTTTCAACAATTTTTCAGTCATATCACGGCGGTGTCTGGTTGTGACAGGGAGCTCAATGCTCACTTTTATAGTGCTACTTCACTGAAGTATCATGTCCCAGACACATTACATGATACCACACCCAGTCACATTATCCTGACACTGGGTGGACCAGTCCTAGCTCTACCCCGTAAATCTGAGTGCCAAGCGAGGAGCAGCTAGTACCATTTTTATCGACTTTGGTATGTCGCGGCCCGGGATCGAACCTGTGACCTCCCGTTCCCCATAATATACAGAACAATTCCCATATTAAGACCGCCTTTGGGACTGTAAAAAAGGGTCTTAAACTTTTGAACAGTCCCAAAGGTGGTCCTTAACCGGGGAACACTGTGCGGAAAAACACAAAGAACGGTTTAGTGCACCCATCAAAATAAGCTTTTCAAAACAAAATTAGTCTTAATTTTAGGTAGTCTTAATTGTGGAATGGTACTGTATATCCTACGAGTATCTAATCGAATGGATATTTTGAAATTTAAAGTTTTAAGATACCATGCGAGAAATTAAGGATTGAAAGCGTTAATGGAAATAATATTTTTACTTCCTTCTAAACGTCATTTTAAATTCAAATCCCGGTGAAGGATTGTCTAAGGACGTGGCACCAGTAAACAATTCTGATTCTGATTCTGAACAGAAGCAGTTTCAGATGTTTCCCTCTCAGTCCTGTTTGTTTGATTTGAGGTTTAACGTCCCCGTCAACACTGCAAAGGTCATTTTGGAGACTTTGCTTCCAATTTTGTGGGACTTTTACCCGACAATGAGATGAAATGACATCTCAAACCCTGCTGCCCAATGAAACTAATAGGGTTTATAAGCATGGACGGGCCGACTCGCAAACAATTACTGTATATGCGTGATTATTTGTATGCTATTGAATTTGTCGCGAGTGGGGACCTGACACACGAGTAACTTCCGCGCGGGGCGGGGTTGGGGTGTGTTTGTGTGGAGGGGGGGGGGGGAGGGGAAGGTCGGATTGTTTATCAATCGACCCAGGTTTCTATCGTTGTTGATGTCCATGCTTCTACCACTGATTTGTTGGAAATCCAGGTTTTGTTTGTGTTGATTTTACCCGCCGTCAACACTATTAAGGTGATTTTGGAGACGTTGCTTCCGGCTTTGTGTGACGTTTACTCGCCATTGAGATGAAATGACATCACAAGCCCTACCAGCCGAAGAAACCCCTCGTACCACTTTTTCTAGGCAAGCTTAGACATTCTACGCTGGTTATCAGTTCCTTAAAGTACTAAAGTACCTTTAGCTCTGCGCACAACCACCATGCAGTCCAATCTATTTCTCATAATTAGAGGATCTAAGCATGCCGAGGCGAAGTGGTGCGAGTCGGACCGCCCATGCTTATAAATCCTTTTGGTTTCATTGGACGACAGGGCTTGAGAAGTCATTTCATCTCAATGTCGGGTAACGGTCCCACTTAATTGGAAACGTCTCCAAAATGACCTTATAGTGTTGTCGGGGACATTAAACCTCAAATCAAACAAACAATAGACTACTAATCTGTAGTTCTGAAGTCGATGGATATGAATACTGTAGATTATCATCTTTTTGTTAATATATTTTCATGCCATTGTTTAGTACAATGTATTATTCAAAAATGCTTATCTATTATTGGTTATTGCCATAAAGAGATTATAGGGGCCCCGTCAAGCGATTTTGGTACTTATCGCCTAGGCGAGCAGCGAAGGTTCAGGCGAGCCTGCGCATCCGCGCAGTCTCGCCAGCACCTTCGCTGCTCGCTCATACAAGCAGTAAATCAAGAGGAACCTTCAGACAGAGGCACCCCTGAATGGCTAGGCATGCGCAGTTAAAATTTGTCATGATGGAATGCTCGAAGACACAAATTGGCTTGGCGGGGCTCATATTGTCCTGTATGTTTTGTTTTATATGTTTTTCATACATGTGTTTCATACTGTTGTGTGTTGGTGACCTCAGGTCCACCGTAGGTAAAGGTGACTTCGACTAAAATTCTTTCCATTTAGACATTACGAAAACACGCCTATAGATACAAATACGTTGTAAATTGACGGCCGAAAATCGAAAGTTTTAAGATGAAAAATTGTGGTATTTTCTTATTTCTGCTCAAAATATAGATAGTGGGCACACGTTAGAACCGCCTCATAGAGGCGGTCCTAACGAGAACCCACAATCTATATTTTAGAGCAGAAATAAGAAGAATAAAGTTTACCTCTGCAAACCTCAGTTGTACAATATAAAAGTGGAGTTCAATGGGGTCATAATTATATAGGCGTGTTTCCGTGATGAGAAGACCTGTGTTGATAATTTTTCGAAAGAGTTTTCTTACTTGAAGGTGCATCCATACCCCTTAAACAGTCAAATTTAAATTTCTGGTGTTCATTTTAAGAAAGAGGGGATCTTACATGAGTGTTCATGTATTATTGAATTTATTAAACGAGTGGCGGATAAGTGGAGACTTCACCGAGCATTTTATTCCGGCTTTCCCCTCAACGAGTTTAATCAAACTTAGTCTAATAATACATCAGCACGAATACAGGATTCTTTTTGCCACATGACATTTAAAATGCATCTTATTAATATCACGCCATTTTTAAACCGCGACGTCGTTAAGAACACCCAGGATGTAATGTTACGGGGCGTATCTAACTAATTTTCTTATTTAATCCACTAGTGGATTACCCAATTTCATACATGGCGTTTACGAATGTAAGATTCCATTTCTAATATGACATTGAAAGCGACATTATATTTACGATTTTTGGGAAGAAAAATGTCAATATCCCGCCATTTGTAAACACGACGTCTTTAAGGGAGTAGGGTATATTTGCAACACACAACATGATGTCGCTCGTGGGAGCAGTCGTTCGCCGGAACAAAGTGTCCGTGGTGGGGACACTGGAAATTAGCAGTTGTAGATACAGAAAACCATAAAATTTGGGTTATCTTTGCATATTAATTTAAATGTATCGTGTTCTATTCTCTTCATTTGGGTAAAGCGAATAACAGTCGTCGTTTATTAAAAGTTATTTATTTTTATGACTGTTATGAAATTTGATAACGCCTCGCATTTTTGTTGAATAGTTGGCGTGTCATACTAAGTTATTTTTAAGACTTTCAAGGGGCGTAACAAATCAAAACAAACACAAAAATCAACACATTGCATATTTTGCAATAGTTTGGCTAATCACTTTAATTTTGATTAAAGGATTTCAATTAAAAATACATAAAAATATGCCTAACATAAAGTTTTATGAATCTATTCCAATTTGTATCGGTGACAAAATATTTGCTGGTAATAAACCTTTTCATAGTTGAAATTATTTTGATACTAATAGTAAGTTGCGGTCCTCCGCCAAAGAAGAAGGCGTTTTCTTTGCCATGTCAGGGGTGGAGGCAGAGAATAATGGAAGCCAGAACTGATAATGTATGTTAGCTTTTTTCCTCGGCCAGACATTCGAAAACAGGGCTGTGCTCTGACACATTTGGCAGTCGAAATTGGCAACACGTCATCACATACTAGAGCCCGTCTTTGGTCTGATTCCTGCACTCAAAATTCTAAAATCGCTATAGAACTGTGTTTCTTAGGACAAACGCTGTACCTTGGGTGCGATTTGTGCCTTCCTCCGATTAAGAGTTCAGTATATTCCCATTGGTCAGCTGACACCTGTCGAATTGACAAGTGCCAGCACATTGGAGACCCTGGGAAGAGCAGTTCATAAACTAATCCCATTTAGCGAGATGGGGGTAGCCCCTATGTGCTTTTAGCGCCCGGTTACCTTACAAAATCTATCAAGTCTATCAAGTCAAGTCCGCCAAAGAAGTCACATAACTCCAAATCGGCTAGCTGATATCTGTCAAGCATATTGGCAGATTAGGGAAAAGAGCAGTACCTACAACTAATCCCAGCTGGCGAACTGGGGGTAGGTATCCCTTGGCGCCCGATTACCTTAAAAACATCCGTCAGTCATCTATTTATTTTGCATCAGGACAAAGAAGAAGAACAACGTTGAATTCGAAGGGATGTTTTTTTATTGTATCGTGATCCCAAATGAATATCAAAGGAGTCAGTCAAATGTCCATTTAAAGAAGCATTTAACCCAGCTAATTAAGAATCAATCTAGTCCTTACAAAAGAAACATTCTGACTAAAAGACAAAAATTATTCTATTGTGGAAGCAGGCTACAAACCGCATACATACTCCTGCGTATAACTCCCAAATAGTTGCTCAGAGTGAGCAGACCAATTTATCAAATATATGACAGCTGATGCCTTGCTGGTGTAGAAATAATGGCATGAAGTTGTAACACTCAAATTATATGCTCCTGGTTGTAATTAATTCAGATTTATTCAGAGAATTTTACAGCCAAGCATGCTAGAGGTTTAAAATTAGACAGTGCAGTACCAGACTGAAATGTTTATCCTAGTAAAGGTATACACATCTGTTCATTTTGTACCAGAAACCCCAAAACGGGCAATTGGCAAACAGTGCAGGCCCTGATCAGACGCCACGTTCTGCGGCGTCTGATCTGGGCCTGCACTGTTTGCAAAACTGATTTTTTTTCTTGCCATATGCTTAGGCAATAAGTGAGGCTTATCAGTGTGAACCTGAGATTTATTGAAGTTCATTTTGACAAATAAAAATAAACACAGCTGTTGTTCTGGAGAGACTAAAATGTCCATACCTGGATTTTCGGGGTACTAAAACCCAGGAGTATACAAATCCATGCACTTTCCACTTGTCTGGAGCAAAATAATCCGTAATCAAAATTTGCCGCATGACGTTAAATTAAACTGGAAATTTCTTCTGACGTAACGTCAACTTTCAACGTCATTTTCCACGGTTTACGCTGATACTCGTAACCGCTGATACTCGTTTTCAGCATTTCTTTTAGGGCTACTGATGAGGCCTTGATGGCCGAAACAAGCTTGTCTGGCCCAAACAACAAATGGATTCTGCTATTTTCGTTTTTGAATGCGTTCATGGGTCATGGTTCTCAAAGGGCATCCCTTTTAGCCTTATTTAATACACATGATTTAAAGCAAACTAGACATTTGAACAATTTCCTGCAATTGTTTTTAGCGATTGGTGGATTCTATACATGGACTCCTTTAATAGATTGTTCCCAGCAAGGACGATTTATATAGGTATGTTTAATAGACTGTTCCCACCAAGGACACTTTCTGTAGGTATGTTTTATAGACTGTTCCAAGCACAGACACTTCTGTAGGTATGTTTATAGACTGTTCCCAGCCCGGACAATTATATAGGTATGTTATATAGACTGTTCCCACCAAGGACACTTTTCGTAGTTATGGTTAGTAGACATTTTCCAGCACGGACACTTTCTAAAGCTATCATTAAAAGACTGGTCCAAGCATGGACACTTTCTGTAGGTATATTTAAAAGACTGTTCCCACCACGGACACTTTCTGTAGTACGCTTCATAGTCCGTTCCCAGCACGGACACTTTCTGTAGCTATGTTTAAAAGACTGTTGCCATCAAGGACACTTTCTGTAGGTATGTTTAATAGATTGTTCCCAGCACGGACATTTCTGTAGATACGGTAATAGACTGTTCACACCAAGGACACTTTCTGAAGGTATTTTAATAGATTGTTTGCAGCACGGATACTTCTGTTGGTATGTTTAATAGACTGTTTCCAAAAAGGACTCTTTCTATACGTATGTTTAATAAACTGTTCCCACCAAGGACACTTTCTGTAGCTATGTTTAATAGAATGTCCCCACCAAGGACACTTTCTGTAGCCGTTTTTAACAGACTGTTCCGACCTTGGACACTTCATGTAGCTATGTTTAATAGACTGTTCCCAGCATGGACCACTTTTGTAGCTATGTTTAATAGGCTGTTTCCAGCACGGACACTTCTGTATATATGTTTAATAGACTGTTTTCAACAAGGACTCTTTCTATACGTATGTTTAATAAACTGTTCCCACCAAGGACACTTTCTGTAGCTATGTTTAATAGAATGTCCCCACCAAGGACACTTTCTGTAGCCGTTTTTAACAGACTGTTCCCACCAAGGACACTTCATGTAGCTATGTTTAATAGACTGTTCCTAGAATGGACACCTTTTGTAGCTATGTTTAATAGGCTGTTTCCAGCACGGACACTTCTGTATATATGTTTAATAGACAGTTTCCAACAAGGACTCTTTCTATACGTATGTTTAATAAACTGTTCCCACCAAGGACACTTTCTGTAGCTATGTTTAATAGAATGTCCCCACCAAGAACACTTTCTGTAGCCATGTTTAATAGACTGTTGGCACCAAGGACTACAGTATATAATTGCAACACGCAACACTATGACCTTGTCCGGAACATTCCTTTGTGGGCGCATACTGTCCGTGTTGGGGACATTGCAGTTACACTTATAGAATATCAACATTGCAGCCTGAATCGCTCACCTGACGTCAATCATTGATATGAGGCATTGTTGATATAAGGCATCGTTAATATGAGGCGTCGTTGATATAAGACAACGGTGATACGAGGCATCAGTGATATGAGGCATCCGTGATATGAGGCAGTGATGATATGGATGATGAGTATAGAATGATGTAAAGGGGTTTATGTGTCCCCCACACCTGTTACTACATTTTATTCGGCGGTGAGCAGCTATAGATGTAATCGCCACGGTATAACACAGAGGCAAAAACTGGTTGGTGAAACAGTCATTACTGTGAATATACTGGTTAATATAAAGTTTATATAAAACATTATGGTGCCATAAACACTCATCAGGTCCTTATCATCAACAGGAAGGGAGAAAGTATGTGAGGGTGTGAATGAGTGTGTGTACTTCATGTGTAATTCAAGTGTGATTCAAGTGTATTCCACTTGTATTAAGACAGAAATTTAATTGGACCCAGACTAATTTTCATTCGGTCTTAACCTAAGTGGAATAGATTGCGAGTCAACTGTCCCTTTAAGTTTGTCTTTGTAAAATTATGTAACCAGTGTTGTTTATAAATATTAGACTTATTCCATATAAATATTGTAAAGGATTCTAAGTATCTTAGAATTTCCTTTGCGTTAATGCCCCACAAGTGGACATAGATTCGAGGTTCCCTCGTGTTGTCCCGTCACATATACGTTTTGCCAGCCACCGACATATGAAACAAGTGTCTTTGGTGGGAACAGTGTATTGAACATAGCTTCAGAAACTGTCCGTGCTGGGAACAGTCTATTAAACATACCTGCAGAAGTGAACGTGCTGGGAACAGTCTATAAATCAAAGCTCCAGAAAGTTTCCGTGATGGGAACAGTTTTGTTTGTTTGTATTGGAGTTTAACGGCCCAGTCAACACTATTTAGGTCATTTTTGAGCCGGTCAGTTTACCTATCAACACTTTCCTGGGCAGGCTTATACGTAAGCGGTTAACCAGTACAGTGCACATTCTTTCGCCAGAAACTGACAACTGCCCTTCTTGAATCAGCGGAAGGGAGAGAATGACCGTAGAAAAGATTTCATGATCAATCTCCACGAAAGAATATTGCCGACCCCGGCGGGAGTCGAACCCGCGTCCTCCTGATCACCAGTCAGACGCGCATCCGACTGAGCCACTGAGGCCGGCAAATGTGATGGGAACAGTCTAATTGACATAGGTTCAGACAGTGTCCTTGGTGGGAACAGTCTATTAAACATACCTACAGGAGTGTCCGTCCGTCTATTGAACATACCTTCAGAAGTGTCCGTGCTGGGAAGAGACTAATATTCATAGCTACAGAAAGTATCCTTGTCGGGAACAGTCTATTAAACATAATTACAGAAAGTGTCCTTGGTGCCAACAGTCTATTAAACATGGCTACAGAAAGTGTCCTTGGTGGGGACATTCTATTAAACATAGCTACAGAAAGTGTCCTTGGTGGGAACAGTTTATTAAACATACGTATAGAAAGAGTCCTTGTTGGAAACAGTCTATTAAACATATATACAGAAGTGTCCGTGCTGGAAACAGCCTATTAAACATAGCTACAAAAGGTGTCCATGCTGGGAACAGTCTATTAAACATAGCTACATGAAGTGTCCTTGGTGGGAACAGTCTGTTAAAAATGGCTACAGAAAGTGTCCTTGGTGGGAACAGTTTATTAAACATACGTATATAAAGAATCCTTGTTGGATACAGTCTATTAAACATATATACAGAAGTGTCCGTGCTGGAAACAGCCTATTAAACATAGCTACAAAAAGTGTCCATGTTGGGAACAGTCTATTAAACATAGCTACATGAAGTGTCCTTGGTGGGAACAGTCTGATAAAAATGGCTACAGAAAGTGTCCTTGGTGGGAACATTCTATTAAACGTAGCTACAAAAAGTGTCCATGCTGGGAACAGTCTATTAAACATAGCTACATGAAGTGTCCTTGGTGGGAACAGTCTGTTAAAAACGGCTACAGATAGTGTCCTTGGTGGGGACATTCTATTAAACATAGCTACAGAAAGTGTCCTTGGTGGGAACAGTTTATTAAACATACGTATAGAAAGAGTCCTTGTTGGAAACAGTCTATTAAATATATATACAGAAGTGTCCGTGCTGGAAACAGCCTATTAAACATAGCTACCAATAGTGTCCATGCTGGGAACAGTCTTTTAAACATAGCTACATGAAGTGTCCTTGGTGGGAACAGTCTGTTAAAAATGGCTACAGAAAGTGTCCTTGGTGGGAACATTCTATTAAACATAGCTACAAAAAGTGTCCATGCTGGGAACAGTCTATTAAACATAGCTACATGAAGTGTCCTTGGTGGGAACAGTCTGTTAAAAATGGCTACAGAAAGTGTCCATGATGTGAACATTCTATTAAACATAGCTACAAAAAGTGTCCATGCTGGGAACAGTCTATTAAACATAGCTACATGAAGTGTCCTTGGTGGGAACAGTCTGTTAAAACGGCTACAGAAAGTGTCCTTGGTGGGGACCTTCTATTAAACATAGCTACAGAAAGTGTCCTTGGTGGGAACAGTTTATTAAACACACGTATAGAAAGAGTCCTTGTTGGAAACAGTCTATTAAACATATACACAGAAGTGTCCGTGCTGGAAACAGCCTATTAAACATAGCTACCAATAGTGTCCATGCTGGGAACAGTCTATTAAACATAGCTACATGAAGTGTCCTTGGTGGGAACAGTCTGATAAAAATGGCTACAGAAAGTGTCCTTGGTGGGAACATTCTATTAAACATAGCTACAAAAAGTGTCCATGCTGGGAACAGTCTATTAAACATAGCTACATGAAGTGTCCTTGGTGGGAACAGTCTGTTAAAAACGGCTACAGAAAGTGTCCTTGGTGGGGACATTCTATTAAACATAGCTACAGAAAGTGTCCTTGGTGGGAACAGTTTATTAAACATACGTATAGAAAGAGTCCTTGTTGGAAACAGTCTATTAAACATATATACAGAAGTGTCCGTGCTGGAAACAGCCTATTAAACATAGCTACAAAAAGTGTCCATGCTGGGAACAGTCTATTAAACATAGCTACATGAAGTGTCCTTGGTGGGAACAGTCTGTTAAAAATGGCTACAGAAAGTGTCCTTGGTGGGAACATTCTATTAAACATAGCTACAGAAAGTGTCCTTGGTGAGAATAGTCTATTAAACATAGCAACAGTAAGTGTCCATGCTTGGAACAGTCTATTAAACATAGCTACAGAAAGTGTGCTTGGTGGGAACTTCTTATTAAACATACGTATAGAAAGTGTCCTTGTTGGAAACAGTCTATTAAACATACCAACAGAAGTATCCGTGCTGCAAACAATCTATTAAAATACCTTCAGAAAGTGTCCTTGGTGTGAACAGTGTATTAACCATATCTACAGAAATGTCCGTGCTGGGAACAATCTATTAAACATACCTACAGAAAGTGTCCTGGATGGGAACAGTCTATTAAACATAGCTACAGAAAGTGTCCGTGCTGGGAACAGACTATGAAGCGTACTACAGAAAGTGTCCGTGGTGGGAACAGTCTTTTAAATATACCTATAGAAAGTGTCCATGCTGGGACCAGTCTTTTAATGATAGCTTTAGAAAGTGTCCGTGCTGGAAAATGTCTACTAACCATAACTACGAAAAGTGTCCTTGGTGAGAACAGTCTATTTAACATACCTATATAATTGTCCGGGCTGGGAACAGTCTATAAACATACCTACAGAAGTGTCTGTGCTTGGAACAGTCTATAAAACATACCTACAGAAAGTGTCATTGGTGGGAACAGTCTATTAAACATACCTATATAAATCGTCCTTGCTGGGAACAATCTATTAAAGGAGTCCATGTATAGAATCCACCAATCGCTAAAAACAATTGCAGGAAATTGTTCAAATGTCTAGTTTGCTTTAAATCATGTGTATTAAATAAGGCTAAAAGGGATGCCCTTTGAGAACCATGAACCATGAACGCATTCAAAAACGAAAATAGCAGAATCCATTTGTTGTTTGGGCCAGACAAGCTTGTTTCGGCCATCAAGGCCTCATCAGGTATCAGCGGTAACGAGTATCAGCGTAAAACGTGGAAAATGACGTTGAAAGTTGACGTTACGTCAGAAGAAATTTCCAGTTTAATTTAACGTCATGCGGCAAATTTTGATTACGGATTATTTTGCTCCAGACAAGTGGAAAGTGCATGGATTTGTATGCGGTTTGTAGCCTGCTTCCACAATAGAATAATTTTTGTCTTTTAGTCAGAATGTTTCTTTTGTAAGGACTAACTGATTCTTAATTAGCTGGGTTAAATGCTTCTTTAAATGGACATTTTACTGACTCCTTTGATATTCATTTGGGATCACGATACAATAAAAAACATCCCTTCGAATTCAACGTTGTTCTTCTTCTTTGTCATGATGCAAAATAAATAGATTGTATTGTATTGTAAAGTTTAAGCATTTTATGTCCGCTACGGTCAGGCGCGTTAGCATTGCCGCACAACAAAATAAATAGATATACCGCAACTTACTGAACAGAACAGAACAGAACAAAACTTTTATTTTGCAACAATAATCTCAGGCCACTCGCAGGTGGCATATGAGACAAAACTAAGCAATTGGACATTGTATAGTTGACATTCATATGATAACATATATACCACGGTAAGCACACAGTTGCCAAACAAAAGAATAATGCTCTTGTAGGAGGAGTCTTACGAAGGAGAAAGAAGCAAGGCAATATAAGCATGGAGTGTACATTTACTGATGCAATTGTAAAAGATGAGCTTACTACAATTCCCTATGAAAAATGTTTCATAATAATTTTTACAAATTTCGACAGATTTAAAAGTATATTTTTATTCTTACAGTTCAAAAGTTCCTTGTATTTTATAATATTGGGCCGTAGAAAGTAGTACTTTTTTAAAAGTTGCTTCCTTTGGACATCGAAAAATGGACAAACTAACAAGTAGTGAAATTCGTCACCTAAATCATTTTTCGCACATAAGCTACATTTCCTGTCCTGGTAATTTATATTTTCCCAGCGACCTGTTTCTATGGGCAGCTTATGATTAGCGCTTCTAAACTTAATTAATGGCAAGTAATAATGTCGTGGGAGAGACGTCAAAAAAGGTTCTAGCTTTGTATCTTGTTTAAATATCTTATAGTTCCTACCTTTTGTCGATGCATTTATTTTCTCATTCCAGTCTTGAACAAAAAGGTCATGTAGTGTTTCAGATATTTTTGATTTTGTGGCACGTGGATTATGTATAGAGTTCTGCCTCAGAAGGTCAGGTTTCCCCACTGAAATTAATACCTGTTTAATGTAATCAAGCCATTTGCAATTCGTGCCTGTGTTAAGATAATCATTAAGAATTACATTGTTAACTTTTTTAGCAAATTTTGAGTTATTCCCATTGACTAGCGATATCCAGAACCCTATCATTCTAGTTTTAATTTGAATATCCATAGGCACCCTCCCCAATTCAGCATATAACATATATAGCGGTGTGCTCTTTCGTGAATTAGTAATGTTTCTTAAAAATTGATTGTGCACGGTTTCAATAAGATTAGTATTTTGGAAACCCCAAATCTCGCATCCGTAGAGGAGAATGGGTACTATCGTGTGGTCGAATAGTTGCAGTTGCAGGTCAATCGGGATATGTAGATTAATTATTCGTTTATATAGCAGATGTAGTGCTTTTTTGGCGTGTTCTACATTGTGTTTGATGGCGTTATAGAATGTCCGAGTCTTAGCAAATATAACCCCTAAATACTTATATTCGTTACAAACAGGTATTGTAATATGACCCATATGAAACCGGAAGTGATCGTTATTTCTTACTCCAAATTTCATAATTTTCGTCTTATTAAAGTTAATTCTTAGTTTCCATATCTCGCAATATTCGTAAAAGGCATCGAGATTTTTTTGAAAGTTCTCCTCATCAGATCCAAATATGACAGTGTCATCTGCATACAATAATACGAAAATCTGTAAAAACACATCAAGATCATAGTCTGGTAAACTTATATTTATTCCATTACATTGAGAAGCCTCCGTGGTCGAGTGGTTACGCTACTCGACTTGTAAACCAGGGGTCGCAGGTTCGATCCCGGGCTTCTCCAGACTTTCGGATGAGTCTTTAAACCGAGGTCCCGTCTCCGTATGACCTTAGCTGTTGGTGGGACGTAAAACTGAAACACTCACTCACTCCATTACATTGATTTGATTTTAAGTACTCTTCTAGGTCATTAAGAAATAGACTAAAAAGAACGGGGGACAGATTTTCACCTCGGCGAACTCCACAATAGCTTTGAAAGAAGGACGATTGCTGGCCAGAATACTTAATACATGATTTAATATTCTGATATAAGTTATAAATAACTCTAAAGCACTTGCCGTTTATATTATTACCTAAAAGTTTCATCCATAGGCCAGTCCTCCAAACAGAATCAAAGGCTTTACTAAAATCTATAAAGCCACAATACAGTTTTTTCTTCTTATGTTTAAGTATTTCTGTGAGTATGTGTAACGTGAAAATATGATCGGATGTTGCATATCCAGAGCGAAATCCAGCTTGGTTTTCTTCTAGTAGGTTATAAAATGCTAAAAATTCGCCTAATTGTTGGTTAAGGACAGCTGTAAATAATTTTCCAAAGCAGCTTAATATAGTAATTGGTCGATAATTCTCTGGCTTGTTGGTGTCACCGGTACGTTTGTATATTGGTCTAATTATTCCTTCCAACCAGTGGTCTGGTATATGACCTGTGTCAAAAATAAGGTGAAAAAATGAAATATATACTGGCATCATTAATTCAGTACTATGTTTTAAATATTCATTAATAATTTTTTCGTTTGCTGAGCTTTTATTATTTTTTAGTGTTTTTATACATTTTAGTATTTCTCCCTCTGTAATGGATGAGTTCAATATTTCGTCATCATCTGATATATCTGTATTTATAGGTTCGTGTGTGTTATCTTCATCATTGGGCGTGTTGATAGTTTTGAAATAATTGTGCAATGTTTCAATATCGATATCTGGGTCTCTATCTTTCTGTCCAAGATTGTTAATTATTTTCCAAAATTCTTTCGGACTTTTGTGCTTTAGACTTCTTAATTTTCCTTGTGCCTGTTTATTATGTTTATTTATGTGCATGTTCATTGTTCGCTTATATGTTTTACTTGCTAAGCTAAGATTTGCTTTATTGGTTTCAGATGGGTTAACGTTATTTATTTTCCGAGCAATGTGGTATTTCCGCCTAGCTGACTGACATTTATACCCAAACCAACGTTTAGAATCAGTGTTTTGATAATTTTTATTTTGTATTCCAAAACATTTATCGGCCGCATCTGTAAATATTTCTGATATTTGGTTACATATAGTATTTATAGTTTCTTTGTTTACATTTTCCATGTTTCGTTGTGCGTTATTTATATGAAACATAATTCGGGTTATCTGCTCTTTATTTATGTTAGAGCAAAAGTCAGCGCTTTTAGTCTCTTTCCACTTCGGATGCTGGCTGTTTATTTGGATTCTTTTCGTTTGAACTGTTTCAGTTTTTAGATTTTTAAAGTCTAAGATCGTCGACAAAATTGCATGACCATCACTAAAGTACTATTAGTATCAAAATAATTTCAACTATGAAAAGGTTTATTACCAGCAAATATTTTGACACCAATACAAACTGGAATAGATTCATAAAACTTTATGTTAGGCATATTTTTATGTATTTTTTAATTGAAATCCTGTAATCAAAATTAAAGTGATTAACCAAATTATTGCAAAATATGCATAGTGTTGATTTTTTTGTTTGTTTTGATTTGTTACGCCCCTTGAAAGTCTTATAAATAACTTAGTATGACACGCCAACTTCTATAAGTGTAACTGCAATGTCCCCAACACGGACAGTATGCGCCCACGAAGGACTGTTCCGGACAGGGTCATAGTGTTGCGTGTTGCAATTATATACTGTAGCGTTAAGGACGCCCTACATGTAACGTTACTGGGCGTATCTAACTAATTTGCATATTTAATCCACCATTGGATTTCCCATACATGGCGTTTACGAATGCAAGATTCTATTTTTCATATGACATTTAAAGCGGCATTTCATTAACGAATTTTATTTTGTACATAAATGTCAAATTCTTACATGCTTTCTCAGTGAAATCGAAACTGACATTGTCACTGTTCAAAACAGTGAAAATACGATCTTTAGTTATTTGTGAATTCGATGTTCCATTGAAAAAAAAATATATTTCATGTTTGCTGATGTCAAGTAGCTAAAGTTATCAATGGCCGACTTCATCTCGAACCAGTGCGTCAAATAGCAACGACGGTATCAGTTGAACATAGTAGGTCATGTGATCGGTATCTGCGCATGTCAATGAAACCAATGAAACCGTACCTTGAGGTATGGTTAGTCCGGTTTTCCACGCATGCGCACTGATGACCACTCTTTAAAATGGAAGTAACAGTCTTGGATTTTGATTGGCTGTTTATCGGTTTGCCTAAATTTGACACTTGCCGTAGGCGTGATGCAGGAATATGGAACAGCAACCAAACTAGAAAAAGGTAGCCATTTGCCCCAGGTGAAAGCGACCAATGATACCGTGCCTTGAGGAAAGGTAAGTCCGGTTATCCACGAATGCGTACTTATGAACATTCTTTAAAATGGAGGTAGCAAACTTTTGATTGGCTGTTTATGGATTTACCTAACTTTGACTCCTGTCGAAGGGCGTGATATAGGAAAATGGAACAGCAACCAAAGTAGCCAAAGCTAGCCATTGACTACAGATGAAGTCGGCCATGTGTGTCGGAAATTACGACCTAGTCAATACTATATAGGCAAGATCGAGCCGTTCAGGTCACATATGCACACATGTCATGTGCAGGCTTATATATATGCGTTACAAAAACAGTGCACATTCTTTCGCAAGAAACTAACAACTACACTTCTTGAATCAGCGGAAGGGAGAAAAATGACCATAGAAAAAAAGATTTCATGATCAATCTCCACGAAATAATGTTGTCGACCCTGGCAGGTACCGAATCCGCGTCCCCCTGATCACCAGTACATAGACTGTAATATGATGTTGTTGATGAGTTGAGGCTGCCAAAACAGAAGTGACGGCAATGATCAGGAATCAATACAATTAACCCACCTCTCATCAGAGACACCAAAGGGAAAGAAACACACACATCAAATAACAGATCCTAATGGAAACATCAATAGCGGAAAGCCAAAAGGACAGTTACTTTCCCATAAAATGGCAAATTGGATTTCCAAGACAAAATAACATAAGCGATACAGACACTCAAAGACAAGCCTTGACAAAAAATAAATCGCGACAGAAGAACCGCCTTGGAACGGTCAGTGAAACGAATTCCTCGGGAGGGGGGGGGGGGGGGGGGGGGGCTTAAATCTATTTTATGTGGCCACAATCCTTGCCCCAAATTCCGTCGCGTTCTAGACAAATAATTTATTCAGTCCGCATGATGGCCTCCTAACTCATAAAAACTAAAATTTGTCGAACAACGACTTTGTCCACACAATCAACCACGTCGAATTTGGCTGTCGAATTCGAAATATTTGCTCTTTCGACAGTGTCCACAATCCACACCCCTATTTCCGTCGCGATTAAAACAAATAATTTGTTCAGTCCACATGAAGGCCTCCTAACCCATTAAAACTTTCCAATATCAGTTCGACTAAAATTTGTCGAACAACGACTCTGTCCACACAATCAACCTCGTAGAATTTGGCTGTCGATTTCGAAATAGTTCTCTTTCGACAGTGTCGAATTGCTAAAACTGTTCCGCTCCGCTGCACGAAATAGCCACCAGAGCTTAAAATACAAAAATCATTCAGCGACATCTCCTCCTAGGCCAATGACATGATTTCGAAAAACACTTTCACAGAATGTTCATCATATAAACATTTACTGAAATTGCTTGCCTCGTTCCTCTCCACTGAACAAAATGGCCCAAAGCTAAAAATAGCAAAACTTTTTAACATCAACTGTCCTAGGCAAAGGCAGCATTTTTTTTTTCAAATAGTTTCACAGACTCGTTGCGTGGTTGGTCCTTCGCCACAATTTCTGAAATTGTTCTGCTTGGCTAAACAAAATGGCCACCAGAGCTAAAGATAGAAACAAAAAAAAAAAACAAAAAAAAAAAAACAACCTTTCAACGACGTCTTCTCCTAGAACAATTGCATGACTTCAAAATAAATTCACAGATGACCCGTTAAAGGTGCGTTATTGAGCTATCGGTAAAAATGTTTCCAAAAATAAAATACATATAGCCGGTATTTTTCTTTAAAAAATACAAATGAATGCATTTTATGCAAAAATGCGAACAATTATGATGACAGGTAAACGAGTTTGACAGGGATTCCCTTACTAGGTTTCGAACACTAGTTAGATCTATTTTAGTTCGTGACAAAAATAGAATCCCCATATATGACGTTATGCCACGTTCATTTTTGGCCTTGTTTGCTTAGGCCATGCCTGAATCGGAAAAAAAATATGACGCTGAATACCATGCCCTAAGTAACGACACTCAGAGACGATACTGTCGCCATGTATGTGTAAAGTGGCAGATTTATTTTCAAAAAGAAATTCCGAACGCATGTTCAGAGCGAAGGGTAAACACGAATGAAAACGACCATTTTCACAAAGTTCTGAAGCTGTAATTGGCTCCAAAAGTGTACACATGACAAAGGAGTATGACTTGAAGATAAAAACAAGAAACAAAATGAGACCCGGTAGCTCAATAATGCACCTTTAAAACCACTAATATCATTCTGCTCTGCTAAACAAAATGGTCGCCAGAGTTAAAACATTACAAAATGTTGCAAAAATAATACTAAAAATACTCATGCGCCATCCCAAGCAAATATCTCGATTTCAATATTATGTCTATTTTCACACTGTGAAAAATAACATGACTTTCTTATTTCACAGTAGCAGCCCGGACTACTTCTTTTGTCAAAGTCATGTGTTATCTATATAATAATTCCTTAAAATACCCTGAAAAGCATTCATACTTTGAACTTTGAAGATGCTGTAATCTCTTTATGGTTTTGACGTCATAGCCAGTTCAGAATTGTGACATACGATACGACTGATCAGGTACCACAAGTGTCCTAATAAATTATGAAATGAAAAGAAAATTTACTTTTTTCGGCGGATACCAAAAGTATTTCATCTTATGTGTTGGAAACATCCGAATTTTCACATGTGCTTCGCACTCGTGAAAATTTGGATGTTTTTAACACACTCGATGAAATTGTTTTTGGTATCCACCTCAAAAAAGTAAATTTTCTTTTTATTTTTTTAATTATTAGGGCACGATAGGTCTCAGAATGGTAGTGGCGTGATGATCTATGTATCAAATCAGTTGTTTTGCAAACATCGTAACGATCTGGAAAATCAGCGTCTCTAATCCATGTGGGTAGATTTAAGACTCAAATCCCAAAAAGTTCTACTCTGTTGTTCCTATCGCAGTGACTTTAATGTATCACCATCGACATTTATATCTACCATGCAAACTTGAATTGAAATGGCCCTAGATGAGTGTCCGAATATTGTCCTAGTCGGAGATATCAATATTGATTGCATGACCATTACCTGCTTATCCATGTTCAACTTGGCAAATTTCATCACGGAACAAACTCGTGTTGTTGGTAATGCCTCGTCTTTAATAGATCCCATCTTTACCAGCGAGTCTTGCTGTGTATTGGATGCTGGAACCATAAACATAAGCAGCCAGATAAGCGATTACAAAGCTACGTATACATGAATTTCATTGAAGACACAAACCAATCTCGCACAAGCTTACTTCGGTGAAGTATGGAATTACCAAAATGGTGACTGTGATAAATTAAATCATCTAGTTGAACAGTACGACTGGGGTGTAGTTATAAATAGCAATACACCAGTTGATAGCGCGTTTGAAAAGTTTACGGGCGGGTCCTCGGTTTCTGCACGCAGTGCATCCCAAAGAAACAAAAGTTCAAATTCGCCCAAAAGATAAACCCTGGTCCACTTCTGAACTGAGACGAAACATACGTCTACGAGATAGGCTAAGAAGAAAAGCCTTGCAAACAAATTAAGGAAGGGACAAAGAATTATGTAAGAAACAAAGAAACCATGTAAACAATATGAAAAAGAACGCAAAAGAAACGTTTAATTATTTCTGATGTGTTTGCCAATGGAAAGCCATAGGAAGACTTCCGAAATCTCGGACATGCCCTTCTCGGCATTTACTCCCTTTCTTCGTTGAGGTCGATAGGTATGGTGGGCGAAGCTTGCTTATCAAGTAATGCTTACTATCCTAGGACGCCTGATTACACTCTTCTGGAGTCCATGTCTGTTGATATTAACATTGGTATTTGCCATTTGTCTATTGATTAGTGATTTTGGATTAACGCTTTGGTACTACGACCTAAACTACTTAATGATACAATCGACGATATATTGGCAAGATCAGAAATGGGAAGTAAGACTTTTTGGCAGATTATGGCGAGACTTATGGGAAAGCAATCTACAGTCGAACTTCAATGGCTCGAACACCTTTGGGACCTCGAAAATCTGTTCGAGACAGGGGTAGTTCGAGCCTCTGAGGTTACTGTCAGGAGGCATAACGAGATACTTTTAGACATCTTTTCGGTGTTCTATAATGTAAATGTATGCTGTGTGTAGTCATTAGAATCGCCTCATCGAGGCGATTCTAATGAGTACACACAGCATACATTTGCAAAATAAAAGACTAAAATCTCCTTAATTATCCCCCGCTATTTCTTATGTAGAGGATTTCGCTAGGGGCTCAATAATGTGTTCGACACATCCATGGTAAACGAGCCATCGGTGTTCGAGCCATCGAAGTTCTACTGTAGTTCTTCGTCTATTCCACCGCTGTGCAACAATGATAGTGATACACTTGTATTCGGTGACTTTGGGAAAGCTACTACTTTAAATGATTATTTCTGCAGTATCTCAAATTTAGATGATTCTAATGTAGATCTACCATCGTTTGAAAGCAGATACAATACTCGCTTGTCAAGTGAGTGTTGTAGTTCTACAATCTGAAGTTGAAGATATTCTGAGTTCATTAAAAGTAAACAAGGCCACAGGACCTGATAGGATAAATCATCGTATGTTAAAACAAACCTCAAAATCCATCTCTATTCCCCTTTGCAAACTATTTAATTTGTCACTGAGAATGAATACATATCCCACTTTATGGAAAGTGGCACATGTTATGCCTGTTTTTTGAAAAGGGAGATAGATCACTCCCGGGCAACATATCTCTGATCCGTAATGTAGGCAAGGCGTTCGAACGGATCATGTTTAAAAAGGTATATAACCATTTGATGCAAAACTCGTTGATATATAAGTACCAATAAGGCTTCTTACCTGGCCATTCGACGGTTCATCATCTAATCGAAAATATCCATACAACATGCTTAGCCCTTAAAAACACGATATAAGCTGTCAAATGTTTTGTGATATTTCAAAAGCATTTGGCCGTGTCTGGCATAGAGGTGTTAATCTAAAACTAGAAATATACGGTGTAAATGGAAACCTTCTTTTATAGTTTGAAAATTATCTGTTTAATCGTATGCAAAGAACATGTATAAACAACCTAAAAATCTACAATCAGGGGTTGCCCAAGGCTCAGTGCTAGGACCCTTGCTATTTCTTATATTTGTTAATGATTTAGCTGACTGTCTTGACGGGTTTGCCTGCCTCTATGCTAAGTCGATATTCGGCGGTCGATATTCGGTAGCTCCAAGTAAAAATAAATGAAGATTGGAAAAAAACTACATCTCTGGGAACGTAAATGGTTCATTACATTCAATCCAATAAAAACCGAAGTAATGGTAGTCTCTAACACATTTATAGACCTTAATCTACAACTTATTATGGATAACACAATTTTGCAAATGGTTGATTCACATAAACATTTAGGAATTACTCTGTTATCCAACAACAAAGTGACGAAACACATAGACTCTATCAATTCTATCAGCATCTAAACAGCTGACATACCTACGTAAAGTAAAATACAGATTATCTGGTGAGATACTTAGTAAATTTTACTGTTCATATATACGCCCGCTGCTCGAATACGCTAGTGAAGTCTGGGATGGTGGCACCCAAGCAAATGCTAACCGACTAGAATAAGTCCAACTATCGGCTGCAAGAATCGTTACCGGCCTTCCTGTCTTTACATCACGGAAATCGTTGTATTTAGAAACAAGTTGGGAAACCCTGGCAGAAAGACGCAGGTGGTATTGGGGCCGAAATGTCCTGTTACCATAATTTACAATGTTTGTCAAGAATACAGAAACGTTGCAAAACTTCAAACAATTAGACTAAACCGTCCATACCTAAGCCCGTGAATAGACCCAAAGGACCGGCCCGGGAATATATCCAAAGTGCCGGCCTGTGAGGCGGTCCTAGGTTGAATCCCCGCCTTGTCAAGAAACACTCTTTAGCTGAAAACGATTTCTACTGTTATTCCCTCCATTCCGCTGTTTCAAGAAAGGCAGTTGTTAGTTTCGGACGAAGGAATGTACATTGAATTTTCAAAGAGGAACCACAATTAGCTACATGAGCTAGTAGTCCTTGTGGTCCTTTTGAACACACTAATATAAAATACATGCATGCATACAAATTTTTACATTAAAAGAGAAAATAAATGACAAAAAGAAAAGAATAAAATATAACACGAGGGCACATAAAACACGCGTTATCACTGCGTTCGAACCGGCCACCGGTATCGGGGTGTGTCCTTGGGCAAGACACGTAATGACACTGCTCCACTCCACCCAGGTGTAAATGGGTAGCAGTGATGTAGAAGCCACTGCCTCTCTCTCGCGCGCGTGAAAACACCCGGAATGAGTGTTCGAGAGCGATTCAATAAGCTTGGAGCTTTCATCGCAATCGAACTAAAATAAATAAGTATAAACTAAACTGAAGTTTAAAATATCCACATAGAAAGACGAAACCTGTGTATCGGATAACCACATACGTTATAAGTATGCCAATGAAATCAACATGTACTTAGGTATCTAGACATGCTTTTAATAGTGTTGACTGGGTCGTTAAACTTCTAACCAAACCGTCAGAAAAAGGTAAAGGCCTAATGGCCGTTGGAGCGATAGGTTGCTAGAGGTTCCATCTTGGGCACACTGTGTGGAAGGCGGGGCTCAATCCTCTCATTTCGCTGCCTTTAAATCTGACGGGTTACAACAAGAGTTTTCTCGTCACTGACCCGAGCAAGGCTCAAACCAACAACCTTCTGCAGCGCAATCCATAGCTCTTACCACTAGGCTACGGAGCATGTCACAATTTTCAGACAGTTACATATGGGTTCACCTCATTTGAGCCATCGCATGACAAAACCTACAATAAGACATGTGCGCTCAACGAAGACTCAGATCAGACTGCGCATCCGCGCTGTCTGATCAGAGTCTTCGTTGTGCGCTCTAAGGAAAGCTATGGGCCCAATGCTCCTTCATGCAGCAGGAGAAATCTCTGGTTAGACTATATTGGGACGCAGGCTGATCCGAGACTTCGCTGGGCGCACATGGCTTATCGTTGGTTTTGTCGTGCGCTGACTCATTTGTCACATGTTCTCGAGAAATGGCTTGGAGGAAGTAAATTGATAGGAGCAGATAATATTAACTTCCGTCATGATGAATTCATTTTCTGGTATAATTGTTATGCATTTCTTCGGTTTTCCCGCTCTATAAAAATATGGTGTAATTTTCATGTGAAAATGAGCTAAATAAAGGAAAGTAATTCAAGAACTTTCTACGCACTCATATTCATATTCACCTTATTTGCATTATCTGCTGGTTCCTAGTCTGAAGGTTATCAGTGTTGGAAAAACAGGTAACCAGACCCCCCTACCTTGATAGGTCAGGGGGGTCTGGTTACCTATTTTTCCAATATTGACAATGTGCAAGCTGGGATCCAGCAAATAATGCAAATATGGTGAATAAATGAGCCGGGGCACAGCTTTTGCTAAAATTTACATGTGCGCCCAGCGGAGAATTAGATCAGCCTGCGCACCCATACAGTATGACCAGAGACTCCTCTAGCTGCATGACGGAACATTGGGCCCTTAGCTATCCTTAGAGCGCACAACGAAGACTCTGATCAGACTGCGCGGATGCGCAGGCTGATCTGAGTCTTCGCTAAGCGCACATGTAAATTGCACCCTTGAATTCTTGTTATTTTTAGGTAAAAGATGGAGACCATGATCAGACACTTTGTTTTGGGTGACACCTGATGCTTTATATCCTGTACTGCAAGCCAACGGTGTATCAGACGCCGTATTCTGTGGCATCGGATCTGGGTCTACACTGTTTTCCTAGCCCGACCCATGATTCCAGGCCAGATTGTATAAATAACTCTGATACGCAACACGCTGGCGTCATTGCAATAAAATTAGGAGACAAAGCAGTTTTAGTCTTAATTCAATGCGGTATTAATAGCGGAATTAGACAGTCGCATCCACAGGAGTTTCCGTAACAAAATTCGTGAAATCTTATCAGATATCTAAAATCATAGTATTTAGATGTTTCCCGATATATTTGTGAAAAAGTTACCAGACATATATCGCCCGAAGGTTTTTGAATCGATTGTTTAAAAATCGACCCGCAGTCTCCAAGCGCAGTAGCTTTAAGTTGCTGACGACCATGTGACTATTACTGATTTGTACGGAATCAAGATAATGGTTATTTATAGCCATGGTATTCTTGTCAATGTGACGTCAGAGTGTTGTGTAAAGAAGGTATCCGTGAAACCAAAACAGGTCGAGTGTGTTGTGGTAACCTGGGCCATAATCAGATGCCACAGAATCAGGTCCCGAACAAAATATATACAGTAAAATTCCTATATTAAGACCACCATTGGGACTGTTCAAAAGTGGTCTTTAAGACCACTTTTGAACAGTCTCAGAGGTGGTCCCTGACCAGAAGACAATATATGCAGAAAACACGAAGAAAGAAATTCTGCACCCTTCTAAATAAGCTTTGTTAAAGCAGAATAAGTCTTAATTTTAGGGCGTCTTAATAGCGGAATTTCACTGTACATATATTTACTTAAAATACAGCCTGCTGTGGACCAGAGTCATTGCCACAATCGACCAGCCGGCGTTGCTGTCAGCGTTGTGATTTGATCGTAAAAAAAATCAGCTAAATGGCGCTCTCGTGCGTTATGACAATCACCTAACCAGTAAAGAATACCATGCCAACGTCAGGTCGATAACGATACGACGTGCAACGTCGTATCGCTATCGGCCTGACATTGGCCCGCAGTTTTGTGCTAGTTTGGTAAGTTTGTTTGTTTGATTTGAGGAGTAACGTCTCCGTCAACACTGTAAAGGTCATTTTAGAGACGTTGCTTCCAATTTTGTGGGACTTTTACCCGACATTGAGATGAAATGACATCTCAAGCCCTGTCGCCCAATGAAACCAATAGGGTTTATTAGCATGGACGGTCCGCCTCGCACCGCGGTTCCTGGACAGGCTTAGATCCTCTAAGCGGTTTACCAGTACTAGTGTGCGGGCCGGATTCAGCTCTGCGTGGAAGCATCATGCAGCCCATATATTTCGTCAAGCCCCTATGGGCGGGGGCTTTTGGTAAGACAGTTCAGGTAATTTCAGGGACTTTCCCTGGAAAATATTTATGCTTCTTCCTCTGCATGCGCCACCCGCAGAATGATTTTAATTTGTCTGCTCTGTTACTGAAAGATTTTACCGCGATTAGCGACGGCTTAATGTATTGAAACGCCAAAAATTCCCCTAGCAGCTGATTCATTACGAAAACACACCAATACAAATACATTGTTAACTGTACCGCCGAAAAATCTAAAATTTTAAGATGAATAATTATGATATTTTTCTTATTTCTGTTCAAAATATAGATTGTGTGTACTCGTTAGAACCGCCTCATCTAGGCGGTTCTAACGAGTACCCACAATCTATATTTTAGAGCAGAAATAAGAAAAATAAGGTTTATCTCTGCAAACGCCAGGTTTAGGCTGCTGTATAAAAGTAGGGTTCAAGGGGGATCAAAATTATATAGACGTGTTTTCGTGATGTCTGGTTTTGAGGTTAAGGACGTTGTGTGTTTAACTTACCTAAGTATGATATTTGTATTGCTTAAGAAATATATTAGCTTTAGCTGTGAGGTGTTGAGTAAAAGATCACAGCTCGGAGGATAGTTGTATTTAGATCAAATCATGAGCGTGTAGCGCGAGTGATTTTCCTACTTACAACTGACCGACAAACTGTGATTTTCACCTACTAAACCTGCTCTGTTTTCGATACTCACATATTGATTCACTTAGTGAATTTTATTTTATACATAGCAGTGAAATCAATGCATATCTGAAACAAATAAAAGTGATATTTTCATATTGTGAAACTAGATATGTGAAAAATAACATGACCATATTATTTTCACAGTAGCAGCCCGGACTACTTTTCTCGCCAAAATTCGTATGTTATCTATAAAATAATTCTGTAAAATACCTTGAAAAAGCATTCTTTGAACTGTAAAAATGGTTTATTAAGAATAGCGATCTGTTTATGGTTTGCAACTGACAGTTGTAACATCATAGCCAACTCAAAAATTGTGACGTAAGATCCGATTGATCAATTACAGTAAGTGTCCTAAAATATTATCAAATAAAACAAATACTTTTTTTTTCGATAAATATCAAAAACATTTCATCTCGTATGTTGAAAACATCATTTTCAACACACTCGATGAAATATTGTTGGTATTCATCTCAAAAAAGTAAATATCCTCTATATAATTCACTGATAAATCTCAGTAAATCACAACTGAAAATGTAATAAATAGAGCACATTTACTTTTTTGAGGTGGATACCAACAATATTTTATCAAGTGTGTTGAAAACATCCGAATTTTCACTTGTGCAAAAAAAGAGTAAATGTTCTTTTTATTTTATAACTTATTAGAACAATTACGGTAACTGATCAACCGTACACGTATGTCACAATTTTGACCTGGCCATGACGTCACGACTGTCGGTTTCAAAACATAAACAGATCGCCATTTTAAATACAGCATTTTTACAGCTCCAAGAATGCTCTTCAAGGTATTTTACAGAATTATTTAATCGACTACATATGAATTTTGCGACAAAAGTAGTCCGGCTGCTAGTGTGAAAATAACAATGTCATGTTATATTTCACAGTGTGAAAATATCAATTTTATTTGTATCAGATATGCATTGATTTCACTGAAAAGTATAAAATAAAAATCTATAATTCACCCGGGTGAACTATTTCATTTCGAACGTTTAAAGACGAAAGAATTGCAAGGCGACGCTGCTGACGTTTGCAACAACAATAAGAATAGTTGACGTTTGGCGGAAAATCTGATAAAATCATTGAAATCCGGCTTCAATTTTCGTGTCAATTTGATGTTGTTGTTTTTATAGGGACTTGCAACATGAAGAAAAAGTATGATTTTCTTGATAGGCCTAATACAGTTCTACTTTAATGACATTGTTGCATCTGTATTTCAAGCACAGGATGCTTTTTGGATCCTGAAATGAAAACAATATGGCGACTGAATTTTAAACTGAACCACGCCCCCTGAAATTCATACCCTGACTGGGTCTACTTTGATAAGAATCAGATCGGCTGAATTTGAACATTCAAAGGTTAAACATAAATGAAAATGTAATTAACAGTTTATTTTGTTGTTTGGGTTTGAGAAATATTTCACTCATGTTCCAATATTTTCGTGTAAAAACTCGTTCGTTATCGCAACTTTTTTTTTTTACTTGGAAACCTTAGGTCACTTGGGAATTATTCCTCCGTATTCGATCAAAACACAAATAAACTCAATAAAATCAATGTTTAAACAGCGAGTGAATCATGATTTGAATATTGGTTTTGTTGTTTGAACACGCACCAAATACTTTCAATCAGCAATTTTCAACGGATTTTATGCAAGAATATATGGAACAACCATTGTTTTTCATGCATTATCTTTTGCCGGATCCCGAGGAAGCTGTTGAACAAGGGGCGGCAGGCCGAGTGTAAAAATATCTTCCGAGTTACCCGGCAAATGTTATCTTGACTTGATAGATTTTGTAAGGTAACCGGGCGCTAAAAGCACATAGGGGCTACCCCTCAAAATGTTATCATCAATGCTCCTTGTTATTGCATAACTTACGATTTCAATAACAAATTGTGGCGAGAATGCCCTAAATCTCCACATTAACTCTACACAAACTCTTTAAATGCGAACAACAAACCAACATGGCGGCTAATTTAGAATTTTGTTTACAACTATGACGCCGAGGCCAGCTACGCAGTGACCCCGTGACGTCATCATAATAATCTGAGTAGCCCCCGCCCATCGGGGCTTGAAGAAATAGATGGGCTGCATGATGCTTCCACGCAGAGCTGAAACCTGCCCAGGCAAAGCGGTGTGAGTCGGCCCATCCATGCTTAAAAACCCTATTGGTTTCATCGGGTGGCAGGGCTTGAAATGCTATTTCATCTCAATGTCGGGTAAAAGTCCCACAAAATTGGAACAAAATTGTGTTCGATATGACCTGAGTTGTGTTGTCATGGCCATTACATGTGAAAACAAACAAGCAAACGTTTTGTAGTGTAAGAATGCAATGGAAATGAACTGGGGTAAACACATGACAAGAATAATATTTCATTATTAAAATGACATAAATATTCAGCCGACCTTGGTAGCTGGTGATCAGGAGGACGCGGGTTCAATACCCGGCGGAGTCGGAAACATACTTGTATTTTCGTGGAGTTTGATCACGAAATGTTTTCTATGGTCAATATCTCCCTTCCACTGATACAAGAAGTCATTTAGGACAGATGCCAGTGTCTGGCGAAAGAATGTTCACTGTATTAACCGCTTAACGTTTTTGTTTTGTTTGTTTTGGAGTTTAACGGCCCAGTCAACACTATTTAGGTCATTTTGAGCCGGTCAGTTTACCTGTCCACACTTTTCGTGGACAGGCTTATACGTAAGCGGTTAACCAGTAAAGTTTACATTCTTTCGCCAGAAACTGACACCTACCCTTCTTGAATCAGCGGAAAAGAGAGAGAATGACCGTAGAAAAGATTTCGGGATTTACCCGATTTTACCAGAAATATTTACAGGTCTCCGTAGCCTAGTGGAAAAGACCATTATGTTAATGTATCTCAACGCTGTGGTTCGAGCTTAGGTCACATGTGAGATTCCAAGTTCTGCAACGGAAGGTCAGTCAGGTTTTTCTACGGATACTCCGGTTTTCGCCCACCTCTGATTAACGATGGGCTCGGAATAAGTGAAATAATAACAATCTTGAAAGGCCTGCAAAACCAGAAAACCAAACCAGAAAATTTGTGTGGGCCGACATTGAGATGAAATCCGCCAAAACGGACTCGCAACGCGTTTCCTGGGCGGCGGTAAAACGTCTCCCTGCCCTACATCATAGTGTAGGTTATATTTTCTTGTCCTTTGGGATCATTGATTCCAGTGTGGAATTTTGAAAATATCTGAGGGTCACTGATGAGGCCTAATTGGCCGAAACTAGCTAGTCTGGCCCAGAAAACATGTACTCTCCATATTTTTCACTTCAGTGGTGTATTCCTTGCTCCCAAAAGATAACCCTTTTATAGAACATATTTAACTACACTACAGCTGGTGTGTGGGAATGTGTGGCGGCGGTAAAACGTTTCCCTGCCCTACATCATAGTGTAGAATATATTTTCTTGTCCTTTGGGATCATTGATTCCAGTGTGGAATTTTGAAAATATCTGAGGGTCACTGATGAGGCCTAATTGGCCGAAACTAGCTAGTCTGGTCCAGAAAACATGTACTCTCCATATTTTTCACTTCTGTTGTGTATTCCTTGCTTCAAAAGGATAACCCTTTTATAGAACATATTTAACGTTTTCCTAGTATTAATGCTCGGTAGGTTTAAGCTCTGCGTGGAACATCATGCAGACCACTTTATTTCTACAAGCCCCGACGGGCGGGGATACGGATTTCTTATGGTAAGTGTACAGCATACATCTGTCAGCAGCCACTCCGTAAAATAGATCAATTTTTCATCTTAAGTTTTTCATTTTTACGGCTGTTAAATTTTAAGTGTATTTTTCATAATTTCTTGAACATATAGTTTGCTCAAATATCATGACCCACTTGGATGAACATTAACTTTTGTCAGACAGGCAGCATGCATTTAGGAAAAGGCAGAGTTGTTTCAAAGGTCTTAGGAAATGAATGTCATTTGGCGTGCCAGATTCTGATCCTGTCCTACTGTATACATCACCATGACCAGAACATGCTCCTTTCAACCCTTCTGTATATAGTGGAACTGGGATTTTCAGGGGTATGCATTATTTATATATTTTTTTTTCTGCTCAAATAGGAAATGGTGGGTACTCGTTAGAAACCGTCTCCCCACAATACATGTTTTAAGTAGAATTATGAAAATGTCACAAATTTTTCTTTTTCGCTGGTATTTGCAAATACGATATCACATCCATGCGATATAGTACATTTTTTCACGTCTCCAAAATGGCTACATTTCTGATGAAAATCCGTGAATTTATCCTTATTTACACTGCAAACATAGGTTGTGGGTGCTCGTTAGAACCGCCTCGTCGAGGCGGTTTTAACGAGTACCAACAACCTATTTCTTGGAGCAGAAATATGCAAAATAATTTATACCCCGTAAACCCCAGTTTTCTCCCTATAAAGTGGGTTTAAAGGGGGTTCACTTCCGGGACCTGTTCACATGATGGGCAATGAATAGGATGTACGGCATGCAACTGGCAGCCGAATAACAGAAATGTCGATATATATTCGAAATGCCCAAAGTGTAAATAAAGTAGAAAAAGTCCTTAAATAATCTTAATTTGTATACAATACACACACCCATTAACTGAACTCGATCGAAAAAAAAACAGACGCCAGATACCCAGAAAAAATTACATCTGAAAACGTCGTCTATTTATGACGTCTGCTGCAACTTCTTGCAAACATTTAAGAAAAAGTTTTGCATACAAACAGTGTAGTCCCAGATCAGACTGCTCCGAGCAGTTAGTTCTGGACCCACACTGTTTGCTGACTTTTAAAGTAACCGGCAGACGACAAAGCAGATTGGCATTCTGTGTGTTTCCAGTGGCGTCCTCTAGCGATATGCGAGGAGAGATAGCGGGTTGCAGTAACACTATACGGTTGTGAACTGGAATGACTAACTCGAACTTAGAGAATTGCACGACCCACAGAAAAAGCGACCGACTGAAGTCGGTTGATTTTCTAAGAGTGCCCTAAAATCACCGTGTCATTCTGTCATTCTGTCAGTCTGTCTGTCCGTCCGTAACCCGTTTGTGAAAACTGGTGATAGTGACTTAACCGCTTGGAATATTTAAACAATTTTTGGCATACTGATAGATACTGAGGCGAAAATTGTGGAAATTTTCGAACTGCTTCTCCTCGGAAACCGTTGGGCCGATTGAAGTCAATTTCATACGGACGGACAGACAGACAGACCATATATGGCTTGGTGGCCATTTTGGTCATGTGACCTGGACCCCATGAGCAAAATGGCCGCCAAGCCATATATGGTCTGTCTGTGTCCGTCCGTAACCCGTTTGTGAAAATTGGTGATAGTGACTTAACCGCTTGGAATATTTAAACATTTTTGGCATACTGATAGATATCAATGAGATGTAAGCAATGAACTTGCGAAATATTACATTCCATTTAGTATAGCCTCGCCGAGGCGAAAAATGGGAACATTTTCGAATTTCTCCTCGGAAACCGTTGGGCCGATTGAAGTCAAATTTCATATGGAGCCTCTATGGGATGGGGGAAATCAAAATTTGCTCATGGGGTCCAGGTCACATGACCAAAATTGTCGCCAAGCCATATATGGTACAAACCCTTCAAAAATAGTCTTCCCCAGAACCACTGGGCAGATTTCCACGAAACTTCATAAATAGCATCTGGGACGTAGGCCCATCATAAATTGCTAAAATGGTGACCCTGGGTTGACCTTGACCTTCTTTGTGCCTAGGTCAAACTTTGACACATATGCTTTTGGATTGGAAAAGTGAGAATGCATTTTATCCTGCAAACGATTCAGAATACAGTACTAAAGTATAAGATATATTTTTGCTCCTTACGATAAGGCGCATTTATTGGGGGAACCGTTTTAGGTCCAGGTCACATGACCTAAATGGCCGACATACCCTTATATGGTAACACTCATAAAGCTAAAAGCATCCGGCGGGTCGTGCACTTCAGTTGAAGCACTGGTTCTTCGCATATCTCGACATCCATGGGCCCCCGCTCATCGGGGCTTGGAGAAAAAGACTTCCAAACAGGGCTGAGACCGATCGCGCATGTGTACTGGTAAATCGCTTAGAAGTGGTGCGAGTCGTACCGTCCCTGCATATAAGCCCGATTGGTTTATATGAGCGGTTCGCTTGTGATGTCATTTCATCTCAGTGTTGGATAACAGTCCCACAAAATTAGAAGCGCCGTCTTCAAAATTGCCCAAACAGTGTTGCCCAATCAAAGTTTTTGAATGGCGGCATGAAAAATTGACATTATATGAAGGTTAAACGACAAAAGTGAGATATATCTAGAATGAATGTCAGAGTAATACTAGTCATAAAACGCGACAGCAGACAGCTGTAAACTAAGAAACTGTGGCGTTACAGTGTCATGAAAATCGAATAAGGAAAAGAGAAATGTTTTTTCCTTATTCCTTTTTTTTTCCTTTTTCCTTATTCGGTTAAGAAACTGAATCAGTGAATTGTAAAAGATTAATGATACTGAGAGTCGTTCAATACAGACATGTGCCTTATGACATGCACAGATAGTGCGTTTGTGAAAGGCTTAATGAAAATTTGACATTTCATGATAGTAAAACGACAAAAATGAGATAGGTCTAGAAAGAATATCAGAGAAACGCTAGTCATAAAAACGACCACAGACGGCTGCAACCTAAGAAATTTTGGAGTTTCAGCGTCATGAAAATCGAATAAGGAAAAGGGAAAAAGGAAAATATTTTTTCCTTATTCCTTTTTCCTTATTCGACTCCGAAACAGAATAAGTAAACTGAAAACGATTGCTGATACTGACAGTCGTTACATGCAGGAATGTGCCTTATGACCTGCACAGAAAGTGCTTTTTGGAATGGCGGTATGAAAAATTGACATTATATGAAGGTTAAACGACAAAAGTGAGAAATGTCTAGAATGAATGTCAGAGTAATACTAGTCATAAAAAGCGACAGCAGACAGCTGCAACCTTAGAAACTGTGGAGTTACAGCGTCATGAAAATCGAAAAAGGAAAAAGGAAAATATTTTTCCTTATTCCTTTTTCCTTATTCGGCTAAGAAACTGAATCAGTGAATTGAAAAAGATTAATGATACTGAGAGTCGTCGCATACAGGAATGTGACTTTTGACATGCACAGATAGTGCGTTTGTGAAAGGTTACATGAAAATTTGACATTTCATGATAGTAAAACGACAAAGTTAGATAGGTCTAGAATAAATGTCAGAGAAATACTTGTTTGTTTGTTTGATTTGAGGTTTAACGTCCACGTCAACACTGTAAAGGTCATTTTGGAGACGTTGCTTCCAATTTTGTGGGACTTTTTCCCGACATTGGGATGAAATGACATCTCAAGCCCTGTCGCCCAATGAAAACTATAGGGTTTATTAGCATGGACGGTCCGCCTCGCACCGCGGTTCCTGGACAGGTTTAGATCCTTTAAGCGGTTTACCAGTACTAGTGTGCGGGCCGGATTCAGCTCTGCGTGGAAGCATCATGCAGCCCATACATGTATATTTCTTCAAGCCGCTATGGGCGGGGGCTAAACAGAGAAATACCAGTTATAAAAAGCGACAGCAGACAACTGCAGCTTAAGAAATTATGGAGTTACAGCGTCATGAAAATCGAATAAGGAAAAAGGAAAAGATTTTTTCCTTATTCCTTTTTCCTGTTTCCTTATTCGACTCCGAAACAGAATAAGTAAACTGAAAACGATTGCTGATACTGAGAGTCGTTACATGCAGGAACGTGCCTTATGACCTGCACAGAAAGTGCTTTTTGGAATGGCGACATGGAAAATTGACATTATATGGAGGTTAAACGACAAAAGTGAGATATGTCTAGAATAAATGTCAGAGTAATAGTAGTCATCAAAAGCGACAGCCGACAGCTGCAACCTAAGAAACTGTGGAGATACATTGTCATGAAAATCAAATAAGGAAAAGGAAAAAAAAGAAATGTGCCTTATGACATGCACAGATGGTGCGATTGTGAAATGTTACATGAAAATTTAACATTTCATGATAGCAAAACGACTAAAGTGACATATGTCTAGAATGAATGCCAGAGAAATACTAGTCATAAAAGGCGACAGCAGACAACTGCAACTTAAGAAACTATGTAGTTACAGCGTCATGAAAATCGAATAAGGAAAAAGAAAAAGATTTTTTTCCTTATTCCCTTTTCCTTTTTCCTTTTTCGACTCCGAAACAGAGTGTGTAAACTGAACACGATTGATGATACTGAAAGTCGTTACATGCAGGAATGTGCCTTATAACATGCACAGATAGTGCGTTTTTGAATGGCGACATGAAAAATTGACATTTTATGAAGGTTAAACGACAAAAGTGAGATTGGTCTAGAATGAATGTCAGAGTAATAGTAGTCATAAAAAGCGACAGCAGACAGCTGCAACCTAAGAAATTGTGGAGATACAGCGTCATGGAAATTGAATAAGGAAAAAGGAAAAAGGAAAAGATTCATTCCTTATTCCTTTTTCCTTATTCGACTCCGAAACAGAGTAAGTAAACTGAAAATGATTGATGATATTGAGCGTCGTTACATGCAGGAATGTTCCTTATGACAGGCACAGACAGTGCGTTTTTGAATGGAGGCATGAACAATTGGCATTATATGAAGGTTAAACGACAAAAGAGAGATATGTCTAGAATAAATGTCAGAGTAATAGTAGTCATAAAAAGCGACAACAAACAGCTGCAACCTAAGAAACTGTGGAGTTACAGCTTCATGAAAATCGAATAAGGAAAACGGAAAATATTTTTTCCTTATTCCTGTTTCCTTATTCGGTTAAGAAACTGAATCAGTGAATTGAAAAAGATTAATGATACTGAGAGTCGTTGAATACAGAAATGTGCCTTATGACATGCACAGATAGTGCGTTTGTGAAAGGCTGTATGAAAATTTGACATTTCATGATAGTAAAACTACAAATGTGAGATAGGTCTAGAATGAATCTCAGAGAAATACTAGTCATAAAAAGCGACTGCAGACAGCTGCAACCTAAGAAACTATGGAGTTACAGCGTCATCAAAATCGAATAAGGAAAAAGAAAAAGATTTTTTTCCTTATTCCCTTTTCCTTTTTCCTCATTCGACTCCGAAACAGAGTAAGTAAACTGAAAACGACTGATGATACTGAAAGTCGTTACATGCAGGAATGTGCCTTATGACCTGCACAGAAAGTGTTTTTTGGAATGGCGACATGAAAAATTGACATTATATGGAGGTTAAACGACAAAAGTGAGATATGTCTAGAATAAATGTCAGAGTAATAGTAGTCATCAAAAGCGACAGCCGACAGCTGCAACCTAAGAAACTGTGGAGATACATTGTCATGAAAATCAAATAAGGAAAAAGGAAAAAAAAAGAAATGTGCCTTATGACATGCACAGATAGTGCGTTTGTGAAATGTTACATGAAAATTTGACATTCCATGATAGCAAAACGACAAAAGTGACATATGTCTAGAATGAATGTCAGAAAAATACTAGTCATAAAAGGCGACAGCAGACAACTGCAACTTAAGAAACTATGTAGTTACAGCGTCATGAAAATCGAATAAGGAAAAAGGAAAATATTTTTTCCATATTCCTTTTTCCTTATTCGACTCCGAAACAGAGTGTGTAAACTGAAAACGATTGATGATACTGAGAGTCGTTACATGCAGGAATGTGCCTTATGACATGCACAGATAGTGCGTTTTTGAATGGCGACATGAAAAATTGACATTTTATGAAGGTTAAACGACAAAAGTGAGATTGGTCTAGAATGAATGTCAGAGTAATAGTAGTCATAAAAAGCGACAGCAGACAACTGCAACCTAAGAAATTGTGGAGATACAGCGTCATGAAAATTGAATAAGGAAAAAGGAAAAGATTCATTCCTTATTCCTTTTTCCTTATTCGACTCCGAAACAGAGTAAGTAAACTGAAAATGATTGATGATATTGAGCGTCGTTACATGCAGGAATGTTCCTTATGACATGCACAGACAGTGCGTTTTTGAATGGCGGCATGAACAATTGGCATTATATGAAGGTTAAACGACAAAAGAGAGATATGTCTAGAATAAATGTCAGAGTAATAGTAGTTATAAAAAGCGACAACAGACAGCTGCAACCTAAGAAGCTGTGGAGTTACAGCTTCATGAAAATCGAATAAGGAAAACGGAAAATATTTTTTCCTTATTCCTGTTTCCTTATTCGGTTAAGAAACTGAATCAGTGAATTTAAAAAAGATTAATGACACTGAGAGTCGTTGAATACAGAAATTTGACATTTCATGATAGTAAAACTACAAATGTGAGATAGGTCTAGAATGAATCTCAGAGAAATACTAGTCATAAAAAGCGACTGCAGACAGCTGCAACCTAAGAAACTATGGAGTTACAGCGTCATCAAAATCGAATAAGGAAAAAGAAAAAGATTTTTTTCCTTATTCCGTTTTCCTTTTTCCTTATTCGACTCCGAAACAGAGTAAGTAAACTGAAAACGATTGATGATACTGAGTGTCGTAACATGCAGGAATGTGCCTTATGACATGCGCAGATAGTGCATTTTTGAATGGCGGCATGAAAAATTGACATCATATGAAGGTTAAACAACAAAAGCGAGATAGGTCTAGAATAAATGTCAGAGTAATAGTAGTCATCAAAAGCGACAGCCGACAGCTGCAACCTAAGAAACTGTGGAGATACATTGTCATGAAAATCAAATAAGGAAAAAGGAAAAAAAAAGAAATGTGCCTTATGACATGCACAGATAGTGCGTTTGTGAAATGTTACATGAAAATTTGACATTCCATGATAGCAAAACGACAAAAGTGACATATGTCTAGAATGAATGTCAGAAAAATACTAGTCATAAAAGGCGACAGCAGACAACTGCAACTTAAGAAACTATGTAGTTACAGCGTCATGAAAATCGAATAAGGAAAAAGGAAAATATTTTTTCCATATTCCTTTTTCCTTATTCGACTCCGAAACAGAGTGTGTAAACTGAAAACGATTGATGATACTGAGAGTCGTTACATGCAGGAATGTGCCTTATGACATGCACAGATAGTGCGTTTTTGAATGGCGACATGAAAAATTGACATTTTATGAAGGTTAAACGACAAAAGTGAGATTGGTCTAGAATGAATGTCAGAGTAATAGTAGTCATAAAAAGCGACAGCAGACAACTGCAACCTAAGAAATTGTGGAGATACAGCGTCATGAAAATTGAATAAGGAAAAAGGAAAAGATTCATTCCTTATTCCTTTTTCCTTATTCGACTCCGAAACAGAGTAAGTAAACTGAAAATGATTGATGATATTGAGCGTCGTTACATGCAGGAATGTTCCTTATGACATGCACAGACAGTGCGTTTTTGAATGGCGGCATGAACAATTGGCATTATATGAAGGTTAAACGACAAAAGAGAGATATGTCTAGAATAAATGTCAGAGTAATAGTAGTTATAAAAAGCGACAACAGACAGCTGCAACCTAAGAAGCTGTGGAGTTACAGCTTCATGAAAATCGAATAAGGAAAACGGAAAATATTTTTTCCTTATTCCTGTTTCCTTATTCGGTTAAGAAACTGAATCAGTGAATTTAAAAAAGATTAATGACACTGAGAGTCGTTGAATACAGAAATTTGACATTTCATGATAGTAAAACTACAAATGTGAGATAGGTCTAGAATGAATCTCAGAGAAATACTAGTCATAAAAAGCGACTGCAGACAGCTGCAACCTAAGAAACTATGGAGTTACAGCGTCATCAAAATCGAATAAGGAAAAAGAAAAAGATTTTTTTCCTTATTCCGTTTTCCTTTTTCCTTATTCGACTCCGAAACAGAGTAAGTAAACTGAAAACGATTGATGATACTGAGTGTCGTAACATGCAGGAATGTGCCTTATGACATGCGCAGATAGTGCATTTTTGAATGGCGGCATGAAAAATTGACATCATATGAAGGTTAAACAACAAAAGCGAGATAGGTCTAGAATAAATGTCAGAGTAATAGTAGTCATCAAAAGCGACAGCCGACAGCTGCAACCTAAGAAACTGTGGAGATACATTGTCATGAAAATCAAATAAGGAAAAAGGAAAAAAAAAGAAATGTGCCTTATGACATGCACAGATAGTGCGTTTGTGAAATGTTACATGAAAATTTGACATTCCATGATAGCAAAACGACAAAAGTGACATATGTCTAGAATGAATGTCAGAAAAATACTAGTCATAAAAGGCGACAGCAGACAACTGCAACTTAAGAAACTATGTAGTTACAGCGTCATGAAAATCGAATAAGGAAAAAGGAAAATATTTTTTCCATATTCCTTTTTCCTTATTCGACTCCGAAACAGAGTGTGTAAACTGAAAACGATTGATGATACTGAGAGTCGTTACATGCAGGAATGTGCCTTATGACATGCACAGATAGTGCGTTTTTGAATGGCGACATGAAAAATTGACATTTTATGAAGGTTAAACGACAAAAGTGAGATTGGTCTAGAATGAATGTCAGAGTAATAGTAGTCATAAAAAGCGACAGCAGACAACTGCAACCTAAGAAATTGTGGAGATACAGCGTCATGAAAATTGAATAAGGAAAAAGGAAAAGATTCATTCCTTATTCCTTTTTCCTTATTCGACTCCGAAACAGAGTAAGTAAACTGAAAATGATTGATGATATTGAGCGTCGTTACATGCAGGAATGTTCCTTATGACATGCACAGACAGTGCGTTTTTGAATGGCGGCATGAACAATTGGCATTATATGAAGGTTAAACGACAAAAGAGAGATATGTCTAGAATAAATGTCAGAGTAATAGTAGTTATAAAAAGCGACAACAGACAGCTGCAACCTAAGAAGCTGTGGAGTTACAGCTTCATGAAAATCGAATAAGGAAAACGGAAAATATTTTTTCCTTATTCCTGTTTCCTTATTCGGTTAAGAAACTGAATCAGTGAATTTAAAAAAGATTAATGACACTGAGAGTCGTTGAATACAGAAATTTGACATTTCATGATAGTAAAACTACAAATGTGAGATAGGTCTAGAATGAATCTCAGAGAAATACTAGTCATAAAAAGCGACTGCAGACAGCTGCAACCTAAGAAACTATGGAGTTACAGCGTCATCAAAATCGAATAAGGAAAAAGAAAAAGATTTTTTTCCTTATTCCCTTTTCCTTTTTCCTTATTCGACTCCGAAACAGAGTAAGTAAACTGAAAACGATTGATGATACTGAGTGTCGTAACATGCAGGAATGTGCCTTATGACATGCGCAGATAGTGCATTTTTGAATGGCGGCATGAAAAATTGACATCATATGAAGGTTAAACAACAAAAGCGAGATAGGTCTAGAATGAATGTCGGAGAAATACTAGTCATAAAAAGCGACAGCAGACAGCTGTACCTAAGAAACTGTGGAGTTACAGCGTCATGAATATCGAATAAGGAAAAATGAAAATATTTTTTCCTTATTCCTTCTTCCTTTTGCCTTATTCGGCTAAGAAACTGAATCAGTGAACTGAAAAAGATTAATGATACTGAGAGTCGTTACATACAGAAATGAACCTCATGACATGCACAGTTTGTGAAAGGTTACATGAAAATTTGACATTCCATGATAGTAAAACAACAAAAGTGTGAGATAGGTATAGAATGAATGTCGGAGAAATACTAGTCATAAAAAGCGACAGCAGACAAGTGCAACTTAAACTCTTATGGAGTTACAGCGTCATGAAAATTGAATAAGTAAAAAAGGGAAAAGGAAAAGATTTATTCCTTATTCCTTTTTCCTGTTTCCTTATTCGACTCCGAAACAGAGTAAGTAAACTTAAAACGATTGGTGATACGGAGAGTCGTTTCATGCAGGAATCTGCCTTATGACATGCACAGATAGTGCGCTTTTGAATGGCGGCATGAAAAATTGACATTATAGGAAGGTTAAACAACAAAAGTGAGATATGTCTAGAATAAATGTCAGAGTAATAGTAGTCATAAAAATCGACAGCAGACAGCTGCAACCTAAGAAACTGTGGCGTTACAGCGTCATGAAAATCGAATAAGGAAAAAGGAAAAAGGAAAAGATTTTTTCTTTATTCCTTTTTCCTTATTCGACTCCGAAAGAGAATACTGAGAGTCGTTACATGCAGGTATGCGCCTTATGACATGCACAGATAGAACGTTTTTTAATGGCGGCATGAACAATTGGCATTATATGAAGGTTAAACGACAAAAGAGAGATATGTCTAGAATGAATGTCAGAGTAATAGTAGTCGTAAAAGCGACAACAGACAGCTGCAACCAAAGAAACTGTGGAGTTACAGCGTCATGAAAATCGAATAAGGAAAAAGGAAAATATTTTTTTCTTATTCCTTTTTCCTTATTCGGCTAAGAAACTGAATCAGTGAATTGAAAAAGATTAATGATACTGAGAGTTGTTGAATACAGAAATGTGCCTTATGACATGCACAGATAGTGCGTTTGTGAAAGGCTTCATGAAAATTTGATATTTCATGATAGTTATACGACAAAAGTGAGATAGGTCTAGAATGAATGTCAAAGAAATACTAGTCATAAAAAGTGACAGGAGCCAGCTGCAACCTAAGAAACTATGGAGTTACAGCGTCATGAAAATCGAATAAGGAAAAAGGAAAAGATTTTTCCTTATTCCTTTTTCCCAGTTCCTTCATTTTTAATTGAAATTGCCATTTTTCTCTTTCTATTTCAAGTCGCTCTTCTTTTTCTATTTATTTTCTTTCTGAAGCCGTTCCTCCATTTCTCTTTGTTTTTCTTCCTGTTCTAATTTTGCTTATCGAACACGTTCTTCCATTTCTAATCTTTCCATCTGCATTTGTCTCTGCATTTCTCTTTCTTTTTCCTTCTCTCTTTCTTCCATTTTTCTTTGCTTTTCCCTCTCTCTTTTTTCCATTTCTAATCTTTACTTCTCTAATTCAATTTGCCTTCCTATTTCAGTTTGTCTCAGTTGTAATTCAGTATGTGAAACCATAATGAGAGACAAAGCAGATGGATCGAAAAGTTCTTCATCCACCAAAAACTGTACCAAAATATTCTTAATTCCATGTTTTTCATGCTTGTTTTGACAGCAGTGACCCCATAGTGAAAGCAATTTCTAGCAAATCTGTCCTTTTGGCCAGATTAAACAACTCCTGAGTAGGCTGAGCCAAAAAGCTTCTCAAATCAAACGACATGTTTGCTTTTGTTTGTATTATAAAGTAATTATGGTAGTACAGATTGAGGTTATTTTGACAAAGTTTTGTTTTTTGAAATGACAAGCCCAACGAGAATTTCACATGAAATGACGAGTACTATTTCACATGAAATGACATGTACTAATTCACATAAAATGACAATCCCCTATATGCCTATGGGGAAATACCAATCTTTTGAAGCAACTGTCAAGTCTATATTTGATAAGAAATGACAATTACTTGCCTACAAATGTAATGTCAGTCCTAAAATGCCCAAGATTTTTTATCCCGGACGAGACCCCAATTTCTGTTACGAGCCAGGCGTAGCAGAAAGAAAAAGCAAACAAGCCTTTCCTTGTAAACAAGATGTGTACAAATATATGACTCAGTTTTCGAGAATCTTCTATAAGAAGATAAACACGATATTTATAGCACTATAAGGTCACCCAGTGGGATGAAAGTGGGAATCAGAAAAATAAATTCTCATGCATAACAATAACTTTAACTAACCTTTCTTTTGCAAAAATATGGAAGCGACCCAAACAAGATGTCGATGACGCATACAATATTCCAGTGTTTCTTCCGTCCGGAAGTCTGTCATTAGGCAGAAAGCATTACGATAACACACCCGTGCGACATAGTGCATTTTTACATCTCCCAAAATGGCTACTTTTCTGATGAAAATCTGTGATATTTTTCTTACAAATATTGCAAACATAGGTTGTGGGTACTCGTTAGAACCGCCTCATTGAGGCGGTTCTAACGAGTACGCACAAACTATGTCTTGGAGCAAAAATAAGAAAAATAATGTACATGTTTTCTCTGTATAAAGTGGGGTTTAGGGGGGTGTTCATTTCACGGACGTGTTCACATGATTGTGCAGAAAAAATGTTTTCTCTAAACCAGATGACCAATGTTCCTGAGCCACTTACCTGAGTGCTGAGAGTTTCAGGAGCCATTTGATTTCTGAGAAGATTTTTAAAGGTTTTTTTTCCATGGTAGCCATCTTGGTCATGTGACCTGATAATGGGCCCAGCAGTTCCGGAGAAAATTTCTGATGGGTTTTTACCTTATATGGGTATTGCAGCCATATTGGTCATGTCACCAAATTCACATTAATAAATTTTCATTTGTTTGTTTCTAAAAGCTTTCATGTGAAATTTGGTTACAAATGGATCAGTGACTTCTGTGAAAAAAAAAAAGTTTTAATTTTCATAGCTAAATGACTTTGGGCCAATGTCGGGGAATGATAGTGACCTTTAATTCACAAGTAGTTTCACTCACTCAACTGCATTCACTCACTCTCTTAGCTAACTGCATCTATCAATTTTCAAATCACTGGCTGCATTAGTTGCCGAAAAATATATTTGTTTTCTTTTTTCCCATACAAACGTCTATGTGACTAAATTTAACCTTGGCGTAAAATAGGTCCCGGTCATCAAGGGGTCATCGTTTGAGATAACTATAACGGGCCAAAGTCCCTTATTCTCCATACCAAGCTTCATAAGCATTGGCACATTGGTTGCGGAGAAGATGCTTGAAGTGTTTTGCCCTTAATGGGCATGTTGGCCATATTGGTCAATCGACCGAACTCATAACAATGAATTTTCATTTTCCTTGTTTCTATAAGCTTACATATAAATTTGGTCACAAACGGTCTAGAGGTTCCAGTAGAAAATAAGTTTTAAACTTCATATCAGAAAGGCCTTAGGCCGAGGTCAAGGAATGACCTTGAACTTGAGTACTGATGTAGTTTCATCCACTCATTTAGCTAACTGCATCTGCCAATTATCAGCTCAGAGACTGCAATAATTTCCGAAAAATACACAATTTTGACTTTTTCCCATACACAAGTTTATGTAACCAAATTTGACCATGGCGTAAAGGAGGTCAAGATCACCCGAGGGTAATCATTTGAACAAATTATGATAGACTCGATTCCCAAAGCAACATACTAAGTTTACGGCCCCGCCCATCGGGGCTTGAAGAAATATATGGGTTGCATGATGCTTCCACGCAGAGCTGAAACTGACCCGCACACGAGTACTGGTAAACCGCTTAGAGGATCTAAGCCTGCACAGGCAAAGCGGTGCGAGTCGGCCCGACCATGCTTATAAACCCTATTGGTTTCATTGGGCGGCAGGGCTTGAGATTTCATTTCACCTCGATGTCGGTTAAACCTCAAATCAAACAAACAAACAAACATACTAAGTTTCATGACAATCGGTCCTCTGGTTCGGGAGTAGAAGACTTTTGAAGCATGGTGGCCAACCTGGTCATGTGACCAAATTTATTTCTTTACGAATTTTCATTCTGCTGTTCCTGCAGGCGTTTACATGAAATTTGGTTACACATGTCTTAGTAAACGGGCCCCCGTGGCCTAGTGGTTAAGAGCGCTGACTCTTGTGATTAGGTCTCTCACCGCTGTGGTTCGAGCATCGCTCGGGTCACATGTGAGACGCCAAGTTCTGCAACGGAAGGTCAGGTGGTTTTTCTCCGGGTACTCCGGTTTTCGCCCACCTCTGATTAACGATCGGCTCGATATGAGTGAAATAGTCTTGAAAGGGCCGTAAAACCAAAACCAAAAAAAAAAAAAAAAAAAAAAAAAAAAAAAAACAACAACAAAAAAAGCAAACATGTCTTAGTGCGTTCTGAGGAAATTAAGTTTCAGTTTTCATATCTGAATGAGTTTTGGCCAATGTCAAATAATGACCTTGACCTTGAATACTGATGTAGTTTCATCCATAGCTACCTGCAGCTACCAATTTTCATATCACAGACTGCAATATTTTTGAAAATTACACAATTTTGACCTTTTCCCATATAAAAGTCTATGTGACCAGATTTGACCTTGGCGTAAATAGATCAAAGTCATCCAAAGGTTATCATTTGTACAAATTATGTACAAATTATGATGGGTCCGAGTTCTCAATGCTACATACCAAGTTTCATAGCAATCGACCCATTGGTTCTAGAGAAAAAGATTTTTGAAGGGTTTTTACCTTATATGGACATGACGGCCATCTTTGTCATGTGACCAAGCTCATTTTTATTAATTTTCATTTTCTTATAACTAAAGGCATTTACATGAAATTTGGTTATAAATGGCTTAGTGATTTCTGGGGAAAATACGTTTTAATTTTCATATTTGAATGACTTTGGGCCAAGGTCAAATAATGACCTTGACCTTGAATACTGATGTAGTTTCATCCACTCATTTAACTACCCGCGTCTACCAATTTTCAGATCACAGGATGCAATAGTTTCCGAAAAATATAGTTTTGGCTTTTTCCCATACAAAAGTCTATGTGACCAAATTTGACCGTGGGGTAAAATAGATCAATGCCATCCGAGGGTCATCATTTGAAAAAACTCTGATGGCCCGAATACCATGTTCCATGTCAATCGGCCCATTGGTTCTGGAAAAGAAGATTTTTGAAGGGTTTTTATCATGGGCATGGCGGCCATCTTGGTCTTGTGACCTGCACTCTGCGAACAAACTTTCGTTTCCCCATCCCATGGATGCTCAACATGAAATTTAACTTCAATCGGCCTAGTGGTTTCGGAGGAGAAGATGTTTGAAAATGTTGACAGACAGACAGATAGATAGACAGACAGACAACGGACTCTTGCCATACTATAAGCCCACCTGTGATGTGGGTGTTCATTTCACGCATCTGATGAGTGCTGACGTGGGCGTTTGACTCCAAACCAATACTTAGGGGATAACTGTATTGATTGAAAATGGTCATTTAGGGAGGAAAATCGCCGGTTTTACGGTCGGAAATTTCGTTTTACGGCGGCGCGCTAGCGGAGCCGCAAAACGTAATTTGCGACCGTAAAACCGACGATTTTCCTCCCCAAATGACAGTTTTCATTACAATTATCCCTATTCTAATGCATTTATTCATTAGCTTTGTTAAGAAATTGCCCTACATGCACTGCGAGCTGCATAAAACCAAATACCAGCCAATGAAAGGCGACGTCATATGATGATGTCGGGTTTTCGACAGTATATCGACAGAATATACAGTCGCAAAGTTTTGACGTTATCCAATCAGACGTCGCGTTACATATGCGACTGCATTAGAATTCATTACTATCCGTGAACTGTTTTGTTTGCCGCAATGATTTGTTTTAATGATGTTTAAATTGGCAATTTTACAGCTGGCATTATTCAGTTTCTGGCTATCCCATGGGAATGAAGTTCCTCCATTATTTACTTGCACAGTTGTTAAGTTAGCAAATTTGCATAAAATTCTGATTCATCTAGGGACAACATGTCTCAGTTTTCTTTAAGAACTTTATCACCGAGTTACTGCTTAACGTTGAAGAATACAGCGCAACATTATAAGAAAATCAAGGATACAGCCAACTTTAATAATTCAGAGAAAGATTTGTCAAACAGTATACAGTAAAAGTCCTGTATTAAGACCACCTTTGAACAGTCCCAAAGGTGGTCGCTTACCAGAGGACATTGTATGCAGAAAATGCAAGGAAAATTTAACTGTAACCTGCTAAATAAGCTTTTTAAAGCGGAATAAGTCTTAATTTTAGGTGGTCTTAATAGCGGAATTTCACTGTACCAGGGCACAAACCTATACAAAACGGCGGACAAAAGTCAAACCCGACGTTGGGCTGGCCCTCCTTGCTAGCTGAGGCATTGTTCCCAGCACTAGCTGGAACATTGGTCCCATGATTGTTTTTCTTTTTCGTTTTACTCATAACTTTTGAAGTGTAACATTAGCTGCCGTGGAACATATTGTCGCAGTGGTACGAGGGCAAGTCAATAAGTCACCAGCCTATCCCATTTCCAACTGACAGAGATAATCAAGATTTTCATGCCTTGTTTCAACACATGTTTTAGGCATGATGGCAAAATTATACCCTGATCGTGTCGTTCGAACGTCAAACATGGCTAGCGATGCAAAAGCAAGCTATTCGTCAAAAGTTGTGTACCGGGCTGTTATTCGGAACTTGTATTGGAAAGGAGATACATTGCAATTGTTTATGGGTCTTCTGCACCATCGTATACACAAGTGAAATTCTGGGTTAGGGGAATTCAAACGCGGTAAACCGTCTTCTGGAGACAAAACCAGATCTGGACGCCCATCAGATGCCACCAATGAAGATGTGTGTAACAAAGTATGGGATCTGGTGTACTCCGATAGGCGAATTAATGTGGAAGAAATAGCGAATGCATCACATTTCACATGGTAGCGTTTCAACAATTTTACATGATCCCATGGGTATGCGCAAGCTAACAGCACCGTTGGGCCCCAAAAGCCCTTAGCGAAGAGCAAATGGCATATAGAGCGCATTATTGAAGCGGTTTAGTCCAAAGAAAGATGTCCATTATTACGAGCTTAAAACATAAAGTCGCCAGTGAGTAGGGCCGGGGTCTCCGAGGCCAAAGAAGTCCAAAACGCAACCCGGTGCTGGCAAGGTAATGGCAACTGTTTTTGGGGCGCACAAGACATTATTATGTGCAAATTTGCTCGACCTACTGAGAACTGCGATCCGTGAAGAACGCCAAGGTTAACTCTCCAAAGGGAATCTGCTCCAACAGGACAATGCAAAGTTGCAATGTATGTTGTTGAGTGGAATGTGTACTAGCTAATACCGCACCCCGACCATTCTCCGGACTTAGCTCCTAGTGACTATTAACTATTCCCAAACTTTAAAAAAGATATCCGTAGACGTCATTTCAGGTCCAACGAAGAAGCCGTTGCGGAAGTTGAGGAGTGGGTCGGACACAAGGACCCCGGCTTCTTCAGTGCTGGGCTGATGGCACTGGAACGGCGTTGGTCCAAGTGTATCATTCTAGAGGGCAATTATATCTAAAAAGGAGATATCGATCTCACCCAGAAATAAGTAAGGCTGTTTTTTATTGTCTCGTCCTCGTAAAGGATTTGACTCGTGGCTTTATGTGTCAATGGTCAAGAACTGAGACTACATCTACATATGTATACACACGAGATGTAGAAAATTAAAAACATATTGAAAGCCTGGTGTAGGACACCAATCCAAGAAAAAAGCCGGGAACGGTGCCTCAGCTTGCAAGGAGTGCAAGCCCAACATCGGGCCGACATCGATACGGCGTTGAAACGGAGTAGATGTTGGCCCTCTGTTTGTAGTTGATAATCAAGCTTTTGCACGAGCCACATTAACCCATTTGGTACCAGAAACCCCCAAATGGGTACCCTGGCAAACAGTGGAGGCCCAGATCAGACGCCGAATTCTGTTGCGTCTGATCTGGGCCTGCACTGTTTGCTAAAAGTGCAGTTATTTTCAAAATAAATTTTGAAGAAAACACAACCTGAACCTTCTAAATTTTGAAATGGACTCCTGCTATTTATACGGAGGAAGATTCCATTTGGTAAAAAAAGGGTTAAAAGCAGTATTTCGCGTGAACCAGCGCCAGATTAAAAGATGTGCTGTAAAAGCTTACTGTTTTAGAATTTAAGAAATTCTGCTTATTAATCCTAGTGTGCCATTGTTGGAACATAGACCCTATGTCAGACTCCGCACAACGCAGCGCCGCACAACGCAGCGCCGCACAACGCGCCGTCTGATCTGAGTATACACTGTTTCAAGGACATACCTTTTTGTAATACATACCAAAAACAAAACTAATTTACACGCCTATAATTTGAAATGGACCACTCCAAACGTATTATTTGTAAGACTCCATTGTCACAAATGGGTTGAAATACTGAACATGAAAACAACAGATCTGACGGTGAAGTTTTTATGCTTTTAAATAGCTTTTGTAACTCAGACAGAATTATCAATCCAGTGAGCTCCAGCAGGCACACGTTGCAAGGGCAACGTCAAATCAACGTCGGTGCAACGTCATGACGTTGCACCGACGTAGATATGACGTTGCATAAAATTCATGACGTTGCACCGACGTTAATGTGACGTCACAATAAAGCCATGTGCCGGCAGACAGATTCTTCATAATCTCTATAACATTCAATTTATAAATGTTGCATTTCCCGTTGCTCTATAATGGGGCCATTGCGTGACAGGCTTTAAGCTGACTTCCAGACAAGTCATTTGGGTGAACCGTGACTTCTCAAACGACCCACGTCATAAGAAACAAACACTTCAACCTGTATGTATACCTGGATACGGCCATTCTCTCCCTTCCGCTGATTCAAGAAGGGCAGTTGTCAGTTTCTGGCGAAAGAATGTGCACTGAACTGGTTAACCGCTTACGTATAAGCCTGCCCAGGAAAGTGTTGATAGGTAAACTGACCGGCTCAAAAATGACCTAACTAGTGTTGACTGGGCCGTAAAACTCCAATACAAACAACCAAACAATGTATACCTGGAACGCAGCGTTTTATCATGGTATACAGTTTGGTTTAGGTTAAGATTTGATTTTGGTTTTACGACCCTTTCAAGATTATTTCACTTATTTCGAGCCGACCGTTAATCAGAGGTGGGCGAAAACCTGAAACATGGAGAAAAAACACCAAAACTTGGCGTCCGAGCGAGGCTCGAACCACAGCGGTGAGAGACCTAATGATTAAGAATCAGCGCACTTACCCACTAGGCCAGGGATGTCCGTTTAGGTATAGGATGTCATTGATTGTTTTGTATGTTTGTTTGATTTGATATTTAACGTATAGGGCATTTTAGAGACGTTGCTTCCAACTTTGCGGGACTTTACCCGAAATTGAGATGAAATGATATCTCAAGCACTGTCGCCCTATGAAACCATTAGGGTTTATAACCATGGACGGTCCGACTCGCACCGCTTTACCTGGACAGGCTTAGATCATCTCAGCGGTTTACCATTACTCGTGTGCAGTCGAGAAGCAAAATGCAGCCCATCTATTTCTTCAAGCCCCGATGAGCGGGGGCCGGTTCATTGATTGTAAAACGTACAAGAAATAAAACACACCAGACGCCCCTAATATTGGAAATGGACATGTCTGTAACTATAATGTGGGGGTATCTATGTATCAAACACTCGAACTTCAATGGCGCGAACACATAGGGAACGTAAAGAGAAAAAAGTTCGAGAGATGAGTAGTTCGAGTTATTGCGAGTTTCTAATAGCGCCAGGCCAGAAGGCATTATGGGAAAGCTTTAGGTATATATTTTTTCGTTCTTCTATAAAATTAAGGTATGCCGTGTGTACTCATAGAGGCGATTCTAATGAGTACACACAACATACATTTTAAAAATAAAAGAGACAAAGCATCTTAAATTACTCCGCCGCACTTTTTTTCCTATCTGGAGCTATGTGAGCGGGACTCACGAACGGGCTCGATTCGAACAGGATTAAATAACAGGCTCGAAACAGCCATTGTAAACGAGCCACAGATGTTTGAGTCACCGAAGTTTCACTATAGTTGAGTAAAGAGTCACTCAGCGTTATTTCAACATGATAAAAACGTATAACACGTCTATACTGAATAGCGTTTAACCCTTTTGGTACCAAATGGAATCTTCCACCTTATATATAGCATGAGTCAATTTCAAAATTTAGGGGTGTCAGGTTGTTTTCTTCAAAAACTATTGGGAAAATAGCTGAACTTTTTACAAACAGTGTAGGCCTTTATCAGACATCGCGTTCTGTGACGGACGTCTGATCTGGGCCTGCCCTATTTGTTAGGGTACCCGTTTCTGGTACAAAATGGGTTAATAGACGGCATTAATTTTAGCATCCTGGAATATGGGTGTAGCGTCATCTTTTTCGGACAAACAAATATGTTCGATATGCGTGTGGGTCCTGGCCCATCGGGGTTTTATGAAATAGAATGGGTTGCATGGTGCTTCCACGCAGAGCTGCAACCGACCGCACATGAGTACTGGTAAACCGCTTAGAAGATCTAAGCCTGCCCAAGCAAAGGGGTGCGAGTCAGAACATCCATGGTTATAAACCCTATTGGTTTCATTGGGCGACAGGGCTTGAGATGTCATTGCATCTCAATGTCGGGTAAAAGCCCTTCAAAATTGGAAGCAACGTCTCCAAAATGATCTATATAGTGTTGACGGGGAAGTTATACATCAAATCAAACAAAAACAAAGCTTCTATAAAATTAAGGTATGATGTGTGTACTCATTAGAATCGCCTCAAATTTTTGTATGGGTGGAAAGTCCTTGTCACAAGGAACATACATGCCAAATATGAATTCTCTATCTCAAATGGTAAAAACGTTATGATAAAGTATGTCACGTGTCAAGGTCACAGGTTAAAGTATTTTGCATGAGAGGGAAGCACTTGTCACAAGGAACCTTCATACCAAATATAAAGGCTCTATCTTAAATTGTTCAAAATATTTGACATAGTAGGTCAAAGGTCAAAGGTGTTTGTACGGGTGGGAAGCCCTTGTCACAAGGAATATACGTTTCAAATATGAAGGCTCTATATCAAATGGTTAAAACGTTATGATAAAGTAGGCCAAGGTCACAATATTTTGTATCGATGGGAAGCCCGTGACACAAGGACCCTACATCCCAAATATGAAGACTTTATCTTAAATTGTCCAAAACGTTTGTCATAGTACGTCAAAGGTCAAGGTCATAATTTTTGTAAGGGTGGGAAGTCCTTGTCACAGGGAACACACATGCCAAATATGAAGGCCCTTTCTCAAATGGTTCAAAAGTTATGATAAAGTAGGTCACATGTCTATATCAAGGTCGCAAGTCATTTTGTGAATGAATAGGAAGCCCTTATCACAAGGAGCCAACATGCCAAATATGAAGGCTCTATCTCAAATGCTTCAAAAGTTATGACAATGTAGGTCAAAGGGCAAGGTCATAGGTCAAAATTTTTGTATGGGAGGGATGCCCTTATCACAACACACATACGTGCCAAATTTGAAGGCTCTGTCTCAAATGTTTTAAATCAAACGTTATGGCAAAGTAGGTCAAAGGTCAAGGTCCCAGACCAAAACTTTGTGTGGGTGGGAAGCCTTTTTCACAAGGAACCTACATGCCAAATATGAAGGCACTATCCCAAATGGTTCAAAAGTTATGGTAAAGTATGTCACAGGTCAAGGTTCCAGGTCCCAGGTCAAAATGTTTGTATAGGTGGGAAGCCCTCGTCACAACACACCTACATGCCAAATATGAAGGCCCTATGCCAAATGGTTCAAAACTTATTATAAATTAGGTCACAGGTCAAAATGTTTGTATGGGTGGGAAGCCCTTGTCATAAGGAACATACATTCCAAATATGAAGGCTCTAAACGTTATGATAAAGTAGGCCAAGGTCACTATAGTTTGTATCGATGGGAAGCCCGTGACACAAGGACCCTACATCCCAAATATGAAGGCTCTATCTCAAATCGTTTAAAAGTTATGACAAAGTAGGTCAAGGACACAGGTCAAAAAAATTTTGAATGAGTGTGAAGCCCTTGTCACAAGGAACTTACATGCCAAATATGAAGACTTCTGTCAAATGATTCAAAATCTTTGACCATGTAGGTCAAAAGTCAAGGTTATGGGTCAAAATTTTTGTATGGTTGGAAAGTCCTGATCACAAGGAAAATGCATGCAAAATATGAAGGCTCTATCTCAAATGGTGAAAAAAGTTATGATAAAGTAGGTCACATGTCAATGTCAAGGTCACAGGTCAAATAGTTTTGCATGAGTGGGTAGCACTTGTCACAAGGAACCTACATACTAAATATGACGGCTCTATCTTAATTGTTCAAACTTAATGACGAAGTAGGTCAACGGTCAAGGTCGCAGGTCAAAATCTTTGTATGGGTAGGAAATCCTTGTCACAGGGAAGATAAATGCCAAATATGAAGGCCCTATCTTAAATTGTTCAAACGTTTTGACAAAGTAGGTCAAAGGTCAAGCTCACAGGTCATAATTTTTGTATGGGTGGGAAATCCTTGTCACAGGGAACACACATGCCAAATAGGCTCTTTCTCAAATGGTTAAAAAAGTTATGATAAAGTAGGTCACATGTCTAGGTCAAGGTCACAAGTCATTTTTTTGTATGAATAAGAAGCCCTTGTTGCAAGGAATGTACATGCACAATATGAAGGCTCTATCTCAAATGCTTCAAAAGTTATGACAAACTAGGTCAAAGGGCAAGGTCATAGGTCAAAATTTATGTATGGGTGGGAAGACTTTGTCACAAGGAACATACTTGCCAAACATGAAGACTCTGTCTCAAATGCTTCAAAAGTTATGACAAAGTAGGCCAAAGCTAAAGGTCACAGGTCAAAGGACTAGTCTCCATAAGGGGGTTTTCCTGGTACCTAAATTTCTCAGTAATATTTTGGGAAAATATAGCCACACAGAGGGGACATTCATCCCTGGTAAGTTTGAATCAAACAGAACTCTAGTTTTGTGATAAGGGTTTATCAAAAGTGGGTGGGGTAATTCCATATCAGTTCTACCAAGGACAATTAATCAGCAATTGACTATATTAAAATAGCGCACTGACAAAACTTTTTGCCATGTCATGCATAGACTGTGGGTACATATTAATGTGAAATAGGGTGATTGTATATTTTATTGAACTTTGCTAAAATATAATAATTTATTTGCACTTTGCGGATTTTCATTAATTTTTCATCTACCAACTTTGCCAAAAAGTTGAACATTTCTCTATTAAGCAACACATTCTTACCTCTTTTCTAGCAAATACTTATCAATGCTTGGCCATTGCAGAATTGTAAGGATTTTTTTTATAAATAGTCTTTGACATGAGTTATGTGCCCTTGAAAAGAGAAAATTGCAGTAAAATGCGATGAAATTATCAAAACTTTGTTTTGCCTTTTTGCTATAAGTTTACTGGCGAGAAATGCTTAGAGGAGTTAAATTCTAATGTATTTATCGTGTAAAAGGGTTTAACTATTGTAGCAGAGACTGAATTGGTATCAGTAAGGGTCAAAATTACTTTTAGAGGTTTTAAGAGTATGATATAATTGACACACATTTGCTCATCTCATTTAGTATCACTTTCTTGTGAGGAGTCGCTGTTGGTATCCCAAACTTCAGCTGCAGCATCTGTTAGAAAATCCATGTATTTATTATGTATCTTATGCCCTTTTGTTTCTGGCTGGTGTCGCTCAAATCCAAATACCATAAGACTGATGCAATATGGGCACAGCAGCCCACTACTCTAGCCCCTGATTTGCATGTGCAAAACCAACCGACGATAGGTTATAAGCATGTGCTGTATTCAATCCATAAATTATAGGTCTTGCTACTGGTATGCCTTGAACGTATTAGGGACTTGAGGACACCTTCTTTTGAGGACAAAAGTAAAATATAAACTGCATATGGTTGATGTACGGGGAGACGTTTTACGGCCGCCACACGGCACAACACCAGCTGCAGTGAAGGCAATTAAAAATCAAAAATGAGTTCCTTTAAGAGCAATGAAAACATTCATAAGAAAGAAGATGGGTCATACTACGTAGTTTCGGCTAATAAAGCCTCATCAGTGACCCTGTAATGGTCCGGCAAAGAAAGCCAGAGGAAACATACTGCAATTTTGCGAAGTCTGGATTCATTTGCTTCCTCAGTGCTATGCTGTTTCTCTTTTTTCTTCAAGAAATGAGGCATTTCAGTATTGATCCCACAATCATTAATTAAGTCTGTTACATCCCTAAACCCCCTATCAACAATGAGAACAACCCCTTCATTGAACCGATTTCTTATATCTCACTGTTGCTCTTCAGCATATGCTCTGTTATTTTGGCATCTGAGTTTTTATCATCAGCCAGGTAAGGTCCAAGCACTGTAAGTATGTAGCCGTCAGTTGCTACAAGCATCATCGGTTTAAGCAATGGGCGACCTTTATGGACAGAATAAGAACGCCTTTGGAATGAAAAGTCACCGCTTTTCTCTATGTACACATAGGTACCATCAGCAACAGCAATAGCAACATATTTCTGTGAATAAGCAAACAGCACCCTTGCAAATTCTGTAGTGTGATTTTCAATTACTTTATTTCGTTCTATATGTGGCAGGCCAAGATATTTTGGAACGAAATTGGACATTAGACTTGCTCTGGCTGAATGGATTGCCTTACTGCAAGTAGTTTTCTTCACCCCAAACAATGTTGAAAGAACAGCCAAGGACAGACCAGTCTGTCAGTTTTACAAGCAACACGGCAAGGGCTGTACGAGTGCTCCTTGTTGACGTAGAACGCAACGAGGAGAGCGATTCATGTACATCATTGAACTGATCCTTTGTTATGCCTGTCAGTCCTAAGTTTTACAAGCAACATGGCAAGGGCTGTACGTGTGCTCCTTGTTGATGTAGAACGCAACGAGGAGAGCGATTCATGTACATCATTGAACTGATCCTTTGTGATGCCTGTCAGTCTGACATAGTCTTCACCTTTCATTTCATCAGCGTTGTCAAAATTCAGTGCATTAGATTTCCTGTTTGCCGTTTCGAAATAACATAATTGAAGATCACACTACAGAATTTGCAAGGGTGCTGTTTGCTAATTCACAGAAAGATGTTGCTATTGCTGTTGCTGATGGTGAAGCGGTGACTTTTCATTCCAAGGGCGTTCTTATTCTGTCCATAAAGGTCGCCCATTGCTTAAACCTATGATGCTTGTAGCAAATGGCGGCTACATACTTACAGTGCTTGGACCTTACCTGGCTGATGGTAAAAACTCAGATGCCAAGATAACAGAGCATATGCTGAAGAGCAACAGTGAGGATAATAGAAATTGGTTCAATGAAGGGGTTGTTTTCATTGTTGATAGGGGGTTTAGGGATGTAACAGACTTAATGATTGTTTTTGTTTGTTTGTTTGATTTGAGGTTTAACGTCCCCGCCAACACTGTAAAGGTCATTTTAAGGACGTTGCTTCCAATTTTGTGGGACTTTCACCCGACATTGAGATGAAATGACATCTCAAGCCCTGTCGCCCAATGAAACCAATAGGGTTTATTAGCATGGACGGTCCGCCTCGCACCGCGGTTCCAGGACAGGCGTAGATTCTCTAAGCGGTTTACCAGTACTAGTGTGCGGGCCGGATTCAGCTCTGCATGGAAGTATCGTGCAGCCCATATATTTCTTCAAGCCCCTCTGGGCGGGGGCGGAATTAATGATTGTGGGATCAATACTGAAATGCCTCATTTCTTGAAGAAAAAAGAGAAACAGCATAGCACTGAGGAAGCTTGTTACCAAAGTGAGATGGGTTGTTGAGTCAGCATATGGGCGTATAAAGCAATGGAAAGCTTGAAGTAATATGCTTCCCAACTCTCAAATCCCGTTTGCTGGCGATTATGTGCGAATTGTTTGCTCCCTTTGCAACGCTTTCAGGCCACCCTTGGTGACTAGTTTGGAATCAGATGGTGTCATGGCCAAACGAATGATGGCCTTGGCAAAGTCACCCAATAAACTTCAACAAAATGTGACTGACAATTAGTGGGACAAACGGCGCACTTTTTGAAAAAGTATGGATGCATCTGAAATGCCAGATTTCTCCAAACTGAACGAAGCAGAATTAAGAGACCTGACAATGACAATGGGAGGTTATCAGATTCGCCAGGCCAAATCCTACACGAAAGAACACCAAACAGATGACGCCAAATATGAAATCCTTATAAACAAAGAGCAAGAAGGTGTCCTCAAGTCCCTATTACGTTCAAGGCATACCAGTAGTAAGACCTATAATTTATGGATTGAATACAGCACAGGCTTATCACCTATCGTCGGTTGGTTTTGCACATGCAAATCAGGGGCTAGAGTAGTGGGCTGCTGTGCCCATATTGCATCAGTCTTATGGTATTTGGAGTTTGAGCGACACCAGCCAGCAACAAAAGGGCCTGAGATACATAATAAATACATGGATTTTCTTACAGATACTGCAGCTGAAGTTTGGAATACCAACAGCGACTCCTCAGAAGAAAGTGATACTAAATGAGATGAGCAAATGTGTGTCAATTATATCCAGTTCTTAAAAGCCCTAAAAGTAATTTTGACCCTAACTGATACCAATTTAGTCTCTGCTACAATAGTTAAACACTTTTACACGATAAATACATTAGAATTTAACTCCTGTAAGCATATCTCGCCAGTAAACTAATAGCAAAAAGGCAAAACAAAGTTTTGAAAATTTCATCGCATTTTACTACAATTTTCTCTTTTCAAGGGCACATAACTCATGTCACAGACCATTTATAAAAAAATCCTTATAATTCTGCAATGGCCAATCATTGATAAGTATTTTCTAGAAAAGAGGTAAGAATGTGTTGCTTAATAGAGAAATGTTCAACTTTTTGGCAAAGTTGGTAGATGAAAAATTAATGAAAATCCGCAAAGTGCAAATAAATTATTATATTTTAGCAAAGTTCAATAAAATATACAATCACCCTATTTCACATTAATATGTACCCACAGTCTATGCATTGCATGGCAAAAAGTTTTGTCAGTGTGCTATTTTAATATAGTCAATTGCTGATAAATTGTCCTAGGTAGAACTGATATGGAATTACCCCAACCACTTTTGATAAACCCTTATCACAAAACTAGAGTTCTGTTTGATTCAAACTTACCTGGGATGAATGTCCCCTCTGTGTGGCTATATTTTCCCAAAATATTATTGAAAAATTCAGGTACCAGGAAAACCCCCTTATGGAGACTTGTCCTTTTGTTTTTCTATGAGTGGGACGCCCTTGTTACTAGGAAGGTTCTATCTCACATTACGATAACACATCCGTGAGACATAGTGCATTTTTCACATCCCAAAATGGCTACTTTACTGGAGAAAATCTGTGAAATGGTTCTTCTTTATTCATTAAACATAGGTTGTGGGTGCCCGTTAGAACCGCCTCATTGAGGCGGTTCTAACAAGTACCCACAAACTATGTCTTGGAGCAGAAATAGGAAAAGTAATGTATACCCCCGTTAACCCAAGTTTACTCTATATAAAGTGGGGTTTAGTGGGGTGCTCATTCCACGGACTTGTTCACTGATGAAACGGTTCAAAAGTTATGACAAAATGACCTACTCATCTTTTTTTTTTTATTCGGCATGACGCATTTTCGAACCTGACCCAGATATTGTCAAGATGATCATTCTGAGCAAGATTTATGATAATTGGACCAAAGCTTTGGCTTCTAGAGTGTTCACGAGTTTTTTTTATATGATTTGACCTTCTGACATGCGTTTTCACCCGACATGACCCATATTCGAACTTGAGCGAGATATTGTCAAGATGATTATTCTGAGCAAGTTTGATGATGTTTTTTCTTCGGTCTTTCTCTCCCTTCCGCTGATTCAAGAAGGGAAGTTGTCAGTTTCTGGCGAACGAGTGTGCACTGGACTGGCTAACCGCTTACGTATAAGCCTGCCCAGGACTAGTGTTCGTGGGTAAACTGACCGACTCAAAAATGACCTAAATAGTGTTGACAGTGCCGTTAAACTCAAATACAAACAATGTATGATGATTGTACCAAAACTGTGGCCTCTAATGTGTTCACAAGGTTTTTTAATGATTTGCCCTTCTGACCTACTTTTTGATCCGACATGACCGATATTCGAACTTGACAGAGATATTGTCAAGATGATCTTTTTGCACAAGTTTTATGATGATTGGATCAAAACTGTGGACTCTTGAGTTTTCACAACGTTTTTCTATGATCTGAAGTGCTGACCTACTTTTTCACCCAACATGACCGATATTCTAACTTGACTGAGATGTTGTCGAGATGATCATTCTGTGTTTACAAGTTTTTTTTCCATGAGTTGACCTACTGATATACCTTTTGACCAGAGATTAACGACCAATTTATTGTCAAGATAATAATTCTGAGCAAGATTGATGATTATCAGACCAAAATTCTCGCCTCTTGTTTGTTCACAAGGTTTTTTTTTATGATTTGACCCACTGACCTACTTTCTGCCTGACATAACCCACATTCGAACTTGGCTGAGATAAAGTCAAGATGATCATTCTGAGCAAGCTTGATGATGATTGGACCAAAACTGTGGCCTGTAGTGTGTTCAAAAGGTTTTTCAATGATTTGACCTACTGACCTTCTTTTTGACCCAACATGTCCCATATTCGAACTTGACCGAAATATTGTCAAGATGATCATTCTGAGCAAGTTTGATGATGACTGGACTAAAACTGTGGACTTTAGTGTCATCACAAAGTTTTTTCTATGATTTGACCTACTGACCTACGTTTTGACCCGACATGACCCATATTCGAACTTGGCCGAGATGTTGTCATGATGATCATGCTGACCAAGATTGATGGTGATTGGCCCAAAACTGTGACCACTAGAGTGTTCACACACGTACGACGCACGACGAACGACGACGCCGGACAACTCACAGTCACACAAATTCGCCATGACCTTCGGTCAGGTGAACAAAAAAAAGCTCGGTAAAACGACAATTTGAATTTGAATTAAGGGGAATGGGAACACCTTCAGGGGAGGCAACTCCTGCAAAAGTATTTTAGTCTCCCACATCAATAGGGGTCAACTCTTAAAGGAAAGAATTTGCTCCTGTGGAGCAAATTCTTTCCTTTAAGAGTTGACCACTTTTTATTGTGAGATTGAGCTTATGGAAAAGCGTACAGGAAGTCCCGAACGTTGTCTCCCTTTGAAAAATGGCGGAAAAATCTGCCAGGTGTTCCCATTCCCCTTAAACGATTCTTAAATTCAAGATGGGAGGGGGTTTGCATATTGTTTTTTGTCGGATCCCCATTAATACCGTGTAGGTCATTTTGAGAAGTCGCTTCCACTTTTGTGGGACTTTAACCCGATATTGAAATCAAATGACTTCTCAAGCCCTTCCGCCCAATAAGCATCACTAAAACACACATATATAATTTTGACCAACTTGAACCCCACTTTTATACAGTAAAACTGGGGTTTACGGGGGTATCCCTTATTTTTCTTATTTCTGCTCTAAAATATAGATTGTGGGTACTCGTTAGAATCGCCTCGATGAGGCGGTTCTAACGAGTGCCCACAATCTATATTTGGAGCAGAAATTAGAAACATATCACAATTTTGCGTCATAAAAGTTTCATTTTTTTGGTGATAAAAGTGGCAATGTATTTTTATAGGCGTGTTTGCGTAATGGTTTATATGTGTGATCGGACATTTCCTGGGCAGACTTATACCTACTAAGCAATTTATTGCTCATGTGAAGTCGGTTTCAGCTCTACATGGAAGCACCATGCAGCCCAATCTATTTCGCCAAACCCCGACAGTTGGGGCCCATGGGAGTAATTAATGGAGTTGAACATTGTATTGTGTGAATACTCACACCGTACAACCGGCTGCGGCGAAGACAGATTACTGCCTCGAAGCCAGATCACACAAAAGGCTTCGAAGAAAGGGTAGATGACGTTTTATCGTTTATATAAATTGAGAAGGCAATCTGTTGACTTTTGCTGCTATTGGAGAAGAAACTAAATGCCTGGGGATACCGCAGCAACATTCTCACTGAATTTCAAAACAAGATAAGGCTTTTCCAGTTCGTTGAAAAATAGTTTCAAAGAAAATCGTATGAATTTTGTTTTCGGCGTTAAGTGAACGTCTACGGAACAAAATATGTTACATTCACTTGCTCAAGCTACAACTACGATTATTCAGCAGCATTTCTGGACCGTATAACTCGGTTAAATAAACAAACTACGCTCCCCTAAAGAGACCAGGCTTCAAGAAAAATGCTGTCTCTAACTACAGATCGTTGTACATGGTCACCTCTGCATCGTTTGCAGCACGAGCTATTCCATGTTCAACATTGCATTGTGTAACCTGAATTGTTCAATAAGAACTTATTGAAAGAAAAACATACATGACGTACACTTGACGCCGAAAACAAAATTTCATACGATTTTCTTTGAAAATATTTTTCAACGAACTGGAAAAAACTTATCTGGTTTTGAAATATTGTCAGAATGTTGCCGCGGTATCTGCAGGCATTTAGGTTTTTCTCCAATAACAACAAAAGTCAACAGATTGCCCTCTTGATTTATACAAACAAAAAAACTTCACCTACCCTTTCTTCGATGTGATCTGTCTTCAAGGCAGTAATCTGTCTTCGCCGCAGCCGGTTGTACGGTGTGATATTTGTTACGGTGTACGCCTGATTACCATGTCTGTTGATCTGAACATTGATATTTGCCATTTTGTCTATGGACTAATGATTTTGGATTAATGCTTTGGTACTACGACCTAAACTACTTATAATCGCCTCGGCGGGACGATTCTAACAAATGTCCACAACATTTGTTTCTTGGAAAATGACTTTTATAACATATTATACGACCCCGTACAGCCGGCCTCAGTGGCTCAGTCGGATGCGCGTCTGACTGGTGATCAGGAGGACGCGGGTTCGACTCCCGCCGGGGCCGGCAACATTCTTTCGTGGAGATTGGTCATGAAATCTTTTCTACGGTCATTCTCTCCCTTCCGCTGATTCAAGAAGGGCAGTTGTCAGTTTCTGGCGAAAGAATGTGCACTGTACTGGTTAACTGCTTACGTATAAGCCTGCCCAGGAAAGTGTTGATAGGTAAACTGACCGGCTCAAAAATGACCTAAATAGTGTTGACTGGGCCGCTAAACTCCAATACAAACAAACAAACGAACCCGTACTGGGATTCTTTATAATGGCAAATTCTTTATAACGGTAAAATAATAGGAAACAAATACTGTCATTATAACGAGGAACCGACCCAAACAAAAGTTTATACAGTGAAAATAATTGGGTTTATATAGACTAATGATGCTCGTTAGAATTGATTGTTTAGAGCAACAGCGCATAAATAAGGACAAATGTCACGAGGTATATCCGCAAATACCATAATGCGAGAAAAAAAGTGGTAAAGGCATTGTAAATCATATTTATTTCATCTTAATGATTCGCATTATGAGACTTGGCCACGTCACGTTTTCAATTCTCTCTTTATGAAAAAGATCGACTCCTAAAGGACGGAAACGATTCTTTCTGTTCTAAGCAGGAAGTGAGAAAACACAATGGGCCAATGGCAGGAGAAAAATGCGATTAGTTATATCAGATATTTCACGAAAACACGCCTTTATACAGTCGAAGTTCGATGGCTCGAATCCCTTTGTGACCAGGAAAACTTGTTCGAGACAGCCGTTGTTCGACTCACAGAGGATTACTATTAGAGCCATACCAGGAGGCATACTGGAGATAATTGTGGGATATCTTCTATATTGTAAATGTATTTTGTGTGTACTCATTAGAATCGCCTCATCGAGGCGATTCTAATGAGTACACACAGCATACATTTGAAAGATAAAAGAAGAAAATCTCCAAACACTATCTCTATATCGTATTTGAAGGCCTTCCCTGCGGACTTAAGAACGATTTCGACTCATCCATGGTAAACGAGCCATCGGGGTTCGAGCCATTGACCTTCTACTGTAATTTTGACCCCCTTGTACCCCACGCTTATATAGTAAAACTGGGGTTTACAGGGGTAAACCTTATTTTTCTTATTTCTGCTCTAAAATATAGATTGTGGGTACTCGTTAGAACCGCCTCAACGATCTTGTTTAGGGGTGTTTATTAAACGAACTTGTTAACAAGTTGGAACTAATAGGACTGAACACAAGTACAGTGAAATTCCGCTTTTACATTTCGAAAACACGCCTATACAAATACATTGACACATTTATCGCCAAAAATGAAAATTTTCAGATGAAAAATTGTGATATTTTTCTTGTTTTTGATCAAAATATTGATTGTGGGTACTCGTTAGAACCGCCTCAATGAGGCGGTTCTAACAAGTACCAACAATCTATATCTGAGAGCAGAAATTAGAAAATTAAGGTTTACCCCTGCAAACCCAAGTTTTACTGTATAAAAGTGGGGTTAGAGGGGTCAAAATTATATAGGCGTGTTTTCGTGATGAGACCACCTTAAGTTAAGACTTATTATGCTTTCAAAGGCTTATTTTGAAGGATGCGTTTAATTTTTCTTTGTGTTATCTGGCCACAGTGTCCACTGGTCAGGTACCACCTTTGGGACTGTTGTGAAGTGGTCTGTTTAGACCACTTTTGAACAGTCCCAAAGGTGGTCTCAACAAATTGTTATCGGGAAACCCTAAAAGGGTTACATAGGCAAAAAGTGCAGACCCAGATCAGACGCCGCAGTGTCTCCACTGACTGCCTGCTAACAGCAATTGTTTTCTAGAACCAAATACAGTGAAATTTCGCTATTAAGACCACTGAAATTAGGACTAATTTTGATATAAAAAGCTGATTTTGAAGGCAGGGCGTCAAGCGATATTAGGAGTCAAAAATATAGGTAGGGTCCAGAAATATAGGTATCTAGCGGCAAGAAATATAGGATATTATAGGTTGCCTACACTGAAGAAAACAATCCAGATTTGTATTTTTCCACCACCACCTACCAGCTCTCTCTTTTATTAATGATACAACATATAGAAATAGATAAGGTGGTCAGCTGGTTATAATTAAGGAAAAAAATCTTTAATTAATCTCCATAAAAATCAGTCCTTAGTAGGTGATTCTAATGAATGCCCTCAATGTATGTTTTATACAGAACTGAGTGATCTACTTAAATATCATCAGAGATGTGTCTATCTGATAATTTAGGCAGAATCAAAACATGAGACATTCTTCCCTTTAAACAAGAGGGCCTTGATGGCCCTAGATTGCTCACGTGATCCAAAGTGTAACAAGTAGGCCGCGTAGAGCCTCCATTTTTGGTCCCAAGGCTATAATTTGCTCAATCTTGGTCAAGGTCCACTATATAAAGCACCATACCAAATATCAAAGCCTGAGCCTTCTGGTTTCAGACAAGAAGATTTTTTAAGGTTATCCCTATATAAGCCTATGTAAAACCAGTGGGCCCTGGGGCAGAGCCAGTTTTGGCCCTGGGGCTATAATTTGAACAATCTTGGTAGAGACCTACTAGATAAAGCTTCATACCAAATATCAAAGACCTGGGCCTTCTGGTTTCAGACAAGAAGATTTTTAAAGACTTTTTTCTTATTTTCCCCTATTTTTGTGTGCTGTGGCAACCACCCGAAAAAAATTCAGACATGATTCCACATGGAGTCTTTGTGGACAGTTACAGAAATCATTGTGGAACACTTTTTTCCTGTCTGACTCTAGCAGTACATGGAATTTGGTTACAGATTCCACAAGAAAAATGGCCAGATCGTAACAGAAATGCTGCATGAATATGTTAACTGTTCAAAAGTCTGGCATGAAAACAGAGCATAATCACTTCCTGAAACATAATATTTTGGCAGGAGCACTCCCAATAACATATTCAAAGGCATCAGGGATGATGGCTAGCTTTGAGTGGTGCTTTACAACTTTGAAGCTGTTTTAAGAATTTCCAACTATATTTTGGATGACACTGTGAGTTACTTTTAGTATTTTAGATTAACAGTGTTTTAAATTGATTAAATGCTTAACTAGTGGAGTGTCAAAAGTTTTATGTTTGCAAACTGCAAAGATTGCACCCCTCCCACATATTTATGTATTATGTATGTGTTTGCAGACTGAAGTTATTAGATCACAATGAATTTTTGGAAAGCCAAGGATTCAAATTCAAGAGTTACAAGAAAGTTTACATATAAGTAGAATGCAAGGTTTTTGTATGTCTTTTCCAGCACAAGTTTATTCCTTCCTTATTGTGTATAGATAAAAACTCCAAATGTTTTCAGTGTATGTTAAGCTGATTGTATTATGTTAATGAAACTGGACCAAATATTTAAATTAGCAGGAATCCTGCAGGAATATACAGACAGTAATACTGTCACAAGCTCAGGCAGAAATCCTGTCAATAATTCATTCAGGAATCCTGCCAGTAATTCACGCAGGAACCATGAAGGAATCCTGTCAGTAATTTATACAGGAATCCTGTCTGTTTTTTTTTTGTTCTTTTTCTACAGGCTTCCTGGATCAATTTTTCTGCTAATTTAAATATTTCACAAGCTTTTCCACACTGATTCCTACCTGAATCCTGACTCAAATACAAAATTTAAGTGAAAATTCTATGTGGAAATTCTATTTGAAAATTTTTCATACAGGTTTCATGTCAGAATCCTGTCACAATATTTCTGCAGAAATACTGCAACTTAATTTCATACAAATATGTTCAAGAAAGGGTTTTCCTTTAAAAGCAAGGAATACATGACAGAACTGGAAAATATGGAGTGTACATGTTTCCTGGGCCAGACTAGCTAGTTTCGGCCATTTAGGCCTCATCAGTGACCCTAAAATATTTTTAGAATTCCTGAATATAATCAAGGAGCCCAAAGGACAAGAAAATATAAACTACATTATGATGTAGAGCAGGGTGACTTTTTACCGCCGCCACACATTCCCAGATAAAAGCTGTAGTGACGTCAAATATGTTCTAGAAAGGGTTTTCCTTTGGAAGCAAGGAATACACAACAGAACTAGAAAATATGGAGTGTACATGTTTTCTGTGCCAGACTAGCTAGTTTCGGCCATTTAGGCCTCATCAGTGACCCTCAAATATTTTCAAAATTCCACAATGGAATCAATGATCCCAAAGGACAAGAAAATATAAACTACCCTAGCCTGTGAGAATTCAGCTTGGACTGAAATCCTTTGAACAACTTTGAGAGAGGACCACCCAAAGATGGTTTCTGTCAAGTTTGGTCAAAATCTATTCAGGGGCTTAGGAGATGTCATTTGAAGGAATTGTGGAGGGACAGATGGACACACGGATGGGGGAAGATGGTGGATGGTGACTGATCACACTAGCTCACCTGCTAAAAAAAACAGCAAAAACTTGTTTAACATTCATCAAGAAACAATAGTAAAAACAAAATGGAACATTTCAAATTTGAAAAATGACAGAACTTCCACTAGCTAAAGCTTTCCAAAAGCTGGGCTGGACTGGGTTGCTACACCAAAAAAGAATACAAATTCCTAAAAGGAAAAAGCTTACTTAGCCGAAATATTATAGATAACATCTACTGTCAAAGATTCTTTAGAAACTTTGTATTCCTTGCTTACACAAAATTCAAAATTATAGGTATTTATAGGTATTTTGGTAAAATATAGGATTTTATAGGTTATTATAGGTAATGGCCTGAAATATAGGAAAATATAGGTAAATATAGGTAACTTGACGCCCTGTGAAGGGTATACTGAATGTTTCTTTGTGTTTTTTTTTTTTTGCCTACAATATCCTCTGGTCAGGGACCACCTTTGGGACTGTTCAAAAGTGGTCTTTAAGACCACTTTTGAACAGTCCCAAAGGTGGTTTTAATATAGGTATTTTACTGTACATGTAAACCTAAAACAATACACTTAATACCCCTTAAGTAGCATATGGACTCTTCAGTATCTTCCAATATATACACCAGACTACACCGCCCCCGCCCATCGGGGCTTGAAGAAATATATGGGCTGCATGATGCTTCTACGCAGAGCTGAAACCGTCCGCAAACTAGTACTGGTAAACCGCTTAGAGGATCTAAGCCTGTCCAGGAACCGCGGTGCGAGTCGGCCCGTCCATGCTTATAAACCCTATTGGTTTCATTGGGCGACAGGGCTTGAGATGTCATTTCATCTCAATGTCGGGTAAAAGTCCCACAAAATTGGAAGTAACGTCTCCAAAATGACCTTTACAGTGTTGACGGGGACGTTAAATCTCAAATCAAACAAACAAAACACCAGACTACAATGGGTTAATAGAGGCCTTTTTCTTGCACACCAGACAAGGATATCCGTGATTTTACCCTGGGATAGAAATTTATGTTCTGACCATGGTTTTCCGACCCCAAATCGAATATAATCGCGTGTTTGATAAATGCACTGGTTGATTACAACCTCGTGCGTGGCGTCGTCATGCGTGACGTCACTAAACATTCCTGTTGTGTCATCACAAAATGGCGGACGTCGGTAACCGAAGTGACAGCAGCATTAAAATTCGCAATAGAAATGGAAGGTATGCAAGAAAAAGAATCCTATATGGGTGTGAGGGGTGGACAGAAAAATCCGTCCCTCGGGATCACTGTCCGGCATCACTCGGCAAGCCTCGTGATGCCGGACAGTGTCCCTCGGGACGGATTTTTCAATCCACCCCTCACACCCATATACGATTCTTATATTCTGTACATGGCTTCTTACTCGAAGCAGCCTCGACGTCTTTTCTACATGTGCGCCAGCAGCAAAGGCTCAGGCAAGCTTGTGCTTATGCGCATGCTCGCCCGAGCCTTAATTTGGCTGGTCGCCTATGTGAATGGGGCCCCGTTGATCAGGACTTTGAAAAATAAATAAGACTGCATTGTGCTTTCACACAGGACAGAAACCGATCACATTTGAGTATTGCTAAACTGCTTTGGAGGTCAAAGCCTGTTCAGGCAAAGTGGACCGTCTCTGTGGATTGTTTGGGCGGTAGGACTTGGTGTGTTATTTCATCTCAATGTCTGGTAAAAGTCCCAACAAATTGAAAGCAGCGTCTCCGAAATTAGCTAAATAGCGTTGAAAGGGACGGAAAAGCTCAGTTCAAACAAACAAGCAAAAACATTCTGAATGGGCGTAATTGTCTGCTTTAGAAATGGCGGAAACATACACATGTATCATGTGTGTTAATTCCCCTGAATATATAGGAACACTATGGTAGACTCATTATACTTTCGTTTGCAATAAACGCCTCGATTTCTTATAGCTATGCTGGGAAGGTATATGTCTAGTTGGATTTATGTAGGAATCAGTCGCCGCAACGCGACTAAAATTAACGTCACCTCTACACGTCAGTACACATATAAACGCTTTCCTAAACCTGCGGTTCATTAACCCGTATATAATCCAGTTTAGACTAGAATTAAACAAACCTAACAAAGTGGTCCATTTTCTTATTCTGAATAATTCCTTTACGTGGTGGAACGTAGTTAACGTCACAAGAATGACGTACGGCAACCAGCATATAACAAACGTGCCGAAAATAGCCATCATAAGCCATGTCCGCTTTGCATATTTCCGGAGATGCCGGTTTTCAGCTTTCACCATGGTCTTCTTGAGTTGAGCTATGGCAACCTTCATTACACACCCATAGAGAATGAAACTCACAACCAGTACAGAAGATATCATTAAAGACAGAAATGTCTTATATTCCAGTGTGTACACAAAGTCCGAAGAGCAGGGGGAGGGGAAAGGCCACTCCCTTTTGATCCCAAAGAAAGGCAAAAATGAAATCGTTATTATCACGATCCACATTGTAGCCACTAAAACAAGTAATAGCCTCTTTCTAAATCGTCTCGCATACCACAATGGACAACATATGACGCTGAAACGCTCAAATGATATCACAAAATTGTTGAACACACTAGCACCTAGAAGACAAGTGTACAGTGATAGTTCCAACAAGCAGTACCACACGTCACTGGACAATTCCCGCCACAACATTCCCACGATGTCACATGGTAACAAAATGGCGCCTACAAGAAGGTCCGCTACCGCTAAATTGGCGATTAAAATATTGTTTCTGCTCCTGAGCGAAGGAAATTTCGCTATGCTAACGAGAATAAGCAGATTTCCAACAACAGTGGGAACTATCAAGAGTGCCTCTGTTATAACATGTATGTATAGATCCTCCAAATGAACTCCAGAACCGTGAAGTTCCTCCAAATACCGAAATGTTTTTTCACCGCCACTCAACATGGTAGTGTCAGTACAAATCCAACTCACGGTATCAACTTAATCCATTGAATGAACCTGTAAATAAAAATGTACATATTTTCATGTACGGTCAGTAAGAATATGTGACAACTATGTGCAACCTTAGCAACGTTTTTATTGCTCATTATCACAAAAACAGGTCTATATAATTCCGACACCCTAGAACCCGACTTTTATATAGTAAAACTGGGTAAAACAAGGGTAAACGTTATTTTTCTTATTTCTGCTCTAAAAATATAAATTTTTGGTACTCGTAAGAACTGCCTCTATGAGGTGGTTCTAACGTGTACCCACAATTCATATTTTGAACAGAAATAAGAAACAAATCACAATTTTTAATCTTAAAATCTTCTAATTTCGGCGGTAAAATTTACAAAATATTTATATAGGCATGTTTTCGTAATGTTCTACGGCTGGGCCGGCTGGGCCGGCTGCACAACCGACTCAGGGCGACCAGCGAAGACTCCGATCAGATTTCTTATGCGCAGTCTGATCTGAGTCTTTGCTGGTCGCATATTCCAATTTGTTTCCTATCTATGCTTAGACTAAAATATTTCTGAGAGATTTCATGTCAGTTACGTTTTTCTCGATTGCACGTAGAGCTTTCACGGCGATTAACCCATGTAAGACCAGCGTCCCAAAAAAACAACAAAAATAAACAAAAACAAACAACAAAACAAAAACAAAAACACAAAACAAAGGACAATAACATACAGAGAAAACCAAGATCAGACGTCGCATCAGTGCATTCAATGTTTGCTTAACTTACAGGGATTATTGCAGATCTTTCAATAAACAAAATAAATCAGACACCCCTTAAATAGGTAATGGACCTGCCCAAAGCTGTTAGGTGGACGGTTCTATTTTTTATCTATGTGTTATAGATGGGTTAAGAAAATAAGATTAATATTACTATTACTACCATGCCGTAATTATGGCATGATAAACGAACGTGTCTTCACACACAGATGTACACTATATATCATTACTATGACATTCTCAGTGGTAAACAGTTTTGACGTCATAAACGCTCAACAACGACAGTTATACCGTTTTAATGCCTATATCTTAACCCCTTTTGTACCAAATGGAATCTCACGGCCCCCGCCCATTGGGGCTTGAAGAAATAAATGGGCTGCATGATGCTTCCACGCAGAGCTGAAACCGACCCACGCACGAGTACTGGTAAACTGATAAGATGATCTAAGCCTGCCCATGCAAAGCGGTGTGAGTCGGACCGTCCATGCTTATAAACCCAATTGGTTTCATTGGGCGGCAGGGTTTGAGATGTCATTTCATCTCAATGTCGGGTAAAGGTCCTACTGTGGTTGAATTTCCTAAATGACCTTTACAGTGTTGATGGGGCGTTAAACCTCAAATCAAACAAACAGTTTTAACATCATAAACGCTCTATCGTGTTGTTGCCTATATCGTTAAGCTTAACCCATTTAGTACCAGAAACCCCAAAAAGGGTACCCTGGCAAACAGTGCAGGCCCAGATCAGACGCCACAGAACTCAGCGTCTGATCAAGGCCTACACTGTTTGCAAAAAGTTAAGCCATTTCCCAAATAAATTTTGAAGAAAACACAACCTGACACCCCTAAAGTTTGAAATGGACTCTTGTTATATATATGAGGTGGAAGATTCCATTTTGTTTTGTTTGTTTGTTTGATTGATTTGAGGTTCAACGTCCCCGTCAACACGGTATAAGTCATTTTAGAGACGTTGCTTTCAATTTTGTGGGACTTTTACTCGACATTTAGATGAAATGACCTCTCAAGCCCTGTCGCGCAATGAAACCAATAGGGTTTATAAACATGGACGGTCTGACTCGCACCGCATTGCCTTGGCAGGCTTGCTCATTGCATCCACTTCTATTTTAGATCCTCTAAGCGGTTTACCCGTACTCGTGTGCGGGTCAGTTTCAGCTCTGCGTGAAAGAATCATGCAGTCCATCTATTTCTTCAAACTGAATGGCTTAATATAACAACTAAGGTCATTCACTTTTATAATTTAGGACAGTTTGTTGTAATTTGACAAAAAAAAAAAATAAATAAAAAAAAAATAAAATAAAATAATAAAATAAAATAAAATAAATAGAAGTGAAGACAATGATCAGGAATCGATACAATTAACCCACAGCTCCCAGGGAAAGAAACACAAACATGAAATAACTAGACCCTAATGGAAACACCAACAGCGGAAAGCCAAAAGGACAGTAATGTTCCCACAAAATGGCCAACTGGCTATCCAAAACAAAATAATATAAGCGAAACACACACTCAAAGACAAACCGTAACTCGACCCCCCGCCCATTGGGGCTTGAAGCAATAAATGGGCTGCATAATGCTTCCACGCAGAGCGGAATCCGACCGCACACGAGTACTGGACCGCTTAGAGGATCTAAGCCTGCCCAGGCAAAGCGGTGCGAGTCGGACCGTCCATGCTTATAAACCCTATTGGTTTCATCATGGGTGACAGGGGTTGAGATGTCATTTCATCTCAATGTCGGGTAAAAGCCCCACAAAATTGGAAGTAACGTCTCCAAAATGACCTTTATAGTGTTGACGGGGACGTTATACATCAAATCAAACAAACAAAAATAAACCGCGATAGAAGAATCGCCTTGGAACGGTCAGTGGAACGAATTCCATTGGGGGGCTTTAATCGATTTTACGCAGCTGCAAGCCTCGCACGAAGGTCTCCTAACTCATCAGTGCAACACCTCCGTGAACACAAAAATCAAACAATCACAGAGACGACGCGTCGGCAAGAAACCACTGAAATGCTGGGGCAAAAGAAAATCAACAGTTAGACTTATTATTCGACGCGCGTTTTGTGGCACTCTGATCTGAGTCGACCATCAGGTTATGTGTGTGTGTGAATTCGGGTTTAACGTCGCTTTCAACAATTTTTCAGTCATATCACGACGGTGTCTGGTTGCGACAGGGAGCTCAATGCTCACGTTTATAGTGCTGCCTCACTGAAGTATCATGTCCCAGACACATTACATGATACCACACCCAGTCACATTATCCTGACACTGGATCGACCAGTCCTAGCTCTACCCCGTAAATCTGAGTGCCAAACGAGGAGCAGCTAGTACCATTTTTAACGACTTTGGTATGTCGCGGCCCGGGATCGAACCCGAGACCTCCCGTTCCCCGGAGCGGACACTCTACCAACTGAGCTATCGGGGCCGGTCGACCATCAGGTTAACAGGTCCGTGAAAAGAATATAAGAATCTTATATGGGTGTGAGGGGTGGATGGAAAAATCCGTCCCGAGGGACGGCAAGCCTCGTGATGCCGGACAGTGATCCCGAGGGACGGATTTTTCTATCCACCCCTCACACTCATACTGGATTCTTTTTCTTGCATACCTTCCATTTCTTAGCGCGGATTTTTAATGCTGCAGTCACTTCGGTTACCGACGTTCGCCATATTGTGTTGACACTGCAGGAATGTTTAGTAACGTCAATGAACGTGCTGTGACGTCAACCTTAACGACGGTGCATACGAGGTCGTAATCAACCAGTGCATTTATCAAACACGCGATTTTATTCGATTTTGGATCGGAACACCAGGGTCAGAACATAAATTTCTATCCCAGGGTAAAATCACGGATTTCCTTGTCTGGTGTGCAAGAATACTCCCCCTTCCACTTTATATTGAGAAAAGTGGGGTATACGGGGGTATTCACTATTTTCCTTAGTTTTGCTTAAATCATAGCTGGTGGATACATGTTAGAACCGCCTAAGTTCTGACGAGCACGCACAATCTATATTTGGACCAGAAATAAGAAATAATATCAAACATTTTCGTCTGAAAAATGTTAGTTCCAGAGATAAGATAGACAGACTCCAGGCATATATTTGGTTGTTTGTTTGACTTGAGGTTTGACGTCCCCTTCAACACAGTATAGGTCATTTTGGAGACGATGCTTCCATTTTTGTGGGACTTTTACCCGACATTGAGATGAAATGACATGTCAAGCCCTGTCGCTCAGTTTATTTATAAGCATGGACGGACCGACTCGCTCCTCTTGTCTGGGCAGAATTAGATCCTCTAAGGGATTTACCAGTACTCGTGTGCGGCCGGTTTCAGCTCTGCGTGCAAGCATCATGCAGCACATCTATTTCTTCAAGCCCCGATGGACGGGGCCGACCAGGCATATATGGGCTAAAAGAGCTATATTTGGTAATTTCTGTATAATAAAGATTATAGAGGATCAAGTAACACGCGTTTCTGAAACGAGCTTCCGGATAGTTTCATGAATTTCAATTGGAATGACCATGAGTGTAAGATTATGTTTATCATACAACGTTTCAAATGAGATTTTATTGCTGAAGAACAATTAAGGGAATGGGAACACCTTCAGGGTAGACAACTCCTGCAAAAGAATGTTTGTCTCCCGTGTCCATAGGGGTTATATCTTAAAGGAAAGAATTTGCTCCCGAGGAGCAAATTCTTTCCTGTAAGAGTAGACCCCTTTATCAGTGGGACAGGGCGTATAGAAAATCGAACAGAAAGTGCTGAAAGTTGTCTCCCTTTGAAAAAATGGCTGAAAAATCTGCTAGGTGTTCCCATTCCCCTTAAAGGATTACAATAGAAAACATAGGTCCGAGTGACTGACGGCATCATGGCATTACGAGCCAGTGACTTTATAGAGGTTCGTGCATTATTGCATTTATTAAACGAGTTGTGGGAAAGGGATAAAATGGGAGGCTTAGCCGAGCGTATTATTGGATTTGTTAATCGTGTTTAGGAAAAGGGATAAAATGCGAGGTTTTGCTGAGCATCGTATCCCTTTTTCTTAGCGAGTTTAATACAATCAATAATACATGTGCACGAATGCAAGATTCTTTTCATCACATGGCATTTACAACGCATTTTATTCACGATTTTTGTACAAAAATGTCAATATTCCGCCATTAGAAAACGCGACGTCGCTAAGGATGCCGTACATGTAACGTTACGGCGATAATCGAATTAATTTGCATATTTAATCCACTAGCTAGTGGATTATCGACTGCATTACATGACGTAATTATATTCTCAGACGCGACGTAATATGAAAAATATGTGTTTTTATTTTTATTTTTTACGTAGCAGTGAAATCAATGCATATCTGAAACAAATAAAAGTGATATTTTCACAGTGTGAATGTTATTTTCACAGTAGCAGCCTGGTCTATTTTTTTTTCGCCTAAGTCATAAGTAATCAATGAAATAATTCTTTAAAATACCTTGAAAAAACATTCTTTGAACTGTAAAAGTGCTATTAAAAATGGCGATCTGTTTCTGTTTTGCAACTGACAGTTGTGGCGTCATATAGTCAAGTCGAAAATTGTGACGTAAGATCCGATTGATCAATTACAGTTAGTGTCCTGAAATATTATGAAATAAAAAGAAAATTTACTTTTTTCCGACAGCTCGTCGCTTCGCACTCGTGAAAACTCTAATATTGTCAACACACTCGATGAAATATTTTTGGTATTCATCTCAAAAAAGTAAATATTCTCTATTTATACACGTATTGTCACATCATTTTTATTACATTACGTTACCGACGTAAAATTATGATAAACCTTTTTGTTATATACTTAGCAGTGAAATCAATGTATATCTGAAACAAATAAAAATGATATTTTAACACTAATATATATATATGTTATTTCCACACTGTGAAAAATAACATGGCCTTGTAATTTTTACAGTAGCAGGCCGGACTACTTGTTTGGTTTGTTTCTCATATAAAATAAAAAGAAAATTTTCTATTTTTTTAGATGAATACCAATTTTTATAGAATGTATTAAAAAGATATTTAATCGAGTGTGCTGAAACACCAGAATTTTTTTTCCGAGTGCGAAGCATGTAACATACAATACCTCAAAATCAAATATAAAATAAAAAGAACCTTTATGTATTCGATAACTGCCAAAAATATTTCATTTCATGTATTGAAAACATCCGAATTTTCACGTGAAAATTATGATGTTTTCAACGCATGACACGAAATGAAATATTTTTGGTATTCACCTAAAACAAGTACACATCCTCTATATTTATGATCTGATTAGAGAGAGGTTCGTCTTGCTGGAGTAATTTAGTTCGACACTAATATCTGTTGTTATCAGTCAAAGTTAATCATTGGCTCTCAACATTATAACCACAATGTCAGAGTGGTCCTGCTACTTGGTATCTGTTACAATTAATTAACATTCATCTTTTTTCGCTGACGTTATTAACATTTATAATCCTAGCGGCAGACACTGGAAACCAGTGCAGTCACAGATCAGACGCCGCAAGATGCGGCGTCTGATCAGTGTCTTCACTGGTTTAAGTAAAAGGAGATTCGTATATGTTACCCCCTTAAATAATAAATGTGTCAGTTCAAAGCTATATAAGATGGAAAACATGGTAAATATCGATGCCATATTTTTTTCTTTAATTAGGGTGTTCATTATTTATAATTTCTTTTACCATGTTTACTACGTTATTAACCCTTTTTGTACCAAATGGAATCTTCCTCCTTATATATAGAGCAGGAGTTCATTTCAAAATTTAGGGGTGTCAGGTTGTGTATTCGTCAAAATTTATTTGGAAGATGACTGAACTGTTAGCAAACAGTGGAGGCCCTGATCAGACGCCGCGTTCTGCGGCGTCTGATCTGGACCTGCACTGTTTGCCAGGGAACCCGTTTTGGGGTTTCTGGTACTCAATGGATAAACATATATTTGCCTAGCAACCCGAACATGGGTCATTGGAAAACAGTGTAGACTCAGATCAGACGCTGTAAAACGTTGCGTTTGATGAGGGTGTATAGTGTTTACTTAAAACTTTGATTTTTCATGAAACTTAAAACAAACTAACTAAACAACCCTGCAATACCCGAACGTTTTGTTTGTTTATTTGTTTGATTTGAGGTTTAACGTCCCCGTCAACACTGTATATGTCATTTTGGAGACGTTGCTTCCAATTTTGTGGGGATTTTAACCGACATTGGGATGGGTTGACATCTCAAGCCCTGTCGCCCAATGAAACCAATAGGGTTTATAAGCATGGGCGGTCCGACACTCACCGCTTTACCTGGACAGGCTTAGATCCTCTAAGCGGTTTACCAGTACTCGTGTGCGGTCGGTTTGAGCTCTGCGTGGAAGAATCATGCAGCCCATCTATTTCTTCAAGTCCCGTTAGGCTTAGGAAGCAGATTCTATTTCATGTATGTCTAAAAAATCTTCCCCTATAAGAGTTTTTTTTTTACCAGATTAAGTAGATCCGTTCCTCCAGTGTTAAGACTACTTCAACCAATTCTGGACAATCCTATACAAGTAGTCCTGAAAGCGACAATTTGTTATTTTTTGGTATCAAAGCAAAACTCCGTAAATGCATAGATTGTATTTCTAACATATATCTTAGACCAGCATTTTTTGTATAGTTTTAAATCTCATGATTCCGTTCACAAATATACTGAACACTATCTATTCCAGCAGCTTTAAATACTGGATCACTGACAGCAGATTCTTCTTCGGTTTGTATTAGCCTGCACGTGAGAAACAGGCTCTTGGTAGTCCCTGATATATGTTCTACAAATACGCAGGCGCAGTAAACAAATAGAAGACCCATTGTGTCCTGCATAAAGCTACCCCATTATCTCCGCTACCTGTCTGAACTGCAAAGGCTCTGGCGAGTCTCGCCAGAGCCATGCTGTTCGCCGACGATGTAAGTACCCGTTTCTTATGAGTTGGCCCATGTTTTTTTTTTTCGAAAACTTTTTGTTTTGCGTGATAAGTAATGAGTTGTGTCACTAGAAATATTGACGTATGACAAGCGGGACAGCGAGATTACGTACACCCACACTTCGATCAGATCGTCTTCTATGTGTTACTACGTTGGCCTCCGCCCGTAGGGGCTTGAAGAAATTTATGGGCTGCATGATGCTTCCACGCAGAGCTGAATCCGGCCCGCACACTAGTACTGGTAAACCGCTTAGAGGATCTAAGCCTGTCCGGGAACCGCGGTGCGAGGCGGACCGTCCATGCTAATTAACCCTATTGGTTTCATTGGGCGACAGGGCTTGAGATGTCATTTCATCTCAATGTCGGGTAAAAGTCCCACAAAATTGGAAGCAACGTCTCCAAAATGACCTTTACAGTGTTGACATGGACGTTAAACCTCAAATCAAACAAATAAATGTGTTACTACGTAAGGGCATTTGGTGAAGGCTTTGTTTGGTTTGATTTGATTTGAGGTTTAACGTCTTCGTCAACATTGTGAAGGTCATTTTGGAGACGTTGCTTCCAATTTTGTGGGACTTTTACCCGACATTAAGATGAAATGACATCTCAAATTGAAGGCTTCTTTGGGTCACTGAGTACCCTGATCAAACTGTGTTATTGCTTTTTCGCTCACTATACAGAAATACAGATTCCGCAAATGGGAAAATACATCAGCTAGTGATCAGCAGCGCTTTCGACCTTTATATTCCAGATGCTAACGAGGCTCCGTGGCCTTGTGGATAATAGCGCTGACTCTTTTTTATCATTAGGCCATGGAGGTTTGGGTCACAGGTGAAACGCAAAGTTCTCCGACGGAAGATCAGATGGTTTTGCTCCGTATACTCCAGTTTTAGACCATCTCCCATTACCGATCGCTTCGGTATAAGAAAAGGGTCGCCTGAACCCCAGTTTAACTATATAAAAGTGGGGTTAACGGGAGGCGTGTTTTCGTGATGTAAGTCACCACCATCTCCGTCCACTTAAAAACGCTTATGGGCCACATTTACAGGTATCCAAATAGCGCCAAGTGAAGGTAGATCAGACATGCGCAATCTGATCTGTCTTCACTTGGCGCATGTGCAATAAAACATATTTTCACACAGGCCGGCTCATATGAGTTAAACATATAAAACTGAACATTATACCCGCCCACCAGGGCTTGAAGAAATAGATGGGCTGCATGATGCTTCCACGCAGAGCTCAAATCGACCTTACACGAGTACTGGTAAACCACTTAGAGGATCTAAGCCTGCCCAGGCAAAGTGGTGCGAGTCGGACCATCCATGCTTATAAACCCTATTGGTTTCATTGGGCGACAGGGCTTTAGATGTTATTTCATCTCAATGTCGGGTAAAAGTCCCACAAAATTGAAAGCAACGTCTCCAAAATGACCTGTAGAGTGTTGACGGGGACGTTAAACCTCAAATCAAACAAACAAACAAATATGTGCGGTTTTCCCCTGTGACAGGAGGCACCTTTATCTGCTCTTATACACAGAACCATTCATCATCAGCAGCCAGACATCATTGTCACTATATACTCTTAACTGTCCAGCAATTAGCATATTATATTGTTTGTCGAGCAAGGGAAAACTCGACTTTCGCTAAAATACGACGGGCGTATGTTTTTGCGCAAACGAAAACAGGATCGATGTTTTATCGGCCCATTGGTAATACTAAAGTCATATCGAGCAAGTCAGTTAACCTAGCAATACTTTTCTTTGGCTCTAAGGGGTTAACCGGTACAGTTCACATCCTCTCGCTAGTAAAATGAAATCGTCTTTCTTGAATCATTGTTTGTTTGTTTGTTTGTATTGGAGTTTAACGGCCCAGTCAACACTATTTGGGTCATTTTTGAGCCGGTCAGTTTACCTATCCACACTTTCCTGGGCAAGCTTATACGTAAGCGGTTAACCAGTACAGTGCACATTCTTTCGCCAGAAACTGACAACTGCCCTTCTTGAATCAGCGGAAGGGAGTGAATGACCGTAGAAAAGATTTCATGATCAATCTCCACGAAAGAATGTTGCCGACCCCGGCGGGAGTCGAACTCGCGTCCTCCTGATCACCAGTCAGGCGCGCATCCGACTGAGCCACTGAGGCCGGGCCGGCGCTTTCTTGAATCACCGATATTTGTTGTGACGTCAGCATGCAAAAAGGATGACATCATTTACACAGAACAAAAGTCAAATTTCCCGCTTATTTACATAACTATTAAAAAAGAGAGATTACCATAATCATTAGCGACTTTAGAATCTGTCTAACTCAAATTAACCCTTATCTTGCTGTTCACGACAACCCCTATTTTTGCAAACAGTGTAGATCCAGATCAGATGGCTTCTGAAGAAGCCATCTGATCAGGATCTACACTGTTTCGCATTCAATTTATGAATTTGTAGCAATATATTACATGAAGTAATTTGATTGGCTGATAGACAGAAATGGGTGTGGCTTAAATGAATATTCAGCAAGATAAGGGTTAATGACCTGACTAGCCCAACCTTTCCCTAGCCGAACACCTACCCCTAAGTGACGGACAGATTCAAAAGTCTAGACCCCTAACCTCCAACATTAATTAGTTTAAACTTTATTTCATTCAAATATACAGTCGAACTTCAATGGCTCGAACACCTTTGGGACCATGAAAATCTGTTCGAGGCAGGGGTAGTTCGAGCCACTGAGGCTACTGTCAGGAGGCATAACGAGATACTTTTAGACATCTTTTCGGTGTTCTATAATGAATATGCATGCTGTGTGTACTCATTAGAATCACCCCATCGAGGCGATTCTAATGAGTGCACACAGCATGCATTTGCAAGATAAAAGACTAAATTCTCCTTAATTATCCCCCACTATTTCTTATGTAGAGGATTTCGCTAGGGGCTCAAGAATGGGTTCGACCCATCCATGGTACACGAGCCATCGTTGTTCGAGCCATCGAAGTTCTACTGTATTTCATTCAAATATAATAACACAAAACATATAAACACAATATCATTGGATAAGTACAATTATATCTGAAAGGGATACAGAAAAAAAGTCGGTGATTTGTATGATCTGCTTCCCAAACATTAATTATGCATTACACGCGGCGCTCGACTTCCCATGTGATACGTTCACACCCACTCGGCTCGAAACAGTGCGGTAGATCAAGTTGCAAGTACGTAACGACTTCAGATAATAATTTGATACAGTTTTTTAGTCGGTGAGATCACGAAGTGATGTCGCCAGACTTTAGTTGTTGCTTGATGACCCTTCTCATACACCATCTATTGAGTGGTTTTTGGAAGCATTATAGCTGTCGCTTTTGGTATATGCCTCAGAATTACTGAAATCCTCCGCTCAAAATGTAGTTCCTGCCTAATTAAAGAGTGTAGGACATGAAAACATTGATCAATAGTATATTCCGTTATCAACACAGCTGTGTTATGTCTGCTGAAAGAGAAAGTACAATCTCTGCATTCTTTAATAGTATGAATGACCCGATAATTAAGGCTGACACGATTAATCGTATTATCGATTAATCGATCGATAAATTCCAGGAAAATGATTATCATTTCTAATTTGCTTGTAATCGATTATTTGACAGGTACAATTTACTACCCAAAGTTATGCCTATAATAGCTGGATGAGTGGCAAACAGTGCAGACCCTGATGAGACGCCGCATTCTGCGGCGTCTCATCTGGATCTACACTGTTTGCTCAGGCCTGTCTGTTCAAATATACATATGGTAAAGTGCTACATACGGTAAGAGTCATGCTCAGAAGAAAGCCAGACAGGTAAATTTATGACAAAGTCTTAGCGATTACTAATCGATTATCGATCGCAATGACAGGACTGATAACCGATTGTATTTTCAGCTCCGATTAGCCAGCCCTACCGATAATTAGATTAAATGTGGCAGGTTATAATTGCTTTATAAACATATAATCCAGCATCATTCTTGTGGTTTAAAAGTTCTCAATTTGAAGAGCAAACATTTAAGACCTATAAGGTCAGCAAGCCTATGTAATTAACAGCGAACAAGTCCGTGAAATGAACACCCCAAGCCCCACTTTATATGGAGAAAATTGGGGTTTACGGGGATATACGTTATTTTTCTTATTTCTGCCCTCAATGAGGCAGTTCCAACGAGCACCCAAAACCTATGCCTGCAGTATAAATCAGAAAAATATCACGGATTTTCATCAGAAAAGTAGCCATTTTGGAGATCTGAAAAAAAAATGCACTACTTCGCACGGGTATGTTATCGTAATGATTCCCGCATATACCCACCTTTTTTTCAGAGAAAAATAGGGTGTGCAGGACACACTTTATTCTTCTTATTTCTCTTCTAAAACAAGGATTTTGGTTACTCGTTAGACCCCCTTCATTGACGTAGTCAAAAATGAGCACCTACAATCGATGCTTGAAGCAGATATAAAAACATCACCAGGAAAACCTCAGTGTTTGAGCTGTAAAAGAATGCGTGTACTATCGATGTACATATCGATGTTAGAAGCAGAAACACATGTAACAGTCCAGAATCATTCCTGCAACTGTTTTATCAGAGAGACATCTTGGACGAAAATCAGATAATAATTTCAAAGGTTATATGTTACATAAGTGCTTTAGTGGTGTTTCTTCACATACAAATGTTGGACACTGGCAAATAGTGTAGATCCAGATCAGATACCCTGTAATTCAACGACTTTGAGGCTTCTCAAGCCCTTGCCTTTCATTCTCAGTTCCGTTCGAAATAAAGGTAAATCTATACTTTTGATCATCAATAGGAAAGAAAATGTGTACCCTTACAGACCTTAGATTTCTATATATACATTATAGTGTCTAATGAGGTTTATAGCGTCACAGCGAATTGTTAATGCGATCGTTGCGCCTCGTGTACTATATAAACTCAGTGGCAAAAGTTCGGCACGGGTCAGAAAATTTATTTTTTCCCCTAAACTAAGGATTCTAAAAAGAAAATTTTAATTCACCCTTACAAGTAAATCAAATATGCCAATAACCTGTACTCTTGATTTCTGTACCCATTATCCAGTCAATCGGGACCGTATTGAGATTCAATCGCACGTTTTTCGTCTGCACTGTGTACATGTAAACACTTTTTCAAAACTTATTTCTTTTCTTACGAAGTCCAACGATAGATCGACGAAAAGCATTAAAAAATCGCGATAACGTCATAGCCTAAGGCCGGTATGAGGCTAACAACGGAGCAACGGCTGTGTGCACTGGGACCATTTTTGAGCAGTCCCAAAGGTGATCTTAATAAGGGATCTTTACTGTATTTCCAAATATTTACATTCTCCGTATGCCCCGCCCTTAGGGACTCGAAGAAATATATGGGCTGCATGATGCTTCCACGCAGAGCTGAATCCGGCCCGCACACTAGTACTGGTAAACCGCTTAGAGGATCTAAGCTTGTCCAGGAACCGCGGTCCGAGACGGACCGTCCATGCTAATAAACCCTTTTGGTTTCATTGGGCGGCAGGGCTTGGGATGTCATTTCATCTCAATGTCGGGTAAAAGTCCGACAAAATTGGAAGCAACGTCTCCAAAATGACCGTTACAGTGTTGACGGGGACGTTATATCTCAAAGCAAACAAATACATTCTCCGTACATTTACAGATAACCAAACCTGTTCATACCTCAACATTTGACGGCACATGATCACTAAGTGATGTCAAAATAAACTATTATGGTTTTCTCTAATATTATTGGACGATTGCGACGCAATAACGACAACGAAGTGTTTCAAAAACTGCGTTCAATTGTTTCAAATTTAGCCTTCGAACCAGAATTTTCCTAAGGGCTTGAGGAAATAGATGGGCTGCATGTTGCTTCCACGCTGAGCTGAAACCGACAACACCTGAGTACTGGTAAACCGCTTACAGGATCTAAACCAGCCCAGGCAAAGTGGTGCGCGTCGGACTGTCCATGCATATAAACCGTATTGGTTTCATTGGGCAACAGGGCTTGAGATGTCATTTCATCTCAGTGTCGGGTAAAAGTCCCACAAAAATCGAAGCAACGTCTCCAAAAATGATCTATATAGTGTTGACGGGGACGTAAAACCTCAAATCAAACAAACAAAAGAATGGAAAATAATGTAAATATAAGCTATCAAGGTAATTGTACAACATTCTTTGTAGCAAAACTGCGTGTAAATGTATTTCAGCTTTCAAAGTTTGCCCTATAAGCAATTTTAGCCCAGTGATGAGGGGCAAAGAATGTAAACTTAAACTTAAGAAGATGCTATTCATTCTTCATTGAATTTAAGAAGATGTTATTCGTACTTCAATGAACTTAAGAAGATGTTATTCGTACTTCAATGAACTTAAGATGATATTCTTCGTACTTCAATGAACTTAAGATGATGTTATTCATACTTCAATAAACTTAAGATGTTATTCGTACTTCAATGAACTTAAAAATGTTATTCGTACTTCAAAGAACTTAAGGAGATGTTATTCGTACTTCAGTGAACTTAAGAAGATACTTCAATGAACTTAAGATGTTATTCGTACTTCAATGAACCTAAAATGTTATTCGCACTTCAATGAACTTAAGAAGATGTTCTTCGTACTTCAATGAACTTAAGAAGATGTTATTTGTACTTCAATGAACTTACGAAGATGTTATTCGTACTTCAATAAACTTAAGTTGTTATTTCAATGAACGTTAGCAGATGTTTAGAAGATATTAAGCACACTTATTTTTTTCTTTCTCGAACGAAAGACGTTATACACACTTCAATGAACGTTACAGAGGATTTTACATGAGTGCCCATGTATTATTTTATTTATTAAACGAATTGTGGAAAGGGATAAAATGCGAGGCTTTGTCGAACACTTTATCCCATTTTCTCAACGAGTTTAATACATTAAATAATACATGGACACGAATCTATCATATTATACGTTAGTTTCTCTTAAAAGAAGAAGAAGAAGAGGAAGAAGAAGGAGAAAATTTTTTAAAAAGGCTGTCTGTTAGTCGAGAAGCATGTTATGGTAAAAATGATCTTGGAACATGAGCTGAATAATACAAGGGGCTTCCCGTGTCGTTTCTTTCACACTAGACGGTTTGTCAGTTTCACAGTCTCCCGTCTCTGTTTGCTAATGACAGACAGCATATCCATATAATTCCCATTTACACATTGCCAGCCAATGAAAATTCGAGAGTTTGGCTACGTCTTGGAAATTACCAGCTGATTTCTCAATATTCCGGATAAATATCAATAACATGTCATTGGCTTTGTACTTGTCAATCTGACTAGCGTCATCGAGGTGAGAATCTCTCCAACGTGCATTTTTAGCTAATCTCCCCCGCCTTTCAATACACTAACAAAACCGTAGCCCCCACTGTAGATAACCTCCTACCCAGTCGTTAAATAAGTTAAATCCTTTCAGTATAGACGGTTGCAAAGCTTCGCAAATTTCGGCCGTACATTTGACTCTTGGAAATGGCTCAGTTTATAAAAAAAACTTTGGTTATCCTTTTCCACTCTCTAGGCTAATTCAGCAGACGACAAATTATTAATATTTTTTCTTACTTTCTCCAGAAAACAGGACTTGATACGAGATGTCAAATCCTGTTTTCTGGAAAATTAGAAAAAAAAATACTTAAAAATGTCGTCTGTTGCGAAAAAAAAAATACCCAGCATGCTGGGCGGTAGCAGAGCCAGATAATTTGACATAGACTGGGTAGGAAATAAATTCGTATTAGCCCCGCAGGTTCACATTTTACCTAGGTAAATCTCTAATTAGTTCCGGTTGATACATCACAAAAACATGCCTATATAATTCTGACCCCCTTGAACCCCACTTTTATATAGTAAAACTGGGGTTTGCAGGAGAATACATTATTTTTCTTATTTCTGCTCAAAAACATAGATTATGGGTACTCGTTAGAACCGCCTCGTCGAGGCGGTTCTAACGAGTATCCACAATCTATATTTTGAGCAAAAATAAGAAAAATATCACATTTTTTCATCTGAAAATTTTCAATTTACAATGTATTTGTATAGGCGTGTTTTCGTAATGGATATCTGCACTTAGCTTACCTTCTCCTTATCCCCAGTCGATGGATCACTATATAAAGCTGCCCTCGGTACCTTCAAAGTTTATTATTTCTATACCACGAGTACTTAGCTGATCCCCGCCTCCTTCCAAGTTGATAAATCACCACATTTAACTGTCTCAGTTGATAAATCTCCTCATTCTTCCACGTTAGTAAATATCTATACTTAGCTGACCTCTGCATTCTTCCCTGTCGATAAAATTTCTTCACTTATCTGATCTCCGCCACCTTCCCACTTGATAAATTACTGCACTTATCTGACCTCCTCCACCCGGTTGATAAATCTCTACACTGACCTCCTTCCTAATTGATACATTTCTATATTTAGCTGGCCTACGTTTCCGTTCCAGTTGACGAATTTCTTGACTTAGATGATCTGCCTGTTCAACCAAGCTGTAAATAATCTAAATCTCGCCTATCTCTTCATCTATGCCAATTTATGGATCACTACACTTAGCTGACCTCCTCCTTCTTCCCAATTAATAAAGATCTTCATCTAGCCAATCTCATTCTTCTTCCGAGGTGATGAATTTCTACCTTTAGCTGACCACCCCTTCCACCCTTTTCATAGAAATCTACACATGGCTTAACTCCGCATCATTCCAGTTCGTAAATCTCTGCATTTAGATAATCTCCTCTTTCTCAGTTGAAAATCATATTCACTTAGCTTATCTCCTCCTTCGTCCAAGTTGATAAGGATCGACACTTATCGTACTATCTCCTTCCTAGGTGATAAATTACTTCGCTAAGCTGACATTCTCCTTCTTCCCAGTTGATAAATTTCTACACTTAGCTGACATCAAACTCATTTCCAGTTGTTAGGTCTCTATACTTAGCTGACCTGTGTCTCCTTCACAGATGATAAATGTCTTCACTTTGCCTAGCTGTATCTCTTTTCAGGGTGATAAATATGTACACGTTCCTTCCCAGTTAACAAATATTTACCTTTAGCTGACAATCTACTCTTTACCAGCTCAAAACACAAACACTTAGGTGATCTCCGTCGCTTTCCCAGCTCTTAAATCCCTCACTGAGCTGACCTTTTTTCGATTTGATACGTCTAAAGTTAGCTGACAGTTGCCTCTATCGCAGATAATAAAGATATACACATAGCACACGACCTCTTTATTCCCACGTGTTAAATCTCTACGCTTAGCTGACACTCTCTCCCTCTCTTTCCCAGTTGATAAATCTCTACACTTAGCTGACATACGCCTCCTTCCCAGGTGATAAATCTTTACCACCCCTTCTCAATTCACAAACAAATCTACCTTTAGTTGTCCTCCACCGCATTCTCAGTTGTTAATCTCTTCATTAAGCTAACCTTCTTCTTTCTATTTGTTAAATGTCTTACATAATCTAAGCTTTTTAGCCTTTCCAGCTGATAAAGATATACATTTAGCCCACTATCTCCTCCTTCCCACGTGATAAACCTCTACACTAAGCTGACCTTCTCTTTTCTTCAATTGTTATCTCCACAGTTAGCCTCCTTTCTAGTTGTTTAATCTCTCACTAAGCTGGTCCTCTCATTATTTTCATTTGATAAATGTCTACAATTAGTTGACCTCCGCCTCCTCCCCGGTTGATAAATCTCTGCACTTCACTTACCTTCGCCTACTTCCCCCTTCATAAAAATCTAATATTAGCTGATCTCTTGCGCCTTTCCATTTGTTTAATCTCTTCCCTGAGGTGACCGCTTTGTTGTTTCCAATCGATAAATACCTAAATTAGTTGACCGCGATTCCTCTCTAAGCTGACCTAAACCTTCTTTCAAGTTGAAAAATCTCAACAGTATCCTTCTACGTTGATACAGATTTATACTTTAGTTAGCTGATATCCGCCCCCTCCCAATTAATAAATGTCTACACTAAGCTGAACTTTAATGTAGTTGATCAATGTCTACTATTAGCTAAGATAAGAAAGTATAACATAAGATAAAGTTTATTCAGTTTCAATTTTAGCATTGGCCTATGACTGAAGACATGTCAAATAAAATAGTAAACAGAGAGTGTGTGTGTGTGAATTCGGGTTTACGTAACGTCGCTTTCAACAATTTTTCAGTCATATCACGACGGTGTCTGGTTGCGACAGGGAGCTCAATGCTCACTTTTATAGTGCTGACTCACTGAAGTATCATGTTCCAGACACATTACATGATACCACGCCCAGTCACATTATCCTGACACTGGGGCGACCAGTCCTAGCTCTACCCCGTAAATCTGAGTGCCAAGCGAGGAGCAGTTAGTACCATTTTAACGGCTTTGGAGAGATGGCCATTTTGTGGGAAAGTAACTGTCCTTATGGCCTTCCTTTGTTTGGGTTTCCATTATGGTCTGGTCGCTTAATGTTTGTGTGTCTTTCCCTTTGGTGTCTTTGATGGGTGGAGTAAGTTAATTGTATCGATTCCTGATCTTTGTTTTACTTCTACTTTGGTATGTCGCGGCCCGGGATCGAACCCGTGACCGCCCGTTCCCCGGAGAGGACACTCTACCAGCTGAGCTATCGGGGCCGGTAAGAAAACAGAGAGACACGATTATGCAATACAAGTGACACACAAGGGCCCCCGCCCATAGGGGCTTGAAGAAATATATGGGCTGCATGATGCTTCCACGCAGAGCTGAATCCGGCCCGCACACTAGTACTGGTAAACCGCTTAGAGAATCTAAGCCTGTCCAGGAACCGCGGTGCGAGGCTGACCGTCCATGCTAATAAACCCTATTGGTTTCACTGGGCGACAGGACTTGAGATGTCATTTCATCTCAATGTCGGGTAGAAGTCCCACAAAATTGGAAGCAACGTCTCCAAAATGACCTTACAGTGTTGACGGGGACGTTAAACCTCAAATCAAACAAACAAACAAAACAAGTGACACACAAACATATATTTAAACTAACTAAGAACTAATTCCCAGAAGAGTGACGAAGATCGTAGCACTTGCTAACATATTTTAAGAATTCCTTTTGGACTTCTGTATCATCATAGACATACCCCAGGACACCCTCCCCCTTCCCCGGAAATAATCCTCACTCTTTGGAAATGGGGACAAAATCTCTCATCATTTGTTTAGGTGGACAAAATCAACCGGGGCAAAATCCTTCCCGAACAAAATCCCACTGCTGTTTAAAATGATGGGCGACATCCTCCAACCTCCACATGCACAAATATAACACTGAATTAAAAAAAAATCAGTCAGTACCTACATGTTGATGTATCGTTTTGAAATATGCAAATTCCAAAATCAGATTTGGTGCAATACTACCATAGCTACATTGGTGCTTATTGAGAAATTATTGAAACATGCAGTATAGAACTATACAAAAGGTGATAAAATAGAGAACAGTGAAATAATTCTGACAATGAATAAGAAAACACTTGGCAGGAAATAAAAAATAGAAGTAGAGGCAATGATCTGGAATCGATACAATTAACCCACAGCTCCCATCAGAGACACCAAAGGGAAAGAAACACAAACATGAAGCAACAGACACCAAGGGAAACACCAACAGCGGATTGCCAAAAGGACAGATACTTTCTAAAAAAATGGCCAAAAGGCTATCCAAAATAAAATAATATAAGCGGCACAAACACCCAAAGACGCAGTTAACCATAATAAAAATAAACCGCGATAGAAGAAACCGCATTGAACGTTCAGCGGAAACGAATTTTAATGGGGGGGGGGGGGGGGGGGCTTAAATCGATTTTACGTGGCCACAATCCTCACCCTTACTTCCGTCGCGATTTGGACAAATAATTTGTTCAGTCCGCATAAAGACCTCCTAACTCAACAGTGCAACATCTCCGTGAACACAAAAATCAAACAATCACAGAGATGAAACAACGGTGAGGACTCGACAGCAAGAAACCACTGAAATGCTGGAGCAAAAAAAAAAAAACAACAGTTAGACTCCGATGGGCCCGACCAGAGACAGAGCATCAGGTACCAACCAACATAACTGACATGATAATGCATGTTCAATTATGGGCCCTGTCAAGCGATTTTGGTACTTATCGCCTTTGCGAGCAGCGAAGTTTCAGGCGAGCCTGCGCATCCGCGCAGTCTCGCTAGAACCTTCGCTGCTCGCTCATACAAGCAGTGAATCAAAAGGAACCTTCAGCCAGAAAACCATATCCCTGGCCCCTCTGAATGGCTGGGCATGCGCAGTTAAAATTTGTCATGACGGAATGCTCGAAGACACAAATTCGCTTGGCGGGGCTCTTATGATGATCGCCTTTAAGTTACATTATAAAAATTATAAAGAAAGTAAGCAGAATTTTCAAAAGTGATACAGTAAATCAACAAATTAATTCTGTAATTGGTACATTTATATTAAAATTGTCTTAAAGAGTATATGGGTTACTTTAATTAGCAATTAAGACTTAGTCAGGGCATCAGTGATAGATTTTATCTATTCAATTTCGGTCGAGGCGATTGTCCGTCCTGACATACAGCGAAGGGGGATTATGTCCGGGAGGGTGTCCGCCCTTAAAAAAGGGGGGTATGTCCGGAGGAGGTTTTGTCCGGGGGGGGGGGGAGAGGGATTATGTCCTGGGGAATAATCTGCCCCCACCCATAGGGGCTTGAAGAAATATATGGGCTGCATGATGCTTCCACGCAGAGCTGAATCCGGCCCACACACTAGTACTGGTAAACCGCTTAGAGGATCTTAAGCCTGTCCAGGAACCGCGGTGCGAGGCGTACCGTCCATGCTCATAAACCCTATTGGTTTCATTGGGCGACAGGGCTTCAGATGTCATTTCATCTCAATGTCGGGTAAAAGTCCCACAAAATTGGAAGCAACGTCTCCAAAATGACCTTTACAGTGTTGATGGGGACGTTAAACCTCAAATCAACCAACCAACCTGGGGAATTATAACCGGATATCTCCGCTTTCTTACTATTTGATAAATTCCTACACTTACCTTCTCTATTGATAAATTTCTAAACTTTGCTGGTCTCCGCCTTCTTCACACTGGATAATGCTTTATACTTAGCTGACATCCTCCTTCTTTCCTGTTCATAAACCTCTACCTTCTGCTGACTTCCGCTGACTTCCCACTATTTACTCTATACTTAATTGATTTCGGCATTCTTCCTAATTGATAAATTTCAACACTTAGCTGAGCGCCTCTTTCTTCCCAGTTAATACTTTCTTACGTTATCTGACCTTCGCCTCATTCACAGATGATAAATGTCTACACGCTGACCCCTACGTCTTTCCAGTTGAAAAATATTTACCTTTATCTGACATTCGTCTTCTTCTCAGTTGATAAACCTCTACTATAAACAGGCACCTGCATCCTTCCCAGCTGATTAATATCTGCGTTGAGCTGACCTCCGCCTACTTCCAAGTTGTTAAATGGTCACAGTTAAATGAGCCCCGCCCCCTTCCCATTTGATAAATGTCTGTACTTAGCCAACCTCCTACTTCTCAGGTGATAAATTTCATACACTAAGCTAACATCCCCCCTTTCCTATCCGATAAACCTTTACACTTAGCTGACATCCGCTTCTTTCATGCACATCTACATTTAGCTGATTCCACCGCCATCCCAGTTGATTGATTTCTTCTTAAGATGATCTCCTTCTTCTTTTCGTATATAGATGCCTACAATTAGCTCACCACAGTTTCCCAGTTGATAAATATCTATACTTAATTGACATTCTTCCAAGTTGATAAATGTTTACTCTTAGTTGACAAAGTTCTGCACTTAACTAATATGCGTCTCTTTCCCGATAGATAAATATCTTATACTTAGCTGATCCTCTACTTTCCATTTTATAAATGTCTATAATTAACTGACACTTCCCAGATGATTAATCTCTACTGAGCTGACCTCTGCATCCTTCCAAATTTATAAAAATCTACACTTAGCTGCTGACCATTTCCTTTCCAGTTGATAAATCCCTACACTAAGCTGACCTTCGCCTCCTTTTTAATTGATAAATGTCTACACTTAGCTGAGCTAATTGATAAATCTTTACACTTGGCTGACCTCCTTCGCAGTTAATAAATCTCTTCACTTAGCTGTTCCCCATGTCCTTCCTAATTGATACATTGCAACACTTAGTTGACTTCCTCCTATTTCACATTTGATAAATATCTTAACTTAGAGTACCTACGCCTCATGCACAGTCTGTAGGTATCTGCACTTCTTAACTTCTTCATTCCAGTTCATAAATCTTTACACTAAGCGGTCCTTTGCCTCCTTTCCAGTAGATAAATTCTCTACTCTTAGCTTAATTACATTCGCCTCCTTCACAGTTGATAAATATCTGCACTAAGCTGACCTCCTACTTCTGTCCGGCTGATAAATATCTACATTTAGCTGATCTCCTTCTTCCCAGTCGATTGGAATAACACACAGTCATGTGACGTGGTTCTTTCGCAACTAGCAATGCTTTCCAAATAGGGGATGGCGGAATCACCTGGGAAAATAAGAGTATTTTTGTAAAACCGGGCGTCTCATTTTCTAGTGGAGCGCAGTGGTGCAGTGGTAAAGCATCGGATTTGAGATCGAGAGGTACCGGGTTCGAGCCTCACATGCGCCATGTGTTGTTTCCTTGAGCAAGAGACTTTATCCACATTGCTCAGTACTGGTTTCTACCCAGGAAAAGAGGGCCACATGGAAGATTAGTACTAGTACTAAATGTGTTACCCTCTTTAAATAAGGTCGATTATTATTATTATTTTATTATTATTATTATTATTATTAATTATGCGTCAGAAAATCCCTAGTAAGGCGCTAATGGATATCCGACGCACACGCTTTCTTCTAGAATTCTGAAGTCAGGTTGATGTTGCAAAGTATTATGTCGAACTCACAGGGGTTGGGATTATTTGGGTTGACAAACCACTATTCGCTCTGGTGGACACGATAATAGATTAATTTCTTTCATGTCCGAACACCGGCCGGTTCAGCTATGGACTTTTGTTTATTTTGGATAAAAGATAGGTTGTGCTGCTCGTAAGAACCGATTCATTTATAATGAGTACCCACGGTTATTGTTTTCGAGCACACATTAAATTAATAAGGAACAAGAAAGCAACATCAGGGACAGCCAAATCCCCCGCCGCCCTTTAATAACACGGCTCAACTTTGTGACTTTCACCTGTGACCTTGACCTTCAGTCGGCATGATTTATTTATGGCGTCTGCTTATCAACTCACTGATGGGGAAATTTGACCAAATTTAATGAAAATCCTTCCAGGGGTAAAGAAGATATGGAATAGACCCCCTAGTCAATCTTACCTGCGAGTAATATACCCTTTGTGAATATTTAAATGGGATGTTAAAGGACTATGATGGTGATGATGATGATGTTGATGATGATGATGATTTCGTGTATAACGACGCGTCAACCCTCTGTGCCGGCCATAAGCGTCAAGGTATGTAGAATTATGAGAATGTTAAAAGTAAAAATATTAGAATGATAATCTATAATAATCTGAAGAAAAAAATAATTCTTATGAAAAAGGCCAATTTCTTTTAAGAATTAAGACAATATTATCAACAGGCACATCTTAAAACAATTGTTGCAAAGTGGCAGCTGTGAAGTAAAGTTACGGGACAGTGAAAATTAAGATATGTTGTACAGTGAAAGGCCGATCTAAGCATACACAAGAAGGCTGATCTTCACCATTTAAAATATAAGAATGAGTAACCCTTGTATGGCTAATGCGCAGTCGCGTTAATACCACATCCTCATTCCGAGAAGACTGTGGAGGAGAGCACTTTGTTCCCACGCCAGGTTTAATGGCATGGAGTTTGTTATGCATTGCACGGTCCCATTCGCCTTGCGGTTCCGAGAAGATGTATCTGTTGATAAACTGTTTAAAATTATTAAAAAGAATTTAAAAAACAGACGGATAAAGGTTACGCGATTCCTTTTCTCATTGCCGACAATGCCAACATGGCTCGGAAGCCAACAAAACAAAATTTGGTGTGTTTTACAAATTTCGTGGTGTTTTTCGATCAATTGTTTATTTCAGGATTTTTGGATGATGAATGGTCTGAAGCCTTAAGCACAGAAAGTGAACCATTTGCAAGTCGCAAGTTTTGGTATGTATCTTTAGAGACATACGCACAATCAACTTTATCTCCTTTGGAACCATCAGTATAGACTTACTAGTAATCATTGTAACGTGACTGCAGTACCTGAAAGTTTTGAGTAGTATTGGATTTGAATCGGGGTTTTTTGCCATCATGTAAGTCAAACAGAATAGAAGGTTTGTTAATGCACAGAGATGGAACTTCGGTGGTTTCACGTTTTTGAATACTTTAAAGGTTGATGCCTGAATTTTCTGGATGGTAATATACGTAATCAAAAAGATTTTATTATTAGAGGGAATCTAATTCCATGAGTGTTTGTATCGCTTATGTTATTTTGTTTTGGATGGCCAATTGGCCATTTTGTGGGAAAGAAACTGTCCTTTTGGCTTTCCGCTGTTGGTGTTTCCGTTGGTGTCTGTTGTTTCATGTTTGTATTTCTTTCCCTTTGGTCTCTGATAGGAGCTGTGGGTAAATTGTATCGATTCCTGATCATTGCCTTCACTTCTATTTTGATTGCTGTGGGTTTAATATACTTATCTACAAATTCAGGTGGAAATGAAATTTTGAAAGGCGAGTTAGATGGATTAGCTGCAAGTCTGATAGCACACTGAAGAGAAAGTTTTTCTCCATGCGAAGTTGAAGATGGTTCACCTGCTTCCACATAAAGACTTAATACGGGAGAAGTACGAAAGGCTCCCATAGCCAGACGATGGCCTTGGTGTTGGATAGTATCCAAAGATTTTAAATAGGACTTTCTGGCTGAACCATAAACGACAGACCCATGATCTAATTTAGATGTTATTAAAGATCGGTAAAGATGTAATAAGTTATACCGATCTGCTTCCTAACTTGTATGAGTTAAATGATCAGGAATCGATACAATTAACACAAAACATTCAAAGCTTTTAAGCATTTTGCGTTAAGATATTTAATATGGGCAATAAAAGATAACTTGATCAAATATGACCCCAAAGTAGAAGTAAAACAAAGATCAGGAATTGATACAATTAACTTACTCCATCCATAAAAGACACCAAAGGGAAAGAAATACAAACATTAAGCGACCAGACCATAATGGAAACCTAAACAAAGGAAGGCCATATGGACAGTTACTTTCCCACAAAATGGCCATATGGCCATCCAAAATTAAAAGACACAAGTGATACACACAGTAAGTAACAAACAACAACATAAATAAATCGCCACAGAAGAGCCGCCTTGGAACGGTCAGTGGAAGATTTCCACTGGGGGGCTTAAATCGATTTTACGTGGCCACAATCCTCGCCCTTACTTCCGTCGCGATTTAGACAAATAATTTGTTCAGTCCGCATGAAGGCCTCCTAACTCATCAGTTCAACATCTCCGTGAACACAGAAATCAAAGAACCACAGAGGTGAGACAACGGTGAGGACTCGACAGCAAGAAACCACTGAAATGCTGGAGCAAAAGAAAACCAACAGTTAGACTCCGATGAGCCCGACCAGAGACAGAGCATCAGGCACCAACCAACATTATCTCTTTAATTTCAATAAGCCTTTACGTTGGAGCCGTCATAGAATCTGAGGCCTGACCCACCGGCGTGCAATTAAAGAGGGAAGCAAAGTTGCCAACCGTGATTGGGTTAACTACCATGCATGCAGTCTGTCGTATAATATCCATGTTGTACCCAATTTTTTTATATCGAAGAATGATTTTACGAAATTGGGTGCTGAAGTCATTGCGATTATATATTTGGAAATTTGGCTTCTTCAACAACAGGAATTTGTGATCGGTATAAAACAGGGAAGGGTGTTCGTGTTTCTTCCGTAGCTTACAAAAAAGAACGCACTGCTTTTACGACTCGGAGAACTTGAAACCATTTTTTCAGCCCCTTCTTCCGTTTTTTACATTTTGTTGTAACTTTCGTTCAATTGTTTTCATATTTTTTGAACGGAAACATATAGAAAAGTCACCAACACACAATGAATACTCTGTTTTGTCGTCCAAACATTGTACAACATCGTTTATTTTTATGTTACATTGTGTAGTGGGAAGAATACTACTCTGTGGAACTCCCTGCTCTTGATCATTGAGATCCGACAGGGTAGATCCCACACGCACCTGAAACATGCACCCCCTAAAAGCTTTGAATAAAACTGGGAAGTTTCCCTCTTAAAGCCAATATTATGGAGATCTTTCAATATTCCATAACGCCATGTGATATCATATGCTTTCTCCAAGTCGAAAAAGATAGCTATCACGTGTTCTTTGTTAATAAAATATGTTCTATAAAAGGGTTGCATTAGGTATAAATGTTTGGTTTTAGTCTTATTAAATTGACTTTGGTCCTGCGTTCCGAACGAAAACCTGACTAGTATTCTGAAATGAGGTTGTTGGACTCTAAGTGCCAAACAAATCTCTTGTTTATCATTCTGTCCATTGTTTTACACAAACAACTTGTTAAGCTATCAGTCGATAATTCGTAGTTTATGCATGATCTTTCCCTGGTTTTGGAATTGATACAACTGTAGCTAAACGCCAGTCCTTAGGACAGACCCTCGTTTCACACATATTATTAAAGATATCTTAAAGTGTTGAAGGAGAAGTTTTTGGCAGATACTTAAGCATCGGATAATGCATTTCACCGGGGCCGGCTGCGATATCATGTGATTTTTCAATGACGTCAACTAGTTCGGGTAATTAAAAGGTTTGTTGTATTCTCCGTGATTGAGGGATCTAATGTTTAGATTTCTTTTCTCTTGGTCCTTTTTGAAATTTCTTAACGTGTCAGAATAATTTTGCGATGATGAATTTCTCAAGAATGTGTTAGCAAGAGTATCTGAAATATATTTCTTAGTTGAAGTTTTACTTCTACTTTGTGTCAAAACGAGTATTTGAGTGTGTTTGCGTTTCTTGATACTTCTGTACGGTCATTATTAAACCAATGCCTGCTTTTCGTCGGATTTGTGATGATCTTTGGAATGCATAGTTCTTATATTTTAATAAGCGTATCTATAAAGATAAGAATCAATGGCAGATGATTCATTAAAGTAATCAATTGATAACTTTTCTACACAGAATAATTCCCAGTCGGCTTTATTCATTTTCCATTTCTGGTTACAGTCCGCATCTGGTTCGATTACGCTCTCAATTATAACAGGGAAGTGATCACTTCTACATTGATCATCGCACACAGACCAGCCATAGTCTAAGATGAGAGATGGGTGTCAAAAGAGAGATCTAAAGAAGACAAATGACCTGTTGCAGGGTGAAGGTAAGTATAAGATTTATCACTCATCAAGCACAGATCGTTCTTTGCAATAAAATCTTCAATAAGTGCTCCTCTGTTGTTGTTATCTTTACAACCCCATAGAATGTTGTGACCATTGAAGTCATAAAAGGTATGGCGATGTTCGGGCGCTAAAGAAAATGAAGGTGGTATATATAGAGAGCAAATTGTAGTTTCTTTATCCACAGAAACCGATACTGCTACAGATTGTAGTTATGTTTTTAATTTGATCTCTCTCTCTTTGGTGAACAAGATTTAACAAAAATTGAACTGCCACCAGACGGTCTGTTATCATCAGAAAAGATATAGTTATATGTATTTACACCCCCGGTATCGATGTTGTGATCAGTTTTAACAAGAATTCCGCCGAAGGCTATGTCGCGCCTGTGGGGGCGCAAAGTCACCCAACCATGACATTTAGGCCAAGGTCAAACATAGACGATTGCATAAAAGTTGCCATTCTTAAATGCAAGCTTGTACTAAGCATCATTAATGAAGCTCAAATAATTCTTGAGAAATGAACTTAACCATTAGGGTGAACGCTAGGATGGTTGCAATATTTTACAAAGTCAGTGAACCATAAAATGTAGGTCAAAGTCAAATATGGATGCTTGCATTTAACTTGCCACCCTCAGATACGAGTGTGAACCAAGTATTATTAATGAAGCCCTTATAGTTCTTGAGAAATTAACTTGACCATTAGGATGAACGCTAGGGTGGTCGTAATATTTTACATAGTCAGTAGACTATGAAATTTAGGTCAAGGTCAAATATTAATGCTTGCATTTAAGTTGCCATCCACAGATTCAAGTTTGTACCAAATATAATTAATGAAGCACTTATAGTTCTTGAGAAATAAACTAGACCAATAGAGAGAACGCTAGGGCGGTCGCAATATGTTACAAAGTCAGTGAACTATAAAATGTAGGTCAATGTTAAATATGGATGCGTGCATTTAAGTTGCCATCCCCAGAAACAAGTTTGTACCAAGTAGCATTGATGAAGCTGTTATAGTTCTTAAGAAATAAACTTGATCATTAGAGTGAAGGCTAGGGTGATCGCGATATTTTACAAAGTCAGTGAACCATAAAATGTAGGTCAAGGTCAAATTTGGATGCTTGCATTTAAGTCGGAAGTTTGTACTAAGTATCATTAATGAAGCTCTTATAGTTCTTGATAAATAAACTTGACCATTAGGGTGAACGCTAGGGTGGTCGCAAATGTTGACGCCTTGACAAACGGACGGATGAACGAACGAAAGAACGGGCCTATATCACGCCATGCTAATAGCAGACGCGACAAAAATGTTTCTGGATGATTTATTGAATATTGACAATACCTATTTCGATGGTTTGGTCAGTCAAATTTATCCCCCAGTGCTTCAGTTAAATAAATCAAATTCTCCTGATACCGAGGCCCCGCTTTTGGATTTAAATCTATCTATTGTCGATGGGTTTGTTTCTTGCAAAATTTATGATAAACGCGATGATTTTGATTTTGAGATTGTAAATTTTCCATTTTTGGTTGTGATGTTCCTCGTGCGCCATCCTATGGCTTTTATATCTCACAATTTATTCGATTTGCCAGAGTGTGTAGTCATGTAACTGACTTCAACGCTCGTAATAAATTGTTAACTGCTAAACTTCTTAATCAGGATTGTCGGTACCACTACGCAAAGTCTTTTCAAAATGTTATAGACGTCATTCTGATTTGATTTCAAAATTCAATATTGGACTTAAATCTTTTCTGCAACAAGGTCTATCGGAACCCGAATTTTATGACTAGAAACTGCGTCGTGATCTGCGAAAAAAACCTACTTTGAAGTAGGTATTTTTGAAATTTTGTTACCCTTGCGGGGACTGATTGGAGCATCCTTGGATCCATTAATTCATCATCGTCCTCTTCAAGAGGCACTTGCGAATAGTGGATTTTGACGGGATCTTCCGATCCCTTACTGGTTTCACCCGAGTCGAATTACTCTTTTACAAGTGGCGCTGGTTCGGTTCGGTTGCTTTCATGCGGACTGAACAAATTATTTGTCTAAATCGCGACGGAAGTAAGGGCGAGGATTGTGGCCACGTAAAATCGATTTAAGCCCCCCAGTGGAAATCTTCCACTGACCGTTCCAAGGCGGCTCTTCTGTGGCGATGTATTTATGTTGTTGTTTGTTACTTACTGTGTGTATCTATTGTGTCTTTTAATTTTGGATGGCCATATGGACATTTTGTGGGAAAGTATCTGTCCATATGGCCTTCCTTTGTTTAGGTTTCCATTATGGTCTGGTCGCTTAATGTTTGTATTTCTTTCCCTTTGGTGTCTTTTGTGGATGGAGTAAGTTAATTGTATCAATTCCTGATCTTTGTTTTACTTCTACTTTCAACCTGGATTGCGCCATTTGATAAATTGGTTGAATTTTGTTGTGTTGGAGTAGATTTCCTCCACGCGCCAGATTTTTTTCACTTCAGAAATGTACAATTCTGCCGTTTGCGTACCATTATGCGTGACTTTAATACCAGCACCATTTGTGATGCTGGCATAACTGGCGCTTGATGTTGTATTTCGCTCCTCAACATTTTTTTTCGCTTCAGGGAACGTTATCGACCTTTGGTATTTGACAGTGAGTATTTCTTTTTCTTTTTTCCATGCCGGACATTCTCGAGAGAAATCAACAAGTTTGCGACCACATTTGACGCATTTTGCCTCATTCTGACAGGTTTGACGCACAGGGACATGTTTGTCTTCACCACAATTGGGACTGAGGGATGTCTTCCGATATTTTCTTTCATGGTGGCCAAAAACTTGACAATTGTAACATCTGAGAGTGTTTTGTATATTTACCTCTACGTTAACAGAAAGATAAGCTACTTTGATTTTCTTGGGTAGAACTGGTGTGTTAAAGGTGAAAACGTAAGTGCTCGTGGGCTTTAATACACCACTTCTACGAACTTGGATGTTACGAACACCAATTAGGCCTTCATCTCTCAAGTTTTCGATGATCTCTGCATCGCTGCAAGAACGTAATTCCGGGCTGCGAATGACACCTTTACATGAATTGAGTGTATTGTGCAGAGACACCTTTACGTTGAGATCGAACAACTTTGTGGTGCGTAGTATGCTTTAAACCTGCTGTTGCCTCTAGACTTCTTTGAGAAGATTACCTGGTTTAAGCTTTTTATGCTTTATGGATGTCCGGCCATGGACACTAAACTCTTGTCGATCACAAAGAGAGATAAATTCGATACAGTGCGTTTATCTTCAACTGGCGTATTACCAATGTTTTAAGATGTTTGGTACTGCAGACTGCTGACTGGGTTCATCCGATTCGGATGAACCCTCGTCTTTTTACGTTTGATAGCGTGGCGGTTATTAGAAAGCTTTAAGGTTCGTCCCAAGTGCGGTATCTCTATGCGTTGGCGCGACCAGCCGATTGACTGTCCCGGACCGCACAGCCACCGAAACATAGTAGCACCGGTGTAGAAACATAGATTATTAGTGTTTTTAAGAGGAGCCAACAAGTTCGGGTTAGAACAAAGGAAATAATCCCTATTTTTTTGTCCCTCTGTTCGCCGGCCGCGGGATAGTACTCTTCAGGCATCCAGCATAAATAAAGAACAACCTTTCAGCAGACTTTCAACAGAACAGGAATGCTGACACGGAAATTTGCTGTTTAGTGGACTTTTTAGTGGACTTTGGGCGTCAAATCATTGCAATAACGGTTTCAAAGTTGTGCACTTGCCATTTGAATTGCAATTTAACACACCCGTCAACACTATTCAGATCCTTTTGAGATATTGCTTCCAACTTTATGGGACTTTTAGAGACATTGAGATGAAATGACATCACCAGCTTGCCAATAGAGGTTTTATGCATGGACGGTCAGACTTGCGCCACTTTTCCTGGGTAGGCAAAGACCTTCAAAGCGGTTTACCAGTACCCATGTGCGGTCGGTTACAGCTCTGGGTTGAAGTACATGAAGCCCAATCAATCTATTTCTCAAAGCCCCAATTGGCGGGGGTACATCTAGCCCAATTCAATCAAGTTGTCTGTAAAGGACACATTTTATCACAAAGAGATTGGTTGATATAGTCAGATTATTTGGCGCTGACTAGGTAGGACTTAACTTTGTATCAGACCACCTTTACCTGGCAACTCATGAAGACATTCACCTTATTTGCATTATCTGCTGTTCCTAGTCTGAAGATTATAAGTGTTGAAAAAACAGGTAACCAGACCCCCCTGACCTTGAAAGGTCAGGGGGGTCTGGTTACCTGTTTTTCCAATATTGACAATGTGCAAGCTGGGAGCCAGCAAATAATACAAATATAGTGAATAGGCGAACTGTGCAGACACTTATCACGATGCAGCGTCTGATCAGGGTCTTCGCTGTTTGCCAGCAACATACATTAAAATTCCAATATTAAGACCACCTTTGGGACTGTTCAAATGTGATCTTTAAGACCTTGTTTGAACAGTCCCAAAGGTGGTCCTCCATTAGAGCACGCTAGATGTAGAAAACAAAAGACACATGAAAACTTCTGAATAAGCTTTTAAAAGCATAATTTGTCTTAATTTTAGGTGGTCTTAATAGCAGATGTTTTTTTCTGTTTTCCGTCAAATATAGATTTGGCCCCCGCCCATTGGTGCTTGAAGAAATAAATCGGCTGCACGATGCTTCCACGCAGAGCTGAATCCGGCCGCACACGAGTACTGGTAAACCGCTTAGGGTCAAGCCTGCCCAGGCAAAGCGGTGCGTGTCGGACCACCCATGCTTATAAACCATATTGGTTTCATTGGGCGACAGGGCTGGAGATGTCATTTCATCTCAGTGTCGGGTAAAAGTCCGACAAAATTGGAAGCAACGTCTCCAAAATGACCTACATAGTGTTGGCGTGGACGTTAAACATCAAATCAAACAAACAAACAAACAACAAACAAACAAAACAAGAAATTAGAATTAACATCCCTAAAATGACAATTGGACCTATTCAGTTTATGACAATGGAAGAGTCCTACAGTATGCAATGAGTTAAATGGCTTGACATTTGAAACAACATTCCACTGCGACCAGTTTTTGGCTTGTTTGTAAGTTCAGGGAAAAATCTTAACAGTTTACTTGTAGTACTGTTTTTGAAGGTCAAACTGTCTCTATGCCCTCATGGTTTTACAAAAATGACCAATGGATCACATCAACACTGTGGATGAGTATCATCATAAGCTCATTACGAAAACACGCCTATACAAATACATAGTAAATGTTACCCCCGAAAAAGCGAAAATTTTAACATGAAAAATTGTGATATTTTTTCTTATTTCTGTACAAAATATAGATTGTGGTACTCGTTAGAACCGCCTCATCGAGGCGGTTCTAACGACTACCCACAATCTATATTTTAGAGCAGAAATAAGAAAAATAAGGTTTAGCCCTGTAAACCCCACTTTTAGAATATTAAAGTGGGGTTAAAGGGGTCATAATTATGTAGGCATGTTTTCGTGATGTCATAACAATGAATGAGGATGCTTGTTAGAACAACCTCAATATGGGGTTACGGTTAGAACTGCCGCTGAGCGAGTTCTAACGAGCACCCTCAATCTCGAACTCGCAAGACAAGAAAATGCTTGTTCTTAGATAAGAGATATGCCGTTTGAGCAGAGAATTGTGTTTTCACATCACGAAAACACACCTTTATAAATATGACCCCCTTAAACCCCCCTTTTATATAGTAAAACTGGGATTTGCAGGGGTATACCTTTTTTCCCCTTTTCTGCTTGAAAACATAGATTGTGGGTACTCGTTAGAACCGCCTCGCCGAGGCGGTTCTAATGAGTATCCACAATCTATATTTTCAGCGGAAATAAGATAAATATCGAAATTCTTCATCTGAAAATTTTAATTTTTGGGTGGTAAAATTTACAATGTAATTGTATAGGCATGTTTTCGTAATGATTAGTGGAATTCATTTATGGAACGGTTCCTTTCGACACTAATAGGCAGTTTTGGTTTTTGTTTTTCAGCCCTTTCAAGATTATTTCACTCATATCAAGCCGATCGTTAATCAGAGGTGGGCGAAAAACGGAGTATCCGGAGAAAAACCACCTGACCTTCCGTTGCAGAACTTGGCGTCTTACATGTGATCCGAGCGAGGCTCGAACCACAGCGGTGAGAGACCTGATGATTAAGAGTCAGCGCTCTTATCCACAAGGCCACGGAGGCGCGTCAATAGGCAGTGGCACAGTGTATGCTAAAGCAGAAGAGTCATGAAGTCCTTACTGCTCCCATGAGTCCTGAGCACCACATTAAGACAACACATCCATGTGGTAAAGTACATTTTTTAATACCTGAAAAAGGTAATTTTATTATGAAGCTGGTGATAATTTTCTTACTTGATACGCGAAACATAGGTTGTGATTGCTCGTTAACGTGTACCCACAACCTATGTCTTGGAGTAGAAATAAGGAAAGTGATGTTTACCCCTGTAAACCCCAGTTTTCTCTATATAGAGTGGGGTTTAGGGGGGTCTTTATTTCACGGACTTGATCCCGTGGTAAGCTCACCAATTTATTCCCCCAACTGAATTACTTTACGTAACGAAAGAAACACGCCTATACAAATATGTTTTATCATATGACGTCGGGACTGAGAGTGTAATTACGCCATGTAATAAATTCGATAATCCACTAGTGGATTAAATATGCAAATTAGTTAGATACGCCCCGTAACGTTACATATGCGACGTCCTTAACGACGTCGCGTTTACTAATGGCGGAATATTGACAATTCTGTAAACAAATCGTGAATAAAATGCGTTTTAAATGTCATATGATAAACAGAATCTTGCATTCGTGATCATGTATTATTGAATTTATTAAACTCGTTGAGAAAAAGGGATAAAATGGTCGGCACAGCCCCGCATTTTATCCATTTTCCTCAACTCGTTTAATAAATTCAATACTACATGAACACTCATGTAAGATCCACTATGTAAATTTTACAGCCAAAAAAGGAATATTTTAAGATTAAATAGTGTGATATTTTTCTTCTTTCTGTTCAAAATATAGATTGTGGGTACACGCTAGAACTCAGTGAGGTGGTTCTGACGAGTACCCACAATTTATATTTTAGAACAGAAATTAGAAAAATAAGATTTACCACTGTGACAGTTTTACAATATAAAAGTGGGGTTCAAGGGTTCAGAATTACAGTAAACTTCCTATATTAAGACCACCTTTAAGACCGTTCAAAAGTGGTATATAAGACCATTTTTGAACAACCCCAAAGATTGTCTCTGACCAGAGGACACTGTATGCAAAAACACAAAGAAAGAATAACTACAACCTACTTAGTAAGCTTTTTATGGTAGAATTAGTCTTAATTTTAGGTGGTCTTAATAGAATAGCAGAATTTTACTGTATATAGGTGAGCAATTTGTATTTATACAGGTTCATGTCGTCTTCTAGCTAGCTGTGTCTACCATCTTAATGGGAATGTTTGTTTGATTTGAGGTTTAACATCCCCGTCAACACTGTAAAGGTCATTTTGGAGACGCTGCTTCCAATTTTGTGGGACTTTTTCCCGACATTGAGATGAAATGACATCTCAAGCCCAATGAAATCAATAGGGTTTATAAGCATGGACGGGCCGACACGCACCGCTCTTAACCCTTATCTTGCTGTTCACAACAACCCCTATCTTTGCAAACATTGTAGATCCAGATCAGATGGCTTCTGAAGAAGCCATCTGATCAGGATCTACACTGTTTGGCATTCAGTTTATGAATTTGTAGTAATAAATTTCATCAAGTAATTTGATTGGTTGAAAGACAGAAATGGGTGTGGCTTAAATGAATATTCAGCAAGATAAGGGTTAATGGGAATGGATACACCTGTCATATTTTTCTGCCATTTTCCAAAAGGAGACATTTTTTTGGGGACTTCCTGTTCACTTTTCTATAAACTTTGTCTCACAGGAAAGGGGCATACTAAGGATAAGAAGATAAAGTTCATCATTTTGTAGTTATTGACTATGCCATTTAAGATGGTATTCAATAATTCGCATTTTTATTTCACCACAAAAACAAGCCTATATTATTTTGACCCTCTCAAACCCCTTTTTTAAGTAAAACTGGGATTTACACTGGTATAAATTATTTTTTATATTACTGTTCAAAGACAGATTGTGGCTACTCATTAGAACCACCTCGCTGGGGCGAGCGAGGTGGTTCTAACAAGTACCCACTATGTTTAGAGCAGAAATATGAAAAATATTGGAATTTTCCCTCATATATTTTTTGGGGGGTGGGGGATGGGGGGGGGGGGGGGGCAGAATTCTAAAAAAATGAATAGGTATAGGTGTGTTTTAGTAATGTAAAAAGTATATGATTTTGAAGTAAAAAAAAAACTAGGTTCATCATTTCAAGAGTCTATCAGTACTCACTCACCTGAAGTTATATACCATTTTCAAGGCAACTTCCCAGTGGTTATGAAAAGTAAGTTTTTACAGGGTTTTATCATATATGGCCATGGAGGTTAATTCTTTCATCCAATGGAAGCTCCATATACAGTGACTCACCGTTACGAAAACACACCTATACAAATACATTGAAACCTTTATCGCCGAAAAAATGAAAATTTTAAGATGAAAGTTTGTGATACTTTTCTTATTTCTGCTCAAAATATAGATTGTGGGTACTCGTTAGAAACGCCTAATCGAGACCGTTCAAATGGGTACCCACAATCTATATTTTAGAGCAGAAATAAGAAACCAGAGCTCAGGGGGCACTGCCCACTGGCAGCAATGCATTTTAATTAACCATGGAAACTCTGTGCCCAAGAATGCTACAGATAAAATTTGGACCCAACTAGAATTTGTTTTTCTACAAAAACACAGATGTCTCCCCCGTTTTTGACCTCTAAGTATAACCTTGACATTGGAGGTATTGTGCTGGGTCTTGTGTCCAACACATCATCTAATGACGATGAACATTTCTGCAAAGTAACTTTAAAAATGTTCATAGAAAAATAAAAAAGTTATTGGCCGTACACAAAAAAGCCCTTTTTTACCTTTGAACTCTAAGTATGGCCTTGACCTTTGAGGTACAACACATCGTCTCATGATGGTTAACATTTCTGCCAAGTAAAATCATAATCCATCAAAGAATAAGGAAGTTATTGACTGTCCCTTTTTTACCTTTGACCTCTAGGTATGACCTTGACATTGGAGGTATGGACCTTGGTCTTGCTCATGACTCATGGTCTAATGACGGTGAACATTTCTGCATGGTTGCTTTATATATAAAGTCCATCCAGAAATAAAAAAGTTATTGACAGGACACAAAAAAACAAGCTTTTTTTACCTCTGACCTCTTAGTATGACCTTGATCTTGCAGGTACCGACCTGGGTCTAGCGTGCACCACATCGTCTCATGATGGTTAATATTTCTGCCAAGCAATTTCACAATCTATCCAGGATTAAGAAAGTTATTGACTGAACACTAAAAAAGGCCCCTTTTTGTCCTTTGACCTCTTAGTACGGCCTTGATATTTGAGGTACCAACTTGGGTCATGCACGCAACACATCGTCTCATGGTGGTTAACATTTCTGCAAAGTGATTTCAAAAACCATCTAAGAATAAGAAAGTTATTGACAGAACACAAAAAGGCCCCCTTTTTTTAGCTTTAACCTCTATGTATGACCTTGACCTTTCAGGTACCAAACTGGTTCATGCGTGCAACACATCATCTCATAGTGGTTAACATTTCTGTCAAGCAATTTCAAAATCCATCTAAAATAAGAAAGTTATTGACCAAACACGAAAAAAGGTCCCTTTTTTTTACCTTTGACCTCTATGTATGACCTTAACATTTTAGGTACCAAACTAACTCATGCATGCAACACATCGTCTCATGATAGTTAACATTTTTGCCAAGTAACTTCGAATTCTATCTAAAAATAAGCAAGTTATTGACAAAACCCCCCAAAAAGGCCCCTTTTTTACATTTGACCTCTAAGTATGACCTTGACCTTTGAGGTACCAACCTGAGTCATGCATGCAACACATCATCTTATACTGGTTAACATTTCTGCCAAGTGATTTCAAAATCCATCTCAAAATAAGAAAGTTATTGACCAAACACGAAAAAAGGCCTCTCAGTATGACCTTGACCTTTGAGGTACCGACCTGCCTCATGCGCATCACACATCGTCTCATGGTTGTTAATATTTCTGCCAAGTAATTTTAAAATCCATCTCAAAATAAGAGTTATTGACCAATCACGAAAAAAGGCCCCTTTTTTTACCTTTGACCTCTAAGTATGACCTTAACCTTTGAGGTACCGACCTGCCTCATGCGCACCACACATCGTCTTATGGTTGTTAATATTTCTGCCAAGTAATTTTTAATTCCATCTGAAAATAAGAAAGTTATTGACCGGACACGATTTGCCCATACATATATACATACCGACAAACTTCCAAGGGAGATAATTCAAAAAGTATAAATGCGAGTGTTATGGTTCTTGCGCACTGCACGTCGTCTAATGCTGATTAATATTTATATGAAGTTTCGTGAAGATAGCTCGAACGGTTTTCAAGTTATAGAGCAGACACGAATGTGTGACAGACAGACAAACAGACAGACAGACAGACAGACGCCCGGGTGAAAAACAATATGTCTCTCCGAAAAAAAAAATTCAGGGGACATAATCAGCCTAGTTGCTTCAGAGGTCTGATGTCGCTTGAATGTGTTGATGCAGGACAACAGATGACAATTGACAAGTTCCCATCTGTGGCAACCAATAGGTCTAAAAGAACGTTATTAAACTCCGTTCAGAAAATCTGAATCATCGATTTTTTCGTTTCTTGCTGTTAATACTCATTTTAGCCCATACATCACCATGGGAAAGTTGTAGACTTGACCCTCCGCCGATTTCTCCAGCAAGTCGCATGCCTCTGTGGCAACCAGGAAAGGCTGTGATTATTTGGAGAAAATTGCAAAATCGAAATTTCCTTTCACAGACTAAGACATTTTGACAGGTTCGGCACACCCATTTAAACCTTATATAGAAGTGGTTACTGCTCTTGTAAATTACAAGGGCGTATATGGTTTATTTGCACGATCACTTCATGGAAAATCATTAGCTGTGACACCACGTCTGATATCGGTATAATTCTTTTTGACCACTGTTGACAGTACATCGCATTTTTATCCCCCGCCGTGAAGCGGAACGGGGATTATAGGAATGGCCTTCGTCTGTCCGTCCGTCCATCTGTCTGTCCGTAACACTTTCTTGCCCCCTCCATATCTCCTGAACCCACTGACAGATTTTCATTAAACTTTGGTCAATTATTCGACTCATTGAGCTGATGTGCAGAACTCATAAATGAACCATGCCGACTTAAGGTCAAGGTCACAGTTTAAGGTCACAACTTTGAAACTTTTTTGAATTTTGTGTCCGTTCCATATCTCCTTTACCCTTGGAAGGATTTTCATTAAACTTTGGTCAGATATTCTTTTGCGTGAGCTGGTGTACATGGGCCATAAATAAACTAAGCTGGCTCAAGGTCAAGGTCACATCTGCAGGTTAAGAGTTTGAAACTTTGAATTTTATGTCCGTTCCATATCTCCTTTACTCCTGCAAGGATTCTCACCAAACTCTGGTCAATTATCCCCCTCAGTGAGCTGATGCGCAGAACCTATAAATAACCATGCCTACTCAAGGTCAAGGTCACATTGGAAGGCCACGAGTTTGAAACTTTGAATTTTATGTCCGTTTCATATCTCCTTTACCCTTGAAAGGATATTCATTAAACTTTGGTCAAATGTCCCCCTTAGTGAGCTGATGTGCAGAACACATAAATAAATCATGCCGACTCAAGGTCAAGGTCACAGTTGAAGGTCAATAGTTTGAAACGCCGAATTCTGTGTGCGTTCCATATCTCCTTTTACCCTGGAAGGATGTTCATTAAACTTTCATAAAATATCACTCTCAGTGAGCTGATGTAAAGAACCCATAAATAAACCACGCCAACTCAAGGTCAAGGTCACAGGTGAATGTCACGAGTTTGAAACTTGGAATTTTGTGTCCGTTCCATATCTCATTTACCCATGGAAGGATTTTCATTAAAATTTTGTGAAATATACCCCCGCAGTGAGCTGATGTGCAGTACCCATAAATAAACCATGCAAACTCAAGGTCAAGGTCACAAGGTTGAGCCCTGATAAAAAGTGAGGCGGGGAATTTGGTTGTTCCTCAGACTGCATTCTTGTATAGTTTAAACTTATAGGACTGCCACAGACTGGCGTATGATTTGTTTGTTTTTAGATTTAACCTCCCGTCATTTTCGAGACTTTGCTTCCAATTTTTGGAAACTTTCACCCGACCTTGAGACGAAATGACATCTCAAGCCCTGGCACCCAATGAAACCAATAAGGTTTATAAGCATGGGCATGCCGACTCGCACCGCATTACCTGGGCAGGGTTAGATCCTCTAAGCGGTTCACAAGTACTCGTGTGCGGATCGGTATCAGCTTTGCGTGGAAACATTATGCAGCCCTTCTATTTCTTCAGGCCCCGATGGGCGGGGGCGGAACTGGCGTAGGAGCTGCAGAAATTCAATCAAGAGACGTATGTATACAAAAGTGCAACTTTATTCTCAAATTCAAAGTACAATGTCTATTTTCGGCCCCCGCTCATCGGGACTTGGAGAAATATATGGGCTGCATGATGCTTGCACGCAGAGCTGAAACCGACCCGCACACGAGTACTGGTAAACCGCTAAGGGGATCTGAGCCTGCCCAGGCAAAACGGTGCGAGTCGGCCCGTCCATGCTCATAAACCCTATTGGTTTCATTGGGCGGCAGGGCTTGAGATATCAATTCATCTCAATGTCGGGTATGAGTCCCACAAAATTGGAAGCAACGTCTCCAAAATGACCTTTACAGTATTGACGGGGACGTTAAACCTCAAATCAAATAAACAAACAAACAATGCCTTTTTTTGCCTTCTCTCTCTCTCTCTCTCTCTCTCTCTCTCTCTCTCTCTCTCTGATTCGCACGAAGGTGAGCGAAACAGTGATAATTAATTTGTTACGACAGTGAATGCTATGCCTTGTGGTTAAGGCCTCGTCGGGCCGGCCAGTTACAAGTACTGATGTGAGATCACACCCCCAACCCCGCCGTTATAAGAACTGGTGGTCAACGGCCGAGCCTAGTAGAGCCGTTCAACTTAAGCCGTCTTCCGAGAATGGTACCATCGAAAGATGGAATGATGGGAGAGAGAAGAAAGAAACTAGAATTGCGTCCTTGGGACACGGATGCCCCGCCATATGACACTGGACATATAAAAGAGTGTTATGTATAGTCTGTGTGAGGAAAACATTTATGATCTAAACTTTGAGCTACGGACCTGAGTGTTACGTATGCCACATCATCTGATAATGATTAACATTTTGGCCAGGTGATTTAAAATCCATGCAGGAATACGAACGTTATTGACACGACTCAAAAAGACCTTTTTTGCTATTTGACCTCTAAAGGTGACCTTGGCCTTGGTGGCATCTACCTGGGTCTAGCAAGCCACACAAATCTTCTGAGGATGGTTAACAAAAGCCGATGTTACTGACTGGACACGGAAAATGCCTTTTATTAGCTCACCTGTCATATAGTGACAAGGTGAGTTTTTGTGATCACATTTTGTCCGTCGTCCGTCGTGCGTGCGTGCGTGCGTCCGTAAACAATTTCAAATAAGTATATCTCTAATACCCCATGGCCAATCTTGATTAAATTTCATGAGAAGCATCATCAGGTAGGGGGAAAGGCTGCATAAGGGTTTTGGGCTGATCAGATTGGAATTCTGGTTGCCATGGTAACATATAGCTCCCATAGAGTTACACTGGGAAAAAATTAAAAAATCTTCTTCTCTGAAGCTAAGATATTTAGCACATAGCAACGGCAAGTGGTCACCTACATAAATCCTGCCCCTGGGGTCCAAATGGGCAACGCCCCGGGGCCTCTTACATGTAGCCCCTATAGACTCATAATGGAAAAAAGCTTCAAAAATCTTCTCTGAAACCACAGGGCATAGAGCTTAGATATTTAGCATGTAGCAACGGTAAGTGGTCACCTACAAAAATTTGCCAACCATGTCCCTAAGGTCCAAATGGGCCACGCCCTTGGGGTCCCTTAGCTCCCATAGGCTCATAATGGAAAAAAAAGCTTCAAAAATATTCTTCTCTAAAACCATAGGACCCAGAGCTAAGATATTAGCATGTTGCAACGGCAAGTGGTCACCTACATAAATCCTGCCAATCATGCCCTTGGGGTCCAAATTGGCCAAATACTGTGGTCCCTTAACGCCAATAAACTTATAATGTAAAAAAAGCTTCAAAAATCTTCTTCTCTGAAACCATGAAGTACATACCTTAGATATTTATTATAAAGCAACATAAACTGGTCACCTACATAAATCCTGCCAACCATGCCCTTTGGGTCAAAATTGTCCATGCCCAAGGGGTCATTAGCTCCTATTGACTTATACTGGAAAAAAAAACATCACAAATCTTCTTCTCAGAAACCATAAGGCTCAGAGCTTAGATATTTAGTATGTAGCAATGTCAAGTGGTCTCCTACACTAATGATTTTTTGGTATACAAGGGAGCGATATAGGGCCATTGGGCCCTCTTGTTTGACATTTGACTTCTAAGTATGACTTTGACATAAGTCTTGCGCGCGACATATCGTCTTATGATGGTTTTACGTTTCTGCCATTTAATTTTAAAAATTAAAAAATAATACGTTATTGATCGGATATGATAAAACACCTTTTTGACCTTTGACTTCTAAGTAGGACCATCACTTTGCATGTACCGACTTGGGCCGTTCGTGTGACACATCGTCTTATAATGATTATCATTAACGTTATTTGGAAATCCATCCAGGCATAAGAAAGTTTTTGCCTGGACACGAAAACGATCGCTTTTTAACCTTTGACCTCTAAGAACGACCCCTACCTTTAAGGAACCGTCCTGGGCCTTACGTGCGACACATCGTCTCGTAACAGTTAATTTTTCTGCCAAGTAATTTCCAAATCCATCAAAAAAATATAAAAAGTTAAACGCAATTGCTCGAACGCGATACATACATACATACATTTTGCAAACGAAACTATGCGGAGTCACAGCCTTTAATGCTGCATACCAATTTCTAATACCGCTGACAGTTTGATTCCAGACAAGATGAGTTTCAAAGTGTTTGACCATACATGCATGGGCGTAGCGGCCAACATGGTCATTTCACCCGAATGACGGGGACAAACATCCGTTCCCCCATCCACTAGAGGTCCCATCTAAACTTGTCTTCCAATCGAATTTTCAAATAACCGACCTATAAACAGGTGGCCGAAAGGACTAAAAAAAACGTATCAAGAAGAATGACCTTTCTAGAGGCTCCATGTTCATAGTGAGCCTCTATCTAGCCATTCGAATGTGAAGTGTGTCGTAATTGCATATCTATTTATATAGTGTGTCACATGTATTTGAATATTTATTATTTCACCTGACAATCATCGTCAAATGGACTTAGTCTGTGGTCTCATTTCTTTGGTTTGCAATTTTCTCCAAATAATCACAGCCTTTCCTGACTGTCGCAGAGGCATGCAGTTTGCTGGAGAAGTTGGCGGAGGGTCAGGTCTAAAACTTTCCCACAGCGATGTACAGGCTAAAATGAGTATTAAAAGGAAGAAACGAAAAAATCGATGATTCAGATTTTCTGAACGGAGTTTAAACGAACATTTCTATGCAAGTTTGAGAAAATACAAATGTATCTTGAAAGGCATAAATGTCATTTTTCAATTTTTCCCGTTATAAGTCAATGCAAACTCTTAACTTGCCATAGCAAACAAACCAAAGAGCCAAATTTCATAAACAAGAGCTCAGGTGGGACCTGCCCAAACTGGCAGCCATGTATTTTAACATATGATTTTAATCTACCAATTATAAAGTCTCCCAAACAAACCCCATACCCAAATGAGCACTCGTGAACTGTATCTGAAATATTAGGTGTTTTATAGGAGCTTTTTTCGTGACGTACTTCCGGTTCTGAAAATAGAACGGGAAAAGCCCTGGCCGTCATCTGTCGTATAGGAGCTTTTTTCGTGACGTACTTCCGGTTCTAAAAATAGAACGGGAAAAGCCCTGGCCGTCATCTGTCGTATTGCGTCAAAGGCAGTGAGTCAGATAAAGTGTTAATTACAGCGTAAAACAGTGGAATTCTTTTAAACTTTTGGCGAATTCTAATGCAAGATAAAGGGAGAAACACCGATATGCTGCCAGATGTGAAATTTCGCATTACGAAAATGATATATTGTACATACGACCCAACAGCCCCCCCCCCCTCTCTCTCTCTCTCTCTCTCTCTCTCTCTCTCTCTCTCTCTCTCTCTCAGCGCACGAACAATTAGCGAGCGCAGGCAAATGTAAATTACAGTTTGTCGTTAAATGACCCCACGTCAACCGACATGTAGCGTGTCAACAACGTCGTGTCTACATCAAACCAACTTCAAAGCGATGCGACTGTCAATCAGCTTGTTGACCTCTACAACACATTTGGCCAGGCCCTGGATGAAGGCAAAGAAGTTCGCGTTGTTTTCTGTGACATAAGTAAAGCCTTCGACAGGGTCTGGCATAAAGGGCTTCTGGCAAAGCTCAAACACTATGGTATAACCGGGCAACTTCTGGCGTGGTTTGAAAGTTACTTGTCCAATAGATCTCAACGGGTTGCCTTGCCAGGGGGGATGTCAGAATGGCTCAGAATTAATGCAGGAGTCCCTCAAGGGTCCATTCTTGGACCAATGCTTTTCATTTTATATATAAACGACATTGTAAATGAAATTAACTCAAACATCCGATTATTTGCCGATGATACAAGCCTTTACATAATTGTTGATTTTCCTGATTCAGCAGCTCAAATTCTTAACGTGGATCTTAATTGAATCGGCAAATGGGCTGAATCATGGTTGGTAAATTTCAATGCTACTAAAACTGAAGCTTTTCTTGCAACTCGCAAAACCAATAGAGTTAATCACCCAACTCTTTACTTAAACGATGAACCTATACAAGAAGTAGCAACCCACAAACATCTTGGTCTATATTTCTCTCAGCGTTTGGATTGGCAAGCCCACATAGACTATATTGCACAGAATCTTTTGCGAAAGCTAAAATTTACACTAGACAGAAAATCACTCCAAAAGATTTACTTCACATTCATCCGCCCCATTCTTGAGTATGCAGACACTGTATGGGATAACTGTACACAGCAGCAGAGCTATTTTCTTGAGAAAATACAGCTCGAAGCCGGCAGAATTGTTTCTGGTACAACAAAACTGGTGGAGATCAACAAATTGTATACCGAATTGGGATGGCTTAAACTATCCGAACGAAGAAGCCTACATAAACTATTTCTATTCTTCAAGATGGTGAATGGCTATGCACCGCTTTATCTAACAGATTTGATCCCGCCTCGCGTAGGCGACATGTCCAACTATCCTCTCCGTAACTCAGACCATTACGTATCAATCAATGCAAAAACTGCCTCATATGCAAACTCCTTTCTGCCCTCAACAATCAATGCATGGAATAACCTGCCGGCAACGACTAAGTCAGCTACTACGATAGCTTCTTTCAAACGTCTATTAACACAGAATACACCAACAATCCCAGACTACTTCTTTGGCGGGGAGAGACTCTCGCAAATTCTTCACACTCGCCTTCGAACTGAATGCAGTTCCTTAAACCAACATCTGTTCAGTCGAAGTCTGGTGCCTTCTCCTAATTGTGTCTGTGGAGAAATAGAAAGCAATAGGCACTTTCTTTTGCACTGCTCTAGATACGATGTGATTCGCCAAGAAATGTTAACTGCCATTCAAAGTCAGCTACTTCACTTTCCAGTCACAACACAACTGCTATTAAGTGGCGATCACGCTCGTCTTTCTACGGATGACAATTCCTTTATTTTCTCTGAAGTGCACAAATATATCAGAAAAACTAAACGATTTGCATTTTAACAACATCACACTCAGTTCATTATCAATTTACTGTTCTAAATATCATTCAATCACACGACACCTGGTTGACTCGAGCTGTTAATGCTGCACCCCTTGGTACGACGTGACGTGAACACTTTGCTTCTCTCTCTCCCTCTCTTTCTCTCTCCTTCTTTCTCTCTCTCTCTCTCTCTCTCTCTCTCTCTCTCTCTCTACTACACTTACTTGTGTTACTATTTATTAACTTGTATTATTACTGCTACTACTACTACTACTACTACTACTATCTTATTTACTATTGGTACATGCACTTTGTAGATGATTACTTTGACTATCATTGTTACTACTACAAGTACAACCATTGCATTTAAAACCATATTCTTCATTTATTACTGTTATTATTACAACGATTGATGTTATTATTATTATTATCATTATTATTATTATTATTATTATTATATTGCAGTTGTTTTCACACTCAAACGGTTTTCCTTCGACCATGTTTAACCATTTATTTTCCATTTATGCATGTTTACATGTGATATGTCATTCACACTAGCTCATAGTCATTTACAGGAGATGATTCACATAAGCCTATGGCTCGTTTTCAAATCCTGTCATGAAATTTGTATTTGTGTCATTTAAACATGTTACACTTTATTGAAATAAATATTGTTTAAACCAAAGCGATGCATTGAATTTGACATTGCAACGTCGATGAAACGTCAGAACGTTGCGTTGGCGAAAATACGGCGTTGCTTAATAGGATGTCATTTGCCCAGTGCTCGGATCCATCAAGACTCAGTGGGATTGGAACATTAAATTCAAAACAAACGTAGAACACCCTTTCAGTGCATAAGAATGAAACTCTCCTTCGCAAGTGCAAGATTTTACAGTAAAATCTGGTAGATTTGTAGATTGGTTCAACCTACCCAGCCCCTAGGTCTACATTAACCCATTTGGTACCGGAAACCCCAAAAGGGGTAAGTGACAAACAGTGCAGGCCCAGATCAGACGCCGCAGAACGCGGCGTCTGATCAGGGCCAACACTGTTTGCAAAAAGTTCGGCAATTTTCCAAATAAATTTTGAAGAAAACACAACCTGAAACCCCTAAAATTTTGAAAATGACTCTTCTGCTATATATAAAGAGGAATATTGCATTTGGTACAAAAAGGGTTATGGGCTTCTTGGATACAGGGATCAGTCAAACCTCCCTCTCATCTCAGCGGTCACGTACGTGGCATTTAAAGTGAGGTGGAGCGGTTGTCGACGGCATGACGTCGAGCCAACGTTGACTCGACGCCCGTCTGTAAGTCCACTCATTGTTTTTTTTTCGACTGTCAATATGTTTATTTGTCTGTCTAACAGTCCGTCCGTCCGTTCGTCTGTTAGTCAGTCATTCAGTCAGTCGGTCTGTGTGTTGTCTGTCTGTCTACTGTCATTTTGTCAGTCAAACCTCTCTCTCTGTCTCTCTCTCATGCAAACGGTTATGTGACAATGAAGTGAGTTGGAGTGGGTGTCGACGGCATGACGTCGAACCAACATTGACTCAACGCCCCTCCGTCAGTCCACTCATTAGTTTATTTCGACTGTCAGTATGGACATTTAAATTTAAATTGCACATGTAGATAGATAGATAGATAGATAGATAGATAGATAGATAGATAGATAGATAGATAGATAGATAGATAGATAGATAGATAGATAGATAGATAGCGAATAAAACGAACGTTACGTAAACACTTATTTTGTAAGTAAGCATTCGTGAATAACGGCATCTCAAGCCATTGACATGGGTCATTCACGAAAAGATTTTCGTCAATTAAAAACGGATTTAGGATAAATGAATTTCGGTAATACATTGTAAAAGCGAAATATCATTCTTTCCTTCTCGAGGCATTATTTCAATGAAAACGGGTATATTTTCGCTCAAAATGTCTGAATATCGTTAGCATTTTAAATTCCGCCAATACATTTGAATAGCTATGGCCGTTTCAATTGACGGCCAGTGCTTTGCGCATGCGCAAGTATGACTTCATAAACGGAATTCCTAAAACCTCCTATAGCTTCAAAGGCAGTTGGACAGATAAAGTGATAATTACAGCGTAAAACAGTGGAATTCTTTTAAACTTTGGCGAATTCTAATGTAAGATAAGGGGAGAAACACCGATATGCTGCCAGATATGAAATTTCGCATTACGAAAATGAAGTATTGTAGATACGACCCAACAGGGTCCCCTCTCTCTCTCTCTCTCTCTCTCTCTCTCTCTCTCTCTCTCTCTCTCTCTCTCTCTCTCAGCGCACCAACAATTAGCGAGCGCAGGCAAAATTAAATTACAGTTTGTCGTTAAATGACGCCACGTCAACCGACATGTAGCGTGTCAACAACGTCGTGTCTACATCAAACCAACTTCAAAGCGATGCATTGAATTTGACATTGCAACGTCGATGAAACGTCAGAACGTTGCGTTGGCGATAATACGGCGTTGCTTAATAAAATGTCATTTGCCCAGTGCTCGGGCCCATCAAGGAACATTAAACTAAAAAAAAAAACGTAGAACACCCTTTCAGTGCATAAAAATGAAACACTCCTTCGCAAGTGCAATACTTTACAGTAAAATCTGGTAGATTTGTAGATTGGTTCAACCTGCCCAGCCCTTAGATCTACATTAACCCATTTGGTACCGGAAACCCCAAAAGGGGTAAGTGACACACAGTGCAGGCCCAGATCAGACGCGGCAGAACGCGTCTGCCGCGTCTGATCGGGGCCTACACTGTTTGCAAAAAAGTTCGGCCATTTTCCAAATAAATTTTGAAGAAAACACAACCTGACACCCCTAAATTTTGGAAATGACTCCTGCTACATAAAAGGAGGATTTGGTACAAAAAGGGTTATGGGCTTCTTGGATACAGGGATCAGTCAAACCTCTCTCTCAACTCTCGGTCACGTGACATTGAAGCGAGTTAGAGTGATTGTCGACGGCATGACGTCGAGCCAACGTTGACTCGACGCCCGTCTGTAAGTCCACTCATTTGTTGTTTTTTTCGACTGTCAGTATGTTTATTTGTCTGCCTAACAGTCCGTCCGTTCGTCTGTTAGTTAGTCATTCATTCAGTCAGTCGGTCTGTGTCGTCTGTCTGTCTACTGTCAGTCAAACCTCTCTCTCTCTCGCTCTCTCTCTCTCTCTCTCTCTCTCTCTCTCCCATACCAACGGTCATGTGACAATGCAGTGAGTTGGAGTGAGTTCGAGGGCATGGCGTCGAACCAACATCCACTCAACGCCCCTCCGTCAGTCCACTCATAAGTTTATTTCGACTGTCAGTATCATACCTGTGATATCTCCCGGATCATGCGGGAGGCTCCCGCATTTGAAGCATACCTCCCGCTCTCCCGTCCGGGAGACAGAATCTCCCGCATTTGCAATTTTCCTGTCCCCGATTTTTTTCCAGAGCTACCATTTGCGGTAAGCGGTTACAGACTTAAATTTTCACTGCTGAAGGCAATTAACAAATAAGCAGGAGAATATATCGGACACTTAACGGTAAACATCAACTTCGAAAAGCCGATAATCCTTTGTTCTGTCCCTGCTGGAACAAATTCTGGCTGCCAGTGAAGATTAAATAAGCTGACGTAATTTATTTACCGTTATCTCTTACGAGAAGGTGCGTCTGCACTCAGCAGCCTAGTACAGATACTCAGTAGTTTTGTATGATGACATGAACAGTTCTTTTACTTATATTTAGCTTAGATTTAAATTGAAATTGTGCATTTATTTTCCCATTTTTTATCACTGTTTGTTCCTTTTATATCACTCTCCCATATGACTTTTGTTTTCATATTTTATGTAAAGTTAGAAATTTTGATTTTGAAAGTGGAAAATAGTTATTATTTACCAATCAATAACGAGTAATAACTAAAAGTCATGAATCAACAGCAGATTTTCTTATTTGGAAATTGCTCCCCTTGAGTAAGCTTTTTACAAGTACTGTATTTAAAAAGATTTGTGACCGGGAACTTCATGTTAGTGAAATCTATAATTAGTGTGCATTTATTAGCTCACCTGACCGAAGGTCATGGTTAGCTTTTGTGACTGTGAGATGTCCGGCGTCGTCGTGCGTCGTCCGTGCGTAAACCTTTCTTGTGAACACACCAGAGGTCACAGTTTTGGGCCAGTCATCATCAAACTTGGTCAGAATGATCACCATGACAATATTTCGGTCAAGTTTGAATGTGGGTCATGTGGGGTAAAAAGTAGGTCAATATGTCAAATCATACAAAAACCTTGTGAACATACTAGAGGCCACAGCTTTGGTCTGATCATCATTAAACTTGCTCAGAATTATCATCTTCACAATATCTCGGTCAAGTTCGAATATGGGTCAGGTCGGGTCAAAAAGTAGGTTAGTAGGTCAAATCATAGAGAAACATTGTGAACACACTAAAGGCCACAGTTTTGGACCAATCATCATGGATTCATCTCGGAATGATCATCTTGACAATATCTCTGTCATGTTTGAATATAGGTCATGTTGGGTCAAAAAGTATATCAGTACGTCAAATCATAGAAAAACCTTGTCAACACACTAGAGGCCACATTTTTAGTCTGATCGTCATCAAACTTGCTAAGAATGACCATTTTGACAATATCTAAGTAAATTTCGAAAATGGGTCATGTTGGGTCAAATTGTAGACCCTTCATATTTGGCATATATGTTCCTTGTGACAAGGGCCTCCATTCATACAAAAATGACCTGTAACCTTGACATGTGACCTTCTTTATCATCACTTTTGAATCATTTGAGAAAGTGCCTTCATATTTGGATTGTTTGTTTTGTGTGACAAGGACTTCCCACCCATACAAAAATTTTGACCTGTGACTTTGACCTACTTAATCATAACTTTTGAACTATTTGGGATAGAGCCTTCATATTTGGCATGTATGTTCCTTCTGACAAGGGCCTCCCACCCATACACACAATTTTACCTGCGACCTTGACCTTTGACCTACTTCACCATAACTTTTGAGCCATTTGAGATAGAGCCTTCATATTTGGCATGTAGGCTCCTTGTGACAAGGGTTTCACACACATACACAATTTGTGACCTTGACCTTTGACCATTTTTGTCATAACTTTTGAACCATTTAACATAGAGCCTTCATAATTGGTATGCCTGTTCCTTGTGACAAGGTCTTCCCACTCATCATCATGCAAATTTTTTCACCTTGACCAGACCTGTGACCTACTTAATCATAACTTTTGAACCATCTGAGATAGAGCCTTGATATTGGGCATGTATATTCCTTGTGAGAGGGGCTTCCCACTCATACCAAATGTTTGACCTTGACCTACTTTATCATCACTTTTGAACCATTTCAGATAGATCCTTCATATTTGGCATGTATGCTCCTTCTGACAAGGCACCATACTATATTACCTGCCATTTCATTTCTTCAGTGTGGAGGTGAATCATTATATCAAGGTTTGGATGTAATAAAATTTACATTTTAAACAAATACGGTAAAGACTCAGCATTTTTTTTCCTGGGATTCTCACTAATTTTTTGGGGCCAACCTGAACAGTTGTTATAAAATGGTATTAATTTCAGCATGGACTGCTTTACCTATACAAGTATTAATGAATATGGTGTTCTGAGAAAGGCCAAAAAAGTTGCCTGCACAGACTATATGAAGGAGTGTAAATAGTGCTAGAAGTAATGCTTATCATTGAAGAGAACTTTGTGCTTTGGGTCTGTTCAGTTGCAGTAAAACCCAGCACTGGATAAAGAGGAGGACTGGAAACATTTTAGGATATCTTTTCTAATCAAGTATTTCTACACTAAAGCATGTTGCAGGTACTTTCGACAATCAGGTGATTCTGACAAATATCCACAACTTGAAATCACATCAATGGACTTGTGGTTACAGCATTGTTTGTAAATAACCTACACCTTGCCATTTTGAAAATAAACTTGACAAAATATGTTCCTATCATTTTAATTAAGTAGTTCCAGTTCCTTTGAACATCTAAACAACAAAAAAATGACAAGAAAAAAACATTTAAACATGCCGTCAGAAAGTCTCCCTCATTGGGACCTCAATCTCCCTCATCTGAGAAGCAAATCTCCCTCATGGTCAACATAAAATTATCACAGGTATGCAGTATGGCCATTTAAATTGCACATGTAGACAGATCGTTGACCAGATTTCTATAGATAGACAGATCGTAGGACAGATTTCTATAGATAGACAGATCGTTGGACAGATTTCTATAGACAGATCGTTGGACAGATTTCTATAGATAGACAGATCGTTAGACAGATTTCTATAGATAGACAGATCGTTGGAAGATTTCTATAGATAGACAGATCGTTTGACAGATTTCTATAGATAGACAGATCGTTGGACAGATTTCTATAGATAGACAGATCGTTGGACAGATTTCTATAGATAGACAGACAGATTGATAGACAGACAGACAGACAGATAGACAGATAGAGAGACGGATAGATAGATAGATAGATAGATAGATAGATAGATAGATAGATAGATAGATAGATAGATAGATAGATAGATAGATAGACTTGGATAGCGAATAAAACGAAGGTCGGGTATAAAAGCCAAGGCCGCGCCGGGCCGGGCCGAGCCAAAAATTGCCGATCCGAAGATTTTATTTTTCGGAATTCTAACCGAAGAAGAAATGTTGGTGGTAAATTTTAATATGATAATATTAATTGTATCAAATGTGATACTCAGCATAATTTTTGTTCTTTTTGGTGCCCTAATTTTTGTTTTATTGCAATTTTGCCAATTTTTAGGGGTATAAAAGCCAATGCGGTTTTTATCGTACGTTTTGATCGAATTTGAATGAAATAGACATGGATGTGTGAAAATATGTACATGACAACCCCAAATAAGTATTTTCTAAACCTTTTATTGTAATAATTCCAGTATATTCCTTTTAGTATCTGTAATAACCGTATTTTGGGTGGTTTTATGTAGGCCAAGTCGTAATGAACCGCAACGGACGGCAATGTCAGATAAATGATAATGGGCATTTAAATATACTATCTGAATGGTAGGAACTAAAGATAGAGCTTATGAAACTCATCATATTTCTTAATCATGTTTTATACATATTAATTATGTTTTGATACTTACCTATTGTATTATTATTGCTTATTAATATGCTTCAGTCAGTAAATGATTATTGCATCAATTGACTCATCTAATTGTTTTAAATCTCAGCCTGTCACTTTAAAAAGAAAGGGGTGCAAGAAAAACGATGCAATTTGCATACCTGCAGATAACTCGCCAAAAGACAAAGATAATGCCTCGGCAAAGACTAAATGCATTTGGCGTGTATTGCCGAATAATAAATTTTATCTATCCACACTTTCCAAGAGCAGGCTTATACGTAAGCGGTTAACCAGTATAGTGCACATTCTTTCGCCAAAAACTGACAACTGCCCTTCTTGAATCAATGGAAGGGAGAAAATGACTTAAGAAAATATTTCATGTTCAATCTCCACGAAAGAATGCTGCCGACCTCAGCAGGTATCGAACCCGCATCCTCCTGATCCTCAGTCAGTAAACAGCTCCTTCTGGCAGTAAGCAGGAAATAAAACCCTGCAGGCGCACAACGTTGAATCAACTTTGTTTCAACGTTGATTCAACGTGGAGTGCCTGCTGGGAACATTTTTTTTTTTACTTTTTTTTCTGAAAAAAGTTTGGTGGACAAGATTGTTATTTCCCTAACAAAGTATCCCAGTGCCGTTTTAACGACGTCGAATCAACGTCGTAAAACCCTGAAGTCCTTGACCAACCATTAAAACAAAGTCGCATATACAAACTTTGTCCACTGGGATAACAGTCTGATGTCACTGAACAACATGGGTCGTCATTCGACTCGGATCATTTCGGTCGCTGTGTGCCTTCCCTTTCGGTCCTTTTCGGTCGTTTCCTGTAATAAGGTAATTCTAAAACTAGAAACAAAAATAAAATAAGAAATTCGATCGATTAAGGTGATTCTGGTGAGTATATTTAATTTTATCACGAACACATAATAAGTATAATCAAATTCAAATATCAAAAGGCCAAAAAGAAGTAATTCAACCGATGAATTTGAAAGAAATTCGGAATTGTCAATTCTCTTTCGCCGCCTTGGCTTTTATACCCCTGGATTTCGGAAAACAGCTATTAAAAGATAAATAAGCAATGTAGATACGTGCAACTACTTGTAGTTATAACATATCTAATTTATAGTTATTTAATCCCACATTCACCAAAATATATATCTAACTTGTATCTAGAGACCAAAAATAAAATTTTCGGTAGGCTCGGTGGCTCGGCCCGGCCCGGCGCGGCCTTGGCTTTTATACCCGACCTAAAACGAAAGTTACGTAAAAACTTATTTTGTAAGTAAGCGATCGTGAATAACGGTATCTCAAGCCATTGACATGGGTCATTCATGAAAAGATTTTCGTCAATTAAAAACGGATTTAGGATAAATGAATTTCGGTAATAAAAGCGAAATACCATTCTTTCCTTCTCGAGGCATTATTTCAATGAAAACGGGTATATTTTCTCTCAAAATGTCTGAATATTGTAACCATTTTAAGTTCCGCCAATACATTTGAATAGCGATGGCCGTTTCAATTGACGGCCAGTACTTTGCGCATGTGCAAGAATGACGTCATAAACGGAATTCCTAAAACCTCCTATAAAGTAGAGAGGATGGGCATGAACCCAATGGAGCCCTGGTTGGTGTCACTAAATGTGTCTTATCAAAAGGAACAGAGACAGATATAGTTTAGAGGTTGGGATATGTATGGCTCCTGAGATGTAAGGCCTTTTACCCTGTAAACCCCAGTTTTACTATACAAAAGTGGGGTTCAAGGGGGTCAGAATTATATGTATTCATCACGAAAACACACTATAGTTTTTACCCCCTTGAACCCCAATTTTATATAGCAAAACTGGGGTTTACAGGGGTATTCTTTATTTTTTTATTTTCTGCTCTAAGCAGAAATATCACAATTTTTCATCTGAAAATTTTCGTTTATACTGTGGTAAAGTTTACAACGCATTTGCGTAGGTGAGTTTTCGTAATGGAGGCGGCACATAAGGGTTAAAACTGAAAGCAGAAACAAGTAGCTAGATTAGTTATCTGATTTATTATATATTATGGTAGTTGTGGACAAAACATCCTATAAATTCATTGATATTAACATGAAGAAATATGCCCTAATTTGGTATTACTGATTATATAGTAGTTCATTCAGTCATTGTCATAAATGAGCAACAACAAGCTAACACATGCCTTCAACATATGTGCTAATGAGGGACTCAAATCACACCCCTGAACCCTCTACAACCATCCATTACGAAAGCACGCCTATACAAATACATTCTAAATGTTACCGCCGAAAAAACGACATATTTAAGATGAAAAATTGTGATATTTGTCTTATTTCTGCTAAAAATATAGATTTTGGGTACTCATTAGAACCGCCTCATCGAGGCAATTCTAAGGAGTACCCACAATCTATATTTTAGAGCAGAAATAAGAACAAGAGGACCAAGCTAGCTTGGTCCTGTATCGCTCACCTGAGCTAACAGATTCAAAGTTTAAGGAAGTGCCAACCTTTTCTGAAGGCTTTATGGGAGGACATGGTGATGACAGGGTAAGCATTTTCTGAAAATCAAGTAGAATGTAACTCTATGATAAACAGGCTGACCTCACCGGTTTTCAAACTCATTCAAGCTTTTATTCCTGACTTGCTAAGAAGATCCGATCTAAGCTGCAGTGATGACAAGTTCAAAAACAAGAGTTTTCAAACTCCTCCAAGCTCTCTGCCTGACTTCCTTGTTTGTAAGTTTCATGAAGATCCGTTCAAAACTAAAGGGGCAGCAGTGGTGACAATGTCGAAAATAGGCATTTTCAGCAATCAAAGGCATGTCACTCTATGATAAATGTGCCGACTTGGCCGGTATTCGAACTCACCTGAGGATTTATTCCCAGCCACCTTACATGTAAGTTTCAGAAAGATCCGATCAGACTTGGCCAGTATTCAAACTCATCCAAGATTTTATTCCCAGCCACCTCACATATAAGTTTCAGAAAGATCCGATCAAAACTGAAGGGGCTATGGTGATGACAAGGTCAAAATTTGGCATTTTTAGCAATCAAAGGGATGTTACTCTAAAATAAATGAGCCTACTTGGCCAGTTTTTGAATTCATCCGAGGTTTCACCCCAAGCCACCTTACATATAAGTTTCAGAAAAATCCGATCAAAACTGAAGGGGCTACGGTAATGACAAGGTAAAAAATCAACATTTTCAGCCATCAAAGGGACATAACTCTACGATAAATGAGCTGACTTGGCCTGTCGTCGAACTCATCCAAGATTTTATCCCCAGCCACCTTACATATAAGTTTCAGAAAGATCCGACCAAAACTGAAGGGGCTATGGTGATGACAAGGTCAAAAATCGGCATTTTCAGCAATCAAAGGGACGTAAATCTATGATAAATGGGCCAACTTGGCCGGTATTCGAACTCATCTGAGGGTTTATCCCCAGCCACCTTGCATATAAGTTTCAGAAAGATCCAATCAAAACTGAAGGGGCTACAGTGATGACAAGGTCAAAAATCGGCATTTTCAGTAATCAAAGGGACGTTACTCTGTGATAAATGGACCAAATTGGCTGGTTTTCGAACTCATCCGAGATTTGATCCCCAGCCACTTTACATATAAGTTTCAGAAAGATTCGATCAAAACTGAAAGGGCTACAGTGATGACAAGGTCAACAAGAGCACCGCAAGCGGGTGCCAACGCTCGTCTGCAGTTTCTTTTAGAAAACAAAAGTTCTAAGTCAAATCAAATTGCAAGATGGAGTTATAAAACTTGTAGGGAATGTAGCTCTTGTGATGGTGAGTATGTGTATGAAGTTTCATGAAGGTAGGCCAAATACTTTTGGAAATATGGTCAAGGTTAAGTTTTTTGGTTAATTTTTCGAAAAAATAGGTCAAAGTTCAAAGGTCAAGGTCACAGGTCAAAAAGCATGGTATGACTGAAAAGGTCTTGTCCCAAGGAACATTCATGTGAAGTTGGAAGGCTCTGTTGTGAATAGTATTGAAATAAGAGACAAAAACAATTTAAAAAAAAGCGGAGAGAAAAGGGGAGATAATTCAATCAAATTGCAAGATGGAGTTATAAAACTTGTAGGGAATGTAGCTCTTGTGATGGTGAGTATGTGTATGAAGTTTCATGAAGGTAGGCCAAATACTTTTGGAAATATGGTCAAGGTTAAGGTTTTCGGTTAAATTTTCGAAAAATAGGTCAAAGTTCAAAGGTCAAGGTCACAGATCAAAAAGTGTGGTATCAGTGAAAAGGTCTTGTCCCAAGGAACATTCATGTGAAGTTTGAAGGCTCTGTTGTGAATAGTATTGAAATAAGAGACAAAAACAATTTAAAAACAAGAGGGCCATGATGGCCCTGGATCGCTCACCTGATCCATAGTGTAACAAGTGGGACCTAGAGAGGGCCATTTTTGGCCCCAGGACTATACTTTGCATTATCTTGAGGGAGGTCAAAAAGATGAAGCTTCATACCAAATATCAAAGACCAGAGCCTTCTGGTTTCAAACAAAAAGATTTTTAAAGGTTTTCCTTTAAAAAGGTCTAAATAAAACCTGTGGCCCCCGGGGCAGGGCCATTTTAGGCCCCAGGTCTATAATTTGAACAGTCTTAAATATCAAACACCTGGGCCTTCTGGTTGTAGACAAGAAGATTTTTAAAGATTTTCCCTATATAAGTCAATGTAAAACCAAAGGACTTCAGGGCGGGGGCATTTTTGGCCCCAGAGTTATAATTTGAACAATCTTGGTAGAAGCTACACACCAAATATCAAGGACCTGGGCCTTGCGGTTTCAGAGGAGAAGATTGTTTTTAAATATTTTTCCTGTATAAGTCAATGTAAAACCAAGGGGCCCCGGGGCGGGGGCATTTTTGGCCCCAGGGCTATAATTTGAACAATCTTGATAGAGGTCCAGAAAACAAAGCTTCATACCAAATATCAAACACCTGAGCCTTCTGGTTTCATACAAGAATATGTTTAAAGGTTTTCCCTATATAAGTCAAAACCAAAGGGCCCCGGGGCGGGGGCATTTTTGGCCCCAGAGCTATAATTTGGACAAACTTGATAGAGGTCCACAAGACGAACCTTCATACCAAACATCAAACACCTGAGCCATCTGGTTTCAGACAAGAAGATTTTAATGGTTTTCCCTATATAAGCCTATGTAAAACCAAAGGGCCCCGGGGCGGGGGCATTTTTTGGCCCCAGGACTATAATTTGAACAATCTTGGAAGAGGTCCACTAGATGAAGCTTTACACCAAATATCGAAGGCCTGGGCAAAGTGCGGTTTCAGGAGAAGATTTTTTTAAATTTTCATTAAAAAATCTATTTTTTTTCGCTCCCGAGACCTTGATGTGCAATGGAGCGGAACCATTTGAACAACTTTGAAAGGAGACCATCTAAGGATCATTCCTGTGAAGTTTGGTCAAAATCTGATCGGTGGTTTAGGAGGAGATGTCGTTTGAAGAAATTGTTAACGGACGCACGCACGGACGACGGACGAAAAGTGATCCCAAAAGCTCACCTTGTTATAACATGACAGGTGAGCCAAAACAATAATGGTATCCAACATGGTACCAGAAATGACAATTATCAGGTAAAAAAGTGTAACATCTTAATTGTCTGCTTTCAACATATATTGTGGGTGCTAGTTAGAATCTCAATGGGGCGGTTCTAACGAGTACCCGCATTCTATGCCTCAATGAGGCTGTTTTAATGAGTGGCCACAATCTATGTTTCTCTGTAAAAATGAAGTAGATAATGTATATTCCCTTCAACTCCACTTTTCTCTTTATAAAGAGGGGTTATATAAGAGGGGTCTTCCTTTCAGGATGTACATCAAACAAGGGAGACTACTCATGTTTGTCTTCTCACTCAAAGAGGGCTTTTAACTCTCACCAAGCTGAATAAGTCAGTGATTCAATATCCTATACACTCCTCCCCGATTTTCATTCATCTGTGATAAACATGATTTCAGTGTTTACCAAGGCCATCCTTAAAACCAGAGAGGGCCATTATTGGCCCCAGGGTTTTAATGTGCATAATGTTGAGGGAGGTCTTAAAGGTGAAGCTTCATACCAAACATCAACAAAGGCTATAATTAGAACAATCTTGGCAAAGGTCCACTAGATAAAGCTACACATCAAATTTCAAAGACCTGGGCCTTGCAGTTTCAGAGAAGAAGATTTTTTTTAAAGATATTCCCTACATAAGCCTATGCAAAACCAAATGGCCCCAGGGCTATATAAATCTATGTAAAAACAAAGGGCCCCGGCCCGGGGTGGGGGCATTTGTGGCCCCAGGGCTATAATTTGAACAATCTTGGTAGAGGTCCACTAGATAAAGCTCCATACTAAATATCAAAGGCCTTGGCCTTGCAGTTTCAGAGAAGATTTTTAAAGATTTCCCTATATAAGTCTATGCAAAACCAAAGGGCCCCGGAGCGGGGACATTTTTGGTACCAGGGCTATAATTTGAATAATTTTGATAGAGGTCCACTAGATGCAGCTTCATACCAAATATCAAAGACCCAGGCCTTGTGGTTTCAGAGAAGAAGATTTTTGAAGATTTTCCCCATGTAAGTCTATGTAAAACCATAGGGCCCCAGAGTGGGGGCATTTTTGGCCCCAGGGCTATAATTTTAACAATCTTGGTAGAGGTCCATTAGATGCAACTTCATACCAAATTTCAAAGTCCTGGGCCTTGTGGTTTCAGAGAAGATTTTTAAAGATTATCCCTATATAAGTCTATGTAAAACCAAAGGGCCCCGGGACGGGGCCACTTTTGGCCCCAGCACTATAATTTGAATCATCTTGGTAGGGGTCCTTTAGAAGAAGCTTCATACCAAATATAAAAGACCTAGGCCTTGTGGTTTCAGAGAAGAAGATTTTTAAAGATTTTCCCTATATAAGTCTATGTAAAACCAAAGGGCCCCTGAGCGGGGGCATTTTTGGCCCAAGGGCTATAATTTGAACAATCTTGGTAGGGGTCCACTAGATGAAGCTTCATACAAAATATCAAAGTCCTGGGCCTTGCGGTTTCAGAGAAGAAGATTTTTAAAGATTTTCCCTATATAAGGCCATGTAAAACCAAAGGGTCCCAGTCGGAGGCTTTTTTTGCCCAAGCACTATAATTTGAACAATCTTGGTAGGGGTCCACTAGATAAAGCTTAATTCCAAATATCAAAGTCCTGGGCCTTGCAGTTTCAGAGCAGAAGATTTTTAAAGATTTTCCCTATATAAGCCTATGTAAAACCAAAGGGCCCGGCGGCGGGGACATTTTTGGCCTCAGCACTATCATTTGAATAATCTTGTTAGGGGTCTTTTAGATGAAGCTTCATACCAAATATAAAAGACCTAGGCCTTGTGGTTTCAGAGAAAAGGATTTTTAAAGATTTTCCCTATATAAGTCTATGTAAAAACAAAGGGCCCCTGAGCGGGGGCATTTTTGGCCCAAGGGCGATAGTTTGAACAATCTTGGTAGAGGTCCATTGGATGAAGCTTCATTCTAAATATCAAAGTCCTGGACCTTGCGGTTTCAGAGAAGAAGATTTTTAAAGATTTTCCCTATATAAGTCTATGTAAAACCAAAGGGCCCCTGAGCAGGGGGATTTTTGGCCCAAGGGCTATAATTTGAACAATCTTGGTAGGGGTCCACTAGATGAAGCTTCATACAAAATATCAAAGTCCTGGGCCTTGCGGTTTCAGAGAAGAAGATTTTTAAAGATTTTCCCTATATAAGCCTATGTAAAACCAAAGGGCCCCAGGTGGAGGCTTTTTTTGCCCCAGCACTATAATTTGAACAATCTTGGTAGGGGTCCACTAGATAAAGCTTAATACCAAATATCAAAGTCCTGGGCCTTGCAGTTTCAGAGCAGAAGATTTTTAAAGATTTTCCCTATATAAGCCTATGTAAAACCAAAGGGCCCGGGGGTGGGGACATTTTTGGCCTCAGCACTATCATTTGAATAATCTTGTTAGGGGTCTTTTAGATGAAGCTTCATACCAAATATAAAAGACCTAGGCCTTGTGGTTTCAGAGAAAAGGATTTTTAAAGATTTTCCCTATATAAGTCTATGTAAAAACAAAGGGCCCCTGAGCGGGGGCATTTTTGGCCCAAGGGCGATAATTTGAACAATCTTGGTAGAGGTCCAATGGATGAAGCTTCATTCTAAATATCAAAGTCCTGGACCTTGCGGTTTCAGAGAAGAAGATTTTTAAAGATTTTCCCTATATAAGGCCATGTAAAACCAAAGGGCCCCGGAACGGGGGCATTTTTTGCCCCAGCACTATAATTTGAACAATCTTGGTAGGGGTCCACTAGATAAAGCTTAATACCAAATATCAAAGTCCTGGGCCTTGCAGCTTCAGAGCAGAAGATTTTTAAAGATTTTCCCTATATAAGCCTATGTAAAACCAAAGGGCCCGGGGGCGGGGACATTTTTGGCCTCAGCACTATCATTTGAATAATCTTGTTAGGGGTCTTTTAGATGAAGCTTCATACCAAATATAAAAGACCTAGGCCTTGTGGTTTCAGAGAAAAGGATTTTTAAAGATTTTCCCTATATAAGTCTATGTAAAACTAGAGTGTTCACAAGTTTTTTCTTTAATTTGACCTACTGACCTACTTTTTGACCCGAAAAGACCTTTATTCAAACTTAGCCAAGATATTGTCACAATGACCATTCTGAGCAAGATTAATGATTTAACCAAACTTGTGGCCTCCTGAGTATTCACAAGGTTTTTCTATGATTTGACCTACTGACCTACTTTTCAACCGGACATGACCCATATTCAAACTTGACCGAGATATTGTCATGATGATCATTCTGAGCAAGTTTGATTATGATTGGACCAAAATTGTGGCCCCTAGGGTGTTCACAAGGTTTTTATATGATTTGACCCGCTGACCTACTTTTTAACCCGATATGACCCATATTCGAACTGGACTGAAATATTGTCACAATGGTCATTCTGAGCAAGTTTCATGATAATTGGACCAAAACAGTGGCCTTCAGAGTGTTCACAAGGTTTTTCTATGATTTGACCTACTGACCTACTTTTTGACCGGACATGACCCATATTCGAACTTGACCAAGATATTGTCATGATGATCATTCTGAGCAAGTTTGATTATGATTGGACCAAAATTGTGGCCTCTAGGGTGTTCACAAGGTTTTTCTATGATTTGACCCGCTGACCTACTTTTTAAGCCGACATGATCCATATTCAAACTTCACTAAAATATTGTCACAATGATCATTCTGAGCAAGTTTGATGATGATTGGACCAAAATTGTGGCCTCTCGAGTGTTCACAAGGTTTTTCTATGATTTGACCTACTGACCTACTTTTTCACCCGACATGACCCATATTCGAACTTGACCGAGATATTGTCATGATGATCATTCTGAGCAAGTTTGATGATGATTGGACCAAAACTGTGGCCTCTAGTTTGTTCACAAGAAAAAGTTTACGCACGACGGACGACGGACGACGGACGACGCACGACGACGCCGGACATCTTACGGTCACAAAAGCTCACCATGACCTTCGGTCAGGTGAGCTAAAAACGGAGAGAAAAGGGGAGATAATTCAATCAAATTGCAAGATGGAGTTATAAAACTTGTAGGGAATGTAGCTCTTGTGATGGTGAGTATGTGTATGAAGTTTCATGAAGGTAGGCCAAATACTTTTGGAAATATGGTCAAGGTTAAGGTTTTCGGTTAAATTTTCGAAAAATAGGTCAAAGTTCAAAGGTCAAGGTCACAGATCAAAAAGTGTGGTATCACTGAAAAGGTCTTGCCCCAAGGAACATTCATGTGAAGTTTGAAGGCTCTGTTGTGAATAGTATTAAAATGAGAGCAAAAAATGTGTTTCAGAAAAAAATTGGAAAAGGGGAGATAATTCAGCCAAAATCAACAATGTTGTTATGGTCCTTGGTCAAAATGTAGCTCTTGTGATGATGAGTGTGTGTATGAAGTTTCATGAGGCTAGGTCTAATACTTTTTAAGTTATAGCCAAGGTTAAGTTTTTTTTGGAACGACGCAGGACGCAGGACGACTACGCAGACGCCGGAGTGATGACAATAGCTCGAAAGTTTTTTTTCAAAAAAACAGACGAGCTAAAAATCAGCATTTTCAGCAATCAAAGGGACGTTACTCTACGATAAATGGGCCAACTTGGTCGGTTTTCGAACTCATCCGAGATTTTATCCCCAGCCACCTTACATATAAATTTCAGAAAGATCTGATCAAAACTGAAGGGGCTACAGTGATGACAAGGTCAAACATCGGCATTTTCAGCAATCAAAGGGACGTAACTCTATGATAAATCGGCGGACTTGGCCGGTTTTCGAACTCATCCCAGGTTTTATCCCCAGCCACATTACATATAAGTTTCAGAAAGATCCGATCAAAACTGAAGGGGCTACGGTGATGACAAGGTCGAAAAGAGCCATTTTCAGCAATCAAAGGGACGTAACTCTATGATAAATGGGCCGACTTTGCTGGTTTTCGAACTCATCCGAGTTTTTATCCCCAGTCACCATACATATAAGTTTCAGAAAGATCCGATCAAAACTGTAGGCGCTACGGTGATGACAAGCATTTTCCCATAGTAAGTCTATGGGACCTTGTGGTTGCCATAGGAACCAAAGTTTTAGAGCGATTTCAAAAAAAAGTTTATGTCATCAATGCCCCACCAGAGGCATGCTACAGATGAGAAATGATTGAGATCAGCCTGCAGGATACAGAGATATAGCTGCTCAAAAGTGTGGACGGACGGACGACGGACGGACGACGGAGGACCCACTATACTATAAGCTCCCCTGGAGCCTTCGGCCCAGGTGAGCTAAAAAATAAGGCTTACCCCTGTAAACCCCAGTTTTACAATATAAAATTGGGGTTCAATGGGGTCAGAATTATACAGGCATGTTTTCGTGATGACAAGAACACACCTATTTAAATCTGACCCTCTTGAACCTTACTTTTATATAGTAAAAGGTTTACTGTATAAAAGTGGGCTTCAATAAGGTTAAACTGAGGTTTAAACTTACTTTCCTTATTTCTGCTCTAATATATAGATTGTGGGTACTCGTTATAGAATAGAAACACCTCGACGAAGGGGTTCAAACATGTACCCAGTCTATATATTTGAGCAGAAATAAGAAAATTATTACAATTCTTTGTCTAGATATTTTCCTTTTTTTGAAGGCAAAATTGACAATGTATTTGTATAGGCATGTTTTCATAATGACTACTGGCGGGGCCCAACTTGAGCAGAAACTGTGTTAGTTAAACAACCATGTACATTACAATTTCGTTCGAATACGGTTTGTTACATCACTGTTTTGGATATAATACAGTTTCAAGATGGATCCCAAAAATGTATAGATTTTCTATATAATCTATACATTTTAACATTTTACATTTTAATTTTGATATAACACGGCTGTTAAACTAACACAGTTTCTGCTTTGGACCCCAACAATAGTTATAACGAGATTGGGGTGTATATCTAAACAAAAATGTATAGATAATGGTCATTTTTCTCATTTTGAAAAATGACTGTGTATGATCAATTTTTCTACACTTTCTCTAATTAATTTTTTTTCATCTTTAAATGAAGTTATATAAAAAAATCATGTTATAGTGAACGGTGTTATAATTAGGTACTGTCATACCTACCCACTCAGCCAGAACAAAGTCTGGTTAGTCTACATGGAGATACTGGTCAACAGATGCCAAACAGTACCCAGAGAAGACACTACAGTATGTTTGTCCTTGTTTACTAGATGTTTCAAAAAGATCCCATCGAAAACAGCTGAGAAAAAAAATGGAAACACCAATTTTCGCCTATATTTATGCTATAGGGCAGGTAACTCCAAAGCCGTTGGTCCCTTGAAACCCAAATTCGAACTCGACATAAACTGTATGCCTCTGCTGGCTTTCTGCAAGTTTGATAAAGATCAGATCAGAAATGGCTGAGAAAAGCTGGAGACATCATTTTTCCATTGCAGATAACCAGGAGAGGCATACAGTCTACGGTGAGTTTGAATTTGGCCCTCTCAGGACCAAAGGTTTTGGAATTACATGCCCTTGAGCATAAAAATAAGCGAAAAATGGTGTCTCCCCTTTTTCTCAGCTGTTTTCCATGAGATCCTTTTGAAACTTTAAGTAAACAAGGACAAACATAATTTCTCAAATGGGTTCGCCTGGTCAGTTCTACATTCACCTTATTTGCATTATCTGCTGGTTCCTGGTCTGAAGATTATCAGTGTTGGGAAAATAGGTAACCAGAACCCCCTGACCTTTCAAGGTCAGGGGGGTCTGGTTACCTGTTTTTCCAATATTGATAAAGTGTAAGCTGGGAGCCAGCAAGTAATGCAAATATGGTGAATGAAGATACTAGTCAACAGACAGAGAAGACATTATTAGTACTGTGATGACAACATAATGCAAAATAGTGCATTTGTTTTACATGTGAAAAAAGCCACTTTTCTGGTGAAAATCTGTGATTGTTTTGTTATTTATACTGCAAACATAGGCTGTGGGTGCTCATTAGAACTGCCTCATTGAAGCAGTTCTAACGAGTACCAACAACCTATGTCTTGGAGCAGAAATAAGGAACTATACAAAATCAAACAAACAAATTTGAAAAGCTAATACTGACATTATATGCATAGGATAGCAGATAATGGTAAAATTGAATTATGATGATGAAGCTCCTCTTTGCCCCACAAAGAACAGGGCCCAGTTGTTCAAAGCATGGTTAGCTTAATGAGCTGAGTAGTGGTCAAATTGTTAACTGTTCTAGCAAGTAAAATATTTGATATAGTGTTTGTTTTGCTGAAAACAAACATAAGCAGCTTTTGCATTTTTTCAGCCAAAATTTTAGCATATATGCCATATCAAATGATCAAAGTTTTAATATGTTAAAGGAAAACAACCACAAAAATTAACTTTCACTTCAGAAAAAAGGTTTTGAGGAGACAAACATTTTGGTACAAGTTTTATGAAAATTGACTGATTGGATTTATAGAAGTTATGACCTTTTGCACATTTCACAAATTCTGGTTTTGTGAGTCCAGAACGAGGCTGTGAGTAAACGTTTTCAAGTACAAAATCTGAAAAGTATGCTATAAATTATTATTTTGTTATTTTGGTCATGTGACTAGATTAACAAAATGGCGGCCCTCATAGACAGCAATTGTAAAATGTTCAAAAGGTCATAATTTCAAAACCGCTCAACCGATTTTTATAAAATTTCTACCAAAATGTTTGCCTCATCAAAGGCAATATTTTAAAGTGACAGTTAATTTTTGTGGGTGTTTCCCTTTAACTAACTACATTGTTAGTTTTGAACAACTGGTCCCTGGATTTCATATTCCACCAACCTATCAAGAAAACACGTCTATATAAATTTGAACCCATTGAACCCCATTTTTATTTAGTAAAACTGAGGGTTTACAGGGGTAAACCTTATTTTCTTATTTCTGCTTTAACATATAGATTGTGGGTACTTATTAGAACTGCCTCGATGAGGCTAAAATAGATGAGGCAGTTCTAACGAGTACCCACAATCTATATTTTGAGGAGAAATAAGAAAAAATGACACAATTTTTCATCTCTGCTTTCTTGTTCCCTTGAAGTAAAATTTAACATGATTTCTCTGCTATGCATGTAGGAACAGTACTGCTAAAATGACAGTGTCGACCCAGATTAGAGTGCTCCTATGGAGCAGTCTGATATGGGTCTACACACCTTGCCAAAAACACTTCTTTTGACAGACCCAAGAAACGATCTCATTACCGAGAGAGCTCAAAATACCCATCTCGAAAACACACCTATATAACTTCGACCCCTTTCAACCCCAATTTTATATAGTGAAACTGGGGTTTACAGGGGTATAACATATCTTATTTCTGCTCTTAAATATAGATTATGGGTACTCGTTAGAACCGCCAATGTATATTTTGAGCAGAAATAAGAAAAATATCACCATTTTTCACCTGAAAATTTTTGTTTTTCGTTTTCCCGGCGGTTAAAATTACAATGTATTTGTATAGGTGTGTTTTCATAATGCTGCACAAGTAATAGCACATGTCTGAAGTGCTTGGGTCTGACTCACTATTCTTTGCATTACAGACTTTTTCACCTTTGGACACAAAACTGTGCAATCTCCTATGGTTTTTTTTTTGATTTGAGGGTAAATGTCCATGTCAACACTATTTAGGTCATTTTCTAGACATCACATTGCTTCCCATTTTATGGAACTTTTACGGGACACTGAGATGAAATGACATCTCAAGCCCTGCAGCCCAATGAAACCAATAGGGGTTATATGCATGGGGGTCAGACTCACATCATTTTGCCTGTGCAGGTTTAGACCTTCTAAGCCCTTTACCAGTACTCATGTGTAGTCAGTTTCAGCTCTGCGTTGAAGTACCATGCAGCCCAAGCTATTTCTCCTGGTTCCAATGGGTGGGGGCCTTTGTATGCAGTGCCTTTCAATGAATATCTTTGCATCAAATATGTTCTAGAAAGGGTTATCCTTTGGAAGCAAAGAATACAAGGTTTTGCAAGAAACTGTCATTCAGCAAAGAAATCTAAAACTGGATCAAGCAATATAGGTTGACTGGTCTCATTTTGGCAAGAACTTGGTCTTGAATGACATGTGAGCTGTGTCTTGATTGGACAGCGTGGAGTCTGCACTTAAATGTCCACTGTTTTGTAGTTTGAATTTATACCTGGCTAGCAGTCAACTGACAGTCTAATAGGATTATACAGAATTATTTTTTAAATCAAAATGAAATGAGGTCCATCAAAGTTTGCACATGTTATGTCCACTGGTGTAACTCTAACTACTGACATCTCAAAGCAAAAAAACAAAACAAAAAAAACAAAAAAAAAAACAACCACAACCCCCTTCGTTTCATGTAGTCATGAATGAACACAAAAGAAGTCCATTACTGGCCAAAGGAACAGTTAATGCACTACCCCACACAACTGTCAACAACTTAAGAAGAGATGCACATCTTCAGGGAGGACAACTCTTGTGAAAACATTTTCGTCTCTCATGCTAATAGGTGTCTTCTCGTAAAGGAAAGAATTAAACCTTATCTTGCTGTTCACGACAACCCCTATCTTTGCAAACAGTGTAGATCCAGATCAAATGGCTTCTGAAGAAGCCATCTGATCAGGATGTACACTGTTTGGCATTCAGTTTATGAATTTAGTTTATGAATTTGTAGCAATAAATTACATCAAGTAATTTGATTGGTTGAAAGACAGATATGGGTGTGGCTTAAATGAATATTCAGCAAGAGAAGGGTTAAGAGTAGACTCCTTTTCGGAGCAAATTCTATCCTTTAAGACTTAGACACCTTTTCACCCAGGTTTTGATTGTTAAGTCAAGAATAAAAACATAAGTCCACAAAGTTGCCTCCCTTCTAAAAATGGGCGAAATATGGCATGTGTATCAATTCCAGTTAACAAGCTTTCTCATGAACACAACATAGACTTGTAGACATATTTAATTAACCCATTTTGTATAAGAAACCCAAAAAACGGGTACCCGGGCAAACAGTGCAGGCCCAGATCAGACGTCACAGAATGCGGTGTCTGATCAGGGCCTCCACTGTTTGTTAAAAGTTCAGTCATTTTCCAAATCAATTTTGAAGAAGACAAACTGACACCCCTAAATTTTGAAATGAACTCCTGTTATATATGAGGAGGAAGATTCCATTTGGTACAAAAAGGGTTAAGCATATATTATAAAAGATCAAAATCCTACAAAATTATGTAACATTGCTCTTTGTGGGTTCAGCAGCATTTTTAGGCCATGATATTTGTGACCTAACCTCAAGTGAGTGTTTTCCATGGCCTCCATGCCATGTCCGCCATCACCCAACCCCACCCCCACAAAATGTAAGATTTGGTCAAGTTTTGTTACAAATGTACAAAAAGTCTCTTATTATTCTGACACACCTTTTGCTATGTTCTAATAAATGGCCTGCCAAATCACTCATACTGTTTCCTAAAATTTATGGCAGTGTGGTCAGGCCTCCCCTAAAATAAATTTGAGGGAAAAACCCTGCCCCTGAGGTTACATAACCTTTCTCATGCTCAACTCATCTAAGCCTGATTATGCTGTCCCCCTTCATGTGTAATGGAATATCTTTCATGGTTGCATAATATTTTTCCTGCTTGTAAACTGCCAACCATCTGGGGCCAGTTGTTCAAAGCATCGTTAGCTTAACGAGCTCGTAAGGGGTCATATTGTTAACTGTTTTAGCAAGTACAATATCAAACATTTTATTTTTGCTGAAAATATGTGAGCAGCTTTTGCGAGTTGCTCACATTTTTTCAGCAAAATTATTAGTATTTTCACCATATTGAATGATCAAAGTTTTAATGATATGTTAGCTAACGATGTCGTTTTGAACAACTGGCCCAAGAAGTTTGAAGTTTAATAAGAACATCAAAACACTAGACTATCAAGTGAGCATATGCTCACTAATACCCCCGGCCAAAGCCATCGGTAACTTTCTGGCAATTCAAAGCCATCAAGTTTGACAAAAACCTATTATGAACACAGAATTAATCTTGCAAAAGTAAGGAGAATACCATTACATCTAAATAACTCACCTGATAACTAATGAGATCTTGAACAGATGTTTTTCAAAGGGCAATAACTCTTGAAAGGAGCATAATCCGGACGAGAAAAAAAATACGTGTCGGCTAATTTTCCATGAGGAATCCATATATGAAATTTCAAAACCCTAGCATACACGGTTCTAAAGTTATGCTATGCATCACTTTTACCATACAGTACAATGGCACAAATTACCAAAATGACAAAGGGCCATAACTCACAAAGTATTTTTCGGAATTTTGTCAAAAGTTAATCAGTTCATCTACTCATCACCACCAATCTATTCACCAACTTTCAAGGCTCTAGCTCCAATAGTTTTTGAGATATCTTGCTGACAAAATTTTATAAAAAAAATATAACAAAGGGGAATAACTCTAAAGAACCTGGCCCCACAGCCCCAATTTTCTTTCCCACAATACAACTAGTTATGCATGTTGTTTGTACCAAATTTCAAGTTTCTAGGTACAGTAGTTCCTGAGAAATCTTTGACACAAAATTTAAGGTAACTCACAAAATACACATCTCAGTAGCAAATATAACAAAGGGGAATAACTCTAAAGAACCTGGCCCCACAGCCCCAATTTTCTTTCCCACAATACAACTAGTTATGCATGTTGCTTGTACCAAATTTCAAGTTTCTAGGTACAGTAGATCTTGAGAAATCTTTGACACAAAATTTAAGGTAAGTCACAAAATGCACATCTCAGTAGCAAATATAACAAAGGGGAATAACTCTAAAGAACCTGGCCCCACAGCCCCAATTTTCTTTCCCACAATACAACTAGTTATGCATGTTGTTTGTACCAAATTTCAAGTTTCTAGGTATAGTAGTTCCTGAGAAATCTTTGACACAAAAAAAAAGTTTACACACACACACACACACACACACAGAAAAGACGAAAACTATATACCCCCATGGCATACTCCGTATGCCGGGGGTATAATCAGGCCTGGCTGACTTGAGCGCAAAGGTAGGGTTTTCTTGATATTTTAATGGTTATTATCAGTGCTTTGTTGGGTTGAACACATCACAAAACCACACCTATATAATTTTGACCCCTTCAAGTCCACTTTTATTTAGTAAAACTGGTGTTTACAGGGGTAAATTTATTTTTTCTTATTTCTGCTCTTAAATATAGATTGTGAGTACTCTTTAGAACCGCCTCAATGAGGCGGTTCTAACAAGTGACCACAATCTATATTTTAAGCAGAAGTCAGAAAAATATCACATTTTTTTTGTCTAAAATTTTCATTTTTTTTAGGCGATAAAGATATGACATATCCGGGGTTCAGTAGGACAAGGGTTAAAATCAAATTTACTTTTTACAAATTTAGTTCTTTTGTGCGCTTGTTTTATCTAATACTTGTATGAATGGCAAACAGTGCTGACCCAGATCAGACTGTCTGTATTGTTTACCAAATCTATGCTGCTAGACTGTTAGTGTACAAATTTGAAGTCAAGATCATTTACACAAGCCCCCGCCCATAGGGGCTTGAAGAAACATATGGGCTGCATGATGCTTCCACGCAGAGCTGAATCCGGCCCGCACACTAGTACTGGTAAACCCCTTAGAGGATCTAAGCCTGTCCAGGAACCGCGGTGCGAGGCGGACCGTCCATGCTAATAAACCCTATTGGTTTCATCGGGCGACAGGGCTTGAGATGTCATTTCATCTCAATGTTGGGTGAAAGTCCCACAAAATTGGAAGCAACGTCTCCAAAATGACCTTTACAGTGTTGACGGGAACTTTAAACCTCAATTCCAACAAACAAAATCTAATGTGCGCTTGTTTTATCTAATTCTTGTATGAATGCTGACCCAGATCAGACTGTCTATATTGTTTACCAAATCTATGCTGCTAGATTGTTAATGTACAAATTTGAAGTTAACCCTTATCCTGCTGTTCACGACAGCCCCTATCTTTGAAAACAGTGTAGATCCTGATCAGATGGCTTCTTCAGAAACCATCTGATCTGGATCTACACTTTTTGACATTCAGTTTATGAATTTGTAGGAATAAATTACATCAAGTAATCTGATTGGTTCAAAATCAGAAATGGGTGTTGCTAAATTGAATATTCAGCAGGATAAGGGTTATTAAAGATCCTTTACACATTACTGTTATGTCGTTGCTCCTGAAATTATTTGGTAAAAGAAAAAAGAAAATAATAAAATATTCAGCAGTTAAACCATTAACCAATGATGCTAACAAAAACGGCTTCTTAAAGGGTCTTACAATTTACATGTGCTCTGAGCAAAGACTTAGATCATTCTGCCCATCCAAGCAGTCTGATCAGAGTCGCATTGTGCACTCTAAGGATAGCTAAGGGCCCAATGCTCCTTCAAGCAGCAAGAGAAGTCTCAGGTCAGACTATATGAATGTGCAGGCCGATCTGACTCCTCAATGGAAGCACATATAAATTGTAGGAAATGATGTGCCCCCGCTCATTTATGAGCAGGACTGTTATTCCAGGAAATTAGCCATTGTTTTTTTTAAATTTACCAGCCATCACGTGAACAAGTTTGAAATGAACACCACCCATAACCCCACTTTATATGGAGAAAAGTGGAGTTTACTGGGGTATACATTATTTTTCTTATTTTTGCTCTATGACATAGGTTGTGGGTACTCATTAGAACCGCCTCAATGAGGCGGTTCTAACGAGCACCCACAACCTATGTTTGTCATTCCAGGAAATTAGCCATTGTTTTTTAAAATTTACAAGCCATCATGTGAACAAGTTTGTGAAATGAACACCACCCATTACCCCACTTTATATAGAGACAAGAGGGCCCAGAGGGCCCTGGTTCGCTCACCTGATCCAAAGCATAACAAGTGGGCCCCGGGCAGGGTCAATTTTGGCCCCAGGGCTAAAATTTGAACAATCTTGGTAGAGGTCCACAAGATGAAGCTTCATATCTAATATGAAAGACCTGGGCTTTCTGGTTTCAGAAAAGAAGATTTTAAAGGTTTACCCTGCATATAGAAGTCTATGTAAAACAAGATTTTCCCTATATAAGTCTATGTAAAACCAAAGGGCCCCGGAGCGGGGGCATTTTTGGCCCCAGGGCTATAATTTGAACAATCTTGGTAGAGGTCCACTAGCTGAAGCTTCATAACAAATATCAAAGATCTAAGCCTTGTGTTTCAGAGAAGATGATTTTTAAAGATTTTCCCTATATAAGTCTATGTAAAACCAGAGGGCCACATGGCGGGGGCATTTTTGGTCTCAGGCCTATAATTTGAACAATCTTTATAGAGGTCCACTAGCTGAAGCGTCATAACAAATATCGAAGACCTAAGCCTTGTGGTTTAAGAGAAGAAGATTTTTCAAGATTTTCCCTATATAAGTCTATGTAAAACCAAAGGGCCCCGGAGCGGGGGCATTTTTGGCCCCAGGGCTATAATTTGAACAATCTTGGTAGAGGTCCACAAGATGAAGCTTCATACCAAATATCAAAGACCTGGGCCTTGCAGTTTCAGAGAAGATTTTTCAAGATTTTCCCTATATAAGCCTATGTAAAACAAAAGGGCCCTGGTGCGGGGGCATTTTTGGCCCCAGCACTATAATTTGAACAATCTTGGTAGGGGTCTACTAGATGAAGCTTCATACCAAATATCAAAGACCTGGGCCTTGCGGTTTCAGAAAAGAAGATTTTTCAAGATTTTCCCTATATAAGCCCATGTAAAACCAAAGGGCCCCCGTGCAGGAGGCATTTTTAGCTCCTGCACTATAATTTGAACAATCTTGGTAGGGGTCCACTAGATGAAGCTTCATACCAAATATCAAAGACCTGGGCCTTGCGGTTTCAGAGAAGAAGATTTTTAAAGATTTTCCCTATATAAGCCCATGTAAAACCAAAGGGCCCCCATGCGGGGGCATTTTTAGCTCCAGCACTATAATTTGAACAATCTTGGTAGGGGTCCACTAGATAAAGCTTCATACCAAATATCAAAGACCTGGGCATTGCGGTTTCAGAGAAGAAGATTTTTCAAGATTTTCCCTATATAAGCCCATGTAAACCAAAGGGCCCACGTGTGGGGGCATTTTTTGCTCCAGCACTATAATTTGAACAATCTTGGTAGGGGTCCACTAGATGAAGCTTCATACCAAATATCAAAGATCTGGGCCTTGCGGTTTCAGAGAAGAAGATTTTTAAAGATTTTCCCCATATAAGTCCATGCAAAACCAAAGGGCCCCCATGCGGGGGCATTTTTGGCCCCAGCACTATAATTTGAACAATCTTGGTAGGGGTCCACTAGATGAAGCTTCATACCAAATATCAAAGACCTGGGCCTTGCGGTTTCAGAGAAGAAGATTTTTCAAGATTTTCCCTATATAAGCCCATGTAAAACCAAAGGGCCCCCGTGCGGGGGCATTTTTAGCTTCAGCACTATAATTTGAACAATCTTGGTAGGGGTTCACTAGATAAAGCTTCATACCTAATATCAAAGACCTGGGCCTTGCGGTTTCAGAGAAGAAGAGTTTTAATGATTTTCCCATATATAAGTCCTTGTAAAACCAAAGGGCCCCCGTGCTGGGGCATTTTTGGCCCCAGCACTATAATTTGAACAATCATGGTAGGGGTCCGCTAGATGAAGCTTCATACCAAATATCAAAGACCTGGGCCTTGCTGTTTCAGAGAAGAAGATTTTTCAAGATTTTCCCTATATAAACCCATGTAAAACCAAAGGGTCCCCATGCGGGGGCATTTTTAGCTCCAGCACTATAATTTGAACAATCTTGGTAGGGGTCCACTAGATGAAGCTTCATACCAAATATCAAAGATCTGGGCCTTGCGGTTTTAGAGAAGAAGATTTTGTAAGATTTTCCCCCTATAAGCCCATGCAAAACCAAAGGGCCCCCGTGCGGGGGCATTTTTGGCCCCACCACTATAATTTGAACAATCTTGGTAGGGGTCCACTAGATGAAGCTTCATACCAAATATCAAAGACCTGGGCCTTGCGGTTTCAGAGAAGAAGATTTTTTAAGTTTTTGGTGAAAAAAATCTATTTTTGGCTCCTGTGACCTATATAAGCAATGGACCGGAACCATTTGAACAACTTTGAAAGGGGACCACCTAAGGATCATTCCTGTGAAGTTTGGTCAAAATCCAATCAGTGGTTTAGGAGGAGATGTCGTTTGAAGAAAAGTTTACGGACGCACGGACGCACGCACGGACGCACGCACGGACGCACGGACGGACGCACGACGGACAAAAAGTGATCCCAAAAGCTCACCTTGTCACTACGTGACAGGTGAGCTAAAAACTGGGGTTTTCTGGGGTATACATTATTTTTCTTATTTTGCTCCGAGACATAGGTTGTGGGTACTCGAGCACCCACAACCTATGTTTGCAGTATTTACAAGAAAAATATCACAGATTTTCATTAGAAAAATAGTCATTTGGGAGATGTGAAAAATGCACTAAGTTGCATGGGTGTGTTATCGTAATGCTTACAAATTTCATGCTCCACACAGCTGTGCCCAAAAAATGATTTCAATCCAAAGCCCCCAGTACTACACTGAAGTAGAAGTATTTAATAATGTGAATGAGCATTTTGCTGAAAGCCACAACACTCATACTCACTGCTCCACAAGTCTCACAAAAATTATCTCCCCTGTTGGTACACATTTCTAGATATATTTCCACAGAGGGAAAAAGAGGAAGATATTTTGACCAATCAATGGCTGTGAATGTGAGCTGGTGCAAGAATTAATTATGTTACAGGTCCCTTTCTTGTGTCATGGCTCATGGAGAAATATGAAAATGAGCAATTTTCATCCCATTAAGGTGAATTGATACACCTGCAAGCTTTACCCAACACCTTTGCTCAAGGGGAGGCAACTATCATAACATTTTGTTTGCTGTCCCTCCTAAAAAGGGGTCTACCCTTACCATCAAGAGAACACACATATATTATTTTGACCCCCTTAAACCCCACATTTTTATAATAAAACTGGGATTTACAGAGGTATATATTATTTTTCTTATTTCTGCTCTGAAACCTAGATTGTTGGTCCTAGATGAGGATCTAACTAGTGCCCACAATCTATGTTTTGAGCAGAAATAATAAAAATATCGCAAATTTTTCATCTTAAAATTATTGTTGTTTTTTTCGGCTGTAAAATATACACTGCATTTGTATAGGCGTGTTTTCGTAATTTAAAAGGGTTTGGGGTCTACCTCTTAAAGGAAAGAATTTGCTCCGAAGGAGCAAATTTTTTCCTTTAGGAGTAGACCCGTACTGAATAAGGACTAAGGAGTCAAAATCTTGTTCAAAGAGTTGCCTCCCCTGAGTGTGTATCCAATCCCCTTAAACTGTTGTATTGACTAGAGTTTGGCTGGTCTAGGAGAAGTCTGGTTTCTCCGGTGTTGTACATCCCGACCGTTGTATAACTAAGTTAGCTGCATAGTTCCCACATCGTATACACTCCTCGACGGATTTACCCAGGATCAGTTGTGATAGAAAACCTGGAAACAGAGTGAATCAACATTAGAAGAGACCATTAAGGTGGAAAACTACAGAGGTCAAAACAATATAAGGGGAGATTACTGAGGTCAAAATAACATTGGGGGTGGGGGGGGGGGGGGGGGGAGCTGGTGATAACTGAGGTCAAAACAATATGAAGGGAGACTATTGAGGCCAAAACAACATAAGGGGTGACCATTGATGTCAAAATGACATTTGTATGGTTTGAGGTTTAACATCCCTGTCAACACTGTATATGTCATTTTGGAGATGCTGCTTCCAGTTTTATGGGACTTTTACCCAACATTCAGATGAAATGACATCTCAAGCCCTGTCACCCAATGAAACCAATAGGGTTGATAAGCATGGACAGTCCGACTCGCACCATTTGCCTGGGCAGGCTTAGTCCCACCAACAGCTAAGGTCACACGGAGATGGGACCTCGGTTTAAAGACTCATCCAAAGTCTGGGGATGCTCGGGATCGAACTCATTACTGCTGGTTTATGAAGTGATTAGCAAAACCACTACATAACGGAGGCTGTGGGGGCCGTAAAAAGTCTCCCTGCCCAACATCATAGTGTAGTTTATATCTGCTTGTCCTTTGGGATCATTGATTCCATTGTTGAATTTTGAAAATAACTGAGGGTCACTGATGAGGCCTAAGTGGCCGAAACTAGCTAGTCTGGCCTAGAAAACATGTACACTCCATATTTTCGAGTTCTGTGGTGTATTCCTTGCTTCCAAAGGATAACCCTTTCTAGAACATATTCTAATCACTTGGCGGAAGAGCGTGATGAGCGACATCATAAAAAGCTAATATTTTATGATGTCACACTAGATTCTTTGAAGTTAGATGGTGAAACCTCATTTTCTCGAATAAAAAACATTACAAAAAGACATAAATGTGTGTGATACTGTCAATAATGTTAGCAGAATTTCTTCTGACAATGGTGACAGGTTGTGAGAATTTGAAGGAAACAACAAAGTTATTGTCGATTTTAAATGGATTGAATCGAAATAGATCAGCTACAGTGTGTGATTTATTGAGCAATAAATCACAGTTTATAGGTCAGTTGTAAGTAGACAAATCACTGGTGCTATGCACTGGTGATTTGACAAATGACCTCCAAACTTTTAAAATACTCAACACACCACTGCTAGACAAGCTTGCTAGTGGTCAAATTCTTAACTATTCTGGAAAGTACGCTATTGAATATTCTGTTATTTTTGCTGAAAAAATGTGAGCAGATGCAAAAGCTGCTCACATTTTTTTCAGCAAAAATATTAGTATATTTGCCATTTTTAATGATCAAAGTTTTAACAATACATTAATTAATGACATCGTTAGTTTTGAACAACTGGCCCCTGATCTGTTTTGTTAAATTAACATATCCATGAATACGTCTTTTGTGACAAAGTTGGGAAATAAGGACAATGAAAATAAACATTTTTATTTTTGCATGGAAAACACGTTGTGGGTACTCAATAGAAGTGCCTAACCAAGCGCCTCGGTGAGTCATTTCTAATGAGTACCCACAGCATATGTTTTCGTGCAGAAATGAAAAATCAGCCGGTGCATGACAAAGTCTACAATAAGACCCGTGTGACCAGCTAAGACTCATTCGTGCAGGCTGATCAGAGTCTTCCCTGTTCACATGAGCCTGCTATAGCCTCTATGCTATTCAAAGGGCAACAAGAGATTGCTCCAACCAGGCTGACCTGACGAGCCAGCTGAACTGAGTCTTCAACCATAGCACGGGTCTTATTGTAGGTTTTGTCATGTGCTGGCTGAAATAGTACGTGGATACTCCCCCTTATCTGGAGCTTTGCTGACACAAAGTACTCATGTGCAGTCGGTTTCAGCTCTGCATGGAAGCACTATGCAGCCCAATCAATTTCTCCAAGCCCCAATGAGTGGGGGTGGCAAAGCTTATTCCTGCAGAGGGTTTGTTTGTTTTGGAGTTTAACGGTAAAGTCAACACTATTTTTAGGTCATTTTTGAGCCAATCAGTTTACCAATCCACACTTTTCCTGGGCTGGCTTATACGTAAGCGGTTAACAAGTACAGTGCACATTCTTTAACCAGAAACTGACAACTGCCCTTCTTGAATCAGAGGATGGCTGAGAATGACCGTGGAAAAGATTTCATGATCAATCTCCACGAAAGAATGTTGCCAACCCCGTCAGGTATCGAACCCGCATCCTCCTGATCACCAGTCAGACATGAATCCGACTGAGCTACCGAGGCCGGCTCATGCAGAGAGAGAAGTTTGTATTTTGACAGTATTTGCAGGCTGATTATTGTCTTCTCTGCATGCACAAATATGCTCAAAGGCACCCTTTTCATTTGCCACGACCCAAATGTCAAAATTCAATAAAACATTAACCCTTTTTGTACCAAATGGAATATTCCATCTTATATATAGCAGGAGTCCATTTAAAAATTTAGGGGTGTCTAGTTGTGTGTTCTTCAAAAACTGTTTTGAAATTGGCTGAAAATTTAGCAAACAGTGAAGGCCCCGATCAGACGCCGCGTTCTGCGGCGTCTGATCTGAGCCTGCACTGTTTGCCAACTACCCGTTTTGGGGTTTCCAGTACTGAATGCATTAAGGGGATTGAATACTTAATCAGGGGTGGCAAATCTTTCAAAACAGTTTTGTCTCCCTTATCATAAGCAGTTGAGAAGGGATCTGGTCCTCTCTTGATTCTTTGTACATGAAATTCCTTGGTAGAAACCAGTACTAATCCTTATCCAGCTGAACATGACAACCCTATCTTTGCAAACAGTATTAGATAGATTAGTTAGATTTGAGGTTAAATGTCCCCGTCAACACCGTAAAGGTCATTTCGGAGACGCTGCTTCCAATTTTGTGGGATTTTTACCCGACATTGAGATGAAATGACATCTCAAGCCCTGCCGCCCAATGAAACCAATAGGATTTGTAAGCATGGACAGGCTGACTCGCACCGCATTGCCTGGGCAGGCTTAATTAGATCCACTAAGCGGTTTACCAGTACCTGTGTGCGGGTCTGTTTCAGCTCTGCCTTGAAGCATCATGCAGCCCATCTATTTCTTCAAGCCCTGATGGGCGGGGGCTATTCCTTGGTGGAAACCAGTACTAATCCTTAACTAGCTGAACATGACAATCCCTACCTTTGCAAACAGTGTAGATTCAGATCAGATGGCTTCTGAGGTTTATGTCCCACCAACAGCTAAGATCATACGGAGACGGGACCTCGGTTTAAATACTCACCTGAAAGTCTGGAGAAGCCCAGGATCGAACCCATGACCCCTGGTATATGAGGCGAGTAGCATAACCACTTCACCACAGGGGCTTCTAATCATGCAGTTAGTGAACTGAAGTAGTTTGATTGGTGAGTAGTCAGAAATGTGTGTTGCTAAATTAATCTATTCAGCAGGATAAGGACTAAGCAACATGGATAAAGTGTTTTGCTCAATGCTCCTCTGGCCTGGGAGCAAATTCTTTCCTTTAATGAAGATAGACCCGAATTCATTCCTTGAAGAATAAACCTTCATGAGGTCAAACCTTTCCTTCATGAGGTCAAAATTCTTCTCTTTACCTCTTATCATGCTGTTCACGACAACCCCTATCTTTGGAAACAGTGTAGATCCAGATCAGATGGCTTCTGAAGAAGCCATCTGATCAGGATCTACATTGTTTGACATTCAATTAATGAATTTGTAGGAATAAATTACATCAGGTAATCTGATTGGTTCAAAGTCAGAAATGGGTGTGGCTAAACTGAATATTCAGCAAGAGAAGGGTTTAGAATAGACCCAATTTTTCAGAGTGATATAGGAAGTCCTGAGAGTCCTCTCCCTTGTACATAATCCCAGACAAATTGTCAAGTACATCCACCCACCGGGGCTTGGAGAAACAGATTGGGCTGCATAATGCTTCCACAAAGAGCTGAAACCACATGGGTGCTGGTTAACCGCTTAGGAAGTCTAAGCCTGCCCAGGTAAAGTGGTATGAGTTAGACCGTCCATCCATATAAACCCTATTGGTTTCATTGGGCGGCAGGGCTTGAGATATCATTTCATCATACTGTCGGGTAAATTGGAAGCAACATCTCCAAAATGACCTAAATAGTGTTGATGGGGATGTAACACTGTCAAACAAACAAACATCGATTTCCCCTGAACATGTGGTTTGTTGTGTACTCGGCCGGTATTACCTGCATATTCCTGGTGATAATTCTTTCTTTCTTTTGGTTTTGGTTTTAACCCTTATCTTGCTGTTCACGACAACCCCTATCTTTGCAAACAGTGTAGATCCTGATCAGATGGCTTCTTCAGAAGCCATCTGATCAGGATCTACACTGTTTGACATTCAATTTAAGAATTTCTAGGAATAAATTACATCAAGTAATCTGATTGGTTCAAAGTCAGAAATGGGTGTGGCTAAAATGAATATTCAGCAAGAGAACGGTTAAGGCCCTTTCAAGCTTATTTCACATATTTCAAACCGATAGTTAAGCGAGCTGATGAATTATGTTCTATTGTCATTCTCTCCCTTTCACTAATTAAAGAAGGGCAGCTGTCAAATTCTGGCAAAAGAATGTGTACTGTACTGGATAACTGGCAAAAGAATGTGCACACCTTCAGTATGAGACTGCTCAGAAAAGTCTGGTTTGGTACACTGACTGCCTCAATATGACCTAAATAGTGTTGACTGGGCAGTTAACCCTTGTCCTGCTAAGCCCGGATATGCCTTACCTTTCAAACAATGTAGATCCAGATCAGATGGCTTCTGAAGAAGCCATCTGATCAGGATCTACATTGTCATTCAGATTGTGAATTTGTTGCAATAATTGGCATCATGTAATCTGATTGGTTGATAATCAGTGGTGGGAGTGGCATATTTGAATATTCAGCAGGTCAAGGGTTAAAACTTCAAACAAACCTATTACTTGTTAGCTTGCAATTGGAGATCAATTGACACTGAAAGGACATAGTTCGGACCAGTCTTCAAGAGAAATACATAAACAAAATAACTTCAATGGCTTGAACCCCGGTGGCTCGTTTACCATGGAAAAATTAAACCCGTTCTTTAGTCCACATGGAATTCCTCCAAATACAATATAGATTTAATTTAGGGAGATTTTCTTCTTTTATCTTGCAAATGTATGCTGTGAGTACTCAATAGAATCACCTCATCGAGGCGATTCTAATGAGTCAAATGTATGCTGTGAGTACTTATTAGAATCACCTCAATGAGGTGATTCTAATGAGTACAAACAACATACATTTATAGCACAGAGCACGGAAAAAATATCCAACCATTATTTCCATTAAGCCCCCTGGTATGACACTAATTGTAACCATCTGTGGCTCTAACTTCCACTGCCCCGAACAAATTTTCATGGTTCCTAAGGGGTTTAATCCATCAAAGCTTAACTGTAGCTTAAATAAGAGCTCTTATGCCACCTACCTCCAACAAAGGCATCTCCAGCACCATTGGTATCCACTATGTCCTGGGATTTTATTGGTATCACAGAGTACTCTGTCACTTTACCATCTGGAAAGATTAAAGCAAGCTTCAGTTACAGAAAATTTACAATGCATTCATTCAAGAAATGTATGAAACAGAGTTCGTTGCTTGGTTTCTGATGCTCTGTCTCTGGTTGAACCAATCAGTCTAACTGTTGGTTTTCTTTTGCTCCAGCATTTCAGTGGTTTCTTGCTGTCGAGTCCTCACCGTTGTGTTATCTCTGTGGTTTGATTTTTGTGTTCTCGGAGATATTGCACTGATGTGTTAGGAAGCCTTTATGTGGACTGACTGACAAATTATTTGTTTAAATCGGGACGGAATCAAGGGTCAGGATTGCGGCCGCAAGCTCCACAGTGAAATTCTTTTCACTGACCGTTCCAAGGCGGTTCTTTTGTCACAGTTTAATTTTGTTATGGTTTGTCTGAGTATGTGTATCTCTTATATCTTTTTGTTTTGGATAGCAAATTGGCCATCTATTGGGAAAGTAACTGTCCTTTCAGCTTTCTGCTATTGATACTTTCATTAGGGTTTAGTTATATTGTATCGATTCCTGATCATTTCCTTCACTTCTATTTTCTATTTGTCTTTCTCTTGATTCTAGGAATGACATTCTTTGAGCCAACTGAAAGTGTGCTTAACTTCTTTATCAAGTAATTTAATGGTACTTAATAAACATCTTTATTAAGTAATTTTCATCGAATTTCAGTGCTTAATTGTACCAGGACTCATCACGAAAACATGCCTATAGATAAACACTCCCTTGAACCCCACTTTTATATTTTCTTGTCCTTTGGGATCATTGATTCCATTGTCGAAGTTTGAAAATATTCGAGGGTCACAGATGAGGCCTAATTGGCCAAAACTAGCTAGTCTGGTGCAGAAAACATGTCCACTCCATATTTACAGGGATAAACCTTATTTTTCTTATTTCTGCTGTAAAATATAGATTGTGGGTACTCATTAGAACCACCTCATCAAGGCGGTTCAAACGAGTTCCCTCAATCCTCAATCTATATTTTCAGCAGAGATAAGAACAAGAGGACCAAAATGGTCCTATATAGCTCACCTGAGCTAACATATTCAAAGTTTCAGGAAGTGCCAACCTTTACTGAAGGATTTATGGGAGGACAAGGTGATGACACGGAAAGCATTTTCTGCAAATCAAGTAGAATGTAACTCTATGATAAATAGGCTGACCTCACCGGTTTTCTAACTCATTCACTATGAAAAATAGGCCGATTTGGCCGGTTTTTCGAACTCATCCGAGATTTTATCACCAGCCACATTACATATAAGTTTCAGAAAGATCCGACCAAAACTGAAGGAGCTTCGTAGATAACAAGGTCAAAAGTAGGCATTTGCAGCAATCAAAGGGACATAACTCTATGATAAATGGGCCGACTTGGTCAGTTTTCAAACTCATCTGAGTATTTATCTCCAGCCACCTTACATATAAGCTTCAGAAAGATCCGATCAAAACTGAAGGTGCTACGGTGATGACAAGGTAAAAAATCGGCATTTTCAGCAATCAAAGGGACGTAACTCTAAGAAAAATGGGCCGACTTGGCTGGTTTTAGAACTCATCCGACGTTTAATCCCCAGCCACCTTACATTTAAGTTTCAGAAAGATTCGATCAAAACTAAAGGGGCTACGGTGATGACAAGGTCTAAGATAGGCATTTTCAGCAATCAAAGGGACGTAACTCTATGATAAATGGGCCGACCTGGCCGGTTTTCAAACTCATCCGAGTTTTTATGCCCAGCCACCTTATATATAAGTTTCAGAAAGATCCGATCAAACCTGAAGGCGCTACTGTGATGACAAGCATTTTCCCATTGTAAGTCTATGGGAAATTGGGATTGCCATAGCAACCAAAGTTTTTTTTATCAATTTTGATAAAAAGCTAAATTCTTCCTGGCCCTATCCAAGGCATGCTACGGATAAGAAATGATTGAGATCAGCTTGCAGGCTGCAGAGATATAACTGGTCAAAGGTGGTGACGGACAGACGACGGACGACCAGCCATACTATAAGATCCCCTGGAGCCTTCGGCCCAGGTGAGCTAAAAATATAAAACAAATTCATCTGAAAGTTTTCCTTTTTTCAGCGGTAAAATTTGCAATGTATTTGTATAGGCGTGTTTTCGTAATGTAATGTGTAAGCTCATAACATTTCTGCAAGTTCTAAGACTGGGAGTATCTGCCGAGTTTACCTTTAGCAACAACAGATGGCTGATCTCCCTGAGTTATCACGACCATTCTGCTACGTTGTTTGTTCTCTTTCTTCCACGCTGCTATCTTTAACGCTATCTCTTTCACATCCTGGGTCTGAAATGATCGAATGGTTATAAATGTTCTATAAAAGGGTTATCCTTTGGCAGCAAGGAATGCACCAGAACTGGAAAATATGAAGCGTGCGTTTTCTGGGCCAGACTAGTTAGTTTCGGCAAATTAGGCCTCATCAGTGACCCTCAAGTATTTTCAAAATTCCACAATGGAATCAATGATCCCAAAGGACAAAAAAATACAAACTACACTATGATGTAGGGCAGGGAGACGTTGTACCGCCGCTACACATTCCCAGACACCAGCTGTAGTGACGTTAAATATATTCTATAAAAGGGTTATCCTTTGGAAGCAAGGAATGCACCACAGAACTAGAAAATATGAAGTGTGCATGTATTCTGGGCCAGACTAGCTAGTTTCGTCCAATTAGGCCTCATCAGTGACCCTCAAGTATTTTCAAAATTCCACAATGGAATCAATGATCCCAAAGGACAAGAAAATACAAACTACACTATGATGTAGGGCAGGGAGACGTTTTACCGCCGCCATACATTCCCAGACACCAGCAAAATTCCACAATGGAATCAATGACCCCAAAGGACAAGAAAATACAAAGTACACTATGATGTAGTATCAATTTCAAAGTTGTGCGTGTTTATCAATACTATATAACTTTCCTTTATGTTGTGTTTAAGAATTTTTCTTGATCTTCGGAGGGAAAAAATGTTGCCAAAAAATTTATGGCCATAATAAAACTGCTATGACTACAGACCAAATACAGCATCATGTGCATTTATATGTACATTATCTTGCTACAAGGATCAGACATTACTTGAATAAAAGCAGCAGTGGCATCACTAATGATTGTCTACTACTGCTGACAAATAAAATACATTTTTCAGGTGTTTCTAGAGCAAACAACCTATAGAAATCTTGATAAATCTGTCATAATAATTATCAAAATCTCTGGTACAGAAGCTACAGTCAAAAACAAATCTTTTTTCAGTAAAAAGTCAAATAACTCAAGAACTTAACCCTCACCATGCTGAACCTAGATATATTCTATTTTGAAAACAGTACAGATCCTGATCAGCTGGCTCCTGAGAAGCCAGCTGATCAGGATCAATACAGTTTTCCATTCTGCTTCTGGTAAAAATAAAATCATGCCACACAAAGCTCAAGATTGGGGAGGTTTAACAGTCCTGTCAACACTATTTAAGTCATTTTGCAGATGTTGCTTCCAATTTTTGTGGGACTTTTACCTGACACTGAGATGAAATAACATCTCAAGCCCTGTTGCCAAATGAAACCAAAAGGCTTATATGCATTGGACTGTCTGACTCACTCCATTTTGCCGCCCCCGCCCATAGGGGATTGAAGAAATATACGGGCTGCACGATACTTCCACGCAGAGCTGAATCCGGCCCGCACACTAGTACTGGTAAACTGCTTAGAGGATCTAAGCCTGTCCAGGAACCGCGGTGCGAGGCGGACCGTCCAGGCTAATAAACCCTATTGGTTTCATTGGGCGACAGGGCTTGAGATGTCATTTCATCTCAATGTCGGGTAAAAGTTCCACAGAATTGGAAGCAACGTCTCCAAAATGACCTTTACAGTGTTGACAGGGACGTTAAACCTCAAATCAAACAAACAAACAAACTCACTTCATTTTGTCAGGGCAGGCTTAGTCCTTCTAAGCGGTTTACCAGTACTCATGTGTGGTCAAATTTTAGCTCTGCGTGGAAGCATCATGCAGCCCAATCTATTTCTTCAGGCCCTGATGGGTGGGGGCAATATGGGTAAATATGGTATTAAAAATAAAGTACAGCCCTGTAGACCCTAAGTAGAAATTGCAATGACATTACGATAACACACCCGTGCGACATAGTGCATTTTTCACATCTCCCAAAATGGCTACTTTTCTGATGAAAATCTGTGATATTTTTCTTACAAATACTGCAAACATAGGTTGTGGGTGCTCGTTAGAACCGCCTCATTGAGGCGGTTCTAACGAGTACCCACAACTTACATCTTGGAGCAAAAATAAGAAAAATAATGTACACCCCTTAAACCCCAGTTTTCTCTGTATAAAGTGGGGTTTAGGTGGGTGTTCATTTCACGGACTTGTTCAAGTGATGAGTTGTTCAAATGCTGACCATTCAACACATCAATTATATACACTGTTAACCCAATGCATGCAGGAAACCCCTAAAGGGGTACCTTACCAAACAGTGCAGGCCCAGATCAGATGCCACAGAATGTGGCGTCTGATCAGGGCCTTCACTATTTGCTGACGGAATTTTCAGTCAAAAATAGAATAAAAGCGAAAAAAATAGGCCTGACATCTCTTATAGGAGAAATGGACTTATCCAACATATAGCAATGGAAGGGTCCACCAGCATGCCATTTCCAAAGATAAACAGACCATAAAAGGCTAAAAACCCAGGAGGATTTCAGTGTCAGACATAACTAGAGCTTCACCAAAAACGAAAATGTGCCTTGGCCTTGTGAGCAGCAAACACCCAACTAAGTCTGTGTACACAGTGAGGATACAACTGCTGTTTATTGTAATGATCTTAACCCTTATCCTGCTGAATATTCAGTTTAGCCACACCCATTTCCGACTTTGAACCAATCATATTGTTTGATTTAATTTATTCCTACAAATTCATACACTGAATGTCAAACAGTGTAGATCCTGATCAGATGGCTTCTTCAGAAGCCATCTGATCTGGATCTACACTGTTTGCAAAGATAGCAATCGTCATGAACAGCAGGATAAGAGCTAATTATTGGGGCAGATATGCCTAACTAAGCAAACAGTGTAGACCCTGATCAGATTGCTGCTTCACAAACAGTGCAAACAGTGCAAACCCAGATCAGACTGCTCCTGAAGGAGTCTGCTCAGGGTCTACACTATTTTGCCATTCCATTTGCACCTTTTGGACTCCTTGCAGGATTATGTAACAAATTTGTTAAAATTTTAGGAAAATTACAGCAAATCCTCGAGGTGTCTGATATTTTTAGGATTTTTACAGTGCTAATCTTTGGGTCATCAATGTAATGCACAGTGAAGCCTCAGATCAGACTGCACGGATGCGCGAGCATTGGACACCCCTGACTAAAGACACATTTTGGTTTGTAATGAAACGAGCGTTACCTAACTACAGGTAAGAGGACGGTGTGTGCGTGTGTGTGTCGGTGGTGTGTGTGTAGGGGAGGGGGGGGGAGGGGGGGGGGGTAGGGGTGTGAGGGGGGGGGAGGAGGGGATCCAAATGTTATTTTTCTTAATTCTGCACAAAAACATGTTGTGGGTACTCATTAAAAGCACCTTGATGTTGTGGGTACTCATTAGATGCACCTGACGAGTACCCACAATGTAAGTTTTTGTCCAGAATAAGAAAAATATCAGTAGTTTTCGGAAGAAAAAAGCACCTTAACGGGAGTAATGTGTTAACAATACAACTTGTTCCCTGTATTAGCAACTACATGTAGGTTTCTCCGGTATTATGTAAACCCTTGTTTTGCGCAATAAATTAGATTTGCCACATCCATTTCTGACTATCCAGCAATCATGTTTGACTGCTTAACCCATTTTGTACCGGAAACCCCAAAAGGGGTAGTTGGAAACAGTGCAAACCCAAATCAGCCGCCGCAGAATGGGGCGTCTGACCAGGGCCTCCACATTTTTGCAAAATGTTCAGCCAGTTTACAAATAGATTTTGAAGAAAAAGCAAACCCGTCTTCCCTAAATTTTGAAATGGACACCTGCTATATATGGGCCCCGTCAAGCGATTTTGGTACTTATCGCCTATGCGAGCAGCGAAGGTTCAGGCGAGCCTGAGCATCCGCGCAGTCTCGCCAGAACCTTCGCTGCTCGCTCATACAAGCAGTGAATCAAGAGGAACCTTCAGACAGAAAGACATATCCCTGGCCCCTCTGAATGGCTGAGCATGCGCAGTTAAAATTTGTCATGATGGAATGCTCGAAGACACAAATTCGCTTGGCGGGGCTCATATAAGGAGGAAGATTCCATTTGGTACAAAAAGGGTTAAGTTGGCCAGTGTCTCTTTACTACATGCTTCATCTAGGGGATAACTGTATTCAAAGTTGTCATTTCATCAAATGAACAAGTCAGTGAAAAGAAGACCCATGTAAACCCCATTTTATATAGAGAAAACTGGGGTTTATGGGGGTATTCATTATTTTTCTTATTTTTGCTTCAAGACATAGGTTGTGGGTACTAGTTAGAACCGCCTCAATGAGGCAGTTCTAACGAGCACAAACAACCTATGTTTTGAGCATTTATAGGAAAAATATCAAGGAATTTCATCAGAAAAGTAGCCATTTTGGAGATGTGGAATATGCACTATGTCGTACAGGCAAGTTATCAGCCATTTTATGGTCAGATACTGTGTTATCTGGCAATATGTCAGCAGAGCCGTAAAACAGAAATCGTGACCATAAAACCGACGTTTTAACTCCCCAAATGACAATTTTCAATACAGTTATCCCCATTCAAAAGGCTTTATTCATTGTTTTGTTTAACAAGAAAAATGCCTAACGGTATTATGGATGGATTTTTCAGAACAGTTTTGACGTCAGCAAAGCTGCAACCTGCATATGTAGCAAGGGTTGGCAGAAGGCAACAAAGCTCGCCTATTGAACTAAGTTGAACAAGTTATCCAAATAAAATTTCAATTTTGCAGGGTTTTTTTTTTCAAAAAAAAAATGATATTTGTTTTGAAAAAGAGTTTAACAGACTGCAGCAATTCATACCCAACATTTATGTGAAGCACAACAGCAATGACAAAGATTATCTCAAATTAGACAGTGACCTTGACCTTGAGCTCAGGACCCTTAAAGTCGATATTGCTTGAGATAACAATAAGTTATATCCAACATTTCAGTGAGTGTGTGCATGCATGCATGCATGTGTGTGTTTGTGAAAGCATGCATGAATGCATGCATGCTTGAGTGCATGCATGTATGGGTGTGCATGTCCATGCATGTGAGTGCATGCATGCATGTGTGACTGCATGCATCCATGTGTGAGTGCTTGCATCCATGTGTGTTTGTGCACATGCATGCATGTATGTGCATGAATGCCTGCATGACTGTATGTTTGCATGCATGTGTGTGTGTGTGCATGGATGCATGTGTGCTTGCATGCATGCATGAGTGGGTGCATTTATGTATGTGTGCATGCATGCATGAGTGCATGCACATGCATGTATGTGTGCGCATGCATGCATGAGTGCATTTATATGTGTGCATATGTGCATGCAAGCATGTACATGCATGCATTTTTGTATGGGCATGCATGGATGCATGAGTGTGAGCATGCATGCATGAGTGTGTATGAGCATGCATGCATGAGTCTGTACATGCATGCATAGATGTATGCATGAGTGCATGTGTCACTTGTGTGGGTGCATTAGAATCGGTAATTTAAGTAAAGCACTCTTGAAACAAAACATTGAGTATCATGCCAATATTTTGACATCAGGGTTAAAATGTAAACAGGAATATTTACAATCTTACACAGGTACATTTGCTTGTTTGTTCAGCAGCCCAATATAAAAATTTTTTTTTATTTAGATTTAATTGCTGGTTAAGAATTATTTCACCTTTTCTTATTCTAAGCTGACTGGGAGTCAGAGGTGGGCAAAAACAGGAGTACCAGGAAAAAACCCTGACCCTGCTTTGCAGAAATTAGCATCTCACACCTAACAAAGCAAGGCTCAAACACACAGTCATATGATTTTGTTTATTTGATTTGAGGTTTAATGTCCCTGTCAGCACTGTAAAGGTCAACAGTCATGTGACTTAGTGATTTAGTAACGGCACTCATTTCCCCTTTCAACCATAATAAGTTTAGCATTAAGCTGGTCAGCTAACCAAACCACTTCTTCTGGGCAGGCTTAGTCCTTAAAATAGTTAAACAGTGTACATTCTGTAATAAGTGTGTCCTCTAATCAGTTAAAAAGTGCACATTCTGTAGAAGGTGGGTCCTCTGGTCAGGTAAACAGTGCACATTCTGTAATACGTGGGTCCTCTAATCAGTTAAACAGTACACATTCTGTACTGTAATAGGTGGGGCCTCTAATCAGTTAAACAGTGCACATTCTGTAATAGGTGGTTATGCTAATTAGTTAAACAGTGCACATTCTGTAATAAGTGGGTCCTCTAATCAGTTAAACAGTGCACATGCTATACTGTAATAGGTGGGTCCTCTAATCAGTTTAACAGTGCACATTCTGTACTGTAATAGGAGGATCCTCTAATCAGATAAACAATGCACATTCTGTAGTAGGTGGCTATGCTAACCAGTTAAATGGTGCACATTCTGTAATAGGTGGGTCCTCTAATCAGTTAAACCGTGCACATGCTATAATAGGTGGGTCCTCTAATCAGTTAAACAGTACACATTCTGTACTGTAATAGGTGGGGCTTCTAATCAGTTAAACAGTGCACATTCTGTAATAGGTGGCTATGCTAATCAGTTAAACAGTACACATTCTTTAATAGGTGGGTCCTCTAATCAGTTAAACAATACACATTCTGTACTGTAATAGGTGGGTCCTCTAATCAGTTAAACAATGCACATTCTGTGATAGGTGGCTATGCTAATCAGTTAAACAGTACACATTCTGTAATAGGTGGGCCCTCTAATCAGTTAAACAATACACATTCTGTACTGTAATAAGCGGATCCTCTAATCAGTTAAACAATACACATTCTGTAATAGGTGGCTATGCTTATCAGTTAAACAGTGCACATTCTTTAATAGGTGGGTCCTCTAATCAGTTAAACAATACACATTCTGTACTGTAATAGGTGGGTCCTCTAATCAGTTAAACAATGCAAATACTGTTCTATAACAGGTGGGTCCCCTAATCTGTTAAACAGTGCACATTCTGTACTGTAATAGGAGGATCCTCTAATCAGTTAAACAATGCACATTCTGTAATAGGTGGCTATTCTTACCAGTTAAACAGTGCACATTCTGTAATAAGTGGGTCTTCTAATCAGTTAAACAGTGCACATGCTATACTGTAATAGGTGGGTCCTCTAATCAGTTTAACAGTGCACATTCTGTACTGTAACAGGAGGATCCTCTAATCAGTTAAACAATGCACATTCTGTAGTAGGTGGCTATGCTAACTAGTTAAATGGTGCACATTCTGTAATAGGTGGGTCCTCTAATCAGTTAAACCATGCACATGCTATAATAGGTGGGTCCTCTAATCAGTTAAACAGTACACATTCTGTACTGTAATAGGTGGGGCTTCTAATCAGTTAAAGTGTGCACATTCTGTAATAGGTGGCTATGCTTATCAGTTAAACAGTGCACATTCTTTAATAGGTAAGTCCTCTAATCAGTTAAACAATACACATTCTGTACTGTAATAGACGGATCCTTTAATCAGTTAAACAATACACATTCTGTAATAGGTGGCTATGCTTATCAGTTAAACAGTGCACATTCTTTAATATGTGGGTCCTCTAATCAGTTAAACAATACACATTCTGTACTGTAATAGGTGGGTCCTCTAATCAGTTAAACAATGCAAATACTGTTCTATAACAGGTGGGTCCTCTAATCAGTTAAACAGTGCACATTCTGTACTGTAATAGGAGGATCCTATAATCAGTTAAACAATGCACATTCTGTAATAGGTGGCTATCCTAACCAGTTAAACTGTGCACATTCTGTAATAGTTGGGTCTTCTTATCAATTAAACAGTGCACATGCTATAATAGGTGGGTCCTCTAATCAGTTAAACAGTACAAATTCTGTACTGTAATAGATGGGCTTTCTAATCAGTTAAACAGTGCACATTTTGTAATAGGTGGGTCCTCTAATCAGTTAAACAGTACACATTCTGTACTGTAATAGGTGGGTCCTCTAATCAGTTACACAGTGTACATTCTGTAACGTAATAGGTGGTTCCTCTAATCAGTTACACAGTGCACATTCTGTAATAGGTGGGTCCTCTAATCAATTTAACAGTACACATTCTGTATTGTAATAGGTGGGTCCTCTAATCAGTTAAACAGTGCACATTCTGTACTGTACGAGGGTAGGCTGAAAAGTTCTGAGCCTGACCAAGAAGCAGGCATAGAACAGCCATGAAATTTTGTATTCATTAAATCCAAACCTTTATTACTTGGTTTGACTCAAATGAGTTCAAGTTTACCTGCAATAACGTAGAAATCTAGACTTTGAAAATTGATACTAGCACATTTTTTGAGAAAATGGACAAAATCTGGCATCGTGATGTCATCAAGTACCTCCATAAAAAGGGGTTAGCTCCTAAGGACATAGTTTTACATGCCGATATGGTTGCTACATTACGGGACGATGCTTCTTCTTAAGCAACCGTGAAAAGGTGGACAGCAAATTTTAAGATGGGCAAGGACAGGCTTAAAGATGATGACCGGTGTGGACGACCCACAATGGCAACAACTGAGGAAACCATCAGCCAAGTGCACAGGGCCGTGATGGATGACAAGCGTTTAGCTGTGAATCAGTTAGCTAATACTGTTGGCATCTCCCGTGAATGAGTAGAGAACATTCCACACAGTAAATACGGAATGTCGAAGGTTTCCGCCAGATGGGTGCCACGGCTTTTGTCGCCTGACCAAAAGTTGACTAGACTGAACCTGTCACAAGCCAACTTGGCTATTTTTGAAGCAGACCAAGATTGTTTTCTTGACTGTTTTGTCACTCAGGATGAGAGCCAGAGACCAAAAGACAATCCATGCAATGGAAGCACCCTGGCTCACCCCCTCCAAAGAAGGCAAAGGTCGTCTCCTCTGCAGGGAAGGTGATGGCATCAGTGTTCTGGGATGCCAAGGGTGTAATATGCATAGATTACCTTCAAAAGGGCAGAACAATCAATGTGGAGTATTATGCAGATCTGCTAAAACAATTGGGAAAAACAATTAAGGCTAAACAACCCGGAAAATTGACAAAAGGGGTCTTGTTCCATCAGGACAATGCGCCTGCTCATAAATCGATTGTCGCAATGGCTGTTGTGCATGACTGTGGCTTCACACTTGTCGATTACCCTCGGTATTCACCTGATCTAGCTCCATCAGATTATTTCCTGTTTCCAAACATGAAAAAGCACTTGGCTGGGCAGCATTATCGATCAGACGAGGAGGTGATAGCTGCTGTGGAGGAGTTTTTCCGGGACCAATATGAGACCTTCTATACCACTGGCATCCAAGGACACCAGCATCGCTGGAGGAAGTGTGTGGACAGGAAGGGAGACTTTGTTGAAAAATAAGGCACTTTCAGCATGGACAAACCATTGGATCTTGGTCAGGCTCAGAACTTTTCAGCCTACCCTCGCAATAGGCAGATCCTCTAATCAGTTAAACAATGCACATTCTGTAATAGGTGACTATGCTTATCAGTTAAACAGTGCACATTCTTTAATAGGTGGGTCCTCTAATCAGTTAAACAATACACATTCTGTACTGTAATAGGTGGGTCCTCTAATCAGTTAAACAATGCAAATACTGTTCTATAACAGGTGGGTCCTCTAATCAGTTAAACAGTGCACATTCTGTACTGTAATAGGAGGATCCTCTAATCAGTTAAACAATGCACATTCTGTAATAGGTCTGTATGCTAACCAGTTAAACAGTGCACATTCTGTAATGGTTGGGTCCTCTAATCAGTTAAACAGTGCACATGCTATAATAGGTGAGTCCTCTAATCAGTTAAACAGTACAAATTCTGTACTGTAATAGATGTGGCTTCTATTCAGTTAAACAGTGCACATTCTGTAATAGGTGGCTATGCTAATCAGTTGCCAGTGCACATTCTGTAATAAGTGGGTCCTCACATCAGTTAAACAGTACACATTCTGTACTGTAATAGGTGGGTCCTCTAATCAGTTACACAGTGCACATTCTGTAATATAATAGGTGGGTCCCCTAATCTGTTACACAGTGCACATTCTGTAATAGGTGGGGCCTCTAATCAGTTAAACAGTGCACATTCTGTAATAGGTGGCTATGCTTATCAGTTAAACAGTGCACATTCTGTAATAGGTGGGTCCTCTAATCAGTGTAACAGTGCACATTCTGTAATAGGTGGGTCCTCTAATCAGTTAAACAGTACACATTCTGTACTGTAATAGGTGGGTCCTCGATCGGTTAAACATTGCACATTTTGTAATAGGTGGGGCCTCTAATCAGTTAAACAATGCATATTCTGTAATAGGTGGCTATGCTAATCAGATAAACAGTGCATATTCTGTAATAGGTGGGTCCTCTAATCAGTTAAACAGTACACATTCTGTACTGTAATAGGCGGATCCTCTAATCAGTTAAACAATGCACATTCTGTAATAGGTGGCTATGCTAATCAGTTAAACAGTGCACATTCTTTAATAGGTGGATCCTCTAATCAGTTAAACAGTACACATTCTGTACTGTAATAGGTGGGTCCTCTAATCAGTTAAACAATGCAAATTCTGTTCTATAACAGGTGGGTCCTCTAATCAGTTAAACAGTGCATATTCTGTACTTTAATAGGAGGATCCTCTAATCAGTTAAACAGTGCACATTCTGTAATAGGTGAGTGCTTATCTCATGTCTCTTTGTATTGACTTCCCCTTTGTTGTGAAGTTACATGTACTCAAAATTTTGACTGCATGCTCTGTAGTAATATTATTGTAAAACTTAAAATAGATAATTTTGCAGTCAGTGACATGCTGGTTCAATGACAGACAGTGCTGACCATTATCTTGATCAACACTGTCAATACAAACTTCTGATATGATAATATCATCAACCCTATATGGTCATTCATAGCCTGGCTGCCCACGCCCATTGGGGTATAAAGAAATAGATGGGCTGCATGATGCTTCCATGCAGAGCTGAAACCCGACTGCACAGGAGTACTGGTATCTAATCCTGCCCAGGCAATGCGGTGCGAGTCAGACCGTCCATGCTTATTAACCCTATTGGTTTCATTGGGCGACAGGACTTGAGGTGTCATTTCATCTCAATGTGGGTAAAAGTCCCACAAATTGGAAGCAACCTCAATAAAATGATCTATACAGTGTTGACAGGGACGTTAAACCTCAAATCAAACAAACAAACATCTGTAGCCTGGCCCTGAGGTTTTGTTTGTTTGATTTAATTTTCCTACAATTCCAGTAATGCTCCCAGTTTCAAAGCAGCAATTGCTTGTTTCAAATCTAGCAGCTCTATTCTGAAACTTTTCAGTTTCTTCATTAAGGACCACTCCAGTTGGGTCCCAAATACAACTACCATATTCCAAGATTGGACGAACAATTCCCTTATATGCTGTGTCCTTCACAGCCTGAGGACACTGATGAAGATTTCGCCTCAGGAAACCAAGTGTTCTATTCTCCTTAGTACACATGTTGCTAATGTGTGTATTCCATCTCAAATCATGTGTGATTGTCAAACCAAGGTATTTAATGGAATTCACATTTTTGAGGACCATTCCCTTTAAGGTGTATGTTTGTTCTCTTCCTAGTTAACTGCATAATATTGCATTCAAAGGGCTGAATCTCATGCCCCATTTTTGTGCCCAACATCCTAATCTTCTACATCCTTCTGAAGTTTCAACGAGTCCTATATCTCTGATTTCCCGATATCAAGCACAGTCGTCTGCGAACAGTCTTATTTCTGAGTCAAAGTCAGTGGAAATATTAATGTACAGGGACAACAACAGCGGACAGAGAACAGTGGGACCCCAGATAAAACTGGAGCCCATACTGAAGATTCACAATTAACAACATGCTGTTTTCTGTAGCAAAGGAAGGAATCTATTCATTTGAGAGTTTTCATCCCCCAATTCCATTACCAAATAATTTGGATTTAAGTAGTTCATGAGGTGGGGTGTCAAAAGCCTTCTCGAAGTCCTGAATAAATGTGACCACCTGTCCCCCTTTGTCCAAGATTTTTGCCCAATCATTAATAACCATGCTCAACTGAGTTTTGCAACTATGCCTTTTCCTAAATGCAAGTTGTCTGTCGGATAAAAGTTTATGTTCATCCAAGTGGGCCATGATATTTGAGCAGACTATGTGTTCAAGCCATTTACATAGAACACAAGTCAGTGACACCGGGCAATAATTTCGAGCAAGAGCCCTGTCTCCTTTTTTTTGAAAAGTGGGCAAATGTTCGCTGGGGATTTCACCCATATCGAGATATTGTTGGAAAAGGTGTGCAAAAACTGGACCAAACTCATTTGCCAGTTCCTTCAGGACTCTAGGATGAAGCGCATACAGTCCTAAAGCTTTAGATGGGTTCAAGGCTTTAAGTAACTTGATCACTCCCGCAGATGACACAACAATATTTTCCATTAAAGGGGCTGATCTTCCAGTCAATGGAACCTCGCTCAACTCAGTTTTATGAAACGCAACATTGAATTGACCAACTATTCCTCTGCCCTTTTAGAGTCTGATTCAGCAACTCCAATCCCTCCTCTTTTATTAAGGGGTGGGATACCTTGCCTGTCTTTCTTCTAGCTATTGATATATCTGTAGAAATCTCTGGGATGTGCCTTTACATCACCTACCAAGTTATTCACATACAAATCATGCTGATTTTTCATCTCATTTTTAATTTCTCGTCTGAAGTTGTCAAATTTTTCCCCTGAGTTTACCACTTCCCAACTTTTTTGCCTTAGCATGAATCTTATTTCTTCTCCGAATCTTTCTTCTTATTTTTGGTGTGATCCAAAGATAAAGATCTGCTAGTTTGGAGGGATATGATTTTCGGATGAAGCTTGAATGAAAGACTTTATCAAGTCAATGTTCTCCTGGACAGACCAAACATCTGAATGACCATTAAAGTATTTCTCCTTTGCAAATTTTAGCACATCCTTCCTCATAGTTTCATAGTCACCCTTTTGATATAAATACACCTTTCTACAAGATTTCTTTTTAGGTGGCATGAAGATGTTTAAAAATCCGGAAACAATTTCATGATCACTTAGTTTGTCTGGAGACTGAATATCTTCAAACTGTCCTAGTAAAGTTGTAAGAATCAAATCCAAAGTGTTCTTATCACGGTATAGGGAAGTTAAAAATTTGTTTGTTCTAAGTCATGATCATTCATAATGTCAACCAATATTTGTCCTTCTGATGGACTCAGCATTGTGCCTTGTTTGCTGAGCTTATCGCGCCAAACAATCTCTCTGAAGTTGAAGTCACCTAGGACATGTACTGCAGGATTTTTATTACCTTTATTCTGAGACCAAAAAATGCAACCAAAAACCTTAACCCAAACAGATTCTGAGTTGTTTTCCAGTTCCATGAATGGCATATGAGAGATGTCTCAGAGAACGAGCAACATAACCCCACCGCCATGAGTGCTTCTATCTTTTCTGTAGACATTGTATTCACAATTTTCAGGGAAAGCTCTGAAGTCAAAATTGAACTGTTAATCTTTGTTTCCTAAATAGCCACAATATGTGGTTGGTGAGTAATGAGGAAAGCTAAAAGTTCAAGTATTTTTCCTCTTATACCAATTATGTTTATACTGCAAAGTTTCAAACTTTTACAAAAATTTGGCTTTCTCATGTCAGTAGTCGGAGATTTAACCCTTTTTTTTCTTTGACAGAGATTCAAATTTATTTCTTTTTTTCCAGTTCTATAGGTTCGTTGAAGAACGAGTAAGAAAAATGGAAAACCTTGCACTTCGGGCATATCCATGAACAACTGGAAATTAACAATTTGCCGTACTCAGCATCTTAAAGGAATGCGCAATCCGTGTGAATTCGTATTTCACACTGGTCACACTGAACTGTCTTATTTTAATTCAGAACATCACCACTGCACAGGCCACAGTTGGCTTTGCAATCTTTGGAATACTAAGTTCCAACTCCAATTGCAAGCTCTAGCAATTGGTTTTTATCCAATCCAGAACACGAGGAATGAAACCACTTTACACAGTTCTTACAGTTTATCCATGTCTGAGTCTCTGCAATATGTTTTGCACAGCCCACATCAAAACCTAGGGCCTGGGTTAGTTTCAATGTCTCCGGCCAAAATTGAAAGAATGACCAAATTTGTTCCACCTGAAGACTTGAAGTTGTGTAAGCCCTCCGAACATCTTCTATTCCTTACCTTCCTAGGTCAAGGTCATCATAACCTAATGACTATTTTCCCCCATCTTAATGATGTAACTATGCAAGTTTGGTCAGATCTATCCATAGGTTCAGGAGATATGGTGCTTCAAACAGGCTACGCTGACGCAAAAGGGATCCACACCAAAAACAATATGTCCCCTTCCCTGGAGTGGGGGGAAAATAATAACTCAACCTGCAACCCCTAAATTTTGCAAAGGACATCTACTATATATAGTGAGGAATACAGTATAGCTCCAATATATCGCGTTCCGATATTTCGCGATGTCCAATCTATCGTGGTCGCGCCGTGGCTCCCGTTTTTTTTCCCTGAAAAATTCATAATTAAATAAAAGCGTCGCTAACACTGCATGATACCCCACCACTGCAGGCCAATATGGTTCAATCACAATAGGCTGTCTTAAATGTTCTACATATCTGTAAAATTTTATTAAGGTATTCCATATAGTGAAGCAGTTATGGGCCAAAAACATTATCTTAAATAGAAAATAATTACATGAATAAATGTCAAAAACATTTAATAGAATTATTAAAGGCAATAACTCTGTTAAATGTTAACTCATTTTGCCCACTAATGATTCCAATATAATTCCCGATATAAACATGTAGGCAAATTTGAAAAAAAATTGTGAGAAATTAATCAAGTTATCGGTCAGAAATGGTGTGGATGGACGGACGAACGGACAGACACCAGAGGATATATTATAATACCCCAGCACTATCGTGTGATGGGGTATAACAAAAAGAAGAAAAGAAAAAAAGTCATTCCCGATATAAACATGTAGGCACAATTTGAAAAAAAAAAATGTGAAAAATTAATCAAGTTATCGGTCGGAAATGGTGGGGATGGACGGACGGACAGACGGACGGACGGACGGACAGACACCGGAGGGTATATTATAATATCCCAGCACTATCGTGTAATGGGGTATAACAAAAAGAAGAAAATGAAAAAAAAAAAAAAAAAAAGGTAAAAAAACCGAATGAAAAACAAATAAAAGCACGCTAACACTGCATGATACCCCACCACTGCAAGATAATATGGTTATAGCCTTGCCCATAATAGTGGTACTTTTAAGTGTTATAGTTATCTGTAAAACTTCACTAAGGCATTCAATATAGTAAAGGAACTACATACATGTATATCAAAAGGGCAGATAATACAATAACCAGAAAAGCAGAGTGACTGTCCTTGGTATTAATATGTGTCCTTTAGTGTTTTAAAATTTGAAGAAAATCCATGAAAAGATTCTTAAGTTATTGATCGCAAACTCCAAAAAAAAATTGTGAGAAATTAATCAAGTTATCGGTCGGAAATGGTGTGGATGGACGGACGAACGGACAGACACCGGAGGGTATATTATAATACCCCAGCACTATCGTGTGATGGGGTATAACAAAAAGAAGAAAAGAAAAAAAAGTCATTCCCGATATAAACATGTAGGCACAATTTGAAAAAAAAAATGTGAAAAATTAATCAAGTTATCGGTCGGAAATGGTGGGGATGGACGGATGGACAGACGGACGGACAGACACCGGAGGGTATATTATAATATCCCAGCACTATCGTGTAATGGGGTATAACAAAAAGAAGAATAGGAAAAAAAAAAAAAGGTAAAAAAAAGGAATGAAAAACAAAAAATGAGAAAAAAAAAACGAAAAAAAAAAAAAAATTCATTGCAAAAAGAAAGAAAAGAAAAATAAACGGAAAAAAAAGAAAAGAAAAAACGAGAAAAAAAGGAAAAGAAAATTCCATTCCTCCACGGGGGTTTGAACTCACGCCCCTCAGATTCAAAGCACAAATTAATCCAGTTATTGGTCGGAAATGGTGGGGACGGACAGACGGACAGACACCGGAGGGTAAATTGTAATATCCCAGCACTATCGTGTGATGGGGTATAACAAAAAGAAGAAAAGGGTGAAAAAAAAAAAGGGAAAAAAAAGGAATGAAAAACCAAAAATGAGGAAAATTAAAAAAAAATAAAAAAAAATAAATAAATTCATTGCCAAAATGAAAAAGAAATAAAAAGAAAAAAGAAAAAAGAACACACAAAAAAAAAAAAAAAGAAAAAACGAAAAAAAAAAAAAAAATTCCATTCCTCTACGGAGATTTGAACTCACGCCCCTCAGATTCATAGTCAACAATAGGATTTGTAGTCCAGCACTCTAACCACTACACTGGCAGTGATAATCAATATATTTCATAAATTAAAGGAATAAATGCGCAGAAACTATTTAATGGGAATTGTTAACGACCAATTTTTCGTTAAATGTTAACGCATTTTGTGTATTCACAACACAAAACCTGCTTTTTATGGTCGTTTATACATCAGTGCAGTTTCATCCAAATATTCCATATAGTAAAGGAATAAGTCCCCAAAAACCATTTAATCGGAATTTTTAACGACCATAATTCCGTTAAATGTTAATGTATTTTGCCCATTTACAATCCCAAACCACTCATACCCAATGCCAATGTGTATACAAAATTTGAAGAAAATCCGTGAAAAAATATTCAAGTTATTGATCGGAAACGCCCCAAAACCCCTTTGAACTAAAAAGGGCCATAACTCTGTCAAATGTTAACAGATTTTGCCCATTAACAATCCCATACCACTCATTCCCGATATATACATGTATGCAAAATTTGAAAAAAATTCGTTAAAAATTACTCAAGTTATCGATCGGAAATGGTGCGGACGGACGGACGGCCGGACGGACAGACGGACGGACGGACGGACAGACGGACGGACGGACACCGGAGGGTATATCATAATACCCCGCCACTATCGTGTGGTGGGGTATAAAAATGAGAAAAAAAAAAACGAAAAAAAAAAAAAAAATCATTGCAAAAAGAAAGAAAAGAAAAATAAACGGAAAAAAAAGAAAAGAAAAAACGAGAAAAAAAGGAAAAAAAAAAAGAAAATTCCATTCCTCCACGGGGGTTTGAACTCACGCCCCTCAGATTCATAGCACAAATTAATCCAGTTATTGGTCGGAAATGGTGGGGACGGACGGACGGACAGACACCGGAGGGTATATTGTAATATCCCAGCACTATCGTGTGATGGGGTATAACAAAAAGAAGAAAAGGGTGAAAAAAAAAAAAGGGAAAAAAAAGGAATGAAAAACCAAAAATGAGGAAAATTAAAAAAAAAAAAAAAAAAAAAAAAATAAATTCATTGCCAAAATGAAAAAGAAAGAAAAAGAAAAAAGAACACACAAAAAAAAAGAAGAAAAAACGAAAAAAAAAAAATTTCCATTCATCGACGGAGATTTGAACTCACGCCCCTCAGATTCATAGTCAACAATAGGATTTGTAGTCCAGCACTCTAACCACTACACTGGCAGTGATAATCAATATATTTCATAAATTAAAGGAATATATGCGCAGAAACTATTTAATGGGAATTGTTAACGACCAATTTTTCGTTAAATGTTAACGCATTTTGTGTATTCACAACACAAAACCTGCTTATTATGGTCGTTTATACATCAGTGCAGTTTCATCCAAATCTTCCATATAGTAAAGGAATAAGTCCCCAAAAACCATTTAATCGGAATTTTTAACGACCATAATTCCGTTAAATGTTAATGTATTTTGCCCATTTACAATCCCAAACCACTCATACCCAATGCCAATGTGTATACAAAATTTGAAGAAAATCCGTGAAAAAATATTCAAGTTATTGATCGGAAACGCCCCAAAACCCCTTATTTTGAACTAAAAAGGGCCATAACTCTGTCAAATGTTAACGGATTTTGCCCATTAACAATCCCATACCACTCATTCCCGATATATACATGTATGCAAAATTTGAAAAAAAATTGTTAAAAATTACTCAAGTTATCGATCGGAAATGGTGTGGACGGACGGACGGACATACGGACGGACGGACGGACACCGGAGGGTATATCATAATACCCCGCCACTATCGTGTGGTGGGGTATAAAAAAAATAGAGTTTTAAGTTGTTAAAATTTATTTAAAACCAGGCCCCAACCGCGTTTGACTTTTCCCGGCCAGCGTCTGCTATTTGGCGCCAAAACATAACCATTCACAAGATCGCAGAAAAGTCTGTTTTTATGATGCAAACATCTACCGTTAGATGTAGCTAATTGTCTGAGGAGGGATTAATTCATTTTCACATTGATTGTGGATTGAATTTTATGATTGGAAGATAAACGTCAATTAGAGACATAACTTGACCATATTTTCACACCTTATCGACACGCACCGCAGGGTGGCAATTATATGACAGGGATTAACAAAAGTGTCATACCTGAACCGTAATAAATACACAGATGGTTTGTCTCTCAATTGACAGTGCAGCAGTTATTGCAATTTACTTATTGGTCTAGTTTTACCTTATTTAAGGACTCAAAAAGACTGACAGTTGTAGACGATTTTTTTTTTACACTTGCCCGCAATCAGAACACAATAAAATGATAGTTTTGTTGTTGTATAGTTTTTCGGCCCGTGGTAGACGTTAAATGATTTTTTTCCAACCGCTACTTTTAATTATTCTGAGATCTGGCAAGCCAAGGGAAACAACTAGAATTGCTTTAGCGCTTATGGTAGTTGCACCCCTTGGCCGTCACCCGTTACGCAAATCCAAAATGGCGTCCTGTTTTGACATTTTAGCAATCACGTTTTCAGACGCAGTTTTCAGCTGTTCTCGAATGTAAGTTAATTGGTAGACACAGTCCCCTTTGTTTGTTCTGTCACTGAGTAATTCTGAACCTACTTTAATGGTGAAATACGGCCGATAGCATTACTGACAGCCATTAGTGTGGATTGATAAACGGTTCTCACCAAACTATCACCGCGACTTGTAGTGGCATCTCGGCAAACTACTTATATCGCGCTCCGACCACATCGCGGTTTTCGGGCTATGGCCCACGACTACCGCGATATATTGGAGTTATACTGTAGTCTAGTCTCTTGGGATTAAAATAGGTAAACTCTCCAGATGCAAAGAAAAACTGCATCTGAAAATGTTGTCCATTTGTTTAGTGTGGTGAATTATCTTGCAAACTTTTCAAACATATTTTTTGCATACTGGCAAACAGTGAAGACCCAGATCAGACCTGTCTTAGAGGAGCAGTCTGATCAGGGTCCACACTGTTTGCAACAATAACTTTAAAAGTAACCAGCAAACTATAAAGCAGACAACAATTTGTTATGATTTATATTTTATTGGTTAATGGTTTGATAGCTCTGTGGTTGTTTTGCTGGCAGGAATTTAACTGAGGACATAAGGAAACTCAAATTTGGCGGGTGGGAGTAAACATTGGCTCAAAGGGATCCATCACGTGAACAAGTCCGTGAAATGAACACCCCCTAAACCCCACTTTATATATAGAGAAAACTGGAGTTTATAGGGGTATCATTATTTTTGCTTATATCTGCTCCAATGCATAGGTTGTGGGTACTCGTTAGAGCCCTCCTCAATGAGGCGTTTCTAATGGGCACTCACAACCTATTTTTGCAGTATAAATAAGTCAAGAAGAAAAATATTACAGATTTTTGTAAGAAAATTAGTGGTTTTGGAGATGTGAAAAATGCACTATTTCGCATGGGTGTGTTATCACAATGCCAAAACAAAATTTGACAGTTAAAAGCATACAAAGGGAGATCAAGCTGAGAGTATCTGACAATAATTTTAACAGAAAAAAATAAAATTTCCAGAATATCAAAAGCATGCGTCTCCTCAACTGAATCTCCCAGATACCCTGTTACTTGCTGTTACTTACGTCAAGCCCATTAACTTCAGAGAAAGTCACAACCTCCTACAGGTATACAGCATATGTTATGTCACAACAAAATTAAGAATCATGCAGAATTTGACTTGTCACTAACACAAACCAAAAATCAGGTTAAACCTGGCATATTTAGTACTGTACATGTAAAGATCTGGGTCTACTCTTTTTCAAATATAATTACCCAAACTATATCAAGGAGTAATAACAAGGGCTTTTTAGGGACAATTTTCCTCATTTTTTTTGTTGGAAAGATACGTTGTGGGTACTTAATAGAATAACTTCCATGAGTAACAGATTGCTTTCCCATAATCTGAAGTCTGAATGAAGAGTCTTACTATTAACAAGAGCACTGCATGCGGGTGCCAACGCCCGGCTGCAGCCCCTTTTCATAATGAACAACTAGTCCAAGTTTCAAGTAAATATGTTCAGTAACGGCAGGTATTACAAAATGTCCAAGTTTTTGCACGATAACGACGCAGACAAAAATGTCCAAGTTTTTGCACGACGATGACGCCAGAGCTATGACAATACCTCATCGTTTTCTTCGAAAACAGCCGAGCTAAAAATGAATATGCTCTTCTAGCCCTTCTGTTTTAACCCAGTTCAAGACTGATTTGAGGTTTGTGTTGATTGTTAGCACCATAAGAAAATTTGCTCTGTCCACTTGTAGGTTGACTAGGACTGGTCTGTGAAGACATGCTAGGATAGATCTGTGCACCAAATTCCAGCATGCCGCTGAAAACTGACACTCTGGCATGTAAATCTAACAAAGGTCGAGATCAGCTTGCACATCTATGCGTACAACAGCATTTTGTTGTGGTTCTCGCTCTGTAGATGAGCAAGGATCCAGAGATGATTCCAGTGACCCGGGAAGACTCAGATCAGTCTGTGTGTATCGTGCGGACTGACCTGAGTTTTCACTGGTCATAGGAGCCAATTTTATGTTTCTCTGTACACAGGCCAATTATACCCATGTCTACATACAGGTAGGTATAAAGCAAATTCTCTCACAGTGTAAGATTACAATATATACCATAATAGTCCTAAGTAATGGAACTGACAGGCCTAAGCAAACAGTGCAGACCCAGATCAGACTGCTCTGATCAGGATCTACACTGTTTGCCCTTCCATCTGCATTTTCCTTGCTGGATTGTGAAACAGATTTGTTAATATTTTAGGAGACCTACAGCAAGTTGTCCGAATTTTTAGGATTTTTTACGGTTGTAACAATATGAGACACATCACACCAATACTAACCTCTAGCTGATTGGTATCTGAAAATGCTGCTGCTTCCTGAAGTAACAAGGAACTGTTAGTAAATACATATACACTACAACCTCTTCATAATACGCCACATTACAGGGATTCTTATAGTGGCAAATCCTGTATATACCACAACCTCTTTGTAACACTATTAATGGGGTCCAAAACAGAAACTGTGTTAGTTAAAGGTTGCGTTAATCCAAACAAAAATGTATAGGTTATATAGAAAAATGACCATTTACATTTTTGACATTTTTCTATATAATCTATACATTTTTGAGATCCATCTTGAACCTTGTTATATCCAAAACCATGTTATAATGAAACGTGTTATAACAAGGTTGTGGTGTACATGAAACACAAGAGAGATGCTGGTACTCCCCAAATAAAGGAAAATATCTGGACATGATGTTTATATTTCTCTACAGGACTCACAGATGAAACATTTCCCTGCAGAACTCATGTGGTAATTTCAAACAAAGAAATTCAGGTGAAAGCTATGTGCCCCACCCCCCCCCCCCCCACCTCCCCGCCCTCAAACTGTAAACATGACTTAACCTTTTGTTTGTTTTTGTTTTGTATGAGTGGAGGTTTACGTCCCGGTCACCACTATTAAGATCATTTTGGAGACGTTACTTCCGATTTTGTGGGACTTTTACCCGACATTGAGATGGATTGACATCTCAAACCCTACCGCTCATAGAAACCACTAGGGTTTCTAGAGCGGTCTGACTCGCATCACTTTTCCTGGGCAGGCTTAGACTTAAGCTGTTTACCAGTACTCAAGTTCGGTCGGTTTCAGCTCTGCGCGGAAGCACTGTGCAGCCCAATCTATTTCTCAAGGCCCCGATGGGTGGGTGTGCTACTTGACCTTTTGACTTAAAAACCGAAGGTCAAAAATTCTAATTATATCTTTGGCAGGTTGAAATACAATATCAAGTAAAACAATACAGTAGAACTTCGATGGCTCGACCACCGATGGCTCGTTTACCATGGCTGAGTCGAACCTGTTCTTGAGTCTCGAGGGAATTTCTCCACATAAGAAAAAGGGAGGGTAATTAAGGATTTTTTTACTATTCTCTTGTAAATGTATGCTGTGTGTACTCATTAGAATCGCCTCTATGAGGCGATTCTAATGAGTACACACAGCATACATTTTTGTTATAGAACACCGAAAAGATGTCCCAAAATTAAGGTTGTTATGCTTCATGGCGGTAACCCTCAGTGGCTTGAACTACCCCTGTCTCGAAAAGATTTTCATGGTCCCAAAGGTGTTTGAGCCATTGAAGTTCTACTGTACATGAGTTCAGTTAGGAAATAAGGTGCTGTCAAGCCATTTTTACCAAAATTTGACTGTTTTCAGGGTGCATGTGACCTTGACAAGAGCATCGCAGGCAGGTGCCAATGCTCAGCTGCAGCCCCTTTTAACAATGAACAACTAGTCCAAGTTTCAAGTAAATATGTTCAGTAATTAGGGCTGGCTAATCGGAGCAGAAAAGATAATCGATTATCAGTCCTGTCATCGCAATCAATACTCGATTAGTAATCACTAAGGTTTTGGTCATAATTGCACCTGTCTGGCTTGCTTCTTAGCATGACTCTTACCATATGTTGCACTTTACCATATGTATATTTGAACAGACAGGCCTGAGCAAACAGTGTAGACCCAGATGAGACGCCGCAGAATGCGGCATCTCATCAGGGTCTGCACTGTTTGCCACTCATCCAGCTATTTTAGGCATAACTTTGGATAGTAAATTGTACCTATCAAGTAATCAATTAAAAGGAAATCAGAAATGATAATCATTTTTGTTGAATTTATCGATCGATTAATCGATTATACGATTAATCGTGTCAGCCTTATCAGTAATGACAGAGATAATACAGAATGTCCAAGTTTTTTCACGGCGACGAGGCAGACGAAAATGTCCAAGTTTTTGCACAACAACGACGCCAGAGCTATGACAGTACCTTGTTGTTTTCTTTGAAAACAGCCGAGCTAAAAATGAGGTCAAGATTACAATATAGCTTAATCTTTGATAGGTTGTAGCAATGTATTGTACCAAGTCTGACAATAATGCATCAATTTGTTCATGTTCCCTGGTAACTTAACCCAGTTATGCCTAGCAACCCTTTTTTCGGGACATTGGCAAACAGTGCAGACCCAGATCAGACACCACAGAATGCAGTGTCTGATCTGGGTCTACACTGCCATCTACACTGTTTACACTGCACACGCTGATCTGAGTCTTCATCGGTCGCTAAAGCCTTCTTGTAGATTTTGTCATACCCTGGCTCATATGTCACTGGCCCTCTATTTAACCCCTATCCTGTTGAATGAATTTATAAGTGACACCCATTTCTGAAAATGGACCAATCAGATTACTTGGTACTTGGTTAATTCACAAACTGCATGACAAACAGGGTAGATCCTGATCAGATGGCTTCTTCAGAAGCCATCTGATCTGGATCTATCCTGTTTGCAAAGGTAGGGGCTGTCGCATTCCTCGGGATAGGGTTAATATATTCAAAGGATATTTAAAGGCAACTTACAGATTCATTACCGAACAAAATATCCACGTAAGGCAGGACGTCTAACATTGGTTCCTTGAAGAACTGGCATAGAAACGGTGCAGACAAGTTCATACAGAATGTCTTGTGCTTCTCATGGGCGTGTTTAGCTATACGTAAAATTGTGGAGGGACTCACTGTTAATGGGAAACCCTGAAATAATATAAACAATTGAAAACCCTTTGGGACCACAAAAATTTGGGTTAGTCACGTCTCAGGGAGAAAAACATTATTGGAAGCCAGAGTCCCAAGCATTATGTTGGTTGGTTGATTTGAGGTTTAACGTCCCCGTCAACACTGTAAAGGTCATTTTGGAGATGTTGCTTCCAATTTTGTGTGACTTTTACCCAACATTCAGATGAAATGACGTCTCAAGCCCTGCCGCTCAACAAAACCAATAGGGTTTATAAACATGGATGGGCCGACTCACACTGCTTTGCCTGGGCAGGCTTAGATCTTCTAAGCGGTTTACCAGTACTTGTATGCGAGTCAGTTTCAACTCTGCTTGGAAGCATCATGCAGCCCATCCATTTCTTCAAGCCCCGATGGGCGGGGGTCGCCAGCATAATGTACAAACCATCTACTGATTGAGCTACAGAGCCAAATGGTACACTTTGTACATTATGCTGGGATGGCCCCTGCCCATTGGGGCTTGAAGAAATAAATGGGCTGCATGATGCTTCCACACAGAGCTGAATCCGACCGCACACGAGTACTGGTAAACCACTTAGAGGATCTAAACCTGCCCAGGCAAAGTGGTGCGAGTCGGACCATCCGTGCTTATAAACACTATTGGTTTCATTGGGCGACAGGGCCTGAGATGTCATTACATCTCAATGTGGGGTAAAAGTTCCACAAAATTGGAAGCAACATCTCCAAAATGACCTATATTGTGTTTTTTTTTTGGGTTTGGGTTTTACGGCCCTTTCAAGATTATTTCACTCATATCGAGCCGATCGTTAATCAGAGGTGGGCGAAAACTGGAGGACCCAGAGAAAAACCACCTGACCTTCCGTTGCAGAACCTGGCGTCTCACATGTCCTATATTGTGTTGACGGGGACATTAAACACCAAATCAAACAAACAAACAAACATTATGCTGGGGCAAGAGTTTTAATGGGGTTTATTAAGAATTATGTTTTTGATCTTCTAGGTTTGTTGTGTGTACTCATTAGAATCGCCTCATTGAGGCAATTCTCATGAGTACACACAGCATACATTTTCAAGATGAAAGAGAAAAAAAAATCTCCAGAATTCTTTCAAATCTACTGATATCTGGTATTATGGAGAAATTTCTTATAAAGGACTAAACAGCCATTCGAAGCAGTTGTAGTGAAAAAAAAACCATCAGTGTTTGAATCAGTGAAGTTTCCCTGTAGGACTCCTCTGAGAAGAGATAGAGGTTCTTACCTGAGTGTTCATGTATTATTGAATTTATTAAACAAGTTGAGGAAAAGGGATAAAATGAGAGGCTTTGCCGAGCATTTTAACCCTTTTCCTCAATGAGTTTGATAAATTTAATAATACATGAAATGGAAGATTCTATTTATCATGACATTTAAAATGCATTTTATTCGTGACTGATTTACAAAAAAGTCAATAATCCACGATTAGTAAAAGCGATGTCATTAAGGACATCGTACATGTAACAATTCCGGGCATATCTAACGAATTTGCATATTAAATCCAATAGTGGATTACTGAATTTATTACATTGCATTATCGCATTCTCAGACGCAATGTCATATGATAACAAGATGAATTTTTATCCAACATTTGACTGCTGTGTTAATGCAATCATTTAATATGGCATTTAGTATTTTTGCTGACAAAAAATGTGAGTAGATGTGTACTACTTACATGTTTTTCCAGCAAAAATAGCAGAGTATAAGATATTGTACTTGCTAGAACAGTTCACATTTTACCTCTAACAAGCTTGATAAATTAACGATCCTTTGACCGACTTGGCACTGGTCCCGAATCTGTAACATTCCCTTTTCTCCATAGGTGGAAGCACATTCCTATAACTATGTCCCCGGTCAGGCCGGGATTCAAACTCTAGATATGCTATTTACACTTAAGACTCTGGGCAAAGATTTCAGCAGGCATTTAAAAATATTTCTCTTATTTTGTCCCAGAAACAGATTTTGACATTTCTGAAGACAATTTGCATGAAATGTCAAAATCTATTTTAGGGACAAATAGGGACAAATAGGTATAGTTGATTTGTTGTCTGCTGAATTAGCCTAGAGAGTGGTAAAGGTTAGGTATGATTGGGAAATCAGGGGCCAGTTGTTCAAAGCATCGTTAGCTTAACAAGCTCGTTAGTGGTCATATTGTTAACTGTTCTAGCAAGTTTAATATTTAAAAGTTTGGTATTTTTGCTGAAAAAATGTGAGCAGCTTTTGCATCTGCAAAAGCTGCTCTCATTTTTTCAGCAAAAATATAAGCATATTTGCCATATTTAATGATCAAAGTTTTAACGATATGTTAACTAACGACGTCGTTAGTTTGAACTGGCCCCAGAACTTTAATGATAATTGGTCATCACTTCTGTCATTGTGACAGATAATCAATCTGGTCATAACTTTACCTTTCTGGCTTACTATGTGAGCATGACTCGTTATATATTTTATACTGAAACTATTATTGCAAGACTCAAAGCTATTCAATGCATAGCCTGTTATGGTTTTGGAAGACTTATTTTAACCAATCAGAATCTGCAAATCAAAATGCAAAAGACAGAAAGAATATGCTCAAAATACATATGAAAACAATGTCAAGGACACATAAATCATTAATCAGTTATAAGTAACTAATATTAATTAAGGCTGACACAATTAATCAGACAATCAATAAAGTGATCGATAAGTTCCACTAATGATTATCGTTACTAATTTGATAGAAACCGATTACTGTATTAGATAAATGTAATCTTTTACCCAATGTTGTGTGCATTACGCAAACACGCCTATACAATTACATTGCCACTTTTATCGCCAATAAAATGAAAAATTTAAGATAAAAATTGTGCTATTTTTCTTATTTCTAAAATAAGGTATACCCCCGGAAACCCCAGTTTTACTATAAAAAAGTGGGGTTCAAAATTATATGGGCGTGCTTTCATGATGGTAAAATAGTTGGATGAGTGCCATACAGTGAGAGATGCCACAAAACATGGCATCTCATCTGGGTCTACATTGTTTGCTCAGGCCTGTCTGTCCTAATACATAAGTTAATAAAATATGTAAAGAATCAAAGCCAGAAAGATAAAATCATGATCAAATCTTCAGTGATTACTGATGGATTACCAATCACAATGACAGGACTGATAATCAATTATTATTTCAGCTCTGATTAGCCAGCCCTGGCATCAATCGTATTTTTTCTGGCATCACATACCCTAGTCCGTGAAATTAAGAACCCCAATACCCCCCTTTATATAGAAACGGGGTTTACGGGGTATGCATTATTTTTCTTATTTTTTACTTCAAGACATAGGTTGTTGGTACTCGTTAGAACCGCCTCAATGAGGCAGTTCTAACGAGCACCCACGATTTATGTTTGCAGTATCCGTAAGAAAAATATCACAGATTTTCACCAGAAAAGTAGCAATTTTGGCGATGAGAAATATGCACTATGTCGCACTGGTGTGTTATGATACCGGTAATGAGTTTGTTGATCAATTAATGGATTAACCAACAAATCATGCAATCCTTTCTATTAAGAATCTTTAATGTATGCTGAAAATCTACTCAACTTATTTTTATTATCCCCACGTTTTTTTAAGAAAAGTGGGGATATTGTTATCGCCTCCGTCCGTCTGTCCGTCCGGCTATCTCCTCCTATACCGTTCATTGGAATTCAACCAAATTTGGTGTGTGAGTTACTTACATGAATGGCTTCTGCAAGAGCATATTAATTTTTGGACCAGCCCCCAGGGGTCCCTGGAAGAGGTCAAAACGTGGAGATTTGCGATGGCGCGCCATCGACTGCGTGATCTAGTATTTATTTTGGTTACCTGATGATAACCCATATATTTTGAACATCAGTTAATATACAGAGGGTTGGGGATGGCCATCCCTCTGCATACCTTTTAACCCTTGTTCTGCTGAATATTCAAATATGCCACACCCACTTCTGATTATTAGCCAATCAGATTACTTGATTCAAATTATTGCAACAAATTTACAATCTAAATGATGATCAGATGGCTTCTTCAGAAGCCATCTGATCTGGATCTACATTGTTTGAAAGGTAAGGCCTATCCGGGCTCAGCAAGACAAGGGTTAACGACATTAAGCATTTTTATATCTGTACATGTAGCACAAAGATGTTTTGATACCCAGAGGGACAGGAGAGAAGGAGATAACACATCTATGTGCCATAGTGCATTCTTTCCTATCTCCAAAATGGCTACTTTTCCTTTTCAGACGAAAATTTGTGATATTTTTCTTATTTATACTACAAACATAGGTTGTGGGTGCTCGTTACAAACCCTTCTATGAGGCGGTTTTAACAAGTACCCACAACCTATGTCTTGATGCAAATATAAGAAAAATAATGGATAATGGATAACCCCCCCCCCCCCCCCCCCCCCCCCCCCCCCTGCAGTTTAGGGGGATGTTCATTTCGCGGACTTGTTCTCGGGATGTGAATGAAATCTACCCAACTTACCGCACAGTAGAAGAAATCAGCTTTTTCTACGAGGTTCCAGTGCTGTGCAACATCCAGGTGATCTTCAGTAAAACAATTGGCAGCAGCTAAATTAGCACATAATGATCTACAACACACAAACACACAGTACAGTACACAGCACGGCCCCAACTCATCGGGGCTTAAAGAAATAGATGGGCTGTATGATGCTTCTAAGCAGAGCTGAAACCGACTGCACACGAGTACTGGTAAACTGCTAAGAGAATCTAAGCCTGCCCAGGCAAAGCGGTGCGAGTTGGACCATCCATGCTTATCAAAAACCCTATTGGTTTCATTAGGCGACAGGGCTTGGATGTCATTTCATCTCAATGTCGGGTAACAGTCCCTCAACAAGAGGGCCCAGAGGGCCCTGGTTCGCACACCTGATCCAATGTATAACAAGTGGGCCCCGGGCAGGGTCAATTTTGGCCCCAGGGCTATAATTTGAACAATCTTGGTAGAGGTCCACAAAATGAAGTCTCTGGTCGGGCTCATCGGAGTCTAACTGTTGGTTTTCTTTTGCTCCAGCATTTCAGTGGTTTCTTGCTGTCGAGTCCTCACCGTTGTCTCACCTCTGTGGTTCTTTGATTTCTGTGTTCACGGAGATGTTGCACTGATGAGTTAGGAGGCCTTCATGCGGACTGAACAAATTATTTGTCTAAATCGCGACGGAAGTAAAGGCAAGGATTGTGGCCACGTAAAATCGATTTAAGCCCCCCAGTGGAAATCTTCCACTGACCGTTCCAAGGCGGCTCTTCTGTGGCAATTTATTTATGTTGTTGTCTGTTACTTACTGTGTGTATCACTTGTGTCTTTTAATTTTGGATGGCCATATGGCCATTTTGTGGGAAAGTAACTTTCCATATGGCCTTCCTTTGTTTAGGTTTCCATTATGGTCTGGTCGCTTAATGTTTGTATTTCTTTCCCTTTGGTGTCTTTTATGGATGGAGTAAGTTAATTGTATCAATTCCTGATCTTTGTTTTACTTCTACTTTTCATATCGAATATGAAAGACCTGGGCTTTCTGGTTTCAGAGAAGAAGATTTTAAAGATTTACCCTCTATATAGAAGTCTATGTAAAACAAGATTTTCCCTATATAAGTCTATGTTTAACCAAAGGGCCCCGGAGCGGGGGCATTTTTGGCCCCAGGGCTATAATTTGAACAATCTTGGTAGAGGTCCACTAGCTGAAGCTTCATAACAAATATCAAAGACCTATGCCTTGTGTTTCAGAGAAGATGATTTTTAAAGATTTTCCCTATATCAGTCTATGTAAAACCAAAGGGCCACATGGCGGGGGCATTTTTGGTCTCAGGGCTATAATTTGAACAATCTTTATAGAGGTCCACTAGCTGAAGCTTCATAACAAATATCGAAGACCTAAGCCTTGTGGTTTCAGAGAAGAAGATTTTTCAAGATTTTCCCTATATAAGTCTATGTAAAACCAAAGGGCCCCGGAGCGGGGGCATTTTTGGCCCCAGGGCTATAATTTGAACAATCTTGGTAGAGGTCCACAAGATGAAGCTTCATACCAAATATCAAAGACCTGGGCCTTGCAGTTTCAGAGAAGATTTTTCAAGATTTTCCCTATATAAGCCTATGAAAAACAAAAGGGCCCCTGTGCGGGGGGCATTTCTGGCTCCAGCACTATAATTTGAACAATCTTGGTAGGGGTCCACTAGATGAAGCTTCATACCAAATATCAAAGACCTGGGCCTTGCGGTTTCAGAGAAGAAGATTTTAAAGATTTTCCCTATATAAGCCTAAGTAAAACACAAGGGCCCTGGTGCGGGGGCATTTTTGGCCCCAGCACTATAATTTGAACAATCTTGGTAGGGGTCCACTAGATGAAGCTTCATACCAAATATCAAAGACCTGGGCCTTGCGGTTTCAGAGAAGAAGATTTTTCAAGATTTTCCCTATATAAGCCCATGTAAAACCAAAGGGCCCCCGTGCGGGGGCATTTTTAGCTCCAGCACTATAATTTGAACAATCTTGGTAGGGGTCCACTAGATAAAGCTTCATACCAAATATCAAAGACCTGGGCCTTGCGGTTTCAGAGAAGAAGATTTTTAAAGATTTTCCCTATATAAGCCCATGTAAACTCAAAGAGCCCCCGTGCGGAGGCATTTTTGGCCCCAGCACTATAATTAGAACAATCTTGGTAGGGGTCCACTAGATGAAGCTTCATACCAAATATCAAAGACCTGGGCCTTGCGGTTTCAGAGAAGAAGATTTTTCAAGATTTTCCCTATATAAGCCCATGTAAAACCAAAGGGCCCCCGTGCGGGGGCATTTTTAGCTCCAGCACTATAATTTGAACAATCTTGGTAGGGGTCCACTAGATGAAGCTTCATACCAAATATCAAAGACCTGGGCCTTGCGGTTTCAGAGAAGTAGATTTTTCAAGATTTTCCCTATATAAGCCTATGTAAAACCAAAGGGCCCCCGTGCGGGGGCATTTTTGGCCCCAGCACTATAATTTGAACAATCTTGGTAGGGGTCCACTCGAGGAAGCTTCATACCAAATATCAAAGACCTGGGCCTTGCGGTTTCAGAGAAGAAGATTTTTTAAGTTTTCAGTGAAAAAAAATCTATTTTTGGCTACTGTGACCTATATGTGCAACGGACCGGAACCATTTGAACAACTTTGAAAGGGGACCACCTAAGGATCATTCCTGTGAAGTTTGGTCAAAATCCGATCAGTGGTTTAGGAGGAGATGTTGTTTGAAAAAAAGTTTACGGACGCACTCACGCACGCACGCAAGGACGCACGACGGAGGACGGACAAAAAGTGATCCCAAAAGCTCACCTTGTCACTACGTGACAGGTGAGCTAAAAATGGAAGCAACGTCTCCAAAATGACCTATACAGTGTTGACGGGACTTTAAACCACATATCAAACAAACAAACAAACAAAACAGTACACATTCATGTCACAGTGAATTTCAGCTATTCAGACCACCAAAAATTAAGACTAATTCTGCTTTAAAAAGCTTTCAAATAACTTGATGTAATTTATTGCTACAAATTCATAAAATGAATGCCAAACAGTGTAGATCCTGATCAGATGGCTTCTTCAGAAGCCATCTGATCTGGATCTACACTGTTTCCAAAGATAGGGGTTGTCGTGAACAGCATGATAAGAGTTAACTACAGACATTAACCCATTGTATACTAATGGACTCTTCCATTGCTATATGTTGGACAAGTCCATTTGTCATTTAAGGGGTGTCAGGTCTTTTTTCTCGTTTTTTATTCTATTTTTGACAGAAAATTCTGTTAGCAAATAGTGCAGGCCCTGATCAGACGTCTTGTTCTGCAGCGTCTGATCTGGGCCTGCACTGTTTGCCAAGGTACCCCTTTAGGGGTTTCCCGCATGCAGTGGGTTATTTTTTGGTTTTTGGTTTTACGGCCCTTTCAAGATTATTTCACTCATATCTAGCCTATCGTTAATTAGAGTTGGGCGAAAACCGGAGTACCCGGAGAAAAACCACCTGACCTTCCGTTGCAGATCTTGGCGTCTCACATGTGCAGTGGGGTTAAAAGGTTGAACTATCATAATATAGTAGATTTGATTTATGATTTGACTGGTGGTAGAGTATAAAATGGGTTAAAAAAACTGGCGACGTTTTGAGCCTGTAACCTATACCTCAAGCAATTTCATACTGCGAGAGCGATGAGATTGTTGAATCTTCCGCCAAACATCTATTTCTGTTCAAAAACTAATTATATCCAGATACATTGTTATATAAAAACATCTATACAATACTGTCTTTAATCCCAACATTTTTGAGAGAAAACTTTGTGATAATGGATCACAAAAAGTATCTACATGAACAGTGGAACTTCGATGGCTCGAACACCGATGGCTCGTTTACCATGGCTGAGTGGAACCCATTCCCAAGCTCCTAGGGAAATCCTCTAAATACAAAATAGGCGGGGTAATTTAGGAGATTTTATTTTTATATTTCAAATGTATACTGTGTGTACTCATTAGAATCGCCTCAATGAGGCGATTCTAATGAGTATACACAGCATACATTTTCATAATAGAATACCGAAAAAGATGTACAAAAGTATCTCGTTATGTGTCCTGGCAGACACCCTCAGTGGCTCGAACTACCCCATCTCGAACAGATTTGCGAGGTCCCTGAGGTGTTCGAGCCACCGAAGTTCGACTATATATAGATTTTATCCAAAAATCTTTGTTTTTGTTTGGATGTAACATGCAAGTTTAACAAACACAATTTCTGCTTTGGGCCAAAACAAAAGTGTTATTAACCCATTTTGTACGGGAAACCCCAAAATTGGTACCCTGGCAAACAGTGCAGGCCCAGATCAGATGCCGCAGAATGAGGTGTCCGATCAGGGCCTCCACTGTTTGCGCAATTTCAGTCATTTTACAAATAATTTTGATGAAAGCACAACATGACACCCCTTAATTTTGAAATGGACTCCTGCTTTATATAAGGAGGAAGATTGAGGCCCCTGCCCATAGGGGCTTGAAGAAATATATGAGCTGCATGATGCTTCCACGCAGAGCTGAATCCGGCCCGCACACTAGTACTCGTAAACCGCTTTGAGGATCTAAGCTTGTCCAGGAACCGCGGTGAGAGGCGGACCGTCCATGCTAATAAACCCTATTGGTTTCATTGGGCAACAGGGCTTGAGATGTCATTTCATCTCATTGTCGGGTAAAAGTCCCACAAAATTGGAAGCAACGTCTCCAAAATGACCTATACAGTGTTGACGGGAACGTTAAACCTCAAATCAAACAAACAAACAAGAACGAAGATTCCATTTGGGACAAAACAGGTTAAGAGATTGTGATGTACTGGTGTTAGAATCTCAGAAATATGAACCAAAACACTATTTTTATCTGAATCTTAGTCTTTCTGTTCAAGTGTTACCATTATCATCCTGACCCTTGACCTGCTGAATATTTAAATATGCCACACCCACTACCGATTATCAACCAATCAGATTACTTGATGCAAATTATTGCGACAAATTTATAAACTGAATGACAACAATGAAGATCCTGATCAGATGGCTTCTTCAGAAGCCATCTGATCTGGATCTTCATTGTTTGAACCGGGCTCAGCAGGACAAGGGCTAAGTATTGGACAAACAGTTCAGACCCAGATCAGACTGCTCCTGAAGGACTGCTCTAATCACGGTCTACACGTTCTGCCATTCCATCAGCACTTTTCGGACTCCTTCCTGGATTGTGATTTGTTTGTTTGATTTGAGGTTTAACGTCCCCATCAACACTGTAAAGGTCATTTTGGAGACGTTGTTTCCAATTTTGTGGAACTTTTACCCGACATTGAGATGAAATGACATCTCAAGCCCTGTCGCCCAATGAAACCAATAGGGTTTATTAGCATGGACGGTCCGCCTCGCACCGCAGTTCCTGGACAGGCTTAGATCCTCTAAGCGGTTTACCAGTACTAGTGTGCAGGCCGGATTCAGCTCTGCGTGGAAGCATCATGCAGCTCATATATTTCTTCAAGCCCCTATGGGCGGGGACCGATGGACAAGGGCTAAGTATTGGACAAACAGTTCAGACCCAGATCAGACTGCTACTGAAGGACTGCTCTGATCATGGTCTACGCTGTCTGCCATTCCATCAGCACTTTTCGGACTCCTTCCTGGATTGTGAAACAAATTTGTTAAAATATTAGGAGAATTACAGCAAGCCCTCAAGGTGTCCAAATTTTTAGGACTTTAACCCTTATCTTGCTGAATATTCATTTAAGCCACACCCATTTCTGTCTATCAACCAATCAAATTACTTGATGTAATTTATTGCTACAAATTCGTAAACTGAATGCTAAACAGTGTAGATCCTGATCAGATGGCTTCTGGAGAAGCCATCTGATCTGGATCTACACTGTTTGCAAAGATGGGGGTTGTCGTGAACAGCAAGATAAGGGTTAATGGTAAGCTAAACATATTTTTTTCATGTCCATGGGACAAACTAATATGCCTTTGTATGAGATGAAGAGATAGTTTCAACAGAAGAATCAGAATTCTCATATAAATCCTTAAGGCACAAATCAAAACTTAAGCAGATGACATTTCAAATATTACTCAAGAGAAAATTAGGTTTGATGTTTCATGCATTATCTGCAAAGAATTTCTCTGGAAAGTCTAAGCTAAAAAAAAATTGAAAATATCACCGGACCGATGTTATAAGGATAAAAATGACTACCTGTAGTCCCCAGTTACAACCACTGCACAAGTGCCTGTGGGCTCCTTTTCTGTGAACTGGAACTGTACATTGACCCCTAGAGCCCGAGCCTTGTCCTCTAACATACGCCCAAACTTGTCATCACTTATACAACCAAAGAAAGTAGATGCATTGGGACACTGTAGTAACCACTGAAAATGAAAATTACACATACATTTAACTCATTTTGTACTGGAAACACCAAACCGGGTAATTGGCAAACAGTGTAGCCCCAGATCAGACGCCGCAGAATGCAGCGTCTGATCAGGGCCTCCACTGTGTGCAAAAAGTTCAGCCATTTTCCGAATAGTTTTTAAAGACAAGAGGGCCCAGAGGGCCCTGGTTCGCTCACCTGTGTGTCACTGTCTCGAGTACATTCTATTTTTAGCTCTTGTGGCCATCTTGTTCATCAGCAGAGTGATTTTAGCTTATTTGGTAGGGGAGTAACCTTGGCAACATTCCTGGGAACTTCCGTTTGAATCAAATTTACAATATTTTTCTATTTTTACCTCCGGTGGCCATTTTGTTCATCCGAGTGGGATTGTTTTAGCCTTTTTGGTAGAGGATCATCTAAGCAACATTGTCGCAAGGAACCTACATGCTAAATATGAAGGCTGTATCTCAAATGCTTTAAAAGTTATGACAAAGTAGGTCAAAGGTCAAGGTCATGGGTCAAAAGTTTTGAAGGGTTGAGAAAACCTTGTAACTAGGAACATGCATGCCAAATATGAAGGCTCTATCTCATGTGGTTCAAAAGGTATGATAAAGTAGGTCACAGGTCAAGGTGACAGGTCAAATCTTTATGAGTGGGAAGCCCTTGTCAGAAGGAACCTACATGCAAAATATGAAGGCTCTATCTCAAACGGTTCAAAAGTTATGACAAAATAACCTACTGATCTACTTTTTGATTTGACATGACCCATATTCGAACTTACCTGAGATATTGTCCAGACGATCATTCTGAGCAAGTTTTATGACAATTTGACTAAAACTGTGGCCTCTTAGAGTGTTCAAAATGTTTTTATATGATTTGACCTGCTGACCTACTTTCTGACCCGACATGACCCATATTCAAACTTGACACAGATATTGTCAAGATGGTCATTCTGAGCAAGTTTGATGATGATCGGACCAAAACTTGGGCCCCTAGTGTGTTCACAAGGTTTTTCAACAATCTCACCTACTGACCTACATATTGACCAGACATGACCCATATTCGAAATTAACCGAGATATTGTCAAATGATCATTTTGAGCAAGTTTGATGATGATCCGACGAAAACTGTAGCCGCAAGTGTGTTCAGAGGGTTTTTCTATGATTTGACCTACTGACCTACTTTTTGACCCAACATCATCCATATTTGAACTTGACTGAGATATTGTCAAGATGATCATTCTGGGCATGTTTGATGATGATCGGACCAAACTGTGGCCTCTAGTGTGTTCACAAGCTTTTTCTATGATTTGACCTACTGACCTACTTTTTGACCCCACATGACCCATATTCATACTTGACCCGGATATTGGCAAGATGATCATTCTGGGCAAGTTTGATGATGATCTGACCAAAACTGTGGCCTCTAGTGTGTTCACAAGGTTTTTCTCTGATTTGACCTACCGACCTACTTTTTGTTCCTACATGACCCATATTCAAACTGGACAGAGAAATTCTCAAGATAATCATTCTGAGCAAGTTTTATGATGATCAGACCAAAACTGTGGCCTCTAGTGTATTCACAAGGTTTTTCTATGATTTGACCTACTGACCTACTTTGTGACCCGCCATAACCCATATTCGAACTTGACCGAGATATTGTCAAAATGATCATTCTGGGCAAGTCTGATGATGATCGGACCACAACTGAGGCCTCTAGTGTGTTCACAAGGTTTTTCTATGATTTGACCTACTGACCTACTTTTTGACTCGACATGTCCCGTATTCAAACTTCACCGAGATATTGTCAAGATGATCATTCAGGGCAAGTTTGATAATGATTGGACCAAAACTGGGGCCTCTAGTGTATTCACAAGGCATGACTCATATTCGAATGTGACCAAGATATTATCAAGATGATCATTCTGAGCAAGTTTGATGATGATTGGACATAAATTGTGGCCTCTAGTGTGTTCAGAAGGTTTTTCTATGATTTGACCTACTGACCTACTTTTTGACCCCACAACACCCATATTCGAACTTGACTGAGATATTGTCAAGATGATCATTCTGAGCAAGTTTGATGATGATTGGACATAAATTGTGGCCTCTAGGGTGTTCAGAAGGTTTTTCTATGATTTGACCTACTGACCTACTTTTTGACCCGACAACACCCATATTCGAACTTGACTGAGATATTGTCAAGATGATAATTCTGGGCAAGTTTGATGATGATCGGACCAAAACTGTGGCCTCTCGTGTCTTCACAAGGGTTTTTTTTTTCTGATTTGACCTACTGACCTACTTTTTGACCCGACATGACCCATATTCGAACTTGACCGAAATTTTGTGGTGGTACAAATTGTGAGTAAGTTTAGTTAAAATCAAATCATAAATGAAACATCTATCATGCAGACAAGGCGAAAAAAGGCAATTTTTGCCCTTTCAGGGGCCGTAACTCCGTAACACATGAGAAAGGAACCCAGATCTCATGGTGGTACAAGTTGTGTGCAAGTCTGGTTAAAATCAAATCATAAATGAAGATGCTATCGTGCGGACAAGACCAAAATAGGCAATTTTTGCCCTTTCAGGGGCTGTAACTCCGTAACACATGATGGGATATGGCTGGTTCAAAAAAGGAACCTAGATCTCATGGTGGTACAAGTTTTGTGCAAGTCTGGTTAAAATCAAATCATAAATGAAGATGCTATTGTGCGGACAAGAAATTGTTTAGGCGCGCACGGACGGACGCACGGACGACGGACAAAATGTGATCACAAAAGCTCACCTTGTCACTACGTGACAGGTGAGCTAAAAACACAAGCTGACAAACCAAATTCTGAAATGTACTCCTGCTATATATAAGGAGGAAGATTCCATTTCCTACAAAAACGGTTAACTTTATACAATCAATCGCCATTTTTTTTCCTGATGCACCAATCACAGAAGAACCAGTAAAACCAACAGGAAGACATCTGCACAGTTTCATCGAAGTCTTCACCAGTCCTCACCATGTAATCTCTTATCTCTAGTCTCTTAGCTATCAAACAAGTAATAAATAAAGACAGAAATCTGAGTGTTTAGATACACAGGCTGACCGGTGTTAATAAAAAATTTTCATGCTCGCCAGCCTCAGTAGCTCAGTTGGCAGGTGTCTGACTGGTGATCAGGAGGATGCTGGTTCGCTACCTGCCAGTCTGCAACATTCTTTTGTGGAGATTGATCATGAAATCTTTTCTACAGTCATTCTCTCTCTTCCGCTGATTCAAGAAGGACAGTTGTCAGTTTCTGGCAAAAGAATGTGTACTGTACTGGTTAACCGTTTACAGGTGCCCAGGAAGTGTTGATAGGCCAAGTGACCGGCTCAAAAATAACCTAAATAGTGTTAGCTGGACTGTAAAACTCCAATACATACAAACAAAATTTTTCATGTTAAATTTAGTTGAATATTAAATTTATAACGATCATTCATACAAAAATACAAATTTCAGCTTTAACCCTTTTTTGTACCAAATGGAATCTTCCTCCTTATATATAGCAGGAGTCCATTTCAAAATTTAGGGGTGTGTGTGTGTGAATTCGGGTTTAACGTCGCTTTCAACAATTTTTCAGTCATATCACAACGGTGTCTGGTTGCGACAGGGAGCTCAATGCTCACTTTTATAGTGCTGCCTCACTGAAGTATCATGTCCCAGACACATTACATGATACCACACCCAGTCACATTATCCTGACACTGGATCGACCAGTCCTAGCTCTACCCTGTAAATCAGAGTGCCAAGCGAGGAGCAGCTAGTACCATTCTTAAAGACTCTGGTATGTCCCGGCCCGGGATCGAACCCGTGACCTCCCGTTCCCCGGAGCAGACACTAATTTAGGGGTGTCAGGTTGTGTTTTCTTCAAAATTTATTTGGAAAATGACTGAATTTTTAGCAAACAGTCGAGGCCCTGATCAGGCGCCACATTCTACAGCATCAGATCTGGGCCTGCACTGTTTGCCAGGGTACCCATTTTGGGGTTTCTGGTACTAAATGGGTTAAACAGATACCATCAAAATCCGAAAAATTCAGGCACCATGAGGACTAAATGGTGTAATTTCAACAAATTTGTTTCACAATCCAGCAAGGAGCCCAAAAAGTGCAGATTTGATTGCAAACAGTGTAGACCTTGATCAGACTGCTCTGGAAGGAGTAGTCTAATCTGAGTCTGCACTGTTTGCTTAGGTCTGTCTATCCTAATACTTGTTTTGTTTGATTTCAGGTTTAACATCCCTGTCAACACTATTTAGGTCATTTTTGAGATGCTGGTTCCAATTTTGTGGGACTTCTAACCGACACTGAGATGGAATGACTTCAAGCCCTGCCGCCCAATGAAACTGGGCAAGCTTAGATATCTAAGCACTTTACCAGTACTCATGTCTGTTTCAGCTCTGCCTGGAATCATCATGCAGCCCATCTATTTCTTCAAGCCCCGATGGGCGGGGGCAGCTTTTGTTTGTGTGTTTGTGTGTCCCAATCACCAAAGGTCAATTGTAGTTTTAACCAGTGCTTCAGCTGAAGTGCACGACCTGCCGAATGCTTTTAGCTTTACGAGTGTTACCATATATGGGTATGGCAGCCATTTTGGTCATGTGACCTGGACCTAAAACGGTTCTCCCAATAAATGCGCCTTATCGTAAGGAGCAAAAATATATCTTATACTTTAGTACTGTATTCTGAATCGTTTGCAGGATAAAATGCATTCTTACTTTTCCAATACAAAAGCATATGTGTCAAAGTTTGACCTTGGCACAAAGAAGGTCAAGGTCAACCCAGGGTCACCATTTTAGCAAATTATGATGGGCCTACGTCCCAAATGCTATTTATTAAGTTTCATGGAAATCGGCCCAGTAGTTCTGGATAGTCTTCTGAATCGTTTGCAGGATAAAATGCATTCTCACTTTTCCAATACAAAAGCATATGTCAAACTTTGACCTTGGCACAAACAAGGTCAAGATCAACCAAGGGTCACCATTTTAGCAAATTAAGATGGGCCTAGGTCCAAAATGCTATTTATTAAGTTTCGTGGAAATCGGCCCAGTAGTTCTGGAGAAGACTATTTTTGAAGGGTTTTTACCATATATGGCATGGCGGCCATTTTAGTCATGTGACCTGGACCCCATGAGCAAATTTTGGTTTCCCCCATCCCATAGAGGCTCCATATGAAATTTAACTTCAATCGACTCAAGGGCTTCCGAGGAGAAGCAGTTCGAAAAGTTTCACATTTTTCGCCTCAGCGAGGCTAAACTAAATGGAATGTAATATTAGACAAGTTTCATTGGTTAGATCTCATTGATATCTATCAGTATGCCAAAAATCGTTTAAATAATCCAAGTGGTCAAGTTGCTATCACCAATTTTCACAAAGGACGGATGGACAGACAGAATGAGATATTAAGCATTTTATCATATATGGGTATGGCGGCCATTCTGGTCATGTGACCTGGACCTAAAATGGTTCCCCCCAATAAATGCGCCTTATCGTAAGGAGCAAAAATATATCTTATACTTTAGTACTGTATTCTGAATCGTTTGCAGGATAAAATGCATTCTCACTTTTGCAATACAAAAGCATATGTGTCAAAGTTTGACCTAGGCACAAAGAAGGTCAAGGTCAACCCAGGTCACCATTTTTAGCAATTTATGATGGACCTACGTCCCAGATGCTATTTATCAAGTTTCGTGGAAATCTGCCCTGTGGTTCTGGAGAAGACTATTTTTGAAGGGTTTTTACCATATATGGCTATGCGGCCATTTTGGTCATGTGACCTGGACCCCATGAGCACATTTTGGTTTCCCCCATCCAATAGAGGCTCCATATGAAATTTGACTTCAATCGGCTCAACGGTTTCCGAGGAGAAGCAGTTCGAAAAATTTCACATTTTTCTCCTCGGCGAGGCTATACTAAATGGAACGTAATATTTCGCAAGTTCATTGGTTAGATCTCATTGATATCTATCAGTATGCCAAAAATTGTTTAAATATTCCATGCGGTTAAGTCACTATCACCAATTTTCACAAACGGGTTACGGACGGACAGACAGACTGACGCGGTGATTTTAGGGCACTCTTAGAAAATCAACCGACTTCAGTCGGTCGCTTTTTCTGCGGGTCGTGCAATTATTGGTTTTATGGCCCTTTCAAGATTATTTCACATATTTCGAGCTGATCATTTATCAAAAGTGGGGGAAAACTAGTTACCGAAGAAAAAAACACCCGAGTCATGACCTGACCTTCCGTTGCAGAACATGGCATAAAAGTTCTGAGCCTGACCAAGATCCAATGGTTTGTCCATGCTAAAAGTGCCTTATTTTTCAACATAGTCTCCCTTCCTGTCCAAACACTTCCTCTAGCGATGCTGGAGTCCTTGGATCCCAGTGGTATAGAAGGTCTCATCTTGGTCCCCGAAAAACTCCTGCACACCAGCTATCACCTCTTCGTCTGACCGATAATGCTGCCCTGCAAAGAGCTTTTTCATGTTTGTAAACAGGAAATAATCTGATGGAGCTAGATCAGGTGAATACGGAGGGTGATCGACAAGTGTGAAGCCACAGTAATGAACAGCAGCCATTGCTACAAACGATTTATGAGCAGGCGCATTGTCCGGATGGAACAAGACCCCTCTTGTCAATTTTCCAGGTCTTTTAGCCTTAATTGCTTTTCACGATTGTTTTAGCAGATCTGCATAATACTCCCCATTAATTGTTCTGCCCTTTTGAAGGTAATCTATGTATATTATACCCTTGGCATCCCAGAACACTGATGCCATCACCTTCCCTGCAGAGGAGACGACCTTTGCCTTCTTTGGAGGGGGTGAGCGAGGGTGCTTCCATTGCATGGATTGTCTTTTGGTCTCTGGCTCAAAGTGATGAACCCAACACTCATCCTGAGTGACAAAACGGTCAAGAAAACCATCTTGGTCAGCTTCAAAAATAGCCAAGTTGGCTTGTGACAGGTTCAGTCTGGTCAACTTTTGGTCAGGCGTCAAAAGCTGTAGCACCCATCTGGCGGAAACCTTCAACATTCCTAATTCACTGTGTAGAATGTTCTCTTCTCGTTCACGGGAGATGCCAACAGTGTTAGCTAACTGATTCATGGTTAAACGCCTGTCATCCATCATGGCCCTGTGCACTTGGCTGATGGTTTCCTCAGTTGCTGTTGTGGGTCGTCCACACCGGTCATCATCTTCAAGGCTGTCCTTGCCCATCTTAAAATTTGCTGCCCGCCTTTTCACGGTTGCATACGAAGGAGCATCATCCCCTAATGTAGCAACCATATCAGCATAAATGTCCTTTGGAGCTAACCCCTTTTTATGGAGGTACTTGATGACACCATGATGCCAGATTTTGTCCAGTTTCTCAAAAACGTGCTTGTATCAATTTTCAAAGTCTAGAATTTCTACGTTATTGCAGGTAAACTTGAACTCATTTGAGTCAAATCAAGTAATAATGGTTTGGATTTAATGAATACAAAATTTCATGGCTGTTCGATGCCTGCTTCTTGGTCAGGCTCAGAACTTTTCAGCCTACCTTCGTATATGTAGTAAACTGTACTTGCCTGAGCCACTTTAATGGTGTTAAGAGTTGCTCCCCCTGGTATATACTGCACATCATCAAATGAATCTACCATCTCTTGGTACCTACAAAACACATACGGTTTACCCTAAATATTTTTACACATCAACTCCTTATCATACTTGTTCTAAACTTTGAACAAGTACATTTAATATCTGCTGTCAGAAGCAGTCTGATTTGGGCCTGCACTGTTTGCTTAGGCCTCTGTCCCAAGTCATTTCTCTTAATGGGAATGGGAACACCTTCAGGGGAGGCAACTCCTGCAAAAATATTTTAGTCTCCCATTTCAATAAGGGTCAACTCTTAAAGGAAAGAATTTGCTCCTGATGAGCAAATTCTTTCTTTTAAGAGTAGACCCCTTTTCAATTGGGACAGGGGTTATAAAAAGAGAACAGGAAGTCCTGGAAGTTGTCTCCCTTTAAAAAATACTGGAAGAATCTGTCAGGTGTTCCCATTCTCCTTAAGTATATCATTCCAGAGGTTCCTCCATGGACTATTCTATTTCAGGGCCTGACAAATCCACTGCCCAGCTTACCCAGAAAAATGTATAGAATATATAAGGAATACGGATGGCCTGGCGGACGACGACGAGGGACGATCAGCGATCAAATAGCTCCCCCAGGTGTGGTAAAAGTTAAAAACAAATAAAGGTCTATTTCACAGTTTTAGTTTAAAGTTTATTAAGAAAACAGGAAAGCCCTGATGGACATACTAACGTGAAAGAATTAAATGCAAAGAACTAATGAAACAAGGAAAACTAGAATACTGTCGATGGCGCGCCATCGCAAATCCCCACGCTTTCTACAGAGGGGCCAAGTACCGAAAACCCCTCACCCTGGGCCCTGATTTGACTCCATGGTCAAAATATTACCTGTATTATATTCTACTAATCATGCCCTTCAATTTCATATGCCACATGACTATGTTCCAAAAAACTTAAATTTTGACCCTTTGACCCCTCTCCCAGGGCCCCAATCTGACCCCAGGGTCAAAATTTTACTTGTAGTTTATTCTATCCATTATCCCCTTCGCATAGATATGCAACATGACTATGTTCTGAAAAACTTTAATTTTGACCCCCGCCCCCCAAGTCCGACCCCAAGGGCGTGACCTAGGGGTCACAGCCAAAATCCGGTTCAATATGTTTTACTTTTTTCATAACTAAGTACATGTGCAAAGTTTGGCATCAAAATCTTCAAAATTGACTTTGTAATTGAATTTTATTGATATTTGACCTTTTGACCCCTCCCCAGGGCCCCTGGGGGCGGGGACAAAAAAAAATGTGCTCTTGCGCAAGCCATTCATGTAAGCAACTCGCATACCAAATTTGGTTGAATTCCGGCTAACGGTTTAGGAGGAGATAGCCGGACAGACAGACGGACAGACAGACAGACGGACGGAGGCGATTGCAATATCCCCACTTTTTTTTAAAAACGTGGGGATAAACATACAATAACATGTATCACAACCTCCCTATAACACGGCTCATTAAAGATGGAGAAAAAAAAACAAAACATTTTTAGCGTAAAAATTGGATGGGGCACCACATATTTTTTATGGTGCCCTATAACAAAACCCTGCCACGCATAAAAAAGCGTTTTTATTACAACCGACCATGCATCAAAAACAATTGAACTTTCCTCCAACCACCCACCCGAAAAAAGATGTAGGGCCCATCCCAACATAGGGTTAATTCTGGAACAGCCCTTCAGTAAAATGTCTCACATTGGATAATTGGCAATTACAGATAAAACAGAATTAACAACAGAGAAACATTTTACATACTTAATTATTGTAATGCATGACTAAGCAGGTGTAGGGTGATGACCTTTACTAATGTAACACAAGACACTTTGTTTTCAAACATCAATCATATTGCCAATTACAGTAAAATTCCTACATTAACCCTTATCTTGATGTTCATGACAACCCCTATCTTTGCAAACAGTGTAGATCCAGATCAGATGGCTTCTGAAGAAGCCATCTGATCAGGATCTACACTGTTTGGCATTTAGTTTATGAATTTGTAGCAATAAATTACATCAAGTCATTTGATTGGTTGATAGACAGAAATGGGTGTGGCTTAAATGAATATTCAGCAAGATAAGGGTTAATTTAAGTGGCCTTAATAGCGGAATATCACTGTACCTTGCATACCAAAACACCGATCTGGTCCTATGCTTCACCTCTCATAAGATTGGGCAAATCTGATAACACAATTTTGACACACAGATCAAATTTTGCTGAACCCCACATGGACTTAACCGATTTTCACTTATCACCTTACCAATTTAGATAATGAAGCATTCTAACCACTCATGCTTAAGGTGTTTTTTTTTTAATATGTGTTTGCATTATCAGTGGCAAAAGTACAATATAGCGACTTGGCGAAAATTCTGAACCAATTTTTTTTTTTTTTTAAATATCATTGTATTATGGGCCAATTTTTTAATCTTCTTCTGAAGTCAAAATCGGTTCAGGGATCCCAAAACCAGTCCAGAAATTGACATTTTCTGGAGCCCTGCCCCATCATATTATTGGGGGGGGGGCATAATAAACTAGAACTGTGTCCTATTAATGTGTTAAAGTTTTGGATGCACCCAAGCACCTTTGACCTCCAAGTATGACCTTGGAAGTACCAACCTGGGTTTTGTGCATGACACATTGTCTCACGACGGTTATTTTTTCTGCTTAGTAATTTCAACATCCAACCAGAAATAAGAAAGTTATTTACAGCGCTTAAGTTTCAGACCTTTTTTTTTTTAGTTTTACATTTGACCTCTAAGTACAACCTTGACCTTTGAGATACCAACCTGGGTCTTGTGCATGACACTTTGTCTCATGATAGTCAACATTTCTGCCAAGTAATTTCAAAATAAGGAAATAAGGAAGTTATTTACCATGTTTAAGTTTCTGACCCTTTTTTACCTTTGACCTCAAAGTATGTCCTTTACAGTGGAGGTACGACTGGGTTTGCGCGCTACATATCGTCTCATGATGGTTAACATTCCAGCCAAGTAATTTCATAATCCATGCAGAAATAAGAAAGCTATAGACTGTGTTTAAGCTTCTGACCCTTTATTACCTTTGACCTCTAAGGATGACCTTCACATTGGAGGTACAGCCTGGGTTTTGGGAGCAACACATCATTAAAGTTTTGGACACACCCATGCATCTTTGACCTCTAAGTATGACCTTGACCTTGGAGGTACCAACCTGGGTCTAGCGCAAGACACACTGTCTCATAATATGGTTAACGTTTCTACCAAGTAATTTCAAAATCCATCCAGAAATAAGGAAGTTTTTGACTGTATTTAAGGACAAACAGACAGGGGCAACACTACATGCCCTTCCACCATTCTTCGAATGGCAGGAGATGGGGGGGGGGGGGGAATAAAAACTGGGCCCAGTTATTTAAAACATACATACATTTTTGTTACTTACATACTGTTATCACTTTCATCATTCAATGTAACAACTAAAGTAATATTTTTGCTGGAAAAACTGTGTGTAGCTACACACATTTTTCCAGCAGAAATACTTGAGTATGAAATAATGGAGTGGCTAAATAGATAACTGCACTTGTAAGAAGAGTTAACGATTTAGCCACTTACGAGCTCGTTAAGCTAATGATGCTTTGAACAACTGGACCCTGAATATTCTAAAACAGTTAAATTCCTATTTTAAGACCACCTTTGGGACTGTTCAAAAATGGTCTTTAAGACCACTTTTGAACAGCCCCAAAGGTGGTCCTTGACCAGAAGATACTGTTTTCCGAAAACACAAAGAAAGAATAACTGCACCCTTCTACATAAGTTCTTACAACCAGAATTAGTCTTAATTTTAGTCGGTCTTAATAGGGTAATTTCACTATACTTACATGGGTTTATGTTTATCTTCAGCCAAAATGGCATTGTCAGCTTTCAAGCCGTACCTGAAATGAAATGTAAGACCATAGCTCCAGATAAGGCGTTTTATTTTCATAAGAAAAGTACCGATATTTTTCTTATTTCATGCAGAATAATATGTAGATACAGCATCTTATCTGGGGCTGTGGAAGACTGACATTGTTTTTGCCCATCATGAAAACACACCTATATAATTTTGACCCCTCTAACCCCACTTTTATATAGTATATTTTTCTTATTTCTGCTCTACAATATAGATTCTGCTGTAAAATATAGATTGTGGGTACTCATTAGAACTATCTCGATGAGGCGGTTCTAAGGAGTACCCACAATCTATTTTTTGAGCAGAAATGAGAAAACTATCACAATTTTAGTTTTTACGGTGGCAAATAAGCTCTGAAGTTAAAGTTTACAATGTATTTGTATGGGGGTGTTTTTATTATGTTTCTCTTTTTTATGTAAAATGCAAGATGCCAAGATTATTACAGATTACCCTCTTTTAAAGGGAATGGATACAAATTCAGGGGAGGCAACTCCTCCAAAGTATTTTTGTCTCCCATGCCTATAGGGCTCAACACTTAAAGAAAAGAATTTGCTTCTAATAAGCCTCCTTTTTCAGCAGGACAGAGCTTATAGAAAAGCGAACAGAAAGTCCCGATAGTTGTCTCCCTTTGAAAAATGGCAGAAAAATCTGCCAGGTGTTCCCATTCCCTAACTGTGTTAGTTAAATGACCATGTTATATACCCGAAACAAAAATGTATAGATTATATTGAAAAATGACCATTTATGGTCATTTTTCTATATAATCTATACATTTTGGGGATCCATCTTGAAATTGTATTGTATCCAAAACTATGTTATAATGAACCGTGTTACAATGAGGTTGTTGTGTATTTACCAAGTCTTCTGCATGTTGAAATGATTTTGTTTGAATTTAGTTTTAACCCATTTTCTACCAGTTAACCCCAAAAGGGTCATTGGCAAAGGTAACAAGACGTTTCGCCCCCAAGACGTTTCCCCCCTGGTCGTTTCCCCCCTGGTCGTTTCGCCTCCTTTTTTGGACCCTAGTCGTTTCGCCCCCTAACCCTAGTCGTTTCGCCCCCCAAACCCTAGTCGTTTCACCCCCATTTTTTTCCCTAATTTTTATATATAAAAGATTGATATATGAGACCGAGAGAAAGAAAGAGGGAGAGATAGAAGAACATGTTCTTTGAATGGGAATGATAATTAGGAATTATTATAATTATTTCCTGTTTTGTTCACTGCCGTTAATCACATTGTTTATTTGGTTTGTCACATTAACACGCAATTAATGCGATTAATGATGAGGTGTGAAAACACGCGCTCTGTGCAAAGTTAAACGTCTTTAATTATCGCTTAAGCACCTATACCAATACTGTTTTAAATTGGTCGGTTGGTTCATTAACAGAGTCTGCAAACAAAGATTAATGGTGAGTTGTTAAAAAATTATTTTTCTTTATTTTAATTATCTCATTTTTTAATCTAAATTGGTCAGCTGGTTCTTCAAGAGTGTCGGCAAGCAACAGTTGAAAAGACCTTGATCAGGCAACACGGTTTGTGGCGTCTGATCTGGGTCTACACTGTCTGCAAACTGGTGGGTCGATCATTTACACCAATAATTCCTGAACTGTAAGCAAATAATGCAGACCTTGATCAGGCAACACGGGTTGTGGCGTCTGATCTGGGTCTACACTGTCTGCCACACTGTCTGCAGACTGGTGGGTCGATCATTTACACCAATATGCAGGTTGATCATTTACACCAATAATTCCTGAACTGTAAGCAAATAGTGCAGACCTTGATCAGGCAACACGGTTTGTGGTGTCTGATCTGGGTCTACACTGTCTGCCACGCCCAAACTTTGATTCGAGACACGCGTCCAACATACCGCGGATGAAAAAGTCAATGAGCTGTGGAACAACTATTATGCGGGAGAGATTTCAACAGCAAGGCTACTGAGAGGTTGCAGCCGACTGATTGGACCGACAAACGAAACCAGAGATGTTACTGTGACCAGTCATGATGCAGTGTGAAATAATTGTACAACTAATGAAAAAAAAATGAACGAAAGAAATAAAAAAGAAAAAAAAATGAAAAAAAATGTAAAAAAAAAACAGATAATAGAACAAAAAAAAAAAAAATTAGAATTAAAAAAAAAAATAAAATAAAATAAAAAACAAGAGGGCTATGATGGCCCTGGATCGCTCACCTGATCCATAGAGTAACAAATGGGCCCCGGGGAGGGCCATTATTGACCCCAAGGTTATAATGTGCATAATGTTGAGGAAGTTGTAAAAAGGTGAAGCTTCATAACAAATATCGACAAAGGCTATAATTGTCCACTAGATGAAGCTCCATACCAAATATCAAAGACATGGGCCTTGCAGTTTCAGAGAAGAAGATTTTTAAAGATTTCCCTATATAAGCCTATGTAAAATCAAAGGGTCTCGGGGCGGGGGCATTTTTGGCCCCAGGGCTATAATTTGAACAATCTTCATAGAGGTCCAGTAGATGAAATTTCACACTAAATATCAAAGACCTAGGCCCTGTGGTTTTACAGAAGAATTTTTTTTTAAGATTTTCCATATATAAGTCTATGTAAAACCAAAGGGCCCCGAGGCAGGGGCATTTTTGGCCTCAGGGCTATAAATTGAGCAATCTTGGTAGAGGTCTACTAGCTGAAGCTTCATACCAAATATCAAAGGCCTAGGCCTTGTGGTTTCAGAGAAGAAGATTTTTCAAGATTTTCCCTATATGAGTCTATGTAAAACCAAATGGCCCCGGAGGGGGGGGGACATTTTTGGCCCAGGGCTATAACTGGAACAATCTTGGTAGAGGTCCACAAGATGAAGCTTCATACCAAATATCAAAGACCTGGGCCTTACAGTTTCAGAGGAGAAGATTTTTAAAGATTTTCCCTATATAAACCCATGTAAACCCAAAGGTCCCAGGGGCGGGGGCATTTTTGGCCCCAGAACTATAATTTGAACAATCTTGGTAGGGGTCCATTAGATGAAGCTTCATATCAAATATCAAAGACCTGGGCCTTGCGGTTTCAGAGAAGAAGATTTTTACAGATTTTCCCTATATAAGCCCATGTAAAACCAAAGGGCCCCGGGGCGGGGGCATTTTTGGCCCCAGCACAATAATTTGAACAATCTTGGTAGGGGTCCACTAGATGAAGCTTCATACCAATTATCAAAGACCTGGGCCTTGTGGTTTTAGAGAAGAAGATTTTTGAAGATTTTCCTCTATAAGCTCAAGTAAAACCAAAGGGCCCCTGGGCGGGGGCATTTTTGGCCCCAGCACTTTAATTTGAACAATCTTGGTAGGGGTCCACTAGATGAAGCTTCATACCAAATATCAAAGACCTGGGCCTTGCAGATTCAGAGAAGAAGATTTTTTAAGTTTTCAGTGAAAAAATCTATTTTTGGCTCCTGTGACCTATATGTGCAACGGACCGGAACCATTTGAACAACTTTCAAAGGGGACCACCTTAGGATCATTCCTGTGAAGTTTGGTTAAAATCCGATCAGTGGTTTAGGAGGAGATGTCCTTTGAAGAAATTGTTTACGCACGGATGACAGACAAAAAGTGATCCTAATATAAAACACAAGAGGACCATGATGGCCCTGGATCGCTCACCTGATCCATAGAGTAACAAGTGGGCCCCAGGGAGGGCCATTATTGACCTCAGGGTTATAATGTGCATAATGTTGAGGGAGGTCTAAAAAGGTGAAGCTTCATACCAAATATCAACAAAGGCTATTATTTGAACAATCTTGGCAAAGGTCCACTAGATGAAGCTACACAACAAATATCAAAGACCTGGGCCTTGCGGTTTCAGAGAAGAAGATTTTTTTTAAAGATATTCATTACATAAGCCTATGTGAAACCAAATGGCCCTGGGGCAGGGGCATTTTTGGCCTCAGGGCTATAATTTAAACAATCTTGATAGAGGTCCACTAGATGAAGCTTCACACCAAATATCAAAGACCTGGGCCTTGTTGTTTCAGAGAAGAAGATTTTCAAAGATTATCTCTATTATAAGTCAATGTAAAACCAAAGGGCCCTGGGGCGGGGGCATTTGTGGCCCAAGGGCTATAATTTGAACAATCTTGGTAGAGGTCCACTAGCTGAAGTTTCATACCAAATGTCAAAGACCTAGGCCTTGTGGTTTCAGAGTAGAAGAATTTTCAAGATATTCCCTATATAAGTCTATGAAAAACCAAAGGGCCCAGGAGCGGGGGCATTTTTGGCCCCAGGGCTATAATTTGAACAATCTTGATAGAGGTCCACAAGATGAAGCCAAATACCAAATATCAAAGACCTGGGCCTTGCAGTTTCAGAGAAGAAGATTTTTAAAGATTTTCCCTATATAAGCCTAGGTAAAACCAAAGGGCCCCGGGGTGGGAGCATTTTTGGCCCCAGCACTATAATTTGAACAGTCTTGGAAGGGGTCCACTATATGAAGCTTCATACCAAAAAGCAAAGACCTGGGCCCTGCAGTTTCAGAGAAGAAGATTTTTTAAAGATTTTCCCTATATAAGCCCATGTAAAACCAAAGGGCCCTGGGGCAGGGGCATTTTTGGCCCCAGCACTATAATTTGAACAATCTTGGTAGGGGTCCATAAGATGAAGATTCATACCAAATATCAAAGACCTGGGCCTTGCAGTTTCAGAGAGGAAGATTTTTTAAGATTTTCCCTATATAAGCCCATGTAAAACCAAAGGGCCCCGGGGCGGGGGCATTTTTGGCCCCAGCACTATAATTTGAACAATCTTGGTAGGGGTCCACTAGATGAAGCTTCATACCAAATATCAAAGACCTGGGCCTTGCGGTTTCAGAGAAGAAGATTTTTAAAGATGTTCCCTATATAAGCCTATCTAAAACCAAAGGGCCCCTGGGCGGGGGCATCTTTGCCCCCAGCACTATAATTTGAACAATCTTGGTAGGGGTCCACTAGATGAAGCTTCATACCAAATATCGAAGACCTGGGCCTTGCAGTTTCAGAGAAGAAGATTTTTTAAGTTTTCGGTGAAAAAAATCGATTTTTGGCTCCTGTGACCTATATGTGCAAGGGACCGGAACCATTTGAACAACTTTGAAAGGGGACCACCTAAGGATCATTCCTGTGAAGTTTGGTCAAAATCCGCTCAGTGGTTTAGGAGGAGATGTCGTTTGAAGAAATTGTTTACGCACGGACGGACGGACGCACGCACGCACGACGGACGACGGACAAAAAGTGATCCCAAAAGCTCACCTCGTCACTACGTGACGGTGAGCTAAAAAAAAATGGCCGGTAAATGGTTACACTAAAATTTTGAAGCAACAGGAGCAGGTCTCAATAATTTTAGTGTAACAAGTCCTAATCACACCTCCCCGACTGGCCAATTTTAAGGCCCGGTGCCGGCTGGTAATTAAGGATAAGTTATCCTTAGGCTGACGTGACAGGGCGATGATGCTACTTAAATATTTGCCTCTTAACAATGCTAATAAAAGTGAAAATTAGTCTATTACATTGAGAAGTGGGCGAAACGACTAGGGGGGCGAAACGACTAGGGGGACGAAACGACTAGGTGGGCGAAACGACTAGGGGGGAAACGACCAGGGGGGAAACGTCTTGGGGACGAAACGACTAGGGGAGGAAATGGTTTGGGGGCGAAACGTCCCGGATTCTTGGCAAACAGTACAGGCCCAGATCAGACGCTGCAGTATACCAGGGCCTACAGTGTTTGCAAAAAGTTAAGCTATTTTCCAAAAAAATTATGAAGAAAACACAACCTGACACCCCTAAATTTCAAAATGGACTCCTGTTATATACTAAACAAAGTGCCCAGTGGGACACGTATAACCCCGCCAGTGCCATCACCTCAGCTGAAAATAGCAATGTCAAAAGCTTCTTTGCATACACAGGCCATATTCCATAAAATGGCCATTTTCAATATTCAAAGGGCAATAACTCTGAAAGTAGGAAAGCAAGAGTTATGGTTCATGTGTTCTACATGTCGTCTCATAGAGTTTAACATTTGTGTGAAGTTTCATGAAAATATGTCACGCCGTTCAAAAGTTATGGAGCGGACAAGAATATGTTAACAGACACATAATTTACTACCGTATTCGACCTAATTACCGCACATGCTCCTATAAGCGCACACCAAATCTATTTTTGAAAAGGAAATGCATAAGCACACACTTTACAGTAACCCGCCATGGAAGCTCTCACAGTAAATCTATAAAACAAGAGGGCCATGATGGCCCTGGATCGCTCACCTGATCCATAGTGTAACAAGTGGGCCCCAGAGAGGGCCATTATTGGCCCCAGGGTTTTAATGTGCATAATGTTGAGGGAGGTCTTAAAGGTGAAGCTTCATACCAAACATCAACAAAGGCTATAATTAGAACAATCTTGGCAAAGGTCCACTAGATAAAGCTACACATCAAATTTCAAAGACCTGGGCCTTGCAGTTTCAGAGAAGAAGATTTTTTTTAAAGATATTCCCTACATAAGCCTATGCAAAACCAAATGGCCCCAGGGCTATATAAATCTATGTAAAAACAAAGGGCCCCGGCCCGGGGTGGGGGCATTTGTGGCCCCAGGGCTATAATTTGAACAATCTTGGTAGAGGTCCACTAGATAAAGCTCCATACTAAATATCAAAGGCCTTGGCCTTGCAGTTTCAGAGAAGATTTTTAAAGATTTCCCTATATAAGTCTATGCAAAACCAAAGGGCCCCGGAGCGGGGACATTTTTGGTACCAGGGCTATAATTTGAATAATTTTGATAGAGGTCCACTAGATGCAGCTTCATACCAAATATCAAAGACCCAGGCCTTGTGGTTTCAGAGAAGAAGATTTTTGAAGATTTTCCCCATGTAAGTCTATGTAAAACCATAGGGCCCCAGAGTGGGGGCATTTTTGGCCCCAGGGCTATAATTTTAACAATCTTGGTAGAGGTCCATTAGATGCAACTTCATACCAAATTTCAAAGTCCTGGGCCTTGTGGTTTCAGAGAAGATTTTTAAAGATTATCCCTATATAAGTCTATGTAAAACCAAAGGGCCCCGGGACGGGGCCACTTTTGGCCCCAGCACTATAATTTGAATCATCTTGGTAGGGGTCCTTTAGAAGAAGCTTCATACCAAATATAAAAGACCTAGGCCTTGTGGTTTCAGAGAAGAAGATTTTTAAAGATTTTCCCTATATAAGTCTATGTAAAACCAAAGGGCCCCTGAGCGGGGGCATTTTTGGCCCAAGGGCTATAATTTGAACAATCTTGGTAGGGGTCCACTAGATGAAGCTTCATACAAAATATCAAAGTCCTGGGCCTTGCGGTTTCAGAGAAGAAGATTTTTAAAGATTTTCCCTATATAAGGCCATGTAAAACCAAAGGGTCCCAGTCGGAGGCTTTTTTTGCCCCAGCACTATAATTTGAACAATCTTGGTAGGGGTCCACTAGATAAAGCTTAATTCCAAATATCAAAGTCCTGGGCCTTGCAGTTTCAGAGCAGAAGATTTTTAAAGATTTTCCCTATATAAGCCTATGTAAAACCAAAGGGCCCGGCGGCGGGGACATTTTTGGCCTCAGCACTATCATTTGAATAATCTTGTTAGGGGTCTTTTAGATGAAGCTTCATACCAAATATAAAAGACCTAGGCCTTGTGGTTTCAGAGAAAAGGATTTTTAAAGATTTTCCCTATATAAGTCTATGTAAAAACAAAGGGCCCCTGAGCGGGGGCATTTTTGGCCCAAGGGCGATAGTTTGAACAATCTTGGTAGAGGTCCATTGGATGAAGCTTCATTCTAAATATCAAAGTCCTGGACCTTGCGGTTTCAGAGAAGAAGATTTTTAAAGATTTTCCCTATATAAGTCTATGTAAAACCAAAGGGCCCCTGAGCAGGGGGATTTTTGGCCCAAGGGCTATAATTTGAACAATCTTGGTAGGGGTCCACTAGATGAAGCTTCATACAAAATATCAAAGTCCTGGGCCTTGCGGTTTCAGAGAAGAAGATTTTTAAAGATTTTCCCTATATAAGCCTATGTAAAACCAAAGGGCCCCAGGTGGAGGCTTTTTTTGCCCCAGCACTATAATTTGAACAATCTTGGTAGGGGTCCACTAGATAAAGCTTAATACCAAATATCAAAGTCCTGGGCCTTGCAGTTTCAGAGCAGAAGATTTTTAAAGATTTTCCCTATATAAGCCTATGTAAAACCAAAGGGCCCGGGGGTGGGGACATTTTTGGCCTCAGCACTATCATTTGAATAATCTTGTTAGGGGTCTTTTAGATGAAGCTTCATACCAAATATAAAAGACCTAGGCCTTGTGGTTTCAGAGAAAAGGATTTTTAAAGATTTTCCCTATATAAGTCTATGTAAAAACAAAGGGCCCCTGAGCGGGGGCATTTTTGGCCCAAGGGCGATAATTTGAACAATCTTGGTAGAGGTCCAATGGATGAAGCTTCATTCTAAATATCAAAGTCCTGGACCTTGCGGTTTCAGAGAAGAAGATTTTTAAAGATTTTCCCTATATAAGGCCATGTAAAACCAAAGGGCCCTGGAACGGGGGCATTTTTTGCCCCAGCACTATAATTTGAACAATCTTGGTAGGGGTCCACTAGATAAAGCTTAATACCAAATATCAAAGTCCTGGGCCTTGCAGCTTCAGAGCAGAAGATTTTTAAAGATTTTCCCTATATAAGCCTATGTAAAACCAAAGGGCCCGGGGGCGGGGACATTTTTGGCCTCAGCACTATCATTTGAATAATCTTGTTAGGGGTCTTTTAGATGAAGCTTCATACCAAATATAAAAGACCTAGGCCTTGTGGTTTCAGAGAAAAGGATTTTTAAAGATTTTCCCTATATAAGTCTATGTAAAACTAGAGTGTTCACAAGTTTTTTCTTTAATTTGACCTACTGACCTACTTTTTGACCCGAAAAGACCTTTATTCAAACTTAGCCAAGATATTGTCACAATGACCATTCTGAGCAAGATTAATGATTTAACCAAACTTGTGGCCTCCTGAGTATTCACAAGGTTTTTCTATGATTTGACCTACTGACCTACTTTTCAACCGGACATGACCCATATTCAAACTTGACCGAGATGTTGTCATGATGATCATTCTGAGCAAGTTTGATTATGATTGGACCAAAATTGTGGCCCCTAGGGTGTTCACAAGGTTTTTATATGATTTGACCCGCTGACCTACTTTTTAACCCGATATGACCCATATTCGAACTGGACTGAAATATTGTCACAATGGTCATTCTGAGCAAGTTTCATGATAATTGGACCAAAACAGTGGCCTTCAGAGTGTTCACAAGGTTTTTCTATGATTTGACCTACTGACCTACTTTTTGACCGGACATGACCCATATTCGAACTTGACCAAGATATTGTCATGATGATCATTCTGAGCAAGTTTGATTATGATTGGACCAAAATTGTGGCCTCTAGGGTGTTCACAAGGTTTTTCTATGATTTGACCCGCTGACCTACTTTTTAAGCCGACATGATCCATATTCAAACTTCACTAAAATATTGTCACAATGATCATTCTGAGCAAGTTTGATGATGATTGGACCAAAATTGTGGCCTCTCGAGTGTTCACAAGGTTTTTCTATGATTTGACCTACTGACCTACTTTTTCACCCGACATGACCCATATTCGAACTTGACCGAGATATTGTCATGATGATCATTCTGAGCAAGTTTGATGATGATTGGACCAAAACTGTGGCCTCTAGTTTGTTCACAAGAAAAAGTTTACGCACGACGGACGACGGACGACGGACGACGCACGACGACGCCGGACATCTTACTGTCACAAAAGCTCACCATGACCTTCGGTCAGGTGAGCTAAAAACTTACCGTTATTTCTTCAACAGTGAGTGAGTGAGTGAGTTTTAGTTTTACGTCCCACCAACAGCTAAGGTCATACGGAGACGGGACCTCGGTTTAAAGACTCATCCGAAAGTCTGGAGAAGCCCGGGATCGATCCTGCAATCCCTGGTTTACAAGGCGAGTAGCGTAACCACTGCACCACTGAGGCTTCTTTCTTCAACAGTGAAGGCAATGCTTAAGTATCCTTTTCCGTCCCATTAAATATCAGTATGCATCATCTCAGAAGCTATTGTTTTCGCATCGAGTGTGCGCTAATTAGGTAGATTTTTCACTGTGATTTTTTGACACCATTTTGAAAACACTAAGCGCACGGTGCGGTAATTAGGGTGAATACGGTATGTTCAAACGGAAATAATTTATTATAGGGATCAACCATGGTTGTTCATGCATTATCATTCGCCGGGTCCCGAGGAAGCTGTTTGAACATGAGGCCGCCAGGCCGAATGTTCAAATATCTTCCGAGGGACCCGGCAAATGTTAATGCAATGAAATAACTATGGATGATCGTTGTTCTTGCATAACTTACAATACCGATAGCAAAGTTTGACGAAAATGCCCAAAAGCTCCATATAAATTCCATATAAACTCATCAAATGCGACCGGCGAACCAACATGGCGGCCAGTTCAGAATGTTGTTTACAATTACGTTGTCATGTAGTAACCATCTGACGTCATCATAGAACCCTAACACGCTACGTTCAGGGCGATAACATTACGTCGTTCAACGTAACGTAAACAAAGCAAGGCCCGTCTTGTGATATCAAAAGCTCAAAATCCATGTTCAAACGGCACGCAAATTTTATGATTTGAACATGGGTTTTGCAGTTTGAGCACGGCTTTCGATACATTTGACAATGGCTTCAAACAGCCATGCGCATAGTTATTTATGCAAGAAAATGTATGCAAACAAGAGTTATGGTTCTTGTGTTTTGCCCATTCTATTATCTTGCATTACATTTGTTTCAAGTTTCATGAAATTATCTCCAACGGTTTTAAAGTTACAGAGCGAACACAAGTGTATGGTAAAAATTGCAAGTTACAATATTCAAAGGGCAATAACTCTGAAAATAGGAAAGCAAGAGTTACGGTTCATGTGTTCTGTACGTTGACTCATGGTGTTTAACATTTATGTGAAGTTTCATGAAAATATGTCAAGCAGCTTAAAAGTTATGGAGCAGACATGAAAATGTTAACAGACAGACAGACAGACAGACACACACACAGAAAAGACGAAAACTATATACCTCCATGGCATTGTATGCGGGGGGTATAAGTCGAGGAAGATTCCATTTGGTAAGAGTAAGCACATGTTGAAGTGAAAAATATCACCCAAATTGGCTAAAATTTGTCTGGCAGTTCAAAAGATGCAGTGCAGTGATGGCAAGGTTTGACTATGTTTGCACTTCTTTGAGGTTGCAGATTAAGTCAAGGCCACTGAAATCTAATCAAAACTTTGGTAGACTGCATTATTGCAATGCTATATTATACCCAGCCTGACAACAATGCATGAATTCATTCATGAAATCTGATGCAAACATTTGCTGACAGTGCAGGAATTTAAGCTCATAGCGTCTGATCAGGATCTGCACTTTTTTTCTTTTTTTTTTCATCTTAAAAACTGGTTTGTCTATATATGTTGGGACATGTTTTCTATATTGACTAGTAGTTTACCATGTTATGTTAAGATGTGAAAACAATATACTCTAGGGATTAACCTATTTATGCTAGTGGACACTTCCATTGTTATATGTTGGACAAGTCCATTTTTCATATAAGGAGAGTCGGGCATACTTTTTCATTTTTATTCTATTTTGGACTGAAAATTATGTTTGCAAATAGTGCAGGCCCTGATCAGATGCTGCATTCTGTGGTGTCGGATCTGGCCCTGCACTGTTTGCCAAGGTTTCCCCATTAGGGGTCCCCGCATGCAATGGTTTAACTGAACCAAGAAGTAATGAGTCTGATGCTTAGATATTCTCATTGGAAAGAGGCTTTCAACAAAAACCATTCATGTTTTATACCCCACCACATGATAGTGGTGTATTATGATATACTTTAGAATGTATGTCTGTCCGTCTGTCTGTCAGTCCATCTGTCTGTCCATCCATCCGCATAACTTGAGTATATATATATATATATTTTATTTTTTTTTTCTTTCAAATTGTGCATACATGTTTATACTGGGAATGACTGGTATGGGATTGTTAATGGGCAAAATCCGTTAACTTTTGACAGGGTTACGACCCCTTTTTAGTTAATGGTAAGGATTTTACTTACTACTGGCTGTGTGGGCCACCGGTTTCAAAATTACTATTTATTTTTGTCTTTCATCGTGTTGGCAAGACTGTGTAAGGAACACCCCTCTGGTCCACACTTTATACAGAGAAAACTGGGGTTTAGGGGGTGTACATTATTTCTCTTGTTTTTATTCCAAGGCATACACTGTGGGTGCTCGCTAGAACTGCCTCAATGAGGCGATTCTGGCGGGCACACAGGGCCTGTGTTTGGACTGAATAACTTATCACAGAGTTTTGCCAGAGAACAAACTAGTTTGGAGAAACGAAGGAGTACAATATGGCATATAGAAGCCTCCGTGGTGTAGCGGTTACGCTACTCGCCTTGTAAACCAGGGGTCGCAGGATCGATCCCGGGCTTCTCCAGACTTTCGGATGAGTCTTTAAACCGAGGTCCCGTCTCCGTATGACCTTAGCTGTTGGTGGGACGTAAAACTCAATCACTCACTCACAATATGGCATATTGATGTTGTCACAAGGGCTTGATATTGTGATGATTTTTCTCACCATAAGATTCATTCATAAAAGGAACTATAACACTTTTTAAATCCCCCACCCCCCCCCCCCCCTCCCCCACCCTTAAAAAAGGAGAAATACTAACCTCTAAAAATCCTATAAAAATATTAATATTCACACACTATGAAATTACTGATACTTCAAAAACATGTGTTTCAGAGAGCTAGTACATGTTTTCACTTTTTATTTTGTGTTATGTTTTTCAAAACATATTCATGTCTTATTTTGTATCTGTTTAACTGTATATCTGGGTATGGTATTGTCTTGCATGGCCTTCTATTATTCAGCGCCTCAAAATGGGGTGTGGTAATGCTGTGGGGTTATAATATCGAAAATGGCTGAAAAAATAAGTATATTTTCCCAAAACTGTCGAGGTCTCAAAAACATGCAAAAAAGGCGAGATTTGTTCCAACATATACGATCTAAAAATTATAACATCGCATGTTTACAGGATGTACATATCAACAAAAACTTACTACCATATGTAAAGGCCGAATGGGGATATAATGTAATTTTAAGTTCAAAAGAGGGCACAAATGTAAACCGAGGAGTAATGATTTTAATAAACAATAACTTTGCATGCGATATTGGAAGAGTACTGACAGATCCAAACGGCAACTTTATAATTACAGAACTGAAAGTGCAAGATAAAAATATACTATTAGTAAGCCTATATGGACCTAATGATGATAAACCAAGTTTTTATAGAAGTTTATTACAACATATCAATGACTTTGAAAATGATAATATAATATTATGTGGAGACTGGAATTTAGTTCTGCATCCAGAGACTGATACTGAAAATTACAAACATGTTAACAATCCTGGGGCGAGGTCAGAAGTTTTGAAAATTATTGATAAAGAGAATTATGTTGACGTTTATAGAGTATTAAAAGAAGATAAAGGTTTTACATGGCGACGACTAAATCCAGAAAAAAAACAAGCTCGCCTGGATTTTTTCTTAGTCAGTGAAAATAATTTTCAGTATGTTGATGATTGCATGGTTGTCCCTGGATATAGAACAGATCATTCTGGCATTATTTTAAAATTAAAACTGAATGAAAATGATAGAGGCAAAAGCTACTGGAAATTTAATAATTCACTCTTAAAAGATAAGGAATATGTTAAATTAGTTAAAAATGCAATAAAAAATGTTTTGGATACTTACAAGAGACAAGAAACACAACCTGACAATATTAATATTCAAAGTAATAATAATAATAATTATAATAATAATAATAATAACAACACTAACATGAACAACAATAACAATAACACTAATATTGAGGAGTATACTATAAATGACCAGCTACTTTTTGAAATGATACTTCTTCAGATTCGAGGGGAAACAATTAAATATAGTTCTAGGAAAAAGAAAGAAAAAGAAAAAGTTCAGAAACAGCTGGAGGAAGAAATAGCAAAATTAGAAAAAGATATATCTGAAGACTCTGGACAATTTACTGCCGAACTTTCTGTGTTGTTAGAGGAAAAAAAAGAAAGACTGTATGAAATAAGAAAAACTGTCATTGAGGGAGTTATGTTAAGATCAAAATGTAGATATGAAGAATTAGGGGAAAAGCCAACCAGCTACTTTTTTAATTTAGAAAAACGAAATTTCACAAATAAAGTAATAACTAAATTAATAGAGGAAGACGGTCATGAATGTACAGAAATGAATGAAATTTTAAACACTCAAAAGGAATATTATAAAGATTTATATTCTGAAAAGATAGTAACAGATGACACAAAAATTGAAAATGTAGTAGGAGAAAACCCACGCAAACTTTCGGATTATGATGCCAGGATGCTTGAGGGAGAAATAACATATACAGAGCTGTCTGAAGCCTTAAAAAATATGAAAAACTCAAAAACTCCAGGTAGTGATGGCTTCACAGCAGAATTTTTTAAATTTTTCTGGACTGACTTAAATAGTTTCATATTAAAATCATTAAATTTTGCATATAAGACAGGATCTTTATCAATTACACAAAAACAGGGTATAATTACTTGCCTTCCTAAGCCTAATAAATCTCCTTTCTACTTAAAAAATTGGCGACCTATATCATTGCTTAACGTTGTATATAAACTAGCATCCACGGTTATTGCCTCCCGGCTTAAGACAGTTTTGAACAAAATCATACACGAAGACCAAAAAGGGTTCATAGCCGGAAGATTTATAGGGGAAAATATCCGTCTGATATACGATATTCTCTTTGAAACTAAACAACAAGAAATACCCGGATTACTTTTATCAATAGACTTCCAGCAGGCATTTGACTCGGTGTCATGGAAATTCATTCAAAAAACCTTGGAATTTTTCAACTTCGGTCCATCCTTTAAAAAATGGATTTCACTTTTTCAGTCTGGAGCTGAATCATGTATTTTACAAAATGGGCATATGACTGAGTATTTCTGCCTACAAAGGGGCTGCAGACAGGGGGACCCTATTTCTCCATATATTTTTATTTTGTGTGCAGAGGTTCTTGGGCACATGATCAGACAAAACAACACAATAGGGGGCATTGTAATTAATAGAAATCAATTTAAGCTGAGTCAGTATGCTGATGATACACAGTTATTTTTAGATGGAACAGAACATTCATTAAGGAAATCTTTGGAGACACTTAACACTTTTTACCACATGTCAGGGTTAAAAATTAACATGGACAAAACAAAGGCAATATGGATAGGAAGTATGAACAAATCAAACCTGAAACTTTGTCAAGAATATAAATTGGATTGGGACCAGAACGCTATTAAGATTTTAGGGGTTACTTTCACACCAGAAGTTTTTAACATATGGGAATTGAATGCACCTGATATTCTTGAAAAATTAAGTAAACTCATAGAGGCATGGTCAAAAAGAAGACTCACTCTGCAAGGTAAGATAACAATAATAAAATCACTAGCTATTTCAAAGTTTGTTCATTTATTCATAGCTTTGCCGCATCCTCCAGGTGAGCTAATACAAAATCTTAATAAATTATTTTATAAGTTCCTTTGGAACTCTGGACCAGACAGGATCAAAAGAAAAAATATTATTAAAAACATGGCAGATGGTGGCTTGAAAATGTTGCATGTAGAAAATTTCATTCATGCATTAAAAATAACTTGGCTGAGAAGACATATCTTACAAGAACAAAGCACCTGGAATAAAATGTCAAATTTTAATATTAGTTTAATCTACAGTATGGGAGATGGCTATGCAAACTCCAAAGTAGGTGAAATACAAAACCCATTCTGGAAAGATCTTTTAAAAAGTTGGTCTGCCTTCTGCAAACATGTAAAAATTGAAAGTTTAGAAGATATACTAGATTCTCCCATCTGGTTCAATTCTATGCTAAATCACGGCAACAGATTTTTTATAAAAGAATGGTACGATAAAGGAGTAAGACAAATAATAGATTTAATTGATGGAACAGGACAGCTATATAATTTTGATGATTTTAAAAATGTATATAATGTTAATGGCACTTTCTTAGATTATTTGTCTCTTTTGAGAAAAATCCCAAGGGAATGGAAAAATAAGATAAATTATAATAGCCTTTTGTGTCAAAACATTAAAACAAATGTATCAAGAAACTATTACATAAAATATCTTACCAAAGATAAAAAAGGGAGTAGAGTTTTCTATGATATAATAACGGGAAATAAAGAAGCAACTTTGCCTTCAAATAAATGGTCAAATATAGTAGGTAACATAAAACAGGACGAGTGGAACAGTTATAATAGTTTACTTAAGGACTTGAAAGAGGTGAAATTACAAGAATTCCAATATAAAATTAATAACTATATACTAGTCACGAAATCATTCTTATATAAAATAAACAAAATAAATAATGACAGGTGCTCTTTTTGTGAACAGGAATCTGAAACAATAGCTCATCTATTCATACATTGCAATAAGGTTAAAAACTTCTGGTCATCCCTAAAAACATGGTTACAAACACAAACAAACCTTACACTTCAACTAAATCTGAAAAATGTAATATTTTCTAGACAAGCTTTACAAGAAAACAATTTGCTGAATTATATACTTGTGTTAGCAAAATATTTCATATACAAAACAAAATTTTTTAGTAATAATTTGAACTTTAATAATTTTAAAATTTACCTAAAACGAAAATTCCAAAATGACAGATACACAAGCATCATAAATAGTAAATTTGACAAGTTTATGCAAAAGTGGTCAACATTATACCAGGTATTCCAAGAAACAGAGGATTAAGGTAAATAAATAAATAAAAAAAAAAGTTTGTGTAGAAAATGAAAAATATGATTTCAAAAAATGAATTTATGTAGTGTTTTACTATTTAGTAGCAGTGGATAAAAATAAATAAATATTAAATAATTAAAACTAAATAATTAAAACTAAATAATTAAAAATATAATAATAAAACAGACACAGTTTTGTGGGGGAAAAAGAAGAAGAAAACATTCATAAGCATTAAAGTAAGGAGAGGGTCATGCAAGGCAAAACATACTTAAAAAACAAAACCTGTTTTGTCATGGCTTATGTCACAATAGAGTTGCTGTATGTGTTAAAAATCATTTATGACTCCTGGAATGTGGCAGAATATAAATTGTAGGTTATGTGGTTATACTATGGTAAAGATAAGAATAACTGATGTATTTTAAGTTTTCTAGAGTTTCTGACGAAATGAAATGAGTTGGCTTACCGTGATAATCCTTAGTATTGGGGCGGATGGGATTATGTGAGCAGTGCAGCTAGAAGTCAGACTGCTCCTGAAAGGAGCAGAACGGCTGGGTCTGCACTGTTTTCTGTCCCATCGGTACCTTTTACACCCCTCACTGGTCAGTAAAACAAATCAGTCAACATTTTAGAAGATTTGGAGCAAGTCCTTGAGGTGTCTGGATTTTTACGGTAAGAGACGTTTTAGAAATATGATAATGGCAGAAAATAATGTAAAGATGGACGCAAGAAGAAAGAAAGAGATTAAACAGGTATATCACATGTTGTAACAGTTTAATGATAATAAAGCAAACAGGTTAAAAAAAAAAAAAAAAAAAAAAAAATCTGATGCAAACAAGCTATTTGGACGAAGGATGAGCTTTTGGATGCTGTGGCCTTGGAAATGGGGTCAAGGCGGCCCAGACAAGCCAGTTTGGGTCCAAATTATTTTTTTTTTTTTTAATGTGTACCCTGAAAATGAGGTTGGTGCCATCAAAACCTTATCACTGCTTTCTCCGATCCTTGTGATGTAACCATACAAGGTCTGTTAGGAATCCTGTAGAATCCTTAGTTCAGGAGATATAGTGATTCAAAAAGGCAACACCAAAACAAACAAGGTCCGCACCAAAAATAATAAGTGGTTGGGAAAAATTTTGCATAAAATTTGAAGAGCAATATAATTTCATGTACCTGGAGATATTTAACCCATGTATGTCAGAATTATCCACTAAATGGCTTGGACATATCAATTTCCAATATTTGGGTTATCTAGTCCGTTTATTTTGTTTGTATGGTTTGAGCCCCGTTTTTGGGTTTGCGTCTGTCTGTTGTAGATGGGTTTGTTTCGTGCGGGGTTTGTGGTAAACGCGATGACTTTGATTTTGAGATTGTAAATTTTCCTTTTTTAGATGGTGATGTTCCTCATGCGCCATCCTATGGCGTTTATATTTCGCAATTAATTCGATTTGCTAGAGTGTGTAGTCATGTAACTGACTTCAACACTCGTGGTGGGTTGTTGGCGGCTAAACTCCTTGGTCTGAGTTATCGGTACCATAAACTACGCAAAGCATTTTCAAAATTTTACAGACGCCATTCTGATTTGGTTTCGAGATTCAATATTGGACTTAAATCTCTTCTGCGGCAGGGTCTATCGAAACCCAAATTTTATGGCGACTTAGTATATAGATTCAGAGAGATATATAACCGCAATGGCTTCGGCACCCAATTTCGTAAAATTATTCTTCGATATGGGAAGATTGGGTACAACATGGATGTTATACGACAGACTGCATGCATGGTAGTTAACCCCATCACGGTTGGCAACTTTGCTTCCCTCTTTAATTGCACGCCGGTGGGTCAGGCCTCAGATTTTATGACGGCTCCAACGTAAAGGCTTATTGAGAATTAGAGAGCTCTAATTCTTGGTAATGTTGGTTGGTGCCTGATGCTCTGTCTCTGGTCGGGCCCATCAGAGTCTAACTGTTGGTTTTCTTTTGCTCCAGCATTTCAGTGGTTTCTTGCTGTCGAGTCCTCACCGTTGTCTCACCTCTGTGGTTCTTTGATTTTTTGTGTTCACGGAGATGTTGCACTGATGAGTTAGGAGGCCTTCATGCGGACTGAACAAATTATTTGTCTAAATCGCAACGGAAGTAAGGGCGGGGATTGTGGCCGCGTGGGGTCAATAAGCCCCCCAGCGGAAATCTTTCCACTGGCCGTTCCAGGGCGGTTCTTCTGTGGCGATTTATTTATGTTGTTGTTTGTTACTTACTGTGTGTGTCGCTTGTGTCTTTTGGTTTTGGATGGCCATATGGCCATTTTGTGGGAAAGTAACTGTCCTTATGGCCTTCCTTTGTTTAGGTTTCCATTATGGTCTGGTCGCTTAATGTTTGTATTTCTTTCCCTTTGGTGTCTTTGGTGGGTAGAGTAAGTTAATTGTATCGATTCCTGATCTTTGTTTTACTTCTACTTTTTATGTCACCATCAACACTGTATAGGTCATTTTGGAAACATTGCTTCCAATTTTGTGGGAATTTTACTCGACACTGGGATGAAATGACATCTCAAGCCCTGTCAATCAATGAAACCAATAGGGTTTAAATGCATGGACAGTCCGACTCGCACAACTTTGTCTGGGCAGCCTTCATCGTGACAGAAATAAGAGCGAGGATTGTGGCCACGTTAAATCGATTTAAACCCCCAAAGTGGAATTCGTTTCACTGACCATTCCAAGGCGGTTCTTCTGTCGCAGTTTATTTTTGTTATGGTTTGTCTTTGAGTGTGTGGGTATCGCTTATATATATATATTTTTTTTTTTTTGGATAGCCAATTGGCCATTTTGTGGAAAAGTAACTGTCCTTTTGGCTTTCCACTATTGATGCTTCCATTAGGGTCTAGTTGTTTCATGTTTGTGCTTCTTTCCCTTTAGTGTCTCTGATGGTAGCTGTGGGTTAATTGTACTGATTCCTGATCATTGCCTTCACTTCTAGTTTAGATTCTCTAAGCAGTTTACCAGTACTCCTGTGTTCGGTTTCAGCTCTGCGTGGAAGCATCATGCAGCCCATCTATTTCTTCAACCTCCCATGGGCAGGGGCCTGGTTTATTTGTTCTTTAAAGAAAAAAAAAAACCTTTTCGCAGAGTGTGAATACAGAAAAGAAACCATGTTCTGTGTCATGATCTTTGGCTACACTGCTTGCTAATGTCACTTTCTTGTAGGCATTATAACACGATATCTTCAACAAGCCCCAAAACGTGATGTCATAGATCCAGAGGCCATCTGATCTGGATCTTCACTGTTTGCATAAACTTTGCAAAGGTAGGGCATTTCTTGGTTCAGCACAAAAACTGAGAAATATGCAAACTTTGAACAGACCCCACTCCTGATTGAGTCAGCTTGATGATTTGTGAATGTGTGAATCTTTCAAACTCAATCGAGTTGGTTTAGAAATCTTCCTCCTTATATAAACCAGAGGACCAGTGGTCCTGAACCGCTCACCTGTCTGGTGACAATTTTCCTACTTAGATCAGCAGAAAATGTCATTTACCCTGCTCATAAATTTTAAAATGCCACCTCAATATTTGTTGGCATGGCGGCCATCTTGGGTCTAAGGCCAATGAATGACCTTGACCTTTCTCACCCATAGATCTTCATGTATTCAGTTACTTTACCTGATCTACCAATTTTGGTGACACTGTCTTCAATGGTTTCCTATTAATCCATTATTTTCACTTTGCCCCATGCAAAAGCCTAAGTCGGCAAATTTGACATTGCTATAAAATAGGTCAAGGTCAACCCAGGGTCACCATTTGTACAAACCATGATGGGCCCGAGTACCATATGCTACATGCCAAGTTTCAAGGCCAATGGCCTTATGGTTCTGGAGAAGATTTTTGAAGGTTTTTTACCATATATGGGCATGGTGGCCATCTTGGGTCTAAGGCCAATGAATGACCTTGGCCTTTATCACCCATAGATCTTCATGTATTCAGTTACTTTACCTGATCTACAAATTTTGGTGACACTGTCTTCAATGGTTTCCTATAAATCCATAATTTTCACTTTGCCCCATGCAAAAGCCTAAGTCGGCAAATTTGACATTGCTGTAAAATAGGTCAAGGTCAACCCAGGGTCACCATTTGTACAAACCATGATGGGCCTGAGTACCATATGCTACATGCCAAGTTTCAAGGCCACTGGCCTTATGGTTCTGGAGAAGAAGATTTTTGAAGGCTTTTTACCATATATGGGCATGGCGGCCATCTTGGTCATGTGATCCAGACCCCGCGAACAAACTTTCGTTCCCCCATCCCACTGAGGCTCCATATGAAATTTGGCTTTGATTGGCCCTGCAGTATAGGAGAAGGTCTTTGAAAATGGTGGACGGACGGACGACGGACCATGGCTATACTATAAGCTCACCTATGAGCCTAAAGGCTCAGGTGAGCTAAAAATCCATTTTTTTCACTTTTTCCTATGCAAAAGCCTAAGTCAGCATATTTGACATTACTGTAAAATAGGTCAAGTTCAACCCAGGGTCACCATTTGAACAAATTATGATAGACCCGAGTACCATTTGCTACATGCCAAGTTTCAAGGCCATTGGCCTTACGGTTCTTGAGAAGAAGAATTTCGAAGTGTTTTTACCATATATGGGCGTGGTGGCCATCTTGGTCATGTGATCTAGACCATATTGGCAGCTTTTCATTTGTTCAACTCCCAAAGGCTCCATATTGAATTTCACTTCAATTGGCTCAGTAGTTTCTGAGAAAAAATGTTTGAAATATGGAACCTGCGTGACCTTGGTCTAAGGTCAATTAATGACCTTGACCTTTCTTACACATAGATCTTCATGTATTCAGCTACTTTACCTTATCTACTAATTTTGGTGACAGTGTCTTCAATGGTTTCCTAAAAATCCATTATTTTCACTTTTTCCCATGCAAAAGCCTAAGTCGGCAAATTTGACATTGCTGTAAAATAGGTCAAGGTCAACTCAGGGTCACCATTTGTACAAACTATGATGGGCCTGAGTACCATATGCTACATGCCAAGTTTCAAGGCCATTGGCCTTACGGTTCTGGAGGAGAAGAATTTTTAAGGCTTTTTACCATATATGGGCGTGACGGCCATTTTGGTCATGTGATCTAGACCGTATTGGCATTTTTTCATTTGTTCAACTCACAAAGGCTCCATATTAAATTTTACTTAAATTGGCTCAGCAGTTTTGGAGAAAAAAATGTTTGAAATATGGATCCTGAATGACCTTGGTCTAAGGCCAATGAATGACCTTGACCTTTCTGACCCATAGATCTTCATGTATTCAATTAGTTTACCTGATCTACAAATTTTGGTGACACTGTCTTCAATGGTTTCCTATAAATCCATTATTTTCACTTTGCCCCATGCAAAAGCCTAAGTCGACAAATTTGACATTGCTGTAAAATAGGTCAAGGTCAACCCAGGGTCACCATTTGTACAAACCATGATGGGCCCGAGTACCATATGCTACATGCCAAGTTTCAAGGCCACTGGCCTAATGGTTCTGGAGAAGAAGATTTTTGAAGGCTTTTTACCATATATGGGCATGGCGGCCATCTTGGTCATGTGATCCAGACCCCGCGAACAAACTTTCGTTCCCCCATCCCACTGAGGCTCCATATGAAATTTGGCTTTGATTGGCCCTGCAGTATAGGAGAAGAAGATCTTTGAAAATGGTGGACGGACGGACGGACGCACGGACGGACGGACGGACGACGGACCATGGCTATACTATAAGCTCACCTATGAGCCTAAAGGCTCAGGTGAGCTAACCAGGAGTCCATTTCAAACAAACTTAAGGGGTTTCATTGTGTGTTTTCTTCAAAATTTACTTGGAAAATCAGTTAAATTTTCGCAATCAGTGTTGGCCCTGATCAGACGCCGCATTCTGCGGCGTCTGATCAGGGCCAGCACTGTATGCCAATTACCCATTCTGGGGTTTCTGATACAAAAGGGTTAATACCTTAACCCATTATGTACCAAATGGTATCTTCCTCCTTATACTATATAGCAGGAGTCCATTTCAACATTTCAGGGAGACAGGTTGCGTTATCTTTAAACTTTATTTGGAAAAAGGCTGAAACTTTTGCAAACAGTGAAGACCCTGATCAGACAGCCATTTGGAGAAGCCATCTGATCTGGATCTTAAGTTTGTCATGTCCATTACAAAAACACACCTATACAAATGCATTGTAAACTTTACCGCCGAAAAACGAAAATCTTAAGATGAAAAGTTGTGATATTTTTCTTCTTTTGCTCAAAACATAGATTGTGGGTATTCGTTAGAACTGCCTCATCTATATTTCAAAGCAGAAATAAGAAAAATAAGGTTTACCCCTGTAAATCCCAGCTTTACTAAACAAGAGCACCAAATGCAGGTGCCAACGCTCGGCTGCAGTTTCTTTTAAAAAACAAAAATTCTAAGTCAAACAAGCAAATTCGTTGAATTGATATCCCCCGCCGAATGGGTTTTTCGTGTAGAATGGCAAGAAAATATATCTGGCCAAAATTGAGAAAAAAAAATTGCGCGTGCATCACGGCAGCATAATAATACATATTTATTTCAAGTTTCATTTTATTCCATGCAATAGTTGCTGAGAAGCGGTTCCAGACAAAGTGAGACGACAAAAAAATCCAGAATTTTAATCATTTAAGGGGCCATAACTCTGGGTGTAAAAAGTCAATCTGAAAAAAATTTGTGCGTGCATCACCACAGCATAATAATACATATTTATTTCAAGTTTCATTTAATTCCATGCAATAGTTGCTGAGAAACAGTTCCCGACAAAAAAGTGAGACGACGAAAAATCCAGAATTTCAATCATTTAAGGGGCCATAACTCTGGATGTAAAAAGTAAATCCGGAAAAAAAAATGCGCGTGCATCACCACAGCATAATAATACATATTTATTTCAAGTTTCATTTAATTCCATGCAATAGTTGCTGAGAAACGGTTCCCGACAAAGTGAGACGACGAAAAATCCAGAATTTCGATCATTTAAGGGGCCATAACTCTGGATGTAAAAAGTCAATCCAGAAAAAAATTGCGCGTGCATCACCGCAGCATAATAATACATATTTATTTCACGTTTCATTTAATTCCATGCAATAGTTGCTGAGAAACAGTTCCGGACAAAGTGAGATGACGAAAAAATCCAGAATTTCAATCATTCAAGGGGCCATAACTCTGGATGTAAAAAGTCAATCCGAAAAAAAATTGCGCTGCATCACTGCAGCATAATAATACATATTTATTTCAATTTTCATTTAATTCCATGCAATAGTTGCTGAGAAACGGTTCCGGACAAAGTGCGACGACGAAAAATCCAGAATTTCAATCATTCAAGGGGCCATAACTCTGGATGTAAAAAGTCAATCCGAAAAAAAAATTGTGTGTGCATCACCACAGCATAATAATACATATTTATTTCAAGTTTCATTTAATTCCATGCAATAGTTGCTGAGAAACGGTTCCGGACAAAGTGTGACGGACGGACGGAAGGATGGACGGACGGACGGACAACGCCAAAACTATATCCCTCCGCCTTCGACGGGGGATAAAAAGGTGCAAAACTGTGCCAAAAATATTTTGAGGGCTACCTCACCTATTGGTATTAGTTCCCCTTTTCATGATTAACAAATAATCCGAGTTCCAAGTAATTATGTTCAGTAACTAGAATTTGTTTTTCTACAAAAACACAGATGTCTCCCCTGTTTTTTACCTCTAAGTATGACCTTGACATTGGAGGTATTGAGCTGGGTCTTGTGTGCAACACATCATCTAATAAAGAAGAACATTTCGGCAAAGTAACTTTAAAAATGTTCATAGAGAAATAAAAAATAGCCATCAGAAGAGATGGCAAATCCCCCGACCAAAAGCCAATATGGCCTTCAGAAGATTGTTCACTAATAGAAAGTGCACCAGAATTAAACCAGCAATATATCACAAAAGTATTGCAGTTATGGCCATCACAAGATTATAGTGTCAGGGGAGATAACGAAACAAGAGGCCCATGGGCCACGATGCTCACCAGAGCTCAGGCAGGCACTGCCCACTGGCAGCCATGTATGGTTTTAATTTATTGATTATAAAGTGTCCCAAATGACCCCCATTTCATGAGGACTCTGTATCTGAAATATTAGGCCTTTTATGAAGTGGAGGGGTGGGGGTTTCTGAGATTTATCACCTTTTAAGAAGTGGCAGGGTGGGGCATGGCCCCAGCACACCCCTGAAGATCCCTAGGTTGGACTCATGGAATGCGTCTTATCATAAAGAACAAGAATATAATGGATAAGGGGTGGGGAGCTGAACGGTTTCTGAGAATTTGGGGCCTTTTATGGAGTGGAGGGGGTAGGACATGGCCCAGGCACATCCCAGAGGACCCCCAGGTTGGTGTAACTGAATGCGTCTTATCATAAGAAACAAGAATATATATGGTTTTCGGGTGGGGATCTGAAAGGTTGCCGAGACATATTGCCTTTTATGAAGTGGAGGGTTGGGGCAATGGCGCATCCCGGGGGACCCCTAGGTTAGTATCACTGAATGCGTCTTATCATAAGAAACAAGAATATATATGGTTTTGAGTTGGGGATCTAAATGGTTTCTCAGATATATGGCCTTTTATGAAGTGGAGGGGGTGGGGAAGGGCCCTGACCCATCCCAGTGGGCCTCCAGGTTGGTGTCATTGAATGTGTCTTATCATAAGGAACAATAATATATATGGTTTAGGGGTGGGGATCTGTAAGGTTTCCAAGATATTGGGCCTTTTATGAAGTGGAGGGGTTGGGGCAAGGCCCCGGCGCATCCTGGGGGCCCATAGGTTGGTGTCAATGAATGCATCTTATCATAAAGAACAAAAATATATATGGTTTAGGGGTGGGGGTCTAAACGGTTTCTGAGATATATGGCCTTTTATGATGTGGAGGTGGTGGGGCATGGTCCCGGCGCATCCCGGGGCCCCCAGGTTAGTGTAACTGAATGTGTCTTCTCATAAGGAACAAGAATATATATGGTTTAGGGGTGGGGATCTGTCAATTTCCAAGATATTGGGCCTTTTATGAAGTGGAGAGGGTGGGGCAAGGCCCCAGTGCATCCGGGGGGCCCCCAGGTTGGTGTCAATGAATGTGTCTTATCATAAGGAACAATAATATATATGGTTTAGGGGTGGGGATCTGTAAGGTTTTGGAGTTATGGCCATCCCAAGGTTATATTGTCAGGGGAGATAACTCAAAAACCATGGCACCCAGAGTTGTGATTCTTGTGCATGACACACGGTCTTGGCCTTGTGAACAACTGTGTCAGGTGTCATCAATATATCTTAAAGGGTAATCGAGTTATGGCCAACACAAGGTAGTCACTCAATTTTATTGGAAGGGGAGATAACTCAAAAACCATGACAACCAGAGTTGTGGTTCTTGTGCATGACAAGCCGTCTCAGCCTTGTGAACAACTGTGCCAGGTACCATCAACATACCTCATAGGGTATTGGAGTTATGGCCATCACAAGGTAGTCACTCAATTTTATTGGAAGGGGAGATAACTCAAAAACCATGACAACCAGAGTTGTGGTTCTTGTGCATGACACACGGTCTCGGCCTTGTGAACAACTGTGTCAGGTGTCATCAATATATCTTAAAGGGTAATCGAGTTATGGCCATCACAAGGTAGTCACTCAATTTTATTGGAAGGGGAGATAACTCAAAAACCATGACAACCAGAGTTGTGGTTCTTGTGCATGACACGCCGTCTCAGCCTTGTGAACAACTGTGCCAGGTACCATCAACATACCTCAAAGGGTATTGGAGTTATGGCCATCACAAAGTAGTCATTCTATTTTATTAAAAGGGGAGATAACTCAAAAAGTATGCAATCCAGAGTTCTGGTTAATGCGCATGACACGCCGTCTCAGCCTTGTGAACAATTGTGCCAAGAACCATCAATGAATCTCAAAGGGTATAGGAGTTAGGGCTATCACAAGGTTGGGTCTACGGACGGACGGACGGACGGACGCACGGACGTTCTTACAGATGGACACTTGTTGGGTACCGCCATGTTAAATTCCCATTCAAAAATACCCAACAAGCAACAAAGTACCCAACAGGCTACTGGCTACTTATCTTGGACAACAACGGAATAAACGGCAAGTACCCAACTTGTGTCTACCCAACATGTGCCCACGGATGCGCTCGGACGGACGGACGGACGGACGCCAGGCTGATCGCTATATCCCCTGAACCTATTCGGTCGGGGGATAAAAAGTTATTGGCCATATACAAAAAAAGCCCTTTTTACCTTTGACCTCTAAGTATGGCCTTGACCTTTGAGGTACAACACATAGTCTCATGATGGTTAACATTTCTGCCAAGTGATTTCATAATCCATCAAAAAATAAGGAAGTTATTGACTGTCCCTTTTTTATCCTTTGACCTCTAGGTATGACCTTGACATTGAAGGTATGGACCTTGGTCTTGCACATGACTCATGGTCTAATGATGGTGAACATTTCTGCATGGTTACTTTATAAAGTCCATCCAGAAAAAAAAAAAAGTTATTGACTGGACACAAAAAAACAAACTTTTTTTACCTCTGACCTGTTAGTATGACCTTAATCTTGGAGGTACCGACCTAGGTCTAGTGAGCACCACATCGTCTAATGATGGTTAACATTTCTGCCAAGTAATTTCACAATCTATCGAGGAATAAGAAAGTTATTGACTAAACACTAAAAAAGGCCCCTTTTTGTCCTTTGACCTCTGAGTACGACCTTGACATTTGCGGTACCAACTTGGGCCATGCACACAACACATCGTCTCATGGTGGTTAACTTTTCTGCCAAGTAATTTCAAAATCCAACTAAAAATAAGAAAGTTATTGACAGAACACAAAAAGGCCCCTTTTTTACCTTTAACCTCTATGTATGACCTTGACATTTGAGGTACCAAACTGAAACATGCATGCAACACATCGTCTCATGATAGTTAACATTTTTGCCAAGTAACTTCAAATTCTATCTACAAATAAGTGAGTTATTGACAAAACCCAAGAAAAAGGCGCCTTTTTTTACCTTTGACCTCTAAGTATGACCTTGACCTTTGAGGTACCAACCTGGGTCATGCACGCAGCAAATTGTCTTATATTGGTTAACATTTCTGCAAAGTGATTTCAAAATCCATTCCAAATTAAGAAAGTTATTGACCAAACACGAAAAAAGGCCCCTTTTTTGACCTTTGACCGCTAAGTATGACCTTGACCTTTGAGGAACCGACCTGCATCATGCGCACCACACATCGTGTCATGGTTGTTAATATTTCTGCCAAGTAATTTAAAATCCATCTCAAAATAAGAAAGTTATTGGCCAAACATGAAAAAAAATGCCCCTTTTTTGACCTTTGACCTCTAAGTATGACTTTGACCTTTGAGGTACGGGGACCTGCCTCATGCGCACCACACATCGTCTCATGGTTGTTAATATTTCTGCCAAGTAATTTTAAAATCCATCTCAAAATAACAAAGTTATTGACCGGACACAATTTGCCCATACAGATATACATACCGACAAACTTCCAAGGGAGATAATTAAAAAGTATAAATGCCAGAGTTATAGTTCTTGCGCACTGCATGTCGTCTAATGCTGATTAATATTTATATGAAGTTTTGTGAAGATAGCTTGAACAGTTTTCAAGTTATAGAGGGGACACGAATGTGTGGCAGATGGACAGACAGACAGACAGATGGACAGACAGACGCCCGGGGGAAAAACAATATGTCTCTCCGAAAAAAAATTTTTCGGGGGAGACATAATGACAGAGATATTTCAAAATGTCCAAGCCCGAGCTAGGACAATACCTCGTTGTTTTCTTTGAAAACAGCCGAGCTAATAAAAATGGGGGTCAAACAGGTGTTTGCATGAGGATTAAGTTGGTGAATTCATAGGAATAAATAATATCAATCAGGGCTCAGTTGTTCAAAGCATCGTTAGCTTAACGCGCTCGTTAGTGGTCATATTATTACTGTTCTAGCAAGTTTAATATGTAAAATTTTGGTATTTTTGCTGAAAAAATGTGAGCAGCTTTTGCATCCACAAAAGCTGCTCACATTTTTTCAGCAAAAATATTAGCATATCTGCCATAATAAATGATCAAAGTTTTAACAATACGTTAGCTAATGACGTCGTTAGTTTTGAACAACTGGCCTCTGATTGGTTTAAACTCAGAATGACTGTGGCTAAATTAATTTATTCAACAGTTCAAAAGTTAAACACACTTACTTGTCCAGAAAGGCCTGTGTCCCTGTCACTTGTATATCCAACAGTGGGTTTCCATACCCCAGTAAAACACCTTCCCTGTAAAATAACCAGACATGGGGGTCAGATATCATTTTTACTATACATCACGAAAACATGCCTATATAATTTTGACCCACTGGAACCCCACTTATATACAGTAAAACGGGGATTTACAGGTGTATACATTATTTTTTATATATATGTTTTGAGCAGAAATATGAAAAATATCAGTGTTTTTACCTGAAAAACTTCATTATTGGTGGTAAAATTTTACCAATATATTTGAATACCGGTAGGTGTGTTTTTGTAATGATGTGTTCAGACATTCTCAGAATTTCAGACACCATGCCAAATCTGCAACACCCGCTAATTTGATGTATTGTATGTTTTTCCGATAGCACCTAATATTCACTGTCCTAATTTCATACAAGTTAAGACAAAAGTTTGACTTCTACATATATGTATCTCATTTCCCATCTTATCTGTAGCTATCCATGTTTTCAAGAATTCAGGGCCAGTTGTTCGTAACTAACCACATTGTTAGTTAACAAATCATTTGAACATTGTAATTTTGTATTGCAAATAAACTAATATTTTTGCTGAGAAAAATGTGAGTAGCTTTTGCATATGCAAAAGCTACTCACATTTTTTCAGCAAAAGTACCAGAATTATAGATATTGTACCAGCAAGAACAGTTAACAATTTGACCGTTAAACAAGCTTGATAAGGTAACAATGCATGTAACGACTCGGCCTAAGTCTTGGTTTTTAACATCAATGATGGATGGAATGGTTTTCACAACCGGTGTTACAGTTTATCTTTACCCCCTTGGTAGCTTTACCCCCGGGGGTAAAGATATCCCGGGATATCTTTACCCCACCCTGGATATCTTCACCCCCGGGGGTAAAGATATCCCGGCTGGGATATCTTTACCCCCGTGGGTAAAGCTAAACTGGCCAGGATATCTTTACCCCCACCCCAACTTTTGGGTATAAATTATTTTCTTAATGCCAAATTTCTTCTTATATGTAAGTGACACAAGATAGTGGACTGGATGTTTCACTTTGACATTTTTTCGTTTCAATCATGACTCGGACTAATATAACTACCCTTAGTAAGAAATATGACCATATTATAGAGGCAAAATGATTATTTAATAACTTCTTTTTTGTATATTTTCTTATTCAAAATGTTGCTTATGACAATCTTTCATAATCTTGCATTATCCCTGTCAGTCGTGAAATGGGTGGTGGTGGTGAGTGAAAGGCGGGGGTAAAGATATCCCGGCTGGGATATCTTTACCCCCGGGGTAAAGCTAAACTGTCCAGGATATCTTTAGCCCCACCCCAACTTTTGGGTATAAACTATTTTCTAAATGCCCAATTTCTTCTTATATGTAAGAGAAGCAAGATAGTGGACTCGATGTTTCTCTTTAACATTTTTCGTTTAAATTTTGACTCAGACTTATAGAACTACCCTTAGGAAGAAATATGACCACATTATAGAGCCAAATGATTATTTAATAACTTCTTTTTGTATATTCTTCTTAATTATATTTCCGCAGGGAAAATAACAAATAGTCTATGAATTAAAAATCACTTTAAGAAATTGTATAGTTTCATATTCAAAATGTCCCTTATTACAATCTTTCATAATCTTGCATTAACCCTGTCAGTTGTGAAATGGGTGTCGGTGAGTGGAAAGGCGGGGGTAAAGATATCCTGGCTGGGATATCTTTACCCCCGGGGGTAAAGCTAAACTGGCCAGGATATCTTTACCCCCGCTCCAACTTTTGGGTATAAACTATTTCTTAATGCCCAATTTCTTCTTATATGTAAGTGAAGCAAAAAAACCAAAACAAGCATAATTAAACCATACAGCTTGCAAGAATATTTTTTTCACATCTTATACCATTGCTCATGGGTGGGGGTGAAGATTTCCTGGCTGGGATAGGGTGCCCCCCCCCCCCCCCACACACACACATCACCCCCCAAAAAATCAAGACTTTGGAAAACCCAGACAAGCACACTTCTCAACAATTTTGTTGTTCACGACAACCTTTCTTTACAAGCAGTGTGGATCCAGAGTGGATGGCTTCTGAAGCCATCTGATCAGGGTCTACACAGTTTGTCGTTCAGTTTATGAATTTGTGGAAATTGATTGCATCAAGGAATTTGATTGGTTCAAAGTCCGAAATAGGTGTGGTGCTTAAATACCCTGATTTTGCTGCTCACAGCAACCCCTTTCTTTACAAACGGCGTGGATCCGGATCGGATGGCTTCTGAAGCCATCTGATCGGGGTCTACACAGTTTGTCATTCATTTTATGAGTTTGTAGAAATTAATTACATCTAGGAATTAGATTGGTTCAGGGTCGGAAATGGGTGTGGTGCCTAAATACCCTTATTTCGCTGTTCACGGCAACCCATTTCTTTACAACGGCGTGGATCCGGATCGGATGTATTCTGAAGCAATCTGATCGGGGTCTACACAGTTTGTCGTTCATTTTATGAATTTGCAGAAATTAATTACATCAAGGAATTAGATTGGTTCAAGGTCGGGGATGGGTGTGGTGCCTAAATACCCTTATTTCGATGTTCACTGCAACCCCTTTCTTTACAAACGGCGTGGATCCGGATCTGATGGCTTCTGAAGCCATCTGATCGGGGTCTTCACAGTTTGTCATTCATTTTATGAATTTGTAGAAATTAATTACATCTAGGAATTAGATTGGTTCAGGGTCGGAAATGGGTGTGGTGCCTAAATACCCTTATTTCGCTGTTCACGGCAACCCCTTTCTTTACAACGGCGTGGATCCGGATCGGATGGCTTCTGAAGCAATCTGATTGGGGTCTTCACAGTTTGTCGTTCATTTTATGAATTTGCAGAAATTAATCACATCAAGGAATTAGATTGGTTCAAAGTCAGGGGTGAGTGTGGTGCCTAAATACCCTTATTTCGCTGTTCACTGCAACATCTTTCTTTACAAACGGCGTGGATCCGGATCTGATGGCTTCTGAAGCCATCTGATCGGGGTCTACACAGGTTGTCATTCATTTTATGAATTTGTTGAGATTAATTACATCAAGGAATCTGATTAATTCAAAGTCGGAAATGGGTGTGGTGCCTGAATACCCTTATTGCCTGAATACCCTTATTTTGGTATTCACGACAACCTTCCTTTACAGACAGTGTGGATCTGGATAGGATGGCTTCTGAAGCCATCTGATCAGGGTCTTCACAGTTTGTCATTCATTTTGTGAATTTGTAGAAATTAATTACATCAAGGAATCTGATTGGATCAAAGTCAGAAATAGTTGTGGTGCCTGAATACCCTTATTTTGCTGTATCTATAACAGTGTCCAGAATTGGGGAGTATCTATAGAAAGAAATGGAACATGTTTCTACTTGTGAAAATCACTGTTCTCTAATTACAATATATATTTTTTTTTTTCTGATGTACCAGTTTTTAGGAATTCTACTGTACCTGTAATACTCACAGTGGTAATAGTGGTCCAGCTTAGGGATGCTTTTAATTCTTTTGGACACATATCTATTTGTGAAAGGGTTGTTCTTAACAAAATAATTACAGCATTTTATTTATTTATTTATTTAGTACATGTACATTTTTTTTTTTTTTTTTTTTAACAATAACAGTGTAACAAGGAAGCAGAGACTATATATATATGTTCAGTATGCATTTTAAATGTCTCCTAGTTAAATCACTTCCAAGTGAATAAATACAGCATTGTGCCGGTGTACAAATGTTAAGGAACTTTATAGTATCTATAACAATGGTCCAGATAAGGTACAAGTAGTTTTACTAGTATACATTTTAACCATTGTGCTGGTGTACAAATGTTTAGGAATGTTATAGGTCCAGATAAGGTACATGTAGTATTACTTGTATGCATTTTGACCCTTTTTGTACCAAATGGATTCTTCCCCTTTATATATAGCAGAGTCCATTTCGAAATTTGGGGGACCAGGGGGTGATAGGTTTTGTTTTCTTAAAAAAAAGAAAAAAAAAAAAAAAAAGTGTTGCAAACAGGGAAGGACCGGATTGGATGCCACATTTTTTTTTTTTTTTTATGGTATAGTATATTGAGGTATATGGTAAGGCAGTACATACCTTGGTAAATAATGCAGGCCCAGATCAGACACCGCGGCATCTGGCCTGGGCCTGCATTGTTTGCTGACAAAATCTTCCGTCAAAAATCGAATGAGAATGTAAAGATAGGCATGACACCTCTTGTGTGGCAAGTGGACTTGTCCGGCATGTAGGGGTGGAGGGGTCCACCACCATGCAATGGGTTTATGAGATTTTTCCTGAAACAAAGTACATATGCTAAATAGTCCAAGCACACTAACCCCTCTGGTACAGGCTTTTTTTTTTTTTTTTAGGGGTTTTACGGTATGTTATATTTTTATTGAGGTATATAGTAAGGGAGTACATTGATCTGCACTTTAGTACATTGATCCGCACTTTTCTTTTTTTTGTTGTTGTTTTAGGGGTTTTACAGTATATTATATTGAGGTGTATGGGATTGGAATAGTCTGCTGAATGGGCCTTTTCTTGAAACAAAAGTAGCACCTGCTGGATCCACTTTCGAATTTCGATGAAACTCAGTTTCCTAGTCATTTTTTTTTTTTTTTTTTCCATCTAGTCAGATCTAGTCAGTTTGTTTGTCTTCGTCTTAAAATATGAGGTACATTGTTTAATTGACAATAGTTTTCTATTACACTGACAATCCTCAGAGTTGTTGTCACTTTTTTTCCATGTTATTGTTTAAAATGTGTAAATCACACACTGTACGTAGTTCCAAAACTTTGTCGGTAGCCAGTTGGAATGTTAACGGGCGATTTAGGAATATAAATGGGGTACGCACTTGCAAATTAGATAATCCTCAATTTTTAAACAAACTATATGCTGATATAATCATACTGAATGAAACTCATGCAAGCTCTAGTGATGTATTAAATCTGGAGGGATATTTTTGTATAACTAACTGTAGGTCATTGACTCCAAGTAGACTGAGAGGGGGAGTGGCTGTCTTTATTAAAATGAGTCTTAGAAGAGGTATAAAGGTAATAGATAAATCTCACTCTGATATGATATGGATTAAACTGCATAAAACGTTTTTCAATTTTGAACAGGATTTATTTATATGTGGACTTTATATTTCACCAAATTCTTCCTCTTATATGAAACGAAATGATGTGGACAAAAGCATATTTGATAAATTGGATTCTGATGTAATCCGTTTTAGTAACTTAGGTAAGGTAATGATTATGGGTGATTTAAATGCACACATCAATTGTAGGGATTTTGACTTCATCGAGAATGGGTCATCTGATAATCTAGATGATTTTGTTCCGGATAACTATTCCATAGACAATGTACACCGAAGACGAAACACATTTAAATTTCAGTCTACTAATGAATATGGTAAGAATATTTTGGACATGTGCATCTCTTCACAATTAAGAATATTGAATGGGAGAACTCTAGGGGACACAAGAGGTAAGGCAACATTTCATGGATTTAATGGCTCTTCAATTGATGATTATTGTATTTGCAGTGCTACCTTACTAGGAGATGTAAATAATTTTTGTGTTAAAGATTTTGATGTTACTTTTTCTGATCATGCGTTGATTTTGGTCAATATTCAATCATACTTTTGTCACCAAGATAGAGAAGACTTTAGAGAAGCTCCTAAGTCTATATTATGGGATGATATTAAGAGGTTAAATTTTGAAAAACAATTGTCTTGTATTAATAAAAATGCTTTTTCTTCAGAGCTGACTAATACCTGCAATAATTCAACTCTGTCTGAACAAGATAAGGTTAATCAGATTACAAGTAAAATTTCATCAGTGTTAAATTGTGCAACTCTTAGACAACAAAGTCATGGCCATAAGAAACAGGTAAAACGTAAAAGAAAACAAACATGGTATGATTACGAGTGCGAGAATAAATATAAGCATTTGAAGTTCTTAAGTCGTGAATTAACAAAAAATCCATGGGATAACCATTTACGTTCAAAACTTTTTCATGAACATAAAGTTTATAAGCGGTTAGTCCGAAAGAAGCATAGGTTATTTAAAAATAAATTACTTGATAAGCTACTGGAAAATGAGAAAAACAATCCTAAAGACTTTTGGAATACAGTTAATAATTTGTTGAAAAATAATAAAAGTGATCCATCTCAAGATGTTGCGCCAGATGCTTGGATACATCATTTTAAATCCTTGCTGAATATGGAATACACAAATAACTTTCTGGTTGAAAATAATATCAACTTTTTTGGCTTGAATAACACTATTTTAAACGATCCAATCTCAGTAGCAGAGATACGAAAATCCATTAATAGGCTTAAAAATGGAAAATCTTGTGGTCTGGATGGAATTTCTAATGAAATGTTGAAAATTTCTTCTAACATTTTAATTGAAGAATTTGCTGTATTATTTAACTTTATTTTAAAATCAGGGGAATATCCGGACGCTTGGCGCGACAACATAATAAAACCAATTTATAAAGGAGGGGTACTCATGATCCTTCAAATTATAGAGGCATAACTGTTTCAAGTTGCTTTGGTAAACTATTCAGTAAGGTGCTATTTAATAGGCTTGATAAATATATTGAAATAAATGAGCTTATATACCCAGAGCAAATTGGTTTTAGAAGAAATTGTCGAACTAGTGACCATATTTTAACATTAAAATTATTGATTGATAAAGCTTTCAAGTCAAAGAAGTACTTGTTTGCATGCTTTGTGGATTTAAGTAAAGCTTTTGACACAGTAAATAGAGCTGCACTATTATATAAACTCGAACAGTACAACATTTCAGGACCGTTTTTGAATGTTATCAAGAACATGCATCAGACAGTTCGTTGCTCGGTTAAATTAGGTAGTCAATTAAGTCCGAGTTTTGCAACTAAAACAGGGGTAAAACAAGGGTGCATATGAAGCCCAACATTTTTCTCGTTGTTTATCAATGACCTTAAGCAGCATTTTGATGAAAGTTGTGATCAGGTTCAAGTTGGTGAACGTTCTATTTCATGTCTCCTGTATGCGGATGATATAGTTTTGTTGTCAAATAGCGCTGATGGCCTACAAAAGCTTTTAAGTAGGCTTTCAGACTTTTGCCAGAGATGGAACCTGACAGTAAATGTGGCTAAAACTAAAGTAATTATATTTAATAAATCAGGAAAAATTCTAAAGAACTTCCACTTTATGTATGACGGTCATTATATAGAATTAGTCAGTGAATATAAGTATTTGGGTATTATTTTTAAACCGTCTGGTTCTTTCTCTGAGGCAATAAAATATCTTTGTAAGAAAGGTTCAAAAGCTCTGTTCTGCATAAGAAAAGCTATATCTTCTGAATGTATGAATGTTTCCATATTTATGAAATTGTATGAACAATGTGTAAAACCCATTTTATTATATGGCAGTGAAGTTTGGGCTATAGAAAAAATAATGCATAGATGTTCAGTCTTGGAACAAAAATATGACTCACTAACAATTGAAAAAAATCAGTTGAAATTCTGTAAAATACTCCTTGGAGTACATAAATCAGCTGCCAATAATGCAGTAAGAGCAGAACTTGGCATGTTCCCTCTCGCAATATATTCTTTAAAATCCTGTATTAAGTTTTGGTTGCATATCAGAAATATGAATGATAGCAAACTTGTATATAATGCTTACAGGGATGCCAGTTGTAGGGAGGTTGGATTTGCCCATTTTGTTAAATCATTTTTTGACAAAGTTGGCTTTTCACATGTATGGGAAAACCAAGGTACATTTTCAAATGGCAGATTATTACACGCCATTATGACGAGATTAAAGGATTCTTACATTCTCTTTTGGAGAAAGTGTTTAGTTGATGATAGTTCAAATATTATTAATGGAAACAAGCTTAGGACCTACCGTACACTTAAATCGTTTTACAGTCTTGAAAAATATTTATTGTCCAGTAACAATCTGAAAAAAGAAGTATGCACTTATGCTAAAATACGAATAAGTTGTCATAAACTTCATATCGAAGAAGGAAGATACAGGAAAATACCTCTGCGAGAAAGAGTGTGCCAGTTGTGCCATACTGAGGTGGAAGATGAGATACACTTTGTTATGTCATGCTCTAAACTTGAAACTAGTAGGGAATTGTTTTTGACAAAATTTGTCATATTTATCCATCCTTTAGTGGCATGACTAATACAGATAAGTTTAAGTTTCTTATAACTAGTAAAGATTATGACTTAAATGTACTGTGCATATCATTCATACATGAGCTATATAATGAAAGAAATGAGATTGTAAATATGTGTAATAGGGTAAACAGTAATTAGTTTAGACAAGTCATTGCGAAAGCATGAATGCATGATTTGTACCCCCTTCAGCCCCACTTTTACATTGTATGCCCCCTAAACTGGGGTTTGGGGGTATGCAATGTTTTTCTTGTTTCTGCCTGGAGGTGTGGATTGTGGGTGCTCGATGGGGCCGCCTCATAGAGGCGGTTCTATTGGGTCCCCGCGGTCTGTGTTCTGGGCGGGGATGAGGGGAGATATCAGAATTTTTAGAAGAAGATCCTCATTTCTTTCTTTTCTTTTTTTTTTTTTTTTTTTTGGTGTTGTAAAAACTTTCAATATATTTGTATATGCAGGGGACAGGAACCATCTGACCTTTCAAGGTCAGGGGGTTCCGGTGGTCTGTGTTCTGGCGCTGATTGTCTTTTGGCTGGGGGACGGCTGAAGGTGCTAAAGGGGTGAATCTATTTCAGAAATCTTATTGTCCGCACTACTATATATTAAACCAAATGTAATGCTTAAGGGCATATTAAATGTCATAGTAGATCTACTATCATATAGGTTAAAATAAGAAATTGTATTGTGTTTGGTGACAATCCTGTGGCTGGATTTTAGACCAATAAATCATTTGTATTTGTATTTGTATTTGTAACAATGGAAGTTACTACTGATGTCCAATGGTCTATGATTGACATAACATTACCACAAGCTAGCTTGCATGAATCAGGATTTCACACCTCTACTATTGCTCATGGGTGGGGGTAAAGATATCCCAGCTGGGATACCTTCACTGGGGCGGGGGGGGGGGGGGGGGGGGGGCAAAATATCCTGGCTGGGGTAGCTTGACACCCACCCTTCCAGCATTTTGAAAAAACACAAACAAGCACACACAAATTGAACCATTGGGCATAGGTATAGGTGGGGGTGAAGATAGTTTGACCCCACCCCAAATCCAGACTTTGGAAGACCCAAACAAGCACACTTCTCAACAATGAAGGTACTACTGATGTCCAATGGTCTATGGTTGACATAACCTCACCACAAGCTAGCTTGCATGAATCAGGATTTCACATCTCTACCATTGCTCATGGGTGGGGGTAAAGATATCCCTGCCAGTTTAGCTTTACCCCCAGAGGGTAAGATATCCCAGCCGGGATATCTTCACCCCCACCTTGCCACACACCACCACAACTACCACCACTCACAACTGACAGGGATAATGCAAGATTAAGAAAGATTGTCATAAGCAAGGTGTTGACTAATAAAATAAACAAAATGAAGTTATTAAATCATATGCCTCTATAATATGGTCATATTTCTTACTTAGGGTAGATCTATCAGTGTCATGACTGAAACAAAAAATGTTCAAGTGAAGCATCAAGTCCACTATCTTGCTTCAGTTACATATAAGAAGAAATTGGGCATTGAGAAAATAGTTTATATCCAAAAGTGGGGATGGAGATGAAGATATCCTTGCCAGTTTAGCTTTACCCCCGGGGGTAAAGATATCCCAGCCAGGATATCTTTACCCCCCGCCTTTCCACTCACCACCACCCATTTCACAACTGACAGGGATAATGCAAGATTATGAAAGGTTGTCATAAGGGACATTTTGAATAAGAAACTATACAAAAAGAAGTTATTAAATAATCATTTGCCTCTATAATATGGTCATATTTCTTACTAACGGTAGTTCTATTAGTCCGAGTCACGATTGAAACGAAAAATGTTCAAGTGAAACATTGAGTCCACTATCTTGCTCCTCTTACATATAAGAAGAAATTGGGCATTTAGAAAATAGTTTATACCCAAAAGTTGGGGTTGGGGTAAAGATATCCTGGCCAGTTTAGCTTTACCCCCGGGGGTAAAGATATCCCAGCCGGGATATCTTTACCCCCCTCTTTCCACTCACTATCCACCACCCATTTCACAACTGACAGGGAAAATGCAAGATTATGAAAGATTGTCATAAGCAACATTTTGAATAAGAAAATATACAAACAAGAGGGCCCAGAGGGCCCTGGTTCGCTCACCTGATCCAATGTATAAGAAGAAGATTTTAAAGGTTTACCCTGCATATAGAAGTCTTTGTAAAACAAGATTTTCCCTATATAAGTCTATGTAAAACCAAAGGGCCCCGGAACGGGGGCATTTTTGGCCCCAGGGCTATAATTTGAACAATCTTGGTAGAGGTCCACTAGCTGAAGCTTCATAACAAATATCAAAGACCTAAGCCTTGTGTTTCAGAGAAGATGATTTTTAAAGATTTTCCCTATATAAATCTATGTAAAACCAAACGGCCACATGGCGGGGGCATTTTTGGTCTCAGGGCTATAATTTGAACAATCTTTATAGAGGTCCACTAGCTGAAGCTTCATAACAAATATCAAAGACCTAAGCCTTGTGGTTTCAGAGAAGAAGATTTTTCAAGATTTTCCCTATATAAGTCTATGTAAAACCAAAGGGCCCTGGAGCATGGGCATTTTTGGCCCCAGGGCTATAATTTGAACAATCTTGGTAGAGGTCCACAAGATGAAGCTTCATACCAAATATCAAAGACCTGGGCCTTGCAGTTTCAGAGAAGAAGATTTTTAAAGATTTTCCCTATACAAGAGGCTCAATGAGCCTAACTGCTCACCTGAGGAACATTTTAGTTAGCTGTTTGACTCATGGTCTTTGAGCATAATTTTTTTTTGAAGTTCTTCCTAATGGAACAGGGCATTGTCAATTTGGACCCTAGGGGCAGGTTTGGTAGGATTAATGTAGGGGACCACTTGACATTGCTACATGCTTAATATGTAAGCTCTGGGCCTAGTATTTCAGAGAAGATTTTTGAAGTTTGTTTTTTTTCCATTAAAAGTCTATGGGGGCTAAGAGGCCCCGGGGAGTAGCAAGTTTAGACCCAAGGGGCATGATTGGCACAATTTATGTAGGGGACCACTTGACATTGCTACATGCTTAATATGTAAGCTCTGGGCCTAGTGGTTTCAGAGAAGAAAAGTTTTTAAGTTTGTCCCATTGTAAGTCTATGGGAGCTATATGTTGCCATGGCAACACCAGTTTCAATCTGAATTACCCGTAAACATACTGCATCTTCTCCCCGAATCGGATAATGCTTCTCATGAAATTTAATCATGATTGGCCAAGTGGCTTTAAAGATCTATATACTTATTTGAAAATGTGAACGGAAGCCGGACCATTGGCGTACCAATACCTCACCCTTCGGCTCAAGTGAGCTAATAATACTAGCGGTTTCAGAGAAGAAGATTTTTTAAGCTTTTTTCCATTATAAGTCTATGGGGGCTAAGGGGCCCAAGGGCGTGGCCAGTTTAGATCCCAGGGGCATGATTGGCACAATTTATGTAGGGGACCACTTGACATTGCTACATGCTTAATATGTAAGCTCTGGGCCTAGTGGTTTCAGAGAAGAAGATTTTTTAAGCTTTTTTCCATTATAAGTCTATGGGGGCTAAGGGGCCCCAGTGCGTGGCCAGTTTAGACCCCAAGGGCATGATTGGCACAATTTATGTAGAGGACCACTTGACATTGCTACATGCTTAATATGTAAGCTTTGTGCCTAGTGGTTTCAGAGAAGAAGATTTCCATTATAAGTCTATGGGGGTTAAGGGACCCCGGGGCATGGCCAGTTTAGACCCCAGGGGCATGATTGGCACAATTTATGTAGGGGACCACTTGACATTGCTGCATGATTCATATGTAAGCTCTGGGCCTAGTGGTTTCAGAGAAGAAGATTTTTTTAGCTTTTTTCCATTATAAGTCTATGGGGTCTTAGGGGCCCCGGGGGCGTGGCCAGTTTAGACCCCAGGGGCATGATTGGCACAATTTATGTAGAGGACCACTTGACATTGCTACATGCTTAAAATGTAAGCTCTGTGCCTAGCAGTTTCAGAGAAGAAGATTTTTTAAGCTTTTTTTCCATTATAAGTCTATGGGGGCTAAGGGGCCCAAGGGCGTGGCCAGTTTAGATCCCAGGGGCATGATTGGCACAATTTATGTAGGGGACCACTTGACATTGCTACATGCTTAATATGTAAGCTGAGCTCTGGACCTAGTGGTTTCAGAATAGAAGATTTTTTAAGCTTTGTTTTCCATTTTAAGTCTATGTGGTAGGGTGACAATCTGGACCAAAAAAATGGGAACCCATACCCCCCCGTATAACAAGACAAGTCATATACCAAAATGTTCGTCAGGATCCGTAGTATCTGAAACTGCCGGCATAAATTGGCATAAATGATGGCGAGCTGAGAAATCCAAGATGGCGTCCAAGATGGCTGCCATAGCTGTAAATTCCAGTTTTTCGTAAAATATGAATATAAATACCACAAATCATCTTACAAACTTATTTTAATTTATTTTTCTGGTGTAGAAAGAAGATTTGTGCTAGAATATAGATCAACTTTTTAGGTTTGACTTGAAAACCGGTGAAAAAATGATATTTTATTGTTTTTGTGTCTAGTTTCATAGGTGGTACATAAAAGAAATTCTGATGTTTCAAAATTTAAACAGTTTTTACATATCTATTGTTTTATTTTAACTAAGACACTATTCTAAAATACATTTAACACTATTTTAATATACATTTATGGTTTGTTATGACTTTTTTACCATCAATTAAGCCCCAGGATTACCCCACCCACTCAGTTTACCAGTAAAAGTCATTCACATAAATGCTCACAAACAAGGGATTTGAAGGTGTGTGCTTCATTTTAGACAATTAAGAAGTAGAGGACATTCACAATAATGCTTAGTTCTGTTTTCATATCGTCCCAAAAACATGCCCATATGTTTTTGACCCCCTTGAACCTCACTTTGTTTTATAGAAAACTAGGGTTTTCAGGGGTAAGCATTATTTTTTGACTTTATGCTTAAGGACATAGCTTGTGGTGTTTGACAGCATCGCCACATTGCGAGGGTTCTAAAGAGTCCCCACAATCTATGTTTTGAACAGAAATAAGAAAAATATCATTATTATCTGGATTTTTTTTTTTGGGGGGGGGGGGGGTTTGGTGTGGGGGTGGTAGTAAATCTTCCAATGGATTTGAATTATGCGTGTTTTCGTAATGTTATGTATTTAGCCATTCGAAACACCACCTCTTTATAATACTGTTTTCTGAATCCAAGCATAAACCTCTTAGTTAAACAGTGTTATATCCAAGACAAGAGGGCCCAGAGGGCCCTGGTTCGCTCACCTGTTCCAATGTATAACAAGTGGGCCCCGGGCAGGGTCAATTTTGGCCCCAGGGCTATAATTTGAACAATCTTGGTAGAGGTCCACAAGATGAAGCTTCATATCGAATATGAAAGACCTGGGCTTTCTGGTTTCAGAGAAGAAGATTTTAAAGGTTTACCCTGCATATAGAAGTCTATGTAAAACAAGATTTTCCCTATATAAGTCTATGTCAAACCAAAGGGCCCCGGAGCAGGGGCATTTTTGGCCCCAGGGCTATAATTTGAACAATCTTGGTAGAGGTCCACTAGCTGAAGCTTCATAACAAATATCAAAGACCTAAGCCTTGTGTTTCAGAGAAGATGATTTTTAAAGATTTTCCCTATATAAGTCTATGTAAAACCAAAGGGCCACATGGCGGAGGCATTTTTGGTCTCAGGGCTATAATTTGAAAAATCTTTATAGAGGTCCACTAGCTGAAGCTTCATACCAAATATCAAAGACCTGGGCCTTGCGGTTTCAGAGAAGAAGATTTTTAAAGATTTTCCCTATATAAGCCTATGTAAAACAAAAGGGCCCTGGTGCGGAGGCATTTTTGGCCCCAGCACTATAATTTGAACAATCTTGGTAGGGGTCCACTAGATGAAGCTTCATACCAAATATCAAAGACCTGGGCCTTGCGGTTTCAGAGAAGAAGATTTTTCAAGATTTTCCCTATATAAGCCCATGTAAAACCAAAGGGCTCCCGTGCGGGGGCATTATTAGATCCAGCACTATAATTTGAACAATCTTGGTAGGGGTCCACTAGATAAAGCTTCATACCAAATATCAAAGACCTGGGCCTTGCGGTTTCAGAGAAGAAGATTTTTAAAGATTTTCCCTATATAAGTCCATGTAAAACCAAAGGGCCCCCGTGCGGGGGCATTTTTGGCCCCAGCACTATAATTTGAACAATCTTGGTAGGGGTCCACTAGATGAAGCTTCATACCAAATATCAAAGACCTGGGCCTCGCGGTTTCAGAGAAGAAGATTTTTCAAGATTTTCCCTATAAAAGCCCATGTAAAACCAAAGGGCCCCCGTGCGGGGGCATTTTTAGCTCCAGCACTATAATTTGAACAATCTTGGTAGGGGTCCACTAGATGAAGCTTCATACCAAATATCAAAGACCTGGGCCTTGCGGTTTCAGAGAAGAAGATTTTTAAAGATTTTCCCTATATAAGCCCATGTAAAACCAAAGGGCCCCCGTGCGGGGGCATTTTGGGCCCCAGCACTATAATTTGAACAATCTTGGTAGGGGTCCACTAGATGAAGCTTCATACCAAATATCAAAGACCTGGGCCTTGCGGTTTCAGAGAAGAAGATTTTTTAAGTTTGCGGTGAAAAAAATCTATTTTTGGCTATTGTGACCTATATGTGCAACGGACCGGAACCATTTGAACAATTTTGAAAGGGGACCACCTAAGGATCATTCCTGTGAAGTTTGGTCAAAATACGATCAGTGGTTTAGGAGGAGATGTCGTTTGAAGAAAAGTTTACGCACGGACGCACGGACGCACGCACGGACGCACGACGGACAAAAAGTGATCCCAAAAGCTCACCTTGTCACTACGTGACAGGTGAGCTAAAAAAGGTAGAATAGTGTAAAAGAAGTTCCTTTACATGTTTTTTGTCATTTTTTTCTATGCAAATAGTTAGGGGTTTGGGCTTTGAACAGTGTTATATAAAAATGTGTTATAAAACAATTGTGCTGTACTAATAGGCCATATCAGACTCCAAGTACATGATTTAAAACTGTCATAGTCCTCGGTATAAACATGAGCTAGTATTGTAAACAAGTTCTTACAAATGTAGGTTTTTGTTTGTTTGTTTGTTTGTTTGAATGGGGTTTAACGTCCCCGTCAACATTATTAAAGTCATTTTGGAGACGTTGCTTCCAATTTTGTGGAACTTTTATCCGACATTGAGATGGAAAGACATCTCAAGCCCTACCGCCCAATGAAACCAGAAGGCTTATATGCATTGGATGATCTGACACACACCGCTTTGCCTGGGCAGGCTTAGTCCTTCTTAAAAGCGGTTTACCAGTACTCGTGTGTGGTCAGATTCAGCTCTTCGTGGAAGCACCATGCAGCCCAATCTATTTCTGCATGCCCCGATGGGCGGGGGCGACTTACAAATGTTAGTTTGCTTGTTTGTATTGGGGTTCAACGGCCCAGTCAACACTATTTAGGTCATTTTTGAGCTTGTCAGTTTACTTATCCACACTTTTCCTGTGCAGGCTTATACGTAAGTGATTAACCAGAACAGTGCACATTCTTTCGCCAGAAACTGAAACTGCCCTTCTTGAATCAGCGGAAAGGAGAGAATGACCGTTGAAAGGATTTCATGATTAATCTCCACGAAAAAATGTTGCCGACCCCAGCAGGTATCGAACCCGCGTCCTCCTGATCACCATTTAGGCGCTTACAAATGTAAGACCTATTCAAACATGCTTTACTACTTGCAAGCTTGAGTACATGGTTGTACTTTCTATGAGCAAATGCAGTCATCACTATACTGATCAGGCTATTTAAAACCATATTAGTTAAAAGAGAGAGCCTGCTTGCATCTGTGTTATGAGCTGTGGAATGAATAACCCAGTTTCAGGATCAACCATATGCCCTAGGTCTATAGGGCTAGGCAAATTAATCTTAGATTTTATAGCTCCCCATCAAATCAGTAGCTGATATGTACACCTGTACAAATGGAGCAAAAAAACTATTAGTTGGTGGTAGATGACTAGGTCTAACTCCGGATTTTTGGAGCATCATTGTTGTCTAATGTGTTTGTCTGAACAGCAAACCTACAGAAAAATTGCTGCTGCCTTAACTGGCCCTGAGACATTTGACTCAATACCAAGATCTGAAATCTCTTGAAGCTTGAAGTCTGATTTAGGCATTCTTCTTGCCTATACTATGTAAAGAAGAGCAGGTATCACATCCTGTAAGGCAATACAGACAGCATAATTAGGGCCCTGCACTGAAAGTGTGGGTGCCCTATAGTAATCACTCTGTCCGTCCGTCTGTCTGTCTGTCTGTCCGTCTGTCCGTCCACAAATTTTCCTACTCCTCTGATAGCGCTGCCGGGGCCCTAGTCAGTTTCACTGACAGCTCTAGTTGCCCTTTCATCTGGCTCTAGCTTCCTGAAAACAGGGTGAACTGGAATACCTGAAACTGAAACCAATACAGCTTATAAGCATGGACGGTCCGACTCGCACCGCTTTGCCTGGACAGGCTTAGATCCTCTAAGGGCTTTACCAATACCCATGTGCGGTTGGTTTCAGCTCTGCGTGGAAGCATCATGCACCTGATGGGCGGTGGGGGGGGGGGGGGGGGGGGGGGGGGGGGGCGAAGACATTTCGACAATATAGCTACTGGAGATGAAGTTCATCAAGAGATAAGAGATACGATAAGAAGTTTGATAAGTTGCCATAAAATGGGTCAAAAGCCATTTGAGTCATTCATGCAGGAAAGGCTCATACACATAGCTAGTAAGGCAGTCCAAAGAACAGTCTTATGAGCCTTTGCCTGGGTCAAAACTCCAGACTATGAGTGATATCAGGTCAATGGCACAGGTGTCTGGGGAAACCAGTCTGAGGAACTGACTGCCACCGGTGAAGAGATATATGCTCTCTATACATCAATTCATTCATTCAAGGTCTTGTCTTTCAAAAATGCTCATGATCACGCGAGGTTGTTTACAGATGAAGAATGTATGATGTCTACCAATAAGTCGGATTTCCTTGAAAAACTAGAAAGACTTGCTGGTTGTATAGTATTTGACGGGATGTCTGTACTTAAAATGTTGCAGCATTCATCATGTCTCAAACTGACATATCAACAGATGGCTGCTATGTTTTGGTCTTACAGTCTTTTTACCATTATTTGGGTAGCTATCATTCACGTCGGTTTTGACAGGAATGAGGAAAACAGTCTCAAATCACAGACCCAACAGAAGTGTGGAAAGAATGTTTCTTCACACGTGCTTGTATCTACAAGGAAAAATATAGTAACTGGTGATTGATAGATACTTTCAAACAGTAAAAGCAAGAACTTTACACTAGATACCTCACTGAAAATTGTCATGAGCTTCTTAAGAAGAATGCTACTGTTGTTGGTGCAGGTTGACTTGAGAACAAGGCTCTGAAGTTTCCGCTGATGGAGCGCTGTGGTGCAGTGGTAAAGCATCGGATTTGAGATCTAGAGGTAGCCGGTTCGATCCCCGCAAGCGCCATGTGTTGTTTCCTTGAGCAAGGACCTTTACCCACATTGCTTAGTACTGGTTCCTGTCCAGGAAAAGAGGGCCACATGGAAGATTAGTACTGGTACTAAATGTGTTATCCTCTATAAATAAGGTCGATTATTATTATTATTATCATGTTATTCCTGTTCAGCATGAACTTTATTCCAACCGTGAAGAAGCTGATAGTAGAATGATTTGCAACTAGCCGTTGCAGGTTCTCTTGCTGTCAGTTCTGATAGCGATGTTTTCTGTCTACTTGTGCATCACTTTAACCTACTTTATGCTGATGACAGGCTGAAAAGGTATTCATGCTGACTGCACCAGGTATATTCCAGTTCACACTGTTTTCAGGAAGCTAGAGCCAGATAAGAGGGCAATTATGCTGTCTGTATTGCCTTATTGGTTGTGATACCTGCTCTTCTTTACATAATACAGGCAAGAAGAAGGCAATTCATGTTCTGCCTAAACCAGACTTCCAGCTTCAAGAGATTTTAGATCTTGGGACTGAGTCAAATGCCTCAGGGCTACTTAAAGCAGTAGCCATTTCTTTTTAGTGCACAGGTGTGCATATCAGCTACCGATTTGATGGGGAGCTTCAAAATCTAAGATTAATTTGCCTAGCCTAGTAGACCTAGGGTATACAGAGTAAACCGCTTAGAGATTCTAAGCATGCCCAGGAAATGTGGTGCGAGTTGGACCATCCTTGCATATAAAACTTTTTGGTTTAAATGTGTGGCGGGGCTTGAGATGTCATTTCATCTCAATGTCGGGGAAGGTCCCACAAAAAATTGGAAGCAATGTCTCCAAAATGCAAAATGACTGATACAGTGTTGACGGGGGACGTTGTACCTCAAATCAAACAAAATATAACCTAATTGCATAGCATATCCACTTTATAACACGTTTTTATAACACAGTTTTGGATATAACACTTAATAACCCCAAAAATCTAGCCAGTTACACAGCAAAAATGACAATGAAAGTCATTTTGGATCAATTTGATAAACACTATTTTGCTATTTTGTTTGGATATAGCACTGCTTAATTAAGACGGTCAATGCTCAGATCCCGAAAACAGTGTTATAAAGAGGTGGTGTTTCCTAATGGCTGATCATATAATATAGTATGAAAACAGAACTAAGCATTAGTTTCAATGCCCTCTTCTACTTGTTGTGTAAAATGAAATCCTCACCTGCAAATCCCTTGAGTGTGAGTATTATGTGAATGAATTGTACTGGTAAACTGAGTGGGTGGGGTAATCCTGGGGCTAAATTTATGGTAAAACAGTCATAACAAATCATAAATGTACTTGGAAATAGTTTTAAATGTATTTTAGAATAGTGTCTTAGTTAAAATAAAACAATAGATAAATAAAAATTGTTTAAAATTTTGAAACATCAGCATTGCCTTTATGTACCACCTATGAAACTTGACACAAAAACGATGAAATGTCTTTTATTTCACCGGTTTTCAAGTCAAACCTTAAATGTTGATCAATATTCTTGCACAAATCGTCTTTCTATACCAGAAAAATAAATTAAAATAAGTTTGTAAGATGATTTGTGGCAATATTGTGTGAATGAATTTTACTGGTAAAATGAGTGGGTGGGGTAATCCTGGGGCTAAATTGATGGTAAAAAAGTCATAACCAACCATAAATGTATTTTAGAATAGTGTTAAATGTGTTTTAGAATAGTGTCTTAGTTAAAATAAAACAATAGATATGTAAAAACTGTTTAAATTTTGAAACATCAGAATTTCTTTTATGTACCACCTATGAAACTAGACACAAAAACAATAAAATATCATTTTTTTCACCAGTTTTCAAGTCAAACCTAAAAAGTTGATCTATATTCTAGCACAAATCTTCTTTCTACACCAGAAAAATAAATTAAAATATGTTTGTAAGATGATTTGTGGTATTTATATTCATATTTTACGAAAAACTGGAATTTACAGCTATGGTGGCCATCTTGGACGCCATCTTGGATTTCTCAGCTCGCCATCATTTATGCCAATTTATGCCGGCAGTTTCAGATACTACAGATGCTGACGAACATTTTGGTATATGACATGTTTTGTTATATGGGGGGGGGGGGGGGGGTATGGGTTACTACCAGAAATAGTGGACTTTTTGGCCCATTGTCACCCTACCAATGGGAGCTAAGGGGCCCCCGGGGCATGGCCAGTTTAGACCCCAGGGGCATGATTGGCACAATTTATGTAGAGGACCACTTGACATTGCTACATGCTTAATATGTAAGCTCTGTGCCTAGCGGTTTCAGAGAAGAAGATTTTTTAAGCTCTTATTTCCATTATTAGTCTATGGCGGTTAAGGGACCCCGGGCGTGATTGGCACAATTTATGTAGGGGACCACTTGACATTGCTACATGCTTCATATGTAAGGTCAGGGCCTAGTGGTTTCAGAGAAGATTTTTTTAACTTTTTTCCATTATAAGTCTATGGGGGCTTAGGGGGCTTAGGGGCCCCGGGGCGTGGCCAGTTTAGACCCCAGGGGCATGATTGGCACAATTTATGTAGAGGACCACCTGACATTGCTAAATGCTTAATATGTAAGCTATGTGCTTAGCGGTTTCAGAGAAGAAGATTTTTTAAGCTTTTATTTCTAATGGGGGTTAAGGGACCCCGGGGCGTGGCCAGTTTAGACCCCAGGGGCATGATTGGCACAATTTATGTAGGGGACCACTTGACATTGCTACATGCTTCATATGTAAGCTCTGGGCCTATTGGTTTCAGAGAAGAAGATTTTTTAAGTTTTTCCCATTGTAAGTCTATGGGAGCTATATGTTGCCATGGCAACAAGAGTTTCCATCTGATCTGCCCAAAAATATAATGCATCTTTTCCCCCAACCTGATAATGCTTCTCATGAAATTTAATTATGATTGGCCAACTGGCTTTAAAGATATACTTAGTTGAAAATGTGAACGGACGACGGACGCCGGATCATTGGCATACTAATACCTCACATGAGCCTTCGGCTCAGGTGAGCTAATAAGCCTATGTAAAACAAAAGGGCAGCCCCCGCCCATAGGGGCTTGAAGAAATATATGGACTGCATGATGCTTCCACGCAGAGATGAATCCGGCCCGCACACTAGTACTGGTAAACCGCTTAGAGGATCTAAGCCTGTCCAGGAACCGCGGTGCGAGGCGGACCGTCCATGCTAATAAACCCTATTGGTTTCTTTGGGCGACAGGGCTTGAGATGTCATTCCATCTCAATGTCGGGTAAAAGTCCCACAAAATTGGAAGCAACGTCTCCAAAATGACCTTTACAGTGTTGACGGGGACGTTTAACCTCAAATCAAACAAACAAACAAACAAAACAAAAGGGCCCCGGTGCGGGGGCATTTTTGGTCCCAACAACCTTGGTAGGGGTCCACTAGATGAAGCTTCATACCAAATATCAAAGACCTGGGCCTTGCGGTTTCAGAGAAGAAGATTTTTCAAGATTTTCCCTATATAAGCCCATGTAAAACCAAAGGGCCCCCGTGCGGGGGCATTTTTAGCTCCAGCACTATAATCTGAACGATCTTGGTAGGGATCCACTAGATGAAGCTTCATACCAAATATCAAAGACCTGGGCCTTGCGGTTTCAGAGAAGAAGATTTTTAAAGATTTTCCCTATATAAGCCCATGTAAAACCAAAGGGCCCCGGTGCAGGGGCATTTTTGGCCCCAGCGCTATAATTTGAACAATCTTGGTAGGGGTCCACTAGATGAAGCTTCATACCAAATATCAAAGACCTGGGCCTTGCGGCTTCAGAGAAGAAGATTTTTTAAGTTTTCGGTGAAAAAAATCTATTTTGGGCTACTGTGACCTATATGTGCAACGGAGCGGAACCATTTGAACAACTTTGAAAGGGGACCACCTAAGGATCATTTCTGTGAAGTATGGTCAAAATCTGATCAGTGGTTTAGGAGGAGATGTCGTTTGAAAAGTTTACGGACGCACAGACGCACGCACGACGGACAAAAAGTGATCCCAAAAGGCTCACCTTGTCACTATGTGACAGGTGAGCTAAAAAGTTCTTAAACTAGAACTGTCAGAGGATCTGACTATAGCCCCGCTATAGCCCTGTCAGAGGAGAAAGACTCATGAATTAAAGGTTAAGACTTGTGAGAGGGTTAACACCCTAACAAGGTACCTACGCCTTATAAACTTTTCGCGTTAGTTGATATGAAAAACAGTCTAAGTTAAAAAATAGGTTTTGGATAATGAAAAAAGCACATGCACATCTTCAGACCTATATGAAAACACCTGTTAAATTTCAAAAGGATTGACTAGAACTGTAAGAGGAGTTGCGATCACAAGGTAGCAACTGTGTCTTTTGGTTTTGGATGACCATATGGCCATTTTGTGGGAAAGTAACTGTCCTTATGGCCTTCCTTTGTTTGGGTTTCCATTATGGTCTGGTCGCTTAATGTTTGTATTTCTTTCCCTTTGGTGTCTTTTATGGGTGGAGTAAGTTAATTGTATCAATTCCTGATCTTTGTTTTACTTCTACTTTCCCTATACATTTTAACATTAGTAGATCTCAAAAATTGTCTAAGTTAATAAAGGTGAAATAAGTGAAAAAAATTATTTAAGGATAATGAAAAAAGAATATGCACATCTTCAGACCTATATGAAAACACCTGTAAAGTTTCAAAAGGATTGACCTAGAACTGTAAGAGGAGTTGTGGTCACAAGGTAGCTACTCCCTATACATTTTAACATTAGTAGATCTCAAAAATTGTCTAAGTTAAAAAAGGTGAAATAAGTGAAAAAAATTATTTAAGGATAATGAAAAAAGAATATGCACATCTTCAGACCTATATGAAAACACCTGTAAAGTTTCAAAAGGATTGACCTAGAACTGTAAGAGGAGTTGCGGTAACAAGGTAGCTACTCCCTTTACATTTTAACATTAGTAGATCTCAAAAATTGTCTAAGTTAAAAAAGGTGAAATAAGTGAAAAAAATTATTTAAGGATAATGAAAAAAGAATATGCATATCTTCAGACCTATATGAAAACACCTGTAAAGTTTCAAAAGGATTGACCTAGAACTGTAAGAGGAGTTGCGGTAACAAGGTAGCTACTCCCTTTACATTTTAACATTAGTAGATCTCAAAAATAGTCTAAGTTAAAAAAGGGGAAATAAGTAAAAAAAAATATTTAAGGATAATGAAAAAAGAAAATGCACATCTTCAGACCTATATGAAAACACCTGTAAAGTTTCAAAAGGATTGACCTAGAACTGTAAGAGGAGTTGTGGTCACAAGGTAGCTACTCCCTATACATTTTAACATTAGTAGATCTCAAAAATTGTCTAAGTTAAAAAAGGTGAAATAAGTGAAAAAAATTATTTAAGGATAATGAAAAAAGAATATGCACATCTTCAGACCTATATGAAAACACCTGTAAAGTTTCAAAAGGATTGACCTAGAACTGTAAGAGGAGTTGCGGTAACAAGGTAGCTACTCCCTTTACATTTTAACATTAGTAGATCTCAAAAATTGTCTAAGTTAAAAAAGGTGAAATAAGTGAAAAAAATTATTTAAGGATAATGAAAAAAGAATATGCATATCTTCAGACCTATATGAAAACACCTGTAAAGTTTCAAAAGGATTGACCTAGAACTGTAAGAGGAGTTGCGGTAACAAGGTAGCTACTCCCTTTACATTTTAACATTAGTAGATCTCAAAAATAGTCTAAGTTAAAAAAGGGGAAATAAGTAAAAAAAAATATTTAAGGATAATGAAAAAAGAAAATGCACATCTTCAGACCTATATGAAAACACCTGTAAAGTTTCAAAAGGATTGACCTAGAACTGTAAGAGGAGTTGCGGTCACAAGGTAGCTACTCCCTATACATTTTAACATTAGTAGATCTCAAAAATTGTCTAAGTTAAAAAAGGTGAAATAAGTGAAAAAAATTATTTAAGGATGATGAAAAAAGAATATGCACATCTTCAGACCTATATGAAAACACCTGTAAAGTTTCAAAAGGATTGACCTAGAACTGTAAGAGGAGTTGTGGTCACAAGGTAGCTACTCCCTATACATTTTAACATTAGTAGATCTCAAAAATTGTCTAAGTTAAAAAAGGTGAAATAAGTGAAAAAAATTATTTAAGGATAATGAAAAAAGAATATGCACATCTTCAGACCTATATGAAAACACCTGTAAAGTTTCAAAAGGATTCACCTAGAACTGTAAGAGGAGTTGCGGTAACAAGGTAGCTACTCCCTTTACATTTTAACATTAGTAGATCTCAAAAATAGTCTAAGTTAAAAAAGGGGAAATAAGTAAAAAAATATATTTAAGGATAATGAAAAAAGAAAATGCACATCTTCAGACCTATATGAAAACACCTGTAAAGTTTCAAAAGGATTGACCTAGAACTGTAAGAGGAGTTGCGGTCACAAGGTAGCTACTCCCTTTACATTTTAACATTAGTAGATCTCAAAAATTGTCTAAGTTAAAAAAGGTGAAATAAGTGAAAAAAATTATTTAAGGATGATGAAAAAAGAATATGCACATCTTCAGACCTATATGAAAACACCTGTAAAGTTTCAAAAGGATTGACCTAGAACTGTAAGAGGAGTTGTGGTCACAAGGTAGCTACTCCCTATACATTTTAACATTAGTAGATCTCAAAAATTGTCTAAGTTAAAAAAGGTGAAATAAGTGAAAAAAATTATTTAAGGATAATGAAAAAAGAATATGCACATCTTCAGACCTATATGAAAACACCTGTAAAGTTTCAAAAGGATTGACCTAGAACTTTAAGAGGAGTTGCGGTAACAAGGTAGCTACTCCCTTTACATTTTAACATTAGTAGATCTCAAAAATTGTCTAAGTTAAAAAAGGTGAAATAAGTGAAAAAAATTATTTAAGGATAATGAAAAAAGAATATGCATATCTTCAGACCTATATGAAAACACCTGTAAAGTTTCAAAAGGATTGACCTAGAACTGTAAGAGGAGTTGCGGTAACAAGGTAGCTACTCCCTTTACATTTTAACATTAGTAGATCTCAAAAATAGTCTAAGTTAAAAAAGGGGAAATAAGTAAAAAAAAATATTTAAGGATAATGAAAAAAGAAAATGCACATCTTCAGACCTATATGAAAACACCTGTAAAGTTTCAAAAGGATTGACCTAGAACTGTAAGAGGAGTTGCGGTCACAAGGTAGCTACTCCCTATACATTTTAACATTAGTAGATCTCAAAAATTGTCTAAGTTAAAAAAGGTGAAATAAGTGAAAAAAATTATTTAAGGATGATGAAAAAAGAATATGCACATCTTCAGACCTATATGAAAACACCTGTAAAGTTTCAAAAGGATTGACCTAGAACTGTAAGAGGAGTTGCGGTCACAAGGTAGCTACTCCCTTTACATTTTAACATTAGTAGATCTCAAAAATTGTCTAAGTTAAAAAAGGTGAAATAAGTGAAAAAAATTATTTAAGGATGATGAAAAAAGAATATGCACATCTTCAGACCTATATGAAAACACCTGTAAAGTTTCAAAAGGATTGACCTAGAACTGTAAGAGGAGTTGTGGTCACAAGGTAGCTACTCCCTATACATTTTAACATTAGTAGATCTCAAAAATTGTCTAAGTTAAAAAAGGTGAAATAAGTGAAAAAAATTATTTAAGGATAATGAAAAAAGAATATGCACATCTTCAGACCTATATGAAAACACCTGTAAAGTTTCAAAAGGATTGACCTAGAACTGTAAGAGGAGTTGCGGTAACAAGGTAGCTACTCCCTATACATTTTAACATTAGTAGATCTCAAAAATTGTCTAAGTTAAAAAAGGTGAAATAAGTGAAAAAAATTATTTAAGGATAATGAAAAAAGAATATGCATATCTTCAGACCTATATGAAAACACCTGTAAAGTTTCAAAAGGATTGACCTAGAACTGTAAGAGGAGTTGCGGTAACAAGGTAGCTACTCCCTATACATTTTAACATTAGTAGATCTCAAAAATAGTCTAAGTTAAAAAAGGGGAAATAAGTAAAAAAAAATATTTAAGGATAATGAAAAAAGAAAATGCACATCTTCAGACCTATATGAAAACACCTGTAAAGTTTCAAAAGGATTGACCTAGAACTGTAAGAGGAGTTGCGGTCACAAGGTAGCTACTCCCTATACATTTTAACATTAGTAGATCTCAAAAATAGTCTAAGTTAAAAAAGGGGAAATAAGTAAAAAAAAATATTTAAGGATAATGAAAAAAGAAAATGCACATCTTCAGACCTATATGAAAACACCTGTAAAGTTTCAAAAGGATTGATCTAGAACTGTAAGAGGAGTTGTGGTCACAAGGTAGCTACTCCCTATACATTTTAACATTAGTAGATCTCAAAAATTGTCTAAGTTAAAAAAGGTGAAATAAGTGAAAAAAATTATTTAAGGATAATGAAAAAAGAATATGCACATCTTCAGACCTATATGAAAACACCTGTAAAGTTTCAAAAGGATTGACCTAGAACTGTAAGAGGAGTTGCGGTAACAAGGTAGCTACTCCCTTTACATTTTAACATTAGTAGATCTCAAAAATTGTCTAAGTTAAAAAAGGTGAAATAAGTGAAAAAAATTATTTAAGGATAATGAAAAAAGAATATGCATATCTTCAGACCTATATGAAAACACCTGTAAAGTTTCAAAAGGATTGACCTAGAACTGTAAGAGGAGTTGCGGTAACAAGGTAGCTACTCCCTTTACATTTTAACATTAGTAGATCTCAAAAATAGTCTAAGTTAAAAAAGGGGAAATAAGTAAAAAAAAATATTTAAGGATAATGAAAAAAGAAAATGCACATCTTCAGACCTATATGAAAACACCTGTAAAGTTTCAAAAGGATTGACCTAGAACTGTAAGAGGAGTTGCGGTCACAAGGTAGCTACTCCCTATACATTTTAACATTAGTAGATCTCAAAAATTGTCTAAGTTAAAAAAGGTGAAATAAGTGAAAAAAATTATTTAAGGATGATGAAAAAAGAATATGCACATCTTCAGACCTATATGAAAACACCTGTAAAGTTTCAAAAGGATTGACCTAGAACTGTAAGAGGAGTTGTGGTCACAAGGTAGCTACTCCCTATACATTTTAACATTAGTAGATCTCAAAAATTGTCTAAGTTAAAAAAGGTGAAATAAGTGAAAAAAATTATTTAAGGATAATGAAAAAAGAATATGCACATCTTCAGACCTATATGAAAACACCTGTAAAGTTTCAAAAGGATTGACCTAGAACTGTAAGAGGAGTTGCGGTAACAAGGTAGCTACTCCCTTTACATTTTAACATTAGTAGATCTCAAAAATAGTCTAAGTTAAAAAAGGGGAAATAAGTAAAAAAATATATTTAAGGATAATGAAAAAAGAAAATGCACAGCTTCAGACCTATATGAAAACACCTGTAAAGTTTCAAAAGGATTGACCTAGAACTGTAAGAGGAGTTGCGGTCACAAGGTAGCTACTCCCTTTACATTTTAACATTAGTAGATCTCAAAAATTGTCTAAGTTAAAAAAGGTGAAATAAGTGAAAAAAATTATTTAAGGATGATGAAAAAAGAATATGCACATCTTCAGACCTATATGAAAACACCTGTAAAGTTTCAAAAGGATTGACCTAGAACTGTAAGAGGAGTTGTGGTCACAAGGTAGCTACTCCCTATACATTTTAACATTAGTAGATCTCAAAAATTGTCTAAGTTAAAAAAGGTGAAATAAGTGAAAAAAATTATTTAAGGATAATGAAAAAAGAATATGCACATCTTCAGACCTATATGAAAACACCTGTAAAGTTTCAAAAGGATTGACCTAGAACTGTAAGAGGAGTTGCGGTAACAAGGTAGCTACTCCCTATACATTTTAACATTAGTAGATCTAAAAAATTGTCTAAGTTAAAAAAGGTGAAATAAGTGAAAAAAATTATTTAAGGATAATGAAAAAAGAATATGCATATCTTCAGACCTATATGAAAACACCTGTAAAGTTTCAAAAGGATTGACCTAGAACTGTAAGAGGAGTTGCGGTAACAAGGTAGCTACTCCCTTTACATTTTAACATTAGTAGATCTCAAAAATTGTCTAAGTTAAAAAAGGGGAAATAAGTGAAAAAAATTATTTAAGGATAATGAAAAAAGAATATGCATATCTTCAGACCTATATGAAAACACCTGTAAAGTTTCAAAAGGATTGACCTAGAACTGTAAGAGGAGTTGCGGTAACAAGGTAGCTACTCCCTTTACATTTTAACATTAGTAGATCTCAAAAATAGTCTAAGTTAAAAAAGGGGAAATAAGTAAAAAAAAATATTTAAGGATAATGAAAAAAGAAAATGCACATCTTCAGACCTATATGAAAACACCTGTAAAGTTTCAAAAGGATTGACCTAGAACTGTAAGAGGAGTTGTGGTCACAAGGTAGCTACTCCCTATACATTTTAACATTAGTAGATCTCAAAAATTGTCTAAGTTAAAAAAGGTGAAATAAGTGAAAAAAATTATTTAAGGATAATGAAAAAAGAATATGCACATCTTCAGACCTATATGAAAACACCTGTAAAGTTTCAAAAGGATTGACCTAGAACTGTAAGAGGAGTTGCGGTAACAAGGTAGCTACTCCCTTTACATTTTAACATTAGTAGATCTCAAAAATTGTCTAAGTTAAAAAAGGTGAAATAAGTGAAAAAAATTATTTAAGGATAATGAAAAAAGAATATGCATATCTTCAGACCTATATGAAAACACCTGTAAAGTTTCAAAAGGATTGACCTAGAACTGTAAGAGGAGTTGCGGTAACAAGGTAGCTACTCCCTTTACATTTTAACATTAGTAGATCTCAAAAATAGTCTAAGTTAAAAAAGGGGAAATAAGTAAAAAAAAATATTTAAGGATAATGAAAAAAGAAAATGCACATCTTCAGACCTATATGAAAACACCTGTAAAGTTTCAAAAGGATTGACCTAGAACTGTAAGAGGAGTTGCGGTCACAAGGTAGCTACTCCCTATACATTTTAACATTAGTAGATCTCAAAAATTGTCTAAGTTAAAAAAGGTGAAATAAGTGAAAAAAATTATTTAAGGATGATGAAAAAAGAATATGCACATCTTCAGACCTATATGAAAACACCTGTAAAGTTTCAAAAGGATTGACCTAGAACTGTAAGAGGAGTTGTGGTCACAAGGTAGCTACTCCCTATACATTTTAACATTAGTAGATCTCAAAAATTGTCTAAGTTAAAAAAGGTGAAATAAGTGAAAAAAATTATTTAAGGATAATGAAAAAAGAATATGCACATCTTCAGACCTATATGAAAACACCTGTAAAGTTTCAAAAGGATTGACCTAGAACTGTAAGAGGAGTTGCGGTAACAAGGTAGCTACTCCCTTTACATTTTAACATTAGTAGATCTCAAAAATAGTCTAAGTTAAAAAAGGGGAAAAAAGTAAAAAAATATATTTAAGGATAATGAAAAAAGAAAATGCACATCTTCAGACCTATATGAAAACACCTGTAAAGTTTCAAAAGGATTGACCTAGAACTGTAAGAGGAGTTGCGGTCACAAGGTAGCTACTCCCTTTACATTTTAACATTAGTAGATCTCAAAAATTGTCTAAGTTAAAAAAGGTGAAATAAGTGAAAAAAATTATTTAAGGATGATGAAAAAAGAATATGCACATCTTCAGACCTATATGAAAACACCTGTAAAGTTTCAAAAGGATTGACCTAGAACTGTAAGAGGAGTTGTGGTCACAAGGTAGCTACTCCCTATACATTTTAACATTAGTAGATCTCAAAAATTGTCTAAGTTAAAAAAGGTGAAATAAGTGAAAAAAATTATTTAAGGATAATGAAAAAAGAATATGCACATCTTCAGACCTATATGAAAACACCTGTAAAGTTTCAAAAGGATTGACCTAGAACTGTAAGAGGAGTTGCGGTAACAAGGTAGCTACTCCCTTTACATTTTAACATTAGTAGATCTCAAAAATTGTCTAAGTTAAAAAAGGTGAAATAAGTGAAAAAAATTATTTAAGGATAATGAAAAAAGAATATGCATATCTTCAGACCTATATGAAAACACCTGTAAAGTTTCAAAAGGATTGACCTAGAACTGTAAGAGGAGTTGCGGTAACAAGGTAGCTACTCCCTTTACATTTTAACATTAGTAGATCTCAAAAATAGTCTAAGTTAAAAAAGGGGAAATAAGTAAAAAAAAATATTTAAGGATAATGAAAAAAGAAAATGCACATCTTCAGACCTATATGAAAACACCTGTAAAGTTTCAAAAGGATTGACCTAGAACTGTAAGAGGAGTTGCGGTAACAAGGTAGCTACTCCCTTTACATTTTAACATTAGTAGATCTCAAAAATTGTCTAAGTTAAAAAAGGTGAAATAAGTGAAAAAAATTATTTAAGGATGATGAAAAAAGAATATGCACATCTTCAGACCTATATGAAAACACCTGTAAAGTTTCAAAAGGATTGACCTAGAACTGTAAGAGGAGTTGTGGTCACAAGGTAGCTACTCCCTATACATTTTAACATTAGTAGATCTCAAAAATTGTCTAAGTTAAAAAAGGTGAAATAAGTGAAAAACATTATTTAAGGATAATGAAAAAAGAATATGCACATCTTCAGACCTATATGAAAACACCTGTAAAGTTTCAAAAGGATTGACCTAGAACTGTAAGAGGAGTTGCGGTAACAAGGTAGCTACTCCCTTTACATTTTAACATTAGTAGATCTCAAAAATAGTCTAAGTTAAAAAAGGGGAAATAAGTAAAAAAATATATTTAAGGATAATGAAAAAAGAAAATGCACATCTTCAGACCTATATGAAAACACCTGTAAAGTTTCAAAAGGATTGACCTAGAACTGTAAGAGGAGTTGCGGTCACAAGGTAGCTACTCCCTTTACATTTTAACATTAGTAGATCTCAAAAATTGTCTAAGTTAAAAAAGGTGAAATAAGTGAAAAAAATTATTTAAGGATGATGAAAAAAGAATATGCACATCTTCAGACCTATATGAAAACACCTGTAAAGTTTCAAAAGGATTGACCTAGAACTGTAAGAGGAGTTGTGGTCACAAGGTAGCTACTCCCTATACATTTTAACATTAGTAGATCTCAAAAATTGTCTAAGTTAAAAAAGGTGAAATAAGTGAAAAAAATTATTTAAGGATAATGAAAAAAGAATATGCACATCTTCAGACCTATATGAAAACACCTGTAAAGTTTCAAAAGGATTGACCTAGAACTGTAAGAGGAGTTGCGGTAACAAGGTAGCTACTCCCTATACATTTTAACATTAGTAGATCTCAAAAATTGTCTAAGTTAAAAAAGGTGAAATAAGTGAAAAAAATTATTTAAGGATAATGAAAAAAGAATATGCATATCTTCAGACCTATATGAAAACACCTGTAAAGTTTCAAAAGGATTGACCTAGAACTGTAAGAGGAGTTGCGGTAACAAGGTAGCTACTCCCTTTACATTTTAACATTAGTAGATCTCAAAAATAGTCTAAGTTAAAAAAGGGGAAATAAGTAAAAAAAAATATTTAAGGATAATGAAAAAAGAAAATGCACATCTTCAGACCTATATGAAAACACCTGTAAAGTTTCAAAAGGATTGACCTAGAACTGTAAGAGGAGTTGCGGTCACAAGGTAGCTACTCCCTATACATTTTAACATTAGTAGATCTCAAAAATTGTCTAAGTTAAAAAAGGTGAAATAAGTGAAAAAAATTATTTAAGGATGATGAAAAAAGAATATGCACATCTTCAGACCTATATGAAAACACCTGTAAAGTTTCAAAAGGATTGACCTAGAACTGTAAGAGGAGTTGTGGTCACAAGGTAGCTACTCCCTATACATTTTAACATTAGTAGATCTCAAAAATTGTCTAAGTTAAAAAAGGTGAAATAAGTGAAAAAAATTATTTAAGGATAATGAAAAAAGAATATGCACATCTTCAGACCTATATGAAAACACCTGTAAAGTTTCAAAAGGATTGACCTAGAACTGTAAGAGGAGTTGCGGTAACAAGGTAGCTACTCCCTATACATTTTAACATTAGTAGATCTCAAAAATTGTCTAAGTTAAAAAAGGTGAAATAAGTGAAAAAAATTATTTAAGGATAATGAAAAAAGAATATGCATATCTTCAGACCTATATGAAAACACCTGTAAAGTTTCAAAAGGATTGACCTAGAACTGTAAGAGGAGTTGCGGTAACAAGGTAGCTACTCCCTTTACATTTTAACATTAGTAGATCTCAAAAATTGTCTAAGTTAAAAAAGGTGAAATAAGTGAAAAAAATTATTTAAGGATAATGAAAAAAGAATATGCATATCTTCAGACCTATATGAAAACACCTGTAAAGTTTCAAAAGGATTGACCTAGAACTGTAAGAGAAGTTGCGGTAACAAGGTAGCTACTCCCTTTACATTTTAACATTAGTAGATCTCAAAAATAGTCTAAGTTAAAAAAGGGGAAATAAGTAAAAAAAAATATTTAAGGATAATGAAAAAAGAAAATGCACATCTTCAGACCTATATGAAAACACCTGTAAAGTTTCAAAAGGATTGACCTAGAACTGTAAGAGGAGTTGCGGTCACAAGGTAGCTACTCCCTATACATTTTAACATTAGTAGATCTTAAAAATTGTCTAAGTTAAAAAAGGTGAAATAAGTGAAAAAAATTATTTAAGGATGATGAAAAAAGAATATGCACATCTTCAGACCTATATGAAAACACCTGTAAAGTTTCAAAAGGATTGACCTAGAACTGTAAGAGGAGTTGTGGTCACAAGGTAGCTACTCCCTATACATTTTAACATTAGTAGATCTCAAAAATTGTCTAAGTTAAAAAAGGTGAAATAAGTGAAAAAAATTATTTAAGGATAATGAAAAAAGAATATGCACATCTTCAGACCTATATGAAAACACCTGTAAAGTTTCAAAAGGATTGACCTAGAACTGTAAGAGGAGTTGCGGTAACAAGGTAGCTACTCCCTATACATTTTAACATTAGTAGATCTCAAAAATTGTCTAAGTTAAAAAAGGTGAAATAAGTGAAAAAAATTATTTAAGGATAATGAAAAAAGAATATGCATATCTTCAGACCTATATGAAAACACCTGTAAAGTTTCAAAAGGATTGACCTAGAACTGTAAGAGGAGTTGCGGTAACAAAGTAGCTACTCCCTTTACATTTTAACATTAGTAGATCTCAAAAATAGTCTAAGTTAAAAAAGGTGAAATAAGTGAAAAAAATTATTTAAGGATAATGAAAAAAGAATATGCACATCTTCAGACCTATATGAAAACACCTGTAAAGTTTCAAAAGGATTGACCTAGAACTGTAAGAGGAGTTGCGGTAACAAGGTACCCACTATCAAATATTACAGACAGACAGACAGACACAGACAGACAGACAGACGGAATTCCGGACAGATTACAGACGGAATTCCGGACAAGCCAAATCCAATATAGCCCCCACTTTTTCAAAGCGGGGCTATAATAATCATTTGCCTCTATAATATGGTCATATTTCTTACTAAGGGTAGTTCTACATGTATTAGTCCGAGTCAAGATTGGAACGAAAAATGTTAAAGTGAAACATTGAGTCTACTATCTTGCTTCTCTTACATATAAGAAGAAATTGGGCATTAAGAAAATAGTTTATACCCAAAAGTTGGGGTGGGGGTAAAGATATCCTGGCCAGTTTAGCTTTACCCTCAGGGGTAAAGATATCCCAGCCGGGATATCTTTACCCCAGCCTTTGCACTTACCACCACCACCCATTTCACAACTGACAGGGATAATGCAAGATTATGAAAGATTGTCATAAGGGACATTTTGAATAAGAAAATATACAAAAAGAAGGTATTAAATAATCATTTGGCTCTAAAATATGGTCATATTTCTTCCTAAGGGTAGTTCCATTAGTGTGAGTCATGATTGAAACGAAAAATGTTAAAGTGAAACATCGAGTCCACTATCTTGCTTCTCTTACATATAAGAAGAAATTGGGTATCAAGAAAATAGTTTATACCCAAAAGTTGGGGTGGGGGTAAAGATATCCTGGCCAATTTAGCTTTACCCCCGGGGGTAAAGATATCCTGGCCAGTTTAGCTTTACCCCCGGGGGTGAAGATATCCAGGAAGGGGGTAAAGATATCCCGGGATATCCTTACCCCCGGGGGTAAAGCTACCCCTGAGTAGCTTTACCCCGGGGGTAAAGCTACCCAGGGGTCAAGATAAACTGGGACACCGGTTTTGTTTGTCAACATGGTAAAGGTAATTTTGGAGACATTGCTTCCAATTTTGTGGGACTTTTACCCGACATTGAGATAAAATGACATCTCAAGCCCTGCCGGCCAATGAAACCAATAGGGTTTATAAGCATAGAAGGGCCGACTCGCACCGCTTTACCTGGGCAGGGTTAGATCCTCTAAGCGGTTTACCAGTACTCATGTGCGGGTCGGTTTCAGCTCCGCGTGGAAGCATCCTGTAGCCCATCTATTTCTTCAAGTCCCGATGGGCGGGGACCGTTTCAAAGAGCTGGTAAGAGAGTATGTTGTCAATGGCGCTGGATCACTCACCTGATCTTTTTTTCATTTTCTACAAGCTGCATGATGCTTCCACGCAGAGCTGAATCCGGCCCGCACACTAGCACTGGTAAACCGCTTAGAGGATCTAAGCCTGTCCAAGAACCGCTACCCAGGGGTCAAGATAAACTGGGACACCGGTTTTGTTTGTCAACACGGTAAAGGTAATTTTGGAGACATTGCTTCCAATTTTGTGGGACTTTTACCCGACATTGAGATAAAATGACATCTCAAGCCCTGCCGGCCAATGAAACCAATAGGGTTTATAAGCATGGAAGGGCCGACTCGCACCGCTTTACCTGGGCAGGGTTAGATCCTCTAAGCGGTTTACCAGTACTCATGTGCGGGTCGCTTTCAGCTAATAAACCCTATAGGTTTCATTGGGCGACAGGGCTTGAGATGTCATTTCATCTCAATGTCGGGTAAAAGTCCCACAAAATTGGAAGCAACGTCTCCAAAATGACCTTTACAGTGTTGACGGCGACGTTAAACCTCAAATCAAACAAACAAACAATTTAAATTGTAAGATGGAGTGGATGGTTTGAGGAATTTTGGTTGAGTGATCCAAGAAACATTTCTGTGAATTTATTTCAAAATCAGTCTAGCTATTTAGGAGTAGAAGTCATTTTAACCCATTCCATGCGGGAAACCCCTAAAGAGCTTCCTTGGCAAACAGTGCAGGCCCAGATCAGATGCCGCAGAATGCAGTGTCTGATCAGAACCTGCACTATTCGCTAGATAAAAATAGAAAAGAGCTGTCGAATGACAGCATAGCTTGCCTGTTTCTTGCTTTCAAGATATAAGGCAAAACTATTGAACCATGAAATATAGGTCACACTCACCTACATGTACATACATTTTGAGGTCAATCATCAGGAAACAGGGAACATATATTCCAGATATTACATTTCAGAATCAAGTAGTGTCTGAATTAGTGAATTATGAGGCAAAAATCATTGAACCATGAAATTGATCACACTGACCTAGATGTATTTCTATGTCAACCATCTGGTCACATGGAATTGATTATTCAGATATAAAGTTTCTGCATCAAACAGTATTCAAGATAAACCATAATGATCCGGCTATAAGACAGGGTTTTCACCGCCAGAGTAACCCCAAATGTTTACACCCGTCTTATACGCGAGATCTTGGGCATCCTTGAAAATTTCGGCAAAGTCCGGAAAGTCAGAGATGTATGGAAAATGTCAATTTTCTTTCAAAACATCTGGCAGATAAACGTGCATACTGCCGCAGATAGTCTAAGTGTTGGTCATCAAATATAATTTCCTTTTTAGCGAGTAACGTAAACAAGCCGAGCTTCATTTGTCAAGCCAGCTGCAATCATCTTGAACTGCATAATCGCCTTGTGATAATTATGTTTATCTTCTTGCAATGAAGCGATAAAATTTATTTAGCGGTAACAGTTAAAGAAAATTATGTATCGTGACATATCCACAGTCATCAATCAACATTTCTTTGAAGTAAATCTTTAGCGGCTTATTGTCACGTGATACATTAATATTCAATGAGGGCGGGGTCTCACCATCTATCATAATTACAACCACAACTACAGTAATGACCAATCATGGCTTAAATCCAAATCCACAGATTTATTGGGGTGTGGTCTAAAGCGGTCAGTCTTAATCAGCTTCAATGACCGCAATCATGTTGGCAACAAATTGTTTATTAATAAATGATTGCATTTATCTCATCTGTTAAACAAACACTGTAAGATAAACTCTCACCATGTCTAAGCTTAAAAGTTGAAATGTATTGAATTCGCTGATACACAATTCATGAGAAAACGGACATTTTTACAATGGTGCTGCACTTTGAGACACAGAGAAAAAAAAACGTTTCTCTTGTGTGACCATTCCGTATTATCTATTGCCTTGAATGTTATTGTGCGTCAAAGTTTGTAAAAAATATTGTTAATGAAGCTCTCATAGTTCTTGAGAAATAAACTTGACCATTAGGGGTGAACGCTAGGGACAGACGGACGGACCAACAGACGGAAAACGGGAAGCCTATATGGCACCATGCTAATACAAAATCACTGAACCATAAATTATAGGTCACACTGACCTAGATAAATAATCAGGTCACATGGAACCAATAATCCAGGTATACACTACAATATTCGGTGCGGTTTAATCATTGACCGAATCTTATGGACCCTACTCAATTCATTCGGATATCCTCTACCGTTTTCTTTGACTTTGTAAACAATGGGCAGAAAAAACAAAATAAGCTCTTGAAAAGTATTTGTGTTATGCTTATTTGTTTTCCGTACCTGATACGCACCAGATTTGAAAAAAAGGAGTATCCTTGCAAATATTTTCGTAATTTACGCGGTATGCAGCCTTATCTAAAGCCCTGATGCATGAGTGTGCATTCATGTAGCGGAATATATGTGCATGTGACTGTGTGTGCCCGAGTGTGTGGTTGCATGCGTGTATGCATGTCGGTGCATGCAAGTGTGTGTACTTGCATGCATGCATGTGTGATGCACATATGCATACACGAGTCTGTGTTTGAATGTGTGAGTGCATGCGTGTGTGCTTGCCTGCATGAGTGATGCACATGTGCATGGATGCATGCATGTGTGTGTTCATGCATGTATGCATGCTTTGTCTGTTTATTTGATTTGAGGTTTAACGTCCCTGTCAACACGGTAAAAGTCATTTTGGAGACGTTGCTTCCAATTTTGTGGGACTTTTGAGATGAAATGAAATCCCAAGCCCTGTCGCCCAATGAAACCAATACGGTTTATTAGCATGGACGGTCCACCTCCAAACTCGGTTGCTGGACAGGCTTAGATACTATAATCGGTTTACCAGTACTAGTGTGCGGCCGGATTCAGCTATGCGTGGAAGCATCATGCAGCTCATGCATGTGTTTGTGTAATTGCATGCTGGTGTGAAATTGTGTGTTTGCATGCATTCATGCACGTGTGAGCATGCATGCTTGTGTGTGTGTGCATGTGCTTGCCTGCATGCATGTGTGATGCACATGTGTGTGTGTGCATGCATACATGAGTGTGAATGCATGTATGTGCACATGCACGAGTGTGTGCATGTATGGTTGTGTGCGTACATGCATACATGAGTATGTATGTATGTATGAATGTATGTATGTTTGTGTTTTATGTCCCGGCAAAGGCTAAGGTCATACTGAGACCAGGCCTTGGTAAGCCCAGGATCAATCCTACGACCCTGGTTTAGAAGGCAAGTAGCATAACCACTACCCCACAGAGGCTTCTGTATGTATGTATGTATGTACAGAACAAATCAAATGCAATATCCCAACCCCGTAACAACTTTTGTGTGTGTGTGTGTTGGGGGGGGGGTTAATGATTTGTTTATGCAATTTAAAAAGAAAAGTTCTCCGACTGGGATTTGAACTCACAAACCTTTGACAGACAATCCTAGGCTCTATCCATTACACCACAGAGGCTACAAGCAAACTGGCTATTGTTTAATTTCTATTTATTAACCCTCCTCTTGCTGAATATTCATTTAAGCCACACCCATTTCTGACTTTAAACCAATCAGATTACTTCATGTAATTTATTCTTACAAATCCATAAACTTTCTGTCAAACAGTGTAGATCCTGATTAGATGACTTCTTCAGAAGCCATCTGATCTGGACCTACACTGTTTCAGTGTTGCGCCGAGAGGGGGCCATGGGGCCATTTGCCTACCTAAAGTCATTGATGGCCCTTTCAACATTAAGCATGGGGCCCGGATGACCCTCAGAAATCAACAACGTTGCTTATATTTTATTTACTGAAGCCCCTTTAAAATATAAAATGACCCTTTGGAAAATGTCAAAGGGCCATTGGTGTCCCCCAAGCAATCGAGCCTAGGCACAACACTGCTGTTTCCAAAGATAGGGGTTGTTGTGAACAGCAAGATAAGGGTTAACATAGGGAAATAAGGGAGGTAATACAGGGGCCTCTAAAGTGTTAACAAGGTTTTTCTATGATCTGACCTACTGACCTACTCTTTGACCCGACATGACACATATTCAAACCAGGATATTGTCAGGATGATCATTCTCAGCAAGTTTGATGATGATTGGACCAAAATTGTGGCCTCCAGAGTGTTAACAAGGTTTTCCTAGGATTCGACCTTTTGACCTAGATTTTGATCCAGTGTGACCCATATTCGAACTTGACCTAGATATTGTAATGATGATCATTCTGACCAAGTTTGATGAATAATGGACCAAAACTATGGCCTCTAGAGTGTTAACAAAATAGTTTACGGACAACGGATGGCACCGGACATCTCACGTTCACTAGTAAAGCTCACCATGACCTTTGGTCAGGTGAGCTAAAAAAAACAAAACAATACAATCTTTACTGATAAACAACTTTATAACAAATTACAGCTCAGTACTGAAATTATTCTGGGCCTCTGTGGCCTACTGACTCTCTCACCGCTGTGGTTTGAGCTTTGCTGGGGTCACATATAAGATGCCAAGTTCTGCAACGGAAGGTCAGGTGGTTTTTCTCCGGGTACTCCGGTTTTCGGCCACCTTTGATTAACAATTGATCCGCTCTATATGAGTGAAATAATTTTGAAAGGGCCGTAAAATCAAAATAAAAAGTAGCGAAATTATTAACACTTGTGATCAATATTATTATCACTGAAGGAAGGATTTAATACATAACATGCATGAGGGCTGCATTACACAAATGAGACTTATAATTAAAACTTGACTATTATATATGTAAAGTTCAAAATGTGGGATATTTTCACATTATTTTTCCGCCATATACATAATTCATTATCTAATCTCTCACCTGGCCATGGTACGAGGTTGTGAGGTAGTCCAAATAGTAGATAGCCAATATATAGGTAAAAGAAGATTCCACTATCTCATCAAGTGGGGTTAGGCAGGTCAAATAGTTATAAATAAGTAACAAGATGTCTTCAGAAAGAGAAATGTTCTTGTTGCAGCCATTCAAATTTCCTATTGCTACGAAAAACAAATGAATGAAGAATGTAGTGTGAATAAAATGACAATTATGTAACATTGCACTTCTGTTCTCTACTTGTCGAATAATGGGCAGACCTAACACCTGGAGCCAATCAGATTTGTCAAAAGAAATGTCAGATGTAGCCAATAAAAAATCACCGCGAAGAAAAGAACCGCGATAAACTGCATGCTCGAAAGACTTTCGTGCCACTGACTACAATGATTGACGAAAGCAGCATTAGCAATTTATTATCACCTTAGTGAAGCCAGTTTTTGTTTCTTGGTGTCTGGATGGTCACCGTTAACAAGAAATGTGTCATGTTGACCGTCTATGTCGGCCATGCTTGCAAAGGGGCGATAATTTGAACGAACCGGTAAAACTAACAACAGTAAAGGAACCATAAATGAAGGTTCCTGGTTAATCCGGCCCCCATGACAAAATCGGCCCAAATAGCAATTTTGACCAATAAATAATTTGAGATCCAATTAGTGGAAATAATTAACAGTTAATAACGTTCTTCAAAATTTAATAAGGGCTTGTCGTGCTGATTAAGGCAAAAATAAAAATTGGATTTCCTTCGCCCAGTTTTCAGTCCACCTCTCTTCCAAAATACAATATATAACGAAAGCAGAAATATTGAGTTTCAAAAGTACAACTTATTTGACCCCTTATCACGGCCTTAATATCATCATCATTTTTTTCAGATATGAGTCTAGCAATAAAAACTTTTTCAGAATCAGAACTAGAAATGGTGTTTGTAAAACACTATGCCCCCAAAGACATATGCTTGCTCATAAATTCCCAAATGTTCAAAAGGCAATTATCGGCAAAAAATCAGATTTTTTTTTTCAAATGCTGATCAGGTGATATACTAGCCATTCCAAATCAGCTAGTCAAGTTTTGAGGCAACAATTAAAATAGTTTTTCTAAAAATCTTGCTACAAACACAATTAAATGGCCAGAAATTGCAAAGGGCAATAACTCCAATAAATTTTCATTAAATTGGTTGAAAATTTAGTCAGGTTATCTCATCTTCAGATCCACTCAGTATACCAAATACCAAGGCACTAGTTGAAATACCTATTCAGATATCTTGATTTTAATATTATTTCATTGAAAGGGAAATAACTGAAAATATGAGATAAATCGGATTAGAAAAAATACAGGTCATTTTTTTGTATGAGACATCCATGTAAGAAATTTCAAAACACTCGCATACATGGTTCTAAGGTCATGCGTTGCACAAGAAAACGAAGCCATTAAATGGAATGAAATTGCATTGGGCAATCATTCAAAACAAAATTTCATTAAACAGGTTGAAAATTTAATCAGGTGATTTCCCCCTCAGTGCCCATCAGTTTACCAAATATCAAGGCTCAAGCTCAAATGTTTTTGGAGATATCTTGCTAACGAGATTTCTCTGTTATTTAATTAAACGGGAAATAACTCAAAAGGGGGAGATAATTCAGCAAAGAAAAAATATGGGTCAACTATTTTTTCACGAGGAATCCATCTATGAAATTTCACAACACTAGCATACATGATTATAAAGTTATGCTATGCAAAAGAACGCGACACAATTAAATGGCCATAAATTGCAAAAGGCCATAACTCTAACAAAATTCCATTAAATTGGTTGAAAATTTAATCAGGTGATCTCTACCTAAGTCCTAATCAGTATACCAAATATCAAGGCACTAGCTCAAATACTCCTTGAGATATCTTACTAACGAGATTTCTATGTTATTTAATTAAAGGGACAATAACTAAAAAAGGGGAGATAATTCGGAGAAGATAAAAATAGATCAACTATTTTTTTATATCGCGAGGAATCCATATATGAAATTTCAAAACAATAGCATATATGGTTATAAAGATATGCTATGCCAAAGAAAGCGTAACGAACGGACGAAAGAACGAACAAGCCAGAAGCAATATGCCCCCAACTTTTTCAAAGTTTGGGACATAATAAGAATTGTTACCGATGGCACGTCAGATGCCATTCATACACCCGGACCTGTGATATGGGAAGTTAGTCCTAGTTCTCACCAAAGAGATAAATTTAGCTACACTATCCCCTGCACCTTCATCTGTGGAAACGCTTTGGTGCAGTGGTAGCGCATCGGATTTGTGATCGAGAGGTTGCTGGTTCGAGCCTCACGCTGACCAAAGTGTTGTGTCCTTGAGCAAGGCACTTCATCCACATTGCTTAAAAATAAGATAATAAAAAAGTACTGGTTACCACCCAGGAAATCCTGCTCGTAATGCTCAGATGTGAGCGAGTAGCAGTAAGAGGAGAAAAAAAGAAAAGAAAAAAGAAACGATTGAATCGTGGCGGACATTGCATTCTCTAATGGTTTGTGGGAAGAACGATTCTTTATAGATGTCAGTTCTTGCAGTAAGGGTCTGAAACGCCTGTGAATGATGATTTCTACAGTGCCAAGCTGTGGAAATAAGGTCCTCTGTTGGAATGCCGGTGTCATAGGGTGGAATAAAGAGTTTCATACTTGATGTTTCTTTTGTTTTGTTTTACCCATGGCCACCTTCCCATACCATATCTATTGTCCAACACTTCCTATACTGTAGCTTCTATCCCATGCTTACCATAAATGTCAAAGACATGCTTCACAGCGGCACTGTTAATTAGTATCTGGACAGGTAGTGTGGTATTTTCAGGCCTCATATTTTTCAGGCACGTGCAGGATTTCAGGCTTTTAGAGCTTGATTTTTTTTCTTGATTTCAGGCTTTTAGATTCTGATTTTTCGTATATAGTCTGTTTAAAAAACTATTTAACCCTTATTTCTGACTATAAGTCAACCAAATTACATTATATTTTCACAAACTCCATTACAAACAGTGTAGATCCTGATCAGATGGCTTCTTCAGAAGCCATCTTATCAGGATCTACACTGTTTGCAAAGGTAATGTAGTTGTGTCTGTCAGCAGGATAAGGGTTGAAGCTGCAAAATCGGGTCTTTCAGGCTTGGAAAAGCGTGGTCAGTATGAGGCCTGTATTTTACCTGTGTAATGCAGCAATGTACAACACATAGCTGGACCACACAGTGCACGTGTTTGTTGACAGGCATTTCAACCCATGTCATTTCATTAAAAAAAATATTTATTTTATAATATATTTACAGGTTAATTTCATTCATGTTTTATCACTTCAACATAGTTTCCACTTTTCATCTTTCCATGAGTATAGCAGTATGCAGCTTTCTTGTATATTTTATATAAACGGATAATTTGAGTTATTATTCACTGTGTGCCAAGGGAAATGACACGTTCAATAACTGTTGAACTCCATTCATGATACAATTTATGTTACTATTTGCATATTATTTCTTTTCAGTTGTAATGCAGCGATGTACTACACATAGTTGGACTACACAGTGTTTGATAGCAGACATTTTCGTCAACGTCATTTCATTAAAATATACTTTTATAGTATATTTACGGGCTTGATTCCATTGTGGAATTTGGAAAATATTTGAGGTAACTGATGAGGCCTAATTGGCCGAAACTAGCTAGTCGGACCCAGAAAGCATCTACACTCTATATATTACAGTTCTGTGGTGTATTCCTTGCTTCCAAAGGATAACCCTTTCTAGAAAGTAGAAGTAAAACAAAGATCAGGAATCGATACAATTAACTTACTCCACCCATCAAAGACACCAAAGGGAAAGAAATACAAACATAAAGCGACCAGACCATAATGGAAACCTAAACAAAGGAAGGCCATAAGGACGGTTACTTTCCCACAAAATGGCCATATGGCCATCCAAAATTAAAAGACACAAGTGATACACACAGTAAGTAACAAACAACAACAAAAATAAATCGCCACAGAAGAACCGCCTTGGAACGGTCAGTGGAAAGATTTCCACTGGGGGGGGGGGGGGGGGGGGGGGCTCAAATCGATTTTACGTGGCCACAATCCTCGCCCTTACTTCCGTCGCGATTTAGACAAATAATTTGTTCAGTCCGCATGAAGGCCTCCTAACTCATCGGTGCAACATCTCCGTGAACACAAAAAATCAAAGAACCACAGAGGTGAGACAACGGTGAGGACTCGACAGCAAGAAACCACTGAAATGCTGGAGCAAAAGAAAACCAACAGTTAGACTCCGATGGGCCCAACCAGAGACAGAGCATCAGGCACCAACCAACATTACCAAGAATTAGATCTCTCTAATTCTCAGTAAGCCTTTACGTTGGAGCCGTCATAGAATCTGAGGCCTGACCCACCGGCGTGCAATTAAAGAGGGAAGCAAAGTTGCCAACCGTGATTGGGTTAACTACCATGCATGCAGTCTGTCGTATAACATCCATGTTGTACCCAATCTTTTTATATCGAAGAATGATTTTACGAAATTGGGTGCTGAAGTCATTGCGGTTAAATATTTTTCTGAATTTATATACTAAGTCACCATAAAATTCGGGTTCCGATAGACCTTGTTGCAGAAGAGATTTAAGTCCAATATTGAATTTTGAAATTAAATCAGAATAGCGTCTATAAAATTTTGAAAATGCTTTGCGTAGTTTATGGCACCGATAACCCTGATTAAGGAGTTTAGCCGTTAGTAATTTATTACGAGTGTTGAAGTCAGTTACATGACTACACACTATAGCAAATCGAATTAAATGGGAAATATAAACGCCATAGGATGGCGCACGAGGAACATCACCATCCAAAAAAGGAAAATTTACAATCTCAAAATCAAAGTCATCGCGTTTATCATAAATTTTGCACGAAACAAACCCATCTACAATAGATAGATGTAAATCCAAAAACGGGGCCTCGGTATCAGAAGAATTTGCTTTATTTAATTGAAGTTCTGGGGGGTAAATCTGACTGATCAAACCATCGAAATAGGTATTATCAATATTTAATAAATCATCTAAATATCTAGAAGTGGAGCTAAAAGCTTCAATAATTTCAGATTGGTTATCAATAGAAAGCGACAACATGAAGTCTCTTTCATAACAATACAAGAACAGATCAGCCACAAGAGGTGCGCAATTCGTACCCATCGGAATACCCACAATTTGTCTAAATAACTTAGTACCGAATCTAATATAAATATTGTCAAGTAGAAAGGTGAGGGCATCACACACTTTCTGACATGACCAAAGTGTATGATTCTTATGCTCTTTAGAAGTGAAAAATGCATTTCTGACATTACATGTAAGATAGAGAGAATCTTCTCTGTGAAAAGCCCATTCAATTAAATCATTAAGCTTTTCTTTTGTAAGATTATTTGGAAGTGTAGTGTAAAGAGTGGAAAAATCGTAAGTAGACAGACTTGAAGCACGAAAATGTCTGGATTTCAATTTATTTAAAACCTCATTCGAATTTTTTATAGACCAAAACAGATTTCTTCCTGATCTTTCAAAGTAGAAGTAAAACAAAGATCAAGAATTGATACAATTAACTTACTCCACCCATAAAAGACACCAAAGGGAAAGAAATACAAACATTAAGCGACCAGACCATAATGGAAACCTAAACAAAGGAAGGCCATAAGGACAGTTACTTTCCCACAAAATGGCCATATGGCCATCCAAAAATAAAAAGACACAAGTGATACACACAGTAAGTAACAAACAACAACATAAATAAATCGCCACAGAAGAGCCGCCTTGGAACGGTCAGTGGAAGATTTCCACTGGGGGGCTTAAATCGATTTTACGTGGCCACAATCCTCGCCCTTACTTCCGTTGCGATTTAGACAAATAATTTGTTCAGTCCGCATGAAGGCCTCCTAACTCATCAGTGCAACATCTCCGTGAACACAAAAATCAAAGAACCACAGAGGTGAGACAACGGTGAGGACTCGACAGCAAGAAACCACTGAAATGCTGGAGCAAAAGAAAACCAACAGTTAGACTCCGATGAGCCCGACCAGAGACAGAGCATCAGGCACCAACCGACATTATCTCTCTAATTCTCAATAAGCCTTTACGTTGGAGCCGTCATAGAATCTGAGGCCTGACCCACCGGCGTGCAATTAAAGAGGGAAGCAAAGTTGCCAACCGTGATTGGGTTAACTACCATGCATGCAGTCTGTCGTATAATATCCATGTTGTACTCAATCTTTTTATATCGCAGAATGATTTTACGTAATTGGGTGCTGAAGTCATTACGGTTATATATTTTTCTGAATTTATATACTAAGTCACCATAAAATTCGGGTTCCGATAGACCTTGTTGCAGAAGAGATTTAAGTCCAATATTGAATTTTGAAATTAAATCAGAATGGCGTCTATTAAATTTTGAAAAGGCTTTGCGTAGTTTATGGTACCGATAACCCTGATTAAGGAGTTTAGCCGTTAATAATTTATTACGAGTGTTGAAGTCAGTTACATGACTACACACTCTAGCAAATCGAATTAAGACTTTATCACAATATTTAATCACATGCGTTTTAATAGTAGTAAGACAGGAAGTTAATAATTTAGAAAGTTCAGTGGTAGTGCAAGAGCTAGAATTTGCAATAAACCGTGCTTTGTAAGGTCTTTTATGAAGTTTTGGTAACCAGTATAGCGTAGGAAGCTTGTCTTGGCCTTCGGTAACACACACAGCAAACTTGGTGGCTGAATGACAAATATGTTTATCTACCTTAACTCTCTCTTCAGCTAAAGGCTGAAGTTCATAGGCCTTAGTACCACCAAGCTCCTGCTTAAGCGTGTTAACATAGTGGAGCCGTCACACAACGACGACGTTGTTAGCGGCCTTGTCTCTGGTCGGGCTCATCGGAGTCTAACTGTTGGTTTTCTTTTGCTCCAGCATTTCAGTGGTTTCTTGCTGTCGAGTCCTCACCGTTGTCTCACCTCTGTGGTTCTTTGATTTTTGTGTTCACGGAGATGTTGCACTGATGAGTTAGGAGGCCTTCATGCGGACTGAACAAATTATTTGTCTAAATCTCGACGGAAGTAAGGGCGAGGATTGTGGCCACGTAAAATCGATTTAAGCCCCCCAGTGGAAATCTTCCACTGACCGTTCCAAGGCGGCTCTTCTGTGGCGATTTATTTATGCTGTTGTTTGTTACTTACTGTGTGTATCACTTGTGTCTTTTAATTTTGGATGGCCATATGGCCATTTTGTGGGAAAGTAACTGTCCTTATGGCCTTCCTTTGTTTAGGTTTCCATTATGGTCTGATCGCTTAATGTTTGTATTTCTTTCCCTTTGGTGTCTTTTATGGGTGGAGAAAGTTAATTGTATCAATTCCTTATCTTTGTTTTACTTCTACCTTGTCTGCAGGGGCCAAAACAAACTTCTTATGAAATTCTTGAATACCTAGCTTAAGATTACGTAAAGACGTCTTAGGCTTAGGAGGTAATAAGTTAGTATTTTGAGAATAGAAAGAAATGCGTTTATTCACTAGTTTTAAAATGCTTTGTTTCCAATCCTTAAGGGCTTTATGCTCAACATACTCTCGCTTATACCATCGATTACCGAATTCATTCAAGGAAGCAGCGATTTCATCTCTACATTTACTGAAATCAATTTTAGAAGGAAACCGATATTTCGGTCCTTTAGAAATTATATTCCTTATCCTAGAATCAGGAATAATTTTCAAATTGCCAGTAATTACATGACCAGCAGCAGGATAGCAATACACTGAGTTTTAACTATCACATGAATCAGGAGTATTAGTATCAATATCAAGATCTGAAACAAGTTTATTAAAATTAAAAATGATAGATCTAACAGGTTTGTTATATTTATAGCAAATTATAGGTGTTTAAGTATTTTGAAAATAAACAGGAATGGAAGAAAGCACAGAGCTCTCACGGACGATACTGGGCAAATCTATAAAATCCATACCCTTATTAATGAAGGATATTTTGAAGAAATGGCGTTTATGATTAATTTCAGAATCAATGTAAGGACGGAGAGTATGCTGAGTATAGCCTCTAGTTAGGAGAGCCGCATCATATAACTGAATTTAACCTATTTAACGTCACGGCAGCTGGTGTCTGGGAATGTGTGAAGGCCGTAAAAAGTCTCCCTGCCCTACATCATAGTGTAGTTTATATTTTCTTGTCCCTTGGGATCAAATGTTGATTCCATTGTGGAATTTTGAAAATATTTGAGGGTCACTGATGAGGCCTAATTGGCCGAAACTAGCTAGTCTGGTCCAGAATAGCATGAACATTCTATATATTACAGTTCTGTGGTGTATTCCTTGCACCAATAGGATAACCCATTCTAGAACATATTTAAAGACACTACAGCTGGTTTCTGGCATGTGTGGCGTCCGTAAAAGTCTCCCTGCCCTACATCATGGTGTAGTTTATATTTTCTTGTCATTTTGGATCATTGATTCCATTGTGGAAATTTGAAATATTTGAGGGTCACTGATAAGGCCTAAATGGCGAAACTAGCTAGTCTGGCCCAGAAAGCATGTACACTCTATATATTACAGTTCTGTGGTGTATCCCTTGCTTCCAAAGAATAACCCTTTCTAGAACATATTTAACGTCACTACAGCTGGTGTCTGGAAATGTTTGGCGGCCGTAAAAAGTCTCCTGCCCTACATCATAGTGTAGTTTGTATTTTCTTGTCCTTTGGGATCATTGATTCCATTGTGGGATTTTGAAAGCATTTGAGGGTCACTGATGAGGCCTAATTGGCCGAAACTAGCTAGTCTGGCCCAGAAAACATGTGCGCTCTATAAATTACAGTTCTGTGGTGTATTCCTTGCTTCCAAAGGATAACCTTTTCTAGAACATATTGTCTTTCAATGGTGAACCCCTGAGCAGTGATCAGGGCGTTATATATATAGTTCCTCATCCAATTTGATTTGATAAATTCTTTCATCCATACTTCGGCGGAAAATCATAACCCCTAAAAACTAGTACATCTGTATCTTCGATTCCGTGGATCACACCAGTGTTAAGAAGAAACAATAATGCAGAAGAAATGAGATTTATGCAAAAGCAAAAAAGACGGGAATTGGTAAACTCCGCTCAAAATTTGAAAACTTGAGACATGAGATCAAGACTGATATATATAAAGAAAATAGCATGATATATATGTGAATAACTTGGTAGGTGATGTAAAGGCAAATTCAAGAAACGTCTACATATGTATTAATAGACAGAACTGATACACAAGGTATCCCCTCTTAAAGTAAATAAAAGAGGAGGGAACAGGGTTGCTGAATCAGACTCTGAAAGGGCAGATGAACTAGTTGGTCAATTCATTCATGCCTTTAATAAGTAGAAGTGATGGAAATGATCAGGAATCGACACAATTAACCCACAGCTCCCATAAGAGACACCGAAGGGAAAGAAACACAAACGTGAAACAACATACCCTTATGGAAACATCAATAGCGGAAAGCCAAAAGGACAGTTACTTTCCCAGGCTATCCAAAATAAAATAATATAAGCGACACAAACCCCCAAAGACAAACCATATCAAAAATAAACCGCAACAGAAGAACCGCCTTGGAACAGTCAGCGGAAACTGAGTTTACGGAGGCTCCATTGACAAGAAGATCGGCCCCATTCATGAATAATATTGTTGTGTCACCGGCAGGAGTGATCAAGTTACTTAAATGCTTAAACCCCACTAAAGCGTTAGGGCATGATGAACTTCATCGTAGAGTCCTGAAGGAACTATCAAAAGAGTTAGGTCCAGTGTTTGCACATCTGTTTCTGCAGTCCTTTGATACGGTTGAAATATCCAATGAATGGCTCCTAGCGAACATGTGTACAATCTTTAAAAAAGGAGATAGGGCTCTTGCACGTATTTGTGATCAAGTTACTTAAATGCTTAAACCCCACTAAAGCGTTAGGGCATGATGAACTTCATCGTAGAGTCCTGAAGGAACTATCAAAAGAGTTAGGTCCAGTGTTTGCACATCTGTTTCTGCAGTCCTTTGATACGGTTGAAATATCCAATGAATGGCTCCTAGCGAACATGTGTACAATCTTTAAAAAAGGAGATAGGGCTCTTGCACGTATTTATCGCCCTGTGCCTCTGCCCTGTGTTCTGTGTTAAATGCTTGAAAATATAGTCTGCTCAAACATCAAGGCCCACTTGGATGGACAAAAACTTTTGTCGGACAGACAACATGCATTTAGAAAAAAGCATAGTTGTGAAACTCAGTTGAGCACAGTTATTAATGACTAGGCAAAATCTTGGACAAAGGGCGGAAGGTAGACGCATTTATTCTGGACTTCGAGAAAGCTTTTGACACTACAAACACAAAGTGTCTGTCTGTCTGTCTGCCAACCAGATAAAAGAGTACCTCTACAGGGGAGGTAATTGGCGCATGCGCAGTGAAATGTAAACAAGGTCACGTGTCAAAACATTGGATCCGTCTATTGGCTTAATTGGATTATGTTCTATTCTATGTTCATCGGTCGGGTATAAAAGCCAATGCCGCGCCGGGCCGGGCCGGGCCGAGCCGCCGAGCCAAAAAATGCGAAGCCGAAGATTTTATATTTCGTTTCTTATTGTTATAATCATGATATATATTGTAGTCAGTTGGCTATCAAATTATTATAAATAACATATTTGATAACTGCACGAAGGTTTATCTCTCTATATTGATTAAATTTCTTGTAATAAACGTTTTTCCGAAATCGAGGGGTATAAAAGCCAAGGCCGGGAAAATGATAATATTTCTTAATTAATTTCTTGCAAATGTACAGTTTAAAGTACTTCTTTTTGTCCTGAAAATATTTGCTTTAAACTTTATTTTAATTGCTTCAATGACATGTATATGTAACAGACAAATATATATTATCCAGGATTTGACATCAAGCCAAAGGCTTGTGCAGTGGCCATCTCCTGAAAATATTTGAATTTGATTATTGTCATCATTTGTCAATAGAAAAATATAACAAACTTATAACGTCTCCCTGCCCTACATCATAGTGTAGATTATATTTTCTTGTCCTTTGGGATCATTGATTCCACTGTGGAATTTTGAAAATATCTGAGGGTCACTGATGAGACCTAATTGGCCGAAACTAGCTAGTCTGGTCCAGAAAACATGTACACTCCATATATTTCAGTTATGTGGTGTATTCCTTGCTTCCAAAGGATAACCCTTTTATAGAACGTTATAAGACTACCTTAAATTATCAATTTTCTTATTTTCTAATTGTTTCTATTTTTAGATTGACTTAATTAAAGAAAACGACCGAAAAAGGCCGAAAGGGAAGTAATTTTGTTTACTGCTAGCTGGAATTAAAGAAAGATAAAAAAATATCATTTTTTCTTTATCATTTTAATATACACATACATGTTAACAAATATAACAATCGATTTTTATATTTCTTGAATTCCAGCTTGCAGTAACAATCCATTTTTTTTCCTTTTCGGTACATTTCGATCGTTTCCTTGAGTAAAATTAATCTAAAAATAGAAACCATTTGAAAATAAGAAATTTGATTATTTAAGATGATTTTGATATGTTTATCAGAATCAGAATCAGAATCAGAATTGTTACTGGTGACACGTCAAATGACATTCATACACCAGGACCTGTGATATGGGAAGTTAGTCCCTAGCTCTAACCAAAGATGTAACCTTAGCTACACAATCCTCAGCACCTTCCGCCGTCGAAATAATAGATTCCGGAAGGGCATTCCAATCTCTAATGGTTCGGGGGAAGAACGATTCTTTATAAATATCCGTTCTTGCAGTGAGGGTCTGAAACGTCATTGAATGGTGCTTTCTACAGTGCCTAGCCGGGGGAACAAGGTCATCTGTTGGAATGCTGGCAGCACCCTTTAGACCTTTGTATAAGAGTATGAGCCTACTGTCTCTTCTCCTTTTCTTGAGAGACTCCCATCTTAATTTTCCTAGAATTCCAGTCATGCTCCCAGTTTCAAAGCAGTAATTTCCATTTACAAATCTAGCAGCTCTATTCTGAACTTTTTCAATTTCTTCATTTAGGACCACTCCGCTTGGGTCCCATATGCAACTACCATATTCCAAGATTGGGCGGACAAGTCCCCTGTATGCTGTCTCTTTCACATCCTGGGGACACTGATGAAGATTTCGCCTCAGGAATCCAAGAGTTCTATTCGCCTTTGTACACATATTACGATGCTGATCCTGGCCATTGAGAAAGGTATCATCACTATTGTTATGCTTACGGCTCTTAGTATGAGCACACATAAGCACTGAGTAAAGTAAGCTTGTTTTCTGTATATGTGTTATACTGTGTATGTTCTGTCTGTAATAATGGGAACCCTGCGTGCTCGCAACTATAAGCGGACATTGGATCGGCGTTGATGCAGCGTTTTACACGTTGAATCAACGCTGACCCAAGGCTGATCCAACGTTCTTTGCCTTGCGAGAAACGTATTATTGTTAATGTCATATTTACTACACCTGATTTAAGCACATTTGAGCACTGGGTGAAGTATGGTCGTTCTCTTTAAATGTATAATATGTATTGTTAAATTAACCGCTGAAGCAATGAGGAAATGTTATCCTTGTCAGGGCTTTAAAAGAAGTCAGTTTCGCTTAAAGCAATAACTGTCGCGTCGCGATTTCACATTCCTTTTGTTAGAAGCATCCGTGGTGTAGTGGCTATCCTATTTGCCTTGCAAACCAGGAGTTTCAGGATCGATCCTGGGTTTCGCCAGACTTTCGGACGAGTCTTTAAAACGAGGTCACGTCTCCGTATAACCTTAGCTGTTGGTGAGACGCAGCTCACAAACACTCACACACACATTCCTATTGTCACCACCGCCATTGGTGAAATGTGCCAATGGTATTGCTGGTAAACAATAACTCTCTACATACTTGTATAAACTCGCACTACAGAATTGCTTACCAAATGTTTGCATTTTTTTTTTTTTTTTTTTTTTTTTTTTTTCCCTTATTATTATTATTATTATTATTATTATTAATATGTTTTTTGTTGTTGTTTTTTTTATTATTACTTATTTATCCCTTTTATATGTATTTTTATTTATTTATTTATTTTTTTTTTTTTTTTAGATAATCTATTTGTAAGATTTTTTTTTTTTCTTAACGTAAGTTCCTGTTCCTGACTCTCAGACTCCTGTTTTGCATTTCGTTTCGGCAAGAGGGAGTCAAGGAGACATGGACAGATGTTGTTGTAACTTGACCGATGTCAATGACTGGTCTTATTCTGATGAATGGGGCCAGATTTACATCGGTCTTGAAGAATCCTTAGAGTTCTAGGTAATATTAGTACAGAAAAAAAATATGTCTTTTATTTCTATTATTTTTTTTTTTATTTTATTTTTTATTTGAATCTTTGATTAAGCTCTGTCTATTACTATGTGAACGCACGCTGTAATTGTAGTGTCGGACGATATTGCCCATACGGAATTGCGGTGGTGCCATTTCCCCGACTAAATTAAACATATTAGTCGCAAGGCGCTCGGTAGGCGCTGGGCCGACGTTGATTCGACGTCATGACGTTGAATCAAAGTCGGGTCAATGTCGATTCAGCGTTGTGTGCTTGCCAGGAATGTTTGCTAAGAATGTGAATTATTGGGCCTGTCCGTGCAGTGCAGTTAGTACCTTTCGCCTAATTTAAGTATAGTAATTATGTTTGTTACAATTCACCATGTCTGCATTGTTTGCTGGCTCCCAGCTTGCACATTGTCAGTGTTGGGGGAACGGGTAGCAATACCCACCCCCACCCCCTGACCTTTCAAGTCTTCGGACCGGGAGTCGGCAGATTGTGCAAACAGGGTGAAAAAGTCCGTACTGTAGCCTCAGTAAACCATGAGTTACCTCGCTTTCGTCATAAATAGAAATCATGCATGCTATTCCGCCCCCCCCCCCCCCTCCCACACACACATATATATTCTTGCTAAGAAAGTGTTATTCTAAGTTTTACATGTAAATGCATATGCCACCATGTCTCAATGTATTATACTTGTTAATATCCTCATATGTCTGTATAGACCTGAGTGTTAATAAAGTTCTGTTCTGTTCTTCTGCTAATGTGTGTATTCCATCTCAAATCGTGAGTGATTGTCACACCAAGGTATTTAATGGAATTCAAATTTTCGAGGACCGTTCCCTCTAAGGTGTAAGAAGCCTCAACTTTAATAGATCTCTTCCTTGTTATCTGCATAATATTGCATTTAACTGGCTGAAATCTCATGCCCCATTTTCGGGCCCAACATCCTAATCTATCTATGTCAGCCTGAAGTTTCAGTGAGTCATCTGTATCTCTAATTTCCCGGTAACAAACACAGGCATCTGCGAAAAGTCTTATTTCTGAGTCAATGTCAGTGGAAATATCATAGATGTACAGGGAGAACAATAGAGGACCAAGAACAGTCCCTTGTGGGACTCCAGACAAAACTGGCGCCCATACTGAAGATTCACCATTAACAACAACACGCTGTTTTCTGTAGCAAAGGAAGGAATCTATCCATTTAAGAGTCTTCCCTCCAATTCCATAACCAAATAATTTGGATTTAAGTAGTTCATAAGGAGGGGTGTCAAAAGCCTTCTCAAAGTCCAGAAGTTTATTGTATTTTCTGTGTACACATGACACAAAAATCAAATCAAATTGTAATATCATCAGGGCAAAAATAATTCCTTTAACCGACAAAATCGTAAGAAATATTTCCATTTTTCCCGGCCTTGGCTTTTAGATTCCGGGACGTTTCGCCCCAAACCATTTCCTCCCCTAGTCGTTTCGCTCCCTGGTCGTTTCCTCCCTAGTCGTTTCGCCCCCTAGTCGATTCGTCCCCCTACTCGTTTCGCCCACTTTTCCCTGTAAGACTAAGTTTCACTTTTATTAGAGGTGAGAAGAGGCAAATATTTAAGAAGCTTCATTGCCCTGTCACGTCAGCCTAAAGATAACTTATCCTTACTTACCGGCCGGAACCGGGTCTCAAAAGTGGCCACCCGGAGAGGTGTGACTAGGACTTGTTACACTAAAATTATCGAGGCTGTTTCCGTAAAAATAATAAAAAAAAAAAACATCCACCTTAACCCCACCTTATATAGAGAAAAGTTAGGGGTGTTCATTATTTTACTTATTACCTTTCAAAGTCGTCGGCTGTGGGTACTCGTTAGAATCGCCCCAATATAGCTCGGCTGTAGCAAGAACCCACAACCTATGTTTGCAATATATCGCTTTAAAGGATAACCCTTTCCAGAACATATTTACGAGTACTTTGTTTGGTCTGAAAAAAAAATGTTATAACAAAAACAGAATACAATTAACAAACGAATAATAAGAAAAATAAAGTAAACACCAACATTAGATTAAACACATGAACGTGTAACTTGACTGATAAATAAATAAATAAATCTATAGTGAGACCACACTTATAGTATGCATCACCTGTCTGGTCACCCCTTTATAAAAAAGATAAAATAGCACTTGAAAACGTACAGAGAAGAGGCACCAGACTAATCAAATCACTAAACGGTTTAACATACAGTGAAATACTAAAAGTCATAGGCCTCCCCACTTTGGAATACAGGCGGGAAAGAGCTGATCTTATTCAGATGTATAAGATCATGCACAACATTGATAATGTAAACAAGGAAAGACTGTTCACTGTGGCAAACTATACAGCAACAAGGGGACATCCACTAAAAATCTTCAAACCCAGAGCTAGACTAGACATCAGAAAGAACTGTTTTACTCATCGGGTAGTCGATATTTGGAACAGTTTACCCCACCCAGTCGTGATGGCACCCTCCTTAAACGCATTCAAAAGTCGTTTGAATAAACATTGGCATAACCATCCCTACAAATTCAACGCCGCATGCTACCTGACTAACCAATAGTCAGAGGGACAACGGATATCAACAAGCGTCAACATAAGTCATGAAGACTTGGCCGATGTCGGGATCCAGTAAGTCCAGTAAATCAGTCTTATCTGTCCCACATAGGCGATGCTGCCATCGCTCACACAGACACACATCCAAAGAACTAGAATGGCGGCGGCCATCTACTTCCTTCTGACATGCGATACATAAAACAGACTTTGATAAACGTATGTGACGAATTCAAAGATGAATGAAGCTGGGACATTTTGGGCGAAGCTTATATATTCCTATCGCCGGTGTTTGAAAGATTTTCTAGAAACTTAAGACAAACCAATGATGACAATTTTACCGTTTTCAACCGTTGCTTGTCGACACTGTTAAAGAACCAACCAACCAATTTAAAGGTGGTAAATAAAGACAATTATTTTTTCATAGAGCACGTGTTTTCACACATCACCATTTACCTTTAATGGCCGACTCTGTTAACGAACCAACCGACCAATTTGAAACAAAACTGGTAAAGGTGCGATAATTGAAGCCGTTTCACTTTGCAAAGAGCGCGTGTTTTCACACCTCGTCATTAATCGCATTAATTGCGTGATTAATGTGTCAAATCAAATAAACAATGTGATTAACGGTTTTGATCAAAATAGGTTATACTTATCATAATTCCTAATTAACATTTTCATTTAAATTACACGTTCTTCTCTGTCTCTTACTCTCCCTTTGTCTCTGTCACACATGGAGATAATAAATCTTTTATACATATAAAAAGTATGGGAAAATATTTTGGGGGCGAAACGACTAGGGTTGGGGGGCGAAACGACTAGGGGCAATAAAAAGGAGGCGAAACGACTAGGGGGGGGGGTAACGACCAGGGGGGAAAACGTCTTGGGGGCGAAACGTCTTGTTACCGATGTTTTTATACCGAAAAGACTACCATATGTATCTTCATTGTGACAAGGGACGAAATCTAAAATCTTTGGATCGGCATTTTTGGCTCGGCGGCTCGGCCCGGCCCGGCCCGGCCCGGCGCCACCCGGTATAAAACCCGGTCTCACTATAAAGCGACAAGAAGCGTCAAGAAGCGACAAGAAGCGTTTTGAACATTTTTTTTATATACATCTAAGGCAGATTTGATCTTTTATAACATTTTCAATGCTTGCTGGTATATTTTTCTTCTCGAAGTCCAGAATAAATGTGTCCACCTGTCCCCCTTTGTCCAAGATTTTTGCCCAGTCATTAATAACTGTGCTTAGCTGAGTTTCACAACTGTGCCTTTTCCTTAATGCATGTTGTCTGTCTGACAAAAGTTTATGTTCGTCCAAGTGGGCCATGATGTTTGAGCAGACTATATGTTCCAACAATTTACACAGAACACAAGTCAGAGACACAGGGCGATAATTACGGGCAAGAGCCCTATCTCCTTTTTTGAAGAGTAGTGGACAAATGTTTGCTAAGAGCGATTCTTTGGGGATTTCACCCGTATCAAGAGACTGTTGAAACAAGTGTGCAAAAACTGGACCCAACTCATTTGCTAGTTGCTTCAGGACTCTAGGATGAAGCTCATCAGGTCCTAAGGCCTTACTGGGGTTTAAGCCTTGAAGTAATTTTATCACTCCTGCAGCTGTCACAACAATATTATTCATGAATGGGGCCGATCTTCCAGTCAATGGAACCTCCGTGAACTCAGTTTTATTAAATGCATCATTGAATTGACCAACTAGTTCCTCTGCCCTTTCAGAGTCTGATTCAGCAACCCCGTCCCCTCCTCTTTTATTAAGGGGTGGGATACCTTGCCTGTCTTTCTTCTGGCTATTAATATACCCGTAGAAGTCTCTGTGATTTGCCTTTACAGCACCTACCAAGTTATTCACATACAAATCATGCTGATTTTTAATATCAGTCTTGATTTGACGTCTCAAGTTTTCAAATTTTGTCCGGAGTTTACCACTTCTCGTCTTTTTTGCCTTTGCATGAATCTTATTCCTTCTGCGAATTTTCCTACCCCATGATGCGTCTTCTACGGATTTTATGTATAAAATGCATACCAGAATATGTTCCAAACACTTCATGACGCATCTTGTTATCGCTTCAACTGTGAAAAAATCTTCTTGTCGCTTTTTCTAGCACTCAAATCGCGGTACGTTTACTAACCGGAATGGACCGGAAGGGACCCAATAACCGGAACGGACCTGGAATAACCGGAACGGACCTTTAAAATCATTATTTTATCCCATTATCTAATGAATATACTGAATATATGAGGTAGTAGGGAAATTAAGAGTGGGAGGAGGCAATTTTGGATGAAAGATTCTGTATTACGTATACTCACTCAAAGGCCTTAAAAATTAAGCCTAGATTAAAAGCAGGCGTTTGTAAATAGCACCATGAAGCCTGTTTAATTTTTATAGATTTAAAGATATCACTGCTCAATGCTCAGGAGCAAACATCTGGTCTTAATTAGTGAGCACTTGCAGGTAATTACATGCACTGTGGTGAACAAGTATCACATGCCATGTCCCGAAAATGGAATGTTCAATACCCAAGCTCATTAAAAAGCATTGATAACTTTGGAACTGTTAACTTAAATAATTCATATTATGTAAAGCCTAAGGTTGATGTTGATTCATGTCACACAGACACAACAACGTCCGTATACATCATGGTACGTTTCGCCCTCTTTGGGGATAGCTATATCTCTCGTCTCAGGAACTTCTGTAAAGGGGATCTGAAGGTAATTTCTTCTTGTTTTCTGAATTCAATAGAGATGTCATGCTCATGATCGTATAGGATGGGTTTTCATGATAGGTATGGCATGAACATTCTCCCAGCGGGTACATGACGTTAAGGCAACGTTGAAGCAACGTCGATGCAACGTAACCATGTTGCATCGATGTTAAATCGACGTTATGTGCGCGCCGGCCTCGGTACCTCTGTCAGATCGGTGTCTATTGCACTTTGTGCAGACGACTTTCAGTGTGAATATTCTGAGAAATCATAAATTAATTATTGGTTTAGACTCATATTCTAGACAGGTTTTTAAATATGTGGACCCCATTTTGGTTTATATCAGTCTTTGAATCGACAGCCTATTCGAAATTCGCTAAATTGCAGTATGTTTCCTCTGGCTTTCTTTGCCGGATCATTACAGGGTCACTGATGAGGCTTTATTAGCCGAAACTACGTAGTATGACCCATCTTCTTTCTTATGAATGTTTTCATTGCTCTTAAAGGAACTCATTTTTTTCTTTTTATTTGTATGTAATTAGATTTAAAATATGATAAGTCGGACGTTAAAGATTAAACAAGCGCGTGCCATACCTGTGGAATGACTGTGTGAAATAGCCCAGCAGAATAAATTAAGCAATGTCCGAGGACCAGACATCCTTGCTAGCGGCCAAAATGTTGACTGTTTTATTATAGCAAGCACAATATCAATATATTAAACATATTAATATATATTAACGACAGCTTTAATTTTGAATAGCTATAAGCCCTAGTTAACGTGGGCAATTCCTTTCATTCTCATTCGACACCTTATTAGGTACAGTGATGAACTGATAGTGTAGAACCTGATCAGACTTGTTCCTATGTAAGATGACCGTTAATGTAACGTTAACACGCTTTGGCGCTAATTAAAGCCATTTTACCCCTGAATATGTCAATGTCAAGAAAAAACCCGTAACATTTTTCTTATTTATATTGCAAACATAGGTTGTGGCTGCATGATGCTTCCACCCAGAGCGGAAACCGACCAGCACACGAGTACTGGTAAACCGCTTAGCAGGCCTGAGCCTGCCAGATTGTGTGTGCTCGTTAGAACCGTCTCATTGAGGCGGTTCTAACGAGTACCTATAACCTATGTTTTGGAGCAGAAATAAGAAAAATAATGTATTTTCATTGGGCGGGAGGGAGTGAGATGTCATTTCATCTCACTGCCGGGTAAAAGTCCCACAAAGTTGGAAGCAGCGTCTCCAAAATGACCTAAATGGTGTTGACGGGCACCTAAAATAGTGTTGAAAATTTGTGATATAACTCGTATTTATACTCATAACATAGATTGTGGGTGCTCGTTAGAACCGTCTCCTTGATTTATGAGACCCGTAGCTTTGCCAATACACCACAGAGGCTTCTTAATTTAATGTAAATATGTTTTTATGTTCTTATTAAAAACCTGTAAATTACACTTTATATGACTTGTCAAGACTTTGGGGTGGGTCTTTAAACCGAGGTCCCGTCTCCATATGACCTTAGCTGTTGGTGAGACGTAAAGCTGAAACACTCATTAACTCATTTCACTTTAGAATGAGAAAAGTGTGGTTCACAGTGATATACATTATTTCTGTGTTCTTGAAAAAAAAAAATGTGGGCACTCGTTAGAATCTCCAATGTGGGAGCGGTTCTAACGAGCACCTAGAACCTGTTTGGTTCATGAGATGAGTAGCGTTACCAATAAAACACAGACCTTTTTAAAATAAATGTAAATATGTTTGTATGTTCTTAGTAAAACCATTGAATTATATTAGTAAAAGTGGCAATGTTCAATTGTGACAACTGTGCAAACCAATTATAAACATAGATTACTATACATTTCGTTTTTGGTCATTTGTTTTCCATACAAATACCCATGATACGAATACCTTGGATTCACGAAATACTTGAATATGTGAACACTGTAACTTCCACCTGATATAGAGAAAAGTGGCGTTTACAATGGTATATATATTAATTTCTGAATTCTGGCATAAAAAATGGATTGTGGATACTTGTTAGAACCGCATCTGTTGAGACAGTTCTAACGAACACCCACTATCTGTTTGTTGCAAAAATACGAAGAAAACTAAATCAATTGTTTGCCTGAAAAATGTTAGTTATGGGCCAATAAGAGGTACCATTATATCACACAGATATTCTAAAGAGAATTCCGTCAATAGCGTTGCAGTCCAACATCTTCAGTGATGATGGACTGTGGTACTGCAGGACATATTTTTTTCGTCTAGTCCCCAAACAATGAAATAATCTTTTTCTTGCACACAGATTACTCAATTTTTATCTGGTCAGGATCACCGGACTAGGCCAAGACTATTCAAGGGTAAAACCCAGTATTTCCTAAAGCGGCTAGCATACTTCTAAAGTCAACCTACACTTAATAGCAGAATACATATGACCAAAGACATATAATTCTCTAACTTATGACTAAAATAAAGGTCCGTTCCGGTTATTCCAGGTCCGTTCCGGTTATTGGGTCCATTCCGGTCCATTCCGGTTAGTAAACGTACCCCTCAAATCGCACCGTAATTTCTTCATGTCACTTTTTTCACCACTCAAGCTGCTTCTGCGGTTTGCCTTTCTTCTTACATCATGTTAGTCTTCTACACATTTCAATGCCTTTAATGCATATTGCATATAACAGACATATATATATATAACATTTTCTTGTCACTTTTTCTCAACCGAACGCGGTTACGCACGCGATTTTTATTTTTTATTTATCATAAGAAAATGCAATATTTCTGGAACTATTCAAACCTAATCCTTTGAAATACTTATTTCATTTATGAATTCATAAAAAATCTAATATAGAAATGTATATTTCGAATGGAATATGATCATGACGCTTCTTGTCGCTTCTTGTCGCTTCTTGACACTTCTTGTCGCTTTATAGTGAGACCTTTTTATACCCGACCATGTTCATCAAAAATGAAATCCGAGTTTTCGTGATTCTACTTTCGGTTTACACTTCAAACGGGAGCAAATGGGGAGTGGTAGATATTTTTCGACAATTTGGTGACCAAATTTGGGTGTATACAGATGCTTTTGAAAATACTTTTGGCCTTTAAGGAGTCTTTTTCTGTCTTGAAAGCAGGTGCGGAAATGATTTATTGCAAAAGCAAAGAAATTCGCTCTTTTTGAGCTGTTGAAAAGGTTCCGGGTCATTTCGGCCCATAACAAAATCGGCCCATCAGAATTGTTACTGGGGACACGTCAAATGACATTCATACCCACGATAAAATGTTGAGGGCTTTGGTGCGGAGAACGCTTTGGTGTAGTGGTAGCGCATGGGATTAGTGATCGAGATTCAACTGAGTTATTGTTTCAACTGAGGTAATGGCCAGATATGACCGACTCCGTTTAAGAAGATAGATGGTTTCGGCCGTGGGTTGTTTCGCCCTGAGTCGTTTCGCCCTGATTTTGGGATGGGTCGTTTTGCCCGTGAGTCGTTTCGCCCGTGGGTCCTTTCGCCGCAATTATATTTCAAGGGAGTGACAAACGGAATGGATGAGTAAATAGACAGATGGATGAATAAATGGGTGAATGGAGTTGTGCGTTGGTAGATGGACAGACGGACATACGGATGAACGGACGGCATTTTGAATATACGGAGATAGATAAGTTAATGAATGGATGGATGGATGGAGAGTATTGGTAGATGAACAATCGGAAATGAATGAATGAAGTGATGTTTGTGTAGATGGACGGGGAACAAGACAATACATCGACACAGTTTTTGGAGACAATTCATCGACACAATTGAAGACAACTCATTGACACTTTTTGAAGACAATTCATCGACACATTATTATGTTGAAATTATACACAAGTTGATAATATGAAGACACTGTTTTGAAAATAACATGATCTTTTATCACGTTTATGATCAAAATAACGAATTTAGAAAAAAATTAATTCAATATTTTGGCTTATTGACCATTTTAACCACATAAAAGAAAATGTATACGGAACTTGGTCAAATATTATTCAAAACTTTCATAATCAAAATTAAAAAGATGGAAAGTGAAGCTGGATTGTGAGTTACATGTATGTTTGCATTTTTTTTCCCTAAATTTTTGTTGTTCGAATTTTGATAATAATGCAGAATGCGGCGCCTGATCAGGGCCTACACTGTTTGCAAAAAGTTAAACTATTTTTCCCAACAAATTTATTTGAAAACAAAACCTGACAACCCTACATTTTTAAATGGACTCATGCTATATATAAAGAGGAGGTTTCCATTTGGTACCATAATGGTTAAACTGAACTTTTACCCCTAAAGTGGGATTAATCAAGGTCCATCGCATGGGCTTATTATCTAGATGATAATTCACCAACACGGTTTATATCTCATGATCAGAATTAGATATCTAAATGCGAATTGTACAAATCTCGAGGCTAAATTATCCTTCAACTCCAGTGGTCGTACTATCAATACTGCCACTACGTAGCAATCAGGTTCCTAAAAGCTACATGCTATCCTCAATTACTTTGAGACAGCTACCCGACAGTCACTTTTTTGCGACATCAAATCAGACGAGGTAAACTATTGCGGTTAAAATGGTCAATAAGCCAAAATATTGAATTAATTTTTTTCTAAATTCGTAATTTTGATCATAAACTTGATAATAGATACTTTTATTTTCAAAACATTGTCTTCATTTTATCAGCTTGTGTATAATTTCAACATGATAATGTGTCGATGAATTGTCTTAAAAAAGTGTCGATGAGTTGTCTTCAATTGTGTCGATGAATTGTCTCCAAAAACCGTGTCGATGAATTGTCTCGATTCCGATGGACGGACGGATGAACGGATCCGAACTGTTCATGATAACACGTCAAATGACACCTACGGATGGGTGATGTATGGACGGGCTCGTTTCAGAGTTCGGATAGAGTAAGTTAATTGTATCGATTCCTGATCTTTGTTTTACTTCTACTTTTCACACAAAAGATGCTTATGATAATATCTCAAGCAAGATCTACTTTCAAGGTCATGGCCTCAAGTCAAGGTCACTATGGCTATTTTTAGAGAAACATTGTCATCACTTTTGACATTGCTATTTTCAGCTGAGGCGATGGCACTGGCTGGGGGTATACGTGCCCCACTGGGCACTTTGTCTAGTTGTGAATTTAAATTATAGAATAGACATACACTTGCTATATTTTGTGTTTTCAGGGTGTAAACAGTAGCATTCTAAAATGAGCAGCAACCATTGTAATTATGACTTTAGTCACAAGGAAAGAGGTTATGCAGTCATAATTGTTAACAAGAATTTCCCAAAAGATTCAGGGATGAAGACAAGGAGGGGATGGAAGAGAGACATGACGCGAATGAAGGCATTGTTTAGAAGTCTGCAGTTCCGTGTGAAATGCTACAAAGATTTGAAAGGTGTAGAAATGATACAAAAAGTACATAAAGGTAAAATAAAGTCATATAATTTATAAGTTCATAGACCCCAACATAGGCCATTACTCGAGGTTAACTTGATGTCTAAATGAGACAAAAAGTTACCTTCTAGTTTCAAAAAGTCAAATTCCTTATCCTGCTGAATGGTTAATTCTGTAACACACACGTCTGACCACCAACCAATCAAATTACATGTACTAGATATAATGTACTGATTTAAATTAACAACCTGACTCGCATGGTAACAGTTTAGAAAAATAGAAGAAAGACACTGATCAGGAATAGATACAATTACCCACAGCTTCCAAAAATGACACCAAAGGGAAAGAAACTCAAACATGAAATCTTTAATGGAAACATCAAAAGTGGAAAGCCAAAAGGACAGTTACTGTCCCAAAAATATGCATTTAGGAAAAGGCATAGTTGTGAAACTCAGTAGAGCACGGTTATTAAGGATTGGGGGCAGGTGGACACATTTATTCTAGACTTCCGGAAGGATATTGACACTCCACCTTATGAACTACTTAAATCCAAATTATTTGGTTATGGAATTTTGGAGTGGGGACGGGCTCTTAAATGGATCAATTTCCTCATTTACTACAGAAAACAGCGTGTTGTTGTTAATGGTGAATCTTTAGTATGTGCGCCAGTTTAATCTAACAGTCCCATTGGGGACTGTTCTTGGTACGCTGCTATTCTCACTGTACTTCAATGATATTTCCACTGACATTGACTCAGAAATACGACTGTTCGCAGACGACTGTGTTTGCTATCCGGAAATCAGAGATACTGAGGATTCCATGAAACTTCAGAAGGATAAATATAGATTAGGATGTTGAACATGAAAATGGGGCATGATATTTCAGCCCGTTAAATGCAATATTATGCAGTTGACTAGAAAGAGAACAAATAAAGTTGAGGCTTTATACACCTGAGGGGGAACGGTCCTGGAAAATGCGAATTTCATTAAATACCTTGGTGTGACAATCACACACGATTTGAGATGAAATGCACACATTAGCAACATGTGTACAAAGCGAATAGAACACTTGGTTTCCTGAGGACAAATCTTCATCAGTGTCCTGAAGATGAAAAAGACAGCCTGTAAGGGGCTTGTTCGCCCAATCTTGGAATATGGTTTGTTTGTTTGATTTGAGGTTTAACGTCTCCGTCAACACTGTAAATGTAAACACTCAAATACTTTCAAAATTCCACAATGGAATCAATTATGGTCATTTCTGTCGCGTCTGCTATTAGCATGGCTCGATATACGAATCCAATTTCCATCCATTTGTTTGTTCGTCTGTTCGGCCATAAGTCAAACAGTCACCAGTTGCGAGCACCCCGGCATTCACCCTAAATGATAAAGTTTATTTTACCTCCAGCATTTATTTAGGTGTATATAGTTTTCACCTTTCCCACGCCTACGGAACGATAGAATGCGTAACCATTGGTTAAGAACGTGAAGCAATTAGAGCGGCATCCGGTTAGGAATTAGATCGCTAAAAAAGGTAAAGAAACTGTGCAGTTTCTGTGTTTCATAAGTTATATATTTTTTACGAGGAAGCTATTTAAAAAACGGGGAATTACATTCAGGAGCCCATTAATATCGGCATCTTTGGAGTAAATACCAAATCCCGTACTTCACACATTTTGGCTAAATTTAGTTTCTCCTGCTGAAGGTGAACTCAAGCCTTAGAAAACGAGTGTTTTTTCGAGGTGTTTGTTGCCTTTTATTTATTACTGCGCTTTGCTACAAGTTCAGCGTATTAACATGCACACACAATAAACATATATGGTTATATGTGTTGTAGATATTTTGCTTGTCAATGCAGCACTAGCGAGAAATCACCACGGAAAAGGTCGAAAATGATTGGTTACGCATTAGATCTATAGAAATGATAACAGAACTTGCAACTATAAAGCAGATCTGTTTTCATCTCTAGGCCCCAGAATCACCCGCACCTTGTTCTACGGAACCATTTTTAGCCAACCTGATAAGCAGTGCGCTATTGATTCGATAATGACATAGTATTTTATGGAAACATTTTCAGTCTCCAGAATCATAGTATCAAATGATTTACACGGACTTTTACGCTGTGTTTCTTTTACCAATGGTCCGGTAATTGACTGAAATGAAACAAAACAGGTTTTGGAGTTTTAATTTCTGCGAAGAACTCCTCATCTGCCAAAATTTGCTGGTTAAGCATTAGATCGTCTGGTTGAGCATTCGATAACCAGAGGAGAACATCAAACCAGTTGCTGCCTAAGTAAATGCCAGCAGCTTACTACAATAAAAGGTGGTCTACATATGGTTTCTAAATTGTGTTAAAATCACCAGAGAAAGAAAGCTGTGATGAAAAATACTTTTCTGGACAAGACCATTAAATGTCTGGGTATCATGCTTATCTGACCGAATGACGCGCCGATTCATAAATAAGAGGTCATTACTTGCTTTTGTAGAAAACAAAATGGCCAGCTTACGCTTTGCAATGGCGATTAAATCTATATCCGGATGGGACGGCCATTAATGAACCGTCTCATCCGAGAATCAAAGCTGTTCACCATCCTGTAAATGAATTTGACTAAATCCCCTATTAACAAGAATTGTCCAAAATAAAAAAAAATGGAGAGAACCCGTTTAAGAAACTCAGGCGTGAAAGGCTAAGGGTAAGATTGTTAACACTGCAGATACGAAAGCCTATTTGGCTTATGTAGGAGAAAATAAAATACCGTAAAGGCGTAGTAACGCGACACAAAAGACGTAATAACGCAAAAAAGGCGTAGAAACGCAAAACAAAAGACGCAGTAACGCCAATCAGAAGGCGAAGCTACGCAAAAAAGGCGTAGTAACGCAAAAACAAGGCGTAGTAACGCGAAAAAGTGCATACTAATGCAAAAGAAAGACGTAGTAACGCAAAAGAAAGGCGCAGTGATGCGGATCAAAGGCGTTTTTACGCGAATCAAAAGGCGTTGTAATGCGAAAAAAGGCATAGTAACGCAAAAGAAAGGCGTATTTGTTTTAGCTCGCCTCTGCAAAGCAAATAGGTAGCCGGAATATCCTACCCCTGGGACTGCGCATGCCCCCAAAATATATGTCTGTATCATGATCGATAACCCAGATCGGAGATCCCGTGAATTCTATGCTAACTGTCAAAACGATAAGATAAAGATATTGTCTAAAACCAACTTCTTATTAATACAAACAGCGCTCATCCGAGAATCAAAGCTGTTCGCCATCCTGTAAATGAATGTGACTAAATCCCCTATTAACAAGAATTGCCCAAAATAAAAAAAAATGAAGAGAACCCGTTTAAGAAACTCAGACGTGAAAGGCTAAGGGTAAGATCGTTAACACTGCAGATACGAAAGCCTATTTGGCTTATGTAGGAGAAAATAAAATACCGTAAAGGCGTAGTAACGCGACACAAAAGACGTAATAACGCAAAAAAGGCGTAGAAACGCAAAACAAAAGACGCAGTAACGCCAATCAGAAGGCGAAGCTACGCAAAAAAGGCGTAGTAACGCAAAAACAAGGCGTAGTAACGCGAAAAAGTGCATACTAATGCAAAAGAAAGACGTAGTAACGCAAAAGAAAGGCGCAGAGATGCGAATCAAAGTAAGTAAGTAAGGACTTTATTTAGCAACATTTAGCACATACAAAAATACATGCAATAGCTAATCTTCCACGAGGCCCTCAGCTAATCTTCCATGATCTAATCTTCCTTCTTAATAAACTATACACGCTATAATATTTTGTTTCATCGGCAGTGTCATTTTTTAGATATGAGGAAAAAATATAGATATAATAAATTGATAGAACATACAAGTTATAATATTTTCTTCCATCTGCAGTATCATGTTTAGATATGAGGAACTTTTGAAACCGTTTTGAATATAAAGCAATATTTTCTCACGGATGTATCTAGGCAGTGATTAGGCAGTTCACATTAAGCCAAAAGTCCAGTTTTTTGTTCACTATCGACCGACTGTTGATAATATTGTATTTAGTACTAAAAAGGTTGTAGACATTTGTTTTCTCCACATCATTTTGTTTCTTTGAATAATCATTACGAAAACACGCCTATACAAATACAATGTAACCTTTATCGCCAAAAAAACGAAAATTTTTAGATGAAAAATTGTGATATTTTTCTCATTTCTGCACAAAATATAATGTGATTTAAAAAAAACAACAAAGGACTGGTGGGTCTATTGCCTCCGAGTGTAGGTAGGAGAAATAGTCTTAAATTGTTTCATTAATCTCTTAAATTCCAGGGTCCAATCAAATAGTGTAGATCTTCACCAGACGCCGGATTCTGCAGCGTCTGATCAGGGTCTACACTCTTTGCCAATCCCATCCTATGTTTCCAAGATAACCCTCTTTAGTTTTTCACAACACTCTGACCTCACTGTGACTATTTTCATTCTAATAGTTTTCCCGACAAGTCAGTGATATTCACGTGCACTTAAGCATAGAACACATTTTCTTCTGAGCACCTTTGGGTTGATCGACAAACAATTCCCAGTGGAATTCTTTTCACTGACTGTTACAAGGCGGTTCTTTTTTGGCGGTTTATTTATGTTATTGTTTGTCACTGATTGTATGTATCGCATTTTGCATAGCCAGCTGGTATAGATTCCTGATCATTGCTTTACTTCTATTTATACCCCGGCATACGAAGTATGCAATGGGGGTATATAGTTTTTATCTTTTCCGTCTGTCTGTCTGTCTGTCTGTCCGTAAACAATTATTTTGTGTCAAAGATATCTCAGGAACTGCTTCACATAGAAACTTGAAAATTTGCACACATGATCAGTATGACTACTTGTATTGTGGGAAAGAAAATAAGGGCCAAGGGGTCAGGCCTTTTAGAGTTATTTCCCTTCGTAGTTCTTGCTGTTTAATAGTGTATATTTTTATTTTGTGTCAAAGATTTCTCAATAACTACTGTACATAGAAACTTGAAATTTTGCAAACATGATCAGTATGACTAGTTGTATTGTGGGAAAGAAAATAAGGACCAAGGGGTCAGGCCTTTTAGAGTTATTTCCCTTTGTAGTTCTTGTTTCAGCTGAGGTGATGGCACTGGCCAATTATTTTGTGTCAAAGATATCTCAGGAACTGCTTCACATAGAAACTTGAAATTTTGCACACATGATCAGTATGACTACTTGTATTGTGGGAAAGAAAATAAGGACCAAGGGGTCAGGCCTTTTAGAGTTATTTCCCTTTGTAGTTCTTGCTGTTTAATAGTGTATATTTTTATTTTGTGTCAAAGATTTCTCAATAACTACTGTACATAGAAACTTGAAATTTTGCAAACATGATCAGTATGACTAGTTGTATTGTGGGAAAGAAAATAAGGGCCAAGGAGTCAGGCCTTTTACAGTTATTTCCCTTTGTAGTTCTTGTTTCAGCTGAGGTGATGGCACTGGCCAATTATTTTGTGTCAAAGATATCTCAGGAACTGCTTCACATAGAAACTTGAAATTTTGCACACATGATCAGTATGACTACTTGTATTGTGGGAAAGAAAATAAGGGCCAAGGGGTCAGGCCTTTTAGAGTTATTTCCCTTTGTAGTTCTTGCTGTTTAATAGTGTATATTTTTATTTTGTGTCAAAGATTTCTCAATAACTACTGTACATAGAAACTTGAAATTTTGCAAACATGATCAGTATGACTAGTTGTATTGTGGGAAAGAAAATAAGGGCCAAGGGGTCAGGCCTTTTAGAGTTATTTCCCGTTGTAGTTCTTGTTTCAGCTGAGGTGATGGCACTGGCCGGGGGTATACGTGCCCCACTGGGCACTTTTGTCTAGTTTTTATAAGCACCAAGTTTATAATCATGAGTGTCTTATGCTCAACCTGGCTCTTTAATGCTTGACCATAGAAACACGATATAGATTTAATCGCCATTACAAAGCGTAAGCTGGCCATTTTGTTTTCTCCAAAAGCAAGTAATGACCTCTTATTTATGAATCTGTGCGTCATTCGGTCAGATAAGCATGATACCCATTTAATGGTCTTGTCCAGAAAAGTAGTTTTCATCACGGCTTTCTTTCTCTGGTGATTTTAACATAATTTAGAAATCATATGTAGACCACCTTTTATTGTAGTAAGCTGCTGGCATTCACTTAGGCAGCAACTGGTGAGATTTTCTCCTCTCTGGCTATCGAATGCTTAACCAGACGATCTAATGCTTAACCAGCAAATTTTGGCAGATGAGGAGTTCTTCGCAGAAATTAAAACTCCAAAACCTGTTTAATTTCATTTCAGGCAATTACCGGGCCATTGATAAAACAAACACAGCGTAAAAGTCAGTGAAAATCATTCGGTACTATGATTTTGGTACTGAAAATGTTTCCATAAAATACTATGTCATTATCGAATCAATAGCGCACTGCTTATCAGGTTGGCTAAAAATGGTTCCGTAGAACAAGGTGCGGGTGATTCTGGGGCCGTGGAGATGAAAACAGATCCGCTTTATAGTTGCAAGTTTTGTTATCATTTCTATAGATCTAATGCGTAACCAACCATTTTCGATCTTTTCCGTGGTGATTTCTCGCTAGTGCTGCATTGACAAGCAAAATACCCACAACACATATAACCATATATGTTTATTGTGTGTGCATGTTAATACGCTGAACTTGTAGCAAAGCGCAGTAATAAATAAAAGGCAACAAACACCTCGGAAAAACACTCGTTTTCTAAGGCTTGAGTTCACCTTCAGCAGGAGAAACTAAATTTAGCCAAAATGTGTGAAGTACGGGATTTGGTATTTACTCCAAAGATGCCGATATTAATGGGCTCCTGAATGTAATTCCCCGTTTTTTAAATAACTTCCTCGTAAAAAATATATAACTTATGAAACACAGAAACTGCACAGTTTCTTTACCTTTTTTAGCGATCTAATTCCTAACCGGATGTCGCTCTAATTGCTTCACGTTCTTAACCAATGGTTACGCATTCTATCGTTCCGTAGGCGTGTGTCCGTTCATGCCTTCGTTGTGTTCGTACGTACGTTGGTTTGTTCGTCTTCTGTTACGTTCGTGGAGCAAGGGTCTTAAGTTTTAATTACCACCATCCCTGTCAGTAGGTTTGACCTTAAGGTCATGGTCACAGACATAGTACTTTGTCACAGATTAAAGTTTTTGCGTTAGAGTTTATAAAACCTTACAATAAAAAGACCGTTTGGTGGTTTCATTTATATTTGTCATGATCGTAAGTATAGATTTAAAGTTATAATTACCACCATCCCAGTCGGGTGTTGTGACTTTGAGGTCAAGGCAAGAGATATAGAATTTTTCGCCGCCTCGTAGCTCAGTCAGATGTGGGTCTGACTGGTGATCCGGAGGACCCAGGTTCGATACCTACCGGGGTCGGCAACATTCTTTCGTGGAGATGGATCATGAACTCTTTTCTATAGTCTTTCTCTCCCTTCGGCTGATTCAAGAAGGGCAGTTGTCAGTTTCTGGAGAAAGAACGTGCACTGTACCTGTTAACAGCTTACGCATATGCCTGTCCTGGAAAAGATTGGATATGTAAACTGACCGGCTCAAAAATGACCTGAAATAATGTTGACTCCAATACAAACAAACATACAGAGAATATTTCATCATGCCGTGGGATTAAATTTGTTATTTTTAGCTCACTTGTCACGTAGTGACAAGGTGAGCTTTTGGGATCACTTTTTGTCTGTCGTGCGTGCGTCGGTCCGTGTGTGGGTAAACGACATCTCCTCCTAAACCACTGATCAGATTTTGACCAAACTTCACACAAATGAACCTAAGGTGTTCCCCTTTCAAAATTGTTCAAATGGTCCCGGTACGTTGCACATCTATGTCACAGAAGCTAAAATAGATTTTCTACTGAAAATTTTAAAAATCCTCTTCTCTGAAACGGCATGACCCAGGTCTTTGATATTTGGTATGAAGCTTCATCTAGTGGACGTCTACCAAGATTGTTCAAATTATAGCCCTGGGGCAAAAACTGGTTTTACATAGACATACGTCTCCCTGCCCTACATTATAGTGTAGACTATATTTTCTTGTCCTTTGGGATCATTGATTCCATAGTGGAATTTTGAAAATATCTGAGGGTCACTGATGAGGCCTAATAGGCTGAAACTAGCTAGTCTGGCCCAGAAACATGTACACTCCATATTTTTTGGTTCTTTGGTGTATTCCTTGCTTCCAAAGGATAACCCTTTTATAGAACATATTATATTGGGAAAATCTTTAAGTATCTTCTCTGAAACAGCAAGGCCCAATTCTTTGATATTTTGTGTGAAGCTTCACCTCATGGACCTCTATCAAGAATGTTCAAATTATAGGCCTAGGGCGAAAAATGCCCCTATCTGCGGATCCTTTAGTTTTACATTGGCTTATACAAGGAAAATCTTTAAAAATCTTCTCCGAGACCACAGGGTCCAGGTCTTTGATATTTGGTGTGAAGCTTCATCTAGTGGACCTCTACCAAGATTGTTCAAATAATAGCCCTTGAGCCGAAATTCCCCCGCCCTGGGGCCCTTCGGTTTTACATTGACTTATATAGGGAAATTAAAATTAAAAAAAAATCTTCTACTCTGAAACCTCATGGCCCAGGTTTTTAATATTTGGTGTGAAGCTTCATCTTAGTAGTGGACCTCTATCAAAATTGTTCAAATAATTATAGCCATGGTGCGTAATAAGGCCCACCCCGGGGACCCCAATGTTAATATAGACTTCTAGACTTTATATAAGGAAAACTTCTCTGAAACCACTCTTTGATATTTGGTATGAACCTTCACTACCAAGATTATACAAATTATAGCCCGTGACCAATAATGGCTCTCCCAGGGGCCCACTTATTTCCCTATGGATCAGGTGAGTGATCCAGGGCCATTTTGGCCCTTTTGTTCTTTATTGTATGACTTTGCGTCTGAGAGTGTAATAATGCCATGTAATATTTTTGATAATCCACTAGTTGATTAAATATGCAAATTAGATAGATACATCCCGTAACGTTACATGTACGACGTCCTTAACGACGTCACGTTTACTAACGACAGAATATTGACATTTTTATGCCCCCGCCATTCGAAGAATGGTGGAAAGGGCATATAGCGTTGCCCCTGTCCGTCCGTCCGTCCGTTTGTCCGTGCTTCCGAAACTTAAACGTGGTCAATAACTTCTTTATTTCTTGATGGATTTTAAAATTACTCGGCAGAAATGTTAACCATCATGAGACGATGTGTCACATGCAAAACCCAGGTCCGTACCTCCAAGGTCAAGGTCATACTTAGAGGTCAAAGGTCAAAGAAAAGGTCCGAAACTTAAACGCAGCCAATAACTTACTTATTTCTGGATGGATTTTGAAATTATTTTGAAGAAATGTTAACCATCATGAGGCAATGTGTCACGTGCAAACCCAGATCCGTACCTCTAAGGTCAAGGTCATACTTAGAGGTCAAATGGCATAAAAAGGGTCCAAAACTTAAACACAGTCAATAACTTTCTATGGATGAATACGAACATAGACATATTTCAGGCGGGGGCATCCATGTCCTATGGATGCATTTCTAGTTGTAAATAATCATGAATAAAATGCGTTTTGAATGTCATATGATAAATAGAATCCTATATTCGTGCTCATGTATTATTGAATTTATTAAACTCGTTGAGGAAAAGGTATAAAATGCTCGGCAAAGTCTCGCATTTTATCCTTTTGTCTCAACTCATGTAATAAATTCAATAATACATGAACACTCATGTAAGATCCTCTATTTAATGATCCCAGCAACTGTGAACCTGTACACTTTTCTTACTATTTCTGCTTGATTATGGCACCCTCCCTGAACTTTTTTAAGTCAAGTCTTAACAAGCACTGGAAAAATCACCCCTATAAATCTGTCCCCTGGTGCTGTCATCCCGGACCAAAACCAAGAGATGATTACAAGAAGCCACCTACAGAGGCTGTATAGCCTGTTCCGGTGTTCCAATTATGTGAGTTTTGTGAGTTTGACATGCTTACTGAGCATACACCTTGATCAAATGACCTTGACCTTTATTTTCCACTCCACTGACTTTACCAGATTATACCCATAAGCATTGAGATACCGGCAAATATACAGCTGTGGACACAAAAGCATTCAAACTCCGATGAAGTACCCTTCAATGAATCTCTTTGAATCAAGTTAGTTTGACAAGCAAATGTCATTCATCAAAGTAGTCTAAAACTGGATCAAGCAATATACATTGATTGGTCTTATTGTGGCAAGCACTTTTTTCCATTTTTAGATCTGATTGACATTCGAGATGTATTCTGATTGGTCAGTGCAGTGTCTACAATGAAATATACAACACTTTGTGTTTGAATTTATTCCTGTCTTGCAGTTGACTGATAGGTTGTAAGGAAATATTGAATGAAATATCAGATAAAAATGAAATGAAGCTCATCAAAGTTTGAACGGATTTGTGTCCACAGGTGTAGTTGTTAGAACCTTCAAATTTTACATAATGTTTCTTCTTGACAAGCTGACTCGGCATACACCTTTACCCAATGACCTTGACCTATAATTCATACCTGTGGTTTGGGCTAGGGGTCAAAATATGGCAAACCTTTGTAATATGATATGTATCGTCCTTATGCTTACAAGCTATAGACATCAAGGGTTATGCATCAGCACAGTATGTGACAATGGCTCAAGTGTAAAAGAGTGAAGGTTATGTGACCCACATTTCACAGTCCATTGATTTTCACTTATATCTTGAAGACTATTTGCTGGAGAAATTTTGAAACTTGGGATATTAGTTTCATGTGACTCTATGATTGACCTCAAAATATATCTAGGTCAGTATGACCTTTATAACATGGTGCAGTGATTATGCCTTATATATTGAGTACGTTTTCGTGGAGAAACATCATACTTAAATTTTTATTCCCCGGCCGAATAGGTTCGTGGGATATAGCGATCAGCCTGGCGTCCGTCCGTCTGTCAGTCCATCCGTAGATGCAACCTTGTAATGGCCGTAACTCTACCCTTTGAGATTCATTGATGGTTCTTGGCACAATTGTTCACAAGGCTCAGACGGCGTGTCATGCGCAAGAACCTGAACTATGGATGCAATACTTTTTGAGTTATCTCCCTTTTTAATAAAAAAGAATGACAACTTCTTGATGGCCATAACTCCAATACCCTTTGAGATATATTGATGGTACCTGGCACACTTTTTCACAAGGCTGAGACAGCGTGTCATGCACAAGAACCACAGCTCTGGTTGCCATGTTTTTGAGATCTCTCCCCTTCCATTAAAATAGAGTGAATACCTTGTGATGGCCATAACTCCAATACCCTTTAAGATATATTGATGATACCTGACACAGTTGTTCACAAGTCCGAGACAGTGTGTCATTCATAGGAACCATAACTCTGGGCGCAATGGTATTTGAGTTATCTCCTCTTCCATTAATATAGAATCACTACCTTGTGATGGCCACATCTCCAATACTCTTTGAGATATATTGATGGTATTTGGTGCAGTTGTACATGAGGTTAAGCAGGTATGTCACGTGCAAGAACCACAACTCTGGGTGCCCTGGTTTTTAGCTCACCTGACCGAAGGTCATGGTGAGCTTTTGTGACCGTAAGATGTCCGGCGTCGTCGTGCGTCGTCCGTCGTCCGTCGTCCGTCGTGCGTAAACTTTTTCTTTTGAACAAACTAGAGGCCACAGTTTTGGTCCAATCATCATCAAACTTGCTCAGAATGATCATCATGACAATATCTCGGTCAAGTTCGAATATGGGTCATGTCGGGTGAAAAAGTAGGTCAGTAGGTCAAATCATAGAAAAACCTTGTGAACACTCTAGAGGGCACAGTTTTGGTCCAATCATCATCAAACTTGCTCAGAATAATTATCATGACAATATCTCGGTCAGGTTCGAATATGGATCATGTAGGGTCAAAAAGTAGGTCAGTAGGTCAAACCATAGATAGTCCTTGTGAACACTCTAGAGGGCACAGTTATGGTTCAATTATCATCAAACTTGCTCAGAATGATCATTGTGACAATATCTCGGTCAAGTTTGAATATGGGTCATGTCGGGTCAAAAAGTAGGTCAGTAGGTCAATTCATAGAAAAACCTTGTGAACACTCTGAAGGCCACTGTTTTGGTCCAATTATCATGAAACTTGCTCAGAATGACCATTGTGACAATATTTCAGTCCAGTTCGAATATGGGTCATATCGGGTTAAAAAGTAGGTCAGCGGGTCAAATCATATAAAAACCTTGTGAACACCCTAGGGGCCACAATTTTGGTCCAATCTTAATCAAACTTGCTCAGAATGATCATCATGACAATATCTCGGTCAAGTTTGAATATGGGTCAAATGGTTCCGGTCCGTTGCACATCTAGGTCACAGGAGCCAAAAACAGATTTTTTTCACCAAAAACTTAAAAAATCTTCTTCTCTGAAACCACAAGGCCCAGGTCTTTGTTATTTGGTATGAAGCTTCATCTAGTGGACCCCTACCAAGATTGTTCAAATTATAGTGCTGGGGCCAAAAATGCCCCCGCACGGGGGCCCTTTGGTTTTACATAGGCTTATATAGGGAAAATCTTTAAAAATCTTCTTCTCTGAAACCACAAGGCCCAGGACTTTGATATTTGGTATGAAGCTTCATCTAGTGGACCCCTACCAAGATTGTTCAAATTTGAGTGCTGGGACGAAAAATGCCCCCGCCACGGGGCCCTTTGGTTTTACATTGGCTTATATAGGGAAAATCTTTAAAAATCTTCTTCTCTGAAACCACAAGGCCCAGGTCTTTGATATTTGGTATGAAGCTTCATCTAGTGGACCCCTACCAAGATTGTTCAAATTATAGTGCTGGGGCCAAAAATGCCCCCGCCCCAGGGCCCTTTGGTTTTACATAGGCTTATATAGGGAAAATCTTCAAAAATCTTCTACTCTGAAACCACAAGGCCCAGGACTTTGATATTTGGTATGAAGCTTCATCTAGTGGACCCCTACCAAGATTGTTCAAATTATAGTGCTGGGACAAAAAATGCCCCCGCCACATAGCCCTTTGGTTTTACATTGGCTTATATAGGGAAAATCTTTAAAAATCTTCTTCTCTGAAACCACAAGGCCCAGGTCTTTGATATTTGGTATGAAGCTTCATCTAGTTGACCCCTACCAAGATTGTTCAAATTACAGTGCTGGGGCCAAAAATGCCCCCGCCCCGGGGCCCTTTTGTTTTACATAGGCTTATATAGGGAAAATCTTAAAAAATCTTCTTCTCTGAAACCACAAGGCCCAGGTCTTTGATATTTGGTATGAAGCTTCATCTAGTGGACCCCTACCAAGATTGTTCAAATTTTAGTGCTGGGACAAAAAATGCCCCCGCCACGGGGCCCTTTGGTTTTACATGGGCTTATATAGGGAAAATCTTTAAAAATTTTCTTTTCTGAAACCACAAGGCCCAGGACTTTGATATTTGGTATGAAGCTTCATCTAGTGGACCCCTACCAAGATTGTTCAAATTTTAGTGCTGGGACAAAAATGCCCCCGCCACGGGGCCCTTTGCTTTTACATTGGCTTATATAGGGAAAATTTTTAAAAATCTTCTTCTCTGAAACCACAAGGCCCAGGTCTTATATATTTGGTATGAAGCTTCATCTAGTGGACCCCTACCAAGATTGTTCAAATTATAGTGCTGGGGCCAAAAATGCCCCCGCCACGGGGCCCTTTGGTTTTACATAGGCTTATATAGGGAAAATCTTTAAAAATTTTCTTCTCTAAAACCACAAGGCCCAGGACTTTGATATTTGGTATGAAGCTTCATCTAGTGGACCCCTACCAAGATTGTTCCAATTTTAGTGCTGGGGCCAAAAATGCCCCTGCCCCGGGGCCCTTTGGTTTTACATAGGCTTATATAGGGAAAATCTTTAAAAATCTTCTTCTCTGAAACCACAAGGCCCAGGACTTTGATATTTGGTATGAAGCTTCGTCTAGTGGACCCCTACCAAGATTGTTCAAATTATAGTGCTGGGACAAAAAATCCCCCCCTGCCACGGGGCCCTTTGGTTTTACATAGGCTTATATAGGGAAAATCTTTAAAAATCTTCTTCTCTGAAACCACAAGGCCCAGAACTTTGATATTTGGTATGAAGCTTCATCTAGTGGACCCCTACCAAGATTGTTCAAACTATAGTGCTGGGGCAAAAAATGCCCCTGTCCCGGGGCCCTTTGATTTTACATAGGCTTATATAGGGAAAATCTTTAAAAATCTTCTTCTCTGAAACCACAAGGCCCAGGACTTTGATATTTGGTATGAAGCTTCGTCTAGTGGACCCCTACCAAGATTGTTCAAATTATAGTGCTGGGACAAAAAATCCCCCCCTGCCACGGGGCCCTTTGGTTTTACATAGGCTTATATAGGGAAAATCTTTAAAAATCTTCTTCTCTGAAACCACAAGGCCCAGAACTTTGATATTTGGTATGAAGCTTCATCTAGTGGACCCCTACCAAGATTGTTCAAACTATAGTGCTGGGGCAAAAAATGCCCCTGTCCCGGGGCCCTTTGATTTTACATAGGCTTATATAGGGAAAATCTTTAAAAATCTTCTTCTCTGAAACCGCTAGGCCCAGGTCTTTGATATTTGATGTGTAGCTTCATCTAGTGGACCTTTGACAAGATTGTTCAAATTTTAGCCTTTGTTGATGTTTGGTATGAAGCTTCACCTTTAAGACCTCCCTCAACATTATGTACATTAAAGCCCTGGGGCCAATAATGGCCCTCTCTGGGGCCCACTTGTTACACTATGGATCAGGTGAGCGATCCAGGGCCATCATGGCCCTCTTGTTATAATTATCTCCCCTGACAATAAAACCTTGTGATGGCCATAACTCCAATACCCTTTCAGATATATGGATGATACTTGGCACAATTGTATACAAGGTTGAGACGGCGCTTAATGCCTAAGATTCACAACTCTGGGTGCTACGATATTTGAGTTATCTCCCCTTCAATATGACCTTGTAATCACCGTACCTCCAATATCATTTGAGATATATTGGTAGTACTTGATGAAGATGTAGATGAGGTTAAGCAGGTGTGTCATGCTGAAGAATTACAACTCTGGGTGCTCTGGTTTTTTAGTTATCTCCCCTGACAATATAACGTTGTGATTTCCATAATTCCAACACCCTTTAGGATACATTGAAGGAACTTGGCACAATTTTATACAACGTACATAAGGGGTGTCATGTGCAAGAACCACAACTGTTGGTGATGTGGTATTTGAATTATCTACCCTTCCAATATAACAGTATGACCAGCTTGTGATACCATATCTCCAGTACCCTTTGAGATATATTGATGGTACTTTGAACAGAAATAGATGAGCTTAAGCAGGCATGTCATGCGCAGAAACCACAATTCTGAGTGCCCTGGTTTTTAGTTATCTCCCCTGACAGTATAATCTTGTGATGGCCATAACTGCAATACTTTTGTGATATATTGCTGGTTTAATTCTGGTGCACTTTCTATTGGTGAACAATCTTCTGAAGGCCATTTGCCATCTGTTCCGTTGGCTTTTTAGCTCACCAGAGCCGAAGGCTCCGGGGAGCTTATAGGATAGGCAGTTGTCCGTCGTCGTCGTCGTCGTCGTATGTCGTATGTCTGGCGTCAACACTTTTAAACATCTTCTCCTCTGAAGCCACTGGGCCAATTGGGCCCAAATTTTATCTGTAGCATCCTTGGGCTGGGGGATTGAAAGTTTGTGTTTTTTATGAAAATCGGCTCATTAGTTTGGTTGCTATGGCAACTTAGAGTTTCCATAGACTTATAATGGGGAAAATTGAAAAATGGCATTTACTGCCAAGTCATTGCAGATATTTTGACAAAACTTTTATAGAAATGTTTCTTGAGTAAACTTCTCTCAGCCATTTGCGTTTATGCCAACCTGAAGGTCTCACAGGTTGTGCTGGGGCCATGCCCCACCCCCTCCACTTCATAAAAGGCCATATATCTCAGAAACTATTCAGATCTCGACCCCTAAACCATGTATATTCTTGTTCCTATTGATAAGACGCATTCAGTAACACCAACCTGGGGGTCCTCAGGGATGCGCCGAGGTCATGCCCCACCCCCTCCACTTAATAAAAGGCCCAATATTTCGGAAACCATTGAGATCACCACCCCTAAACCATATATATTCTTGTTCCTTATGATAAGACCCATTCAGTGATATCAACCTGGGAGTCCCCGGGATGCGCCTGGGCCATGCCCCACCCCACTCCATTTCTTTTGAGGCCCAATATCTTGGAAACCTTACAGATCCCCCCCCTAAACCATATCTATTCTTGCTTCTTATGATAAGACACATTCATTGACACCAACCTGGGGGTCTTCAGGGATGCGCTGGGGCCTTGCCCCACCCCTCCACTTCACAAAAGGCCATACATCTCAGAAACTGTTCAGATCCCCACACATAAACCATATATATTCTTGTTCATTATGATAAGACGCATTCAGTGACACCAACCTGGGGGTCCCCAGGGATGTGCTGGGGCCATGCCCTACCCCCTCCATTTCATAATATCACAATATCTCGGAAACCCTACAGCTGGCCACCCCTATACCATATATATTCTTGTTCGTTATGATAAGACACATTCATTGACACCAACCTGGGAGTCTCCCGGGGCCTTGCCCCACCCCTCCACTTCACAAAAAGCCATATATCTCAGAAACTGTTCAGATCCCCACCCCTAAACCATATATATTCTTGTTCATTATGATAAGACGCATTCAGTGACACCAACCTGGGGGTCCCCAGGGATGTGCTGGGGCCATGCCCTACCCCCTCCATTTCATAATATCACAATATCTCGGAAACCCTACAGCTGGCCACCCCTATACCATATATATTCTTGTTCGTTATGATAAGACACATTCATTGACACCAACCTGGGAGTCTCCCGGGGCCTTGCCCCACCCCTCCACTTCACAAAAAGCCTTATATCTCAGAGAATGTTCTTAGCCCCACCCTAAACCATATATGTTCATCTTTCTTATGATATGACGCATTCAGTGACACCAGCTTGGGAGTCCCCGGGGCACGCCCAGACCATGCCCCACCGCTTTACTTCATTAAAAGCCATATATCGCAGAAATAGTTCAGATCCCCACCCCTAAACCATATACTTGTTCCTTATGATAAGACTCGTTCAATCACACCAACCTGGGGGTCTCTTTGTGCTGAGGCAATGTGTCCCGCCCTTCCACTTCATAAAAGGCTTTATATTTCAGAAACCATTCTAATCCCCACCCCATAATCATAAATGTTCTTGTTCCTTATTATTAGCACACCTACTGTAGGGAGTTCCGCAGGGGCCATTCCTATCTTTTCCACTTCATAAAAGGGCCTCAAATCTCCGAAACCATTCAGATTCCCAGCACTAAACCATATATATACTTGGTCCTTATGATAAGACACATTTAGGGACAACAATTTTGGCTTTCCTGGGATCAACAGGGCATGCCCCAACCCCTCCACTGTTTAAGAAGCCTTACAGATCCCCACTGCTAAACCGTATATATTTTTGTTTCTTATGATAAGACGCATTTAGTGATACCAACCAGGGCTCCATTGGGTCCATGCCCCACCCCCTCTACTTCATAAAAGGCCTGATGTCTCAGATACTGAGTCCAAATGGGTGCTCATTTGGGCATGGGGGTTCATTTGGTAGATTAAAATGATATCATGTTAAAATACATGGCTGCCATTGGGCAGTGCCCACCTGATCTCTCGTGAGCATAGTGGCCCATGGGCCTCTTGTTTAGTTCATGTGATCCAATGATTTACATAAAATATATCCAGATTTATGTGACCTATATTTCATGGTCCTTGAGTGTGTGTATCACATGTGTTGTTTTGTTTTGGATAGCCAATTTGCCATTTTGTGGGAAAGTGACTGTCCTTTTGGCTGTCCGCTGTTGATGTTTCCACTGGTGTCTAGTTGTTACCCGTTTGTGTTTCTTTCCCTTTGGTGTCTCTGATGGGTGGTGTGGGTTAATTGTGTCGATTCCTGATCATTGCCTTTACTTCTGTTTTGATAACCGCTTTTTCGAAGAAAAATCGGGAATATTGTTTTCGTACCAGAGTTGAGTGGTCGTCAGTCCGTCTGTCTGTCTGTCCGTTCGTCCCTCACGTTTCTTGTAAATGCATATCCTCTGCAACAATTGAAGTTACACTGTTGAAACTTTGCATGTTGATAGTACATGGTATGTAGATGGCAGTGGGCTACCTTTTGTGACCTTGACCTCAACATGACCCCAAGGTCAAAGGTCAAAAAGTATGATTTGCCATAGTTCCTAAACTATTGGAGCTACACTTCCGAAACTTTGCTTATTGGATGGTCTTTGAACTATAGAATATGTCGGGCTACTTTTGGTGTGACCTCGACCCCAAGGTCAAAGGTCAAAAAGTATGATTTTGCCATATCTTCTAAACTTTTGGAGTTACACTTCTGAAACTTTGGTTATTGGATGGCCCTTGGAATATAGAATAGATTTGGGTACTTTTGGTGTGATCTTGACCTCAACATGACCCCAAGGTCAAAGGTCAAAAAGCATGACGTTGCCATATCTTCTTAACTATTGGAGTTACACTTCTGAAACTTGGTTATTTGATGGCTGTTGGAGGGATACTTTTGGTGGACCTCAACATAACCCCTAGGTCAAAGGTCAAAAGGTATGGCTTTGCCATATCTTTTAAACTATAAGAGTTACACTTCTGAAAATTTGCTTGTCTGTTAGAATGTTCTTTGCAACTTGTTTTAACTTACATTAAGTTTTGGCTAGTCATTTGTGTTATTCATAGAAAAAGCGGGTATTTGCGATGGTATACCATCGACTGCTGCTCTAGTTTATGTATGCAAGCATCCATTGTTTGACACTGATATACATGTCATGGTTCGGTGACTATGTGCCCCGCAGTCTGGATATTTATGATTCTTTATGATATTTATGATATGATATTTATGCCTGTGGAATCAAAAGTCATATTTGCAATCAGCTGCATGGAAGTTAATCAATTCCAAAGGTCAAGGTCATTTGTTGACCTTTACCCTGAAGTGCTAGCCAACCCCAAAATGATCAAAGCAAGAGATCTACCCCAGGAATAGGCTGGCACCAAACCACTAGCAGATACGCTACCAGTAAGGTCAGTGCATTATTAGCATTTTAAGCTCTTGGGTCTTCATAGCCTATAGAAATAAAGCACTGAGAGTGCTGATGGAGCGTAGCTTTGATAATTTGATTTAGCGTCTGATTGGTATTTTAATTCAGGCTCATATTGATCCAATGAACATAGCTGTTTGAAGCTATTCTGTGCCAGAAGTCGTGTTAAAGCAACAAGACCTATATTGAAATTAACTCACGCTAAGGTGTAGACCCCGCAACAACCATCACGAAAACACGCCTGTACAAATGCATTGTCATTGTTTTGGCAAAAAAAAAAAAAATATGGAAATTTTAAGATACAAAATTGTGATATTTTCTTATCTCTGCTCAAAACATTGATTGCGGGGACTTGATTGAACCGCCTTGACGAGGCAGTTTTAGCAAGAACCCACAATCAATGTTTTTGAGCAATACAGCAACCATGCAGTTCTTCAGTTTACTTGAAGATTTCTGCTGAGCTATAGTTCGTGCAATAACTGCGGCTTGCGCAATTGTTTGGCGGGTTTAAAGTTATTTTATGGAATCAGTTTTTGAAAAATTACCTTTGGGAGGTTATTTATCTTGCATTAAACATTCTTCTTGGTTACGACTTGATGATGTTTATCTTCATGGGAAAAAATATCATACTTTTCCCAGCAGTTTATAAGTTATACATCCGTAATCAGTCTTTAAAAATTGCCTCGGTGAGGTTGTTTATAAAGCTATCTGGCATTAGACAATACCATTAGCTTGATCTTGTGAATTTACATCTGCATGCAAAACATTATAAAAATATACCCGTCGGGTTGAAAGTTATAAGACCGTGTCAGTGGGTGAATTTTTTACCTTGCCGAGGCTAAAATAAAGAAATTGGGCATTCAGGAAACGCGTTGGTTAGATCTGTACATTATCTATCTGTATGCTAACAGTTTTCAAAAATATTCCAAGTAGATTAGAAGTTACACTTCGAAATAATTTTTTTGTTTGCCTAGGCGAGGCCGTTTGTAAAGTAATTTGGCATAAGACAATTTTGCGGGTTATGTATTGTCAATATCAACCTGTATGCCGAAAATGATCAAAGCCGGGTTTAGATGTTATACTCTGTATTCATTTTTTATATTATTTTGCCTCGGCGAGGCCATTCATAAAGTAATCTTGCATAAAACAGCCTCATGGGTTAGGTATTGTCAATATCAACCCGAATGCCAAAAATGATCGGAATATTCAGAGAGGTTTGAACATTATACTCTGTTAACATTTTTCTAAATATATATTGCATCGATGAGGCCATTTATGAAGTGATCTTGCATACGACAGTTTCTTGGGTTAGTTATTGTCAATATCAATCCATAGGAATATTTTAAGAGGTTTAGACATTATACTCCGTTATTATTATATAAAAATAATTTGCCTCGACGAGGCCATTTATGAAATGATCTGGCATTAAGGCAATTTCTTTGGTTAGATATTGTCAATACAGCACAGTACACAGTCTTTTACCGGAAACATACAAATGCTCTTCTTGGATCAGCGAAAGGGATAGAATCACCGTGGAACAGATTTCACGATCAATCTCCTGGAAAGAATGTTGCCGAACCCGGCAGGTATCGAACTTGCGTCTGAGCTGAAAATTTGCTTTATTTATGGTCACGTGCCTAGGACGCAGACAGGTCGCTTTAAAAAAGTAACACCCCCCCTCACACACACACACACACACACACACACACACACACACATTAACCCATGATCTGAGTATATGTCTAGCAGCCTTTTAATGGACAAACATAGCAGACCCAAATCAGACGCTACAACAAGTGGCGTATCATCTGTGTCTAAACTGCAAAATTTACTCCGTTCAATATAAGCCTTGACGTGCACCTGTCCAAACTCATTCCAACTGTCTTATTTTGGTAATACATTATCGACCCACACTGCGTACTTTTAACCCATTTTAAACGAATGAAATCCTCAACACCTTATATCAGTATGGGATGAGTTCATTTTAAAATCAGGGATGTCAGGTTGTGGCTTCCACAAAATATTTGACAAAAAATGGCTGACCCTTTTTATAAGTATGCAGTGAAGGGCATAATGAGACTCCGCGTTCTGTGGTATCTGATCTGGGTTTGTCCTGTTTGCAAGTTGCCAGGTTTGGGATTTTATGGTACAAATGGGCTGTAAACTGGGTTATATGAACTGAACTATAAAACGATTAGACTGCTTCACAGTTCATCTATTAAAAATATTCATCTATTCCGTTTGAAATAGGTGGTCTGTGAAGCAGTCTATTAGAAGATACCGCATGGCTTAATAATCTACTAAGTTAACACGGGGTACTATGTTCTCACTGGTGATTGGGTCATATGCAGTAACACCGAAAGTAGTGCCGAAATCACTTCTCATCTCACTGGAGCTACGCTGCAACAGCTACGCTCCAAAAATTAATATGGCCGCCAGGGCGCATGCCCTTTATCACAATTCAACTCTGGTAAGCGTGGTTGCACAGGGGGCCGCTTTTTTTATCTGGTTTTGGTTTTACTGTCCTTTCAATATTATTTCATTCATATCGAGCCGATCATTAGTCAGAGGTGGGCGAAGACCGGAGTACCCAGAGAAAAACCACATGACCTTCCATTGCAGAACTTGGTGTCTCACATGTGACCCGGGCCAGGCTCGAACAACCGGGAAAAAGACCCAATGATTAAGAGTTGGCTCTTATCTACTAGGACACAGATGTCCGTTATAGTCAACTATTGGGGCGCACTATCTTTCATACCTTAATAAATACATAATCACTTAATAACATTAGCATTAACAATCGGTTCTAAACTCCGTTCAGAAAATCTGAATCATCGATTTTTTCGTTTCTCGCTTTTAATACTCATTTTAGCCCATATATCGCTGTGGGAAAGTTGTAGACCTCACTCTCCGCCGATTTCTCCATCAAGTCATATGCCTCTGCGACAGCCAGGAAAGGCTGTGATTATTTGAAGAAAATTGCAAAATCTAAATTTTCTTTCACAGACTAAGATATTCTGACAGGTTCGACACACCCTTTTAAACCATATATAGAAGTGGTCACTGCTCTTGTAAATTACAAGGGCGTCTATATTTTTTTGCACGATCACTTCATGGAAAATCATTAGCTGTGACACCACATCTGATATCGGTATAATTCATTTTGACCACTGTTGACAGTACATCGCGCTAGTGGCTCCCCGGTCCTAGAGAGCTTCTATTTAGCCATTCGAATGTAAGGTGTGTCGTAAGTGCATATCTATTTATAAAGTGCATCACATGGATTTGAATATTTATTATTTTACCTGACAATCATCATCAAATGGACTTAGTCTGTGGTCTCATTTCTTTGTTTTGCAATTTTCTCCAAATAATCACAGCCTTTCCTGACTGTCGCAGAGGAATACGACTTGCTGGAGAAGTCGGCGGAGAGTCAGGTCTAAAACTTTCCCATAGTGATGTATAGGCTAAAATGAGTATTGAAAGGAAGAAACGAAAAAATCGATGATTCAGATTTTCTGAACGGAGTTTAACTAGTTTAACAGAACCGTGACGATGTCCTGACGTTAACAAACTTTTTCCAGTGTTCATAGGAAAACTGCCTGCAATTGTTTTTATTCCTGCTGATCACGATAACCCCTATCTTTGCAAACAGTGTATATTCAGATCAAATGGACCATCTGATCAGGATATTCACTGTTTGGCATTCAGTTTATGAATTTGTAGGAATAAATTACATCAAGTAATCTGATTGATTCAAAGTCAGAGATGGGTGTGGCTGAAATGAATATTCAGCAAGTGAAGGATTGATTTTAGCACTGAACCCAGAATTTTCGTCACATAATGGATGGAAAATAATGTCAATAGAAGTAATGTAGGTAATTGGATTAAATTCGCATTGGATTAAATACGCATTAGAGTTACCGTAATACGCATCTGTATTTCATAATTCAGCCAACGCACGATAAAACCTAGAATAAGACATGTGAGCCCAGCGAAGACTCAGATATGCCTGCGCATCAGCAAAGTCTGATCAGAGCCTTCGTTGTGCGCTGATGGGCTGCCAGTTCCATTATATCCAGTACCATTCAGTATAATTGGTTTTTAACTCATCATCAACAAACAGTTAGCGAACTCTACCATTTACGGTACAGGTAATTAGCCAATATTATATCATTTCTCCTCTTGAAGCTTGTAGTGAGCCAGCCCTAGACAAAACCTACAATAAGACATGTGCGCCCAACGAAGACTCAGATCAGCCTGCGCATCCGCGCAGTCTGATCAGAGTCTTCGTTATGCGCTCTTAGGATAGCAAAGGGCCCAATGCTCCTTCATGCAGCAAGAGAACGCCATGGTTAGACTATATGAATGCCAAGGCTGATCTGAGTCTTCGATGGGCGCACATGATTTATTGTAGGTTTTGTCGTTCGCTGGATCATCATTTCTCCTCTTGCAGCTTGTAGTGACAGGAAGAACAATGATGCTGACTGTTTTGCATGTGTGATCAGTACACATGGTACCGAGGAACAAGAGAAAACTAAACATGGTCCCCCTGTAAGAACTGTGTATCAACATTGTGTGTATGGCTCTGATGGCATGCCTGTGTTTATCAATGACATACTCGATATTGTGCAAGAAGACTTTAGTCCAGATCTGGCAGGGAAGCCCAAACTTTTCTTCATACAGGTAATTTAGATATAGGTACTTATATCTAACGGGTTCAGATAAGGAGTGGGCACGAGGATAATTTTCAGGGGCCAGTTGTTCAAAACTAACGACGTCGTTAGTTAACGTATCGTTAAAACTTTGATCATTAAATATGGCAAATATGCTGAAATTTTTGCTGAAAAAATGTGAGCAGCTTTTGCGGACGCAAAAGCTGCTCACATTTTTCCAGCAAAAATACCAAAATTTACGATATTGTACTTGCTAGAAGAGTTAACAATATGACCACTAACGAGCTCGTTAAGCTATCGATGCTTTGAACAACTGGCCCCAGATATTTTACGTATTTCTCCATACAAAATAAATGTTGGTACATTTAAGAATCACCTGATTGAGGTGGTTCAAACAAGTAGGATCAGCATAGGATTTAAAATAGAAATATGGATTTGTATCCCTTAATTATTCTTGTAACTCACCGTAGTCTGAAACTATGTTCTGGAAACTCTTTTTTTCTCTCCTCTCTGTCTGTCTCTCTCAGCTTGGCCATGGAGATGGGGGCAGGCCATTGGTTTAAAATAACATTTAAGCCTCATCTTAGCTTAGATACTTTACATAAACCCTGGTTAACTATGATTTAAGCTTATCTTTTGAACAAAGTCGAATTCTAAATATTTGGATGATTTATTAAATATTGACAGTTACTATATCGATGGTTTGTTCTGCCAAATATACCCCCACCCCCGCCAAAAAAAAAAAAAAAAAAAAAAAAAAAAATACGCAGTTAAATAAAGCAAATTTTTCTGATACCGAGGACCTGTACTAGAATTTACATCTAAACATTGCAGATGGGTTTGTTTCCTGCAAATTTATGATAAACGTGATGATTTTGTTATTGTAAATTTTCCTTTCTTGGATGATGATGTTCCTTGTCAGGTATCCTATGGCGTTTAAATTTTGCAATTAATTTGATTAGCCAGAGTGCCTAGTCATGTAATTGACTTTAACACTCATGATAAATTGTTAACTACTAAACTTCTTAATCAGGGTAATCGGTATCATAAACTATTCAAAGCCTTTTCAAAATTTTATAGACGTTATTCCGATTTAACTTCAAAATTCAATGTCAGACTTAAATATCTTCTGCAACAAGGTCTATCGGAACCCGAATTTAATGGTGGCTTAGAATAAAAATTCATGTACTTTCAATGATTTCAACACCCAGTTTCTTAGAATCATTCTTCGACAGAGAAAGATTTAGTATTACATAAATATTATATGACAGATTGCTTGCATCGCAGTTAACCCAATCACTGTTGACAACTTTGCTTGCCTCTTTAATTGCGCGCTGGTGGATTAGGCCTCAGATTCTATGACAGGTCCAACCTCAAGGCTTCCTCAGAATTAGAGAGAATTAAATTTGATGTAATGTTGGTTGGTGCCTGATGCTCTGCTCTGGTTTGGCCCATCGGAGTCTACATGTTCGATTTCTTCAGTGGTTTCTTGCTGTCGAGTCGTCGCCATTGTTTCATCTCTGTGGTTGTTTGATTTGTATGTTCTTGGAGATGTTGCACTGATAAGTTAGGAGCTCTTCATGCAGAATGAATATATTATTTGTCTGATTCCCGACAGAAGTAAGGGTAAGGATTAAGGCCGCATAAAATTGATTTATTACCCCAAGTGGAAAGAGGTTTCACCGACCATTCCAAGGCGGTTCTTCTGTTGTGTATTGTTGTTTTTGAACTTCGTCTCTGTGTGTATGTGTGTGTCTGTGTGTGTGTTTTTTGTGATTTTTTTGGGGGGGGTAACCGATTAGCCTTGTTCACAGAGGGCCAACAAAGAGTCCGTCTTTTGTATTTTGGTTTATATTTCAGTTGTTTTGTGCTTTATTTGTCTAATCCATCCAGAAGTAAGGGCGAGGATTGCGGCCACGAAATATTTAAGCCCACCCCCACCCCCCGCCAAAGGAATCCACTTACCATACAAAGGCGGTTCTTCTGTTGCGGTTAATGTTGTTGTTAACTCACAAGGTGAGCGGTCAGGATCGCATTTTGCCTTCGCCGTCCATCCGTGCTTGCGTGTATCTGTCCTTCCTTAAACTTTTTCTTCAAAAGACATCTCCTAAACCACTGATCGGATTTTGACAAAACTGCACAGGAATGTTCTTTTTGTGGTCCCCTTTCAGAATTGTTCAAATGGTTCTGGTGTGTTGCACATCTCGGTCACATAGAATTTTGTTTAGTTGAAAACTTAAAAAACTTCTTCTCTGAAACTGCATGTTCCAGGTCCATGATATTTGGTATGAAGCTTCAACTAGTGGACCTCTACCAAGATTGTTCAAATTATAGCCCTGGGGCCGGAAACGCCCCTGCCCCTGGGCTCTTTTGTCTTACATTGACTTATATAGGGAAAATCTTTAAAAATCTTCTTCTCTGAAAGAGCATGGCCCTGGTGCCCGAAACGCCCCCGCCCCCTAGCTTTTTGGTTTTACATTGACTTATATCAGGAAAACCTTAAAAATCTTCTTCTCTGAAACCGCAAGGCCCAGGTCTTTGATATTTGGTATGAAGCTTCATCTAGTGGACCACTACCAAGATTGTTCAAATAATAGCCCTTGGGCCAAAAATGCCCCCGCTGCGGGTCCCTTTGGTTGGGGCCTTTGGTTTTACATAGACTTAACACCCTTAAGCAGGAGCTTGGTGGTACTATGGCCTATGAACTTCAGCCTTTAGCTGAAGAGAGAGTTATAGTAGATAAACATGTTTGTCTTTCAGCCACCAAGTTTGCTGTGTGTGTTAACGAAGGCCAAGACAAGCTTCCTACGCTATACTGGTTACCAAAACTTCATAAAAAACCTTACAAAGCACGGTTTATTGCAAATTCTAGCTCTTGCACTACCACTGAACTTTCTAAATTATTAACTTCCTGTCTTACTGCTATTAAAACGCATGTAATTAAATATTGTGATAAAGTCTTTGAAAGATCAGGAAGAAATCTGTTTTGGTCTATAAAAAATTCGAATGAGGTTTTAAATAAATTGAAATCTAGACATTTTCGTGCTTCTAGTCTGTCTACCTACGATTTTTCCACTCTTTACACTACACTTCCTCATAATCTTATAATAGAAAAGCTTAATGATTTAATTGAATGGACTTTTCACAGAGAAGATTCTCTCTATCTTGCATGTAATGTCAGAAATGCATTTTTCACTTCTAAAGAGCATAAGAATTATACACTTTGGTCATGTCAGAAAGTGTGTGATGCCCTCACCTTTCTACTTGACAATATTTATATTAGATTCGGTACTAAGTTATTTAGACAAATTGTGGGTATTCCGATGGGTACTAATTGCGCACCTCTTGTGGCTGATCTGTTCTTGTATTGTTATGAAAGAGACTTCATTTTGTCGCTTTCCATTGATAACCAATCTGAAATTATTGAAGCTTTTAGCTCTACTTCTAGATATTTAGATGATTTGTTGGGTATTGATAATACCTATTTTGATGGTTTGATCAGTCAGATTTGCCCCCTTGAGCTTCGGTTGAGTAGGGCAAATTCTTCTGATGCCGGGGCCCCGTTTTTGGGTTTGCGTCTGTCTGTTGTGGATGGGTTTGTTTCGTGCAAAATTTATGATAAACGCGATGACTTTGATTTTGAGATTGTAAATTTTCCTTTTTTGGATGGTGGTGTTCCTCGTGCGCCATCCTGTGGCGTTTGTGTTTCGCGGTTAATTCGGTTTGCTGGGGTGTGTAGTCATGTAACTGACTTCAACGCTCGTGGTGGATTGTTGGCGGCTGGACTCCTTGGTCGGGGTTGTCGGTGCCGTGGACTGCGCAGGGCCTTTTCGGAGTTTTGTGGACGCCATTCTGGTTTGGTTTCGGGATTCGGTGTTGGACTTAGGTCTCTTCTGCGGCGGGGTCTGTCGGAGCCCGGGTTTTGTGGTGGCTTGGCGTGTGGGTTCGGAGGGGTGTGTGGCCGCAGTGGCTTCGGCGCCCGGTTTTGTGGGGTCGTTCTTCGATGTAAGGGGGGTTGGGTGCAGCGTGGGTGTTGTACGACGGGCTGCATGCGTGGTGGTTGGCCCGGTCGCGGTTGGCAACTTTGCTTCCCTCTTTGGTTGCGCGCCGGTGGGTCGGGCCTCGGGTTCTGTGGCGGCTCCGACGTGGGGGCTTGTTGAGAATTAGAGAGATCTAATTCAAGGTAATGTTGGTTGGTGCCTGATGCTCTGTCTCTGGTCGGGCTCATCGGAGTCTAACTGTTGGTTTTCTTTTGCTCCAGCATTTCAGTGGTTTCTTGCTGTCGAGTCCTCACCGTTGTCTCACCTCTGTGGTTCTTTGATTTTTGTGTTCACGGAGATGTTGCACTGATGAGTTGGGGGGCCTTCGTGCGGACTGAACAAATTATTTGTCTAAATCGCGACGGAAGTAGGGGCGAGGATTGTGGCCACGTGGAATCGATTTAGGCACCCCAGTGGAAATCTTCCACTGACCGTTCCAAGGCGGCTCTTCTGTGGCGATTTATTTGTGTTGTTGTTTGTTGCTTGCTGTGTGTGTCACTTGTGTCTTTTGGTTTTGGATGGCCATATGGCCATTTTGTGGGAAAGTGGCTGTCCTTATGGCCTTCCTTTGTTTGGGTTTCCATTGTGGTCTGGTCGCTTGGTGTTTGTGTTTCTTTCCCTTTGGTGTCTTTTATGGGTGGAGTAAGTTAATTGTATCAATTCCTGATCTTTGTTTTACTTCTACTTTGATTCCATTGTGGAATTTTAAAAATATTTGAGGGTCACTGATGACGCCTTATTGGTCGAAACTAGCTAGTCTGGCCCAGAAAACATGCACACTCCATATTTTTTAGTTCTGTGGTGTATTCCTTGCTTCCAAAGGATAACCTTTTTATAGAACATATTTATATAGAGAAATCTTTTACAATCCTATTCTCTGAAACTGCAAGGCCCAGGTGTTTGATATTTGATGTGAAGCTTCATCTAGTGGACCTATATCAAGATTGTTCAAATTATAGCACTGGGACCAAAAACTGACTGATAAAGGGACATTCTTTGAAGAAATCTTCTTCTCTGAGATTACAAGGCTCGGGTCTTTGATATTTGGTTTGAAGCTTAATCTGATGAACCTCTATCAAGATTGTTCAAATCATAGCCCTGAGGCCAAAATTGGCCCCTCCTCGGGGCCCACTGGTTTTACATAGACTTATATATGGAAATTTTTAAAACTTTCTTGCCCGAAATCACAAGGCCTAGGTCTGTGATATTTGGTATGAAGCTTTGTCTATGAGACCTCTACCAAGATTGTTAAAATTATTGCACTTGGGCCAAAAATGGGCCAATCGCGGTGCCGACTGGTTTTACACAGACTTTTGGTTTACCTGCCCAACATCATAGTGTAGATTATGTTTTCTTGTCCTTTGGGATCATTGATTCCATTGTGGAATTGTGAAAATATCTGAGGGTCACTGATGAGGCCTAATTGGCCGAAACTAGCTAGTCTGGCCCAGAAAACATATCCTTTGGATACACAGACTGTGTGGTGTATTTCTTGGATAACCCTTTTATAGAACATATTTAACTTCACTACAGCTGGTGTGTGGGAATGTGTGGCGGCGGTAAAACGTCTCCCTGCCCTGCATCATAGTGTAGATTATATTTTCTTGTCCTTTGGGATCATTGATTCCATTGTGGAATTTTACAATATCTGAGGGTCACTGATGAGGCCTTATTGGCCGCAACTAGCTAGTCTGGCCCAGAAAACATGTACACTCCATATTTTTCAGTTTTGTGGTGTATTCCTTGCTTCAAAAGGATAACCCTTTTATAGAACATATTTCACCATTATCTGACAACACTTTCAACGAGTGAGGCGAAACTTTGCACATGCATTCCTTGTGAGGTGAAGATATGCCTAAGACAATATTTACGTTGGTCCTATCATTTCGAAGGAGTTACGGCCCTTTTCTCAAATTGGCTCCCACGGGGACATTGCTCACTTATAGTGACATCTCTTGTTCATTTTACCATCTCCTGCTGTATACGGCATAATGATGATTGATGAACATCAGTACACCACACACACACACTTTCACCATTATCTGACAACACTTGACCCGCTGCATTGTGCCAGGCAGAGCCTGACCAATCATTTAATCAAAAGGAAACGAAGTGTATGGGATGTGTGGGTTTCACTTAGCTTATAAGCAAAGAGAAACAACTCAAACACCGGTATAGTAATTCGTTTTGTGTGTGTGTGTGTGTGTGTGAATTCGGGTTTAACGTCGCTTTCAACAATTTTTCAGTCATATCACGACGGTGTCTGGTTGCGACAGGGAGCTCAATGCTCACTTTTATAGTGCTGCCTCACTGAAGTATCATGTCCCAGACACATTACATGATACCACACCCAGTCACATTATCCTGACACTGGGTCGACTAGTCCTAGCTCTACTCTGTAAATCTGAGTGCCAAGCGAGGAGCAGCTAGTACCATTTGTAACGACTTTGGTATGTCGCGGTCAGGGATCGAACCCGTGACCTCCTGTTCCCAGGAGCGGACACTCTACCAACTTTTTCTGATTGCATGGTAACTTGTGGCATCATAAATGATATTTGCAATAATCTAAATGGAATTTTGTCAGTTCCCAAGGTCAAGGTCATTTGCTGACCTTTGTCATGGATGGCTCAGATTCAGTAATTTAATCCTCTTCTTTACTCAAACTGCTAGGTTGATTGAAACCAAATTACATGTTGAGCTTCTATGGGAAGGGGGAATGAAAGTTTGTTCGTAAGGACTGGGTCACATGACCAGTATGGCTGCCATGCCCATATATGGTAAAAGCCTTAAAAAATCTTCTTCTCAGGAACCAAATGGCTGATGACCTTGAAACTTGGTATGCAGCATCGGGGGCTCGGATCCTACCAATTTTGTTCAAATAATGACCTTTGGTTGACCTTGACCTGTTTTTACGTCACGGTCAATTTTGGTCACATAGGCAATTGTATGGAAAAAAGGCAAGACAGTGGTTTTTACTGATTGCATGGTGGCCTTTTGTTGTCACATGACCAAGATGGGCATCATGCCTGTACATGGTATAAACCACATGACCTCTGGTGAGCGAAGTGGCCCATGGGCCTCTTGTTGTGTTCGGTCTGGTGTACATAGCCTCTAAGGGTCTTCTGATAAAGGAAACAATTGGTTCATATGCTGCGAATTCTTTCCTCTCAGACTTGTTTTTTGTATGGTGAAGGTTCTAGTCAGAAGTTTTTATCAGCAGTATTACAATACTTGAGCGTGGCCTTGGGCTCAAGGTCACATACTAGAACTAGTATGATTTTGCACTGAAGATTTTAGATCATTACTTGGTTGCCTTCAGAAGAATTGACTTGAGACTTGAAATGGTGATAGGTATTGCTTTAAAGTTTTTATCAGCAACCTATAACCGTGGGTTGAAAATTTGCCTTTGTCAAAGCGTGACTTCTGGATCCTGTCCGGCGACTGGTCTTATTGAATAAAGAAATAAAAACATTTATGAAAGAGTTGCAATTCATAAAGAAACAACCAGAGATTTCATAAAAAATAATTGTTTCTGGCCTCTGTGGCCTAGTGGAGAAGAGCGCTGACTCTTAATCATTAGGTCTCTCATCGCCGTGGGTTCGAGCCTGGCTTGGGTCACATGTGAGGTGCCAAGTTCTGCAACGAAGGTGAGGGGTTTTACTCGGGTACTCCGGTTTTTGCCCACCTCTGATTAATGATCGGCTCGATAAGAGTGAAATAATCTTCAGAGCTCTCGGAAACGCAGGATTCTGCGTATTTTACGCCAACTTTTGCCGTTGTACGCGTAAAATTCACAACCGGCGATTCTTGTGTACGCATGTTTTTTATTGCGACACGCGTCCAAAATTACAGAAGCGGTAAATTCAGAAGCTAATTTAGGCCGCTTATGCAATACCAATAAAAGATCAAATGCGGCGCCGCTTTTTATGTTGAAAGCGCACGTGCCACAAATCAGTAGGCGTGACCTATATTGACAGGTATTTTTGCACCTGTCAGTGGGAGAGACAATATTGGAAAGTGATCGGTTTGCGGCACGTGTTAAAAATGATTGTACCTGTTTAATCTCGCCGCGCTAATCCCCGTGTTATTTCGGATTACAATTAATGAGTTTACTAATTGATGTAAGCTCATATCATCAACGGATTAGCATGGGTCGGTAAAATATCACGTTTAGTTAAACTAGTTTTACGGCGAAGACGATATAATTGACGAATTACCAATGTCATGTATTTTCGCGACTACACGATCGTACTTTTTATCGCTCGGTCAAAGTGTGTTTCGACGTTTACTGGTGACAAAAATGTTTGTAATTCTTCAAAATACAATCATTTTTAACAATTACAGGAAGTCAGACGTGGTTAGGATGCTTCCCCTACGTATTTGTTTACACCAATTAAAAATAATTGAGCTACTGTCACGTACATATACGTCCGAATTTGAAAGCACAAATATAGCTAAATAGAATGCTGCTTTCTGATCTGGGTTTACATTATATCTGCTGTTATCCTAATACTACCTTATTTTTATGTGGCATTATTCGACTAGAAGTGTGAGAATAAATCTGAGCAACTGCATTGGGGGGGGGGGGGGGGGGGGGGGGGGGTTGGGATAGACACATCAGTGAAATATTTCTAACTAGTAACCACAATCTACATGTTTGGAACGAAGTTATTAAATGCATTTATCCGAAAAAAAGAGTTTGGTGAGCCATGAAAGTATACAGTTTTTCATATGGATGTGTAGCCTGATAATAAGAAGTTTTTGTCTATGTTCTATGCGCGATCAAGATCAGAACTCCAACTTTTTTATGTGGGAATCCAACTTTTTATCTGTGAATCCAACTTTTTACAAGGAAGGATTCCTGGAATCCTGTTTTCAAAATCCTAGTGAGAGCTCTGAATCTTGAAAGGGCCGTAAAACCAAAACAAAAACAAAAAAAAAAAATAATTGTTTCAGGCATGCCGTTCCAGACATGACGACAGCAAACCAAAATATGACTACGGTGTGGAGATAAGCAATAAGAAACAGAAAATAGTAGCACATGACGGTGAAGATGTGTATCAGAAAACGTCTGATAAGACAGAAAACGGAAATGCTAGAGGAGATTTTATGTCAGATGATGTGAATAACATTATGTTGAACAGTGAACCCTCTGACTGGGGTAGGTCTGAATAAAAGAATCTAATATTGGGTTCTATTGTAAAACCGAGGTTATGCCAAGGTTTCACTCGGCATGATCATCCTGACAAGGGTTGGAAATGTCCATCTACAACAGATAACCCATATTAGATACTTTCCTTGCACAACACCTCCGAAATTAATCATACTACTTCATTTATTATGCCCCCAACTTTGTAAAAGTTGGAGGGGCATATTGCTTCTGGTTCGTTCGTCCGTTCGTCTGTCCGTTACGCTTATGATGCATAGCATAACTAAAGAACCCTGTATGCTAGGGTTTTGAAATTTCATATATGGATTCCGCATGGAAAATTAGCTGACGAGTATTTTTTTTCTCGTCTGGATTATGCCCCCTTCAAGAGTTATTGCCCTTTGAATTTTTTTTAATAAAATCTTGTCAGCAAGATATCTAAAAAACTATTGGAGCTAGAAACTTGAAAGTGGTAAATATATTTGTGGTGATGAGTAGATTATCTGATTAACTTTTGACAAAATTCCGAAAAATACTTTGTGAGTTATGGCCCTTTGTCATTTTGGTAATGTGTGCCCATTATATTGTATGCTAAAAGTGATGCATAGCATAACTTCAGAACCGTGTATGCTAGGGTTTTGAGATTTCATATATGGATTCCTCATGGAAAATTAGCTGACGCGTATTTTTTTTCTCGTCCGAATTATGCCCCTTTCAAGAGTTATTGCCCTTTGAATTTTTTTTAATAAAATCTTGTCAGCAAGATATCTCAAAAAGTATTGGAGCTAGAGCCTTGAAAGTTGGTGAATAGATTGGTGGTGATGAGTAGATGAACTGATTAACTTATGACAAAATTCCGAACAATACTTTGTGAGTTATGGCCCTTTGTCATTTTGGTAATTTGTGCCCATTGGAATGTATGCTAAAAGTGATGCATAGCATAACTTTAGAACCGTGTATGCTATAGTTTTGAAATTTCATATATGCATTCCTGATGGAACATAAGCTGACGCGTATTTTTTTCTCGTCCGGATTATGCCCCTTTCAAGAGTTATTGCCCTTTGAATTTTTTTTAATAAAATCTTGTCAGCAAAATATCTGAAAAACTATTGGAGCTACAGCCTTGAAAGTTGTTGAGTATATTGGTGGTGATGAGTATATGAACTGATTAACTTTTGGCAAAATGCCGAAAAACACTTTGTGAGTTAAAGCCCTTTGTCATTTTGGTAATTTGTGCCCATTGTAATGAATACTGAAAGTGATGCATAGTATAACTTAAGAACTATGTATGCTATGGTTTTGAAATTTCATATATGCATTCCTAATGGAAAATAAGCTGATGCGTATTTTTTTTCTCATCCGGATTATGCCCCTTTTAAGAGTTAGTGCCCTTTGAAATTTTTTTAAATAAAATCTTGTCAGCAAGATATCTAAACAAGAGGACCAAGCTAGCTTGGTCCTGTATCGCTCACCTGAGCTAACAGATTCAAAGTTTAAGGAAGTGCAAAACCTTTACTGAAGGCTATATGGGAGGACATGGTGATGACATGTTAAGCATTTTCTGAAAATTAAGTAGAATTTAACTCTATGATAAACAGGCTGACCTCACCGGTTTTCAAACTCATTCAAGCTTTTATTCCTGACTTGCTAAGAAGATCCAATCTAAACTGAAGTGGCTATGGTGATGACAAGTTCAAAAACAAGAGTTTTCAAACTCCTCCAAGCTTTCTGCCTGACTTCCTTGTTTGTAAGTTTCATGAAGATCCATTCAAAACTAAAGGGGCAGCAGTGATAACAATGTCGAAAATAGGCATTTTCAGCAATCAAAAGCACGTCACTCTATGATAAATGTGCCAACTTGGCCGGTATTCAAACTCACCTGAGGTTTTATTCCCAGCCACCTTACATGTAAGTTTCAGAAAGATCCGATCAGACTTGGCCAGTATTCAAACTCATCCAAGATTTTATTCCCAGCCACCTCACATATAAGTTTCAGAAAGATCTGATCAAAACTGAAGGGGCTACGGTGATGACAAGGTAAAAAAAATTGGCATTTTTAGCAATCAAAGGGATGTTACTCTAAAATAAACGAGCCGACTTGGCCAGTTTTCAAACTCATCCGAGGTTTCATCCCCAGCCACCTTACATATAAGTTTCAGAAAAATCTGATCAAAACTGAAGGGGCTACGGTAATGACAAGGTCTAAAATCAACATTTTCAGCCATCAAAGGGACAGAACTCTACGATAAATGGGCTGACTTGGCCTGTTTTCGACCTCATCCAAGATTTTATCCCCAGCCACCTTACATATAAGTTTCAGAAAGATCCAATCAAAACTGAAGGGGCTATGGTGATGACAAGGTCAAAAATCGGCATTTTCAGCAATCAAAGGGACGTAAATCAATGATAAATGGGCCAACTTGGCCGGTATTCAAACTCATCCTAGGTTTTATCTCCAGTCACCTTACATATAGGTTTCAGAAAGTTTCGATCAAAACTGAAGGGGCTACGGTGATGACAAGGTAAAAAATCGACATTTTCAGCCATCAAAGGGACATTACTATAAAGTTAATGGGGCAACTTGGCCGGTTTTCGAACTCATCCGAGGTTTTATCCCCAGCCACTTTACATATAAGTTTCAGAAAGATCGGATCAAAACTGAAGGGGCTACAGTGTTGACAAGGTCAAAAATCAACATTTTCAGCAATAAAAGGGACCTAACTCTATGATAAATAGGCCACCTTTGCCGGTATGCGAACTCATCCGAGGCTTTATCCCCAGCCACCTTGCATGTAAGTTTCAGAAAGATCTGATCAAAACTGAAAGGGCTACGGTGATGACAAGGTCAAAAATCGGCATTTTCAGCAATCAAAGGGACGTTACTCTGTGATAAATGGACCAACTTGGCTGGTTTTCGAACTCATCCGATATTTTATCCCCAGCCACTTTACATATAAGTTTCAGAAAGATTCGATCAAAACTGAAAGGGCTACAGTGATGACAAGGTCAAAAATCAGCATTTTCAGCAATCAAAGGGACGTTACTCTATGATAAAAGGGCCGACTTGGTCGGTTTTCGAACTCATCCGAGATTTTATCCACAGCCACCTTACATATAAGTTTCAGAAAGATCCGATCAAAACTGAAGGGGCTACGGTGATGACAAGGTAAAAAATCGGCATTTTCAGCAATCAAAGGGACGTAACTCTATGATAAATCGGCGGACTTGGCCGGTTTTCGAACTCATCCGAGGTTTTATCCCCAGTCACATTACATATAAGTTTCAGAAAGATCCGATCAAAACTGAAGGGGCTAGGGTGATGACAAGGTCTAAAATGGGCATTTTCAGCAATCAAAGGGACGTAACTCTATGATAAATGGGCCGACTTGGCCGGTTTTCGAACTCATCCGAGTTTTTATCCCCAGTCACCTTACATATAAGTTTCAGAAAGATCCGATCAAAACTGAAGGCGCTACAGTGATGACAAGCATTTTCCCATAGTAAGTCTATGGGACCTTGTGGTTGCCATAGGAACCAAAGTTTTAGAGCGATTTCAAAAAAAAGTTTATGTCATCAATGCCCCACCAGAGGCATGCTACAGGTGAGAAATGATTGAGATCAGCCTGCAGGATACAGAGATATAGCTGCTCAAAAGTGTGGACGGACGACGGACGGACGGACGGACGACGGACGACGGAGGACCCACTATACTATAAGCTCCCCTGGAGCCTTCGGCCCAGGTGAGCTAAAAACTATCGGAGCTAGAGCCTTTAAAGTTGGTGAACATATTGGTGGTGATGAGTAGATTATCTGATTAACTTTTGACAACATTCCGAAAATCACTTTGTGAGTTATGGCCCTTTGTCATTTTGGTAATTTGTGCCCATTGTAATATATGCTAAAAGTGATGCATAGCATAACTTTAGAACCGTGTATGCTATGGTTTTGAAATTTCATATATGCATTCCTGATGGAAAATTAGCTGACACGCATTTTTTATCTCATCCGGATTATGCCCCTTTCAAGAGTTATTGCCCTTTGAAGTTTTTTGAATAAAATCTTGTCAGCAAAATATCTCAAAAACTATTATAGCTAGAGCCTTGAATGTTGGTGAATACACGTAGATTGGTGTTGATGAGTAGATGACCTGCTTAACTTTTGACAAAATTCCGAAAAATACTTTGAGAGTTATGGCCCTTTGTCATTCTGGTAATTTGTGCCCATTATAATGTTTGCTAAAAGTGATGCATAGCATAACTTTAGAACCGTATATGCTATTGTTATGAAATTTCATATATGCATTCCTAATGGAAAATAAGCTGACGTGTATTTTTTTTCTCATCTGGATTATGCCTCTTTCAAGAGTTATTGCGCTTTGAAATTTTTTTAGTAAAATCTTGTCAGCAAGATATCTCAAAAACTATTATAGCTAGAGTCTTGAACGTTGATGAAAAGATTGGTGGTGATGAGTAGATGACCTGATTAACTTTTGATAAAATTTGAGTTATGGCTCTTTGTCATTTTGGTAATTTGTGTCTATTGTAATGTATGCTAAAAGTGATGCATTCCATAACTTTAGAACCGTGTATGCTATGGTTTTGAAATTTCATATATGCCTTCCTGATGGAAAATAAGCTGACACGTATTTTTTTCATCCAGATTAACTTAAGAACCGTGTAAGCTAGGGTTTTGAAATTTCATATGGAAATTTCATGTGGAAAATTAGCTGACACATATTTTTTTCTCATCCCCATTATGCCCCTTTCAAAAGTTATGTCCTTTGATTTATATGTTAGCATAACCTTGGGGCCAAGGCCACACACTTTGAATTATTATTGTAATCATGCTATTTTCGGTTTTATTGGACAGGTTTTTAAAAAATTTAGTTCTTTAAAAAATAGCGATGTCCAGGGGGGTAGTTGGGTGGGTGGATGGGCATTTTTTTTTTATTTTTTTGTGTTTTTTTTTTTCTACATAAACATATAAACAGAGATTATACCCCTACACAAAAGTTGATATGGGGTGGGGATATGCCATTTGTCCTGTACATACATAAATACATCGCTACCCTACCCTACCCTACCTCATGCTTCCCCACTCAAACCCACCCACCCCACCCCACCCTACTACATCCCGGCCTACCCAACCCCACCATGCCCCACCCTACTACACCCCACCACACCCTGCCTCACCCCACACACACATGCATGCAGTCATGCACAAATCCTTTGTTGACAAGGAATATTTTTTTTTGTCTTTTTCTTCATAAACACATAACACAGAAATTATACCCCTACACAAAAGTTGATAGTGGGTGGTGATATGCCATTTGTCCTGTACATACATAAATACATGCATGCATATATTCCTACCCTACCCTACTCCACACCCCCACCACACCCCACAACATGACACCCTACCCCACAACACCCCACCCCACGACAACACACCTCAACCCGGCCTCCTCCAATTACACATGCATGCATGCACACACATGCATTTACACTCAAACATGCATGCTCATACACAAAAACTCATTTATGCTTGCACACCCACATACAAACACACATGCATACATGAACACACACACACTGATGCTTGCATGCATACATGCAGGTACTCACACATGCATGCATGCATGTACACAAATATGCATGCGTGCACACTTATGGACTCACACAATGTCATGCACACACACACATGCATGCACATGCAGGCATGCACACTTATGCACTCACACTTGCTCACACACACACATGCAAAAATACATGCTTGCATATATCCCTACCCTACCCCGCCCCACCTCACCCCACCATATGACACCCTACCCCACAACACCCCACCCCACGACAACCCACCTCAACCCGGCCCACACCACTTACACATGCATGCATGCACACACACATGCATTTACACTCAAACATGTATGCTCATACACAATCACTCATTTATGCTTGCACACCCACATACAAACGCACATGCATGCATGCACACACACAGTGATGCTTGCATGCATACATGCAGGTACTCACTTATGCATGTACACTTATGGACTCACACAGGCAGACACACACACATGCATGCACATGCAGGCATGCTCACTTATGCACTTACACATGCACACACACGCACATGCATGCACATGAAGGCATGCACCCACGCATTAATGCATGCCATAAGAAAACATACATGCACTCAGGCATGCACACATGCAATGCACTCACACATGCATGCGCTCATGCATGTACACATGCATACACTCACACACACGCACATACACACGTATGCTTTCATGCATGCATGTACGCCCACATGCAAACATGCATGCACTCATGCATGTATGCACTCACACATGCATGCACTCACACATGCATGCACTCATGCATGCATGCACTCATGCATGAACATACACATGCATGCATGCATGCACACACTTACATATTTTCATGCATGTATGTATACCCACATGCAAACATACATGCACACATGCATGCGCTCACAGATGCATACATGCACCCATACATGCTTACACACATGCATGAAGACACACATGCATGTATGCATACACACATGCATGGTTTTATGTATGCATGCAAACATGCAAGCACACATGCACTTATACATGCATACACAAATGCATGTATTCACAGTTGCATGCATGTACATACATGCATGCATGCACTCATGCATGAACACACACATGCATGCATCCATGCACACACATGCATGCATCCATGCACACACATGCATGCATGCACATGTATGCCTGCAGCCATGCACGCATGCACTCCCACATGCAAACATGCATGTACTCATGCATGCACATACACATGCATGCATATATATACACACATACATGCAATACCAACACACACACACGCACACACACATGTATATTTTCATCAATCATTAAGGAATTGAAACTTCAATGCAAGTATCCATTTCTTACCTTGACCTACATTTTATGGTTCACTGACTTTGTAAAATAGTGTGACAACCCTAACTTTCCCCCTGATGTAAGAGTCTGTTTTTAAGAGTTTCATTGATGATACTTGGTACATGCTTGCAACTAGGAGTGAAATTTTTATGCAGGCATCCATGTTTGACCTTGACCTAGATTTCATGGTTTGGTGACTTGCGCCTCCACTGGCGCGACATAGCCTTCGGCGGAATTCTTGTTGTATGTTTTTGAGTCTTTAACAATATTTATTGGATATTTTGCCATCTAGGGACAAGCAGTGGTTGGGGGCATTGTGTTTTACAAACACCATTTCTAGTTGTTTTATTTTTCGTGCACTATACGTATGTAATTTGTCGGGGTAAGAACACTAGGGTAAGAACAGACTTTCTAGCCCAGGCTAAAACGTTCTTATGTAATTTGTCGGGGTAAGAACACCAGGGTAAGAACACACTTTCTAGCCGTGGCTAAAACCACGGATTTTCTTGTCTGGTGTGCCAGAAAAATATATTCCATTAAAAAAGGACATCATTCCCGCCTTGTTATACCCCCGGCATACGAAGTATGCTATGGGGGTTTATAGTTTTCGTTCGTCCGTCCGTCTGTGTTTCCATCCTTCCGTCCGTCCGTCCGTCCGTCCGTCCATCGGTCCGTCCTTCCGTCCGTCCGTTAAGATTTTGGTTAAAGTTTTGCATTAAAGTTTCTAAGACACTGTATCTTCTGAATCCTTTGATAGATTTAGTTGATACTTACACTAAAGTTACATACTGGTCTAAAGATTTCATTGATGCATGTCCCACCCCCACATTGGCCTTGAGGTCAAGGTCACAGACTTAGAAATTTTACATTTTGGTTAAAGTTTAGCATTAAAGTTTCTAAGAGGTTGTATCTTCTGAATCCTGTGATAGATTTAGTTGATACTTACACTGAAGTTACATACTGGTCTAAAGATTTCATTGATGCATATTCCCCCCCATCCCCACAGTGACCTTGAGGTCAAGGTCACAGACTTGGAAATTTTACATTTTGGTTAAAGTTTTGCGTTAAAGTTTCTAAGAGGTTGTATCTTCTGAATCCTTTGATAGATTTAGTTGATACTTACAAAGAAGTTACATACTGGTCTATAGATTTCACTGATGCATGTCCCACCCCCACAGTGACCTTGAGATCAAGGTCACAGACTTAGAAATTTTTTTGTTTGCTTAAGTTTTATGACAAACTTTATAAAAGCCTGTATGTTTACCCCCGGTATACAAGGTATGCTATGGGGGTATATAGTTTTCGTCCTGTCATTCATCCGTGTGTCCATCCTTCCATCCATCCGTCCATTAACATTTTTGGTTAAAGTTTTGTGTTAAAGTTTCTAACAGATAGTATTTTCTGAACCCTTCCATATATATAGTTCATATGTACACTAAAGTTACATTATGGTCTAAAGATTTCATTGATACATGTCCCGTCCCCCACAGTGATTGAGGTCAAGGTCACAGACTTAGAAATTTTACATTTGGTTAAAGTTTTATGACAAAGTTTATAGAAGGTTCTATGTTTACTCCCTGCATACGAAATATGCTATGGGGGTATATAGTTTTCGTCTTGCCGTTCGTCTGTCTGTCCGTGTTTCCATCCTTCCATCTGTCTGTCCGTCCTTCCTTTTGTCTGTTAACATTTTGGTTTTTATCTTTGGATATGATAAATTATACTATATTTGTTGAAATGCAATAGTTATTCTCTGACAGTGGACTAAATGGAAAGTTTATATGGAAAGGTTCAATGCTACAGACACATTGTCATTTCCACTGAAAGGGGATGGCACTGGCCAGGGGTATACGTGCCCCACTGGGCACTTTCTCCAGTTATAACATAGGTTTGGATATAGCATAATTCAAACATGTCCCAAAATCTGCAGATTGTATAGTTTTTTGTTTGATTTGAGGTTTAACATCCCCGTCAACACTGCATAGGTCATTTTGGAGACGTCATTTCCAATTTTGTGGTACATTTAACCGACATTGAGATGAACTGGAATCTCAAGCCCTGTCGCCCAATGAATACAATAGGGTTTGTAAGCATGGACGGACCGACTCACTCCACTTTGCCTGGGCGGGCTTAGATCCTCTAAGTGGTTTACCAGTACTCTCGTGTGTGGTCGTTTTCAGCTGTGCGTGGAAGCATCATGCAGCCCATTTATTTCGTCACGCCCCGTTGGGTGAGGGCGAATTGGTTCAAGTGTAAAAGGGTGATGGTAAGGGTGACCTACATTTCACGGTCCAGCGGTTTTGCCCTCTATCTTGTAGATTTTTTGTTGGAGAAATGTCATAACTGGGATATTAGTGCCATGTTACCCCGTGATTGACCTCAAAATACAATCAGATCACTGCGACCTATATTTCATGGTTCCGTGATTTTGATTATTGTCTTGAATACATTTGGAAGGAGTAATGTCATACCTGGACTATTAGTTCCATGTGACCCGATGACTGACCGCAAAATATATCTAGGTCTATATTTCATGTTTCAGTAATTGTACCTTACATCTTGAAGGCGCGAAACATGCGAGCTATGCTGTCATGCGACAGCTCTTGTTGTATTATGCTAGACTGATATTGAAATCATTAAACAGAAACGTTCTTTGCGTCACTATCAACAAATATTCTCGATTCCACCTTATATTCCAGCTATTTTGCTTGTACAATATAGTAGCCTCCCTGGTGTAGTGATTAAGCTACACACCTTGTAAACCAGGGATCGCAGGATCAAAGTAGAAGTAAAACAAAGATCAGGAATTGATACAATTAACTTACTCCATCCATGAAAGACACCAAAGGGAAAGAAATACAAACATTAAGCGACCAGATCATAATGGAAACCTAAACAAAGGAAGGCCATATGGACAGTTACTTTTCAAGACTTTCGGATGAGTCTTTGAACCTAGGTTGGTGGGGCGTAAACACTCACTCATTTAATGTTTTTTTTTAATGATAAAACTTTAAAGTGAGTGTGATGCCGACACAGACATCTGGCATACACAGGTTTCTTACCCATCATGGCCTTCTTGTTTTTAAAGCAAGAAACATGTTTTTTAACTTGTTATAATGGGTGTTATCTTGAATGATGTTGGATTTGCAAGAAATACGAACACTCTGTATAGTTGTATTAATTGAATGCATTTTATATACATGTTTCTTAACACATGCACTTTGAAGTGCCGGTGTTCTGTATTACTGCAACCTTAGCAAACAGTATAGGCCCTCATCAGACGCCGCATTCTGTGGTGTATGATCTGGATCTACACTGTTTGCCAAATACAACACATACATGATTCCAGCCCAGATTCTACAGGTTGATTTCGCAACATGCTGACCACACTGCGATGAAATTAACGCTGCTTCAGATCAGTGATAGCCATGTGGACTTAAGCATATTATTAACTGCCCCCGCCCATGGGGGTTTGAACAAATAAATTTGGCTGCTTGATGCTTCCACGCAGACCTGAAACCAGCTGCACACGAGTACTTGTAAAGTTGAGGTTCTAAGCCTGCCCAGAAAAAAGTGGTGCGAGAAGGACCATCCATGCATATAAACCCTGTTGATTTCATTGGGCGGCAGGGCTTTAGATTTTATGCATCTTATTGTTGGGTAAATGTTCCACAATATTGGATGCAACGTCTACAGTGCTGAAACAAACAAAACAATGGATCGACTAGCGAGCTAAAAATTATCGATAAAAATTTGAATGAAAACTTTACTAAAGCTTTTACTTGCAACTATTCTGTCAAAGCATTACGATAACACATCCGTGTGATAAAGTGCATTTTTTCATACCTCAAAAAATGTGTTTTGGGGGAATTTTTTGATATTTTTCTTATTTATACTCAGTACATAGGTTCTTTGTGCTCGTTAGAACCGCCTCAATTCGTTAGAACCGCCTTATTGAGGCGGTTCTAACGAGTACCCACAATCAATATCTTGGAGCAAAAATAAGGAAAATAATATTTACCCTCATAAATCCCAGTTTTCCCTATACAAAGTGGGGTTTAAGGGGGTGTTTATTTCACGGACTTATTCACGTGATGGGAAGACTCCCATATTGCAACCTAATTATTGGCTATATAGCCAATTGTCAGATTGATGTTAAATAAATGATACAGTAACATTAATTTAGCACTAATGTAACCAAATTCGACTATTAGGAATAGGTTAAATATAACATTAACTTGTAAAACTACCAGGAAGTATGCTGACTATCTTTAATGCATTCCAAACCACACCCACTGAATGACCAACATCCAATCAAGGCAAGTACATTACAATTATTCACAGAAAACCAGTTCTAATTAGGCACATAAAATATGTATCAAAGCGGTATGTATTTAATAATAAATACTCTTGGTATAAATTTACTTGTATCCATCTCTGAATAAAAATCGCCCAAGGGGAAACGATCAGGAGCTAGTACAAGCAGGTCCCAAATTCTTCCCAAAATATCACTAGAGAAAGAAGTCGAAATATGGAGTGACGATAGTAAGCGAAACGACAACAGGTAAACCGATTCAGCAGCTCTTTTCCAAGCTGGTGGTGGCTCAAAATATCCAAACTTAACTGAAAAAAGAGGAATATTCATAACGGTGGGGGGGGGGGGGGGCAGAACCACCAACAGGACAGACATAACTAAAAATGAACAACCAAACTGGGGGAAGAATCAGAATCATCAACTTAACAACATATATGATTAGGGAAAGCATCAGAACCATCAACACAATACATGAAGGAACCACAACAAAAGCTCCGACTTCGTTTATTTGGTGTATTCTTTGCTTCCAAAGGATCTAACTATTCAGAACTTATTTATCTTCACTGCAGCTGGTGCTGTGCCGTGTGGCGGCCGTAAAAAGCCTCCCAGTACATCCATCTTAGTACAGATTATATTTTCTGGTCCTTTGGGATCATTGAGTCCATTTGGAATCATTTTGAAAATAGAGTTCTGCTTAAGCCGGTGCTAGAGGGTGTGGCCGGTGTTGCACATTTCAGTACTGGTCATGAACAGACTCAATAAAACCGAGTCTGCTATTTTCGTTTATTTGGTGTATTCTTTGCTTCCAAAGGATCTAACTATTCAGAACTTATTTGAAAGGTCAGTAAAAGTTACTGGTGGGTTTAAGATAACTTGACGGGATCCCAACCCTCACACTCACTTTCACTGTGGTTCAACCAAGTATTTGTTTGGTCTGCGCGAAGGTTTTCTGACTTATCAGTGAATCAACTCGGTGAACAAAGAAATAGCAATTAAAGCCATGTGTGTGATGTGGCATACAACATTTCCTTACAGGGACTCTGCCTCAAACAATAGTGTTGTGAACATTTTTGCTTTGGTAAAACACATTTGTTAAATGCATGCAGTTTCTGCTTTTGACCCAAAGAAAAACATCATGAAATTGCTACGGTGTAGTGAAAGAAATCTCATAACATGGCCTGCAAAGGGTTAGTAACAAGGAAAAGCTAAGAGAAACCTGCTCATGAGCTGTGGGAAGCAACAAAATGTGCATAAGTACACAGCTAGGAATTATCATTTAGCCAGTCTGTACAGTCTGATCATTGCCATCCATTCTATTCTGTTGTGCACTAAAAATATGCCTATTAACATTCTGTATACTTGGCCTTAGTTACTGATTTAAATAACTATATTATATCTTTAACTTTTGCAGTATAAAATTCTAATTTTTCTTACACTAAGACTGACTTGTCAGGTGAGACATGTATCTTAGCGGATTAGGTTGCCACTTTTTGTAATATTTTTTAATTTTGCAAGTCTCGCTACTTCGGACATCTCATTCCTGATGCCCGGGACTTCCGTGAAGTGTGGGTCATGTTTGCTGATGTTGGCTCGGTGGGAGACGCCTATAAGTCCGCGGGTGGGCGTCTCTTGCCTGATGCCTCAAGTTCACTTGTCTCGAGAGCTACGTCGGTCGGTGTGTGCTCGGAGGGGGATGTGCTGTGTTTGCCGGGTCTCGTCCGTCATCTGTTTCGGTTTCAGAACTTTGGGGTTGAGACACACTGACGAAGATTAAATAACATAAAGGCCTCTGTGTCACTAAATTTGGTATAGTGACTCCTTAATTTCAGCAAACATCATTTTGGAATATTTTTTATTTATTTTTTCACACGTTTCACATATCACTGTTTATAATTTGGACCAAAATCATAGTGTTATAAAGAGGTTGTATCATTCTACAGATCATTTCTCCGACGAGGAATGGAACAGTGATGACACAGATTCTGATTCTGACTCTGACTCTAGCGACACAGAATACCAGCAACCGGATCTAGAAGACCCTAGAGCATCCCCAGATACTCATAAACCTCCACCACTGCCTGTAGAACTTGTCCCTATCAACTGTCCCACTGACTGTCTCATAATGTACCCAGTAACTTCAGGTATTGATTTTTTTGTCTGATAGATGTGTGGACGAGGCAAAGTTTTATGTATCATTATGTATCCGCCCTTTTCAGGGCGACATATTGGTTTTCCCCCGGATGTCTGTCTGTCTCTCTGCCACAAAATTGTGTCCGCTCTATAACTTGAAAATCGTTTAAGCTATCTTCACGAAACTTCATATGAATATTAATCAACATTAGATGACATGAAGAGCACAAGAACTATAATTCTTGCATTTATACTTTTTGAGTTATATCTCCTTGGAAATTTGTCGGGCACAAAATCGTGGATATGTATGTATTGGCAAATCGTTTCCGGCCAATAACTTTCTTATTTTTAAATGGATTTGGAAATTACTTGGCAGAAATGTTAACTATCATGAGACGATGTGTCACGCGCATGTACTTCAAAGGTCAAGGTCATACTTTAGAGTTAAAAGGTCAAACAAGGCTCTTTTTTTCGTGTTCGGTCAATGACTTTCTTATTCCTGGATGCATTTGAAAATTACTTGGCAGAAACATTAACCATCATGAGTCGGTGTGTTGCACACAAGAACCAGGTCGGTTCCTCCAAGGTCCAGGTCATCCATAGAGGTCAAAATAGGTACTTTTTTCGTATTCCGTCAATAACTTTTTTATTCCGGGATGGATTTTGAAATAACTTGGCAGAAATGTTTACAAACAAGAGGTTATGTATTGCGCACAGGACCCAGGCCGGTACCTCCATTCAGGCTCAAAGGTAAAAAAAGGTCTTTTTTAATTCTGGATGGAGAAATGTTCACCTTCATTAGACGATGTGTCGTGGGCAAGACCAAGGTCCTTACCTCCAATGTCAAGGTTATACTTAGAGGTCAAAAGTAAAAAAGGGCCTTTTTTCGTGTACGGTCAATAACTTTCTTATTCTTTGATGGAGTATGAAAACACTTGGCAGAAATGTTAACCATCATCTGACGATGTGTCGCGCACAAGATCCAAGTCAGTACCTAAAGGTCAAGGTCATACTTAAAGGTCAGTGGTAAAAAGGGTCCTGGTCAATAATTGTTTATTTCTGGATGGATGTTTTTGAAGTTACATTGCAGAAATGTTCACCTTTATTAGAAAATGAGTAGCGTGCAAGACCCAGGTCCGTATCTGCAAAGTCAAGGTCATACCTAGAGGTCAAAGGTAAAAAAAGGGCTTTTTGTGCCTGGTCAATAACTTTCTTATTCTCAGATGGATTTTGGAATTACTTGGAAGAAATGTAAACCATTATTAGACGATTTGTTGCCCGCAAGATCCAGGTCGGTACCTCAAAGGTCAGGGTCATACTTAGAGGATAAGGTAAAAAGTAAGATCTTTTTTTCGTGTCGGGTTAAGAACTTTGGACTTTTTAAAGTTACTTTGCAGAAATGTTCACCTTCATTAGTTGATGTGTTACACACAAGACCCAGGTCAGTACCTCCAATGTCAGGATCATACTAAGATGTCAAAAAGGGGGGAGACGTCTGTGTTTTTGTAGAAAAACGAATTCTAGTTTTATTTTGTGAATGTCAAACTGATAATGGTTCATAGTTTGGCAGAGCTTGCTGTCCTTGTAGTAGGTTATGTTTTTCGGGAAAAGCTTGGTTAGGTTAACTGCCCGGCTCGATATGACCTAAATTGAGAGAGGTGGTGTTCCCGATATTAAATGTAATTTATATTTGCTCAAAAGTAGAGAAGTTTTAGGCTGCATTGCGATAACAAACCCATGGGAAAAAGTGCATTTTTTCACAATTCCAAAATGGCTACTTTTCTGATGAAAAAATGAGATATTTTGCTTATTTGATCTGTAAAAATGGGTTGTGGGTGCTCCTTACATCCGCCTCATTGAGGAGGTGCTAACGAGTCCTCACAACCTATGTCTTGGTTTGTTTGTTTGTTTGATTTGAGGTTTAACGTCCCCGTCAACACTATTTAGATCATTTTGGAGACTTTGCTTCAAAATTTGTGGGACTTTTACCCAACACTGAGATGAAATGGCATCTCAATCCCTGCCGCCCACTGAAACCAATAGGGTTTATAAGCATGGATGGCCAACTCGCAGCAATTGTCCTGGGCAGGCTTAGACATTCTAAGAGGATTACCAGTGCTCATGTGCGGTTGGTATCAGCTCTGCGTGGAAGCATCATGCAGCCTAATCTATTTCTCCAAGCCCTATTGGGCGAGGGCGGACCTATGTCTTGGAGCAGAAATAAGAAAAAAAATGTGTACCCCAATAAACACCAGTTTTTATACCCCACCACACGATAGTGGTGGGGTATTATGATATACCCTCCGGTGTCCGTCCGTCCGTCCGTCCGTATGTCCGTCCGTCCGTCCGTCCGCACCATTTCCGATCGATAACTTGAGTAATTTTTAACGATTTTTTTCAAATTTAGCATACATGTATATATCGGGAATGAGTGGTATGGGATTGTTAATGGGCAAAATCCGTTAACATTTGACAGAGTTATGGCCCTTTTTAGTTCAAAATAAGGGGTTTTGGGGCGTTTCCGATCAATAACTTGAATATTTTTTCACGGTTTTTCTTCAAATTTTGTATTCACATTGGCATTGGGTATGAGTGGTTTGGGATTGTAAATGGGCAAAATACATTAACATTTAACGGAATTATGGTCGTTAAAAATTCCGATTAAATGGTTTTTGGGGACTTATTCCTTTACTATATGGAATATTTGGATGAAACTGCACTGATGTATAAACGACCATAATAAGCAGGTTTTGTGTTGTGAATACGCAAAATGCGTTAACATTTAACGAAAAATTGGTCGTTAACAATTCCCATTAAATAGTTTCTGCGCATTTATTCCTTTAATTTATGATATAGATTGAGTATCACTGCCAGTGTAGTGGTTAGAGTGCTGGACTACAAATCCTATTGTTGACTATGAATCTGAGGGGCGTGAGTTCAAATCTCCGTCGAGGAATGGAAATTTTTTTTTTTTTTCTTTTTTTTTCTTTTTTTTTGTGTGTGTTCTTTTTTCTTTTTCTTTCTTTTTCATTTTGGCAATGAATTTATTTATTTATTTATTTTTTTTTAATTTTCCTCATTTTTGGTTTTTCATTCCTTTTTTTCCCTTTTTTTTTTCACCCTTTTCTTCTTTTTGTTATACCCCATCACACGATAGTGCTGGGATATTACAATATACCCTCCGGTGTCTGTCCGTCCGTCCGTCCCCACCATTACCGACCAATAACTGGATTAATTTGTGCTATGAATCTGAGGGGCGTGAGTTCAAACCCCCGTGGAGGAATGGAATTTTCTTTTTTTTTTTCCTTTTTTTCTCGTTTTTTCTTTTCTTTTTTTCCGATTATTTTTCTTTTCTTTCTTTTTGCAATGAATTTTTTTTTTTTTTCGTTTTTTTTTTTTTCTCATTTTTTGTTTTTCATTCCTTTTTTTTTACCTTTTTTTTTTTTTCCTTTTCTTCTTTTTGTTATACCCCATTACACGATAGTGCTGGGATATTATATTATACCCTCCGGTGTCTGTCCGTCCGTCCGTCCGTCCATCCCCACCATTTCCGACCGATAACTTGAATAATTTTTCAAATTTTTTTTTCAAATTGTGCCTACATGTTTATATCGGGAATGACTTTTTTTTCTTTTCTTCTTTTTGTCATACCCCATCACACGATAGTGCTGGGGTATTATAATATACCTTCCGGTGTCTGTCCGTTCGTCCGTCCATCCACACCATTTCCGACCGATAACTTGATTAATTTCTCACAATTTTGTTTTGGAGTTTGCGATCAATAACTTATTAAGAATCTTTTCATGGATTTTCTTCAAATTTTAAAACACTAAAGGACACATATTATTGCCAAGGACAGTCACTCTGCTTTTCTGGTTATTGTATTATCTGCCCTTTTGATATACATGTATGTAGTTCCTTTACTATATTGAATGCCTTAGTGAAGTTTTACAGATAACTATAACACTTAAAAGTACCACTATTATGGGCAAGGCTATAACCATATTATCTTGCAGTGGTGGGGTATCATGCAGTGTTAGCGTGCTTTTATTGTTGCGCTGCTATTAGCATGGTGCGATATAGGCGTCAGGTTTTCCGTCTGTTCGTCCCTTTGTCCGTCCGTGCATTTGTCAAGGCCCCAACATTTGCGACCACCATAGCGTTCACCCTATTGGTCAAGTTTATTTATCAAGAACTATAAGAGCTTCATAAAGGATATTTGGTACAAACTTGTATCCAGGGATGACAACTTAAATGCAAGCATCCATATTTCACCTCGACTTACATTTCGTTGTTCCCTGTATTCGTAAAATAATTCCAACAACCTAGCATTCACCCTAAGAGTCTAAGTTAATTTCTCAAGAACTATAAGAGTTTCATTAATAACACTTGGCTCATACTTGAATCTTTTGATGGCACGCATCCATATTTGACCTTGACCTACATTTCGTGGTTTACTGACTTTGTAAAATATTGCAACCACCCTAGCATATACTCTCAAGAAGTACAGGTATAAGAGCTTCATTAATGATATAATGTTATTATTAATGATATAATGTTATTATTAATGATATAATGTTATTAATCAAGTAATTTCGTATTGGCCCAGTTACAGGTCCGAGGTCTGCTGTATTGGCACGAGGCCGAAATCAAGTAATTTCGTATTGGCCCAGTTACAGGTCCGAGGTCTGCTGTATTGGCACGACCTGTAACTTGATTACTTGATTAATGACAATTTTATTAATTGACGCAATTAAAAACATGATTTTTGATTTTTGAATATTGGTAGATCTTGCGTAATATAGGATAATCAATTAATAATACTCGGTAAAAACTTGTATCAAGGAATGGCAATTTTAATGCAAGCATCCATATTTGACCTTGACCTACATTTCATGTTTCACTGACTTTGTGAAATATTGCCACCACCCTAGCATTCACCCTAATTTTCATGTTCATTTTTAAAATCGAACTATAAGAGCGTTATTAATCATACTAGGTACTTAGTTGTATCTAGGGCTGACAACTATAATGTATGCATCCATATTGGACCTTGTCCTAAATTTCATGGTTCACTGACTTAGTGAACTACTGCATCAACCCTAGTGTTTAACGTATTGTTTAAGTTCATTTCTCAAGAACTATTAGAGCTTCAATAATGGTACATACAGGGCGTCAAGTTACCTATATTTACCTATATTTTCCTATATTTCAGGCCATTACCTATAATAACCTATAAAATCCTATATTTTACCAAAATACCTATAAATACCTATAATTTGGAATTTGGGGTAAGTAAGGAATACAAAGTTTCTAAAAAATCTTTGACTGTAGATGTTTTCTATAATATTTGAGCTTAATAAGCTGTTTCCTTTTAGGAATTTGTATTCCTTTTTGGTGTGGTGACCCAGTCCAGCCCAGCTTTTGGAAAGCTTTAGCGAGTGGAAATTCTGCTATTTTTATGTCCCCGGTAGCGATAGCGGGGAGATATTGTTTTTGCCCTGTCTGTTTGTTTGTTGGTTTGTACATGGACAACTTTAACGTTGGTCATAACTTTTGAACCGTTGGAGATAGGGTATTCATATTTGGCATGAACGTTCCTTGTAACAAGAGCTTCACATTCATGCAAAAAAGTTGACCTGTGACCTTGACCTTGACCTTTGACCTACTTTAAAGAAATAACATTGGTCATAACTTTTGAACCGCTTGAGATACAGCCTTCATATTTGGCATGTATGTTCCTTGTGACAAAAGCTTTACATTCATGCAAAATAAATTTTGACCTTGACCTACTTAAAATAAAAAAATAACATTTTGGTCATAACTTTTGAACCATTTGAGATACAGCCTTAATATTTTGCATGTAGGTTCCTTGTGACTAGAGCTTTACATTCACACAAAAAATTTCGACCTGTGACCTTGACCTTTGATCTACATAAAAGAAAAAGTTAACATTGGTCATAACTTTTGAACTGTTTGAGATACAGCCTTCACATTTGGCATGTAGGTTCCTTGTAACAAGAACTGTACATTCATGCAAAACTTTTTGACCTTGACCTCTGACCTGCTTAAAAGAAAAAAATAACATTTTGGTCATAACTTTCGAACCGTTTGGGGTAGAGCCTTCATATTTGGCATGTAGGTTCCTTGGGATAAGAGCTTTACATTCATGCAAATTGTTTTGATCATGACCTTGACCTACTTAAAAGAACAAATAAAATTGATCATAACTTTTGAATGGTTTAAGATAGAGCCTTCATATTTGGCATGTAGGTTCCTTGTGACATGAGATTTACATTCATGCAAATTTTTTGACCTGTGACCTTGACCAACTTAAAGGAAAAATATTATAGTTCATAACTTTTGAACCGTTTAAGATAGAGCCTTCATATTTGGCATGTAAGTTCCTTGTGCCAAGGGCTTCCCACTCAAACCAAAAATCTTGACCTGTGACCTTGACTTTGAACTGTGACCAGCTTTGAAAAAAATATGACCATGCCCGGGGACATGTTCGTGTTTCACAAACACATCTTGTTTTCAAATTTGAAATGCGAGCTAGTGTAATCAGTCGCCGTCCGCCATCCTTTAAATGACATCTCCTAAACTCCTGAATAGATTTTGACCAAACTTTACAGAAAGCATCTTTGGGTGGTCTTCTAAAGTTCTTCAACAAATTTCAGTCCATGCTGAATTCTCACAGGCCCATGTGAAATTAAGTTACAGTACTTCTAAAGAAATATTGTGACAGGATTCTGACATGAAAGCTGTATGAAAAATTTTCAAATAGAATTTCCACAAAGAATTTTCCCTTAAATTTTGTCTTAGAGACGGGATTCAGGTGGGAGTCAGTGTGGAAAAGCTTGTGAAATATTTAAATTAGCAGGAAAATTGAGGCAGGAATTCTGTAGAAAAAAAGGACAGGATTCCTGTATAAATTACTGACAGGATTCCTTCATGGTTCCTGCAGGATTCCTGAATGAATTATTGACAGGATTTCTGCCTGAGCTGGTGACAGTATTACTGTCTATATATTCCTGCAGGATGCCTGCTAATTTAAATATTTGGTCCAGTTTCATTAACATAACACAATCATCTTAACATACACTGTAAAAATTTTGTGTTTTTATCTATACACAATAAGGAAGGAATATACTTGTGATGGAAAAGAACATACAGAAACCTTGCATGCTACTTATATGTAACTCTTGAATTTGTATCCTTGGATTTCCAAAGATTCATTGTGATCTAATAACTTCAGTCTGCAAACACATACATAAATATGTGGGCGGGGTGCAATCTTTGCAGTTTGCAAACATAAAACTTTTGACACCCCACTAGTTAAGAATTTAATCAATTTAAAACACTGTTAATTTAAGATACTAAAAGTAACTCACAGTGTCTTCCAAAATATAGTTGTAAATCCTTAGAACAGATTTATACTTGTAAAGCAACAAACAAGCAACACATCATCCCTGATGTCTTTGAATGTATTATAGGGCTGCTCCTGCCAAATATTTTGTTTCAGGAAGTGATTATGCTCTGTTTTCATGCCAGACTTTTAAACAAAAATTTGGTGAACATTTTCATGCAGAATTTCTGTTAAGATCTGGCCATTTTCCTTGTGGAATCTGTAACCAAATTCCGTGGACAGGAAAAAAGAGTTCCACCATGATTTCTGTTACTGTCAACAAAGACTCCATGTGGAATCATGTCTGATTTTTTTCAGGTGGTTGCCACGGCAAACAAATAGGGGAAAATAAGAAAAACCTTTAAAAATCTTCTTGTCTGAAACCAGAAGGCCCAGGTCTTTAATATTTGGTATGAAGCTTCAACTAATGGGTCTGTACCAAGATTGTTCAAATTATAGCCCTAGGGCCAAAACTGGCACTGCCCCAGGGCCCACTGGTTTTACGTAGGCTTATATAGGGAAAACCTGAAACCAGAAGGCTCAGGTCTTTGATATTTGATATGATGCTTTGTTTAGTGGACCTTGACCAAGATTGTGCAAATTATAGCCCTGGGGCCAAAAATGGGCCCTTCACGGGGCCCCTCACACTATGGCTCATCTGAGCAATCCAGGGCCATCAAAGCCCTCTTGTTTAAAGGGAAGAATGTCCCATTTTTGATTCTGCCTGGATTGTCAGACAGACAAAGTTGGGTTTTGTTATCTCTTGTTCCAAGAAATAGATACGGTGGTTATCAGATGATATTTAAGTAGATCACTCAGTTCTGTATAAAACATATATTGAGGGCATTCATTAGAATCATCTACTAAGACTTATTTTTATGGAGATTTATTAAAGATTTTTTTCCTTATTTATAGCCAGCTGACCACCTTATCCATTTCTATATGTTGTATTATTAATGAAAGAGAGAGCTGGTAGGTGGTGATGGTGGAAAAAAAATACAAATCTGGCTTGTTTTCTTCAGTGTAGGCAACCTATAATATCCTATATTTCTGGTCGCTTGATACCTATATTTCTGGACCTAACCTATATTTTTTACTCCAAATATCACTTGACGCCCTGTACATAGTGCAAAATAGAAGTTGAGGCAATGATCAGGAATCGATACAGTTAACCCACAGCTCCCATCAGGGACACAAAAGGGAAAGAAACACAAACATGAAACAACGGACCCCAATGGAAACATCAACAGTGGAAAGCCAAAAGGACAGTTACTTTCCCACAAAATGGCCAATAGGCTATCCAAACTACAAATAATATAAGCGACACAAACACCCAAAGACAAACCATAGCAAAAATAAACAGGGACAGAAGAACCGCATTGGAATGGTCAGCAGAAACGAATTCCACTGGGGGGCTTAAATCGATTTTTCCTGGCCACAATCCTCACCCTTACTTCCGTCGCGATTTAGACAAATATTTTGTTCAGTCCGCATGAAGGCCTCCTAACTCATTAGTGCAACATCTCCGTGAACAGAGAAAACCAAGCAACCACAGAGATGAAACAACGGTGAGGACTCGACAGCAAGAAACCACTGAAATGCCAGAGCAAAAGAAAGCCAGCAGTTGGACTCCGATGGGCCCAACCAGAGGCAGAGTATAAGGCACCAACCAATGTTACATTGAATTAGATCGCTCTAATTATGGCCCCACAAATTTAACTCGTCTGATGGCACTGCCGGGGCCCTAGTCAGGTTCACTGATAGCTCTATTTCTCAGTAAGCCTTTGCGCTGGAACTGTCATAGAATCTGAGGCCTGACCCACCGGCGTGAAATTAAAGAGGGAAGCAAAGTTGTCAACCATGATTGGGTTAACCACCCGCATGTACAAGCTTGCATCTAGGAATGGCAAGCATACAAGCTTGCATCTAGGAATGGCAACTTTTATGCAAGCATCAATGATTGATCTTCGCCTAGATTTCATAGTTCGGTGACATTGCGCTCCCACAGGCGTAACATAGCTTTCAGCGGAATTCTTGTCTGTATATAAAATAGAGTATAAGGGATGTTCATTTCACGGACATGTTCACATGATCTGTGTATTCATTAGAATCAACTCACTAAGACCGTTCTGATTAGCAAAAGTCTTCAATAGTTGTTGCATAAATGTGAAAGACAGTCACAGAGTTTCTTCTGAAAAGTGCTTGTTCTGGGGCCATGGAAGACATTATTACATCATATTACATAGCTACATATAAGGCACTTTTAACCGTTCGGAAAGTGCAGATATTTTTCTTATTTCTGCATGAAAACACCTTAAAGGTGCTCATTAGAAGCACTTTTATCCGTGCTAATGTATTTTTGAATATATTAAACTTGTTGAAGAAACTGGATAAAATGCTTGACAAAGCCTCGCATTTTATCCATTTTCCTCAACTCGTTAAATAAATTCAATAATACATGAGCAGTCATGTAAGATCCTCTGTGTCTTACTTTCTGGTAGAATAAGACAAGAATTCTGCCAAAGGCTATGTCACGTCTGGATAAACTTGGCTATTTGGCTGAATGCTAGGGTGGTCGCAATTTTGATTTGATGAATGAATGGAGGAACAAAATGCATGAAAACTTAGACTCCATCACGTCATGCTAAAAGAAGGCACGACAAAAATTAATATGTGGATGCCCTCTCTTATCTGTTACATAGTGCAATCTTTCACATCTCCAAAATGGATCACTTTTGTTGCGCCTGCTTTAAATATGGCGTGACATTACGATAACATACCCGTGCGACATAGTGCATTTTTCTCATCCCTTAAATGGCTACATTTCTGATGAAAATCTGTGATATTTTTCTTTTAAATACTTCAAACATAGGTTATGGGTGCTCGTTAGAACCGCCTCATTGAGGCGGTTCTAACGAGTACCCACAACCTATGTCTTGGAGCAAAAATAAGAAAAATAATGTATACCCCCGCAAACCCCAGTTTTCTCTATATAAAGTGGGGTATTGGGGGGTCTTCATTTCACGGACTTGTTATCGTGATGTATAGGAGTCTGATGTTCCTCTTGTCTATTTTTGTTGCCGTCAACATTTGTAACAGCCCTTGCATTCCCCCTAATGGTCAAATTCATTTCTCAAGACGTATAAGAACTTCATTAATGATAGTTGGTCCAAACATACATCTGGGAATGCAAACTATAATGCAAGCATCTATAGCTAACCTTGACCTACATTTCGTGGTTTACTGGCTTTGTAAATGATAGCATCAAACCTGGCATTCACTCTGATCTGCAAATTCATTTCTCAAGAACTATAAAAGGTTCATTGATGATACTTGGTAAAAGCGTGCATCTAGGGATTGCAACTATGATGCAAACATCAATATTTGACCTTAACCTAAATTTCACAGTCAACTATTGCATGAAACCTAGCATCCATCCTAATGTTCGAGTCCATATTTAGCTCGTCAGTACAGAAGAACTATAGCAGTCATACTGTCGTTGGTGTACAAATTTTCCTGTACGCCACTCAGTTAAAGTTTTTGGTTAAAGTTTCTATTGCCATATATCTCTAAAACCACTTGGTGGATTTAGTTTCTTCTTGGACTGATGTTACATATTGGTCTAAAGTTTCGCAAACTATCAGCTCCATCCCCCTAAGTCTCAGTGACCTTGACGTCAAGGTCACAGACGTAGAAATTTTATGTTTTAAGTTTTTGGTTATAGAGTTCTGTCTATTGCTCTATAGAAGAAAAAATCATTTTCAATAACTTGCCCTCATCCAACTTAGGTCCCAAAATGCGAGGTACTTTGTCTGCCGACAACTCATGTTTTGAACTATACTGAGGCAAAAAAGTTCCTATACATAAAATTGCTTCTGTTACCATAGTTACTACAAATGAAAAGCACACAAAGTTTTTTTTGTTTTTGTTAGAGGACTCGTTTTACCATGTAAAAGTCCAAACTGTTTTTGTTCATGTAAACTTGCCAGCGTGGGCTATTGTTTGAAACACCCAAGGGGTCATTGTGACAATTTCGCAGAATAAATCATTACAAAGGCCAATTTTAAACACCATAAAAAATTACACTTAGCGCAAGATTTCTAAACTTTGATACATGTAACCTTTTATTAGATACCCTGTGTGTCTATTTACAAAAGGTTTGTAACTTTAGTTCCATTCGCTAAGAGGAACAGACGATCGCGTATAGGCCTCCCGTTCTTTGAAGTTGTGTGCAAAATGCTAATTTCAATTGAAACTCCATAGAACATTGCAATTGGTAGTGCTTCATGCTACATGAATTTTCTACCTTATTTTCCATCATGATTAAGAGCAATGGTGGCAACAAAGCGCTTTTTTAAGAAACTGCAAAAATTGAATGACAGGTATAGAAATAGCAACAGTTTGAAAATTGCTATATTTTTAATTGAAAGGGAGATAATCTGAGAATTTCACAAATTAAAGCTTTGATTGTAGGAAAAGATCATGAGATATTGGAAATGTAAAGTGAGTTTCGATGATCAATGGTCATGATCTTTCATCTCTGACAAAAAATAATCACCAGCGCATGCGCAATGCCAAATTCCTTGCAAAACCTTTCTAGGCACATATTGCTAGACACCTCTTGAGCAGAACAGTATGGGCAAATGTAAATGTATGCATTTTGTAGCTAAATGTCCGATTCGCATGTTTACAACCACGCTTAGCTGAATGGCTGCCGGATAGCTACTGAATTTTACCCGGAAGTTGGTATAGTTACTTTTTTGACTGGATATGTAATAGCTTCATTATTGATACTGGGTACAAGCTACTAATGGTAACTTTTGTGCAAGCTTCCATATTTGTTGGTCGGTCAATATCTTTCATGCATCATGTGTTGTCTAGTGTGGGATTTCAACAAGTTGTTTAAATGACAGCTCTTCCTATACCCATGGGCCAATTTCATTCAATCTTCACAATAATACTACGCATGTAACTAATTCCAAATAGCTGAAACACCTCTGCTTTAATAAACATGGTGGTCACCAGAGCTGAAGATAAAATGAAACCCTTAAATGATATTTCCTACATCCTTGGCCAATTTCATTTAAACTTAGAGGAATGTTGCCAAGTTGACCATCTCCCAAAATAGCTCAAAAGGTTCTGATCCGCCGGCCTCAGTAGCTCAGTCGAATGCGTGTCTGACTGGTGATCAGGAGGATGCGGGTTCGATACCTACCGGGGTCGGCAACATTCTTTCGTGGAGATTGATCATGAAAAATTTTCTACGGTCTTTCTCTCCCTTTGGCTGATTCAAGAAGGGCAGTTGTCAGTTTCTGGTGAAAGAATGTGCACTGTACTGGTTAAGCCTGCCCAGGAAAAGTGTGGATAAGTAAACTGACAGGCTCAAAAATGACCTAAAATAGTTTTGACTGAGCCGTTAAACTTCAATACAAACAAACAAAATAAACAAGGTTCTGAACCAATGAAAAAGGTGGCTACCAGATGTAATAATAGAAAAATATTTATTTGATAATGCCTCATATATCCATAGGCCAGTTTCATTCAGACTTCACAGGAATGTTACCTAGATGCCCCTCTTTCAATTTAGAAAATTCTTTAAACGACAGTTGTTCCTTCAACCGTGGACCGATTTCACTCAAACATCACAGGAATGTTACCGTTACCATAACACACCCGTGTGACATAGTGCATTTTTACATCTCCAAAATGGCTACTTTTCTTATGAAAATCCGTGATATTTTGGTCTTATTTATACTGCAAACAGTTTTGGAGCCGAAATAATAAATATTTGTATGGCCCCATAAACCCGAGTTTTCTCTATATAAAGTGATGCCTATCAACATACTTTAAATTGTTCTCCTCAATTGACCAAGGTAATGAAAAAGATGCATGGCAGGGGTTTTAAATAGAAAAAGTCAGTGACCCATATCACATCACGTGAACAAGTCCGTGAAATGACCCCCCCTAAACCCCACTTTATATGGAGAAAACTGGTATTTATGGGGTATACATTATTTTTATTATTACTGCTCCAAGACATAGGTTGTGGGTACTCGTTAGAACCTTCTCAATGAGACGGTTCTAACTAGCACCCAAAACCTATGTTTGCAGTATAAATCAGAAAAAATCACGGATTTTCATCAAAAAAGTAGCCATTTTGGAGACCTGAAACAAATGCACTACTTCGCACGGGTAACCGGCCCCGATAGCTCAGTTGGTAGAGTGTCCGCTCCGGGGAACGGGAGGTCACGGGTTCGATCCCGGGCCGCGTCATACCAAAGTCGTTAAAAATGGTACTAGCTGCTCCTCGTTTGGCACTCAGATTTACGGGGTAGAGCTAGGACTGGTCGATCCAGTGTCAGGCTAATGTGACTGGGTGTGGTATCATGTAATGTGTCTGGGACATGATACTTCAGTGAGGCAGCACTATAAAAGTGAGCATTGAGCTCCCTGTCGCAACCAGACACCGTCGTGATATGACTGAAAAATTGTTGAAAGCGACGTTAAACCCGAATTCACACGCACACACACTTCGCACGGGTGTGTTTGTAATGATTTCCAAAGCTATGACACATCTTGAGCTTGGGTGAGCTGTCAAGGGCCATTTTGGCTGTCACGTATGTAACTTATAAGATAAATAAGTCTGTGAAGCGAACACTCCCATTACAATAACACATCCGTGTGACAAGATGAATTTTTTCACATCTCCAAAATGGTTACTTTTCTCATGAAAAAAAAAAAAACGCTTGATATTTTTCTTATTTCTACTGCTAACATAGGTTGTTGGTGCTCGCTAGAACCGCCACATTGAGGCGGTTCTAACGAGTACGCACAACCTATGTCTTGGAGCTGAAAAAAGGAAAATAATGCGTACCCCTGTAAACCCCAGTTTTTGCTATATAAAACGGGGTTTAAGGGGATGTTCATTTCATGGACTTGTTCACGTGATGTCTTAAACTCACTTTATATAGAGAAAGCTTGGGTTTACAGGGGTAAACATTATTTTTCATTACTTCTGCTCCAAGACTTTGGTTGTGGGTACTCTTTAAAACCGCCTCAATGAGGTAGTTCAATGAGCACTTACAAGCTATGCTTTGAGTATTAATAGGAAATATATCCCAAAATTTCATCAGAAAATACGATCATAATGAAGATAAGAAAAAAAACCTGTATGACATAGAGATGTGTTATTGTAATGATTTTTTTCTGTCATTTTTAGGTAAAATAGCCTTCACAAATCCAAGTAAAGGATCCTACTTGCTCTCCTATATGTATTCAAAGATGGACAGTTTACTAGAAAGAAAGGAGTTACTCCCCTTTTTAACAGAAGTTGTACGAGAAGTTGCCAAATATAGCTACAACCCAGAGTATAAGCCAGACAAAATGACTGTTGAAGAGTTTCATAACTGTCCATTGAAGACAACAGCATGTATTGTTCACAGACTGACTAGTGATGTCGTGTTCATTCCAAAAAAAGACAAACCTGTGATGGAATTGTTTAAAGATTTCATTGGTGATAAATTAAGTTGTGTAACTGGATATGAGATATAGACGACCTTATACTAGTGGGCATTTCATATGAAATTTATGAACGAGCCTCTGGTGAGTTTCCTAAATTTCGTATGGAATGATGACAAGTGTAAGACTGTTTATCATATAACAAGTTTAAGGGGAATCGGAACACCTTCAGGAGAGGCAAATCCTGCAAAAAAAGAAATAGATTGGGCTACATGGTGCTTCAGGGCAGAGCTGAAACCGACCAAACTTGAGTACGGTAAACCACTTAGGTCTAAGCCTGTCCAGGAAAAGTGATGTGAATCAGTCCGCTCCTTAGTTGCTAGCGTTAGGGCTTGAGATGTCAGATTTCAGTGGCTGAATACAGGTGGCTCGTTGACATGGTTGCATCATGTTATCTCAAACGTGCACACACAACCTATATTTGGAGCATAAATAATACAATATCACAACATCACGATAAGTCACTGAAACAATGACCCCTCTAAAGCCCACTTTATTTAGAGAAATGTGGGGTTTACGGGGGCATATACTATCTGCCTTATTTTTGCTCAAAACATAGTTTGTGGGTTCTCATTATAACCGCCTCATTGAGGCAGTTCTAACAAGCACAATCTATGTTGAAAGCAGGAAGAAGAAAGATGTTACCATTTTTTCCAAACTTTGTCGTTTCTGATTTTGGATGCCATTATTTCACACAGACAAGTTTTCCTAATGAATTTCATCAGAAAAATAACCGTTTTGGATATATGAATTTGTTTAATTTGAGGTTTAACGTCCCCCGCAGCACACTAAAGGTCATAGTGAATTGTTATATCTCGGAAACATGATTGATGAAAACATAGCTGTGATATTTTTCTTATTTGTACTCCATACATAGGTTGTGAGTCCTTGTTAGAACCCTCTCATTGAGGCAATTCTTACAAGTACCCACAATCTTAGTCTTTGAGCAGAAATAAGAAAATTCATGTAACACCATATAAAGCCTAGGTCTCTTCATATCAAGTTGGTTTTAAAGAATTGCTCATCACAAAGACTTACTTTTTCTTTCTTTCTTTCTACTGATACTGCGTTGGTCCCATTTGACCATTAACACAGATATACATTTCATGCAATCCAGGTTTAATTAGAGTAGGGATCTTAAACCTGCACAGGGGATGGTTCTCCTTGCACAAGGTGGCCTCCATTTATGGTCCCGATCTGAAGGACGGTGCACTTTTTGTCATTCATCCCTGCAAATGATGCCAGTGGAGCATGTTAACGTGCCAGTGGAGCATGGACTTAAGATGGCATGCAGTTTTGCTGAGTAGCAAATGCTAGCTACTATCATTTTGTCAACCCAAACTCGCTGTATAGACATATAGAACAAGATGTGTTTGTGAAACACGAACATGTCTTCGGGCATGGTCATTTTTTATTCAAAGTTGCTCACAGTTCAAGATTTTTGTTTGTGTGGGAAGCCTTTGACACAAGAAACTTACATGCCAAATATGAAAGCTCTATCTTAAATGGTTCAAAAGTTATGAACAATAATATTTTTTCTTTAAAGTAGGTCAAGGTCACAGGTCCAAAAAATTTGCATGAATGTAAAGCTATTGTCACAAGGAACCTACATGCCAAATATTAAGGCTCTCTTAAATGGTTCAAAAGTTATGAACAATTTTATTTTTTTCTTTTAAGTAGGTCAAAAGTCAAGGTCATGGTCCAAACATTTTGCATGTATGAAAAGCTCTAATCACAGGGAACTTACATGCCAAATATGAAAGCTCTATCCCAAACGGTTGGAAAGTTATGACCAAAAATGTTTATTTTTTTAAGTAGGTCAAAGGTCAAGGTCACAGGTCAAAATTTTGCATGAATGTAAAGCGTTTGCCACAAGGAACCTACATGCTAAATATGAAGGCTGTATCTCAAACGGTTCAAAAGTTATGACAAATGTTAAATTTTTCTTTTATGTAGGTCAAAGGTCAAGGTCACAGGTCAAAATTTTTTGTGTGAATGTAAAGCTCTTGTCACAAGGAACCTACATGCAAAATATGAAGGCTCTATCTCAAACCATTCAAAAGTTATGACCAAAATGTTATTTTTTATTTTAAGTAGGTCAAAGAGCAAGGTCAAGGTCAAAATTTTTGACATGAATGAAAAGCTTTTGTCACAAGGAACATACATGCTAAATATGAAGGGTGTATCTCAAACAGTTCAAAAGTTATGACCAATGTTATTTTTTTCTTTTAAGTAGGTCAAAGGTCAAGGTCACAGGTCAGATTTTTTTGCATGAATGTGAAGGTCTTGTCACAAGGAACCTTCAGGCCAAATATGAAAGCTCTATCTCAAACGGTTCAAAAGTTATGGCCAACGTTAAAGTTGTCCACGTACAAACCAACAAACCCACAAACAGACAGGGCAAAAACAATATGTCCCGCTATCGCTACCGGGGACATAAAAAGATGCCAAGAAAAAAGCCACAGTGAAAGATTTAAGCCTACTGATGGCACCAAGAGGAGGAGTAGCTAACGAGGAGGAAAACAAACAAGAAAAAGACTAATCATAAACAGCACAGCAACCGCCCCCATCTTCCCCACAAGAGGGATCATTCACCATAGTTGCATTATTTGCTGGCTCCCAACTTGCACATTGTCAATATTGGAAAAACAGGTGACCAGACCCCCTGACCTTTCAAGGTCAGGGGGGTCTGGTTACCTGTTTTTCCAACACTGATAACCTTCAGACTAGGAACCAGCAGATAATGCAAATAAGGTGAATGGTGCAACAGGCACATTAATGAAGATTAATTAAATAATAATAATAATAATAATAATAATACACAACTGTAAGCAAATATATCATGAAGATCCCCATCTGAAAATCCTACGAGTAAACCAACGCCTTAGGACAGTCAGTAGCGATTACCAATAGGGAGTTTAAATCGATTCTATGGGCCCAGCTTCCACTCTAGTCTCTAGGTTCTACTATTATTCACAACAAACATTATAACTAGTCTACCCGAAGGCTACTATATCAATAGCATACAATTTCGAGCAAACTAAAATTCAAATCAAAGTAGTTTAGGTCGTAGTACCGAAGCGTTAATCCAAAATCATTAGTCCATAGACAAAATGGCAAATATCAATATTCATATCAACAGACATGGACTCCGGAAGAGTGTAATCAGGTGTCCGCGGATAGTAAGCATTACTTGGTAAGCAAGCTTCGCCCACCATGCCCATAGACCCAAACGAAGAAAAGGTGTAAAGGCCGAGAAGGGTATCTCCGAGATTTTGGAAGTCTTCCTATGGCTTACCATTGGCAAACATATCAGAAATAATTCTGGAAATGGCCACATTGTATGGATCAACAAGATCATGGTGCCTCCCATAGAACTTCTTTAGTGTTGACACCAGTTTGGCTTTTTGATACCCCTGGCATAACAACCTGGTAGTGAGCACCTTCCCACGTTCCATAAAGTCGTGACACTTGGAACAGGCTCTAGCATAATGGATTAACTGTGAAACGTAAATACCATATGCTGGTGCAGACGGGATATTACTGCTCAGGAAGGGAAAGTTAACAATGGGAACATTGAAGTCATCTCCTTTATCGTACTATTCAAACTGAATAACTCGGACTAGTTGTTCATTGTGAAAAGGGGAACTCATACCAATAGGTGAGGTAACCCTCAAAATATTTTGGCACAGTTATGCCCCTTTTTTCGAATTAGAATTTTTGTTTTCTAAAAGAAACTGCAGCCGAGCGTTGGCACCCGCATCGGTGCTCTTGTCTACTTTGGAATTATTGCCCTTAGAACTTTTAACATAGCTGTTGCTATCAGTTTCATGTCCGCTCCATAACTTTGAAACCATTTGAGATTTTTTCACGAAACCGCACTGGTATGTAGATAGAACACCATGAGACGAGGTTCAGAACATATGAACGATAACTCCGATTTTCCTACTTTCGGAGTTATTGCCCATGAACATTCACCAAAACCATTTAAATCATGTAGTCTGTTTGAAGCATTATACCTCCTGAATTTAATGATTGGATATGACCGCACTTGCATGCTTACATCACTAGGATTGGGGAAAACAGCCATTAGGTTTTGAGGCCCTGACCTTATTTCAAGGGCACACGCCCCAAAAAACTGTCAATTTTGGGTCAAAGATGGCATGCCTGCACCCAGTCTCACAAACACAAATGAAATGTGGTCTATCTTGGTACACTATATCATTGCAATCGACCAAAAGATATGATTAGATTTTGAAGAAGTCTCTTTCATTACAAAACAAGAGCAGATCAGCCACAAGGGGTGCCCAATTAGTACCCATCGATATACTGTCAAGTGGAAAGGTGAGAGCTTCGCACACTTTCTGACATGACGATTAAGTAAAATCGTATGCTCTTCAGAAGTAAAAAAAAGCATTTCTTACATACATGCAAAATAGAGGGAGTATTCCCTATGAAATGTCCATTTAGTTAACTCATTAAGTTTTTTTTCTTTTACAAGATAATGAGGAAGTGTAGTGTAAAGGGTGGAAAAATCATTTGTAGACCGGCTTGAAGTACGAAAACGTCAGGATTTCAATTTATTTAAAATAGAAGTGGGGGCAATGATCAGGAGTCGATACAATTAACCTACAGCTCCCATCAGAGACACAAAAGGGAAAGAAACACAAACTTGAAACAACAGATCCTAACCGAAACATCAATAGCGGAAAGCCAAAAGGACATTAGACATTAAAACTATTAGATTTTTATAGACCAAAACTGATTTCTTCCTGATCTTTCAAAGACTTTGTCACAATATTTAATCACATGTTTTTTTTGTTGTTGTTTTTTTTTTGATGGCAGTAAAACATGAAGTTAATAATTTGAAAAATTCAGTGGTGGTACAAGAGCTTGAATTTGCAATGAATCGTGCTTTGTATGGCCTTTTATGAAGTTTTAGGTAACTGAATAAAACGTAGCAAGCTTGTCTTGGCCTTCTGTAACACATACAGCAAACTTGGTGGCTGCATGACAGATGTGGTCATTAACATCACGAAAACACGCATATATAATTTTGACCCCCTCGAACCCCACTTTTATATTGTAAAACTGGGGTTTGCAAGGGTAACATTATTTTTCTTATTTCTGCTCTAAAATATAGATTGTGGGTATTCGTTCGATTCGCCTCATCGAGGCAGTTCTAACGAGTACCCATAATCTATATTTTAAGCGGAAATAAGAAAAATATCACAATTTTTCATCTTTAAATGTTTTCGGGGATTAAGGTTACAATGTATTTGTATAGGCACGTTTTCGTAATGAACTATAACCCTTCTACAGCCAAAGGCTGCATTTCATAAGCCTTAGTACCACCAAGCTCTTGCTTAGGCCTAAGTACCACCAAGCTCTAGCTAAATAGTGTTAATATAGTGTAGCCACATTGTTAGCGGCCTTGTCCGCTAGAGCCAAAACAAACTTCTTATGAAATTTTTGAATACCTAGTTTTAGGTGACGTAGAGACGTCTTAGGTTTGACAGGTAATAAGTTCGTATTTTGAGAGTAGAAAGAAATGCTTTTGTACACTACTTTCAGAATGCTAAGTTTCCATTCTTTGAGGGCCATATGCTCTACATACTCTCGTGTACACCATCAGTTACCAAATTCATTCACGGCAGCAGTGATTTCATCTCTATTCTTACTGAAATCGAATTTTAGAAGGAAATCGATATTTCGGTCCTTTAGAAATTATATTTAGGTATTATATGTCTTAAATTATATTGTAATTATAAACGCATTACATACCCAATTTCCACCTTTAAGTGCTTAATGATGCTTATAAATAGGCCCTACATATAGTGTAGTTTATATTTTCTTGTCCTTTGGGAACATTGATTCCATTGTGGAATTTTGAAAAAAAATGAGGGTCACTGATGAGGCCTAAATGGCCGAAACTAGCTTGTCTGGCCGAGAAAACATATACACTCCATATATTCCAGTTCTGTGGTGTATTCCTTGCATCCAAAGGATAACCCTTTCTAGAACATATTTTGTCCTAGTGGTCTTTTGTCCAGAGGGATTTTGTCCAAGTGGGCATTTGTTCCTTCACTCGCTTTACAGGCAAGGGTTTGCTAATAGCATTACTAAAACATGCATGTCCACGCATATTGAAAATTTTTCCACCAATAAATGAACATTTTTAGTTAAAAAGTAATTCTGATATTTTTTTTCAAATTTCGGCCAAAAACATCGATGGTGGGAACTCGCGAGAACAACCTCATCGAGACTGTTCTTATGAGTACTCACAATCTATGTTTATGTGCAGAGATAATAAAAAGAATGGCTACCTTTTTAAACCCCTGTTTTACTATATGAAAATGGAGTTGAAGGGGGTCAAAATAATATAGGCTTGTTTTCGCCATACCTTATGAAATCATAAGAGCTTGTCATATTATCCACACTTTATAAAGAGAAAATTTGGGTTTACAAGGGTATACAAAAGTTTCCTTTTGTGCTCAAGCATATATTGTTGTATCCACCCGTTAGAATGCCTCAATAGAACGGTTCTAACGAGGATAAAAAATCCGTCTGGAACAGAAATAAGAAAAATAACAGTAAAAACATACAAACAAAAGGGGTAATTCTAATGATTATGAGCGAGTTCGATCATCAGCCAGACTATGGTACCGGAAGTCAAACTGCAAATGCTCCTTCACAAGTGTGATCAAAATCAGAATTGTTACTGGTGACACGTCAAATGACATTTTATACATCAGGACCTGTGATGTGGGAAATTAGTCCCTAGCTTTAACCAAAGAGGTAAATTTAGCTACACAATCATCAGCACCTTAAGCTGTCGAAATAATCGAATCGGGAAGGGCATTCCAATCTCTAATGGTTCGGGGGAAGAACGACTCTTTATAAATGTCAGTTCTTGCAGTAAGGGTCTGAAACGCCAACGAATGGTGATTTCTACAGTGTCTAGCTGGGGGAACAAGGTAATCTGTTGGAATGCTGGCAGCACCCTTTTGACCTTTGTATAAAAGGATGAGTCTACTGTCTTTTCTCCTTTTCTTGAGAGACTCCAATTTTAATTTTCCAAGTATTCCAGTCATGCTCCCAGTTTCAAAACAGTAATTGCCTGTTACAAATCTAGCAGCTCTATTCTGAACTTTCTCAATTTCATCGTTAAAGGACCAGAAGCCTCCGTGGTGCAGTGGTTACGCTACTCGCCTTGTACACCAGGGATCGCATGATCGATCCCGGGCTTCTCCAGACTTTCGGATGAGTCTTTAAACCGAGGTCCCATCTCCATATGACCTAAGCTTTTGGTGGGACGTAAAACTCGAACACTCACACTCACTCGTTAAAGGACCACTCCACTGGGGTCCCAGATACAAGTACCATATTCCAAGATTGGGCGAACAAGACCTTTATATGCTGCCTCTTTTACATCCTGAGGGCACTGACGAAGCTTTCGCCTCAGGAAACCAAGCGTTCTATTTGCCTTTGTGCACATGTTGCTAATTTGAGTATTCCATCTCAAGTTGTGTGAGATTGTCACTCCAAGGTATTTAATCTAATCATTCTAATCTATCTATGTCAGCCTGAAGTTTCAATGAGTCATCTGTATCTCTAATTTCCCGGTAACAAACACAGTCGTCTGCGAACAGTCTTATTTCTGAGTCAATATCAGTGGAAATATCATTGATGTACAGGGAGAAAAATAGCGGACCAAGAACAGTCCCTTGCAGACAAAACTGGAGCCCACTCTGATGATTCACGATTAACAACAACGCGCTGTTTTCTGTAGCAAAGAAAGGAATCTATCCATTTGAGGGTATTCCCTCCAATTCCGTAACCAAATAACTAAGATTTAAGAAGTTCATGAGGAGGGGTGTCAAAAGCTTTCTCGAAGTCCAAAATAAATGTATCCTCCTGTCCCCCTCTGTCCAAGATTTATGCCCAGTCATTAATAACTAAGCTCAGCTTTCACAACTATGCGTTTTCCTAAACTTATGTTGTCTGTCTGACAGAAGATTATGTTCGTCCAAATGGGCCATGATGTTTGAGCAGACTATATGTTCGAACAATTTACACAGAACACAAGTCAGAGACCTAGGGCGATGATTACGGGCAAGAGCCTTATCTCCTTTTTAGCTCACCAGAGCCGAAGGCTCCGGGGGAGCTTATAGGATAGGCAGTTGTCCGGCGTTGTCGTCGTCGTCGTTGTCGTCGTCTGACGTCAACACTTTCAAACATCTTCTTCTCTGAAGCCACTGGACCGATTCAGCCCAAATTTTATCTGTAGCATCCTTGGGCTGGGGGATTGAAAGTTTGTGTTTTTTATGAAAATTGGCCCATTAGTTTGGTTGCTATAGCAACTTAGAGCTCCCATAGACTTATAATGGGGAAAATTGAAAAATGGCATTTACTGCCAAGCCACTGCAGATATTTTGACAAAACTTTCATAGAAATATTCCTTAGGCAATCTACTATCTGCCATATGATTTTAGGCCTACTGCTCATTTGTATTGGTTGCCATGGAAACCAAAATGAAAAAATAGAAAAAAAAATACTTAAAAAATCTTCTCCTCAGAAACCGTATGCTCTATGAGGCTGAAAGTTTATGGAAATATTCACCATATTTGCCTTTACAGGTTTTGTGTTTTTTATGAAATTCGGCTCTTTAGTTTGGTTGCTATGGCAACTTAGATTTTCCATAGACTTATAATGGGGAAAATTGAAAAATGGCATTAACTACAAAGCCTTTGCAGATATTTTGACAAAACTTTCATAGAAATGTTCCTTTAGTAAACTTCTCTCAGCCATATGCTGTTATGTCAACCTGGGGGTCCAGTAGGTTGTGCCGGGGCCATGCCCCGCCCCCAGTACTTCATAAAATGACTTATATCTCAGAAACCTTACAGATCCCCACCCCTAAACCATATATATTCTTGTTCCTATTGATAAGACGCATTCAGTGACACCAACCTGGAGGTCCTCCGGGATGTGCCGAGGCCATGCCCCACCCCCTCCACTTCATAAAAGGCCCAATATCTCGGAAACCATTCAGATCCCCACCCCTGAACCCTATATACTCTTGTTCCTTATGATAAGACGCATTCAGTGACATCAAACTGGGGGTCCCCCGGGATGCGCCGGGGCCATGTCCCGCCCCTCCATTTCATAAAAGGCCCAATATCTCGGAAACCTTACAGATCCCCACCCCTAAACCATATATATTCTTGCTCCTTATGATAAGACGCATTCATTGACCCCAAATTGGGGGTCTTCCAGGGTGCGCCAGAGCCATGCCCCACCCCTTCACTCCACAAAAGGCCATATATCTCAGAAACTGTTCAGATCCCCACCCCTAAACCATATATGTTCTTGTTCATTATGATGAGACACATTCAGTGACACCAACCTGGGAGTCCCCAGGGATGTGCTGGGGCCATGCCCCACCCCCTCCATTTCATAATATCACAATATCTCGGAAACCATACAGATCCCCACCCCTAAACCATATATATTCTTGTACCTTATGATAAGACACTTTCATTGACACCAACCTGGGGGTCTCCCTGGGCCTTGCCCCACCCCTGCACTTCACAAAAGGCCTTATATCTCAGAAACTGTTCAGAGCCCCACCCCTAAACCATATATATTCATCTTCCTTATGATAAGGCACATTCATTGACACCAGCTTGTGAGTCCCCGGGGCATGCCCGGGCCTTGCTCCACCGCTTGACTTCATTAAAAGCCACATATCTCAGAAATAGTTCAGATCCCCACCCCTAAACCATATATATTCTTGTTCCTTATGATAAGACTCATTCAGTCACACCAACTTGGGGGTCTCTTTGTGCTGAGGCAATGTGCCCCGCCCTTCCACTTCATAAAAGGCCATATATTTCAGAAACCATTAAATCCCCACCCCATATTCATATATGTTCTTGTTCCTTATTATAGCACACCTACTGTAGGTGTGTCCGCAGGGGCCAGTCCTCTCCTTTCCACTTCATGAAAGGATATCTTGGAAACCGTTCAGATTCCCACCCCTAAACCATATATATACTTGGTCCTTATGATGAGGCACATTTAGGGATAACAATCTTGGGCTTTCCTGGGAACGACAGGGCATGCTCCAACCCCTCCACTTATATCTCCAGCCATGCAGATCCCCACTGCTAAACCATATATATTCTTGTTCTTTGTGATAAGACACATTTAGTGATACCAACCAGGGCTCCATTGGGTCCATGCCCCACCCCCTCTACTTCATAAAAGGCCTAATGTTTCATATACTGAGTCCACATGGATGCTCATTTGGATATGGGGGTTCATTTGGCAGATTAAAATGATACCATGTTAAAATACATGGCTGCAATTTGGCAGTGCCCACCTGAGCTCTGGTGAGCATAGTGGCCCATGGGCCTCTTGTTTGAAGAGCGAACAGATGTTTGCTAAGAGCCATTTCACCCGTATCAAGAGACTGTTGGAACAAGTTTGCAAAAACTGGACCTAACTCATTTGCTAGTTCTTCAGGACGAAATGCATCTGGTCCTAAGGCCTTACTGGGGTTTAAGCCTTGAATTAACTTGATCACTCCTGCAGCTGTCACAACAATATTCTTCATGAATGGGGCCGATGTTCCAGTCAATGGAACCTCCGTGAAGTCAGTTTTATTAAACGCATAATTGAATTGACCAACAAGTTCCTCTGTCCTTTCAGAGTCTGATTCAGCAACCCCGTTCCCTCCTCTTTTGTTAAGGGGCGGGATACTTTGCCTGTCTTTCTTCTGGCTATTGATATATCTGTAGAAGTCTCTGTGATTTGTCTTAACATCACCTACCAAGTTATTCACATACAGATCATGCGGATTTTTTTTATATCAGTCTAGACTTCACGTCTCAAGTTTTAAAAGTTTGTCTGGAGTTTACCACTTCCCGTCCTTTTTGCCTTTGCATGAATCTTATTCCTTCTCGGAATTTTTCTTCTTATCTCTTGATCGAACAACCTCTGGTAGATATTTGGTAAACAAACAGGCATCCCCCTGTCACGATTAGTATATTTGGACGACTAGGAAGATCACTATTTTATCGCTTCAGAAATAGCAGTGCCGATTCTATCTTTTATATTTTGCCCATTTTACTTCTTTTTACAAAAAACCATGCTTTAACAACACTTGAAATGTGTAATTTCCCTCGGACCAACAGATTTTCACTTTTTCCGCCGCCATCTTGTACACTGTTGGCTAACCAAGGTTAACCATGGTTGATGATCGAACTTGCTCTATATCACATGTATGTGGGTTCGTAACCGTGTTCACAATAAAGACATCTTTTTAGCTCAACTGACCGAAGGTCATGGTGAGCTTTAGTGACCGTGAGATGTCCGGCTGCGTCGTGTGTAAACTTTTCTTGTTAACACTCTAGAGGCTGCAGTTTTGATCTAATCATCATCAAACTTGGTCAGATTGATTTTTCTGACAATATCTCGGTCAGGTTCGAATATCTCGGTCAGGTTCGAGTATGGGTTTAGAAGCGGTGATGCTAGTCGCCTTGTAGACCAGGGATCGCAGGCTCGATCCCGGGTTTCTCCAGACTTTCGGATGAGTTTTTAACCGAGGTCCCATCTCCGTATGACCTTAGCTGTTGGTGAGACGTAAAACTCAAACTCTCACTCACACTCACTCACTTCGAATATGGGTCATGTCAAATCAAAACGTAGGTCAGTAGGTCAAACCATAAATAACATTGTTAACACTTTAGAGGCCATATTTTTGGTCAAGTCATCCCAAAACTTGCTCAGAATGATCATCCTGACAATATCTATGGGTCATGTCGGGACAAAAAGTAGGTCAGTAAGTCAAATCAACAAAAACCTTGTTTACACTCTAGAGGCCTCTGTATTACCCCCCGTATTTCCCTATGATAAAAAATAGAAGTGAAACAATGATCAGTTTACTTGTTACCTCTGTAGTATAATGGTTAGAGCGTCCATCAGGGCTTGAAGAAATAGATGCATGGTGCTTCCACACAGAGCTGAAACCGACCCACACACGAGTACCGGTAAACAGTTTTGAGGATCTAAGCCTGCTCAGTCAAAGTGGTGCGAGTCGGACCGTCCATGTGTATAAACCCTATTGGTTTCAATAGGTGACAGGGCTCGAGATATCATTTCATCTCAGTGTCGGGTAAAAGTCCCACAAATTTGGAAGCAACGTCTGCAAAATGACCTATAGAGTGTTGACGGGGACGTTAAACCCCAAATCAAACACACACTATATACATACATACATGCTTGCATGCACACAGACGAGCTATGTTGCATTCTGTCAACTCTTGATTGAGAGTTTTACTCTACCTACCTACAAATAAGCAGGGTTAAGGAAGACCGGTTCCCAGCTCATTGTTGTGTTGCAATAAAATATGGCACCAGTACAAATTGCTATTTTAAAAATAAAATCAAAAGCCCCCTCCCCTGCACAACCCCTTGTCACCATGATTCATTGATAGTCTGAGCCTGTTCACACTCTTGTCACCGTCCCCAGCAAAACCCCTTGAATCAGCCTCACCCCCACCCCCCGCACAACCCCTTGTCACCATGATTCATTGATAATTAGACTGAGTATGTTCACAAACAACCTGTTGTCTCCACAACCCCTTGTTACCATGAGTCATTGATAGTCACTCATCCTGTCCACACAATTACACACACTTGCTTGTTATCCCCCCCCCCCCCACACACACATACCATTGTCTCCATGAGTCATTGAGAGTTAAACTGAGCCTGTTTATCTTCTGGTGCTCTAGGACCTGGCCCCCGATGTCAAAGGGATCAACCCCCTACCCTTTCATTTGTACGATAATGATCATGTGAGCGATCCAGGGTCACTATGACCCTCTTGTTTCCCAATGCACAGGCATATTCAGAGGATCTTACACGAGTGGTCATTTCATAAGGAATTTATGAAACGAGCAACGGCGAGTTTCATAAATTTCATATGCAATGACCACGAGTTTAAGATTCTTCTTATCATATACATGTTACAGAAGCCTCCGTGGTGTAGTGGTTACGCTACTCGTTTTGTAAACCAGTGGTCGCAGGATCCCCACTTTCAAATGAGTCAATAAACCGAGGACCCGTCTCCGTATGACCTTAGCTGTTGGTGGGACGTAAAACTCAAGCACTCACTCACTTATTACTATATACAAGCGACGTCATATGATAAACATTGTATATGTGCGTGTTGTTGATTCTGCTTCATTATTTGGGCCCCGTCAAGCGATTTTAGTACTTATTGCCTATGCGAGCAGCGAAGTCTCGCCAGAACCTTCGCTGCTCGCTCATACAAGCAGTGAATCAAGAGGAACCTTCAGACAGAAGGCCATATCCCTGGCCCCTCTGAATGGCTGGTCATGCGCAGTTAAAATTTGTCATGATGGAATGCTCGAAGACGCAAATTCGCTTGGCGGGGCTCATTTGTCAAATTTTATTTATGTTTCTATTTCCATCAAGCAGATTTTAGGTCTGTTTATTAAGTTATATGTCTGAACAAAGCAATACATGTACACATCCTGTGGGGCTTGAAAAAATAGATGGGCTACATGATGCTTCCACGCAGAGCTGACATCGACCCGCACACGAGTAATGGTAAACCGCTTGGAGGATCTAAGCCTACCCAGGCAAAGCGGTGCGAGTCGGCCCGTCCATGCTTATAAACCTTATTGGTTTCATTGGGCGGCAGGGATTGAGATGTCATTTCATCTCAATGTCGGGTAAAAGTCCCACAAAATAGGGCGTAACGTCTCCAAAATGACTTTTAAAGTGTAGGCGGGGACGTTTAACCTAAAATCAAACCAAAAACCAAAGTACTCATCCTTGTATCGGTTGGATGTTTATGCCACAGGCAATGTTATCGTGGCGGTTAAGTTTAGACCAGCAACCCAATCTATCATGGAGTCCCTGATCGATCAGAATACTTATTTTGGGGAGGGGGAACAGAGGGTTGCAGGTATGGAATGCTTTTCACGGACTTTTAGCTAGACACATTTTGCAGAACACAATATGAACGATACCATTCTGTACCATTCAGACGATTCTTGACACCCTAGTTGACTCCAAGTCAACTACATTCAGACATGGAGTTAACTCCTAGTCAACTCCATTTCCCGCTTTTGTTAACTAGGGAGTTAACCTTAGTTAACTTCTAGTTGACTAGAAGTCTTAACAGTTATACAGTAGTACATATATGGATTAGAACAGGTGAATGAATATGTTACTTAATTTGTTATCTGTTTTTTTTTTATTTATTTATTTATTTATTTTCATCATGCTGATGCAAATGGCATGGCAAAAAAAATGAAGAATGACAGGTTATATCCCATAATTTCAAAATGATCATTGTTAGCCCTTATCCCGCTGAATAAATTAATTTTACCATACCCATTTCTGGATATCAACCATTCAAATCGTTAAAGGTTATGTATTCATTCAATTCACAAATTGGATGAAAAACAGTGTAGATCCTGACCAGATGAAACAGCCCCCGCCCATAGGGGCTTGAAGAAATATATGGGCTGCATGATGTTTCCACGCAGAGCTGAATCCGGCCCGCACACTAGTACTGGTAAACTGCTTAGAGGATCTAAGCCTGTACAGGAACTGTGGTGCGAGGCGGACCGTCCATGCTAATAAACCCTATTGGTTTCATTGGGCGACAGGGCTTGAGATGTCATTTCATCTCAATGTCGGTTAAAAGTCCCACAAAATTGGAAGCAACGTCTCCAAAATGACCTTTACAGTGTTGACGGGGACGTTAAACCTCAAATCAAACAATCATTAACCATCTGATCAGGATCTATGCTGTTTGCAAAGTTAGGATTTGTCATGTTCAGCGGGATAAGGGTTAATGAATTTCAGGTTATACTCCTGGATTTGAGTGCCCCGAAAATTTTAGCCTCTCCAGAACAACAGCTCTGTTTATTTTATTTGTTAAAATGAATTTCAATAAATCTCAGGTTCACACTGATAAGCCTCACTAATTGCCTAAGCATATGGCAACTGAATATTCATTCATGAAAATTTCACTTTTGCAAACAGTGCAGGCCCAGATCAGACGCCGCAGAATGGGGCGTCTGATCAGGGCCTCCACTGTTTGCTAAAAGTTCAGTCATTCCCCAAATATACCTTGATGAAAACACACCCCGACACCCTTAAACCTTGAAATGGAGCCCTGGTACATATAAGGAGGAAGATTCCATTTGGTACAAAAAAGGTTCGTACCAAATGAATCTTTCTCCCTACATATAGCCCGAGTCCACCTCAAAGTTCAAGGGTGACAGGTTGTGCCCCTTCAAACTCCATTCGCAAAATGGCTTAACTTTTTGAAAACAGTGTAGGCCCTGAACAGACGCCCCTTTCTGTGGCGTCTGATCTGGGCCTGCACTGTTTATCTCAATTGAGTAGAAATCTTTATGTGACTATTGCTAGTAGTAGTAGTGGTGGAAGTAGTAGATGTGACATTGACATTTATTTATTTATTTATTTTGTTTTTCAAGAACAAAATATACTATGTAGTAATATGTTAAAGGACCAATAACAAAATTCATAAGTAATCCATAAGTGGATTATAATGATTAAACCCTTCTTATCAGAAGTCATTATCTGATTTTATCAGATGAATACCATCACCTTAACAGCCATAATCCCCTGAGGTTCAAGTGGTCATTTATTGGTAGGTGATAAGAGAAATAGTTTGTGATATATGATATCCTGGAGTATTATCATTTTGATTGAGATCTAGCAAAGCAGATGAACTTAGAATCTTCGTTTGCCATAGAAAATATTTTTATCATTACAGTACATCACTAAGAAAACACACCTATTCAAATATATTGAAAAATTTACCACCTAATAATAGACAAAAAATCAGATAATAAATCTGATTTTTATTTTTATATTTTTGGCCAAAACATACATTGTGGGAACTCGTTATAACCGCGTCAGTGAGGCGGTTCTAACGCGTACCCACAATCTATGTTTTTGGGCGAAAAAATAAAGAAAAATGAATGCGGGAACTAGTTAGAATCGCCTCATTGAGACAGTTCTAATGAGTACCCATAACCTGTTCATGGCTTTAACATGGCTATTGGCTGTTGACTAGTTTTTCTTTCTGCTTCAAACATTATTAAGTGGGAACTTATTAGAATCGCCTCATTGAGACAGCTCTAATAAGCATCCACAACCTGCTCATAACTTTAAACTGGCAATTATCACATATATATTTTTTTTTATTTCGGCTTCTGAAAAAGGAAGTGGGAATTTGAAAGAACCGCCTCATTGAGTCAGTTCTAACGAGTACCCACAACCTGTTTTGAACCATCTGCTGGTAATTTTAGAAGTCAAATTTTCAATTTTTCAATCAATATGGAACCTAATCAGACTGCTCCTCTTGGAGAAGTCCGATCAGGGTCCACACTGATTGACTATACGCATAAATATGTTTGAAAAGTTTGAAAATATGTTTTGAAAAGTTTACCAGAAGAGCAGCAGACAACATAAACAAATGACAATTTCAGATGCAGTTTTTCATTATCCTGCTGAATAATTAACCCATAAGATGTCAATCACAGCAATTTTGTCTGCTTTGTCGCCTGCTTGTAACTTTGAAAGTCAATTTTGCAAACAATGTGGGACCTGATCAGACTGATTAGAGTCCACACAAATTACTTCACATATTGCATTCATTTAAAATTCGCAAACTGAATGACAGTGTAGATCCAGATCTGGATTTACATTGTTTCATGTTTAGCAGAGTAAGGATTAATTAAATGACAGGGATCCTACAGACATTGTCTATTCCCGGTATCTCTATTCCCATATAAGGGGCCAATAAACATCTAATAGTAAATGTTGTTGCGTTTTATTTCTCATTTCCACATTTAACCCATATATGCCAAGCGCCCATTTGTGGGACAGCGGTAAAAAGTTTAGACTCAGATCGGATGCCCCGTCAACACTATTTATGTCATTTTGAAATGGACCACTCCAAACTTATAAAGTAGAAGATTCCACTGTCATATATGGGTTAAAGAAAGGTAATATCGAATATCACAAGCTTGGGCACAAACATGTAACTTAATACAACTTAATACTGTAGAAACTTATGCGTGGACAGTGAAGAATCAGATCACGGTGTTTTTTTTTTTTTGTTTTTTTTTTTGTTTGTTTTACTTGAGATCTAACGTCCCTGTCAACACTGCCATTTTGGAGACGCTGCTTCCAATTTTATGGGGCTATTACCAGACATTCAGATGAAATGACACTTTACCTGGGCATGCTTAGTCCTTCTATATTTACATTAGAAAATTTGGCTCTGAAAATATTTTAGATATTCTAGAAAACAGATACACAGTTTCAACCAATGTGGAGAATCCTTAACTCAAAAGAAATATAGAAAAGATGGTTGATAAAATATAGAATCATTACAAAAACACGCCTGTTCAAATACTTTGTAAAGTTTACCCACGAAAACAAAAAGAATGTTTTCAGATAAAACAAAAGATATTTGTCTTATTTCTGCACAAAATATAGATTGTGGGTACTCGACAGAACCGCCTCATTAAGGGGGTTGTAACGAGTACCCACAATCTATGTTTTTAAGCAGAAATATGAAAAAAAAAATGGTTTATCAAGGTAAAACCCAGTTTTAAAAGTGGGGTTTGAGGGGTCAGAATTATAAAGGCATTTTCTTTTGTAATGGGATATGAACTTTTATTACAGTGTGTAGGTATTGTGGGTTTTATATCTCCTGAATTCATCACCTGAAATGAACACCCCTAAATTCCACTTTATATAGAGAAATTTAGGGTTTACGGGGGTACACATTATTTTTTCTTATTTCTGTTCCACGAGATATGTTGTGGGTACTCATTAGAACCGGTTCAAACGAGTACCTACAACCTATGTTCGCAGTATAAATAAGAAAAATATCACTGATTTTCACCAGAAAAGTAGCCATTTTGAAGATATAAAAGATTGTACTATGACGCACTGATGTGTTATCGTAATGTATCAGAATTTTGTTTTCAAGCACAGTAAATCAGATTCTGTATACACCGGGTAAACTGATTCAATATGCCCTTCGTTGTAATAAAACACCAGAGTAATATTACTCAAGGCAATTTATTAATAAGATGTTAATATGCAGCACATGTCCCATGTTAGTTTAACAATAAACACTTAACGGTACACTTACCTGTTGATTTAACAGGATTAACACATAAGACGCCAATCACAACAATTATTGTCTGCTTTGTCGTCTGCTGTTAACTTTGACATTCATTTTTGCAAACAATGTGGACCCAGATCAGACTGCTCCTCCAGGAGCTGTATGATCAGGGTCCACTCTGTTTTGCCTGCGAGAAGGTGCAGCAGACAACATAAAGAGACAACATTTTTTTTGAAAACGTTTCTTGGCATCTTAAGAGTTAATTCATGACATTCATCAATGTCAACTATTGTTTTAAGGTTAGGGCCCCCTCAAGATGATTTCACTTATTTCTAGGCGATTCATTATGTTAACAAGTGAACACCCCATAAACTCCACTTTATATGCAGAAAACTGGGCTTTAGAGAGGTTTATACTGTTTTTTATTTCTGCTCCAAGACATGTTGTGGGTTTTCCTGAGGCAGTTCTAACAAGCACCCACAACCTGTATGTCATACAGATGTTTTATTTTAATTGTTAATTAGAGGTGGACGAAAACTGGAGTAACCGGAAAAAATGCTTGACCTATTATAGAGAAATAGATAGATAACAAACTAGATGTGTAAATGTATTAAAAAGAAAGCAAAGTAAAAGGAATTCGCTTTATAAAAAACATGCGCATGAAATATAAATCAACTGATTTTTTTTTTAAAAAATGATTTGTATTTCATCTTGTGAAATTTCTGAAAGGTTTCACATTCTTGCTCCAAAACATTTTTAGATATTTTTTATCTGTTATTAAGACAATCTTTTATTAAGACCACATCTGGTCAGCCAAAAATGTGGTCTTAATATAGCAAATTAGATGTACATTTAATAAATTACTCATTTGATAGTAGAAACCATGCATATCTTAATTTTCAGTTATGAAATTATATGCAAATCAAATCTCAGATAAGAGTTTGATGACAGGACAAAGGATTAGTTAACTCCATGTTAACTCCCTAGTGAACTATAGTTAACTAGGGAGTGAACTTGTAGTCAACTCTAGGGTCCAAATGTAGTCTGAATGTAGTCAACTCCTAGTTAACTTGGTGTAAAGATTCGTCTGAATGGTACTGTAATTAATGTTACACACCCGTGCGTTATAAGAGGACTGTTCAAATTTGAATGCAACTAAGCACATAAAAATGATTCCGTGATAGATTACGATGAAACATTTATTTTGTCCCCTCAAAGTATTCCATTTTAACAGATATACAAACTTTCCGTCTTCTGATCCAATCATTGAATGCATTTTGGTAGTCTTTTCGAGGTATACTATGAAGGCACTGGAATATTGCGCTGTACAAATTTTCGACCAGAAAGGTATTTTGTCAGCCGCGGGAACAAAAGTCACACGGGGCAAGGTCAGGGGAATACGGGGGGTGAGGGATTTCAACAACCTTTTCCTGCTTCAGATAGTCTTGCACAATGAACGCCTTGTGCGATGACACATTGTCATGTAGCAATCTGACATTGGCCAAACCAGTTGCGGGTCTTCGTTCTTTGAAATATTACTTCATTTTTCGAAGAACTTTATTCTTGTAAACTTCGCATTCACAGATTTGCCTTTAGGCACAGCAACCTGAATAGCAGGGCCGTGATTTGAAAAGAATACGGCATGCATTACCTTCTTGGCGCTCATAGTCCGCTTTGCAATGCATGGTCTTTTGCAATACTTTGTTGCCCATATTTTGTTTTGACTCTTTCATTTTGGCTCAAAAAAGTGAACCCATGTCTTCTCACCTGTGACGACATTAGCGAAAGACCGTGCATTGTAATTTGGAAACTTTTTAAGCAACTTCTTGGCGCACTGAACGCATGTCTTTTTCTGCTCATCTGTCAACAGATGGGGAATCCATCTATCACAGATCTTTCTCATTTTCAAATCCCGTTTCAGAATTGTATGAGCTGCTCCTAATGAGATGCCAACCATACTAGCTATTTGCCTAGTGGTGTATCGTGAATCGGTAGCAACTATTTCTTTCACTCTAGCAACCATCTTGGCAGATGTTGGTCTTTTCGGCCGACGATCATTTGGTGCATCTTCTGTTGAACCTAGCCCACAGCTGAAGTTTTTACGCCAACGAAAAACTGTCGGAAAAGACATTTCATTATGCCCATAAACCGAACATATTTCATCAAAAATGTCTTTGCACCGTATACCAAGAATACAACGATTCTTAATATAGGACCGTATTTCAACGGCGTACTCTGACGTTCTTCCAACCATGTTTTGTATTAGTATACAAGAGTAGACAGTGTTTATCGAACGATATACATGGCTAAAGTGGACGGATTTTAACAGGTTTGGTATCAATGTATGGGTAAAATGTTTTTCTACGCTGTAATATTTATTTCCAGGTGATTTTCGCATTAGTGCATGCGAAAACGTTCTACTTGCATTCATATTTGAACAGTCCTTGTATTGGTGTCTTTCTTATTTTTTAAACTAAGATTTTTCAGATGAAAATATTTGTTACTTTTACTTTTTTTCTAGTCCAGACATACATGTAGACTGTGGGTGCTCATTAGAATGGCCTTATTAAGGAGATTCTATCGAGTACACATAATCTAGTGATTTTTTATGAGAATTATGCACAATGTAGGGAAGAAAGTTACGGAATTAAAGCCACAAGTTTGGGGAAGGAAAACAAAGTCGAGGAAGAAAAGTCACATAATCGCACACGAGTAATGGTAAACCGCTTGGAGGATCTAAGCCTACCCAGGCAAAGCGGTGCGAGTCGGCCCGTCCATGCTTATAAACCTTATTGGTTTCATTGGGCGGCAGGGATTGAGATGTCATTTCATCTCAATGTCGGGTAAAAGTCCCACAAAATAGAGCGTAACGTCTCCAAAATGACTTTTAAAGTGTAGACGGGGACGTTTAACCTAAAATCAAACCAAAAACCAAAGTACTCATCCTTGTATCGGTTGGATGTTTATGCCACAGGCAATGTTATCGTGGCGGTTAAGTTTAGACCAGCAACCCAATCTATCATGGAGTCCCTGATCGATCAGAATACTTATTTTGGGGAGGGGGAACAGAGGGTTGCAGGTATGGAATGCTTTTCACGGACTTTTAGCTAGACACATTTTGCAGAACACAATATGAACGATGACATTCTTAGGGGGTGCATTGCTATTACCGCTGAAGAAAAAAAAAAAAACACACACACAATATTTAAGTCGAAAAGTTGTGATATTTGGTTTCTTACTTTTGCTCAAAATAAAGATTGGGAGTACTCGTTAGAACCGCCTCATCGAGGTGGTTCTAACGAGTACCCACAATCTATATTTTAGAGCAGAAATAAGAAAAAAAGTTTACCCTGTAAACTCCAGTGTTACGATATAAAAGTGGCGTTGAAGGGGGTCAAATTATATAGGCGTGTTTACCAACACGTAATTAATGTAACACACCCGTGCGTTATAAGAGGACTGTTCAAATTTGAATGCAACTAAGCACATAAAAATGATTCCGTGATAGATTACGATGAAACATTTATTTTGTCCCCTCAAAGTATTCCCTTTTAACAGATATACAAACTTTCCGTCTTCTGATCCAATCATTGAATGCATTTTGGTAGTCTTTTCGAGGTATACTATGAAGGCACTGGAATATTGCAGAACCGAGGTGTTTGCGCTGTACAAATTTTCGACCAGAAAGGTATTTTGTCAGCCGCGGGAACAAAAGTCACACGGGGCAAGGTCAGGGGAAAACGGGGGGTGAGGGATTTCAACAACCTTTTCCTGCTTCAGATAGTCTTGCACAATGAACGCCTTGTGCGATGACACATTGTCATGTAGCAATCTGACATTGGCCAAACCAGTTGCGGGTCTTCGTTCTTTGAAATATTTCTTCAATTTTCGAAGAACTTTATTCTTGTAAACTTCGCATTCACAGATTTGCCTTTAGGCACAGCAACCTGAATAGCAGGGCCGTGATTTGAAAAGAATATGGCATGCATTACCTTCTTGACGCTCATAGTCCGCTTTGCAATGCATGGTCTTTTGCAATACTTTGTTGCCCATATTTTGTTTTGACTCTTTCATTTTGGCTCAAAAAAGTGAACCCATGTCTCCTCACCTGTGACGACATTAGCGAAAGACCGTGCATTGTAATTTGGAAACTTTTTAAGCAACTTCTTGGCGCACTGAACGCATGTCTTTTTCTGCTCATCGGTCAACAGATGGGGAATCCATCTATCACAGATCTTTCTCATTTTCAAATCCCGTTTCAGAATTGTATGAGCTGCTCCTAATGAGACGCCAACTATACTAGCTATTTGCCTAGTGGTGTATCGTGAATCGGTAGCAACTATTTCTTTCACTCTAGCAACCATCTTGGCAGATGTTGCTCTTTTCGGCCGACGATCATTTGGTGCATCTTCTGTTGAACCTAGCCCACAGCTGAAGTTTTTACGCCAACGAAAAACTGTCGGAAAAGACATTTCATTATGCCCATAAACCGAACATATTTCATCAAAAATGTCTTTGCACCGTATACCAAGAATACAACGATTCTTAATATAGGACCGTATTTCAACGGCGTACTCTGACCTTCTTCCAACCATGTTTTGTATTAGTATACAAGAGTAGACAGTGTTTATCGAACGATATACATGGCTAAAGTGGACGGATTTTAACAGGTTTGGTATCAATGTATGGGTAAAATGTTTTTCTACGCTGTAATATTTATTTCCAGGTGATTTTCGCATTAGTGCATGCGAAAACGTTCTACTTGCATTCATATTTGAACAGTCCTTGTATTGGTGTCTTTCTTATTTTTTAAACTAAGATTTTTCAGATGAAAATATTTGTTACTTTTACTTTTTTTCTAGTCCAGACATACATGTAGACTGTGGGTGCTCATTAGAATGGCCTTATTTAGGAGATTCTATCGAGTACACATAATCTAGTGATTTTTTATGAGAATTATGCACAATGTAGGGAAGAAAGTCACGGAATTAAAGCCACAAGTTTGGGGAAGGAAAACAAAGTCGAGGAAGAAAAGTCACATAATCGGTTTTATTCTGATTTAAAGTAATATTATAAAGAATGTTGACAGACAGAAGAGATTCTCATCCTTGTAGGTCCCTTAGAGCCTCCAGTACCATCATTCTAAAACAAAAAAGCTAAGTGGAAGAGTTTTCACCTTTTTATGTTGAAAATCAAGTTCACGGGCAAATAACAGAACCTAATCAATGACGTTTCAAATATTAGCTGTATATTAGCATATAGTAGAAGTCTGTATCTGTGAATGTACTTTTTAAGACATTTTTTCTCTATATAATAGGGGCGGCCTGTTTAATTGTCTCAAATAAACACGTCGTTCGGACCATAGTGCACATCAAAGGCTTCATAAAAGACCATACAAAATACGGTTTATTGCAAATTCAAGCTATTTTTCCGCCACTGAACTCTCCAAATTATTAACTTCATGTTTGACTGCCATCAAAAACATGTGATAAAATATTGCGACCAAGTCTTCGAAAGATCAGGTAGAAATCTGTTTTGGTCTATAAAAATCTAATGAAGTTTTGAATAAATTGAAATCCAGGCATTTTCGTGCTTCAAGTCTGTTTACTTTTTTCCACCCTTTACACTACACTACCTCATAATCTTATAAAAGAAAAAAAATACTGATTTTATTGAATGGACATTTCATAGGGAAGACACCCTCTATCTTGCATGTAATAAAAGAAATGCTTTTTCACGTCTGAAGAGCATAAAATTATACTTAATGGTCGTGCCAGAAAGTGTGTGAAGCTCTCACCTTTCTACTTGACAATATTTACATCAGATTTGGTACAAGGTTATTTAGACAAGTTGTGGGTATTCCGATGGGTACCACTTGTGGCTGATTTGTTTTTGTTTTGTTATGAGAGAGACTTCATGATGTCCCTTTCTGCTGAAAACCAGTCTGAAATCATTGAAGCTTTTAGCTCCACTTCTAGATATTTGGATGCTTTATTAAATATTGACAATACCTATTTCAATGGTTTGATCAGTCAAATCCCCCCACACACAGAACTTCAGTTAAATAAAGCAAATTCTTCTGATACCCAAGCCCCGTTTCTGGATTGACATTTATCTTTTGTAGATGGGTTTGTTTCGTGCAAAATTTATAATAAGCGCAATGAATTTGATTTTGAGATTGTAAATGTTCCTGTTTTGGATGGTGATATTCCTTGTGCGCCATCCTATGGCGTTTATATTTCGCAATTAATTCGATTTGCCAGAGTGTGTAGTCATGTAACTGACTTCAACACTCGTAAAAATTGTTAACGGCTAAACTTCTTAATCAGGGTTATCGGTACCATAAACTACGCAAAGCCTTTTCAAAATTTTATAGACGCCATTCTGATTTAATTTCAAAATTCAATATTGGACTTAAATCTCTTCTGCAACAAGGTCTATCGGAACCCGAATTTATGGTGACTTAGTATATAAATTCAGAAAAATATATAACCACAATGACTTCAGCACCCGATTTCGTAAAATCATTCTTCGATATAAAAAGATTGGGTACAACATAAATGTTATACGACAGGCTGCATGCATGGTAGTTAACCCAATCACGGTTGACAACTTTGCTTCCCTCTTTAATTACACGCCGATGGGTCAGGCTTCAGATTCTATGACGGTTCCAGCGTAAAGGCTTATCGAGAATTAGAGAGATCTAACTCAAGGTAATGTTGGTTGGTGCCTGATGCTCTATCACTGTCGGGCCCATCGGGGTCTAACTGTTGGTTTTCTCTTGCTCCAGCATTTCAGTGGTTTCTTGCTGTCGAGTCCTCGCCGTTGTTTCATCTCTGTGGTTGTTTGATTATTTTTGTTCATTGATGAGTTAGGAGGCCTTCATGCGGCCTGAACAAATTATTTGTCTAAATCGCGACGGAATAAGGGCGAGGATTGTGGCCACGTAAAATCGATTTAAGCCCCCACCCCCCACCCAGTGGAATTCGTTTCCGCTTACCGTTCCCAGGCGGTTGTTCTTTCGCGGTTTATTTTTGTTATAGTTTGTCTTTGGGTGTTTGTGTCGCTTATATTTCTTTATTTTGGATAGCCTATTGGCCATTTTGTGGGAAAGTAACTGTCCTTTTGGCTTTCCGCTATTGATGTTCCCATTAGTTTTTTTTTGGTTCATGTTTGTGATTCTTTCCCTTTGGTGTCTCTGATTGGAGCTGTGGGTTGATTGTATCGATTCCTGATCATTGTCTCCACTGTTTTATCTTATCTAAGTGTTATGGGGTGATCATGAGCAGCGGCTCTCTGAGAGATATGTTTAACAGGGATCTCTTTGAGGGGAACTTGTGTGATTGTATATTTTAGTTAATTTTCAACAATATATTGTTTTAAATTACTTCGTTATTATAATTATTTTTAAAGGAAAGGAAAACATTGACAGCCACTGTTTCATTCATTAAGTCAAAGAGGAAAAGAAGTCAACTAAATGAATCGATGAATTCAAGATTTAATTAATCAAGTAACATTAACATTTATTTAATTATTTATTTGCATATGCTTGTATTTATTTAATTTTTATTTTTGAAAGTATGTTAAACAAAATCATATAATGTACAGTCGAACCCCAATGGCTCGAACACCTTTGGGACCTCGAAAATCTGTTCGAGACATGGGTAGTTCGAGCCACTGAGGTTAGTGTCAGGAGGCATAACGACATTCTTTTAGACATCTTTTCGGTTTTCTATAATGAATATGTATGCTGTGATTCTAATGAGTACACACAGCATACATTTGCAAGATAAAAGACTAAAATCTCCTTAATTATCACCCACTATTTCTTATGTAGAGGATTTCGCTAGGAGCTCAAGAATGGGTTCGACTCATCCATGGTAAACGAGCCATCGGTGTTCGAGCCATCGAAGTTCTACTGTATATAGAGCATACGCAGTTTATAATTTCAGTCAAGGGTTTCTTGTTTTGAACACAATTATATCAGACAAGGAAACCCTGAACCCACACTTTTTTAAAAAGTAAAGCTGGGGCCTAGGGCGGTTTAAATTATTTTTTTTAGTTCTACTCGAAAACATATATTGTGGGTCCACGTTAGAACCGCCTCGGAGAGACGGTTCCTGCGAGGCGTTTCTAACGAGTACTCACAATATAACAATTGTACTGTGGAGCTAGGGGTTAGAGGGTATACTAACTGTTTTCTTGTTTCTTATCAAAACATTTTTGTGTGTCCCCGTAAGGACCGCCTCGCAAAGGCGGTTCTCACGAGTACTCACAATGTAAAAACATATTGTACAGAAAAACTCGGGTTCAGAGTGGGTATTGATAGTTATTTTTTATTTCTACTCAAAACATATAGGGTGGGTCCTCATTTTAAACCGCCTCACCAAGAAAGAGTACCCACAATATATGCCTTAAGCTGAAATATTAAAGATCTCGGGGTTTTTATCATTTTTAACCAAGGCATTTGTTTTTGCTTGATTTGATGTTTAACGTCCCCGTCAACACTGTAAAGGTCATTTTGGAGACGTTTCTTCCAATTTTGTAGGGCGTCATATGATAAACATTGTATATGTGTGTGCGAGTTGTTGATTCTGCTTCATTAAGTGGGCCCGTCAAGCGATTTTAGTACTTGTTGCCTATGTGAGCAGCGAAGGTTTAGGCGAGCCTGCGCATCTGCAGAACCTTCGCTGCTCGCTCATACAAGCAGTGAATCAAGAGGAACCTTCAGACAGAAAGCCATATCCCTGGTTCTTCTGAATGGCTGGGCATGCGCAGTTAAAATTTGTCATGACGGAATGTTCGAAGACACAAATTCGCTTGGCGGGGCTCATTTGTCAAATTTTATTAATGTTTTTAGTTCCATCAAGCAGATTTTAGATGTGTTTATTAAGTTATATGTCTGAACAAAGTAATACATGTACACATCCTCTGGGGCTAGAAGAAATAGATGGGCTACATGATGCTTCCACGCAGAGCTGAAAGCGACCCGCACACGAGTACTGGTAAACCGCTTGGAGGATCTAAGCCTACCCAGGCAAAGCGGTGCGAGTCGGCCCGTCCATGCTTATAAACCTTATTGGTTTCATTGAGCGGCAGGGATTGAGATGTCATTTCATCTCAATGTCGGGTAAAAGTCCCACACAATGGGGCGTAACGTCTCCAAAATGACCTTTACAGTGTTTACGGGGACGTTAAATCACAAATCAAACCAAAAACCAAAGTACACATCTTTTTTATCGTTTGGATGCTTATGCCACATGTTATCATGGCGGTAAAGTTTAGACCAGCAACCCATTCTGTCATGGAGTCCCTGATCGATCAGAATACCTGCTTTGGGGAGGGGAAGAGAGGGTTGCAGGTATGGAATGCTTTTCACAGACTTTTAGCTGGACCCATTTTACAGAGCACAATTTGAATGATGACATTCTTAGGGGTTAATTGCTATTACCGCTGAAAAACAACACAAAATTTAAGACGAAAAACTTTGATATTTGTTTTCTTATTTTTTCTCAAAATAAAGATTGTGAGTACTGGTTAGAACCGTCTCATCGAAGATATTATAGAGCAGAAATAAGAAAAAAAGGTTTACCCCTGTAAACCCCAGTGTTACTATATAAAAGTGGCGTTGAAGAGGGTCAAAATTATATAGGCGTGTTTACCAACACGTAATTACGGTAACACACCCGTGCGTTATATTGGTGTCTTTCTTATTTTTTAAACTAAGATTTTTCAGATGAAAATATTTGTTAGTTTTCTTTCTTTTTTTTTTCGTCCAGACATACATGTAGACTGTGGGTGCTCATTAGAATGGCCTTATTAAGGCGATTCTATCGAGTACACATAATCTAGGTTTTTTTTATGAAAATTATGCACAATGTAGGGAAGAAAGTCACGGAATTAAAGCCACAGGTTTGGGGTAGGAAAACAAAGTCGAGGAAGAAAAGTCACAGAATCGGTTTTATTCTGATTTAAAGTAAGATTATAAAGAATGTTGACAGACAGAAGAGATTCTCATCCTTGTAGGTCCCTTAGAGCATCCAGTACCATCACTCTGAAACAAAAAAGCTAAGTGTAAGAGTTTTCACCTTTTTATGTTGAAAATCAAGTTCACGGGCAAATAACAGAACCTAATCAATGGCGTTGTTTCAAATTTTAGCTGTATATTAGCATATAGTAGAAGTCTGTATCTGTGAATGTACTTTTAAAGACATTTTTTCTCTACATAATAGGGGCGGTCTGTTTGTCTCAAATAAACACGTCGTTCGGACCATAGTGCACATCAAAGGCTTCATAAAAGACCATACAAAGTACGGTTTATTGCAAATTCAAGCTCTTGTACCACAACTGAACTCTCCAAATTATTAACTTCATGTTTGACTGCCATCAAAATCATGTGAAAAATATTGCGACAAAGTCTTCGAAAGATCAGGTAGAAATCTGTTTTGGTCTATAAAAAAATCTAATGAAGTTTTAAATAAATTGAAATCCAGGCGTTTTCGTGCTTCAAGTCTGTCTACTTATGATTTTTCCACCCTTTACACTACACTTCCTCATAATCTTATAAAAGAAAAAAATATTGATTTAATTGAATGGACATTTCATAGGGAAGACTCCCTCTATCTTGCATATAATATAAGAAATGCTTTTTTCACTTCTGAAGAGCATATAAATTATACTTAATGGTCATGCCAGAAGGTGTGTAAAGCTCTCGCCTTTCTAGTTGACAATATTTACATCAGATTTTGGTACTAGGCTATTTAGACAAGCTGTGGCTGTTCCGATGGGTACTAATTGCGCACCACTTGTGGCTGATTTGTTTTTGTTTTTTTACGAGAGAAACTTCATGACGTCCCTTTCTGCTGAAAACCAGTCTGAAATCATTGAAGCTTTTAGCTCCACTTCTAGATATTTGGATGATTTATTAAATATTGACAATACCTATTTCGATGGTTTGATCAGTCAAATTTCCCCCCAGAACTTCAGTTAAATAAAGCAAATTCTTCTGAAACCAAATCCCGTTTTTGGATTGACATCTATCTATTGTTGAAGGGTTTGTTTCGTGCAAAATTTATGATAATCGCGATGATTTTGATTTTGAGATTGTAAATTTTCCTTTTTTGGATGGTGATATTCCTCATGCGCCATCTTATGGCGTTTATATTTCGCAATTAATTCAATTTGCCAGAGTGTGTAGTCATGTAACTGACTTCAACACTCGTAATAAATTGTAAACGGCTAAATTTCTTAATCAGGGTTATCGGTACCATAAACTACGCAAAGCCTTTTCAAAATTTTATAGACGCCATTCTGATTTAATTTCAAAATTCAATATTGGACTTAAATCTCTTCTGCAACACGGTCTATCGGAAACCGAATTTATGGTGACTTAGTATATAAATTCAGAAAAAAATATATAACCGCAATGACTTCAGCACTCAATTTCGTAAAATCATTCTTCGATATAAATAGATTGGGTACAGCATAAATGTTATACGACAGGCTGCATGCATGATAGTTAACCCAATCACGGTTGACAACTTTGGCAACCGATGGGTCAGGCCTCAGATTCTATGACGGTTCCAGCGTAAAGGCTTATTGAGAACTAGAGCCAGTGTTTATGAAACACAATGCACCCAACTGCTTGACCCTAACACTGCTTGACCCTAACACTGCTTGTCCTTAACCGTAATTGAGATATCTTTTTTTATTATTTGGCTGCAATGCTGAAATTTTAGAAGGAACATAACACAAGAAAAACTGAAGTTAATCAGGTCATTTATTTATCACCCCATACCAGCGTTTTGAGTTACAGGACAATAGCTCGTACAGTTTTAGAGATACAGTCAAACCTGTCATAGTGTCCACCTCTATTAAGCGAGAAACCTGTGTTAAGCAAGCATGCATTAAGTTCCCCAAAAATGCAAATGCATTAAACTTCACTTAATCAGTTCATCTACTCATCATCCTGAACCAGCCTGTAAAGTTTCAGGGCAATATTCAAAAAGTTTTTGAGATATCTTTCTTACAAGCTTAAAACGCGCAACATTTCAAAGGGGCATAACTCAAGAAAAAAAAATGGATTTTTGTCAAAGTTAATCAGTTCATCTCACCATCCCCAACCATTCTGTAAAGTTTCAGGGCAATAGCTCAAACAGTTTTTGAGATACCTCGCTTACAAGCTTAAAACACAAAAATTTCAAAGGGTCATAACTGAAAAAAAATTCCGGATATTTTTCAAAAGTTAATCAGTTCATCTACTCATCATCCTGAAGCACCCTGTAAAGTTTCAGGGCTATAGCTCAAACAGTTTTTGAAATATCTTGCTTACAAGCTTAAAACGCGCAACATTTCAAAGGGGCTTAACTCAAGAAAAAAATGGATTTTTGTCAAAAGTTAATCAGTTCATCTTCTCATCATCCCCAACCATTCTGTAAAGTTTTAGGGTAATAGCTCAAACAGTTTTTTAGTTATCTTGTTTACAAGTTAAAAACGCAAACAATTTCAAAGGGCCATAACTCAAGAAAACAATTTCGGATTTGTTTTCAAAAGTTAATCAGTTCATCTGCTCATCATCCCAAACCAGTCTGTAAAGATTCAGGGCAAAAGTTGGAACAGTTTTTGAGATATCTTGCTAACAAGATTGCAAAGTATTTTGCAAAGGGACATAACTCAAGTGTTATGCATGAGAATTTATTTTTCTGATTCCCACTTTCACCCCACTGTTGACCTAATAGTGCTATAAATATCTTGTTAATCTTCTTATAGAATATTGAAAAAAATGAGTCACAGATTAATTTCATTTTTGTAAACAACATGTTTACGAGGAAAAGTACTTCAGAACCTTCAAGCAAGTTCAGGTTTGCATTATTTTTAGAAAATTACATCATCTTATTCCACAGCCCTGTGGAACATTCTAGAGAAATCTTAGGGTCTATAAAAGAGCTTGATTTTTTCTCATTGAGTCAGACTCATTTTTGATTTTTATTTGGAGTTTGAAGTTTGGGCTTTTAAGAAAAGTTATTTCTGAATTCTGTGTTGGATTGTTAAAGGATATTTACTTTTTATTTTGGACTGTGAATTCTGTGGGATCAAAAAAAAAAAAAAAATAGATTCATTCAGGATATTTCATTCAGAGCTAAGTACATTTAATTTTCTTACTTCTACAGGTTAAAGTTAGCTTGTAAATAAATTTTGTTAAATTTTTCCAAAACGCTTGTTTGCTTTTTCTTTCTGCTACGCCTAGCTCGTAACACAAGACAGGGGCATAATCCTTCAATTTTTTTTCAAAAGTTAATCAGGTCATCTACTCATCATCTTGAACCAGCCTGTAAAGTTTCAGGGCAATAGCTCAAACAGTTTTTGAGATATCTTGCTTACAAGCTTAAAACGCGCAACATTTCAAAGGGGCATAACTCAAGAAAAAATTTCGGATTTTTGTCAAAAGTTAATCAGTTCATCTTCTGATCATCCCGAACCATTCTGTAAAGTTTCAGGGAAATAACTCAAACAGTTTTTAGTTACCTTGCTTACAAGCTTAAAAATGCAAAAAAATTCAAAGTCCCGTAACTGCAGAAAAAAAGTCGGATTTTTTTCAAAAGTTAATTAATCAGTTCATCTACTCATCATCTTGAACGAGTCTGTAAAGTTTTAGGGCAATAGATCATACAGTTTTTTGAAATATCTTGCTTACAAGCTTCAAACGCGCAAAATTTCAAAGGGGCATAACTAAGAAAAAAATTGGATTTTTGTCAAAAGTTAATCAGTTCATCTTCTCATCATCCCCAACCATTCTATAAAGTTTCAGGGCAATAGCTTAAACAGTTTTTGAGTTATCTTGCTTACAAGCTTAAAACACAAAAAATTCAAAGGGCCATAACAGAAGAAAAAAATTTCGGATTTTTTTCAAAAGTTAATCAGTTCATCTACTCATCATCTTGAACCAGTCTGTGAAGTTTCAGGGCTATAGCTTAAACTATTTTTGAGATATCTTGCTTATAAGCTTAAAACGCACAGAATTTCAAAGGGCCATAACTCAAGAAAAAAAATTGGATTTTTGTCAAAAGTTAATCAATTCATCTTATCATGATACCCAACCATTCTGTAAAGTTTCAGGGCAATAGCTCAAACAGTTGTTTAGTTATCTTGCTTACAAGCTTAAAACGCAAAAAAAAATCAAAGGGCCATAACTCAAGAAAAAAAAAATTCAAATCTTTTTCAAAAGATAAGAAGTTCATCTACTCATCATCCCAAATCAGTCTGTAAAGTTTCAGGGCAAACGCTCAAACAGTTTTTGAGATATCTTGCTTACAAGATATCAAAGTATTTTTGGCAAAGGGGCATAACTCAAGAAAGGGGCATAATCCTGACGAGAAAAAAAAACACGGGTCAATTATTTTTTCATACGGAATCCATTTATGAAATTTCAAAAACCTAGCACCCATGGTTCTTAAGTTATTCTAAGCAGTAAAAAAGCGGGACGGACGGAAGGACGGACGAACAGGGCAAAACAAATATGCCCCCACAACTTCTTCGAAGTTGAGGGGGCATAATTAGAGAGATCTATCTCAAGGTAATGTTGGTTGGTGCCTGATGCACTATCTCTGTCGGGCCCATCGGGGTCTAACTGTTGGTTTTCTTTTGTTGTTGTGGGCCTCTGGTTTCCTTAAGACGCGACCGTCCAGGAGCTACGGACTGGTCAACTGAAAATTGGTGGTCACCACGTGTAATGGGTTTTGCTATACTTATCACGTGCCATGGATTATTTGCTATAGTTATCACGTGTCTTGGGTTTTGTTATACTTCACCCTTGAAAAGTTAAGATTTAAATGTTATCTGTTTATGATGTCAGTTGCCTCTCCTTGCGAACGTTTCAAACATATTTTATTGCATGCAGTCAAACAGTGTGAACCCTGATCAGACAGCTCCAGGGTACACAATTTTAAAAACAATTACGTTTAAAGTAACCAGCACACAAGAAAGCAGACGATAATTGCTGTGACTGGCATTCTAAGGGTTGTTATAATATTCTCCTTATTAAGGGATCGTTTACAGAGAAATACGCTACGAAAACACGCTTATACAATTGCATTGTAAATTTTACCACGCAAACGAAAATTTTATGATGAAAAATTGTGAATTTTTTTCTTATTTCCGTTCAAAATATAGATTGTGGGTACAGGTTAGAACCGCCTCGGTGAGGCATTTATAACAAAAACCCACAATGTATATTTTAGAGCAGAAATAAGAAAAAAAGGTTTTCCACTCTGAATCCAAATTTTACCATACAAAAGTGGGGATCAAGGTGGTCAGAATTATATAAGCGTGTTTTTGTGATGCATTGGGTTGCATTGTGCTTCGACGCAGAGCTAAAACCGACCGAAATTGGGTACTGGTAAAACGCCGAGGCCTAAGTCAGTTCAGATAAAGTGATGCGAGTAGGACCGACCTTTAAGCCCTAAAAGTTTCTTTGGGCGGTAGGGATTCAGAAATCATCTCATCTCAAAATCGAGGTAAAGTCCCACTCAATCGGAAGCAACGTTCCGGCGGTTCTAACGTGTGTCCACACTATTAGAAACTTTTATCTGAAAACTTTCATTTTTCTGGTGGCAAAATCGTCAATATATTTCATTGGCATGTTTTCGTAATGAAAAACAAAATCAATACAGGCACCCTACCTATTGCCACACCAATCACTTCAACTTCGCACATAGAAAGCGTAGATCCAGGGTTACGTTTCTGTATTTTGACGAATTTGCCTATCATAGGTTGTGCACAACTAAATGCATATTCTACACCAATAACTCCTGGTCCTTCAAAGTAGGCACAAAGTGCAAAATCATCAACCGTCTTACCAACTGATATGTCGAGATCAACAAGCCTGTGACCTGAAAATATAAAACTAACATTTCTAATTTAAGACCAACTTTCGAAATGTTCTTTAAGATCACCACTGAACAGTCAAAAAGGCTGTAGTTTACGAGACGACAATGCGTGTTGAAAACACAAAGAATTAATGGTAATACTAATAAAAGTAATTCTTACATGCTTTTCAATGAATGATAGAGATTTATCAGTGAAATATAAATCGATATTTTCACTGTTTCAAACAGTGAAAATACGATTTTTTATTTTTCACTGTTTGGGACTACTTTTTTCTTCAAATCTAACTCTAATTTCAATTTTATCTTTGTCAGATAACTGAACAATACTGAAATGTGTTCTAATTGACGCATAGCCCGTTCATGTGTGACGGGGACGTTACTGACGTCATTTATGACGCTGACGTCACGTCTTTTGTCGCGCGACGTTAGACTTGCCAGCAACTTCTTTGGAAAACTACTTTCTCAATTATTTCATTAATCATTCATAATAATACCATCCCAGGCCATTTCTCAGGTGCAAACTGTCAGTTTACACCCAATAGTTTACCCACTAAACACGATGGACACCACTAAATTGACGCGAAACGAACAGGAACAAAGATAATTTTCTCCGTATGTGAGCGACACCATTAAAGACGCTAAATATTGCCTTTTGAAGAATGTAAGAAACAGAAAATTTGATTTTTTTCAGTGCAAGATCAAATTTTATTTCACTCATGAACACCAAAACTGCTATTTTCACTCGTGGCTACGCCACTCGTGAAAATAACAGTTTTGGTGTTCATTCGATGAAATAAAATTCGACCTTACACTGAAAAAATCAAATATCTTCTATTTACTTTATTTTCTGAGGATGGCATAAATTAAGCATTCCTTATCTACCATATGGTCCTCTAGAACAAACCAGTATAGCACAATACATAAAAAACAATTGACATTACAAGAGATTATATCAATAAATTTGAAACTATGAAAATGTTGTCTAGAGTTCTTATTAAAATAACCGCGCAGTCTGATCAAAGTCTTCGCTGTGTGCTCTAAGGATAGCTAAGGGCCCATTGCTCCTTCATGCAGCAAGAGAAGTCTCTGGCCAGACTATATGGATGTGCAGGCTGATCTGATTCTTCGCTGGACGTACATGTCTTATTGTAGGTTTTGTCGTGCGCAGGCTCATATGATATTATTTTCCCTTCCTTTCCTTTCCCAGCGCCACGCTACAGCAGGAACTGAACAACAGAAACCCTATAAAGGGAGCGCTGTGGTGCAATGGTAAAGCATCGGATTTGAGATCGAGAAGTAGCCGGTTCGATCTCCGCAAGCGCCAAGTGTTGTTTCCTTGAGCAAGAGCCTTTATCAACATTGCTTTGTACTAGTTCCTACCCAGGAAAAGAGGGCAACATGGAAGATAGTAATAGGACTAAATGTGTTACCCTCTATAAATAAAGTCGATTATTATTATTATAAAAGCAAAACTAGTCTTAGCCTAGATTTGTCGGTATTTTCACAGCGTAAATTTTTATTTTAATTTCTATCGCGGTTATTTTTGTTATGGTTTGTCTTTGGGTGTTTGGTTCGCTTATATTTTTTTTTTTATTTTGGATAGCCTTTAGGCCATTTTGTGGGAAAGTAACTGTCCTCTTGGCTTTCCGCTGTTGGTGTTTCCGTTGGGGTCTGTTGCTTCATGTTTATGTTTCTTTCCCTTTGGTGTCTCTGATGGGAGTTGTGGGTTAATTGTATCGATTCCTGATCATTGCCTCTACTTCTATTTAAGTACATAGACCAGCCCAACATTACGGAAGGTCATTAGGGCCAGCTGTACTTTAATTGCTTTCGATATGTATTTCGAAGATTCGACTGATTTTTAATATATCAAATTTTGGACTCATAAACTAAAAATTTCAACTTAATTTTTCGAAATTTCGATTCACAATCTCGAAATTTCGACTTATAAACTTGGAATTCGACTTACTATCTCGAAATTTTGACTTGGGAATATGGAATAAGTTAGTCGAAGGCTCGAGATATTATGTCGAGATTTCGTGTTTGAAGTCCAAATTGCAAGATATTAATCGAAATTTCGTGTTATTATGTCTAAACTTCGAGACAGTCGAAATTCCGAGATACTCGGTCGAAATTTCGAGTTCTTATGTACATTTCGAGTTTTTATTTCGAAAGTTCGAGTTAGTCGAAATTTTGAGTTAGTGGAAATTTCGAGATATTGAGTCGACATTTCAAAGGAAATCGAAGTATATCTGGCCCTAATGCTCTTCCGTACAACATACACTCAACTTTTTGTATTCAATATTGTTTTGGGGGATGTAACTCTTTGGTTTTATTATAATTTTTTGTATATGCCAAGATCAGAAAAAACTTTACAGAGAATTAAGCGGGACTAATTGGGATGTGCGTTGCTTTCCAATAATCGATGTTCGCAACAAATGAAATAAACATATAAGAACGTATCGAAACCATGAGAGAGAAAACGCAGTATTTTTATTTATTTGTTATTTATATTTTATTTTGTTTTTACTTTATTTTGTCTTATTATTATTTTATTATTATTATTATTATTATTATTATTATTATTATTATTATTATTATTATTATTATTATTGCATTTAAGATAAAAAAAATCAGAAGTGTCTCCCTTTGAAGAATGGGGGGGGGGACTCTGCCACGTGTTCCAATTCCCCTTAACTCTGCCGTAGAAATTGAAGGGGTTAGTGCAAGAAGGGGCCCAAGTCCATTTTTGGAAAAATCTGGGACATATTCATTTTCAGATACATCATATCAAAACCTACAATCTGATATATAGTCTGTAATACCTTGATTCTTTACTGGCATTAAAAATGACGATTAATAAAATTTTTGGTAGGGTCCTAAGTCCAATGTCGTATCTTTGGTGCAAGACGGGGTCTAAGTCCGTTTTACCACATAAAACATTGAGTTTCCATTGTATGTATTGTTTATTTGTTTCAGATTTTTGTTATAATAAACTAATAAAGAGTCGTGATACGATAAAATATACATGTTCAACTAAATGACATAGGTTTCTGCTTTAAATATAGAAAACTTTGTTGTATTTGTTTAGTGCAAGAAAGTGCCTAAGTCCAATAAATCCTGGACTTAGGCCCCTTCTTGCACTTAACCATTATTGTAACAAATGAGTATCTGCGATATACTCAGAACTATTTATGCGATTTCTGCACCATTTCAGATGACACGACAATACATCAGAAGAATTTATTTAAATTCAAGTATGAAAAATATGAAAATTTTGCAAAATATTTTGCTTTTCGCGTTTTTCTCGAAACTATAAAAATTAAACTTGGGCCTCTTCTTGCACTCACCCATTTAATTGTTAGCCCGAGGGCAGATTATCCTACCCAGAGATAGTATAAAAATCGAGAATTTGCACGCGTTTGATTTGTAATGCATTACGAAAGCACGCCTATACAAATACATTGCCACCTTTATCGCCGAAAAAATGAAAAGTTTATTATGAAAAATTGTGATATTTTTCTTATTTCTGCTCCAAATATAGATTGTGGGCATTCGTTAGAACCGCCTCATCGAGACGGTTCTAACGAGTACCCACAATCTATATTTTAGAGCAGAAATAAGAAAAATAAGGTATACCCCCGGAAACCCTTGTTTTACTATATAAAAGTGGGGTTCAAGGGGGTCAAAATTATATAGGCGTGTTTTCGTAATGGTTGAATAGGACATTGCCCTACAGAACAAATTCACTCTTGGAATTAAAACTTAGGCGAACAAAATAATCTTATATAGGTATGAGTTGTAGACAGAAAAATATCCACTGCCTAAGGATCACTCTCCGGCATCGCTCGACAAGCCTTGTCATGCCGGACAGTTACCCTCGTGGGATTTTAAGACCCACTTCACCTACCCATGTAAGATTCGAACATTTTATATAACACATGTTAATTTACCATTTTCATCTTCAAAAACTATGATCTATTGCAAACCCGTGTTGGCAGATAGTATACTTCTTACATACTGATGCCTATCAAACCGAGACATCCCTACGTTCGTTCGAAAATAGGGAATAGAGGATCTTACATGAGTGTTCATGTGTTGAATTTATTAAACGAGTTGAGGAAAAGGGATAAAATGCGTGGCTTTGCAGAGCACTTTAACGTGTTTAATAAATTACATAATACATGGGCACGAATGCGGGATTCTTTTTATCATATGACATTTAAAACGCATTTTATTCATACGAGGCGTATGTAACTTATTTGCAAAATTAATTCTCTTGTTGATTATCGAATTCATTAAATGACGTTATTAGATTCTCAGACACGACGTCATTTCATAAATTTGATATTTTTTCAGTGTTAGATCGATTTTTATTTCACCGAATGAAAGGCCATGAGTGAACATACAACTTTTTGTGTTCATTTGGTGAGAAAAAAAAATCGATCTTACATTGAAAAATCTAAAATATTCTGCTTCTTAACTTATCATCTAAACTGTAATTATTAAAGCCATTTTAAAGAGTCAGGCATCACACCAGGACACTAGCTCTTTCCAGGGTGATTTCGCGTCGATTTAAAGGTGTTCAGCGTGTATGCTTGGTATAATATTGGGTGTAAACTGAATGTTTGCACTTGGAAAACAGCTTTGAATGTTACAAGTTCTTTATCAAGTGGTTTACTTGAAATTTCACCATACATAATGTCCGCAGTTGCTAAATAGAAGTAAAGACCTCGTGTTCGTCTGGCGTCGTTGTGCACTTTTGATGTTGTGTAGGTGCTTAAATGACGTTACCAACGTCTGAATGACGCGAAAACGTGCGTGACGTCATTTCTGTAGTTGTATGATTTTTATGTTCGTGGAGATGTAGCACTGAGTTAGAAAGTCATAATGCTACTGAACGACTTATTTGTTAAAACCAAGACAGAACCAAGTGTCATAGGCTACTTTGGTCTTGTCTTATTTTCCCATAACATGTCCCTGACTTATCCTATATGTGAGCCCTTTTACGTGAATATTCCCTAAGGTAGTCCCCTGGTCATTAACTCTGTGGTCCCGTCGTGGTAATCTGTAGTCCCGTAGTCGGTAGATTTAGGTACTGTAGATTATCATCTTGTATTCACGTCGTTTCATGTAATTGTATTGAACAATTCATGTATCATCATATCTCACATATAATTGGATTATCTCATCAATAAATATATTGTTTGAATATATTTGTTACAGGTATGTTTTGCTTTATATCATTTTCATCAATGAGTGTAACATCGGGTCATTATAGAATGTGTAAGTCATTAATTCTGAATATTTTATTCCTTTCATTGTATTGTTTACATACCTGGAAACTGTCATGGCTGCCAGGTAAACATACATGTATACCGTCCATCATAACATGACTTGTAGATTATCATCTTGTATTCACGTCGTTTCATGTAATTGTATTGAACAATTCATGTATCATCGCATATCACATATAATTGGATTATCTCATCAATAAATATATTGTTTGAATATATTTGTTACAGGCTCTCATTTATTCCGGAGAACCCATATTGTTGCCGGCTGGTAGCTTTGCGTTCCAGCGCTGGTAAGAGGTGACTTCGACACAAGCAACCATGGACAAGGATTATGGCGATGTTAAATCGACTTAAGCATCCCCTCCAGTGAAATATTTTTTGCTGACCATTCCAAGGCGGTTCTTCTGTCGTTGTTTATTGCTGTCGTTGTTTATTACTCGCTATAGTTTGTCATTACATGTATGTATTGTTTATTGCTCGCTATAGTTTGTCATTACACGTATTTATTGCTTATAACTTTTTGTTTTGGATAGCCATTTGGCCATTTTGTGGCAAAGTAACTGCCCTTTCGGATATCCGATAGTGATGTTTTTATTAGGGTATATTCACTTCATATTCGTGTTTCTTTCGCTTTGGTGCCACTGATGGGAGGTGTAAGATAACTGTATCGATTCCTGATCATTTCCCTCACTTTTATTTTTTAAGCAAATTAATTTTTTGGTCTAGTTTTTTAAACAACATGGCCTAAATTTGATCTTAACCCAAATAGCTTCAAGTCATATATCACGGAAAGTGTCATTAAGATTAAAGCAAAACGATGCCCGCTGGAGGGTGAACTGATTTTTAAAGCACTTGTATCTAGTGACCCAGTTTTTATCTGACATGGCCCACATTCTAACCTGATCCAGAAATTATCAACTCAAACTTTCTATAGACGGTTAACAAGCCATTAAAGCAATCTGGCATAGAGGCCTAGTTTTGTTATCAGACTTGACTCATATTCGACGTTGACCATGATATCATCAGAGCAAATTTTTTGGTATAGTTTCATAAAATCGAAGCAAAACCGTGGCCTCTAAAGGGTGAAGAATATATTTAAGTAATTAGAAATATTGACATAGGATCTGATCTGATATGGCCCATATTCGAAATTAACCAAGATGTCATCAGGACACATATTCTGGTGAAGTTTCGTGAAAACTGTAGCAAAAAAGGCCTCGGGCAGGTAAACAAGCTTTAAAAATGTATTTGACCAGGGACCTAGCTTTAACCCGACATAACCAATATGATTCTTATTCGAGATATTATCAAGACAGGTTACATGAAGATTGAAGCAAAACTGTGGCCTCTAGAATGTTCTTAGTTTTTGGCAATCTGATCTGGTGACCTAGTTTTAGATCAGACATGATCCATAATCGAATTTGACAGAGATATCACCAAGACAAAAGTCTTGGTAAAGTTTCATGAAGATTGAAGTAAAACTCTGGCCTCCAGAGACTGAACAAGGTTTTAAAGAAGTTTGACTTAAGTATAATGACCTAGATTTTGACCTTACATAATACATATTCAAATCTGACCAAAACATCATAAAGACAAATATTCTGGTATAGTTTTATGATGATTAAAACAACTTTGTGGCCTCTAGAGGGCGAACAATGTTTTAAAGAAATTTGACCTTGTGACTTTGTTTTGATCTGACATGACCAAGTTTCAAAACTGACCGAGATATCATCAAGACAGACATTCTGACCAATTTTCATGAAGATTGTAGTAAAGACTATGTCTCTTAATGGTGAACAAGTTTTTTTAAGTCATTTGATCTAGTGACCTAGTTTTTTATTCAACATGACCAATATTTGGACTTTTATTCACGACAGAAGCATGGGTGAAGATTGCGGCTGCGTGGAATCGATTTGGGTCTCCCTTTGGGGTTCGTTTTGCTGAACCTTCAAGAGCGGTTTTGTTTGTTATGGTTTGTTTGTGTGTGTGTGTGTGTTTGTGTGTGTGTGTGTGTGTGTGTGTGTGTGTGTGTGTGTGTGTGTGTGTGTGTGTGTGTGTGTGTTTCGCTCTTATTATTTTGTTTTGGATGGCCTGTTGGCCATTTTGTGGGAAAATAACCGTCCTTTTGGCCTTCCGCTATGAATGTGCCCATTAGGGTCTAGTTGTTTCATGTTGTGTTTTCCTTTGGTGTCACTGCCTGGAGATGTGGGTTGACTGTGTCGATTCCTTATCGCTGCCTTCACTTCTATGTTACTCAGAATCATCGGGAAAATGCTCTGGTAAATTTGGATGAAGATTGAAGCGATCCTGTTGCCTCCAGAGGACGAACAATGTTTTAAAGCGATTTGATATAGTGAGCCACTTTTTGAGCCGACATGACCCATATTCGCAGGATTAACATTCTGGTGAAAATTCATTGGCATTCGTTTCACTGACCCTTCCAAGGCGGTCCTTCTGTCGCGGTTTATTTTTGTTATGGTTTGTCTTTGAGTGTTTGTATCGCTTATATCATTTTGTTTTTGATAGTCAATTGACCATTTCGTGGGAAAGCAACTGTCCTTTTGGCTTTCCGCTATTGGTGTTTCCATTAGGGTCTTTGACCTAGTGACATAGTTTTGATCGGACATGACCCATATTTAAACTTGACTGAGATGTTATCAAGATAAACATTCTGGTAAAGTTTCATATTTGAAATTGACCTAGAATTTACCAAGACAAAATAGAAGTGAAGGCAATTTTCAAGAATCGATACAATTAACCCACAACCCCCTTCAGAGACACCAAGGGAAAGAAACAAAACATGAAACAACTAGACCCTAATGCAAAGACCACTAGCGGAAAGCCAAAACGACAGTTACTTTATTACCAAATGGCCAATTGGCTATCCAAAACAAAATAATATAAGCGATACACACACTCAAAGACAAGCCATATCAAAAATAAACCACGACAGAAGAACCGCCTGGGAACGGTCAGTGAAACGAATTCCACTGGGGGCGGGGGACTTAAATCGATTTTAAGTGGCCCCAATCCTCGTACTTTCTTCCGTCGCGATTTAGACAAAGAATTTGTTCAGTCCAATGAAGGCCTCCTAACTCAACAGTGTAACATCTCCATGAACACAAAAATCAATTAACCACAGTGATGAAACAACAGTGAGTAGTGAACCAGTAATTTATTTCGTCGACATTGATTGGTTGTTTGTCTAACAAGGGGGTAAGGGGCAATAAAAGTAACAGCAACCAAAGCTCGACCATTCCCTGTGCGAAAGTCGAATTACATTCACACTGTCGTTGGAGCCGGAGCTACACTGGCTTGTGCAGACCAGGAAGTGTAGACGCTATGGCCGTGGGGAGAGCCGTTGGACCAGGCAAAGCCTACCAGTGACGCCAGCAAAGAAGAGATGAAGCAGACGAACCATCGACGCTAGCTTATACTTAGCCGGAACTCTGGCCTTTCCAGAGGCCACCTCGGTCAGGAGGGCACTGGCGATCGAAGATGGTTCGCAGATCGGATAAGACCACAATTCAAAGCCGCGATTTGCAGCCTACTCCTTTTCGGACCGCCAGTTGCGATTACTGTAATTCACAGACGACTTTCGTCTATATTGCACCGTGCCTCAGGTGAGAGTGATGAATCGGTACCGATGTATCACTCGATGCGAGTTGAAAAACTAACCCTCAACTAGTTCTAGGGGTAGCCCGTATGTGCTTAAAGCGCCTGGTTAACGTAAATTAATAACAGCTAGCTGATCGAAATAAGAACATACATCATGTGTTCATGAAAGAGTCGAAACATTGCTGCACCAACTTGATGTAACGTTGAAACGTTGGTGACGCTACATGGCTGATTTTAATCTTCGCTTTGCACACTTATCGTGGTAAACATACGCTCGTCATGAATATTTTAATATTTTAACAGTTGGTACAATCGTAATAAAGGGTTGAGTAGGCGTGTCTCGTGTGTAAGAACTACAACTCTTGATGCCAGTGGTCATTTCATATTATATTTATGAAAGGAGCTTTGGCGAGTTTAGTAAATGCTATATGAAATGACCAGTCTATCATATAGGGATTTTATTACGTAGCGATTTTAAATCGGAATTTCTGATGCTAGGGGCTCCAGTAGCGATTTACGGCAGCGTTAGCAATATTATGGTGTCCGAACCGTATCCACTCTAATTTGCAGAATGAATACCACAAAATGCATTGTCTTTCGGATCGGGCGTTCAAGGGGGAAACGCCCCCTGCGGAAGTTAAAGATCCCAATCTTAATTACATGATTATTGTGTAGGTTTTCATTCTTCAAACATGTAGTGTATGTAATGTAAAGTAGAAGTAAAACAAAGATCAGGAATCGATACAATTAACTTACTCCACCCATCAAAGACACCAAAGGGAAAGAAACACACACATGAAGCGACCAGACCATAATGGAAACCTAAACAAAGGAAGGCCCTAAGTACAGTTACTTTCCCACAAAATGACCATATGGCCATCCAAAATAAAAAGACACACGTGATACACACAGTAAGAAACAAACAACATAAATAAACAGAAGAACCGCCTTGGAACGGTCAATGGAAAGATTTCCACTGGGGGGGGGGGGGGTTAAATCGATTTTACGGGGCCACAATCCTCGCCCTTTTTACTTCCGTCGCGATTTAGACAAATAATTTGTTCAGTCCGCATGAAGGCCTCCTATCTCATCAGTGCAACATCTCCGTGAACACAAATAATCAAAGAACCACAGAGGTGAGACAACGGTGAGGACTCGACAGCAAGAAACACTGAAATGCTGGAGCAAAAGAAAACCAACAGTTAGACTCCGATAAACCTGCGAGAAATGGACAAATCTGAGAGATAAGATAGAATAAAATAATAATCAAAGTTCCTTTGCATTGCCTAAATAGGCGCACTGTGTTAAAATTATAGCTACCTTTTACAATCAACACAGACAGATCGAAGTACCGAGAGTACTGTTGGATCGATTGTATCCGAGTGTAGGCAGACAAAAATGTTCATCAACGAGAACTTAGGCTGCTAAATTCCTGCAATTTCATTTAACAGTCTAGACCCTGATCAGACGCTGCGTTTTACGGCGTCTGACCCTTAAAATGCAAGATCTGTAAGCAAACAGTGTAGACTCTGATCAGGCCGCGTTTTGCGGAATCTGGTCTTGGTCTTCACTGTTTACCCAGCCGAACTCATGATTCCACCCCAAATTTCATAGACAAACCTATTACGCAACACTCTGACCTCACTGCAAAAACATTAACGCTGCTATTTTCTATAAATAAGTTTCCTGGCTGGATAGTTACGTGGCATTTAACAACTAAGAGCTTGTATGCTTTGTAACGTCGACCCACAATAGACCCCATGCTTACCTTCGTCGTCTCTGTTCTGAATTCTTACTTGATAAACCACAGACATCGAACTAAGTTCCACTTGCCACCAGTGAGTATCTGTTTCTTCACTAGTGTGTGTGCAACTATAGTGAAAGTAAGTAGGATCCTTATTTCCATCAACGCCATAAGACGCTAATCCACTCCATGACGTACTGCTTTGGGTTGCCGGTTGATTAAGTGCTAGATTGGCAAGACCGGTGTCATCTGCAATACACATCAAATAGTTAATGGAACTTTCTATTTCACAATTTTAACAGGCGTAGGTGGGAAAAAAGAATGCTTGATCTTGTGTTTTGCTAAAAATTGTCTATATGCAATTTTATACTGACTTCAGTTGCCACTGTCAAGATTTATGTTACAACCTGCAGCGTGTAATTAAGAAATGAATGTTATTTATTTGATGCCCATTGAAGTATGAACGATATCGAGTCACGAGGAAAGATAGTGAAACCTCGCTTGTTTCACTTACATTTTGATCGCGACCTGATAGTGTTAATATTTAAATGACTATTTTATACAATACTTGTGTTACTTATATTTTCATTATGTTCATCGATTATGTGACAACAATTCTTGTTGAAGGGCTAAAATTGAAACATGAAAACAACTGCACACAGTTTGCCTATTAATACAGAAAAGGGCACGGTTGGCGTCATTAGGTCGCCGTCCCCTAATCATATTGGTGAGAACCATATCATTTGAAGTAAATGATACGTCCATGGGCTCTATCATAGAATTTATTAAAATTTTGCATGCAAGTACAGCTTTACATTCAACATCGAAATATACAATAAAAAGATATAAACCAAGTTCGTTCAGGCAACAGGACAGCAGAAAAACCAGAGTCCCTTGTACAGAAAGCAATGGCAATCCGAAAAAGAATTGCCGAATTTAGCAAGCTTTAGTGACGATAGAAAAATGAACTAACCCATAAATTTGTTTTCTAGAAACTGATATTTTGTGTCGTATTTATTGTTGTTTAGACAATGTTGAAGAAGAAAGTACGTACTGTTAAAGGCATTTATTCTTGCAACAGTGGCACACACAGTGTGTTCATAATTGTGCATAATTTTATTTAGAACGGTATTTCCTCCTGATAACAGATGAAACGCATCAAAATTCACGTCTAAACCTAAATGTATTACATGTTTAATGCATTTGTCTTATATTCTCGTACCCGTACACTAAAAGTAATATTGAGTGAAGAAGCGAACTGTAATCAGACACCCATCAGTTGTCTCCGTCTATCCTTGTAAGAGGTAATACTCCCGTAAGGGGTAATCGGGCCTCGAAAGTCGTAATCGGCACACATGTTTAAGCCCCTGGAACAAATCCTGCAGCCATTTTGCAGCTTAGGTATTTTAACACAGAAGTAGTTCGAGATACGTCTTATTTGACAGGTTAAATAAGTTTTGTATAGCCCGGAAACCGAAGATGCATTCATTCGGCATAAGAAAACAGGTCAGACAGAAATCGCTGGTTGCATTTCCCCGGGAGAAATTGAGTTAAAACTCAACCGCTTGCATTTTTATGTCCACACCTATTTTTACTGATGCAGAAATGAAACTTCTTAAGAGCTGCATTGCCCGGTTTTTCAAATTTGATGAATATTTTAATATTTTAACAGTTGGTACAATCGTAATAAAGGGTTAAGTTGGCGTCTCTCGTGTGTAAGAACTACAACTCTTGATGCCAGTGTTTAAGTTATCTCTCCTGGCAGTATGACATCAATGATTCCATTGTGGAATTTTGCAAATATTTTGAGGGTCACTGATGAGGCCTAATTGGCCGAAACTAGCTAGTCTGGTCCAGAAAACATGTACACTCCATATTTTCCAGTTTTGTGGTGTAGTCCTTGCTTCCAAAGGATAACCCTTTATAGAACATATTGCAATCAATATAACTCAAAAATTAATAGTACTTCTTAGGGTTAGACCCAAGGGTGCAAGGAATGAGGACTGAATACCAGAGAAGGGAATTCAAGAAGCAAAGGTCCAATTATTGTCACCCGTGTACCGAGCATACCTCTAATAGCGAACACCCCCGCAAATCGCGGCTTGGAGAAATAGACTGGGCTGCATGGAGCTTCCAGCCAGAGCTGAAACCGACCGGACACTGGTGAACCCATGGAGGGTCTAAGCCTGCCCAGGTAAAGTGATGAGTCGGACGGTCCATGCTTATAAACCCTATTGGTTTCATTGAGCGGCAGAGCTTGAGATGTCATTTCATCTGAATTTCGGGTAAAAGTCCCACAAAATTGGAAACAACATCTCCAAAAGGACCTAAATAATGTTGACAGCAGACGTTAATCCTCAGCTGAACCAAGCACTATATATTGGCGTAATCATTTCATCTAAATGTTACGTATATAAACCCTATTTGTTTCATTGGGCGGCAGCGCTGGAGATGTCATGTCATCTCAACGTCGGGTAAAATTCCAACAAAACTGGAGCCAACGTCTTCAAAATGACCTATATAGTGAGGAGGAGACGTTAAACCTTAAACCAAACAAACAAAATCTTTAACTCTGTGGATGATTGGGTCAATGTTAAGATGCTGTGTAGCGTCCTACTGCTCTGGATTCAGTGTGACAATGGCCTGTTGTGCTTGCAGCAATGGCGGAATAGGGGAGGGTAATGTTCTTTAGTGTAGTCATTTTTAGTTACTCTGTCCTCTTTTTCCTTTTCGGATGTCCCATCTCTCGAGAGACGACTTGAGATAGTCGCTTGCTTGAGTACTCGGCCGTTGACCCACTGGCTGTTTCAGTTTTTTTTTCTGATTGTTTGTTTTGTTGGTGGTGGGGAGGCAGTCCCATCGGGACTAGTACCCGTTTCTCATTCATTGGTTCGTCGCTGCGATGCATCTGTGATAGCAGATCCATGCTTTTCAAGTAAACAAAAATATCGGCAGTGGAAGAAAAGATGTAAGCTGTGATGACGATGATGATAATAATGATGATGACGATGATGATGATGATGATGATGAGTTTGTGTTTATCGACGCGTCAACCCTCTTTATGGGTCATAAGCTTCAATCAGTTAATGATTAAAAAGGATATGTAAAATTATGAGGATATTAAAAGTTAAAAAGGTAAGAATGATAATGTACAAAAATCTGAAGAAAAAAAATTAATGTTATAAAAATATCCAATTTCTTTTTAGAATAAGTTAATATTATCAGCAGGTACATCTTGAAACATTTGTGGCAAAGTGTCAGCTTTGAAAACTAGAAAAGAAGGCAATGACCAGGAATCGATACAATTAACACACAGCTCCCATTATAAACGTTATAAAAATATCCATTTTCGTTTAAGAATAAGATAATATAATGGGTTGGTACATCTTGAAACGACTGTTGCTTTGTCGGCTTTGAAGTATAAGTTACGGGACGTCAAAAGTCATCACAGTCAGTTAAGATATGTTGAACAGTGACAGGCTGATCTCGGCCTACACAAGAGGCCGATTACCACCATTTAAATTATAAGAATTAGTGTCTCTAGTATGGCCAAGGCGCAGTTACGTTAATACTAAATACTCTTTCCTTGAAGACTGTAGAGGAGAGCATTTTTTTTCCAAATAAGAAGTAAAGGCAATTATCAGGAATCGATACAATTGACACACAGCTCCCATCGGAGACACCAAGGGAAAGAAACACAAACATGAAACAACTAGACACCCATGGAAACATGCCTAGCGCAAAGCCAAAAGAACAGTTATTTTCCCACAAAATGGCCAATTAGTTATCCAAAACAAAATAATATAAGCGATACACACACTCAAAGACATGCCAGAACAAATCAAACCACGTCAGAAGACCCGCCTTGGAACGCCAGGTTTAATGTCACAGGGTTTGTTTTCTTTTGCACAGTCCCATTCGCCTTGCCATTCCAGTATGTAAACTGGTGCACAGCTAAAGACATTTGCTCTATTGCTGCCAATGTGCAATCAGATCAAGTGCCCATCTAGCCAGCGTGACCAAAGTCTTTACTCATTGCTCTTTGAATAATTCTCATTGATGTCATGTGATGACTTAAAAGGCGGGAAATTATCACATGAAACTCGCCATCGTTTCGGTGTACTCTAATGGTCATTTCAGCTGTTGAGAAAAGGAAAAGTCCCCGCAAACGCATAAGAAGGGGTCTATAGTACAACTGACAAAGCTTGAGATATGTTTTTATTGAGGAATAGCAAAAGTGATACATTGGTAACGTGTTACGGTATGAGCGTTCAAAGGGGGCACTTCTGCAATTCAAGCAGCGTCACGAGAATCCATTTAAACCTTGACCTGCTGAATATTCAGTTTAGCCAGACACTTTTCTGACTTTGAACCAATCAGATTACTTGATGTCAAACAGTGTATATCCAGAAGCCATCTGATCAGGATTTACATTGTTTGCAAAGATAGGGGTTGTCGTGAACAGCAAGATAAGAGTTAATGTGTTACGATGAGGTCAAGATACAACTGGTCAGATCAGCATCATAGGTAAGCAATAGGTAAATAAACAAGACTTCAACACTCGTAATAAATTATTAACGGCTAAACTCCTTAATCAGGGTTATCGGTACCATAAACTACGCAAAGCCTTTTCAAAATTTTATAGACGCCATTCTGATTTAATTTCAAAATTCAATATTGGACTTAAATCTCTTCTGCAACAAGGTCTATCGGAACCCGAATTTTATGGTGACTTAGTATATAAATTCAGAAAAATATATAACCGCAATGACTTCAGCACCAAATTTCGTAAAATCATTCTTCGATATAAAAAGATTGGGTACAACATGGATGTTATACGACAGACTGCATGCATGGTAGTTAACCCAATCACGGTTGGCAACTTTGCTTCCCTCTTTAATTGCACGCCGGTGGGTCAGGCCTCAGATTCTATGACGGCTCCAACGTAAAGGCTTATTAAGAATTAGATAGATCTAATTCAACGTAATGTTGGTTGGTGCCTGATGCCCTGCCTCTGGTCGGGCCCATCGGAGTCTAACTGTTGATTTTCTTTTGCTCCAGCATTTCAGTGGTTTCTTGCTGTCGAGTCCTCAACGTTGTCTCACCTCTGTGGTTCTTTGATTTTTGTGTTCACGGAGATGTTGCACTGATGAGTTAGGAGGCCTTCATGCGGACTGAACAAATTATTTGCCTAAATCGCTTCGGAAGTAAGGGCGAGGATTGTGGCCACGTAAAATCGATTTTACGCCCCCCAGTGGAAATCTTTCCACTGACCGTTCCAAGGCGGTTCTTCTGTGGCGGTTTATTTATGGTGTTGTTTGTTACTTATTTTGTGTATCACTTGTGTCTTTTTATTTTGGATGGCCATATGGCCATTTTGTGGGAAAGTAACTGTCCATATGGCATTCCTTTGTTTAGGTTTCCATTATGGTCTGGTCGCTTGGTGTTTGTGTTTCTTTCCCTTTGGTGTCTTTGGTGGGTGGAGTAAGTTAATTGTATTGATTCCTGATCTTTGTTTTACTTCTACTATGATTATAATATACCGTTTATAAAGTCTCCAAAACGAACCCCATACTCAAATGAGCACCCATATGGACTCTGCATCTGAAATATTAGGTCTTTAATAGAGTGGCGGTGAGGCATAGACCCACAGAGCCCTGCCTGGTATCACTGAGTGGGTCTTATCAAGGATCAAGAATATGTATGGTTTAGAGGTAGAAAGATATCAGATGTAATGGTTATTAAGCAGTGGAATGAAGTGCGATATTAACAACTGCAGACCCCAGGAAAGCCCAAGATTGGTATCACTGGATGTGTCTCATCATGATATATGATGTCTTTTTATGATTTTGGAAGAAGGGAGGGACCTCTCTGGACCCCAAGTTGGTGTGACTTAATGCATGAGGGACCCCTCTGGACCCCAAGTTGGTGTGACTTAATGCATGAGGGACCCCTCTGGACCCCAAGTTGGTGTGACTTAATGCATCTTCCTCCAGGTATTAGACTTCCTGCCTTGTCAAGGCCCTGGGGGCTCAATTCCCAATGCGCACATTGCCGCTGTAGTCTCTGTGCCCACTGGGAAGAGCTAAAGGAAGTAACACCCGTTTGCCGTGGGTGGCATTCTGTAAGCCGGCAGATGGGATCCTGGAGGTTGAGGGTTGCCAGAGGTTGCGGTGCTTCAGGTGCCCAACACGCCTCTTTGGCCTGGCTTTTCGGTGTAGACGGGTGGCCGTGCGGTCCGGCACGGTCAATCGGCTGGTCGCGCAAAGCCCTAGATATACCTCTTTGCTTTCTTTTCCATTCTTTTAGTATCTTTCCTGATACCAGCCACATGTCCATTTACATTATCCTTTTCTATCTTTTTATCTCTAGAAGGCGATGGCCAAACGGACCAATCGTGTAGGCATTTTGTTTATGCGAGTAGACCTCACGTGTATCTCTAACACCTGCGAGTTGGATAACCACTCAATTATGGTGTTCCCTTGTAGGGCTCCACGGAGGGCGGAGAGCACTTGGGACTAAACGAGGTTTTTTTCCTTATCGCGAATGGACAAATAAAATAACCGCAACGCACCTAAACGTAAAAAAGACGAGGATTCATTCGAATTGGATGAACACAGTGAATAATAATGTCAGCAGTCAAGTCAACAATCTAGTAAGCAGTCTACTGAACCAAAGTTTGACAATGTTCCGCGTTTCTTGGTTGTCTCGTCGCTTGACGATACACGAACTATATCCAGCCTTTCTCCCTTTGTTATCGAGAAAAGTATTGTCTCCATAGCCGGACACCCTGAGAGTATTAAAAAGCTCAAATCAGGAGACCTTCTCTTAGAAGTCAAGAGAAAGCAGCAAGTTGTAAGCCTGCTATGAACCAATAAACTCTTTGACCTTCAAGTTAAAGTCTCTCTCCACAACACGCTAAATTCGTCTAAGGGAGTGATTCGCAGTCCCGAATTGCGCCCTTGTACAGATGAAGAGATAACTTGAAAGATCAAGGCTTAATTGGTGTACGTAACATCAACGTCCGTAGAAATGGTGTACTAAAACCAATATCTGCTTATGTGTTGAGTTTTAATACACCAATTCTACCCAAGAAAATCAAAGTAGAAAATTGAACTACAAAACCCCCATTAAAAAGGTTTGCCAGAGTGTGTAGTCATGTAACTGACTTCAACACTCGAAATAAATTGTTAACGGCTAAACTTCTTAACCAGGGTTATCGGTAACATAAACTACGCAAAGCCTTTCCAAAATGTTATAGACGACATTCTGATTTAATTTCAAGATTCAATACTGGACTTAAGTCTCTTCTGCAACAAGGTCTATTGGAACCCGAATTTTATGGTTTCTTAGTATATAAATTTAGAAAAAAAATAAATAACCGCAATAACTTCAGCACCCAATTTCGTAAAATTATTCTTCGATTTAAAAGATTGGCTACAACATAAATGTTAAACGACAGACTGCATGCATGGTAGTTAACCCAATCAAGGTTGACAACTTTGTTTCCCTCTTTAATTGCACGCCGGTGGTAAGGCCTCAGATTCTATGACGGTTCCAACGTAAAGGCTTATGGTTGGTTGGTATCCGATGCTCTGTCCCTGGTCAGTCCCATTGGAGTCAAAATGTTGGTTTTCTTTTGCTCCAGCATGTGTGTTGTTTCTTGCTGTCTAGTCCTCACCGTTGTTTCATCTCTGTGGTTGTTTGATTTTTGTGTTCACGGAGATGTTGCACTGATGAGTAAGGCCTTCATGCGGACTGAACAAATTATTTGTTTCAATCGCGACGGAAGTAAGGGCGAGGATTGTGGCCACGTAAAATCGATATAAGCCCCTCAGTGGAATTCGTTTCCCCTGACCGTTCCAAGGTGGTTCTTCTGTCGCAGTTATTTTTGTTATGGTTTGTTTTTAGATGTTTATTTCGCTATATTATTTTATTTTGGATAGCATTTTGGCCATTTTTGGGAAAGTAACTGTCCTCTTGGCTTTCGGCTGTTGGTGTTTCCGTTGGGGTCGGTTGCTTCATGTTTGTGTTTCTTTCCCTTTGGTGTCTCTGATGGGAGCTGTGGGTTAATTGTATCGCTTTCTGATCATTGCCTCTACTTCTATTTCGGTATATGGTGCGAAACATTTCAGGAAGAACAAAGTCCCGTAGTTTTACACATTTAAATACTGGTTTTGACACAAAAGATTCAACTAAAAAGATATTTCAGATACTCTTGGTAGCACATTCTTGAGAAATTCATCACCGCGAAATTATTCTGACACTTTTAGAAATTTCAAAAAGGAGCAAGAGAAAAGAAATCTAAACTTTATATCCCTAAATCACGGAGAATACAATAAACCTTTCAACTTATCCGAACTACTTGAAGCCATTGAAAAATCACACGATACGGCAACCGGCCCCGATGAAATTCATTATCAGATTCTTAAGCATCTGCCAAAAAGTTCTCTTTCAACACCTAGAGATATCTTGAATAATATTTGGGAAACGGGGGTCTGTCCTGAGAGCTGGCGTTAAGCTACAGTTGTACCAATTCCCAAACCAGGGAAAGATCAGAACCTACGAATTATCGATCGATAGCTTTGACAAATTGTTTGTGTAAAACATTAGAGAGAATGATAAACAAGAGAGTAGTCTGATACTAAGAGTCCAACAACCTCATTTCAGAATATCAGTCAGGTTTTCGTCCGGAACTTAGTACCAACGACAATTTAATAAGACTAGAAACATTTATACGAAATGCTTTTTTTTTCACAAAGAACACATAGTAGCTATCTTTTTCGACTTGGAGAAAGCATATTATACTACATGGCGTTATGGAATATTGAAAGATCTCCATAACTTCGGCTTAAGGGGAAAACTTCCGAGTTTTATTCAAAGTTTTTTTTAGGTGAGCGTGTATTTCAAGTGCGCGTTGAATCTACCCTGTCATATCTCTATGAACAAGAGCAGGGTGTCCCACAAGGTAGTATTCTCTCAACTACACTATTTAACACCAAAATAAACAATTGTGTACAATATTTGGATGACAAAACAGACTGTTCATTGTATATTGATGATTTTTGTATATGTTACCGTTCAAAAAATTTGAAAACAATTGAACGAAAGTTACAACAAAATTTAAAAAGAATAGAAGAATGGTCTGATAACAATGGTTTCAAGTTCTCCAAGTCGAAAACGTAGTGTGTTCATTTTTGTAAGCTACGGAAGAAACACGAACTTCCTTTCTTGTTTTTTATACGGATCACAAATTCCTGTTGTTGGAGAAGCCGAATTTCTTGGGGTCATATTTGATCAAAAGATATCTTTTATTTCCCATATAAAATATCTTAAAGCGAAATGCTTAAAAGCTTTGAATCTTTTGAAAGTTTTAGCTTATACACGTTGAGGAGCAGATCGGTACACTTTATTACATCTTTACCGATCTCTAATAAGATCTAAATTAGATTATGGGTCCGTTGTTTATGGTTCTGCCAGAAAGTCTTATTTAAAATCTTTGGATACTATTCATCACCAAGGACTTCGTCTGGCTATTGGAGCCTTTCGTACTTCTCCCGTATTAAGCCTTTATGTAGAAGCAAGCGAACCATCTTCATCTTCGCGCAGAGAGAAACTTTTTCTTCAGTATACTATCAGACTTGCTGCTAATCGATCTAACCCGGCATTCAAAATTTCATTTCCACCTGAATTTGTAGATAAGTATGAAACTACAACCACAGCAATCAAACATTTTGATTACGTATATTACCACTGCTAGAAAATGCAGGTATCGATCTTAAAAATATTCAAAAACATGAAACCGCGGAAGTTCCATCTTGGTGTATTAAAAAACTTCTATTCTGTTTGACTTACATGATGGCAAAAAAAATCCGAATCAAATCCAATACTACTCAAACAAAACTTTCAGGTGCTCCAGTCACGTTACAATGATTACCAGCAATTCTTTACTGATGGTTCCAAAAGAGGAGATAAAGTTGGTTGTGCGTATGTTTCTAAATATACGCACAAAAGCTTGCTCCTTCTAGATGGTTCATCTATGTTTACAACTGAAGCTAAAGCAATAGTCCTAGCTTTAGATTTTATCAGTTCTTCAACAATTCAAAAAGCAATTATATATTCTGATTCACTTTCTGTGCCTAAGGCCATTCATCATCCAAAAATCCTCAAATACAAAAATTGATCGAAAAACATCATGAAATCTCTAAAACACACCATATCTTGTTTGCTGGCTTCCGAGCCATATCGTCATTGTCGGCAATCAATATCTGACAAGAAAGCAAAGGAATCGCCCACTCTTGATCCGTCTGTTTTAAAATTCCTTTTAATAATTTTAAACCGTTTATCAACAGATACATCTTGTCGGAATGGCAAGGCGAATGGGACCGTGCAATCAATAACAAACTCCATGCCATTAAACCTGTCGTTGGAACAAAATGTTCTCTTTCACAGTTTTCGAGGAAAGAGGATGTAGTATTAACACGACTGCCCATTGGCCATACTAGAGTTACTCATCCTACTATTTTAAATGGTGATGAACAGCCTTTTTTGTAGGCTGTGATCAGCCATTCACTGTTAAACATATCTTAATTGACTGTGTAGAATTTTCACAGTCCCGTAACATATACTTCAAAGCTGACACTTTGCAACAATTGTTTCAAGATGTACCTGTTGCTAATATCATTTTAGTCTTAAAAGACATTGGACTTTTTATAAGATTTAACTTTGTTTCAGATTTTTATACATTATTATTGACTTTTTTAATTTTTAATATCCCCATAATTCTACATACCTTTTGATAATTAACCGATTGTCGCTTATGACCCACAAAGAGGGTTGACGCGTCGTTAAACACGAAATCATCATCATCATCATCATCTGACTGCATCTCGTCATAAGGTACAAGAATATATATGGTTATGGGATGGGGATCTGATCGAAGTAACGTCTCCAATATGACATGAGTGTTCATGGGAATATAAAACCTCGACACAATCGGGTTTTCATGTCACACTGTTCTTTCCGGCAATTTTTTGCACAATGAATAATAGTTCCTTTCCAGATTTAAAAAGGAAAACAAAAAACATGTCTATACAAATTTTCGGCACCTTAAGCTCCATTTTTAAAATATAAAACTTTGGTTTACAGGGGTATACATTATTTTTCGTATTTCTGCTCAAAAACATATATTGTTGGAACTCATTAAAACGCGGTTCCAACGAGAACAAAAACATATATTTTGGGAACTCGTTAGAACCGCGGAGGCGATTTTAACGAGTAACCACAATCTTTATGTGGAGCAGCAATATGAAAAATATTGGAAAATTGTATCATTTTTCTGGTGGTAAAAAAACATATTTCATTGGCATGTTTTCGTAATGAAAAACCAAAATCAATACAAGAATCCCACCTATTGGGTAACCCATCACTTCAACTTCGCACATAGAAAGCGTAGATCCAGGATTACGTTTCTGTATTTTGACATATTTGCCGACCATGGGCTGTGTACAGTCTAATATTTCTTCTACTGCATAATCTCCTGGTCCTTGAAAGTAGGCACAAAGTTCAAAATCATCAAGCGTGGTACCAACTGATATGTCGAGATCAGCAAGCCTGTAAGCTGAAAATATAAAACTAACATTTCTAAGTTAAGACCAACTTTCTCAATGTTTAAAAGTTTTCTTTAAGACCACTTCTGAACAGTCAAAAAGGTTGTCGCTTACGAGACGACAATGCGTGTTGAATACGCAAAGAAATAATAAATATTTAAATAATGGCTTTATTTTCGGAGGATGACATAGTAAGCATGTCTTTATCTACCACGTGTACATGAACATATATAGAAGCCTCCGTGGTGTAGTGGTAATGCTACTCGCCTTGTAAACCAGGGATCGCAGACTCGATCTCGGGCTTCTTCAGACTTTCGGGTGAGTCTTCCGTGCTTCCGTCTCCTTATGACCTTAGCTGTTGGTGAGACATAAAACTCGAACACTCACTCACTCACATGAACATATATTGAGTATATAAACTATATACACTACAAGAGCTTATAGCAATAAATTTGAAACTATGAAAATGTTTTCTAGAGTTCTTTTTAAAATTTTCATCAGTTAACTATGGTGGTATTTATACTATTACATGTACATATATAAAATTAAGACAAATAAATGCACTATACCTATGTTAGAAAACCATAAAGCGTTATGTTTCGTCAGATAAAAATAGACCTGCGTGAAGTAAACATGATGACAAATTTCATATACTTCCTATTTATGGTAGATTTAAGACTTATGACATTACGTAAAAGATCACTTAATTAAATCGTCCACATTTCACTCATAGAGGATTTTCCACGAGTGGTCATTTCAAATGAAATTTATTACACGAGCCTTTAAATAGCGAGATTCATAAATTTTATATGAAATGACCACAAATGGAAGATTCTGTTTATTATATAATGCTTTTAAATCAAATTTTATCGGCGAAGAAGATAAACATGGATTGTCACGGACGTCTTCTGCTATTTTCGTTTATTTGGTGTATTCTTTGCTTCCAAAGATCTAACCATTCAGAACTTATCTATCTTCACTGCAGCTGGTGCTGTGCAGTGTGGCGGCCGTAAAAAGTCTCCCTGTACATCCATCATAGTCGAATTATATTTTCTGGTCCTTTTGGATCATTGAGTTCATTTAGAATCATTTTGAAAATAGAGTTCTACTTAAGCCGGTGCTAGAGGGCGTGGCCGGTGTTGCACATTTCGGTACTGGTCATGAACAGACTCAATAAAACCGAGTCTGCTATTTTCGTTTACTTGGTGTATTCTTTGCTTCCAAAGGATCAAACTATTCAGAACTTATTCATGACGTTACACGACAGTAACCAGGTCCATTTACACGTGTGGTTATTCAATTTTATTACACGACGTTATCTACCGCATATCAACGACGTTATATGATAGTATGTGTTTCCTTCCTTTCCTTTCCAAGGGCCAGACTATAACTGGATGTTTTTTTTTTTGCAATTGAAACTGAACAGAGAAAACCTAAAAATATGCTTTCAAAAGCAAACCTAGTTTTTCAATAAAATGTAGATATTTTTAGTGAAATCGACATCAATATTTCCAGTGTTTCAAACAGTGAAACTACGGCTTTTATTTGCACTGTTTGTGTATTCAATGTATCGAAAAATAACATATACATTGTTTGGTAAGTGTTTGGTAAGCCAACATTATCTTGAATTAGATCTCTCAATTTCTCAATAAGCCTTTGCACTGGAACCGTCATAGAATCTGAGGCCTGACCCACCGGCGTGCAATTAAAGAGGGAAGCAAAGTTGTCAACCGTGATTGGGTTAACCACCATGCATGCAGTCTGTAGTATAACATTTATGTTGTACCCAATCCTTTTATATCGAAGAATGATTTTACGAAACTGGGTGCTGAATTTATTGCGGTTATATATTTTTCTGAAATTGTATACTAAGTCGTCATAAAATTCGAGTTCCGATAGACCTTGTTGCAGAAGAGATTTAAGTCCAATATTGAATTTTAAAATTAAATCAGAATGGCGTCTATAAAATTTTGAAAAGGCTTTGCGTAGTTTATGGTAACGATAACCCTGATTAAGAATTTTAGCCCTTAACAATTTATTACGAGTGTTGAAGTCAGTTAAATGACTACACACTCTGGCAAATCGAATTAATTGCGAAAAATAAACGCCATAGGATGGCGTACGAGGAACATCACCATCAAAAAAAAAAGGAAAATTTACCATCTCAAAATCAAATCATCGCGTTTATCATAATTTTTTCACGAAACAAACCCATCTAAAATAGAGAGATGTAAGTCCAAAAATAGGGCCTCGGTATCAGATAATTTGCTTTATTTAACTGAAGTTCTGAGGGGGGGGGGGGCAAATTTGAGTGATCAAACCATCGAAATGAGTATGATAATTGCCTCTACTTCTATTATAAATAATTTAACAATAAGTTCTGAATAGTTCGATACTTTGGAAGCAAAGAATGCACCAAATAAACGAAAATAGCAGACTCGGTTTTATTGAGTCTGTTCATTACCAGTACTGAAATGTGCAACACCGGCCACGCCCTCTAGCACCGGCTTAAGCAGAACTCTATTTTCAAAATGATTCTAAATGAACTCAATGAGCCCAAAGGACCAGAAAATATAATTTAATATATAAAATCATCCAAGTATCGAGAAGTGGAGCTAAAACCTTCAAGATTTCAGACTGGTTTTCAGCAGAAAGGGACATCATGGAGTCTCTCTCATAACAAAACAAAAACAAATAGCCACGAGTGGTGCGCAATTAGTACCCATTGGAATACCTACAACTTGTCTAAATAACTTAGTACCAAATCTTATATAAATATTGTCAAGTAGAAAGGTGAGAGCTTCGCACACTTTCTGACGAGACCATGAAGTATACTTTTTATGCTCTTCAGAAGTGAAAAAAGCATTTCTTACATAACATGCAAGATAGAGGAGTCTTCCTTATGAAAGGTCCATTCAATTAAATCATTAAGTTTTCCTTTTAGAAGATTATGAGGAAGTGTAGTGTAAAGGGTGCAATAATAATAAGTAGACAGACTTGAAGCACGAAAACGCCTGAATTTCAATTTATTAAAAAGTTCATTAGAATATTTACCAGACCAAAACAAATTTCTACCTGATCTTTCGAAGATTCTGTCGCAATATTTTATCACATGCTTTTTGATGGAAGGCGAACATGAAGTTAATAATTTATAGATTCAGTGGTGGTACAAGAGCTTGAATTTGCAATAAACCGTGCTTTGTATGGTCTTTTATGAAGTTTAGGTAACCAATGTAACATGGGAAGCTTGTCTTGGCCTTCTGCAACACAGACAGCAAACTTAGTGGCTGAATGACAATTGTGGCCATCAACTAAAGCCGTCTCTACAGCTAAAGGCTGAAGTTCATAGGCCTTAGTACCACCAAGTTCTTGCTAAAGAGTGTTAACATAGTGAAAAGTAGAATTAAAACAAAGATCAGGAATTGATACAATTAACTTACTCCACCCGTAAAAGACACCAAAGGGAAAGAAATACAAACATCAAGCGACCAGACCATAATGGAAACCTAAACAAAGGAAGGCCATAAGGACAGTTACTTTCCCACAAAATGGCCATATGGCCATCCAAAATTAAAAGACACAAGTGATACACACAGTAAGTAACAAACAACAACACAAATAAATCGCCACAGAAGAGCCGCCTTGGAACGGTCAGTGGAAGATTTCCACTGGGGGGCTTGAATCGATTTTACGTGGCCACAATCCTCGCACTTACTTCCGTCGCGATTTAGACAAATAATTTGTTCAGTCCGCAAAGAACGACCACAGTGTTAGCGGCCTTATCAACTGGAGCCAAAACAAACTTCCTATGAATAAAAATCAAAAATGAGTTCCTTTAAGAGCAATGAAAACATTCATAAGAAAGAAGGTTGGTCATACTACGTAGTTTCGGCTAATAAAGCCTCATCAGTGACCCTGTAATGATCCGGCAAAGAAAGCCAGAAGAAACATACTGCAATTTTACAAATTTCGAATAGGCAGTCGATACAAAGACGGATATAAATCAAATTGGGGTCCAAAATATTAAAAACCTGTCTTGAATATGAGTCTAAACCAATAATTTATTTCTGATTTCTCAGAATATTCACGCTGATCTCAAAGGACCAAAGTAAAATATAACCTACACTATGGTTGATGTACGGGGAGACGTTTTACGGCCGTCACACGGCACAACACCAGCTGCAGTGAAGGCAAATAAAAATCAAAAATGAGTTCTTGAATGCCTAGTTTAAGGTGACGTAAAGACGTCTTACGTTTAGGAGGCAATAGGTTCGTATTATGCGAATAAAAAGAAATGCGTTTGTTCACTAATTTCAGAATGCTAAGTTTCCATTCCTTAAGAGCTTTATGCACAACATACTCTCGTTTACACCATCGACTACCAAATTCATTCCAGGCAGCAGCGATTTCATCTCTACATTTATTAAAATCAATTTTAGAAGGAAATCGATATTTCGGTCCTTTAGATATTATATTGCGTATCCTAGGATCAGGAATAATTTTTAAATTGCCAGTTATAATATGGCCAGAAGCCGGATAAAATACACTGAATTTTTACAATCACATGTATAAAATATAATTTCGATGGTCTACGTACATCAAGTCTTGAAACATCAAGCATACCTACTGCCCGCTCCCAGCTTGCATACAGTCTAAATCTTACATACCTCCAAATCGACGCGAAATCATCAAGGAAAAAGTTGTTCAAGCATACCTACTGCCCACACCGTGCTGACTTTTTCGAGGCGTGGCAAATCAGTACCATTCAAGAGTATTACTGTGTTTTTCTTAATAGCGACAAGCTGTAGAACAACAGTCTTACTTCTACTTTACGTTAAACACAACTGAATTCTAATTCTAACTTGCGACAGAAAACACGAAAAACTTGATTTCAGAAAGTCACGAGCGCTAAAGTCACGAGCGCTTTAAGTTTAAATGTACATGTACTGAATCTCCTCATATGGTACTACTATCAAGAGTGACAATTGGGACAACAATTAAAACTTTGCTACTTTTCTTTACTATTGTTAGAGTTCAGAGAAAATGAAGAAGCGCTTCTTCTGTCAGTCAGTATAGTTATACATGCCGATTGTTGCTCGGTGTGTTTATCCGCTCAGTCTAGTTGTGACATGATTTCTTTTCATTTACGTTACCATTATAAAACCGCCGATGCCGTAAAATATATAAGGTTCAATTGAATGCTTCTTAGTGTTCATTATACGGTTAGATAACACGATACGTATATACATGCATCATATTATGTATCTTTAGTTGCAGTCTAGATACATCAGAAAAAGCATACTGACACTGTATAAAACAGCATAGTCCATAGGTTTAGGAAACAGTAACTTCTAAATTAATTAATAACGTAAATTACAAATGAAAATTCCCATTTATAAGCAACATCTATTTACATTTTTACAAAAGGAGCCCTGAATGCATATTTTTGGGGTTATGACGCTGAATAATAGAAATGAAGGCAAAGATCAGGAATCGATGCAATTAACCCACACCTCCCATCAGAGACATCAAAGGGAAAGTAACACAAACATGAAACAACAGACCCCAACGGAAACATCAATGGTGGAAAGCCAAAAAGGACAGTCACTTTAATCCTAACATCAATCTAAGTTAAAATTGAAACCGATCTGGTATTTTGTTTGATTTTTTTCTGTGCATCTATTTTCGGAATAGGTAAAACGCAAATTTTGAGGTTGATAAATAATTTTCATATTATGTCGACTTGTGCGATTTACCTTACTTTCACGGTATGCAACAAGTATCTCATCTCTAAAAGAACTCCGTGCACTTAGGGAATAATTATATAAGAAACTGTCATTTGTTTTACGGCCAATGCCAGAACTGTAAGCAAACAGTGTAGACACTGTACCATTCACACCTCACTGCGATAACATTAACGCTGCTATTTTCTATAAATAAGTTTCCTGGCTTTGCTTCGAAACAGGGATAGTTACGTGGAATTTAATACCTAGGAGCTTGTATGCTTAGTAACCAACAATAGACCAGGTACTTACGTTCGTCGTTTCTGTTCTGAATTTTTACTTGATAAACCACAGCCATCGACATAAGTTCCACTTGCCACCAGTGAGTATCTGTTTCTTCACTAGTGTGTGTACAACTATAGTGAAAGTAAGTAGGATCCTTATTTCCATCAACGCCATAAGAAGCTAATCCACTCCAGGACGTACTGCTTTGGGTTGCCGGTTGATTTAGTGCTAGATTGATTGAACCATCTGCAATACACACCAAATTGTGAATGGAACTTTCTATCTCATAATTATAACAGTATGTTGACTGGTGTTTTTCTAAAAAATGTCTATATGCAATTGTATACTGACTTCAGCTGCCACTTTTAAGATTTTTGTTACAACCTGCAACGTGTAATTAAGAAATGGTTGTTATTTATTTGACGCCCATTGAAGTATGACCGATATCGAGTCACGGGAAAAAGTAGTGAACCCTGGCTTGTTTCACTTACATTTTGCTCGCGACCAGGTATTGTATATATTTAAACCATTATTTAATGCATTATTTTTATTAATTATATTTACATTATTTCCATCGATAATGTGGCAACAATTCTGGTTTAAGGGCTAAAAGTGAAACGAGAAAACCACTGCACAAAGTTTGCCTACTAACAGAGAAAAGGCGCCGTTTGCGTCAAAAGGTCGCCGTCCTCTTATCATATTGGTGAGAACCATAGTTCATGCTTGCGTCATTTAAAGTCAACACTGCATAAATGGGCTCTCCCAAATATTTTATTAAAAATTTGCATGCAAGTCCATATTTACATTCAGCATCGTAACATGCAATAACAAGATAGGTAATCGAGTTCGTATAGGCATTTGGACAAGAGGAAAACCAGAATCATTTGTATAGAAAGCAATGGCAATTCGAAAACAATGCCGTTTTTGCAAGCTTTATTGCCAATAGAAAATGAAATGGCCCACAGATTTGTTTCCTAAAACTTGTATTTCATCACGTGAACAAGTCCGTGAAATAAAGACCCCTAAACCCCACTTTATATAGAAAAAACTGGGGTTCACCGGGGTATACATTATTTTTCTTATTCTTGCTCCAAGACATAGGTTGTGGGTACTCGTTAGAACCGTCTCAATGAGGCGGTTCTAACGAGCGCCCACAACCTATGTTTGCAGTATTTATAAGAAAAACATCACAGATTTTCATCAGAAAAATGGCCATTTTGGAGTTGAGTGAAATGTACCAATTTGCACGGGCGTGTTATCGCAATGTTGTGTTGAATTTATTGTTGATTAGAATAAGGTGAGAAATACATTCATTCTTGCAACAGTGGCATACACAGTGTGTTATAAATGTCCATAACTTTATTTAAAATGGTATTTCCTCCTGTTAACTGAGATTAAAATGCATCAAAATTCATGCGCTCGTTCTTATAGCTCAAAACCTAAATTTATTACATGTTTAATTCATTTGTCTTATATTTTCGTACCCGTACACTAAACTAAATATTGAGTGAAGAAGCGAACTGTAATCACACACACATCACTTGGCTTTTCCTGTCCCCGTCAGGGGTAATATTCCCCCAAGGGAAATCCGGCTTCGTAAGTCGTAATCGGCAAAAATGTTTAAAGGCATTTATTCTTGATTATTGAGGACTATCATTTCATTACATAATATTATGTAGCCCTCAGAGCTGACTCAAGCGCAGTCCTCTGTCTTCAACAGGTAAGGGGCCTCCTTGGGGAAAATCAATAATTTACTCACTGTTGACTGGTGTACATTATTAATTTTCCTCTTAAGTGCCTCAGTCAGGAGATTCAATAAGAGCTACTAATCACCCTATTAAGGGCTGCCTTTGATCTGCTATAGTCAATATATCACAGGGGGGCAATAAAACAATTATGAACACACCGTGTGTTTTACTGTTACAGAATAAATGCCTTTAAGCCCTTGGAACAGATCCTGCGGATATTTTGGAGCTAATGTAGTTCAAAATGGAAGTAGATCGAAATACGTCTTATTGGACATGTGAAATAAGTTTTGCATAGCCCGAAAGCTTAAAATGTCCCCAATCGGCAAAAGGAAAAAGGTCAAACAGAAATAGCTAGCTGCATTTCCCCGGAAGAAATTGAATTAAAAATCGACCACTTGACTTTGCATGTCCACGCCTATCTTTTCCGATGCAAAAATGAAACTTGTTGAGAATAGCATTGCCCGAATTTTCAAACTTGAGGAATATTGTTGAAACTTGGTACAGTCGTATTCAAGGGTTGAAAAGGCGTGTCTCATATCTCACAACTCTTGATGCCACATAATTTGACATTGATATCAAAATGAAACCACAATAAGAATTTCTTAGGGTTAGACCCAAGGATAAAAGAAGAATGCGTTCTGAATACCAGAGAAGGTAATTCAAGTAGCAAAGGTCCAATAATTGTCACTCGTGTACCGAGCACAACTCTACCACTGTGTGTCCCGCCCATCGAGGCTTGGAGAAATAGACTGGGCTGCTTCCATGCAGAGCTGAAACCGACCGCATAGGAGTACTGGTAAAGGCTTAGAGGGTCTAAGTAGAAGTAAAACAAAGATCAGGAATCGATACAATTAACTTACTCCACCCATCAAAGTAGAAGTAAAACAAAGATCAGGAATTGATACAATTAACTTACTCCATCCACAAAAGACACCAAAGGGAAAGAAATACAAACATTAAGCGACCAGACCATAATGGAAACCTAAACAAAGGAAGGCCATATGGACAGTTACTTTCCCACAAAATGGCCATATGGCCATCCAAAATTAAAAGACACAAGTGATACACACAGTAATAACAAACAACAACATAAATAAATCGCCACAGAAGAACCGCCTTGGAACGGTCAGTGGAAAGATTTCCACTGGGGGGCTTAAATCGATTTTACGTGGCCACAATCCTCGCCCTTACTTCCGCCGCGATTTATACAAATAATTTGTTCAGTCCGCATGAAGGCCTCCTAACTCATCAGTGCAACATCTCCGTGAACACAAAAAATCAAAGAACCACAGAGGTGAGACAACGGTCAGGACTCGACAGCAAGAAACCACTGAAATTCTGGAGCAAAAGAAAACCAACAGTTAGACTCCGATGGGCCCGACCAGAGACAGAGCATCAGGCACCAACCAACATTACCAAGAATTAGATCTCTCTAATTCTCAATAAGCCTTTACGTTGGAGCCTTCATAGAATCTGAGGTCTGACCCACCGGCGTGCAATTAAAGAGGGAAGCAAAGTTGCCAACCGTGATTGGGTTAACTACCATGCAGGCAGTCTGTCGTATAACATCCATGTTGTACCCAATCTTTTTATATCGAAGAATGATTTTACGAAATTGGGTGCTGAAGTCATTGCGATTATATATTTTTCTGAATTTATATACTAAATCACCATAAAATTCGGGTTTCGATAGACCTTGTTGCAGAAGAGATTTAAGTCCAATACTGAATTTTGAAATTAAATCAGAATGGCGTCTATAAAATTTTGAAAATGCTTTGCGTAGTTTATGGTACCGATAAACCTGACTAAGGAGTTTAGCCGTTAATAATTTATTACGAGTGTTGAAGTCAGTTACATGACTACACACTCTAGCAAATCGAATTAATTGCGAAATATAAACGCCATAGGATGGCGCACGAGGAACATCACCATCCAAAAAAGGAAAATTTACAATCTCAAAATCAAAGTCATCGCGTTTATCATAAATTTTGCACGAAACAAACCCATCTACAATAGATACATGTAAATCCAAAAACGGGGCCTCGGTATCAGAAGAATTTGTTTTATTTAATTGAAGTTCTGGGGGGTAACTCTGACAGATCAAACTATCGAAATAGGTATTATCAATATTTAATAAATCATCTAAATATCTAGAAGTGGAGCTGAAAGCTTCAATAATTTCAGATTGGTTATCAATGGAAAGCGACAACATGAAGTCTCTTTCATAACAATACAAGAACAGATCAGCCACAAGAGGTGCGCAATTCGTACCCATCGGAATACCCACAATTTGTCTAAATAACTTAGTACCGAATCTAATATAAATATTGTCAAGTAGAAAGGTGAGGGCATCACACACTTTCCGACATGACCAAAGTGTATAATTCTTATACTCTTTAGAAGTGAAAAATGCATTTCTGACATTACATGCAAGATAGAGAGAATCTTCTCTGTGAAAAGTCCATTCAATTAAATCATCAAGCTTTTCTTTTATAAGATTATGAGGAAGTGTAGTGTAAAGAGTGGAAAAATCGTAAGTAGACAGACTTGACGCACGAAAATGTCTGGATTTCAATTTATTTAAAACCTCATTCGAATTTTTTATAGACCAAAACAGATTTCTTCCTGATCTTTCAAAGACTTTATCACAATATTTAATCACATGCGTTTTAAAAGCAGCAAGACAAGAAGTTAATAATTTAGAAAGTTCAGTGGTAGTGCAAGAGCTAGAATTTGCAATAAACCGTGCTTTGTAAGGTCTTTTATGAAGTTTTGGTAACCAGTATAGCGTAGGAAGCTTGTCTTGGCCTTCGGTAACACACACAGCAGACTTGGTGGCTGAATGACAAATATGTTTATCTACTATAACTCTCTCTTCAGCTAAAGGCTGAAGTTCATAGGCCTTAGTACCACCAAGCTCCTGCTTAAGCGTGTTAACATAGTGGAGCCGTCACACAACGACGACGTTGTTAGCGGCCTTGTCTGCAGGGGCCAAAACAAACTTCGTATGAAATTCTTGAATACCTAGCTTAAGATGACGTAAAAACGTCTTAGGCTTAGGAGGTAATAAGTTAGTATTTTGAGAATAGAAAGAAATGCGTTTATTCTACCCCGTTGGTTTCATTGGGCAGGGACCCGGGTTCGATACCTGCCGGGGCCGGCTACATTCTTTCGTGGAGTTTGATCATGAAATCTTTTCTACGGTCATTTTCTCCCTCCCGCTGATTCAAGAATGGCAGTTTTCAGCCGAAAGAATGTGCATTGTACTGGTTAACCGCTTACGTATAAGTCTGCCTAGGGAATGGTTGGATAGGTAAACTGACCTGCTCAAAAATGACCTAAATAGTGTTGACTGGGCCGTTAAACTCCATTACACACAAACAACTCATAGGCGGCAGCGCTTGAAATGTCATTTTATCTCAAAAGGTCCAACAAAATTGGAAGCAACGCCTCCAAAATGACCTAAATAGTATTGCCAGGAGGTGTTGAACCACAGGTGATACAAAAACTTATATTGGCGATGGCATTTCATCTCAATTTCGGGTTAACAACTCTTTTGGTTTCATTTGGCAGCACCGCTTTAGATGTCATATTATCTCAACGTCGGGTAAAATTCCCACAAAACTGGAACCAACGTCTCGAAAATGACCTATATAATGAGAAGGGGACGTTAATCCCTCAAATCAAACAAACAAACACCTATAACTCTGCGGATGATTGGATCAGTGTTAAGATGCTGTGTAGCGTCCTATTGCTCTGGATTCAGTGTGACATTGGCCTGTTTTGCTTGCAGACATTTTGGTATAGGGGAGGGTCATGTTTTTAATGTAGTGATTTTTTAATTACTTTGTCCTCTTTTTCCTTCTCGAATGCCCCATCTCTCGAGAGACGGCTTGAGATGGTCGCTTGCTTGAGTACTCGGTAGGTGACCCACTGGCTGCTGTCAGTTATTGTTTTTATTGTTTAGATTTGAGGGGTGGGGAGGCAGTCCGAACGGGATAAGTACCCGTTTCTCATTCATTGGTTCGTCGCTCCGATGCCTCTGTGATAGCAGAACCATGCATTTCCAGTAAACAAAAATATGGGTAACGGAAAGAAAAGATGTAAGCTATCATGATGATGATGATGATGATTTCGGGTTTATCGATGCGTCAACCCTCTTTGTAGGCCATAAGATTTATTCGGTTAATGATTAAAACGATATGTATAATCATGAGGATATTAAGAGTCAAAACAAAGTTAGAATGATAATGTATAAAAATCTGAAAAAAAAATAAATCTATGAAAAAGACCAATTTCTTTACAAATAAGATATTATTATCAGTTGCTACACCTTGAAACGATTGTTCCTTTGGTGGCTTTGAAGTATCAGCTACGGGACGTCCAAAAGGCATCACCAAAGGGCAAGAAAATATAAACTACACTATGATGTAGGGCAGGGAGACGTTTTACGATCGACACTTATTCCCACACACCAGCTGTAGTGACGTTAACATGATCTATAAAAGGAAGCAAGGAGTACACCACAGAACAGACAAATATAGAGTGCAAGTGTATTCTGGGCCAGGCTAGCTAGTTTCGGCCAATTACGCCTTATCAGTGACCCTCAAATATTCTCAAAATTCCAGAATGGAATCAATTTTATTTGTTATTTTCAAGTTATCTGCATAATAACGGACTGAAACATAATATTGTGGTTTAGAGATCGGGAAATATAAGATATAAGGCCTATTAAGCAGTGAAATGAAGTGAGACATGATCCATGCAGACCCCAGGAAAGCCCAAGATTGGTGTCATTAGTTGTGTCTAATCATGATATATGGGGCCTTTTTATTATGTGGGAAGTAGGATGGGACCCCCGTGACCCCAAGTTGGTGTGTCTGAATGCATCTTATCATAAGGAACAAGAATAAGTATGGTTCATGGGTGGGGATCTGATCGGAAGCAACGACTCCAAAATGACATGAGTGTTCACGGGAATGTGAAACCCCGGCCGATAACTGTTTTTTCACGCCACGCTCTTCTTTCTGGTAATTTGTTGCAAAATAAATCAAAGTTCCTTTCCAGATTAAAAAAAAAATCACGAAAATATGCCCTCATAAATTTTTAGCATCTTAAACTCCATTTTTAAATTTTAAAACTTTGGTTTACAGGGGTATACATTATTTTTCTCATTTCTGCTCAAAACAGTATATTGTGGAAGTTCGCTAGAAATATCTCCTCGCGTAGGTGGTTCGAACGAGTATCCACAATCTATATTTGGAGCAGAAATGTGAAAAATACTAGAAAATTATATCTGAAAAATCTCATTTTTCTGCTGGTAAAATTGTTAATATATTTCATTTGCATGTTTTTTGTAATGAAAAACCAAATTCAATACAAGAATCCTACCTATTGCCAAACCCATCACTTCAACTTCGCACATAGAAAGCGTGGATCCAGGATTACGTTTCTGTATTTTGACATATTTGCCCATCATGGGTTGTGTACAGTCTAATATTTCTTCTACAGCAAGAGATCCTGGTCCTTCAAAGTAGGCACAAAGTTGAAAATCATCAAGCGAGGTACCAACTGATATGTCGAGATCTGCAAGCCTGTGAGCTGAAAATATAAAACTACCATTTCTTATAATTATGACAAAATTGTTTAAAAGTGTCCTATAACCCTTTAAGTACCAAATGGAATCGTCCTCCTTTTATATAGCAGGGGTCCATTTCAAAATATAGGGGTGTCAGGTTGTGTTTTCATCAAAAATTATATGAAAAAAGACTGTATTTTTAGCAAATATTGGAGGCCCTGTTCAGACGTTCTGCGCCTGCACTGTTTGCCAGGGTACCCGTTTTGGGATTTCTGGTCCTAAATGGGTTAATAAAAACATCTGAACAGTCAAAATTGCTTACCAGAGGACACTGGGTGTAAAAAACACAAAGAATTAATAATAATAATAATAATGCCTTTACTGGCTGAGGATGACATTTTAAGTATTTGCTTGTTAACCATATGGTCCTTTGAAAACACAATATAGCATAATACACGAACAAGTAAACAGAGCAGCCCAATATTACGGTACAGTATTAGGGCCAGGTATACTTTTATTTCTTTTGATATGTATCTCGACCTTTCGATTAATATCTTGAAATTTGGACTCATTAACTAGTAATTTCGACTGTTTTTTTTTATATTTCGACTCACTATCTCGAAATTTGGACTTATTGACTAGGCATTCGACTTACTGTTTGGAAATGTCGACTTTCTATTACATGCAAGATAGAGGGAGTATTCCCTTTGAAATATTCATTCAATTAAACATTATAACATTATGAGGATATGTAGTGTAAAGAGTGGAAACATCATAAGCAGACAGACTTGAAGCAAGTCTGAAAAAAAACAAGGTCAGATCGCTTTAATGCCTTGTTCATCCTCTACAGAAGTTTTGCTTTAATCTTCGTGAAACTATACCAGGATGTTTGTCTTGGTGATATCTCGATCAGGTTTGAATGTGGGTCATGTTAGATAAAAACTAGGTCACTAGATAAAATACTCTTACACGTTGTTCACTCTACAGAGGCCACCGTTTTGCTTTAATCTTAACAGTACTTTCCCAGAAATATGACTTGTGGAATATGTTCTCGTGGGAAAGTAACTGTCCTTATGGCCTTCCTTTGTTTAGGTTTCCATTATGGTCTGGTCGCTTAATGTTTGTATTTCTTTCCCTTTGGTGTCTTTTATGGGTGGAGTAAGTTAATTGTATCAATTCCTGATCTTTGTTTTACGTCTACTTTGATGGTATCTTGGTAAAGTTCAAATATGGTCATATTGAAAACTATGTGAAAGATTAAATTGCTTTAAAAACTTATTTACCCCCTAAGAGACCACAGTTTAGCTTTACTGTTCATGAAATTTACCAAAATGTTTGGCTAGATTTTCTTTGTCAGGTTTGAATATGGGTCATCTTTGATTTAACTATGTCACAAGGTCAAATTGCTTTAAACCTTGATCACCCATTTTAAAAAAATTGAGGTGAAGGCAATGTTCAAGAATCGACACAATTCACACATAGTTCCCATCAGAAAAGAAACACAAACATGCAATACCCAGACCCTAATGGAAACATCAGTAACTTTCTCGGAAAATGCCCAATTGGCTATCCAAAACAAAAATATAGGCGATACACACACTAAAAAGAAACAAACAAAAAAAAAACAGTACTAAAATAAACCGCGAAAGAAGAACAAACTTGGAAAGGTCAGTTTGAGTTGAATTTCGAATTGTTAATAGACCGAAACAGATTTCTGCCTGATCTTTCATAGGCCAGGATTGTGGTCACGTGAAATCGATTTAAGCCCCCCACTCCACCACCCCCCCCCCCCCCCCCCTGGAATTCGTTTCCGCTGACCGTTCCAAGGCGGTTCTTCTGTCGCGGTTTATTTTTGTTATGGTTTGTCTTTGGGTGTTTGTGTCGCGTATGTTATTTTATTTTGGATAGCCTTTTGGCCATTTTGTGGGAAAGTAACTGTCCTTTTGGCTTTTCACTGTTGGTGTTTCCATTAGGGTCTGTTGTTTCATGTTTGTGTATGGATTCCTGATCATTGCCTCCACTTCTATTTTGTAGCAATATCTAAACACACGCATTCCGATGGCAGTGAAACATGTAAATAATGATTTAAAAAGTTCAGTAGCGGTACAAGAACTTGAACTCTTTGTTTTACTTCTACTTTGCAATAAACCGTGCCTTGAATGGTCTTTTATGAAGTTTAAGTAACCACTGTCCTGTATTTCATAGGTCTTTCGACATCGTACGCAGCATGCCGTAGCCAAAACGTAGCTCCAATGAAAGTCTTGACTATTTAGTTTATTGTATCGTAAAGACGTCTTTAGTTTAGAAGGTAATGAATTAGTAATTCAAGAGAGGAATGAAAGGAATGAAGAGCATTTGTTAACTAGTTGCAACAGGCTAAGCTTCCATTCTCTAAATGCGTTTACGTCTCCGTGAACACAAAAAGTCATTCAACCAAATAGATGAAACAACGGTGAGGACTCGACAGCAGAAATCACTGAAATGCTGGAGCACCCATTATTTGCTATAAATACAATAAACCTATTAGATCTATCATTTTTAATTTCAGTAAACTTGATTCTGATATTGATATCGACACTTACACTCCTGATACCTGTGATTGTAAAACTTCAGTGTATTGCTATCCTGCTGTTGCTCAAATTATTACTGGCAAATTTAAAATTATTCCTGATTCTAGGATACGAAATATAATTTCTAACGGACCGAAATATCGATTTCCTTCTAAAATTGATTTCAAGAAGTGCAGAGAGGAAATCGCTGCTGCCTTGAATGCATTTGGTAATCGATGGGCAGAAAACCCTCAAAGAATAGAAACTTTGCATTCTGAAACTAGTCAACAAACGCATTTTTTCGACACTCAAAATACGAACGTATTACCTCTTAAACATATTATTAAGCAGTCTTTACTTCACCTTAAACTAGATGTTCAAGAATATCATAGGAAGTTTATTTTGGCTCCAGCAGACAAGGCTTCTAACAATGTGGTCGTTGTTTGACGGCTCCACTATGTTAACACTCTTCAGCAGGTACTTGGTGGTACTAAGGCCTATTAACTGCAGTCTTTTGCTGCTGAGAGGGCTGTCGTTGATTACCACTTTTTTCATTTAGCCGCCAGGTTTGCTGCATGTGTTACAGAAGGCCAAGACAAGCTTCCTATGTTATACTGGTTACCAAAACTTTATAAAAGACCACACGAAGCCAGCTTTATTGCAATTTGCAGGTCTTGTACCACCCCTGAACTTTCGAAATTTTTAACTTCATGTTTTACTGTCATATAAAATCATGTGATTAAATATTGTGACAAATCATTGCAAGATCAGGGCGAAATCTGTTTTGGTCTATACAAAATTCTAATGAAGGTTATAATAAATTGAAATTCAGACGTTTTTGTGCTTCATGTCTCTCTACTTATGATTCTTCCACCCTTTACACCACACTTCCTTACAATCTTATAAAAGAAAAACTTAATGATTTAATTAAATGGACATTTCATAGGGAAGACGCCCTCTATCTTGTATGATATGTAAGAATGCTTCTGAAAAGCATACACGTTATACTTTATGGTCATGTAAGAAAGTGTGGGAAGCTATCACCTTTCTTTTTGACAATATTTACATACGATCTGGTACTAAGTTATTTAGACAACGTGTGGGTAATTCGATTGGTACAAATTGCGCACCCCTTGTGGCTGATTTGTTTTTCTTTTGTTATGAAAGATACCCTTTCCGTTGAATACTAACCTGAGATCATTGAAGTCGTTTTGATCAGTCAAATGTAACCCCAGAACTTCTGTTCAAAAAGCAAATTCTTTTGGTACCGGGGCCCCTTTTTTGGATTTACACCTTTCTATTGCAGATGAATTTGTTTCATCTAAATGTGACCGAACGCAGTAGACCCTCATATAAACGCTGCGGTTTACGTCGTCTGACTCAAAACTGCCAGTGCCGTAAGCAAACAGTGTAGACCCTGATCAGGCCGCGTTCTGTGGACTCTGATCTGGGTTTACACTTTTTACCAAGACCAGCTCATATGATTTCAGCTCTAACTTCATATTTAATCTTATTACGCAACACTCTGACCTCTCTGTGATACCATTATGCTGCTATTATCTAAAAATAAGTTTCCTGGCTTTGCTTTAACATAGGGATTGTTACGTGGAGAACTTTTATGCTTAGTAACGGCTACCCACAATCGACCCACAATAGACACAGTGCTTACCTTCGTCGTCTCTGTTCTGAATCTTTACTTGATAAACCACAGACATCGAGCTAAGTTCCACTTGCCACCAGTGAGTATCTGTTTCTTCACTAGTGTGTGTGCAACTATAGTGAAAGTAAGTAGGATCCTTATTTCCATCAACGCCATAAGACGCTAATCCACTCCATGACGTACTGCTTTGAGTTGCCGGTTGATTAAGTGCTAGATTGACAAGAACATCTGCAATACACATCAAATAGTGAATGGAACTTTCTATCTCATAATTTTAAAAGGCCTAGGTTGGAAGAAAACAATGCTTGATATAGTGTTTTGCTAGAAAAATCGTCTATATGCTATTTTATACTGACTTCAGTTGCCTCTGTTAGGGACTTTGTTACAACCTGTGGCGTGAAATTAAGAAATGAATGTCAATTATTTGACGCCCATTGAAAAAAAGAAGTAAATGCAATGATCAGGAATCGATGCAATTAACGCACAGCTCCCATCAGTGACACTTAAGGGAAAGAAACACAAACCTGAAACAACTAGACCATAAATGAAACATCAACAGCGGAAAGTCAAAAGGACAGTTACTATCCCACAAAATGGCAATTGGCTATCCTAAACAAAATAAAATAATATAAGCGATACACACACTCAAAGACAAACCATAACAAAAATGAACAACATCGAGTCACGAGAATCTATTCAACCCCGGCTTGGTTCACTTACGTTTTGTTCATGACCAAATGGTGTTCATATTAAAATGAACATTTAATAAATTACCGTAATTACTTCTATCCAGTTCGTACATTATTTCCATCCATTATGTGACAAAAATTCTGGTTTAACGGCTTAAATTGGAACAAGAAAACAACTGCCAAAGTTTGCCAATTAACAGAGAAAAAGCGCCGTTTGCATCATTAGGTCGCCGTCCTCTTATCATATTGGTGAGAACCATGGTTCATTCTGGCGTCATTCAAAGTCAAGAATACGTAAATGGACTCTGTCATATAATTTTTTGAAATTTTGCAAGCAAGTACAACTTTAATATATTCTGCATCGAACCATGCAATAAAAAAGATAGGTAATCGAGTTAATTTATGTACCAGGCCAGCTCGATAACCAGAATCATTTGATTATAGAAAGCAATGAGACTCCGACAAAAAATGCCGACTTTTCAAGTTTTATTGCCAATTGAAAATGAACAGATATTTTCTTCTAAAAACTGATATTTTGTGTCGTATTTAATATTGATTATAATAAGGTGAAGAAGAAAGTATGCGCCTCTTAAAGGCATTTATTCTTACAACAGTTGCACACACAGTGTGTTCATAATTTTTCATATTTGAGCCAGCGCATAACGAAACCTACAATAAGACAGGTGCTCCCGACGAAGGCTCTGATCAGCTTGCGCATCCGCGCAGTCTGATCAGAGTCTTCGTTGTGCATTCTAAGGATAGCTAAGTGCCCAATGCTCTTTCATGCAGCAAGAGAAGTATCTGGTTAGACTATATGGATGCGTAGGCTGATCTGAAACTTCGCTGTGTGTACACGTAAGTGGTAGGAAATGCTGTGCCTCGGCTCATTTTATTTAGAACGGTATTTCCTGTTAACTGAGAATAAAATGTATCCAAATAAATGGGCTCGTTCGAAAATTATCACATATTTAATGTATTTATCTTATATTCTCGTACAGTAAAATAAATATTGAGTGAAGGAGCAGATTGTAACCAGACACCCATAGGTTGGCATTTCCTGTGACCTTAAGGGGAATGGGAACACCTGGCCCATTTTCCGCCATTTTTTCAAAGGGAGACAACTTTCGGGACTTCCTGTTCGCTTTTCTGTAAGCCTCGTCGCAATGAAAAAGGGATCTACTCTTAAAGGAAAGAATGTGCTCCATAGGAGCAAATTCTTTCCTTTAAGAGTTGACCCCTATTGACATGGGAGACAAAAATACTTTTGCAGGAGTTGCCTCCCCTGATGGTGTTCCCATTCCCCTTAAGGGGTAATATTCCTGTAAGGGTTAATCGGGCCTCGTAAGTCGTAATCGGCACAAATATTTAAGTCCCTGGAACACATGCGGAAATTTTGTAGCGAATATATTTCAACATGAAAGTAGTTCGAAATACGTCTTACAAGTTTTGCATAGCCCAAATAACTCAAAATGCCTTCATTCGACACAAGAAATAGACCAAGTCAGAAATATCTGACTACATTACTCCGGGACAAATTAAAATAAAAATCGAATGCTTGGCTTTGCATGTCCACACCTATCTTTTATGATGCAGAAATGAAATGAGTTCTGAATATTTGGATCCTTTGAAAGAAAAGAATACACAAAATAAATAAATATAGCTGACTCGGCATTATTGAAAAATAGAAGTGAAGGCAATGATCAGGAACCGATACATTTAACCAACAGCGCCCAAAAACACGAAACAACTAGACCCCAATTGAAATATCAATAGCGGAAAGTCAAATGGACAGTTACTTTCCCACAAATTGGCCAAATGGCCATCCAAAACAAAATACACACACTCAAAGACAAGCCATAACAAAAAATACACCACATCAGAAGCACCGCCTTGGAACAGCCAGTGAAACGAATTCTACTTGGGGGGGAGGGGTCTGAAGTTTTGAAATGAGGCGCTGAAAGTTTTGGAAGGGACGGTATAAATTTCCCGTTTCGAGGTTTCTTAGATTGACTGTATTAAATTTGGCACAGGTGACAGGGTTCAAATCGGATAGGGAACTGAATGCAAATTGGAAAGCAGTTTCAAACGGAAATTCCCTTGTTTGCTAATATATAGATTTTCGGTGAAAACGAGTATTTTCTCTTACGGCATTGGGTTTATTCATACAAAAATATTGTGTGTTTTGTTCAATATAGCTTGATATTTTAACACTGACACAGGTAACTTGACCAGGCTATGTATCGTGAAAATGTATATAGCAACTAAAATACAAGTGAAGGCAATTATCAGGAATCGATACAATTAAGCCACAGCTCCAATCAGAGACACCAAAGGAAAAGAAACACATACATGAAACAACTAGACCGTAATGGAAACATCAATAGCGGAAAGCCAAAAGAACAGAAACTTTTCAAAAATGGGTCAACTGGCTAGCCAACACTCAAAGACAAGCCATAACACAAATTCACCGCGACAGAAGAACCTACTCGGAACGGTCGGTGAAATTAAGGCGTAACTATACCAAATTTAGAGACACAGAGGCCTTTCTGATATTTAATCTTCATCAGTGTGTCTCAACCCCAAAGTTTTGAAACCGAAACGGATGATGGACAAGACCCGGCAAACACAGCACATCCCCTTCGAGCACACACCGACCGACGTAGCCTATGAGACAGGTCAGCTGGAGGCATCAAGCAAGAGAACCTACCCGCGGACATAGGCGTCCCCCACCGAGCCAACATCAACAAACAAATTCCACTGGAGGTGTGTGTGTTGGGGGGGGGGGGGGCTTAAATCGATTTTACGTGGTCACAATCCTCGCCCTTACTTCCTTCGCGATTTAGTCAAATAATTGAAGACCTCCTAATCCTGTTAATGACCGACCACGCCCTCTAGCACCTGCTTAAGAAGACCTTTATCAAAATGATCTAAATTAGCCCAAAGGACCAGGATATTATAATCTGCACTATGATGATGCCACACGGCACAACACCAGCTGCAGTGAAGATAAATAAGTTCTGAATAGTTGGATCCTTTGGAAGCAAAGAATACACAAAATAAACGAAAATAGCAGACTCGGTTTTATTGATTATGTTCATTACCAGTACTGAAATATGCAACACCAGCCACGCCCTCTAGCACCGGTTTAAGCACAACTCTATTTTCAAAATGATTCTTAATGAACAAAATGGGCATAAGTTTAATTTGTAGGTCCAATGTGGTCTTCGTACCTTTATAGTGGTCCAAAGTAGATAAAATTGGTATCAAAATAAACATGGGCATCTTATCTCCACAATGAGACCTATTATCCTTTTCTAAACCATGTACTTTTTGCACCAGGGCAACTCAAATACCACTAGGGCCAGTCACATTTTGATCTATCTGGATCGCGATATATTTTAGCAGTTTTTGACTTCGTTCACTGTGCCATAGATACGGAGAGTGAAAACCCGGCTTCAGTTATGAGGAGTAATCATTTGAATGTCATAAAATTGCTTTCTTAGCAACATACATTGCAAACTCATATCATAAAACTGTGATTTCCAGACTTCAGTAGAACGACAGCCATTTTCACGCACTTGGTGACTTGTTTACATAAAGCGCCTCAATGACGTGGAATGACGTGCCAAAATTAAAGCGACCTCTGATAATGGCGCGAAATTTAAGGGACGTAACTACGTAAAACGATGTTTTTTGTTCTTCGTTCTATTCTAGAGAAGACTCTAAAATCTTCTGAATGCGCGAGATAAGAGCATCCAAATTATTTCCGTCACTTATTATAGTAAATTGTTATTAGCTTCCGATGAATACAGATTTTTTTTACCTCAGCAGGATTGTCAGGATCGACTGGTTTTTGGTCGATTGTAAGAAGGACGGCGGTGTATCATTTTGAGAATGCTTACAGTAACTTACTCATTTGCATACCGCATGCTGAAACTGTATTCAGCCAAGAAATTCCACAAACGTTCATTTTTCTGTTTAATATTTTGTATTTTATTATTTTTCAAACATTAACTTAGGAGTAATTCTTTAGTTGCATCTTACATCTTTATTTTAATAAATAACCAATGGTAAATCACGAGGAAGACAACAACAAAAAAGAGGCTCCATTTGGGGTATTTGGGTGTAAAAATATTACTACATGCGATTTATTCCGTTAATGCTCTGAAATGGACCTATGTCTATAAAGTGACAAAAATGCGGCCTCAAATGCACAAATATCCAATTTAGCCCAGGCTGAAAGAATGACAGAATAACAGCTGGCTGGAAGACTGGTCTCATCTCTGAATAGGGAATGAAACCACATTATTTAGGAAAATGATAAATTCATGGCAAATCTAAAAAAATGTGGTCTCACTCCTATAAAGAGAAGAAAATCTGGTCTCACCTCAAATAACATACTAAAAGTCTGGGCTGAAGGAATGTGGTCTCATCTCTATATAGGGATGAGACCACATTATTAAGGAAAACGATAAATTCGTGGCAAATCTAAAAAATGTGGTCTCACTCCTATATAGAGAAGAAAATCTGGTCTCACCTCAAATAACATACTAAAAGTCTGGACTGAAGGAATGTGGTCTCATCTCTATATAGGGATGAGACCACATTATTAAGGAAAACGATAAATTCGTGGCAAATCTAAAAACTGTGGTCTCACTCCTATATAGAGAAGAAAATCTGGTCTCACCTCAAATAACATACTAAAAGTCTGGGCTGAAGGAATGAGGTCTCATCTTTTTATAGGGATGAGACCACATTATTTAGGAAAATGATAAATTCATGGCAAATCTTAAAAATGTGGTCTCACTCCCTATATAGAACAGAAAATGTGGTCTCACCCTAAATAACATACAAAAAGCCTGGGCTGGGACGAGACCACAATATTTAGGAAAATGATAAATTCATGGAGAAGAAAAAAGCCTGTGCTGAAGGATTGTGTTCTTAATAATTTGGTCACCCATTAAAAAAACTTAAGTTGATCCCTATTATTATTAGACACGCTACATACACGGAATGAATCTAATTTTGATAATGATTAGGGCCCAATTATTCTGTTTGTTAATTAGAATATAACTGCGCATCCCTCTAAAATGAATCCATAAATCCCATTGGTGGAAGCTAAAAATCTTGTTGTGCTTTAGAGTGATTACAGCACCCTTCAAAAATTTATGAATGAATGGTCACGTTGTCTCTTTGATCCAAGTTAGTGGACGCTTGCATGTTCGTAACGCTCAGAGAGCTAAATTTTGCATTAGATTGTAAAATGTAGATATTTTAAAGAATTTACCGTCATCATCAGATGAAAAGTATCTCTAGTTAAGTATTTGGTTAAAGATAAATTGGAAATCACAATGAAATATAGTTGCCAAGTCATGCAAATTAGAGAAAAACAGTTGCTACCCCCTTGCACTAGAAAGCAAAATGGCGGAGCAGAAGCGGAAAAATTTCCATACCCTACCTCAGTTCATCCGATCCTAGCCAACCATCCTTCTGCCTAGGCTATCATTTTTCTTTGTGATATTAGAGATGAGATATTGAAGTTTGTTTTAAGACCTTATTTGGTGTGATTCACCTTCTTATAAGGCAGGGGACCACATTGGACCTACAAATTAAACTTTTACCACAAAATGATCCTAAAGGACCAGAAAATGTAATCTGCACTCTAATGACGTACGGAGAGACTTTTTTACGGCCGCCACACAGTACAACACCAGCTGCTGTGAAGATAAATAAAGAAGTTTCGAAGGAATTGCCTCCCTTGAAGGCGAATCCATTTCATTTAAATCGCTATGTTTAAAATAACATTTATCTGATTGTAACTTGTTTTGAATAGCATTCCCGGATTTTTTGTTAACCCTTGTCCTGCTAATCCCGGATATGCGTTATCTTTGAAACAATGTAGATCCAGATCAGATGGCTTCTGAAGAAGCCATCTGATCAGGATCTACATTGTTTGTCATTCAGAATGTGAATTTGTTGTAATAATTTGCTACAGGTAATCTGATTGGTTGATAATCGGTAGTGGGTGTGGCATATATGAATATTCAGCAGGACAAGGGTTAAAATATGTTTGCAAAGTTGACTAAAATTCATAAATCGGGAACACTTACTTATTTGTTGACAATTTTGAGGTATCGTAAGTCAGGGCAGGACGTTCCCGTAAGGATTTTTAGTGCATAATTGCCGGCTCCCCCTTAGGAGTCTACGAGGGGTCAGTTGTTCAAAAATTAATGACGTCGTTAGTTAACTTATCGTTAAACTTTGATGATTAAATATGGCAACTATGCTAAACTTTTTGTGAAATAATGTGAGCAGCTGCTCACCTTTTTTCAGCAAAAATACCAAAATTTTCGATATTGTACTTGCTAGAACACTTAACAATATGACCACTAACGAGCTCGTTAAGCTAACCATGCTTTGAACAACTGACCCTAGGTGTGTAATTATCATAACGATAATACTCCCATGTGACATAGTACATCCTTTCATTTCTCAAAACCGGTTTTCTAATGAAAATGTGTAATGTTTGTCATCTTTATACTTCAAACATAGGCCAATTAGGCGGTTCTTACGAGTACCACAGTCTGTGTCATGGGGCAGAAACATAAATACTGATGTTTATCACTAAACACCAGTTATCTCCATATCAAGCGGAGTTTATGTTGATGTTGTAACACAGACTTGATAATATGATGTATATGAACTTAATGAGCTTTAAGGAGATGAACTTAATAAGTTATTAGCTTCCGTTCAAAATCCTTTCAAGAATGTACATATTCATTTGAGACTGTCTTTTTATATGTATGTATTTCTGCGAATAAATACGTTTGAATAGGTAAAGGACAAGAGAAAATCATAACAATTTCTTCTCCACTTATGTAATAGCTATAGATCAGTGCCACGAGATATTTGCAAGTGGGTTCAAGGGGGGGGGGGGGCAGAATTATATAAGCGTGTCTTAGTGATGAATACGTCCATACATAAATCAACAGACAGACTGTACCAATAATCTAGCACAACAGAAAAACACATTCGGACGATTGAAAAAGTTTTTCACTGGTGTGGGTGTCTGGGGCGTATGTGTGTTGGGAGAGGGGGGAGGGGATTTCTTACATATCAAAATCTCCGAGAGCATAAATACCAAACCAATACATAAATGAAACAATGATGAGAACCCGACGGCTATAAACAACTGAAATGCTGCAGCAAAAGATAAGGCCTAAAAATAGCCGTGTTTCCGCTAACCCGGCCGACGCTGCTTCAGACCCCACCCCCACCCCCACCCCCACCCGCACCCCCGACTTTACTATTTTTATCAATAAAAGAACAAAATACAAAAAAAAAAAAAAAAAAAAAAAAAAAAACGACCCCACCATTTTCAGTTTCCGACCCTACTCAGTTTCGTCTTTGCAGTTTCGCATTTTAAGTACATTTTTGTAGTTTTTTGGCATTTAGTACCACCCAAAATACAAAGCTGACTTTTTGAGCATCTAAACTGAATTATGATATACAGTGTAAGTCTCAACATGACAGTTTTATTAACAAAACACATCTACAAAAACAAAAACACATAAAAATACATGCCCGAACCTGTTTTTTTTTTTTTTTATCTAGCTTTTGAGAAACAAAAAAAAATAATAAAAAGTTTCTCCTACCTACCGACCAAAATTTATTCAGCATGTTAGCGTAAACACAGCTATTTTTTACGCCTAAACAACAGCTGGACTCCGATGAGCAAGACCAGAGACAGAGCATTAGGCACCAGCCAACATTTCTTTTAAAAGTTAAAGTTAATCTTTAGGCAAGAACTGTCATAGAGCCTGAGGCCCGATCCGCCGCAAGATGTTAAGTGAACGGCGCATGGTTCACTTGTATCGGTATCGATTATGTTTTGCACAATTAACTCGCAGAAACAGAAACATGCATTACGATAACACACCTATGCGACATAGTGCATTTTTCACATTTCTAACATGGCTACTTTTCTGATGAAAATCCGTGATATTTTTCTTGTTTGTACTGCAAACATAGGCTGTGGGTACTCGTTAGAACCGCCTCATCGAGGCGGTTCTAACGAGTACCCACAACCTATGTCTTGGAGCAGAAATAAGAAAAATAATGTATACCCCCGTAAACCCCAGTTTTCCCTATATAAAGTGGGATTTAGGGGGTGTTCATTTCACGGACTTGTTCACGTGATGATAGGACTTCTGAACTTTTATGCCGTTAAAATAATAATAATAATAATAATAATAATAATAATAATAATAATCATAATAACTATTTAAAAAAAATGAAAAATATCTCTTTATGATTTGAACAGATTCTAGCTTTTCTTACGCGGATATGTTAACATATTCATTTAAGCCACACCCATTTCTGTCTATCAACCAACCAAATTACTTGATGTAATTTATTGCTACAAATTCATAAACTGAATGCCAAACAGTGTAAATCCTGATCAGATGGCTTCTGATCTGGATCTACACTGTTTGCAAAGATAGGGGTTGTCGTGAACAGCAAAATAAGGGTTAACGTTTTGTTTATTTGAGCTTGGGGCACGATGTCATTGTTTTCACTTCTATTTCGGAAGAGAATAGAAGTGAAGGTTATGATCAGGGATCGACCCTAATGGAAACATTAATAGCGGAAAGCCAAAAGGACAGTTATTCTACCACAAACTGGCCAATTGGCTATTCAAAACAGAAAACATTAAGCGATAGTCACTCGAAAAACCATTACAAAAATAAACCGCGACAGAAGAAGCGCTTCGGAACGGTCAGTGAAACGAATTCAACTGGTGGGGGAGCGGGGAGGGGGGAGGGCGCTTAAATCGATTTACTCGACCGCAATCCTCGCCCTTACTTCTGTCGCGATTTAGACAAATAGTTTGTTCAGTCCACATGAAGGCCTCCTAACTGATCAGTGCAACATCTCCGAGAATAAAAAACAAACAACCACAGAGATGAAACAACGGTGAGGACTCGACAGCAAGAAATCACTGAAATGCTGGACCAAAAGAAAACCAACAGTTCGACTCCGATGGGCCCGACCAGAGACAGAGCATCAGGTACCGACCAACATAAGCCTTTACGTTGGAACCGTTATAGAATCTGAGGCCTGATCCACCGACGTGCAATTAAAGAGGGAAGCAAAGTTGACAACCGTGATTGGGTTAACTACCATGCATGCAGTCTGTAGTATAACATTTATGTTGTACCTAATCTTTTTATATCAAAGAATGATTATACGAAAGTCATCTCTACAGCTGAAGGCTGCAATTCATAGGCCTTAGTACCACCAAGAGGTTGCTGAAGAGTGTTAACATAGTGGATCCGTCCAACAACGAACACATTCTTAGCAGCTTATCTGCTGGGGCCAAAACAAACTTAATGAGGTTCATGAAATTCTTGAACACGTAGTTTAAAGCTGGAAAGGTCCTGTTCAGAATATGAGGGATAAAAAGGCGAACATCTGTGGAAACAGCGAAGGCAAATAATGCCAGACTCAGAACTCAGCCTTCAGCACAAATATATTTATAAAATGCAATACATAGCTCTTTTTACGATTTTTGTCATTTTTCAATCAGTCCTGCCAAACTTGAGAGGTTTACTTGCGTGTACTGCAGTAAATTTAGCATGTTTAGGTACGTACATGTATTTCAGTTTAACGCGATGATTTTGATTTTGAGATTGTAAGTTTTCCTTTCTTGAATGGTGATGTTCCTCGTGCGGCAGCCTGTGATGTTTATATTTCGCAATTAATTCGATTTGCTATAGTGTCTAGTCATGTAACTGACTTCAACACTCTTAATAGATTGTTAACGGCTAAATTTCGTAATCAGGGTTATCGGTATCACAAACTACGCAAAGCCTTTTCAAAATTTTATAGACGTCATTCTGATTTAATTGCAAAGTTCAATGTTGGACTTAAATCTCTTCTGCAACAAGGTCTATCGGAACCCCAATTTTATGGTGAATTAGTATATAAATTCAGAAAAAAATATATGATTGCAATGACTTTAGCACCCAATTTCGTAAAATTCTTCTTCGATATAAAAAAGATCGGGTACAACATAAATGTTATACAACAGACTGCATGCATGGCAGTTAACCCAATCACGGTTAACAACTTTGCTTCCCTCCTGAATTGCACACCGGTGGGTCAGGCCTCAGATTCTATGACGGTCTTAGCGTAAAGGCTAAGTGAGAATTAGAGAGAATCTAATTTTATGTAATGTTGGTTGGTGCCTGATTCTTTGTCACTGGTCGGACCTGCTCAGATCCTCTCAGTGGTTTACCAGTACTCGTGTGCGGTCGGATTCAGCTCTGCGTGGTAGCATTGTGCAGCCCATTTATTTCTTCAAGCCCCGATGGGCGGGGACGATCTTTTCTTAATAAAATTGTCATGTTGAAACTTGCACTGTTTATCATAATTCATTTGAGATGCTAAAAAATGTCAGCTCTGTAATTTGGAAGGTACTAAATGCCAAAAACTACAAAAATGTACTTATAACCCGAAATAGCTCTGCAAAATTGCAAAGACGACACTGGGTAGGATCGAAAATTGAAAATGGTAGGTTCGGTGTTTTAATTTTTATTTTGTTTATTTTATTGGTAAAAATAGTGGAGTCGGGGGTCTGAAGCAGGGTCGATCTGGTTAGCGGAAGCTATTTATCAGCTACCCTCTATATTATTTGCATTGCAGCACATTGACCTGATAAAGATAAGCTATCTCAGGACAAGTGAGCTTTATCAGGTCAACGTGACATTGCACTTATATGAATGAACCGGGCTAGTAGAAAAAAAAATGGCAAAAATGTTATTATTATGGAAATATTACTTGAAAATAATATGATAGGAAACAATATGGTCATCTGGTACAAAATATATCGACCTGCGGAATGTTTGGACGCACTGAGGACCATCGATGACTGATAGTAAATTGCTAATTTAAGAGTGTAAAAGGGGGTAAACTGATAAATAGAATACCAAGTGAGTGTCTTTTGATATCAAGTTTATCAGGCTCGGCTTCGAGAACGCATGTAGAATCGCTCGGCAAGCCTCGCGATTCTACAAGCGTTCTCGAAGCCTTGCCTGATAAACTTGATATCAAAAGACACTCACCTGGTATTCTATATTTCTTATGCCTAATATCAAGTCAGTGTTATATGGAGACAACTGGTGTTTAGGGGTATAGATCATTTTTCATATGTCTGCTCCACGACACAGCCTGGGAACATTTTGCACCGTATGCATGATAAAAGTCTTACCTTATGCTACCGGCTGTTGGAGAGTATATTATCACATGCTTAAATAAATAAATAAATAAATAAATAAAATAAACAAATAAATAAACTACTAAATAAATAAATAAATAAATAAATAAATTTTATGAAAAGTCCTAACAGAAAAGCAGTAAATATAACCTTACCTTGTGCCACACTTCCTCTGATAGCTATAACGATACAGTATATTACGGCGATGAGCTTCATACTGAATTGTTGCAGATTTCAAACGATTGTTTCGGACGATTCTCTGGTAGTCAGAAGAACGTGAATCTGGCATTAACATGCACAATATAGGCCTATATATACTTTTGTGGGTGCGTGTGTTTTTGCATAGAACGAGGGGTATCAATAGAACGAGGGGCATCAAATCAGTTCACACATACGTTTCTTGCAAGTTGCTTAACATTAGACTATCCTATCATTATGATAACAGGTCCATGTGCTAAACATGAGGGCGTCTTTCATATTTATCATATAACGTCGCGTCTGAGAGTGTAATAACGCCATGTAATAAATTCGATAACCCACTAGTGTGTTAAATATGCAAATAAGTTAGATACGCCCCGTAGCGTTACATGTACGACGTCCTTAACGACGTCGCGTTTACTAGTGGCGGAATATTGACGTTTTCGTAAACAATCATAAATAAAATGCGTTTTAAATTTCATCTGATAAATAGAATCTTGCATCCGTGCTCATGTATTATTGAATTTATTAAACCCGCTGAGGAAAAGGGATACAATGCTCGGCAAAGCCTCGCATTTTATCCTTTTCCTCATCTCGTTTAATAAATTCAATAATACATGAAACCGCACCTTTTATCCCTTTATCTCAACTCGTTTAATAAATTCAATAATACATGAACACTCATGTAAGATCCTCCATATTAAGAACAAAGATTTACGATCCGATGAAAATTCTCGAAACTTTTCTTATTTCTAGTAGAAATATAAATTGTTGATGGTCATTAGAACCGCCCGAGGGAGGCAGTTCTAACGAGTACCCACAATCTTTTTTGAGCGGAGGCAGTTCTAACGACTACCCACAATCTATGTTTTTGAGCAGAAATACACATCTCGAAAACACGCCGATATAGTTTGGACCGCCTTCAAACCTCACTTTTATATAGTAAAACTTAGGTTTACAGGGGAATATATTATTTATCTTATTTAGCTCAAAAACGTAGATTGTGGGTACACGTTAGAACCGCGTCACCGATCGGTTCTAACGAGTCCCAAAATCTATTTATAGAGCAGAAATATATATAGGATTGTAGGCCTTCGAAGGTCGACCGTCCAACTGTCCGTCCGTCTGTCAATCATTTTCAAATTTCTTCATCTCTGAAACCACTGTGCCAGTTTCAATTAAATTTGAGCCAGCGCATGACAAAACCGACAATACGACATGTGCACCCAACGAAGTCTGAACAGAGTCCTGGTTGGCGCTCTAAGGATAGCTGGGGACCAAGTGCTCCTCCATGCAGCATGAGAATTCTCTTGTTATACTATATAATTGCGCAGGCTGATCTGATTCTTCGCTGGATGCACATGTCTTATTGTAGGTTTTGTCGTGCTCTGGTTTCCTGATAGTGTGAGTACGGAAGTTTGTTCGAATGGTTCAGGTCACATGACCAAGGTAGCCACAAAGCCAAAATATGGTAAAACCTTAAACCCTTCTTCCCAGCACCACTCGGCCAATTGTCTTTAAAGTTGATGTGGCGCATCGGATGATTTTGTACTTATATACATTACGCAAACACGCCTATACAAATACATTGCCACTTTTATCGCCGAAAAAATGAAAATTTTAAGATGAAAAATTGTGATATTTTTCTTATTTCTGCTCAAAAAATAGATTGTGGGCACTCGTTAGAACCGCCTCATCGAGGCGGTCCTAACGAGTACCCACAATCTATATTTTAGAGTAGAAATAAGAAAAATAAGGTATACCCCCGGAAACCCCAGTTTTACTATATAAAAGTGGGGTTCAAGGGGGTCAAAATTATATAGGCATGTTTTTGTGATGTTTGCAAATAATGATGAACCTAGGTTGACAATGACCTTTGTACGGTAAGGACGTATTTGGTCCCATAAGCTTTTCAATGGAAAAGGGCTATAGCAATGGCTTTTCCGTAAATAGTGTTGTGGTCTATGACATGAGAATAGTTATATCAAGAATGTCCATATATGCTATAGGTCAAGGTCATTCGACAACCTTAGCCTAAGATCGCTTGGATCGCACGTCCATTGACACTTCAAAGAACATTATCTCTGAAATCATTATGCACATTTCAAGTAAATGCCATATACTGCCTCCTGTCAGTGGCGACCAAAATTTTGTTTGAAAGGTCTAGGTCACATGAAGAAGTTGAATGTCATGGCCAATTATGGTAAAATATTCTTCTCCAGACCGACAAAGCCAAATGTCACGAACCTTGGTATTTAGCATCGGATAGCCAAGAACAACCAAGTTATCAAAAATAATGACCATAGGATGACCTTGACCCCTTTTCGTAAAGGCTGTTTTGGATCCTTAGGCTTTTCCTTTTCAATGCGAAATAAGGTGTGTGTGTGTGTGCGTGCGTGCGTGCGTGCTTGCGTGTGTGCGTGCGTGCGTGCGTGTGCGTGTGCGTTTGTGTGTGAATTCGGGTTTAACGTCGCTTTCAACAATTTTTCAGTCATATCACGACGGTCTGAGAAATAAGGTAAAAACAATACAGTCGAACTTTAATGGCTCGAACACCTTTGGGACCATGAAAATATGTTCGAGACAGGGGTAGTTCGAGCCACTGAGGGCTAATGCTAGGAGGCATAACGACATACTTTAGGACATCTTTTTCTGTGTTCTATAATGAAAAATATATGCTGTATGTACTCATTAGAATCGCCTCATCGAGACGATTCTAATGAGTACACACAGCATACATTTGCAAGATAAAATACGAAAATATCCTAATTTTTACCCTCACTATTTCTTATGTTTAGAAATTCCCTAGAGACTCAAGAACGTGTTCGAATCAGCCATGGTAAACGAGCCATCGGTGTTCGAGCCATCGAAGTTCCACTGTACATGAAGTGTTATGCCAATTGTTACGAAACTTTCTAGGTGGCATCAGGTAACCGTAAATGTTACCAGATTTGTTGAAATATTGCATCACGAAGTTCGCCCATAGGGGCTTGAAGAAATATATGGGCTGCATGATGCTTCCACGCAGAGCTGAATCCGGCCCACACACTAGTACTGGTAAACCGCTTAGAGGATCTAAGTCTGTCCAGGAACCGCGGTGCGAGGCGGACCGTCCACGCTAATAAACCTTATTGGTTTCATTTGGCGACAGGGCTTGAGATGTCATTTCATCTCAATGTCGGGTAAAAGTCCCACAAAATTGGGAGCAACGTCTCCAAAATGACCTTTACAGTGTTGACGGGGACGTTAAACCTCAAATCAAACAAACAAACAAACAAAGCATCACGAAGTTACGCCGATATAATTTTGACCCTCTTGAACCCCAATTTTATATCGTAAAACTGGGGTTTACAGGGGTAAACCGTATTCATTTCTAATTTCTGCTCTAAAATATAGATTGTGGGTACTCGTTAGAACCGCCTCGATGAGGAGCTTTTGGACGTTTTCGTCAAAATTTGCTGTCGGAATCGTAAGTTATGCAAGAACAACGATTATCAATGGTTATTTCATTGCCTTAACATTTGCCGGATCCCACGGAAGATATTTGAACTTTCGGCCTGGCGGCCTCATGTTCAAATAGCCTCCTCGGGACCCGGTGAATGTCAATGCATGAACAACCATGGTCGATCCCTATATTGGAAACGAATGAAATTTGAAAACGTTGTCTTAACCCTTCTCTTGCTGTTCACGCCAACCCCTATCTTTGCAAACAGTGTAGAAGAAGCCATCTGATCAGGATCTACACTGTTTGGCATTCAGTTTATGAATTTGTAGCAACAAGTTACGTCAAGTAATTTGATTGGTTGATAGACAGAAATGGGTGTGGCTTAAATGAATATTCAGCAAGATAAGGGTTAACGTTGATTCGACTCAAACGTTGAATCAGTTCTATTTCTACGTTTATTCAACGTTAGAGTTATTCTTGTACATGCATGCCCGCAATGTGTAGTCTATATGAAAGTATGAATTCACGGAGTCCTGTTATATTCTTGAGTGATCCTCAAAATGGTCTGTTGCATCAGCCTTACTGTGCGCGTGGCGTTTACAAACTTATAATTGTATGCCTAGCAAAGCAGAATAGGAAACCGTGTATTTTAAGACGTGTTTATTTCGCAAATATTAAAGTGAAACTTATCTGTATAATTAAAATTCAACAGCTTTTGTCATGTCTGGCCGTCAGTTTACCTTATCATACATTTCCTATGCTGGCCGGAACCCCTACCCTTTACTTATCTAACTTGGTAGGTAACGCCCCGCCCACCGTGGCTTGGAGAAATCCATAGGGCTAAATGGTGCTTCCGCGCAGAGTTGAAACTTGAGCACTTGAAAACCACTTTAGAGGTCTAAGCTTGTCCAGGAAAAGTGGTGCGAGTCGAACCGCTCCTTTAACCATAGCGATTTCTACGGGCTTGAGATGTCATTCCATCTCAATATCGGGAAAAAGTCCCACAGAATTGGGAGCAAAGTCTCACAAATGACCTGAGTAGTGTTGACGGGGACGTAAAACCTAAGCACAAACAAACAAATTTTGCTATTTTTGCTATGTCAATATGCATAGCTTATAGCCCACGGAAACTGTCAAGCCATGAGACAAAATTGGGGGGCGGGGGGGGGGGGGGGGTGGGGGTGGATGGATCGAAAATATACCATTAAGTATATTCTCGATTTTCTGTTCGATAGAAGAATAGTGTGTACTCATAAGCACTGAATTACTGAGGCGCTCACATTTGTTTGGTTGTGCTGAGATTTAATAACAGGTCAGTCCTCGGGGGTTAGTTTGTGTCAGGGAAAATATACATCACGTGAACAAGTCCGTGAAATGAACACCCCCTAAACCCCACTTTATATAGGCAAAAATGGGGTTTACAGGGGAATACATTATTTTTATTACCTCTTTTCAAAGACATGGGTTGTGGGTACTCGATAGAACCGCCTCGACGAGGCGGTTCTAACGAGTACTCACAATCTATGTTTCAGGCATCAGTAAGAAAATTATAACAAATTTTCATCAGAAAAAATAGCCGTTTTTGAGATATGAAAGAATGCAATTGTATAGCCCCGCCCATCGGGGCTTTAAGAAATATATGGGCTGCATGATGCTTCCACGCAGACCTGAAACTGACCCGCACACGAGTACTGGTGAACCGCTTAGAGGATCTAAGCCTATCCAGGCAAAGCGGTGCGAGGCGGACCGTCCATGAATATAAACTCTTTTGGTTTCATTGGGCGGCAGGGCTTGAGATGTCATTTCATCTCAATGTCGGGTAAAAGTCCCACAAAATTGGAAGCAACGTCTCCAAAATGATCTTTTCAGTGTTGACGGGGACGTTAAACCTCAAAACAAACAGACAAACACTGTCATTGTATAGTCGTGTTTGGAAAGAAGCATAGACTGAAAAAAAATCCGTTGGGATTCGAACCCGGGTGATAGTCCAGTGCTCTAACCGCTGAGCCAAAGAGCCGACTCCCTGATGTAATTGTCAGCGAGCGGTTATGAACCGAGAGGCTATGCATATAATCTACCAAGGTAGATAATGGAAGGGAGATAATGATGTCCGTAACAAATGATGGTCTCAAAGGTATTCGAGTTATCAGAGTTCGACTGTAGTAGAGACAGTGGAGGAGACGAAAAAGAGGGATAGGGAAGAAAATGAAAAATGAAAGAAGGTGAAGAAACAACAACACCCCCCCCCCCCCCCCTCTACTCTTGACTCAGTGGTTAGAACAATGGTCTTCATCACGTGAACAAGTCCATGAAATGAAGACCCCCTATACCCCATTTTATATAGAGAAAACTGGAGTTAACGGGGTATACACTGTTTTTATTAGTTTTGCTCCAAGACATAGGTTGTGGGTATTCGTTAGAACCGCCTCACTGAGGCAGTTCTAACGAGCACCCACAGCCTATGTTGGCAGTATTTATAAGAAAAATATCAAGGATTTTCATCAGAAAAATGGCCATTTTGGAGATGTGAAAAATGCACTATATCGCACGAGTGAGTTATCGTAACGTAAACTAGACTGGGTTTGCATGGTGCTTCTAGGCAGAGATGAAACTGACCGTACACGAGTCTGAGCGTGTGGCAAAGTGCAATATTTGTAAAGTGGTGCTAGTCAGACCCAGTGCATATAAACTCTATTGGCTTGTTCGGGCGGTAGTGCTTGAGATGTCATTTCATCTCAATGTCAGGTAAAACTCCCACAAACATGGGTCAACATCTTCAAAATGACCAAAATAGATTGACGAGAACGTAAAACCACAATTCAAACACACATATAACCCAATGGCCTGCGTTCGAATACCACTACACATTCGTATTCTAAGATGATCTGACCTTTTTACAGCGAAATTGCCTTTGCATGATCAGAAAAGAAGTGAAGGCAATGATCAGGAATCGATACAGTTAAAACCCACACCTCCCATAAGAGACACCACGGGAAAGTAACACAAACATGAAACAACTGAACCCTAATGGAAAAGCCAAAAAGACAATTTTACTTTCCCACAAACTGTCCAATTAGCTATCCAAAGCAAAATAATATAAGCGATACACACACTCAAAGACAAGCCATAACAAAAATAAACCACGACAGAAGAACCGCCTTAGAACGGTCAGTGAAACGAATTCAACTGGGTGCTTAAGTCGATTTTATGTGGCCATAATCCGCCCTTGTGGTGACTTCCTTGAAGATGGGTTGGGGGCCGCAGGTCTTGCGTTCAGTTATCTACCTTAATACGAGTATATTGACCCATTTCAGACTGGAAACCCATTAACGAGCACCGTGGCAAATAGTGCAGGCCCAGATCAGACGCCGCAGAACGCGGCGTCTGATCAGGGCCTACACTGTTTGCAAAAGGTTAAGCCATTTTCCAAATGAATTTTAAAGAAAACACAGCCTGTCATCCCTAGATTTTGAAATGGACTCCTGCTATATGTAAGGAGGAAGATTCCATTTGGGACAAAAAGGGTTAACGAATCATCAGAAACGAGAGTTTGCTTCTTGATCACAGTCTATATTAAACAAAATTAAGAAGCCAAAATTATCAAAGTAAGCGATTTTGTACGCTGTTATTATAGGAAATTCGAATAATTCCGTAGATTTCTGCTGTATTTAACAGTGTTAAATTCGGAGAAGGGGATCATTATCAACGTAATTATACGATTCTGGTAGATGCTATTTCTAAAGATTGCCAACTGCAACAGTTATCGATAGCTTTGTTTTTTGCTGTTTAATTTGAAAGTCACTGTTGCAAACAGTGTGGACCCTGATCAGACTACTCCTATGAGCAGTCTAATCAGGGTCCACATTGTTGGCCTGTATGCAAAGTATGTTTGAAAAGCTTACAAGAATATGCAACAGGCGACATGAGCAGAAAACATTGTCGGATGCAGAATTTCTTGGCATTTTACAGGGTGGATTCGGTAATGATGAAATAGACAATTTGGCTGCGGACACGCTACACTATGACTATCCGCCGACGAATTATATCGACTTGTACAGCCATGCAGTTTGTTAAGTCTTTGGTGTGCGTTTGCCCCCGAAGCTTATTGATGCAGACGGGTAACTAAAGCTATTATTGGGTCGATTGTTTTACCAAGCACAACAGCTTCGCGTATCTGCTGTCCACATGACTATCACTGCGTTGAACGAAATCTAGGTGATAGCTATTTATAGCGAGCTGGCTGTCTCATAGGAGCGAATAGGCCGAAGGCCTGCGCGGGCAAGTTCCATGGTAACCTACGCGGATATAAAGTCGTAACCGTGACGTGTTATAGCGTACGAATGAATTTCCAACGTGTTGGACAATAAGAATCTTATATGGGTGTGAGTGGTGTGTGGAAAAATCCGTCCCGTGGGTCACTGTCCGGCATCACGAGGCTTGCCGAGTGATGCCGGACAGTGATCCCGAGGGACGGATTTTTCTATCCGCCCCTCACACCCATATAGGATTCTTTTTCTTGCATACCTTCCATTTCTTTGCGCGGACTATTAATGCTGCAGTCACTTCGAGTACCGACGTCCGCCATATTGTGATGACAATACAGGAATGTTTAGTGTCGTCACGTAACGTGCATGACGTCAACCTTAACTACGGCGCATTTGAGGTCGTTTCAACAAGTGCATTTATCAAACAAGCGATAATATTCGATTTTGGGTCGGAACACCAGGGTCAGAACATAAATTTCTATCCCAGGGAAAAATCACGGATTTCCTTGTCTGGTGTGCAAGAAAATTTGTTTTTGAGTACCGGAAGTACGAATTTGTTTTGGCAGTTCAGTCAAGTATCGTTGCGCCATGTGAACAAGCTTGGGTCGACATCTCATTGTGGAATTTGTAGATTCTGGGGCTGATTAAGTGGTCGATAGTAATGTTAACATTTTCAGCCAGATTTTTTTTTTCGCAATGTATAACGTATAAAGCAGACAACAAGTAAGAATAAGAAAGCACTTTGGTTTATTTTTCCTTGGGTGAACGAGCTTCTACAGGTACTTGACAACAAGTCCACTAAAAAAAAAACAACAAAATGGGTGAATTTACAGTTGCAGTTGTACCGATTACTCTAACACAGCGTGCCTATATAGGCAATGGAAAACAACTGTGTTGATCACGGCAAGGAAGAGCGTGACGTCACTAGTCGATTTCCTTGACGTTAGACGGTGTAACGTCATATTCTCGCATCGAAAACGTTAGAAAAGGATAAAAATGAATGTGTTTCAGTCGATAATTTAAGCGGGATTTTTTCTAACAATGGCGAAAAGTTGTGAGATTTTGAAGGAAACAACAGCATTATTGCCGATTGTCAGCCTGTTAGAATCGAAAAAGATCAGCTCTAGTTTGTGATTTGTTGAGTAATAAATCACAGTTTGTCGGTCAGTTGTAAGTAGACAAATCACTCGCGCTACGCGCTCGTGATTTGATCTACTTCACAACTGACCTCCAAACTGTGATTTATTACTCAATAAATCACAGTTAGAGCTGATCTATTTCTTAAACAAAAGTTAACTTTTGCAATCTTGTTGACTTTACGTGTTTTTTTTTTTTTTTCAGTGTGAAAGGATTTTGTTTTAGAAATAAATATTGTGTGTCTCAGCAATGTAGACTAGCGGGCAACCGACCAGCGCACCTGATCTTTCAAAGACTTTGTCACAAAACTTTATTACATGTTTTTGATGGCAGTAAAACATGAAGTTAATAATTTGGAGAGTTCAGTGGTGGTACAAGAGTTTGAAACAGGTAGAAATCTGTTTTGGTCTGTACAAATTTCTAATCAAATTTCAAATAAATTGAAATCCAGACGGTTTCGTGCTTCAAGTCTGTCTACTTTTGATTTCCCCCCTTTACACTACACTTCCCCATTATCTTATAAAAGAAAAACTTAATGATTTAATTGAATGGACATTTCATATTGAAGACTCCCTCTATCTTGTATGAAATGTAAGAAATGCTTTTTGCACTTCTGAAGAGCATCAACATTATACTTTATGGTCATGTCAGAAAGTGTGTGAAACCCTCACCTTTCTACTTGACAATATTTACATAAGATTTGGTACTAAGTTATTTAGACAAGTTGTGGGTATTCCGATGGGTACTAATTGCGCACCCCTTGTGGCTGATCTGTTTTTGTTTTGTTATGAGAGAGACTTCATGATGTCCCTTTCTGCTGAAAACTGATCTGTAATCATTGAAGCTTTTATCTCGACTTCTAAATATTTGGATGATGTATTAAATATTGACAATACCTATTTCGATGGTTTGATCAGTCAAATTTACCCCCAAGAACTTCAGTTTTAAAGCAAATTCTTCTGATACCGAGGCCCTGTTTTTTGATTTACATCTGTCTATTGCAGATGGCTTTGTTTCTTGCAACATGTATAATAAACGCGATGATTTTGATTTTGAGATTGTAAATTTTGCTTTTTTGGATGGTGATGTTCCTCGTGTGCCATCCTATGGTATTTATATTTCGCAATTGATCGATTTGCCAAAGTGTGTAGTCATGTAACTGACTTCAACACTCGTAATAAATTGTTAACTGCAAAACTTCTTAATCAGGGTTATCGGTATCATAAACTACGCAAAGCCTTTTCATAATTTTATAGACGTCATTCTGATTTAATTTCAAAATTGAATATTGGACTTAAATCTCTTCTGCAGCAAGGTCTATCGGAACCCGAATTTTATGATGATTTAGTATACAAATTCAGAAAGATATATAACCGCAATGACTTCAGCACTAAATTTCGTAAAATCATTCTTCGATATAAAAAAGATTGGGAACAACGTAAATGTTATACAACAGACTGCATGCATGGTACGTAGTTAATCCAATCACGGTTGCGACTTTGCTTCCCTCTTTAATTGCAAACCGGTGGGTCAGGCCTAATATTCTGTGACGGTTCCAGCGTCACGGCTTACTAAGAATCAGAGAGAATCTAATTCTATGTAATGTTGGTTGGTGCCTGATGCTCTATCTCTGGTCGGGCCTATCGGAGTCTAACTGTTGGTTTTCTTTTCTCCAGCAATTAAGTGGTTTCTTTCTGTCGAGTCCTCACTTGTTGTTACATCTCTGTGGTTGTTTGATTTTTTTTGTGTTCACGGAGATGTTGCACTGATTAGTTAAGAGGCCTTCATGCGGACTGAACAAAGTATTTGTCTAAATCGCGACGGGAGTTTAGGGCGAGGATTGTGTCCACGTAAAATAGATTTAAGCCCCCAGTGGAATTCGTTTCACTGACCGTTTCAAGGCGGCTCTTCTGTCGTGGTTTATTTTTGTTATTGTTTGTCTTTGAGTGTTTGTATCGCTTATATTATTTTGTTTTGGATAGCCAATTGGCCATTCTGTGGGAAAGTAACTGTCCTTTCGGCTTTCCGCTATTGATGTTTCCATAAGGGTCTGTTGTTTCATGTTTGTGTTTCTTTCCCTTTAGTGTCTCTTATGGGAGGTGTCGGTTAATTGTATCGATTCCTGATCATTGCCTTCACTTATACGTTGGCTTTGCAAAAAAAAAAAAAACGTGCTTTGTATGGTCTTTGATGAAGTTCAAGCAACCGATATAACGTAGGAAGCCTGCCTTTACCTTCAGTAGCACAGACAGCAAACTTGATGGCTTAATGACAAATGTGGTCATCAACTAAAGCCCTCTCTACAGCTAAAGGCTGCAGTTCATAGGCCTTAGTATAACCAAGTACTTGCTGGAGCCAAAACAAACTTCTTGTGAAATTCTTGAATACCTAGTTTAAGGTGACGTAAAGACCTCATAGGTTTAGGAGGTAATAAGTTCGTACTTTGAGAATAAAAAGAAATGCGTTTGTTCATTAGTTTCAGAATGCTTAGTTTTCATTCTTTAAAAGCTTTATGCTCAACATACTATCGTTTACACCGTTGATTACCAAATCCATTCAAGGCAGCAGCGATTTCATCTCTACATTTATTGAAAGCACATCACGAAAACACGCCTTTATAATCTGACCCCCTTGACCCCCACTTTTATATAGTAAAACTGGGGTTTACAGGGGTAAACCTTGTTTTCTTATTTCTTGTCTAAAATATAGATTGTGGGTATTAGTTAGAACCGCCTCGATCGGTCCTAACAAGTACCCACACGCTATATTTTGAGCAGAAATAAGAAAAATATCACAATTTTTTCATCATAAAATTCTCATTTTTTTTCGGCGATAAATGTTACAATGTATTTGTAAAGGCATGCTTTCGTAATGAGATAAGGCCGCTAACAATGTGGTCGTTGTTTGGCGGCTTCACTATATTAACACTCTTCAGCAAGAACTTGGTGGTACTAAGGCCTATAAACTTCAGCCTTTTGCTGTAGAGAGCGCTTTAGTTGATGACCATATTTGTCTTTAAGCCACCAAGTTTGCTGTCGGTGTTCAAGCTTCCTACATTATATTGGTTACCTTAACTTCATAAAAGACCATTCAAAGCACGGTTTATTGCAAATTCAAGCTCTTGAACCCCCACTAAACTCTCCAAATTATTAACTGCATGTTTTACTCCCATCAAAAACATGTGATAAAATATTGCGACAAAGTCTTCGAAAGATCAGGTAGGAATCTGTTTTGGTCTGTAAAAAATTCTAATGAAGTTTTAAATAAATTGAAATCCAGACGTTTTCGTGCTTCAAGTCTGTCTGCTTATGATTTTTCCACCCTTTACACTACACTTCCTCATAATCTTATAAAAGAAAAACTTAATGATTAAACTGAATGGACATTTCATAGTGAAGACTCCCTCCATCTTGCATGTTTTTTCACTTCTGAAGAGCATAAATAGTATACTTTATGGTCAAGTCAGAAAGTGTCTGAAGCTCTCACCTTTCTACTTGACAATATTTACATAACATTTGGTACTAAGTTATTTAGACAAGTTGTGGGTATTCCGATAGGTACTAATTGCGCACCACTTGTGGCTGATCTGTTTTTATTTTATTATGAGAGAGACTTCCTGATGTCCCTTTCTGCTGAAAACCAGTCTAAAATCATTGAAGCTTTTAGCTCCACTTCTAAATATACTACTCAAAGTTTGATAGGGATCACTTTTTTAATGCAAAATAATTTTAGGATGAATTAATCAGCTGAATCCAAATTTGATACATAATGATAGAAAACGTATCCTTCACAAACCCTAGTGATTAATTTTGTCAACTGGTACTGCATTCAAGCGTGACAACAGCAAACGTCTTGGCACCCCCAAAATTTGCCGTAACACGAAGGGATTTGGACAACTGATTTTTCACAAATTTCCAAATTTGTTTAGACAAACGTGCTTAATAACGTGTATGGCGTACAAGGGCATCAATTACAGTACGACATCGCTTGCGCATGCTCGAAATCCGAGTCTGTATCCGGTTTTGTGAAATCAGCTTTCATTCAGCAACCAATGCATCTTTGAGCTCCTGTAAAGTCCTCGGATGCACAGGTCGGGCTGAAACAGCACTCTGTAGCATGTCCCGCGCATGCTCAATCGGATTTAAGTGCGGTAACAGAGCAGGCCAGTCCATACGAACGATTGTCTCCCGTTCCAGGTAGGAATCAGTGACGTTGGCAGGGTTGGGACGGGCATTATCATCCATCAGAATAAAGTCCGGGCCGATAGCAATTGCATATGGTCTCACAAACTTATCAAGAATCTCATTACAGTACCTCACTACCATTAACGTTCCGTTTTCAACGACGTACAAGTCAGGTTTACCGTTCACGCTTATCCCAGCCCAAACCATGACTGACCCCTTTCCATAGCGATCATGCTCTGCCACATTCAAGTCATCGAATCGCTGTTTAGACATTCGCCACACTAATTGACGTTTATAAGTGAAGTCTAGACAGAATCTGGACCCCTCAGTAAACAGTACTGGCGTCAAGTCACGAACCGTCCACCTGACGTGAGTTCTGACAAAGTCTAACCGGTCTAGCACGTGCTGTCTCGTCAACGGGACACGTACAGCAGGCCTCATGGCATTAAGTCCGAACTCGTGGAGTCCGTTTCTGACAGTTTGTGTAGAAATTCGTACTCCAGTTCCGTTCATAAGCTCGTTATGCAAACGCGAAGCGTTCAGGAACCGTTGACGTCGAGACTGAATCAACAAGAAACGGCCCTGACGTTGAGTTGTAGCCCTTTCTCGACCCCGCCGCGGCTGTTTGAAGGATTTCCGTGGGTAAGATGCCGACTCCACATTCGTGAAACCACGCTCTGAGACACATTCAGAATCCCAGCAACACGACGTTGAGAGATGCAAGATTCGAACATTCCGACGCAACGATTCATTTCTTCGGGGCTCAGACGGTTTCTTAATTGTCCCCCTAGGCATTTTAGTGTTTCACAAATCAAATGAAGTCCTTTTTACGCTTGGTAAAGGAACACTGACAAGTTTGATTGGTCTGTTGGAAAGCAGTGCTACGCAAGATTTTGGGGGTGCATGAATTCATTTGCGAATTGTGAGAAGTGTACACTTTTATGAGTACTGAACTGCACACGAGTTTCTGCTTAAGATATTTAACAATATACCGAGTACAAATTCTGTCAAGAACTTATAAATTTTCTGTGCAAAATTTGGTACATAAAAAGTGATCCCTATCAAACTTTGAGTAGTATATATTTGGATGATTTATTAAATATTGATAATACCTATTTCGATGGTTTGATCAGTCAGATTTAGCCCCAGAACCTCAGTTAAACTAGAAAATGTGTTTGTGAAACACTATGCCCCCAACCATATGCTTGCCACTAATAGACGCATAATTAAAACAAGTGATCAAATATATGACATTTGAAGACTTGCAGTTTGTCTGGCTCTTGAGTTTAACGGTTACCCCTGATGAAGACTTAGCAATATGGGTTGATGTCATTAGTTTACAGGCTAGGCTTTTTTTCTGCCACAGGGCTTTGACTCTCCAAGGGCTCGATCATCACGGAGGGTTTTCCTTCAAGAAGCAAACAATTTTCACCCGACCGTCAAAAGTTAATCAGGTTATCTACACCTTAGACTCAAACTGTATATCAAATATCATGAGCCAAGCTCGAGTGGTTCTCAAAATATTTTTTTCACAAGGTTTCCCCATTGCCACAATGCATAAGTCCGAAAAGGGGCATAACTCCGTTTAATGTTTTCGGAATTTCGTCAAAAGTTAGTCAGATCATCTACACATTAGACCCAATTAGTCTTCTAAATATCATGAGCCTAGTGCAAGCGGTTCTCCAGATATTTTGCTCACAAGGTTTCCCCATAGCCACAATGCGTAAGTCCGAAAAAGAGCTTAACTTAATTAAATATTTTCGGAATTTCATCAAAAGTTAATCAGGTGGTCTATACCTTAGGCCCAAACTGTCTACTAAATATCATGAGCCTAGCTGAAGCAGATCTCTAGGTATTTTGCTCACAAGGTTTCCCCATTGTCACAATGCATAAGTCCGAAAAGGGGCGTTACTCCATTAAATATTTTCGGAATTTCATCAAAAGTTAATCAGGTCATCTACACAATATTAGTCCATAACTCTCAACTAAATATCATGAGCCTAGCTCAAGCGGTTCTTCAGATATTTTGTTCACAATGTTTCCACATAGCCGCAATGCATAAGTCCGAAAAGGGGCGTTACTCCGTTAAATATTTTCGGAATTTCGTCAAAAGTTAATTAGGTCATCTACACCTTAGACAAGACTGTTTATTAAATATCATGAGCCTAGCTCAAGTGGTTCTCCAGATATCTTGCTCACACGGTCTCCCAATAGCCACGATGCACACGTCCGAAAAGGGGCGTAACTCTGCAAAAACAAGTCCGGCGGAAAAAATAAAATAAAATACGTGCCCGCTAATTTTTCAAGCACATTCCATTTTTGAAATTTCGAGATCACTGTCGGGAAACAAACTCCGTGGTAGCTATCATTTGTGCTTACGTCACACGTTAGGAAGTTTGTTCGGGTACGATTTATGTTCGGAAAACAGGTATTTCCATTTCTTTCTTCAATACCTTCCATTGGAGAAAATTGACACGTAGCGCAGTAGGTGGCGCATAAATTCCCATTTCTTTGGCTATTTTCATTATCTGTGTGCTTACCATGGTTATCGAGAACACTTGGGACAAAACTCCGAAAAACTGACTGTTAGCGAACACGGACAGTTCAAGAAAATCCTCTTTTTTCATAGCCCACAGAAGAAAAGTTCTGAGAACAGATTCGATTTGAAGCACCTTTGTCACTTACCTACACCTATCCCTTTGACAGCAGCAGAAAACCCCAAGTCGAAGTGTTGGAAGAGAAAAAGTAATAAAATGATAGCGTGCACGGACTTCGGCCACAAGCAAAGTGAGATAGCTTCCACGTACAAGATATTTCCTGAAGGGTTTTGCAGATTTACAAACACGCTTGATGTGCATATTTTCACTCTTTTTAGCTACACGGAGTTCGTTTTCTCAATGGGATAAACTTTATATATAGATTCAAAATTAGAGTAAATTGTTTAACAAAAACTAGGTTTCATTTTTGCTCAAAGCGAAGATCTGTATGGTGTCAGTCGCTTTCTAGTTCAATTAGCAAAGCGACTCGCAATTTGTTTAGTGTGGTTCAGCGATGTTCCATTTGATTCTACGAAGAGCGTTGTTTGTATTGGAGATTGAGGGCCCATTCAACACTATTTTAGGTCATTTTTGAGCCGGTCAGTTTACTTCATTCACACCTTTCCTGGGCAGGCATATACGAAAGCGGTTAACCGGTGCAGTGCACATTCTTTCGCCAGAAACGGACAATTGCCCTTCTTGAACAGCGGAAGGGAGAGAATGACGGTAAAAAAGATTTCATAATCAATCTCCACGAAAGAATGTTGCCGACTACGAAGAGTGACTTCCAAAAATGAGAAGAGGGTCAGTATTTAAATCTACAATAGGTCTACAATGAAAGCGAGTGTTTTTCGTTCTATCGACGCATTTTCGTTTGGTTTCCTTGGAGTTGTACGTCTCAGTCAACTTTAAGTTATATCGAGCAAGACAGTTTACGTAACCACATTTTATCTTCTCTGCAGCTGAAGTTGTGCCATGTGGCGGCCGTAATAAGTCCAACCGTACATCATCCTAGTCCAGATTATATTTTCTGGTTCTTTGGGATAATTGACTTCATTTAGAGAATTTATTTATCTTTACTGCAGCTGCTGTTATGTCCTGTGTCGGCCGTACAAAGTCTCCCCGTACATCATAATAGTGCAGATTATATTTACTCATTGAGTTCATTTTGAATAATATGGAAAATAGAGTTCGGCTTAAGCCGGTGCCATTGTTGCACATTTCAGTACTGGTCATGAATAGACTCAATAAAGTAGAAGTAAAACAAAGATAAGGAATCGATACAATTAACTTACTCCATCCATCAAAGACACCAAAGGGAAACAGACACAAACATAAAGCGACCAGACCATAATGGAATCCTAAACAAAGGAAGGCCATAAGGACAGTTACTTTCCCACAAAATAAAACCTGTCTGCTATTTTCGTTTATTTGGTGTATTCTTTGCGTCCAAAGAATCTAACTATTCAGAATTTATTTATTCATAGGTAGTCAACCAGAACTGTGGAAATTATTTTGCCAGAGGCTGACACCTGCCTTTCTTGAATCCGCAAGAGAGAAAGAGAATTACCGAACAAAAGATTTCAATGTTGCCTAACAGGCGGGGATCGATCATCAGTCAAACACGTTTTCGATAATTTTCTGAAAAAGGGGTAGTCCTTTAAAACTGAAAACTATGGGTTGTGCAAGATTTTTCTGGGCCCGACTAGCTTATTTCGTCCGACCGGGCCTCAACAGTAATCCTGAATTGTTCCCTTTTAAAATCCCGCAGTCCAATAAATGATTACAAAGGACTAGTAAATATATATAAACCACTGAGACCATTACCTGATTTACCTGCATATGCGAGAACATAAAGGCCCGGTCTATATGCAAAATGTGTAAAGTAGTCTGTATGTGCTCATATTCATATCAGAAAAAAAGCTGATCCACAGACACAAAAAAGCGATTTTGCAAAATTCATACATGTATGTTTACTTGTATGCGGGTCAGTTTCAACTCTGCGTGGAAGCACATTGCAGCCCATCTATTTCTTCAAGCCCCGATGGACGGGGCCGAGCCATTTTAGATATCGGAACGCAACGATTTAATCAATTTGGAATCGTCATGTCGCCTGAATGCCCACACCAAATTTCCCCTTCATCTAACATTGTTCTGGACATGTCGAAATTGTTAATTTTACAACAGACGGGCTTATGTGCAGACGATAGACGGAAAACGGACAGCAAACCACAGCATAATGTTACCGATGCTCCAGATGTGCAACAAACAGAAAATAAAAATAGCCTACATGCGTACAAGTATTAAATGTGAGCTTCCACGGACACGGATTGGAAAGGATAGCTTCCACGGATATGATGAAGAATGTTAGCTTCCACGGACGAGTACAAAACATGTTAGCTTCCACGGACATGGATTTCCATAAACAAAATTCATGTATTAATCATTGTTGCTGCTAGTAATATATGATCAGAATATATTTATTTGCCATTTTACCTGTAAAATTATTTATTGCAGCCATAGAACACAAGCCAGCAGTGTGTCGTTATTGTGGTAAAATTTTTCGGAGCCGTTCAGGTCTAAGTGACCATGAAAGGAGCCATATCATTCAGGCGCCATACAGATGATGTACCCACTATATTCATATACTAGTGACACACGATGGCCTTGTCAAACGTGTGGCATCGATATTCGCTCACGCCTTACAGTTTGGGAGGTCGTTTGATAAATTTCAAGACGTCCCCGTCGTCACTGTATAGGCCATTTTGCAGACGTTGCTTCCCGATCAACTGTTACCCGACATTGAAATGAAATGACATCTCAAGCCCTGCCACCCAATGAAACGAATAAGATTTATAAGCATGGACGGTCAGACTCGCACCGCTTTGCCTAGAAATGCTTAGATCCTCTGAGCGGTTTACGTAGCTCTCACCTTTCTACTTGACAATATTTACATAAGATTTGGTACTAAGTAACTTAGACAAGTTGTGGGTATTCTGATATGTAATAATTGCGCAGCCATTGTGGCTGATCTGTTTTTGTTTTGTTATGAGAGAGACTTCATGATGTTAATCATTGAAGCTTTTAGCTCCACTTCTCGATATTTGGATTATTTATTAAATACTAACAATACCTATTTCGATGGTTTGATCAGTCAATTTCTCACCTTCCCCCCCCCCCCCACTCCCCTGAACTTCAGGTGAATAAAACGAATTCTTCTGATACCGAGGCCCCGATTTTGGATTTACATCTGTCTTTTGTATATGGGTTTGTTTCTTGCAAAGTTTATGATAAACGCGATGATTTTGATTTTGAGATTGTAAATTTGCCTTTTTTTGGATGGTGATGTTCCTCGTACGCCATCCTATGGCGTTTATATTTCGCAATTAATTCGATTTTCCAGAGTGTGTAGTCATGTACATGATTTCAACACTCGTAATAAATTGTTAACTGATTAACTTCTTAATCAGGGTTATCGGTACCATAAACTATGCAAAGCCTTTTCAAAATTTTATAGACGTCATTCTGATTTAATTTCAAAATTCAATATTGGACTTAAATCTCTTCTGCAAGAAGGTCTATCGGAACCCGAATTTTACGGTGACTTAGTATATAAATTCAGAAAAAATATATAACCGCAGTGACTTCAGCACCCAATTTCGTAAAATCATTCTTCGATATAAAAACATTGGGTACAACATAAGTGTTATACGACAGCATGCATGAATGGTAGTTAACCCAGTCACGGTTGACAACTTTGCTTCTCTTTTTAATTGCAAGCTGGTGGGTCAGGCCTCAGATTCTATGACGGTTCTAGCGCAAAGGCTTACTGAGAATTAGAGAGATGTAATTCAATGTAATAGTTGTTGGTATCTGATGTTCTGTCTCTGGTCGGGTCCATCGGGGTCTAACTGTTGGTTTTCTTTTGCTCCAGCATTTCAGTGGTTTCTTGCTGTCGAGTCCTTACCGTTGTTTCGTCTCTGTGTTTTTTTTTTTTATATTTTGTGTTCACGGAGATGTTGCACTGATGAGTTAGGATGCCTTCATGTGGACTGAACTATTTATATGTTTCATTTGTGACGGAAGTAAGGGCGAGGATTGTGGCCACGTAAAACCGTTTCAAGCCCCCAGTGGAATTCGTTTCACTGACCGTTCCAATGCGGTTCTTCTGTCGTGGTTTATTTTTGTTATGGTTTGTCTTTGGGTGTTTGTGTCGCTTATATTATTTTGTTTTGGATAGCCGATTGGCCATTCTGTGGGAAAGTAACTGTCCTTTTGGCTTTTCGCTAATGATGTTACCATTATTTTCTGTTGTTTCATGTTTGCGTTTCTTTCCATTTGGTGTCTCTGATGGGAGCTGTGGGTTGTACCGATTCCTGATCATTGCATTCACTTCTATTTTGCCAGTACTTGTATTAGGAGATAGTATTCCTTTAATATACTAGAGAGGTTTAAACATAAGTTCCCTTTTTTATAAGTGCTTTATTATCTCTGTTCTCTCCACGGTAATTGATAACAATTGGAACACGTTTTCCTTAACTAATTGTCCTGACTGTTTTCAGTTACCACAGAGGGCACAAATGCAGCGACAGAAACAAATGAAAGGAAGATCTATCGATACACAGAGGTGATAAAGACATACTATCACATTACATTGATTCATATTTTTCCTATTGGTGAACAGCGAATTCGAGGAGTTACTATCAAAAATACTCTACCCATGCCTTTGCAGATTTGTTTTGCTGCAGAAAGACTGGGCCAAACTAGTTAGTCTGGCCCAGAAAACTTGAACATTTCATATTTTCCAGTTCTTTGGTGTATTCCTTGCTCACAAAGGATAGTCCTTTTATAGAACATATTTGTTACAGCATCTGCATGGGGGCATGATTGGTATGGCTTCTTTCATGGTCACTTAGACCTGAACGGCTCCGAAAAATATTTCCACAATTATGACACACTGCTGGCTGGTATTCCATGTCTGCAATTAATAATATTACAGGTAGAATGGCAAATAAATATTTGCTGAGTATATATTGCTAGCAGCAATAATGATTAATACGTGTATTTTGTTTATGGAAACCCATGTACGTGGAAGCTAACAATTTTTGCACTCGTCCGTGGACGCTAACATTCTTAATCATTTCCGTGGAAGCTATCATTTTTAATCCATGTCCGTGGAAGCTAACTTTTAAGACTCGTGTGCATGAAGGCTTTTTTTATTTACTGTATGCTGTACATCTGGAGCATCGGTAACGTTATGCCGTAGAAGAGTTCGATCATCTACCAGACCATGGTAGCAGAAGTCAAAGTGTGCACGTTCTCCCCATGATTTCCATGTTCTTTCACCGGTGTGATCGAACGACGTCTGGTAGATGTTTGGTTGACTGGTACACAGACCATCTATTTCTTAAATAGAAGTCTGTGTAGCAGTCTAGACACAGGGTGCACACTAATGTCCGGAAATCGCGAGGAAAATGGGGGTTAGTGATGCGTTATCCCTAATATCTCCACTTCGGGTGGTTAGAAATTAATAAAATTAATAAAATTAGTATCAAATAAAGTTTAAAGCTCCATTCTAAAAGATTAGAAAAATAACAATTTAGAGGTCAATTTTTTAAGTAAATTTGTCCGGGAATAATTCCCGGACAAATTAACTTCAGAAATGGACCCTTAAAATGTTAAAAATGAAAAATAATTTTTAATAATATTTTAGAATGGAGCTTAAAATTTTATTTGATACTAATTTTATTAATTTCTGACCACCCGAAGAGGAGATATTATGGATAACGCACCACTATCCCCATTTTCCGGACAAAATACCGACCATTTCCTGGACGATTCGCGGACATTAGTGTTTGCCCTTTGGCCGCCATCTTTGTTACGTATGGTGTGACGTATCTACCAGAGAAACCCACGCTTTAGACTGGTTCGACCAGAGTGACTTCAAAACTTTTCCCGCCATGCTACCAGAACGCTACCAGACTGAGTTCGATCAAACCTTGGTTAACCATGGTTAACCATGGTACCTGATCGAACTACTTCGTAGTTTGCTGTCCGCTTTGCGTCTATCATCTGCACGTAAGCCCGTTTGTCCTAAAATTCACAATTTCGACATGTCCAGAACCATGTTAGATGCAGGTGAAATTTGGTGAGGGCTTTCGGGCGACATGTAGATTCCAAATTGTTTAAATCGTTGCGTTCCGATATCTAAGATGGCTCGGACCCGTCCATCGGGGCTTGAAGAAATAGATGGGCTGCATTATTCTTCCACTCAGAGTTGAAATCGATCCGCATAAAAGTAAACATACATGCATGGATTTTGCAAAAATCGCTTTTTTGTGGGGATCAGCTCTTTTCTTCCTGATATGAATATGAGCACATACAGACTACTTCACAAATTTTGCACATAGACCGGGCCTTTATGGTCTCGCATATGCAGGTAAATCCGGTAATGGTCTCAGTGGGTTATATATTTTTACTAGTCCTTTGGAATCATCTATTGGACTCCGGGATTTAATAGGGAACAACTGAGGGTCACTGATGAGGCCTTGATGGCCGAAACAAGCTAGTCGGGCCCAGAAAAATCTTGCACACCCCATAGTTTTCAGTTCCAAAGGACTACCCCTTTTTCAGAAAATTATCGAAAACGTGTCTGACTGATGATCGATCCCCGCCTGTTCGGCAACATTGAAATCTTTTCTTCGGTAATTCTCTCTCTCTTCTGCGGATTCAAGAAAGGCAGGTGTCAGCCTCTGGCAAAATAATTTCCACAGTTCTGGTTGACTACCTATGAATAAATAAATTCTGAATAGTTAGATTCTTTGGACGCAAAGAATACACCAAAATAAACGAAAATAGCAGACAGGTTTTATTTTGTGGGAAAGTAACTGTCCTTATAGCCTTCCTTTGTTTAGGATTCCATTATGGGCTGGTCGCTTCATGTTGTGTTTCTTTCCCTATGGTGTCTTTGATGGATGGAGTATGTTAATTGTATCGATTCCTGATCTTTGTTTTACTTCTACTTTATTGAGTCTATTCATGATCAGTACTGAAATGTGCAACAATGGCACCGGCTTAAGCAGAACTCTATTTTCCATACTATTCTAAATGAACTCAATGAGAAAATATAATCTGCACTATTATGATGTACGGGGAGACTTTGTACGGCCGACACAGGACATAACAGCAGCTGATAAATAAATTCTCTAAATAAAGTCAATTATCCCAAAGAACCAGAAAATATAATCTGCACTAGGATGATGTACGGTTGGACTTTTTACGGCCGCCACATGGCACAACTTCAGCTGCAGAGAAGATAAAATGTGGTTACGTAAACTGTCTTGCTCGATATAACTTAATGTTGACTGGGACGTACAACTCCAAGGAAACCAAACGAAAATGCGTCGACAGATTGAAAAACACTCGCTTTCATTGTAGACCTGTTGTAGATTTGAATACTGATCCTCTTCTCATTTTTCGGAAGTCACTCTTCGTAGTCGGCAACATTCTTTCGTGGAGATTGACTATGAAATCTTTTCTACCGTCATTCTCTCCCTTCCGCTGTTCAAGAAGGGCAGTTGTCAGTTTCTGGCGAAAGAATGTGCACTGCACCGGTTAACCGCTTTCGTATATGCCTGCCCAGGAAAAGTGTGGATGAAGTAAACTGACCGGCTCAAAAATGACCTAAAATAGTGTTGAATGGGCCCTCAATCTCTAATACAAACAACGCTCTTCGTAGAATCAAATGGAACATCGCTGAACCACACTAAACAAATTGCGAGTCGCTTTGCTAATTGAACTAGAAAGCGACTGACACCATACAGATCTTCGCTTTGAGCAAAAATGAAACCTAGTTTTTGTTAAACAATTTACTCTAATTTTGAATCTATATATAAAGTTTATCCCATTGAGAAAACGAACTCCGTGTAGCTAAAAAGAGAGAAAATATGCACATCAAGCGTGTTTGTAAATCTGCAAAACCCTTCAGGAAATATCTTGTACGTGGAAGCTATCTCACTTTGCTTGTGGCCGAAGTCCGTGCACGCTATCATTTTATTACTTTTTTCTCTTCCAACACTTCGACTTGGGGTTTTCTGCTGCTGTCAAAGGGATGGGTGTAGGTAAGTGACAAAGGTGCTTCAAATCGAATCTGTTCTCAGAACTTTTCTTCTGTGGGCTATGAAAAAAGAGGATTTTCTTGAACTGTCCGTGTTCGCTAACAGACAGTTTTTCGGAGTTTTGTCCCAAGTGTTCTCGGTAACCATGGTAACCACACAGATAATGAAAGTAGCCAAAGAAATGGGAATTTATGCGCCACCTACTGCGCTACGTGTCAAATTTCTCCAATGGAAGGTATTGAAGAAAGAAATGGAAATACCTGTTTTCCGAACATAAATCGTACCCGAACAAACTTCCTAACGTGTGACGTAAGCACAAATGATAGCTACCACGGAGTTTGTTTCCCGACAGTGGAGATCCTAGCTCAAACCATTCTTGAGTTTCCTACAGGGCGAAAGCGTAACGGACAGACGGGCAGACAGGCAGACAAGACAGAACCAATATGCTCCATCAATTTGTTCGAAGTTGTGGGCATAGTAAAGCAAATTCTTCTGAAACCCAGGCCCCGATTTTGGATTTACATCTATCAATTGTAGATGGGTTTGTTTCTTGCAAAATTTATGATAAACGGGTTGATTTTGATATTCAGATTGTAACAGTTCCTTTTTTGGATGGCGATGATCCTCGTGCACCATCCTATGGCGTTTATATTTCGCAATTAATTCGATTTGCCAGAGTGTGAAGTCATGCAACTGACTTCAACACTCGTAATAAATTGTTAACGGCTAAACTTCTTAATCAATGTTATCGGTACCATAAACTACGCAAAGCCTTTTCAAATTTTATAGTCATCCTAATTTAAGTTCAAAATTCAATATTGGACTTAAATCTCTTCTGCAACAAGGTCTATCGGAACCCGAATTTTATGGTGACTTAGTATATTAATTCAGAAAAATATATAACCGCAATGACTTCAGCACCCAATTTCGTAAAATCATTCTTCGATATAAAAAGACTGGATACAACATAAATGTTATACGACAGACTGCATGCATGGTAGTTAACCCAATCACGGTTGACAACTTTGATCCCCTCTTTAATTGCACGCCGGTGGGTCAGGCCTCAGATTCTATGACGGTTCCAGCGACAAGGCTTATGTTGGTTGGTACCTGATTCTCTGTCTCTCGTCAGGCCCATCGGAGTCTACTGTTGGTTTTCTTTTGCGCCACCATCTCAGAGGTTTCTTGCTGTCGAGTCCTCGCCGTTGTTTCATCTCTGTGGTTGTTTGATTTTTGTGTTCACGGAAATGTTGCACATATGAGTTAGGAGGCCTTCATGCGGACTGAACAAATCATTTGTCTTAATCGCGACGGAAGTAAGGGCGAGGATTCTGGCCACGTAAAATCGATTTAAGCCCCATAGTGGAATTCGTTTCCGCTGACCGTTCCAATGCGGTTCTTCTGTCGCGGTTTATTTTGTTATGGTTTGTCTTTGGGTGTTTATGTCGCTTGTGTTATTTTATTTTGGATAGCCTATTGGCCATTTAGTGGGAAAGTAACTGTCCTTTTAGCATTCCGCTATTGGTGTTTCCATTGGGGTCTGTTGTTTCGTGTTTGTGTTTCTTTCCCTTTAGTGTCTCTGATGGGAGCTGTTGGTTGATTGTGTCGATTCCAGATCATTGCCTCCACTTCTATTTATCCATTATTCACTGTATTAACACTCTTCAACAAAAACTTGGTGGTACTAAGGCCTATGAACTTTAGCCTTTAGCTGTAGAGAAGGCTTTAGTTGTTGACCACATTTGTCATTCAGCCACCAAGTTCGCTTTCTGTGTTACAGAAGGCCAATACAAGCTTCCTACGTTATATTTGTTACTTACACTTCGTAAAGGACCATACAAGGCACGGTTTATTGCAAACTCAAGCTCTTGTACCACAACTGAACTCTCCAAATTATTAACGTCATGTTCTACTGGCATGAAAAACATGTGATAAAATATTGCGACAAAGTCTTCGAAAGATCAGGTAGAAATCGGTTTTGGTGTATAAAAAATTCTAATGAAGTTTTAAATAAATTGAAATCCAGACGTTTTCGTGCTAAAAGCTTCAATGATTTCAGATTTGTTTTCAGCAGAATGGGACAAAAACAGATCAGCCAAAAGGGGTGCGCAATTAGTTCCCATCGGAATACCCACAACTTGTCTAAATAACTTAGTACCAAATCTTATGTAAATATTGTCAAGTAGAAAGGTGAAAGCTTCACACACTTTCTGACATGGTCATAAAGTATAATTTTTATGCTCTTCAGAAGTGATAGAGAAGCCTCCGTGGTCGAGTGGTTACGCTACTCGCCTTGTAAACCAGGGGTCGCAGGTTCGATCCCGGGCTTCTCCAGACTTTCGGATGAGTCTTTAAACCGAGGTCCCGTCTCCGTATGACCTTAGCTGTTGGTGGGACGTAAAAACTGAAACACTCACACACACTCACTCAGAAGTGATACAAGATGTGTTTGTGAAACACGAACATGTCCCCGGGCCTGGTCATTTTTTTCAAAGTTGGTCACAGTTCAAAGTCAAGGGCACAGGTCAAGATATTTGGTTTGAGTGGGAAGCCCTTGTCACAAGGAACTTACATGCCAAATATGAATGCTCGATCTTAAACGGTTCGAAAGTTATGAACAATATTTTTTTTCTTTACAGTAGGTCAAGGTCACAGGTCAAAACATTATGCATGAATGTAAAGCTCTTGTCACAAGGAACCTACATGCCCAATATGAAGGCTCTATCTTAAACGATTCAAACGTAATGATCAATTTTATTTGTTCTTTTAAGTAGATCAAGGCCATGGTCAAAACAAATTTGCATGAATGTAAATCTCTTATCACAAGGAACCTACATGACAATTATGAAGGCTCTTTCCCAAACGGTTCGAAAGTTATGACCAAAATGTTATTTTTTCTTTTAAGTAGGTCAAATGTCAAGATCACGGGTCAAAAACTTTTGCATGAATGTAAAGCTCTTGTTACAATGAACCTACATGCCAAATATGAAGGCTGTATCTCAAACGGTCCAAAAGTTATGACCAATGCTAACTTTTTTATGTAGGTCAAAGGTCAAGGTCAAAGGTAAAAATGTTTGTGTGAATGTAAAGATCTTGTCACTAGGAACCTACATGCAAAATATTAAGGCTGAATCTCAAATGGTTCAAAAGTAATGACCAAAATGGTATTTTATTTAAAGTAGGTCAAAGGCCAAGATCAAGGTCACAGGTCAAAATTTAAAGCTCTTGTTACAATGTAAAGCTCTTGTTACAATGAACCTACATGCCAAATATAAGGGCTGTATCTCAAACGGTCCAAACGTTATGACCAATGCTAACTTTTTTATGTAGGTCAAAGGTCAAGGTCACAGGTAAAAATGTTTGTGTGAATGTAAAGCTTTTGTCATAAGGGACATACATGCCAAATATTAAGGCTGTATCTCAAGCGGTTCAAAAGTTATGACCAACGTTATTTTTTTCTTTTAAGTAGATCAAAGGTCAAGGTCAAGGTCACAGGTCAATTTTTTTGCATGAATGTGAAGCTCTTGTCACAAGGAACGTTCATGATAAACATGAATACTCTATCTCCAACCGTTCAAAAGTTATGACCAACGTTAAAGTTGTCCAACAAACCAACAAACCAACAAATAAACACACCAACAAACAAACAGACAGGGCAAAAACAATATGTCCCCGCTATCGCTACCGGGAACATAAAAAGCATTTCTTACATTACATGCATGATAAAGGGAGTCTTCTTTATGAAATGTCCATTCAATTAAATCACTAAGTTTTTCTTTTATAAGATGATGAGGAAGTGTAGTGGTGCGAGGGTGGAAAAATCATAAGAAGACAGACTTGAAGCACGAAAACGTCTGGAATTTAATTCATTTAAAACTTCATTCGAATTTTTATAGACCAAAACAGATTTCTCCCAGATCTTTCAAAGACGGTGTCGCAATATTTAATCACATGATTTTTTATGGCAGCAGAACATGCAGTTAATAATTTGGAGAGTTCAGCGGTGTCACAAGAGCTTGGATTTGCAATAAACCGTGCTTTGTATGGTCTTTTAAGAAGTTTAGGTAACCAATATAATGTAGGAAATGGAAGTGAAGGCAATGATCAGGAATCGATACAATTAACCCACAGCTCCCATCAGAGACACCAAAGGGAAAGCAACACAGACATGAAACAACAGACCCTAATGGAAACATCAATAGCGGAAAGGACAGTTACTTTCCCACAAAATGGCCAGTTGGCTATCCAAAACAAAATTAAATAAGCGGTACAAACACTCAAAGACAAACCATAACAAAAAACCAGTGCTTCAGCTGAAGTGCAAGACCCGCCGGATGCTTTTAGCTTTATGAGTGTTACCATATATGGGTATGGCGGCCATTTTTGTCATGTGACCTGGACCTAAAACGGTTCCCCCAATAAACGCGCCTTATCGTAAGGAGCAAAAAAAATATCTTATACTTTAGTACTGTATTCTGAATCGATTGCAGGATAAAATGCATTCTCACTTTTCCAATACAAAAGCATATGTGTCAAAGTTTGACCTAGGCACAAAGAAGGTCAAGGTCAACCCAGGGTCACCATTATAGCAATTTATGATGGGCCTACGTCCCAGATGCTATTTATCAAGTTTCGTGGAAATCTGCCCAGTGGTTCTGGAGAAGACTATTTTGAAGGGTTTTTACCATATATGGCTTGGCGGCCATTTTGTTCATGTGACCTGGACACCATGAGCAAAAATTTGGTTTCCCCCATCCCATAGAGGCTCCATATGAAATTTGACTTCAATCGGCCCAACGGTTTCCGAGGAGAAGCAGTTCGAAAAATTTCACATTTTTCGCCTCGGCGAGGCTATACTAAATGGAATGTAATATTTCGCAAGTTCATTGGTTAGATCTCATTGATATCTATCAGTATGCCAAAAATTGTTTAAATATTCCAAGCGGTTAAGTCACTATCACCAATTTTCACAAACGGGTTACGGACGGACAGACAGACTGACAGACTGACCGATTGACCCATTGACCGAATGACAGAATGACATGGTGATTTTAGGGCACTCTTAGAAAATCAACCGACTTCAGTCGGTCGCTTTTTCTGCGGGTCGTGCAATAACCGCGACAAAAGACACGCCTTGGATCGGTCAGTGAAATGAATTCCCCTCGGAGGCTTAAATCGATTTTTCATGGCCACAATCCTCGCCCTTACTTCCTTATCGATTTAGACAAATTATTTGTTCAGTCCGCATGATGCCTCCCAACTCATCAGTGCAACATCTCCCTGAACACAAAAAAATCAAACAACCACAGAGATGAAACAATGGTGAGGACTCGACAGTACTTAAGAAACCACTGAAATGCTGGAGCAAAAGAAAACTAATATCAAAAGCTTGTCTTGGCCGTCTGTATCACATACAGCAAACTTTGTGGCTGAATGACAAATGTGGTCATCTACTAAAGCCCTCTCTAGACCAAAAGGCTGCGGTTAATAGTCTAGATAGATTATATTTTTACGTCTTCATTTGAATCTAAGCTCTCAGTCAATTGGTCCATTAATTCTAAAAGTTGAGTGGAACATGATCTTCTAGTTAAGAAACCATGTTTAGCTTTCGAGAACAGGTTGTTTTCTTCCATATGTTTTACAATTGTATCTCTAATTAGTCTCTCAATCAATTTTCCTGGTACTGATGTTAGTGATATGGGTCTATAATTTTCAGATTTGTTTTTCTTTCCACTTTTAAAGATGGCTGTTACGTTTCCCTGCTTCAAGATGCCCGGTATTTGACTGTTTTCACCTGATTTCTTAAAGATTAATTCTAGTGGTTCTAGCAAGGGTTCTTTACATTCAATTTAGGGTGAAACTGGTCTGGGGCCAAAGATTTTGATGCCTTGAGTTTATCAATAGCTTTTGCGATTTTTGTTCTGTTTATATCAATGTTGATTGATGGTTGCATGAAATTTCTTTCTTTAAAGTCGGATAAAGCTTCCAATCTCTCCACTGCAAATACACTGGCAAAGTACTTGTTTAATATTTTCGCTTTTTCCTGACTGTCATTAGTAAAACTACCATCAGGTTGTTCTAATTGGCCGATGTTTGATTTAGTCTTGGCTTTGGAGTGTACGTAGCTCCAAAAGAGCTTATTTTCAGTTTTTATCTTTGTGGCTAAATCCTTTTCGTAGTTATAATATTCGGATCTGAGTGAGTGGGTAAGGGTTTGAGTTTTACGTCCCACCAACTGCTAAGATCATACGGAGACGATACTTCGGTTTAAAGACTCATCCGAAAGTCTGGAGAAGTCCGGGATCGATCCTGCGATCATTGGTTTACAAGGCGAGTAGCGCAATCACTACACCACGGAGGCTTCTACATATTTGGATCAACTTAACTCTGAGATCACCTTATTTCTTGATATCTTGTGCTGGATGAAGTGTTGGTCTGTTTTGTTATGTGGTACTTTTGCCTTTTTGTATGTTTTTTATTTATCGCTACTTTACATTGAGAACTTACATAAGGACATTTCCTGCCCACTGGAAACCTTACTCACCGGTACAGTTTCTTCTACTATTTGGATAGGTTTTTCTGTAAGAACTCCCATGCTTCGGTTGCGACAAAGTCTTCGAAAGATCAGGTAGAAATCTGTTTTGGTCTATAACAAAAACTCTAATGAAGTTTTAAATAAAATGAAATCCAGGCGTTTTCGTGCTTCAAAATAGAAGTGAAGGCAATGATCTGGAATCTTTGGGTGTTTGTGTCGCTTATATTATTTTATTTTGGATTGCCTATTGGCCTTTTTGTGGGAAAGTAACTGTCCTTTTGCCTTTCCGCTATTGATGTTTCCTTTAGGGTCTGTTGTTTTATGTTTGTGGTTCTTTCCCTTTGGTGTCTCTGATGGGAGCTGTGGGTCAATTGTATCGATTCCTGATCATTGCCTCCATCTCTATTTAGATACAATTAACCCACAGCTCCCATCAGAGACACCAAAGGGAAAGAAACACAAATATGAAACAACTAGGGATGCAACGATAGTCAGAAAATGACTATTGCGATAGTATTGACATTGTAGGAAGAACCATTGCGATACGATTACTATTGCTGACTACTATTGCAATACTATTGCCTGAAACAAATTTTCTTGCTTTAGAAGGAAATAAAAACAATCCAAACCTTCAAACTGTTTTTCTGTATGTATTAATAGCATAAAAGAAATAAACAAAATAATTTACATATAGGGACAGCTTTTGTAAACTTCTGTTTGCTTTTCTGTCTGCCCCTACAAGAGGAAAAAGCTCCCCGGGAGCATCTAGTTCCTTTAAGTGTAAATCCTCCTGGAAGAGCCGGGTGACTTATTTTAATATAAATTGCCAAGTACATGTATCAATTCACAGTGAGAATGTATCATTAGTTCCTTAATCAAAATAAACGTCAACTCTTCACGAAGGCAAGGAAATATTTGCCTGTCTTCAAAAACAATTCAGATATGATAGTTTCTAAACAGTAGATAACTGAAAAACTAGGTCAGCAATGCATATGATTCAGAATCAGAATTGTTACTGGTGACATGTCAAAAGACATGCATACTCCAGAACCTGTGATATGAGAAGTTAGATTTAAATCTTCTGACCGAAAATCTGAGAAAATTTTAATATAAGTCTCGGTGTTCCGGTATACAATCGATCGCATGGGTTTCTTAAAAGGAACACCATAGTGACCAGGGCTAAGAAATTTTTAAATCCAAATTGGCACTGGCCGACCGACGACGCCATCAGTAACTTGCCGAACATGCCTTACAATGTCATCCCCAACAGCCAACTAATCTAATTTCCCGTCATTTTCATTGTGTAATGATTTTCCAAAAAAACATATGTATGTTTCTATTGTTGTTTGGTAAAATCTTCTAAAATGTATTATTACACACGGTAGAAAATACTGTAGCTGACGCAGTCAATAACGGTACTTTTTCAACTTAATTGCAGTCATGTCATAACAGCTTACCCAGTTATCATACATAAACTCATTTAGCTTGACACGCATGATTAACACACGAGCTGCACCCGATATACTCAAAAGATCAAAATTTTCAGCTTAGCGAGATGAGAGAATAGCGAATGCATTTTAAATTACAATTTATTTAATTTGCAATTTAATGATCCAGCGACAAGACGAGGATCCCTCCATCAAAAACGAGCCCAAACTTATTAGATTCGGTACTAAGTTATTTAGACAAATTGTGGGTATTCCGATGGGTACTAATTGCGCACCTCTTGTGGCTGATCTGTTCTTGTATTGTTATGAAAGAGACTTCATTTTGTCGCTTTCCATTGATAACCATTCTGAAATTATTGAAGCTTTCAGCTCCACTTCTAGATATTTAGATGATTTATTAAATATTGATAATACCTATTTTGATGGTTTGATCAGTCAGATTTACCCCCTAGAACTTCAGTTAAATAAAGCAAATTCTTCTGATACCGAGGCCCCGTTTTTGGATTTACATCTATCTATTGTAGATGGATTTGTTTCGTGCAAAATTTATGATAAACGCGATGACTTTGATTTTGATATTGTAAATTTTCCTTTTTTGGATGGTGATGTTCCTCGTGCGCCATCCTATGGCGTTTATATTTCGCAATTAATTCGATTTGCTAGAGTGTGTAGTCATGTAACTGACTTCAACACTCGTAATAAATTATTAACGGCTAAACTCCTTAATCAGGGTTATCGGTACCATAAACTACGCAAAGCCTTTTCAAAATTTTATAGACGCCATTCTGATTTAATTTCAAAATTCAATATTGGACTTAAATCTCTTCTGCGACAAGGTCTATCGGAGCCCGAATTTTCTGGTGACTTAGTATATAAATTCAGAAAAATATATAACCGCAATGACTTCAGCACCCAATTTCGTAAAATCATTCTTCGATATAAAAAAATTGGGTACAACATGGATATTATACGACAGACTGCATGCATGGTAGTTAACCCAATCACGGTTGGCAACTTTGCTTCCCTCTTTAATTGCACGCCGGTGGGTCAGGCCTCAGATTCTATGACGGCTCCAACGCAAAGGCTTATTGAGAATTAGAGAGATCTAATTCAAGGTAATGTTGGTTGGTGCCTGATGCTCTGTCTCTGGTCGGGCCCATCGGAGTCTAACTGTTGGTTTTCTTTTGCTCCAGCATTTCAGTGGTTTCTTGCTGTCGAGTCCTCACCGTTTCTCACCTCTGTGGTTCTTTAATTTTTGTGTTCACGGAGATGTTGCACTGATGAGTTAGGAGGCCTTCATGCGGACTGAACAAATTATTTGTCTAAATCGCGACGGAAGTAAGGGCGAGGATTGTGGCCACGTAAAATCGATTTAAGCCCCCCAATGGAAATCTTCCACTGACCGTTCCAAGGCGGCTCTTCTGTGGCGATTTATTTATGTTGTTGTTTGTTACTTACTGTGTGTATCACTTGTGTCTTTTAATTTTGGATGGTCATATGGCCATTTTGTGGGAAAGTAACTGTCCTTATGGCCTTCCTTTGGTTAGGTTTCCATTATGGTCTGGTCGCTTAATGTTTGTATTTCTTTCCCTTTGGTGTCTTTTATGGGTGGAGTAAGTTAATTGTATCAATTCCTGATCTTTGTTTTACTTCTACTTTCACACCCGCCCTACAAGCAAGTCCAATGCGAACATAACAGTTTTCCGCTATCCAACTCGCCATAAAATATACCGTCCAAAAACCACAGCTACTATTTTTCTGCACGCGATCGGTAAATCCCGGCAACCCCAGCTGTCATTGTTTTATTTTAATGATGCGCATTTTTTTTTTCAATAAAACTATTTGGAACCGGTGAAAAATATTTTCTTGACAGCTAAACGGTTATGGATAGAGGTGGATATGCACAAATCCCGACTTATCAGGTTTGTTTCTTGCAAAATTTATGATAAACGGGATGATTTTGATACTGAGGTTGTAAATTTTCCTTTATTTGGATGGTGATGTTCCTCGTACACCATCCTATGGCGTTTATTTTTCGCAATTAATTCGATTTGCCAGAGTTTGAAGTCATGCAACTGACTTCAACACTCGTAATAAATTGTTAACGGCTAAACTTCTTAATCAGGGTTATCGGTACCATAAACTACGCAAAGCCTTTGCAAAATTTTATTGACGTCATTCTAATTTAATTTCAAAATTCAATATTGGACTTAAATCCCTTCTGCAACAAGGTCTATCGGAACCCGAATTTTATGGTGACTTAGTATAGAAATTCAGAAAAATATATAACCGAAATGACTTCAACACCCAATTTTGTAAACTCGTTCTTCGATATAAAAGGATTGGATACAACATAAATGGTATACGACAGACTGCATGCATGGTAGTTAACCCACTCACGGTTGACAACTTTGATCCCCTCTTTATTTGCACGCCGGTGGGTCAGACCTCAGATTCTATGACGGTTCCAGCGTAAAGGCTTATGTTGGTTGGTGCCTGATGCTCTGTCTCTGGTCGGGCCCATCGAAGTCTAACGGTTGGTTTGCTTTTGTTCCAGCATTTCAGTGGTTTCTTGCTGTCGAGTCCTCACCGTTGTTTCATCTCTGTGGTTGTTTGATTTTTGTGTTCCCGGAGATGTTGCACTGATGAGTTAGGAGGCCTTCATGCGGACTGAACAAATTATTTGTCTAAATCGCGACGGAAGTAAGGGCGAGGATTGTGGCCACGTAAAATCGATTTAAGCCCCCCAATGGAAATCTTCCACTGACCGTTCCAAGGCGGCTCTTCTGTGGCGATTTATTTATGTTGTTGTTTGTTACTTACTGTGTGTATCACTTGTGTCTTTTAATTTTGGATGGTCATATGGCCATTTTGTGGGAAAGTAACTGTCCTTATGGCCTTCCTTTGTTTAGGTTTACATTATGGTCTGGTCGCTTAATGTTTGTATTTCTTTCCCTTTGGTGTCTTTTATGGGTGGAGTAAGTTAATTGTATGAATTCCTGATCTTTGTTTTACTTCTACTTTCACACCCGCCCTACAAGCAAGTCCAATGCGAACATAACAGTTTTCCGCTATCCAACTCGCCATAAAATATACCGTCCAAAAACCACAGCTACTATTTTTCTGCACGCGATCGGTAAATCCCGGCAACCCCAGCTGTCATTGTTTTATTTTAATGATGCGCATTTTTTTTTTCAATAAAACTATTTGGAACCGGTGAAAAATATTTTCTTGACAGCTAAACGGTTATGGATAGAGGTGGATATGCACAAATCCCGACTTATCAGGTTTGTTTCTTGCAAAATTTATGATAAACGGGATGATTTTGATACTGAGATGGTAAATTTTCCTTTTTTGGATGGTGATGTTCCTCGTACGCCATCCTATGGCGTTTATTTTTCGCAATTAATTCGATTTGCCAGAGTTTGAAGTCATGCAACTGACTTCAACACTCGTAATAAATTGTTAACGGCTAAACTTCTTAATCAGGGTTATCGGTACCATAAACTACGCAAAGCCTTTGCAAAATTTTATTGATATCATTCTAATTTAATTTCAAAATTCAATATTGGACTTAAATCTCTTCTGCAACAAGGTCTATCGGAACCCGAATATTATGGTGACTTAGTATAGAAATTCAGAAAAATATATAACCGAAATGACTTCAACACCCAATTTTGTAAAATCGTTCTTCGATATAAAAGGATTGGATACAACATAAATGGTATACTGCATGCATGGTAGTTAACCCACTCACGGTTGACAACTTTGATCCCCTCTTTATTTGCACGCCGGTGGGTCAGACCTCAGATTCTATGACGGTTCCAGCGTAAAGGCTTATGTTGGTTGGTGCCTGATGCTCTGTCTCTGGTCGGGCCCATCGGAGTCTAACGGTTGGTTTGCTTTTGTTCCAGCATTTCAGTGGTTTCTTGCTGTCGAGTCCTCACCGTTGTTTCATCTCTGTGGTTGTTTGATTTATGTGTTCCCGGAGATGTTGCAATGGTGAGTTAGGAGGTCTTCATGCGGATTGAACAAAGTATTTGTCTTAATCGCGACGGAAGTAAGGGCGAGGATTCTGGCCACGTAAAATCGATTTAAGCCCCCTAGTGGAATTCGTTTCCGCTGACCGTTCCAAGGCAGCTCTTCTGTCGCAGTTTATTTTTATTATGGTTTGTCTTTGGGTGTTTGTGTCGCTTGTGTTATTTTATTTTGGATAGCCTATTGGCCATTTTGTGGGAAAGTAACTGTCTTTTTGGCTTTCTGCTATTGGTGCTTCCATAAGGGTCTGTTGTTTCGTGTTTGTGTTTCTTTCCCTTTCGTGTCTCTGATGGGAGCTGTGGGTTAATTGTATCGATTCCTGGTCATTGCCTCCACTTCTGTATATCTATTATTTACTATATTAATACTCTTCAGCAAGAACTTGGTGGTACTAAGGCCTATTAACTTCAGCTTTTAGCTGTAGAGAGGGCTTTAGTTGTTGACCACATTTGTCATTCAACCAAGAAGAGGACCTGTCCAAGGACCGAACCTTGGGGGAATCCAGATTACACAGGGACTGGATCAGACGTTTGGCCACCAAGTACAACTTGTTGTGAACGCCCAGAGAGCCATGAGCTAATCCACCTATGTGTAGATCCTCTTATCTATCCCATATTACTCCAATTTATATAATAGCCTTCTGTGAGGTACCTTGTCAGAGGCCTTAGCGAAGTCCGTGATGATCAAGTCAGTCTGTTTGTGGCCACAGTTCATGGCCCCATCCAGATTGCTCACAATGTCATGGTAAAATTGAACAAGTTGCATTTCGCAAGACCTTTGACTCTGGAAACCATGTTGACAGTCAGCAAGGATGCGCTCAAAGGCTAAGCGCTTGTTGATGTTGCTTACTGATATGTGCTCCAGGGTTTTGCAACAGATGCATGTTAGCGACACTGGTCTATAATTTTTTTGCATCATATTTTTCCCCATTTTATAGACCGGGATAACATTTGCTTGTCGACAGTCATCTGGTATAGTGCCCTGGGAAAGTGATTCATTGAAGATAAAGGCCAACACATGAGAGATTTCAGCACTACATTCCTTAAGTATCCTAGCATTCAGGCCGTCTGGCCCAGATGCCTTATGTATCTTGAGCTTACCTTACAGTTTAGCGACCCCCTTGGGGTCAATTGTTTTGTCTCCAATAGAGGGGAACGGACTTGTACCCTTAGATGGTAGCTCACCATCAGTTTCACGCATAAATGCTGATTGAAACTGTTTATTGCATATATTAGCCTTATTGGGCGCGTCTGTTTTTAGAATTCCATTTTCCCTTAGCGAAGTGATCCCAAACGCATCCTTTTTCAGGGACTTTACGAATGACCAAAACTTTTTAACTTTGCCATTCTGTTGGGGCTATCGGGATCTGTATTGTTATCTTCAAAGATAAAGATGCTGGAAACATGCTTCCAATATGCATCTCTTATAACCTTTTGCACATGTGCTCTGAACCGTTTGTAATGGTTCTTAACGTCAGGGCTGCTAGACTTGCGAGCACGAAAATACTTTCGATTGCGTCTTCTGATTAGATGCTTGATCGCGTATCGATCCAGGGTGCACTATATTTGGTTTTGGTCATTTTCGTTGATATTAAACCTTAAATCGATACCCTCGCCCTTACTTCCGTCGCGATTAAGACAAATAATTTGTTTAGTCCGCATGAAGGCCTCCTAACTCATCAGTGCAACATCTCCGTGAACACAAAAATCAAACAACTACAGAGATGAAACAACTAGCCGGGGACATATATCTCAGAAACCCTCTAGAAACACTTTTTCATTAGCCATCGATTCGAAAGGATAAAAATACCTCTATGTCAAAGAATAATGTTTTACCTGTTTAGATTCAGGATGTTGTCGCATCTAACAGTGGGGACAAGTTGTTGAAATTAAGGGAGATAACTCAGTAACCAATAAAAAGCAATTATGGCAAAAGTCAAAACAACAGTAAACCAATTGTACCTTTAGGGTAGAAAAAGAATAAATGTTGTTATAAAATGTTGTAGAAAGGTTGTGAACATATTCTTTGTTAGTTTGATTAAGAAATAATGGAAAACAAATGCACAAAAACAAAACACGCATATGCAAATACATTCTAAATTTTTCCGCCGAAAAAAAAACCACAAACATTTTACTGTGAAAAATTGTGATATTGTTCTTATTTCTGGTCAAAATATAGATTGTAGCTAGGAGTACCTACAATCTATATTTTAGAGCAGAACCAGTGCTTCAGCTGAAGTGCACGACCCGCCGAATGCTTTTAGCTTTATGAGTGTTACCATATATGGGTATGGCGGCCATTTTGGTCATTTGACCTGGACCTAAAACGGTTCCCCAAATAAACGCGCCTTATCGTAAGGAGAAAAAATATATCTTATCCTTTAGTACTGTATTCTGAATCGTTTGCAGGATAAAATGCATTCTCACTTTTCCAATACAAAAGCATATGTGTCAAAGTTTGACCTAGGCACAAAGAAGGTCAAGATCAACCCAGGGTCACCATTTTAGCAATATATGATGGGCCTACGTCCCAGATGCTATTTATCAAGTTTCGTGGAAATCTGCTCTGTGGTTCTAGAGAAGACTATTTTTGAAGAGTTTTACCATATATGGCTCGGTGGCCATTTTGTTCATGTGACCTGGACCCAATGAGCAAATTTTAGTTTCCCCCATCCCATAGAGGATCCATATGAAATTTGACTTCACTCGGCCCAACGGTTTCCGTGGAGAAGCAGTTCGAAAATTTTCACATTTTTTTCGCCTCAGCGAAGCTATACTAAATGGAATGTAATATTTTGCAAGTTCATTGGTTAGATCTCATTGATATCTATCAGTATGCCAAAATTGTTTAAATATTCCAAGCGGTTAAGTCACTATCACCAATTTTCACAAACGGGTTACGGACGGACAGACAGACAGATCATATATGGCTTGGCGGCCATTTTGGTCATGTTACCTGGACCCCATGAGCAAATTTTGGTTTCCCCCATCCCATAGAGGCTCCATATGAAATTTGACTTCAATCGGCCCAACGGTTTCCGAGGGGAAGCAGTTCGAAAATTTTCACATTTTTCGCCTCTGCGAGGCTATACTTAATGGAATGTAATATTTCGCAAGTTCATTGATTAGATCTCATTGATATCTATCAGTATGCCAAAAATTGTTTAAATATTCCAAGCGGTTAAGTCACTATCACCAATTTTCACGAACGGGTTACGGACGGACAGACAGACAGATCATATATGGCTTGGTGGCCATTTTGGTCATGTGACCTGGACCCCTTGAGCAAATTTTGGTTTCCCCCATCCCATAGAGGCTCCATATGAACTTTGACTTCAATCGGCCCAACGGTTTCCGAGGAGAAGCAGTTCGAAAATTTTCACATTTTTCGCCTCTGCGAGGCTATACTAAATGGAATGTAATATTTCGCAAGTTCATTGATTAGATCTCATTGATATCTATCAGTATGCCAAAAATTGTTTAAATATTCCAAGCGGTTAAGTCACTATCACCAATTTTCACAAACGGGTTACGAACGGACAGACAGACAGATCATATATGGCTTGGCGGCCATTTTGGTCATGTGACCTGGACCCCATGAGCAAATTTTGGTTTCCCCCATCCCATAGAGGCTCCATATGAAATTTGACTTCAATCGGCACAACGGTTTCCGAGGAGAAGCAGTTCGAAAATTTTCACATTTTCGCCTCTGCGAGGCATACTTAATGGAATGTAATATTTCGCAAGTTCATTGATTAGATCTCATTGATATCTATCAGTATGCCAAAAATTGTTTAAATATTCCAAGCGGTTAAGTCACTATCACCAATTTTCACAAACGGGTTACGGACGGACAGACTGACAGAATGACACGTTGATTTTAGGGCACTCTTATGTTTTCGTGATGAATACATACATTTTACTATATAAAATCCTCCTTTTCTGTGATTTAAGTGTTATTTTCATGATAAAACAGATTTGGATGACAGAAACTATATTAAGCATTACAGCTTATATACTTTTTACAAAAAGTAGGGGATATTTGGGTTCCTTCGAGCCCATCAGCCTAAACATTAGGAGTAATCAAATATCGGGTATACCATGTCAATTGACTATCATGTGTGTAAATTCTATCGTTGAGCAGTTTGATATTTATGCTCGAGTGGCGTAGCACGGGGGTATAAATTGTACGTGGGGTAGCACGTGCATTTTAACAAGTGAAAAACCGGTTCATTGATGCGAGCTTTCGATAAAACTTTCTGTATGTACGGTTGAAATGTTGTATGAAACGATTTCATAAACAATTTCGTTATTAGAACAATGATTCGGCTAACGGGGGCTCAACCTTGAAGAGCCGTTGGCATGCTCTAGACCGGAAGTACGCAGTGGCAGACGGCAAATGTTATGAATACATCACAGTCAGTTATCAGTCGACTATGGGCACGCTATCGTAGGACAGGAGCAGTAGCGGATTTGCAGAGAAGTAGACTCCCTTGGTGTACTAACGGACGCAATGATAAACTTGTTGTCAAAAAAGCGTTACGCAACCGGAGACTAACGTCAACAGATTTTCACCAATACCTGCGCCGAGTAAGAGGGGTTAATGTCCGCAAGTTGTACTGCCGTTGAAAGCTGGGTGCCGTGGATCACATTTTGTGGGTGTATACAGCGCAGACGTTGGAACATTAATCAGTGGTCTCATGTTGTGTTCAGTGACGAATCCCGGTTTAACTTGGACTTTCGTGATGGTCGTAGCAGAGTCTGGCGTCGTTTTGGTGAACGTTATACAGCCCCGGCTAGAGTTTCTCATGACCGATATGGAGCAGGGTCTGTTATGGTATGGGGTGGGATCACCATGACTAGAAAACAGATTTAATTGTGTGCCAAGGCAGCGTTACAGGACTGTACTATCGTGATAACGTGATGGCTCCCCACTTGATACCGTTTGATCGACCCCACGGTCGTGGATTCATCTTTCAGGACGTTAACTCTAGGGCTCATCGGGCATGCGTCGTCACTGAGTACCTTCAATGGCAAAATATTCGGACAATACCACGGCCTGCGATGAGTCCAGACATATCTCCCATCGAACACGTATGGGACATCCTCGGGAAACGAGTCCGAAGCCGCGATCCGCCTCCAAGGACCCTTGGTAGACTTAGTGAAGCACTTCAAGAAGAGTGGCGAAGGATCCCTCAGTTCACGATTCGTAGACTAATTGGAAGTATGCGACGACGATGCATTGCCTGCTGTGACAATCGAGGCGGTCCAACGCGTTATTCAGGGCTTGTGAAAAATGACGTTGACGCTTAGAAGATTAGTCGCCGTGTCGCTACGTAATGACGTGATCATTGGAATTAATATGTGGTTCAATTTATAGATATTTTTTATAGTCCTTTGAGTGAAATGCATCTTGGCCAGGTAACGTTTCATTTATTTCCCAATATCCAGCCTGAAAGTAAAATATCTCCTATTTTTTGTGAACAGTATATAATAAAATTCATTAAAAAATAAATAAATGTCTGTTATAAAGAGATATTCACATCAATTTGTTTAACAGAACACATAAGGTCGGACAAGAAATCATTATCTACAGACTGAGAACTACAGACCCAAACAAATTCTATGTCTAAAATAGATGTTTAATTGGTGGACTGCTTTGGTTTGTGCCATACTGTTTCATGAAACCGTGTTTCATAACACAAGCCTCCCTACCACGCCAAGGTAACAACCATTAAGGAGGTAAAAGAGAAGTGAAGGCAATGATCAGGAATCGATACAATTATCCCCCAACCCCCATCAAAGACACCAAAGAAACACAAACAAGAAATAACCACACCCTAATGGAAACACTAGGAGAGGAAAGCCAAAAGGACAGTTACTTTCCCACAAAATGGGGCCGCAATCCTCGCACTTTCTTACACTTACATCATAGTGCAGCTTATATTTTCTGGTCCTTTTGGGATCATTGAATTCATTTTGAATCATGTTGAAAATAGAGTTCTGCTTAAGCCGGAGCTAGGAGCGTGGCCGGTGCACATTTCAGTACTGGCCATGAACAAACTCAATAAAACCGAACCTGCTATTTTCATTTATTTGGTGTTTTCTTTGCTTCCAAAGGATCTAACTTCAGAACTTATTTACTTCCGTAGCGATTTAGACAAATAATTTGTTCAGTCTGCATGAAGACCTCCTAACACATCAGTGCAAAATCTCCTAGAACAGAAAAATCAAACAACCACAGAGATGAAACAACGGTGAGGACTCGACAGCACGAAACCACTGAAATACTAGAGCATAAGAGAGCCAACTGTTAGACTCGAATGGGGCCGACCAGATACAGAGTATCAGGCACCAACCAACATTACATAAAATCAAATTCCCTTTAAATCTCGGTAAGCCTTTACGCTGGAACCATCATAGAATCTGAGGCCTGACCCACCGGCGTGCAATTAAAGAGGAAATAAAGGCTGTCAACCGTGATTGGAGTAACTACCATGCATGCAGTCTGTCGTGTAACATTTATGTTGTACCTAATCAATGATTTTACGAAATTGGGTGCTGAATTCATTTCAATTATATATTTTCATCCAGCAAGTCTCTAAGTTTTTCATCAATGTTTGATGGACATTTGATACTTCTCACTCATTCCATACTTTTGCGCCTCTTTTTATTTGACAACGAAGGTGTTGGAAGAGCCGACCATTTCTTTATTCTTTTAAATGTTTCTCTTTTATTCACATATGCAGTAAATTACTAACAGGCTAGTGATTCTGGGCGGGCTACGACTCGTTACGTTAACAATCAACAATGAGACGGATACATTCTATCCAAATTTGATTTGACTTTTCGGTAAAACATTTGCATGTAAGGAAATGTTGATCTGAACATCGTACATTTCATTAATAATGTATTGACTCGTTTGTGGAATGAACAAGCTAAAATAAAGAAAAAAGAAAGAAAGAAAAGAAAGAATTCCGATAGAGGAGACAAAAGACAGAAAAAAACACGCCCACAATATAGGCCAAAAAAAACACGCCCACAATATAGGCCAGGAATATTTGGTTAATTTACCAAAATAGGCAAGAGTGAGTGTTTGAGTTTTACGTTCCACCAACAGCTAGGGTCATACGGAGACGGGACCTCGGTTTAAAGACTCATCCGAAAGTCTGGAGAAACCCGGGATCAATCCTGCAACCCCTGTTTTACCAAAATAGACAAGAAGACTAACATACAAAGAACAGTATTTGCATATCGCATGTACAGTATTGTGTGACAGACACACTACATTTGGTTAGTTCAATATAATGCGCTTCCTAGGCTAGCAGAAACTATCGTGCTTCAGCAAACTACAAAACTTTAAAGGGGGAGTTCCAAATCTGCCCACGCACAGATTTTCTTGAAACTTCAATTGATGTTTACTTGAGGACTATCAACGATATATATAACTTTGTTTCATTTGATAAATTACTGTAGGTCTCAGGAGAGCTCCCTGGGGTAGTCCCCTGTAGAGGTCATACACACCTGTGAACTTTTCAGTCTTTAATCAATAGGTATGATTATTTTCAAATTGTGTTGCTTTGATTGGCAACAGAACTCTATAAGGATTAATCTAATACAAAAAATGTAAATGTGTATATGTCTTTTCATTTTTCTGATAAATTTATTTTCAAAATTTCTTCGACTTTTCATGAAAATTAATAAACAATGAGATTTTCATCATAAGTGTTAGATGCGTTACTGATCTTGTCACTCCAAGATATTGCATATAAAATAGGCCACTTATATCCTCTATATAGCAAACAAATTTCAGAAAAGTCAGAAACCGGTAACATTGTTTTTGATTGCTAGATATAGGTTCAGGTCTTTTTTGTGCTTAAATCAGTTGCAAGATAAGGGGACAAGATTTCTTTAAAGTGTATTTTATTGTGTTTTAATGGCCATTGGTGCTACGTTATCATACAAAGCTTAGCATAGGCTTTTTATGTAATACAAACTCTCCCCCCCTCCCCACCCCCAAACACACACACACACACACACACACACACACACACACACACACACAAAGATACTTTTACAGTCAGGCGTTTTAGTTTGACTTTTCAAAAGTAAATGAGAACATACATTAGCAAAGTATACCAGTTCAATCCAAACATTTGAAAGAGAAAAAGTAAAATGCATTCATGCACTGTTCATGATGAATGTTAGTTTTGACAGTTTTGCAAAAATGATAATCCTGAAAAAAATACATTATGGCAGAATAGGAATAAGACAAGGTGGATCTTTTTACCCTGTTTTATTTGGTCTTTCTGTATATTTTAAACCCCGCAATAAAAAGACCCTTGATGTCAGTAATACGCAATAACGTATTGAATCTGTTTAATGAATTACTTGCATAGTCCTATTTTTTTTTCTTTAATTATGTTTGCTGTTGTCATTCTCTTCTCTAAAATAAATAAGCAGCCAATAAATTGCTAACTGTGAAGGGACAGACTGATTTTTCTATTTGTTCTAATGATTGATCGGTCCATGTGTTGGTATTTTTTTTCTTACATCACTTGGTCAAAGAGACTCACACTCCGCTCCCCCATCAAAGGTTTTGTGAGATCATGAAAACTATTTTCTGCATTGTTTCTAGCTTCATTATACCATCTGCAAAAGTGTAAGCTACAATGCCTTAGTCTTCAAAATAAATGCAGAGCTAGTCACACTGTAATTAGTTGTAAAATTGGCATTTGGTATACACTTCCCTAAATGAAATAGATGGAAGGCAAGTTGCTGTAACTAATGCATTTGATAGCTGAAATTATATTTAGATGTTGTAATACCATTCGCATTTTAGTCATCTATATGCAGTATTTGTCATCTGTGTTAAGTTTGTTAGCTCTGTATTCATCTGTTTTTGCAAATGGCGTAAATCAGCTGTTAGTTGTACTATTAGCATATTTCTGAACCAAAATCTGCAGATGGCTTTATATTTTTCCATAATACTGATAGCAAATATACCGTTTGCTCTTTTCTTCATCTGAAATAGTTCGAAAGCTGAACTGATTGGTCTTCTCCATAATACTAATTCATGTTACTAAAAAATAACTGGTTGCTTTTTGGATCATATTTAAGAATATAAATAGATCCTATTTAAGAATATAACTTTCTGACACTGATTTGCACAGCAGGCGACATTTGTTTGTGCTTTAGTCCAGATTTTGCAGGGGTGGGGGGGGGGGGGCATTGTTACAGTGACAAAAGAGCAAACACAATTGTGTTTCCATTTCGTCTACAATAATCTGTGTATACAGTGAGCCAAAAGATCAGAAAATATTGTCCGTGGTATTTTGACATACCTGGCTCAACCATAATAAAACATCATTATTCTTGACCATTCAAGCAAGCTGTGCTATTCAGGTATGACAATCAGACTTTTCAAACTTTTTAAGTAGACTGCATCAGTTCAGAGAGTCAAGCGATAGAACCATCCATTTTACTTGCCATTTCAACAGTATTTGTCATAACAAGCTTCAGCAGGCTTTAGGATTGCATTAAATGCAAAAACGTTTGTTAAGAAATGAAATATATTTTCAATAAAATTCGATTGAATTGTTAATGAGCGCTCAAAATTAATTGTGTTTTTGGTGTTCCCCAGGGTACCATAACTGATACAAATGCTGATTAAATGAGCTCATACTACACAATCAAGGTTTTAACATACATATATTCATGTGTATATATATATTGGTGAGCAATTTCTCTATTGAAAATGTTATACCATATCTACAAATGGTATGAAAAAAAAAAAAAATCTGACCACTACTATTCAATGTTCAAATGCAGTATGTTACCGGTCTCAGATTTTCAAGAAAGTTTGACAAAATGTTCTACATATACATGGGCAATTTTCATATTAAAATGATGGGGTGACAAGAACTGCAACAATGTGAAATCAAAAGTCAAACATACTCCAAAAGATTTTATGGTTGTGAAATCTCCATATGAAATTGATCATGGTCTATGGAACTTTAAATCGTCTGTGGCGATTTATTTATGTTGTTGTTTGTTACTTACTGTGTGTATCACTTGTGTCTTTTAATTTTGGATGGCCATATGGCCATTTTGTGGGAAAGTAACTGTCCATATGGCCTTCCTTTGTTTAGGTTTCCATTATGGTCTGGTCGCTTAATGTTTGTATTTCTTTCCCTTTGGTGTCTTTTATGGATGGAGTAAGTTAATTGTATCAATTCCTGATCTTTGTTTTACTTCTACTTTTAAACTGAACAATAGCAAATGTGATGCAAAAATTATTACAAATGACTACAAAAATGCCTGAGAACAAAATAACTCCAAAACATAAGGCGTTATGTATATATACACTTGTTTGAGGGTACCCCTATTTTCGGAAGTGGAAATAAACAAAACATTGTAGATTTATAATGCAAACAGACATGAGAGTGAAATAGCTAAGTAATCAACAATCATTTACCAGATATTAATTATGCACAATATCATGAAAATCCGTGCGTGGACAGAACCCTATGGAAATTTACTATAGGCTGGAACTCCCCCTTTCAAACTTTATGTTGGAATATACGCATTCACGGCCAAAACCGATTCCCACGTGCACTCCTATAATTGATTATCAGTTTGTATCGTAGTATTAATGACATAGCCTAGATTCAATTTTTGGACCATAACTATATTGAGTCGTAGCGCTGTATTTATGACATTGCTACAGTCTGTTTATTTACCGTGATGTTTATTCCGTACACCTGTGACAGTTAAATATCAAGCTACCCACGTCACTGTAACCAGCAAGGATTTTATCCAATTTCTTTACGAATTAAACCTTCAAAAATGCAATATTGAATTATGAAATAATGGGGGTATGCTTACTTAATTGCAATTTTTAAGAGAATTACTCAACGTATTCGCACCCTTTTTTCTTCTGTCAATTACAGACATATAGACCATTTATATGACAGAAAAAAAATTTAAATCCATTAGTTATGAAACACAATGCATATTTTTAACCATTTTGAGGATTCATTTTCAGACATTAATTTAAAGAATATGGTTTGGTATTAAATGGCATAAACTGAAGTGAACATTGGCTCAATGTATTCCAAATTACGAGACATGAACAGATTAACAGGATTTCCTGAAGTTTGAGAAAAAAGGCAAAGTATAAAACCCGGGAGTAACAGCCGGGAGCCGGGAGTAAAATCCTGGAGTAAATTTTGGCAATCGAATAAAGGTATTAAACATTAACATATCTGGATGAAATTTGGATCAAAAGTAGAATAGAGACTCCTCTTTAAAATGCATAAAAGTTTAATATTTATAATTGAGTCCTTTTCAAGATATGAACCGAAATATATGACCATGTCGCAAAAATTTCGCCCGGGAGTAGCTTTTGCGGTATTGACGATGTCAAGCATTTTGCAAAATAAGTTCAGTCTGGGATTGCTACAAGAATAAACTTGTGTATTATCAAATAAAAACATATCAAAGATTAGAAAAATTCAAAAATAAAGTTATTTCATCGCTCCGTGAGTTTACCCGGGAGTAGGCCGGGAGTAAATTCTGGGTTGTTTATTGGCGTTATTGCCTATGTCACATACATTGTATTTATTAAACGTAGTCTTACTGCCCTGACAGCTAATAGCAAAGGCACTGATTAGACTGCGGAGGTAATTGTGTCATCGTTTCTACATTAAACGGCCATAAAACAAATAGCGCCAAATGTAAATGTTCCGGGTCACATAAAATCATAGGCGCAGGAGCAGGGCGTGAGTTGGGTTTAGGGTTTGGATGTGTGTCGAGTCCCGATATGACAAGTAAATAAATTCATGTACTTCAAGCTGAATCTCAGCTTTTCTTCTGACAAACGTTTAAGAAATACAATGTGTGTGATACAAGCAATAAGGCCGAGAATAAGGCAAATAAACGCCGATTTCAACACAGAAATTACTCCCGGCCCACTCCAGGGTCAATTATTTACTAGGCGGAGCGATGAAATAGCTTTAATTTTGCATTTTTCTAATCTCTAATATGTTTTTAATTGATAACACATAAAGTAATTCTTGTCGAAACCCCAGACTGAACATATTTTGCAAAATGCTTGACATCGTCAATATCGCAAAAGTTACTCCCGGGCGAAAATTTTGCGACGTGGTCGTATATTTCGGTTCATATCTTGAAAAGTACATGATAATAATGTTAAAACGTATGTGCATTTTTAAGAAACGTCTATATTCTACTTTTGATTCAAATTTCATCCAGACATGTGAATGTTTAGTACCTTTATTCGATTGTCAAAATTTACTCCCGGATTTTACTCCCGGCTTCCGGCCGTTACTCCCGGTTTTTTCTTTTTTTTTTTTTTTTTTTTTACATAATTCGGGTAGTTGGCAAAGAATCCGGGGCGTTTCGCCCCCCAAACCGTTTCCTCTCCTAGTCGTTTCGCCCCCAAGCCGTTTCCTTCCTGGTCGTTTCCCCCCTAGTCGTTTCGCCCCCCTAGTCGATTCGTCCCCCTAGTCGTTTCGCCCACTTTTCACTGTAAGGCTAATTTTCAATGTTGAACTTTTATTAGAGGTGAGAAGAGGCAAATATTTAAGAAGCATCATCGCCCTGTCACGTCAGCCTAAGTATCTGTATCTGTTCGTTAATGGACATCGTTCATACTTGAACAGTATGTCTGATGGCGCGTGAAAAAGAGAAAGTGGGAAATATTGGAAAGAAACACCTAGCTTTGGATAGACAAGAAAGAAAAGAAAGGAATGATTCCTGCTGGCTTTTTCAAATCATCATTGGAAACCAGACCTCTCTGGCTAAATAGCGTCGCCCAACCGGCACAGGTTCAAAAATCCCTCAGACTTAACTTACAGACCGGCCCCTACCTAGCTGTTAAAACGAGAGAGTAGACGGTCCCTGCTTGAAGGATACCAAGTCCGGGGCCTCAGAAACAGATTCTGGTAAAGAATTCCAACCGGGTATAGCCCTAGGGAAGAAGCTGTACTTGAATGTATCAAGCTAACCGCGTTGCCTGATCAGGGTCTGCACTATTTGCTTACAGTTCAGGAATACTGGGTCGAACGCCGCAAATCTGATCAGGGTATACACAAATTGCTGACAGAACATTGATGAAAGGAATCGACTTGTTCATTGCTTTCACTTCTATTTATTACGTTGCATTGGCGTTGACGCGTCGTTGCGTAGACGACATTTGCGGCAATACTCAACCATGTATTACCTAGTGGGCACACAATGTGTATGCAACGTCGTATAACGCCTATGCAACTTTATTACGTTGCATCGGCGTTGACGCGATGTTGCGTAGGCGGCATTTGCGACAATCTTCAACAATGTATTACTGGCCGACTTTGTGAACGTACCAACCGACCAATTTAAAACAAAACTGGTAAAGGTGCTTAAGCGATAATTAAAGACGTTTAAGTTTGCTAAGAGCGCATGTTTTCACACCTTATCATTAAGGGCATTAATTGCGTGATTAAGGTGTCAAATCAAATAAACAATGTGATTAACGGTATTGATCAAAACAGGTTATAATTCCTAATTAACATTCATTCAAAGAACAGGTTCTTCTCTCTCTCTCTCTTTCTCTCTGTCTCATATATGAATCTTTTTATATAAAATATAGTAAAATTGTTTGGGGCGAAACGACTAGGGTTTGGGGGCGAAACGACTAGGGTTAGAGGGCTATGGAGCGTGATAGCTCAGTGGTTAGTGCACTTGCCTCTGATGCTAGAGGTCCGGGGTTCGATCCCCGCCAGCGGCGATAAAATTTCGGTTTCCGAACACGCTCCATTCGCATCATTTGCAGGGATGAATGCCATCAAGTGCACCGTCCTTCGGATCGGGACGTTAACTGGAGGCCCCCTGTGCAGGGAGAACCATCCCCTGTCCAGGTTAAAGATCCATACCGTAATTACATGATTAATGTGTAGGCTGTCATCCTGCAAACCTGGAGTGTATGTAATGTACACCTGCGGTAATGGTCAAATGTGACCGACGCAGTATCAGTAGACAGACAGACAGACAGAAACGACTAGGTGCCAAAAAAGGGGGGGAAACGACTAGGGGGGAAACGACCAGGGGGGGAAACGTCTTGGGGGCGAAACGTCTTGTTACCATTGGCAAAAAGGTTACAGAGTTTATTTTGAGTTGTTGCTTTATTATTATAAATTGTGATTAATATGCTGCCACATGGTGGCCCATGATTGGAATTAAACTTTATTCTATTCTATTCTATTATACGGGGCGAAACGAATCTTGGTCTGTTGGATTTTACCCTCTAAATTTGTGACCTTGGACCGGTGCGATGGCAGCTAGAAGGGTCGCTTCAAGCTCAGTTAATTGGTCCTCCCTTGCTGAAAGGGTACCTGTCAGGCAAAGAGAAGCCTTCAGGGCATTTAAGGCGAAAAGCGATGCCTATCTTAATCGGTATGTGAAGGCGATTATTGCACTTTTTACAAATGAATCAAAGAGCACTAGTAGCCGACAGGGTTTCTGGTCAACTCGTACCTTAGTCAACTCGTACCCGAATTTGGTCAACTCGTACCTTAGTCAACTCGTACCGTAGTCAACTCGTACCTTAGTCAACTCGTATCTTAGTAAAATTAAAATTTGTTTTGGGGTAAGTTTGGCTTAAGTACACATATATAGACACATCCAAACACTACGTCATCGCTCAATAATACTATTTACCGGGACGTACCGGTGGTGGGCAAAAAACGTATTTGGCCGTTTATCGCCATTGTAAATGTGATGTTAGTTTCTGTAAACTTGTATTTTGTTTGGACTCGAAACGACAAATTTGAGCTTTAAACTTTTATAATAGACATTTCTTAGCTAGTAATTATTGGTTTCTAGAGATTTGAGGCTGTTTTTGATGATAATTACCTGTTAAACTTATGCAGGTAACGAGGCGAGACGGTCTTAAATATTTGTAATAAAAAGGCGCAAAACGGATGACTAAATGCGGAAGATGCATGGATGAACTCTAAAATATATATATATATACCCATTTAAAGTGTAAATCGATCGATTTTCTGTGACAGTCAACTAAAATTTGCCCGTAATATTAAACCAATTTACAATGTGTTTATATGGAACCAGGGGTCTTTTGCCAACCACGAAAGATCGTTATCGGAAGGAAACGTAATTTTGCGCATGCGCAATGACAGGTAAACAAGGTCATGTGTCAAAACATTGGATCCGTCTATACAGGTCAACTTTATGGTCTATGCAGACTCCTGATCCTTTTCCCGACGATGAAGACGATACATAGTGTGTGCATGACGCCATTACGCATGTGCGCCAAAAAGGCGCCTTTCATGTGTATGACCCCCATATCCCTATAGCCAGACATAATTTATGGGTGCTCGTTAGAACTATCCCTGTGGGGTAGCTCTAACGAGTGTCAACAATCTATGCTCCAGAGGGATGTGATTGGTACATAACACCATGCTCAACATAAGACGAACTTCATATGTAAATGAAAATAACGAGAAAAATATAATTGTAGAACTTACATTTCATGCTCACCGGAGGCCAGAAAGAAGTACTTTCGGTCCTTTTATTGTAACATGGTTTTCAAATGTAGTTATACAATTATAATTTGTTCTCATATATGCTCAAAACATATATGTTGGCTAACATAAATGTTGCATATTCCTTATTACTGTTACTTTACGATAACACACCCGTGCAATATAGTGCGTTTTTCACATCTCCAAAATGACAATTTTTCTTACGAAAATCCGTTTTTGTTTTTTTTTTTCTTTTCTTATTTATACTTCAAACATAGGCTGTGATCTTTAGTTGGAACGACTCTAACGAGTATCCTCAACCTATGTATTGGAGCATAAATAAATAAAGATAAGTTATACCCCCGTAAACCCGAGTTTCTCTATATAAAGTGAGGTTTAGGGGTGTGCCAATTGCACGGACAAAAACCGGTTACATGTCGGCGAGTATAAACCCAGCGGGATGTACATGTAGCACAATAAAAATAAATTCAGTTATTTATATAATTTTATTGCTTAAATTATAAACATTTGTTATACCGTTTAACTAACAAACTCTTAAATAAAAACAATCATCACGAATGCAAGCCTATATGAATTTGTCCCTCTTAAAACCCACTTTTATATATATAAATAGTAAAACTGGGATTTAGTTTTAAGTATTGTCAGAACAAAAACAGCCGCTCACCGGCAAAATTAAAGCAATTAAAAACAGTCTTTAATGAAGGACGATTAGATTAAACTAGTACCGATAATCGTTTTTACACCCGCATTAATCGGTACACGATTAACTAAAGTGTTAATTAAATTAACCCAAAAGGAATCTTCCATCTTATATATTTTGAAATTTAGGGGTGTCAGGTTGTGTTTTCTTCAAAATTTATTCGGGAAGTGGCTGAACTTTTTCAAACAGCGTCCGCCCTGATCAGACTACGCCGCATTCTGCGGCGTCTGATCTGGGCATTCAGTGTTTGTCTACCCAAATGGAATTTGCCATCTTATATATTTCGAAATTTAGGGGTGTCAGGTTGTGTTTTCTTCAAAATTTATTCGGAAAGTGGCTAAACTTTTTCAAACAGCGTAGGCCCTGATCATACGACGCCGCGTTCTGCAGCGTTAGATCTGGGTCTGCAGTGTTTGACAAGGCATCCCTTTGTGGGCTTCTGATACTGAATGGGTTAAAAGTGAATAATAATAAAATAATGATAATAATAATAACTAGAGCAGGTTGATGGCGCGCCATCGCATATCCCCGCGTTCTGCATCGTCGGATCTGGGCCTGCAGTGTTTGACAGGGTACCCCTTTGTGGGTTTCAGGGACGGAATGGGTTTAAAGTGAATAATACTAATAAATATAAATAAGATAATAATAATATTGATAATAAAAATAATAATAACTAGAGCAGGTTGATAGCGCGCGATCGCAAATCCCCGCGCTGTGAAAACCATGTTACAATAAAAGGACCCAAAGTACTCAGAGCTCTCGGAAACGCAGGATTCTGCGTATTTTACGCCAACTTTTGCCGTTGTACGCGTAAAATTCACAATCGGCGATTCTTGTGTACGCATGTTTTTATTGCGACACGCGTCCAAAATTACAGAAGCGGTAAATTCAGAAGCTAATTTAGGCCGCTTATGCAATACCAATAAAAGATCAAATGCGGCGCCGCTTTTTATGTTGAAAGCGCACGTGCCACAAACCAGTAGGCGTGACCTATATTGACAGGTATTTTTGCACCTGTCAATGGGAGAGACGATATTGGAAAGTGGTCGGTTTGCCGCACGTGTTAAAAATGATCGTACCTGTTTAATCTCGCCGCGCTAATCCCCTTGGTATTACGGATTACAATTAATTAGTTTACTAATTGATGTAAGCTCATATCATCAACGGATTAGCATGAGTCGGTAAAATATCTCATTTAGTTAAACCAGGGTTACGGCGAAGACGATATAATTGACGAATTACCAATGTCATGTATTTTCGCGACTACACGATCGTACTTTTTATCGCTCGGTCAAAGTGTGTTTCTACGTTTACTGGTGACAAAAAAAATGTATGTAATTCTTCAAAAAACAATCATTTTTAACAATTACAGGAAGTCAGGCGTGGTTAGAATGCTTCCCCTTCGTATTTGTTTTCACAAATTAAAAATAATTGAGCTACTGTCACGTACATATACGTCCGAATTTGAAAGCACAAATATAAATAAATAGAATGCTGCTGTAACGGTTATGGATAAATACCACTTCTACAGCCTTGCTGTAGGAGCCGGCTCTTTTAGCGACGCGGGTAGAGTGGTTGGCTTGTTCGCGAAGTTAAGCAACGGATATCACGGTTAGTACCTGGATGGGTGACCGCGTTGCTTGACTTCGTGGACGACCCGGTACACGCTACATTGGTGGCAGCGGTGGGATTGAAACAGTGCCGCTGGTTTGTTACATAGACTCCACCCTCGGGTTTAGCCTTGTGAGGCATGTGTGACTTCGGGACGAAGTCAAGAGATGAGGGGGAGAAATGTAACGGTTATAGATAAATACCACTTCTACAGCCTTGCTGTAGGAGCCGGCTCTTTTAGCGACGCGTGTAGAGTGGTTGGCTTATTCGCGAAGTTAAGCAACGGATATCGCGGTTAGTACCTGGATGGGTGACCGCGTTGCTTAACTTCGTGGACGACTCGGTACACGCTACACTGCTTCTCTGATCTGGGTTTACAATATATCTGCTGTTATCCTAATACTACCTTATTTTCATGTGGCATTATTTGACTAGAAGTGTGAGAATAAATCTGAGCAACTGCATTTGGGGGTGTGGGGAGGGGGGGATATTTCTAACTAGTACCCACAATCTACATGTTTGGAACGAAGTTATTAAATGCATTTATCAGAAAAAAAGAGTTTGGGAGCCATGAAAGTATACAGTTTTTCATATTATGGATGTGTAGCCTAATTAAGAAGTTTTTTGTCTATGTTCTATGCGCGATCAAGATCAGAACTCCAACTTTTTTATGTGGGAATCCAACTTTTTATCTGTGAATCCAACTTTTTACAAGGAAGGATTCCTGGAATCCTGTTTTCAAAATCCTAGTGAGAGCTCTGGTACTTCTTTTTGGCCTCCGGTGAACTCAAGACATGTCTCGGGGCAAGTTATAACCCATTTCAACTATTGTTCGGCAGAAAAATAGAGTACCCCACCTACCCCTGGGGTACGAGTTGACCAAAATAGGTACAAGTTGACTAGGGGGTACAAGTTGACCAAAGGACGGGTACGAGTTCACCAAAAACAGGTACGAGTTGACCAGTTACCGCCGACAGACACTTTTTGTCAGAATGAGAATTGTCTACAGAATTGTTGATGGTGACACGTCAAATGACATTCATACACCAGGACCTTCTGAATCTAAATCGTTACTGGTGACATGTCAAAGGATATTCATTTGCCGGGACCTGAGAAAAGGGAAGTTAGTCCGGCCTTCTTCGAGGATAACGGCAATAGTGGTATAGGAGGTTTTAGAAATTCCGTTTATGACGTCATTCTTGCGCATGCGCATAGTACTGGCCGTCAATTGAAACTGCCATCGCTATTCAAATGTATTGGGGAACTTAAAATGGTACCAATATTCAGACATCTTGAGAGAAAATATACACGTTTTCATTGAAATAATGCCTCGAGAAGGAAAGAATGCTATTTCGCTTTTATTACCGAAATTCATTTATCCTAAATTTTAATTATACCCCCAAAATGAAATTTGGGGGGGGGGGGGGGGGTATATAGGAGTGAGCTTGTCCGTCGGTCGGTCTGTTGACTTGGTTTCCAGACGATAACTCAAAAAGCGCTTCACCGATTTTTATAATTTTTGGTACACTGATGTAACATCATAAAATACAGGTCACGTTCGATTTCCACTACAATTCGTCAATTTTTGACATAATTATGGCCCCTTTCAAGTGAAAAAATTGCAAAATGCCGCTGTTGTACTATCAAGGCAGTTTTTGTGGGGGTAGTCATCACCTTTAGTGATAGCTCTAGTTGATGAAATCAGAGAGAGAGAGAGAATGAGAGATGGAGAGAGAGAGGTTTGACTGACAGTAGACAGACAGACACGACACACAGACCGAATGACTAACAGACGAACGGACAAGGCAGACAAATAAACATACTGACAGTCGAAAAAAAACAACAAATGAGTGGGCTTACAGACAGGCGTCGAGTCAACGTTGGCTCGTCGCCATGCCGTCGACAACCACTCTAACTCGCTTCAATGTCACTTGACTGTTGAGATGAGAGAGGGGTTTGACTGATCCCTGTATCCAAGAAGCCCATAACCAGTTTTGTACCAAATGGAATCTTCCTCCTTATATATAGCAGGAGTCATTTCCAAAATTTAGGGGTGTCGGGTTGTGTTTTCTTCAAAATTTATTTGGAAAATGGCCGAACATTTTGCAAACAGTGTAGGCCCCGATCAGACGCTGCGTTCTGTCGCGTCTGATCTGGGCCTTCACTGTGTGTCACTTACCCTTTTGGGGGTTTCCGGTACCAAATGGGTTAATGTAGACCTAAGGGCTGGGCAGGTTGAACCAATCTACAAATCTACCAGATTTTACTGTAAAGTCTTGCACTTGCGAAGGAGTGTTTCATTTTATGCACTGAAAGGGTGTTCTACGTTTGTTTTGAATTTAATGTTCCAATTCCACTAAGTCTTAATGGGACAGAGCACTGGGCAAATGACATTTTATTAAGCAAGCCATATTATCGCCAACGCAACGTTCTGACGTTTCATCGACGTTGCAATGTCAAATTCAGTGTGTCGCTTTGAAGTTGGTTTGATGTAGACACGACGTTGTTGACACGCTACATGTCAGTTGATGTGGCGTCATTTAAAGACAAACTGTAATTTACATTTGCCTGCGCTCGCTAATTGTTGGTGCGCTGAGAGAGAGGACTCTGTTGGGTTGTATCTACAATATATCATTTTCGTAATGCGAAATTTCATATCTGGCAGCATATCGGTGTTTCTCCGTTTATCTTACATTAGAATTCGCCAAAAGTTTAAAAGAATTCCACTGTTTTACGCTATAACTAACACTTTATCTGTCCCACTGCCTTTGAAGCAATAGGAGGTTTTAGGAATTTTTTATTACCGAAATTCATTTATCCTAAATCCGTTTTTAATTGACGAGTGGAGTGACAGAGGGGCGTTGAGTCAATGTTGGTTCGACGTCATGCCGTCGACACCCACTCCAACTCACTTCATTGTCACATGACTGTTGGCATTGGAGAGAGAGAGACAGAGACAAAGACAGAGAGAGAGGTTTGACTGACAAACTGACAGTAGACAGACAGATGACACACAGACCGACTGAATGAATGACTGACTAACAGACGAAAGGACGGACTGTTAGACAGACAAATAAACATACTGACAGTCGAAAAAAAAACAAAAAAAAACAATGAGTGGACTTATAGACGGGCGTCGAGTCAACGTTGGCTTGACGTCATGCCGTCAACAGCCACTCCAACTCACTCCAATGTCACGTGACAGTTGAGATGAGAGAGCGGTTTGACTGATCCCTGTATCAAAGAAGCCCATAACCCTTTTTGTAACAAATGGAATCTTCCTCCTTATATATAGCAGGAGTCATTTTCAAAATTTTGGGGTGTCAGGTTGTGTTCTCTTCAAAATTTATTTGGAAAATGGCCGTACTTTTTGCAAACAGTGTAGGCCCCGATCAGACGACGCGTTCTGCCGCGTCTGATCTGGGCCTGCACTATGTGTCACTTACCCCTTTTGGGGTTTCCGGTACCAATTGGGTTAATGTAGACCTAAGGGCTGGGCAGGTTGAACCAATCTACAAATCTACCAGATTTTACTGTAAAATCTTGCACTTGCGAAGGAGTGTTTCATTTTTATGCACTGAAAGGGTGCCCTACGTTTGTTATACCCCCGCAAACGAAGTTTGAAGGGGGTATATAGGAGTCAGCTTGTCGTCTGTCGTCGGTCCGTTACAAAAAACTTTAACATTGCTCATAACTTCCTTATTCTTTGACCGATTTCTTTAATATTCACACACCACACACCTTGCCACTAGTACTTAAGATTGATATACACAAACCTGACCTTGACCTTTACGTTGACCTTCCTCAAGGTCAAATACTTGTAAAAATTTGTCGTCTGTCGTCGGTCCGTTACAAAAAACTTTAACATTGCTCATAACTTCCTTATTCTTTGACCTATTTCTTTAATATTCACACACCACACACCTTGCCACTAGTACTTAAGATTGATATACACAAACCTGACCTTGACCTTTACGTTGACCTTCCTCAAGGTCAAATACTTGTAAAAATTTGTCGGTAGCGGGGGTATAATTGGCGCCCGTTAGGCGGCAGCTCTAGTTTTGAATTTAATGTTCCAGTCCCACTGAGTCTTGATGGGTCCGAGCACTGGGCAAATGACATTTTATTAAGCAACGCCGTATTATTGCCAACGCAACATTCTGACGTTTCATCGACGTTGCAATGTCAAATTCAGTGTGTCGCTTTGAAGTTGCTTTGATGTAGACACGAGGTTGTTGCCACGCTACATGTCAGTTGACGTGGCGTCATTTAACGACAAACTGTGATTTACATTTGCGTGCGCTCGCTAATTGTTGGTGCGCTGAGAGAGAGAGAAAGAGAGAGAGAGAGAGGACCCTGTTGGGTCGTATGTACAATATATCATTTTCGTAATGCAAAATATCATATCTGGCAGCATATTGTTGTGTCTCCCTTTATCTTACATTAGAATTCGCCAAAAGTTTAAAAGAATTCCACTGTTTTACCCTGTAAATAACACTTTATCTGTCCCACTGCCTTTGAAGCGATACGACAGATGACGGCCAGGGTTTTTCCCGTTCTAATTTTAGAACCAGAAGTACGTCACGAAAAAAGCTCCTATACAATATTTTTCTTATTTCTGCTCCAAGACATAGGTTGTGTGTGTTTGAGTTTTCCGTCTCATCAAAAGGTAATACGTAGACAGGACCTCGGTTAACCATGTTAACAGAAGAGCTGGGTATCGCCAGAAAAAACATATCACGATACTATCGCTATACCAGACAGGCGATACGATACAGTATCGCGATACTTGCTTTGTACAGATTTGCTATGATTTATTAGGTAAATTTGGACTTTTGATGAGGAGTAGAAAACAGAGTTTCCTGTTCAATAACAACACAATGGTTTATTAAGCATGTCCTTATATTTATATTCAATAAAATAAAATGAAAGACTTGACAAAAACAAAATGTTTCGATACAAGTGTTTTGATTGCAAATTCAGCATCCATTGTTTATATAAATGTTAGTAGCGACCGCTTATATCAACAATAAAATGGTAATTATGATGACTTTGCAGGTCTATCTAACTGCACAGACACTCCATCAACCATACAAACATATTTGGAAGCAACAGTTTTTCATAAATCTGAATGGCATATATCTCAAAATACCAACAAAACTTAAAATGTAGCACATGGGTCCATACTTGAGTCACTTGACCAGACACCTGTTGGTTCAAGTAGTTACTGTATACTGTATCCCGGTAGATACATCAACTGTTTTTATTGGATATAAACAGTACCTTTTGGATAGAGATTTTTTATCAGCATAAGCACCTCAGAAAAACATGTGTCTCTTGTGTTTCAAATGTTTGTTGATATAACGCAAAAGTATCGGCAAGTATCGATACACGGAATTAGTATCGCGATACAGTATCGCTAGCAGAAATATCACGATATATCGATGATATCGCCACAGCTCTAGTTAACAGTGATTCCTAAATCAGTTATTGACTGATAATTGATTATCCATACTGCTCATTTAAGCATGCCCTAGTGATTGGAATAGCTTTGAACAGTGATTCTGCTGAGTACACACAGCACATTACCTTGATAAAAGTCTCCCTGAATGATCCCTCAGTATGGGAGTTATAGGAGAGGATTATAATCATCACATTATCAAGTCCGTAAAATGAACACCCTATATAGAGAAAACTGGGGTTAAGAGGAGTGTACTATAATAATCTTATATGGGTGTGAGGGGTGGATGGAAAAATCTGTCCCAAGGGACACTGTATGGCATCACGAGGCTTGCCGAGTGATGCCAGACAGTGATCCCGAGGGACGGATTTTTCTATCCACCCCTCACACCCGTATTGGATTCTTTTTCTTGCATACCTTCCATTTCTTAGCGCGGATTTTAATGCTGCAGTCCCTTCTGCTACCAACGTCCGCCATATTTTGTTAACACTGCAGGAATGTTAAGTGACGTCATGTAACATGCTGTGACGTCAACCTTAACGACGGCGCGTACGAGGTCGTAATCAACCAGTGCGTTTATCAAACACACGATTATATTCGATTTTGGGTCGGAACACCAGGGTCAGAACATAAATTTCTATCCCAGGGTGAAATCATGGATTTCCTTGTCTGGTGTGCAAGAAAATATTTTTCTTATTTCTGCTCTAATACATACAGGTTGTGGGTATATGTGAGCACCGCCTCAATGACTCAGTTCTAGCAAGCACCCTTAACCTATACATGTATATGTTTTAACCCTTATCCTGCTGAATATTCAATTTACCGACACCCATTTCTGACTTTGAACCGATCAAATTACATGATGTAATTTATCCCTACAAATTCATAAACAGAATGTCAAATAGTGTAGATCCTGATCAGATGGCTTCTTCAGAAGCCATCTGATCTGGATCTACACTGTTTTCAAAGATAGGGGTTGGCAGGAACAGCAGGATAAGGGTTAAGTGGGATTAAAAAAAAAATATCACCAATTTTCAACAGGGGCTAGTTGTTCAAAACATCGTTAGCTTAACGAGCTCGTAAGTGGTCATATTGTTAACTGTTCTAGCAAGTTTAATATTTAGAATTTTGGTATTTATGCTGAAAAAATGTGAGCAGCTTTTGCGAATGCAAAAGCTGCTCACATTTTTTGAGCAAAAATATTAGCATATTTGCCATAATAAATGATCAAAAGTTTAACGTTATCTAACGACGTTGTTTGTTTTGAACAACTGGCCCCAGGAAATTAACCGTTTTGGAGATATTAAGGAATGCACTATGTCACATGACGGCCCCCGCCCGTCGAGGGCTTGAAGAAATAGATGGGCTGCGTGATGCTTCCACGCAGAGCTGAATCCGACCCACACACAAGTACTTGTAAACCACTTAGAGGATCTAAGCCTGCACAGGCAAAGCGGTGCGAGGAGGACCGTCCATGCTAATAAACCCTATTGGTTTCATTGGGCGACATGGCTTGAGATGTCATTTTATCCCAATGTCGAGTAAAAGTCCCACAAAATTGGAAGCAACGTCTCCAAAATGATCTTTACAGTGTTGATGGGGAGGTTAAACCTCATATCAAACAAACAAACGTTATCTAACGACGTTTGTTTTGAACAACTGGCCCCAGCAAATCAACTGTTGGAGAATGCACTATGTCACACGAATGTGTCATTGTAATGGGGTCTCAGCAACAAGTTTGGACCAGTCATGATAAATGAGTCGTGGCTGTTTTAGTCATAGACATTTCACTGCACATAACAAAAGAAGTCAAATTCAACTGGAGCATGATAGCTCAGTGCACTTGCCTCTGATGCTAGAGGTACCGGGTTCGACCCCGGGCAGCGGGGATAAAATTTCGGTGTTCGAACATGCTCCATTGGCATCATTTGCAGTCATGAATGTCATAAAGCGCACCGTCCTTGGATCGGGACGTTAACTGGAGGCCCCCTGTGCAGGGAGAGTCATGCCCTGTGCAGGTTAAAGACCCTTCCGTAATTACATGTACATGATTACTGTGTAGTCTTTCATCCTGCACATCAGGTGTGTATGTAATGTACACCTGCGAGTAATTGTCAGATGTGATTGGTCACAGTATTTATTTAGAAAGAACAGCCCCCGCCCACAGGGGCTTGAAGAAATATATGGGCTGCATGATGCTTCCACACAAAGCTGAATCCAGCCCGCACACTGGAACTGGTAAACCGCTTAGAGGATCTAAGCCTGTCCAGGAACCGCAGTGTGAGGCCATGCTAATAAACCCTATTGGTTACATTGGGCGACAGGGCTTGAGATGTCATTTCAACTCAAGGTCGGGTAAAAGTCCCTCAAAATTGGAAGCAATTTGACCTTTACAAAATGACCTTTACAGTGTTGACAGGGACGTTAAACCTCAAATCAAACAAAAAATGTAGAAAGAATGAAATAAACTGTTTCTGTGTTTCAGGATTCAGCAACTACCAGAGGAGCTGCCAAAGATAAATTTTGCACATTACAAAAGTCGTCTTAGTGTTCCTGCTATGGTGGATGAATTTGAAAAAATGGTATGTTCCATTAGGAAAACATGTCCGTAAGAAATAATGGTGTCCAACATGGTGTCAGAAAATGACAAAAATTAGGTAAAAATGATAACATTATTTCTGCTTTTAACATAGAATGTGGGTGCTCGTTAGACCGGCCTCAATGAGGCGGTTCTAACGAGTATCCAGAATCTATGTTTCTGAGCAAAAATAAGGAAAATAATGTATACCCCCGTAAACCCCACTTTTCTCTATATAAAGTGGGGTTTAGGGGTCTTCGTTTCACGGACTATCGTGATGCTGAGCTTGGCCGTTATTCTGCTGCATAATTATCAACCAATCAAATTACTTGTTTTAATCAATTTGTCCAATTCACAAACTGCATGACAAATGGTATAGATCCTGATCTGGAACTACACTGTTTGCAAATTGCCCCCACCCATCAGGGCTTGAAGAAATAGATGGGCTGCACGATGTTTCCACACAGAGCTGAAACCAACCACATGTGAGTACTGGTAAACTGCTTAGTGGCTGTAAGCCTGCCCAGGCAAAGGCAGTGCGAGTCGGCCCATCCATGCTGCATAAACCCTATTGGTTTTATTGGGGGACAAGGCTTGGGATGTCATTTCATCTCAGTGTTGGGTAAAAGTCCCACAAAATTGGAAGCAGCGTCTCCAAAATAACGTCGTGTGTTAAATTCGGTAATCTACTGGTGGATTATATATGCAAATTAGTCAGATATGTCCTGTAACCGTACACCTATGGCGTCCTTAACAATGTCACATGTAGTAATGGCGAAATAATAACATTTTTATAATCGAATCGTGAATAAAATGGGTTTAAATGTCATTTGATAAAAAGGATCTTGCCTTTGTGCTCATGTATTATTAAATTTATTAAATTTGTTGAGGAAAAGGGATAAAATGCTTGGCAAATCAACTAATTTAATAAATTCAATAATACATGAACACTCATGTAAGATCCTCTAATTATGGCCTCACTGTTGTGTAGTTGATAATGTCATGTCAAAAAAAATCATAGGACAACACATGTGCTGGCGCGTAACGTCATCACACTGTCTAGGGAAAACCTGTATTTTCTACTAAAATTTCTTTGAATTTCTTCAGCAATAAAATCTAATTTATAATAGAATCTTACACCTGTGGCCATTTCATATGAAATTTCTGAAACTCGCAAAAGGCTTGATAAGGCAAGTCTATCAAGTACCCACAACATAGGTTTCTAACCTGAAATAAGGGAGCTGTACATTTGTTATAGTAAGGGCTGGCTAATCGGAGCTGAAAAGATAATCGATTATTAGTCCTGTCATTGCAATCGATAAATGATTAGAAATTGCTAAGGTTTTTGTCATTATTTTACCTGTCTGGCTTTCTGTCTGAGCATGACTCTAACCATATGTTGCACTTTACCATATGTATATTTGAACAGACAAGCCTGAGCAAACAGTGCAGACCCAGATGAGACGCAGCATAATGCGGCGTCTCATCAGGGTCTGCACTGTTTGTCACTCATCCAGCTATTTTAGGCATAACTTTGGGTAGTAAATTGTACCTATCAAGTAATCGATTAAAAGCAAATCAGAAATGATAATCATTTTTGTGGAATTTATCGATCAGTTAATCGATTATACGATTAATCTTGTCAGCCTTAGTTATAGTAAATACCATTGCTCCAAATAAGGCGCCAGTACTGATATTTTTCTTATTTCTGCATGAAAACCTTTGTTGTAGATACCCATTGGAAGCCTTAGCAAGGAGCTTCTAATGAGTACCCACAACATATGTTTTCGTGCAGAAATAAGAAAAATAATATGTGGATACTCCTGTCTGGGGCTAGTGCTATGAATACATGTATTAAACCATTAGGTACCAAAAACCCCAAAACGGGTACCCTGGCAAACAGTGCAGACCCAGATCAGACGCCGCAGAATGCGGTGTCTGATCAGGGCCTCCACTGTTTGCTAAAAGTTCACACATTTTCCCAATAAATTTTCATGAAAACACAACCTGACACCCCTAAATTTTGAAATGAACTCCTCCTATATACATGCGCAAGGAGGAAGATTCCATTTGGTACAAAAAGGGTTAAATGATGATTTATACATTTCAGTATGCATCAGTAGCAAGACCGTACCCTAAAGATGCTGGTAATGTGATGTAGTGAAATGATGATTTATATGTTTCAGTATGCATCAGTTGCAGTACCCTACCCTAAAGATGCTGGTAATGTGATGTAATGAAATGATGATTTATATATTTCAGTATGCATCAGTAGCAGTACCGTACCCTAAAGATGCTGGTAATGTGATGTAATGAAGTGATGATTTATACATTTCAGTATGCATCAGTAGCTGTACCATACCCTAAAGATGCTGGTAATGTTATTTAATGAAATGATGATTTATATGTTTCAGTATGCATCAGTAGCAGTACCGTACCCTAAAGATACTGGTAATGTGATGTAATGAAATGATGATTTATACATTTCAGTATGCACCAGTAGCAGTACCGTACCTTAAAGATGCTGGTAATGTGATGTAATGAAATGATGATTTATACATTTCAGTATGCATCAGTAGCAGTACCGTACCCTAAAGATGCTGGTAATGTGATGTAATGAAATGATGATTTATATATTTCAGTATGCATCAGTAGCAGTACCGTACCCTAAAGATGCTGGTAATGTGATGTAATGAAATGATGATTTATACATTTCAGTATGCATCAGTAGCAGTACCGTACCCTAAAGATGCTGGTAATGTGATGTAATGAAATGATGATTTATATGTTTCAGTATGCATCAGTAGCAGTACAGTACCCTAATGATGCTGGTAATGTGATGTAATGAAATGATGATTTATATGTTTCAGTATGCATCAGTAGCAGTACAGTACCCTAATGATGCTGGTAATGTGATGTAATGAAATGATGATTTATATGTTTCAGTATGCATCAGTAGCAGTACCGTACCCTAAAGATGCTGGTAATGTGATGTAATGAAATGATGATTTATATGTTTCAGTATGCATCAGTAGCAGTACCGTACCCTAAAGATGCTGGTAATGTGATGTAATGAAATGATGATTTATATATTTCAGTATGCATCAGTAGCAGTACCGTACCCTAAAGATGCTGGTAATGTGATGTAATGAAATGATGATTTATACATTTCAGTATGCATCAGTAGCAGTACCGTACCCTAAAGATGCTGGTAATGTGATGTAATGAAATCAGTAGCAGTACAGTACCCTAAAGATGCTGGTAATGTGATGCAATGAAATGATGATTTATATGTTTCAGTATGCATCAGTAGCTGTACTGTACCCTAAAGATGCTGGTAATGTGATGTAATGAAATGATGATTTATATGTTTCAGTATGCATCAGTAGCAGTACCGTACCCTAAAGATGCTGGTAATGTGATGTAATGAAATGATGATTTATATGTTTCAGTATGCATCAGTAGCAGTACAGTACCCTAAAGATGCTGGTAATGTGATGCAATGAAATGATGATTTATATGTTTCAGTATGCATCAGTAGCTGTACTGTACCCTAAAGATGCTGGTAATGTGATGAAATGATGAACCCTAAAGATGCTGGTAATGTGATGTAATGAAATGATGATTTATACATTTCAGTATGCATCAGTAGCAGTACCTTACCCTAAAGATGCTGGTAATGTGATGTAATGAAATGATGATTTATAAGTTTCAGTATGCATCCGTAGCAGTACCGTACCCTAAAGATGCTGGTAATGTGATGTAATGAAATGATGATTTATATGTTTCAGTATGCATCAGTAGCAGTACCGTACCTTAAAGATGCTGGTAATGTGATGTAATGAAATGATGATTTATACATTTCAGTATGCATCAGTAGCAGTACCGTACCCTAAAGATGCTGGTAATGTGATGTAATGAAATGATGATTTATATGTTTCAGTATGCATCAGTAGCAGTACCGTACCTTAAAGATGCTGGTAATGTGATGTAATGAAATGATGATTTATACATTTCAGTATGCATCAGTAGCAGTACCTTACCCTAAATATGCTGGTAATGTGATGTAATGAAATGATGATTTATATGTTTCAGTATGCATCAGTAGCAGTACCGTACCCTAAAGATGCTGGTAATGTGATGTAATGAAATGATGATTTATACATTTCAGTATGCACCAGTAGCAGTACCGTACCTTAAAGATGCTGGTAATGTGATGTAATCAAATGATGATTTATGTGTTTCAGTATGCATCAGTAGCAATACCGTACCTTAAAGATGCTGGTTATGTGACATAATGAAATGATGATTTATATGTTTCAGTATGCATCAGTAGCAGTACCGTACCCTAAAGATGCTGGTAATGTGATGTAATGAAATGATGATTTATATGTTTCAGTGTGCATCAGTAGCAGTACCGTACCCTAAAGATGCTGGTAATGTGATGTAATCAAATGATGATTTATGTGTTTCAGTATGCATCAGTAGCAATACCGTACCTTAAAGATGCTGGTTATGTGACATAATGAAATGATGATTTATATGTTTCAGTATGCATCAGTAGCAGTACCGTACCCTAAAGATGCTGGTAATGTGATGTAATCAAATGATGATTTATGTGTTTCAGTATGCATCAGTAGCAATACCGTACCTTAAAGATGCTGGTTATGTGACATAATGAAATGATGATTTATATGTTTCAGTATGCATCAGTAGCAGTACCGTACCCTAAAGATGCTGGTAATGTGATGTAATGAAATGATGATTTATATGTTTCAGTGTGCATCAGTAGCAGTACCGTACCCTAAAGATGCTGGTAATGTTATTTAATGAAATGATGATTTATATGTTTCAGTATGCATCAGTAGCAGTACCGTACCCTAAAGATGCTGGTAATGTGATGTAATGAAATGATGATTTATATGTTTCAGTATGCATCAGTAGCTGTACCATACCCTAAAGATGCTGGTAATGTGATGCAATGAAATGATGATTTATATGTTTCAGTATGCATCAGTAGCAGTACCGTACCCTAAAGATGCTGGTAATGTGATGTAATGAAATGATGATTTATACATTTCAGTATGCATCAGTAACAGTACCGTACCTTAAAGATGCTGGTAATGTGATGTAATGAAATGATGATTTATACATTTCAGTATGCATCAGTAGCAGTACCGTACCCTAAAGATGCTGGTAATGTGATGTTATGAAATGATGATTTATACATTTCAGTATGCATCAGTAACAGTACCGTACCCTAAAGATGCTGGTAATGTAATGTAATGAAATGATGATTTATATGTTTCAGTATGCATCCGTAGCAGTACCGTACCCTAAAGATGCTGGTAATGTAATGTAATGAAATGATGATTTATATGTTTCAGTATGCATCAGTAGCAGTACCGTACCCTAAAGATGCTGGTAATGTGATGCAGCAGGTCGATCAGGAGGAGAAAATGGCAGTAAGTAATACAGGGCAGGTCTAGCTCTGATTAGCAATCGGGTCAAAATAGGTGACAATAACTACAATCAACATTATTGCCAGTTGAAATACACCACAACCTCTTTATAACACAATCGTTGGGGTCCAAAACAGAAACCGTGTTAGTTAAACAACTATGTTAAATCCAAACAAAAATGTGAAGAGTATATAAAAAAATGACCATAAGTGGTCATTTTTCTATATAATCTTCACATTTTTGGGATCCATCATGAAACCGTGTTATATTCAAAACCGTGTTTAAACGAACCATGTCGTAATGAAGTTGTGGTGTATGTGGATGAATTTTATTTTATGGTTGATATTTTGCCCTAACATCAATGTTAGATCAGGGGGAACAACCAACTTCAGAGCAGTGATGTCGTAACCATTAGTAGGTTTGCTGGCGTTTACTACACAAAAGGCATTTGTCACTTTACTACACAAAAGGCATTTGTATCAACAAGTAGGCGCAGTCGGTGCATTAGGTCATAAAAGAATCAAACATACTGAAATATGTCACAGAAATGGAGCTCTTTCTTTAAATAATTTGTACAATGATGTCGGAACTGCCATTGTTTACAGCTGAATCAAATATTGTGGCGAAGCTATCGAAGCCTTTTCAATGTTTCTAGGTAAAATTAGCTCACCAATGGGATGCAAATATTGTTCGATACCAGCTGAAGTATGTTTTAGGAAGACTTGTACTCATCTTATCTGCCCTATTTACACCAATATGGCTACTGATCATGCTCGGTTGTCTTGTCAGCATGGGGGTTTGCGGGACCCCGTAAACCCACATGTTACATATTTTGATACTGTAAATAATTCATGTCATTCATTTGATATCTTTCTTGTGCCTTATCCCACTTCTGACACCAAATGTTACATGTGGGTTTACGGCGTCCCGCAAACCCCCATGCTGACAAGACAACCGAGCGTGATCTCTGACAGGTGTACGGACAGCTGTGGGGTAAGGCACAAGTTAGATATCAAATGAATGACATGAATTATTTACAGTATCTATATACAACATTTCTAACACAAAACATCACAATTAGTTGCTTCTGTAGCCCACTCACGACGTCCGCCCCGAAGGCAAAACAATGTTCTGTGCTCGGAACGGGTGACGTAAATGCCTACAGAAGCAAACAACAAAAACAACACCAAAATAAAAAAAAGAAACAACACAAGACGCGACTGGCCAGTTTATAACTTAGGGTGAACCCCCCTCTCGCACACTAGTGTGAACTAGTTTGTCGACCTTAATGTTGACCACAGGTTGATATGTATCATTTATCGATCGCGCACCGGTGTGAACTTGAAGTCCCGGTATTTTCTTTGTTTGATTCGCCTGAATCGCCTGCAGGTTACGACCTGTTTAGAATGGTCTCAGGTTGACCTGTTTATATTTGCTACGACGTCTGTTATAGGGTTTGTCTGCCCTTGCTGGACTTTAACCGACAGCGTCTTACCAGTACCTGCTGCTATCTTGCAGGGAGCAGCAGGTCACCACACATTGTTGTGCCTGCAAATCACGATAATTGGACTAAGATACAGTTCACAAAACATACATGCTATATCATGACCCCCCTCCCGGAGAAGTAAGAATATGTGCATGCATATACCGTTATTGCGCATGCGCCGACCAGACACACAGGCTGATTAGTGCATGCGACAAATAACCATACAGCAGAACTCAACTTGACTGTGCATCAAATTAACAGCACCCAGCGCTTGACACAATAATACTCAAAGTTTGTTTCCTTACTGAGCACTACAGAAATCAATTAATGCTCACTACTACTGAGCATAATACTCATCAAATTCGTGCTCACTACATAAGCACAAGTAAGAGGCAATTGAACAGACCACGCCTTTGCGCTACCTGGTCAGTCGCCAATTACAGGAAACATAACAAACTCTATTTCATATCCTTCTCCGCGACAAGGCTCACAAATATAGCTATTCACAAATTCATTACATTATCAACAGATAGAAACTACAAACAGAAAGATTTTCATCTATTCTCCACATTTGTTAAGTGTCTCATAAGGACCAACACTGTTTGCCGTAAATTCTCTCTGTATTTGGTAGGCACCACGTCATAACCGTCCTTGTGACGCTGATGACGCAGCTGACGTCATCCAAGCCGCTGAGGCCGTTATGACGTGTGGCGACCAAATACTCCCACTTATCATCATCACATTCTTTATTTGTACATACATGCTCAAACTGAGTTATCAGACAAAAACGGCATCATTACAAAATGAACTCATAATTCTTCTTGAACAAATATTTTTCTACTCAACATGAACACGCTTGTAAAATCAAATTCATCACGGTTCATCATCACGGATAACCCGACAGGCTCTTGTAAGAGTTTGCCCTGATGATGAAGATATGGTGAAACCCGTCTTAAGTTTACGTCCCCTCTACATCTAATATTATATAGAGACGGGACCACAGTTTTCTAACCACAGCTAGTCAAAAGTCATGGATCAAACAAGTGACCTGGCGTTTATTAATTATATTCTACAAAAGGTATCTAAAAGCCTAAATGAATCTATAATGAGCGGGTGTCCAAACTTTACGTCTCACCAACATCTAGGGTCAGAATGAGACAGGACCTTGCTTAAAAACTCATTCTACTTCTGGAGAAGCCTGTGATCGATCCTGCGACCTCTAGCTGGCAAAGCTAGTAGCCTAATCACTACACCACAGAGGCTTCAAAAATGAATTCAGAATAGGCTTCAGAAAGTTGGGGTATACTAGAGGTAAACCCCTCCAAAACCTACAAGCATGTTCATACAAAAATAATACTAAACATAGATTTAACATACCTTTCAATATACTTTAACTGTCCCATCACAATGTTGTGTGAATTCGTTAAAACTGGACCTGCTGCTGAATAGTTTTCGTTTTTCAGGGATTTTATATCTATGATTCTGTATGAATACTACCGGAAAATCATGCATACTCATATTAGCTCGCAAAAATCGTGGCGAGATGAAGATACTGTCCACAATTAAAGCCAGATAGCAAAAATCGAGTAGATAATGGATTTGCGTTCAATAGTATATTTTCCATAGGAAAAAAATGATGAAACGACCCTATAAATCAATGGCATGACTCCTGTCAAAACGAACACCCACACAACATGTGACGGGAATGAAAATCATATATATGGCACAATTTGGCGGTTTTTAGGCAAATTTGGTTTTCTTTTGCTCCAGCATTTCAGTGGTTTCTTGCTGTCGAGTCCTCACCGTTGTCTCACCTATGTGGTTCTTTGATATTTGTGTTCACGGAGATGTTGCACTGAAGAGTTAGGCGGCCTTCATGCGGACTGAACAAATTATTTGTCTAAATCGCGACGGAAGTAAGGGCGAGGATTGTGGCCATGTAAAATCGATTTAAGCCCCCCAGTGGAAATCTTCTACTGACCGTTCCAAGGCGGCTCTTATGTGGCGATTTATTTATGTTGTTGTTTGTTACTTACTGTGTGTATCACTTGTGTCTTTTGGTTTTGGATGGCCATATGGCCATTCAGTGGGAAAGTAACTGTCCTTATGGCCTTCCTTTGTTTAGGTTTCCATTATGGTCTGGTCGCTTAAGTTAATGTTTGTATTTCTTTCCCTTTGGTGTCTTTTATGGGTGGAGTAAGTTAATTGTATCAATTCCTGATCTTTGTTTTACTTCTACTTTATAGAACTCAGCCTTATAGCGGCCCCCTGTATTGTAAAAACAGATCTCCACAAACCACTCATGCATACATCGTATGATATGTGCATGACTTGTGCATGGAGCAGCACATTTTGCCTACCATAGTTCACCTAAAATATTTCACTCGCACCGCCTTACCATATACCTACTCAAATAATTTAGATGTGCATATGCACCAGAGAGGTTTCCTATTCCATCCCGAAACAGAACAAGATTGCCCCCAGAGCCAAAAATAGAAAAAATCTTCAAACAACAACTCCTCCTTTACCCTTGGATCAATATCATTCAAATTTCATGGGAATGTTGCACAGATGACCCTCTACCAAAATAGCTAAAACGATCCCGCTCTGATGAACAGAATGGCCGCCAGAGCTTACAATAGAAAAACATCGTAAATTTGCTTCAAATGCCAACTTCTCCTAAACCCTTTGGCCAATTTGATTCAAAATTCACAGGAATGTTAGTAGGTGACTCTCTACCAAAAAAGCTAAAATTGTTCCACTCTGACAAACAAGGTGGCCCATTAGATGCACAGATGACCCTCTACCAGAATAGATAAAACTATCCCGCTCTGATGAACAGAATGGCCGCCAGAGCTAACAATAGAAAAACATTGTAAATTTGCTTCAAATGCCAACTTCTCCTAAACCCTTTTGCCAATTTGATTCAGACTTCACAGGAATTTTGACTAGGTGACTTCCTACAGAAATAGCTAAAATCATTCTGCTCTGATGAACAAGATGGCCACCAGCCAGAGCTAAAAATAGAAAAAGTTTTCAACCGACAACTCTTTCTGTACCCTTGGTCCAATTCATTCAAACTTCTTAAGAATGTTGCTTAGATGAGCCTCTACCAAAATAGCAAAAACGATCCGGCTCCGATGAACAATATGGCCACCAGAGCTAAAAATAGAAAAATATCCTCCTTAACCTTGGGTCAATTTGATTCAAACATCACAGGAATGTTGCCTAGGTGACACCATACCAAAATAGCTAAGATCGGTCCGCTGTGATGAACAAGATGGCCACCAGAGCTAAAAATAGAATGTACTACAGACAGTGACATTCAGGTGAGCCAATCAGGGCCCTCTGGGCCCTCTTGTTTGCAATTACAGTCAAACTTCAATGGCTCGAACACCTTTGGGACCACGAAAATCTGTTCGAGACAGGGGTAATTCGAGCCACTGAGGTTACTGTCAGGAGGCATAATGACATACTTTTAGACATCTTTTCGGTTTTCTGTAATGAATATGTATGATGTGTGTACTCATTAGAATCGCCTCATCGAGGTGATTCTAATGAGTACACACAGCATACATTTACAAGATAAAAGACTAAAATCTCCTTAATTATCCCCCACTATTTCTTATGTAGAGAATTTCGCTAGGGGCTCAAGAACGGGTTCGACACATCCATGGTAAACGAGCCATCGGTGTTCGAGCCATCGAAGTTCTACTGTACTATAATTTATTTTTGATTATTGAGTAACATGGCAAACGAGAGAGTTTTAGCGGGGAAGCTCTGCAAACCTTTGTAAAGGAATAAACCTTTAAAAGGCTTATATACATTCGGCTGTAATCAGATTCAGATGAACTTTGAAAAAGTGGGGCATTACTGGATTTGCCTTGTCCTTCCGTCCCTCATTCTGTCCGACTTCATCATATAAAATTTTCATCACATTCAACAACTGTTAAGGTTACAAAGTTGAAATTGGGTACACACATGGGCAGTGGGTTGATGAATTGTGTATACCAGGTTCAGTGCCAAGGGCCAATTACTGACACTTGGGAGTTACATCCCTTGATAGGTTTTACAATTTAACCATTAATTAAAAGATTTGGTAGAAGATTTCTCAGGAACTGTGAAAGCTGTATAATTGATGACTTGGTACACACACAGACAGTGGACTGATGTATCGTGTATACTAGAATCAAGGCCAAGGTCCTATAACTCTTGGAGTTACATTCCTTATTAGGTTGAACAATTCGCCATTAATGAAAAAAATTTCGTCTTTTTATTCTCAAGAACTGAAAGGGTTTACAAAGTTTAAACTTGGTACACACATGAACAGGGGATTGATTTATGGTGTATACTGGAATCAGGGCTTAGGGTCGAGAACTCGTGGAGTTAAATCCCTTGATAGTTTTTACGTTCCCATGTTCTACAGTGATGTTTCTGGTAAGCATGCATTCAGAATATTTCAACACTATAGGTCTTTCTCCTTTAATAATGTCGGCCCCCACCCATCGGGGCTTGAAGAAATAGATGGTCTGTATGATGCTTCCACACAGCTGAAACCATCCGCACACTTGTACTGGTAAACTGCTTAGAGGATCTAAGTGTGTCCAGAAATGGCAGTGCGAGGCGGACCGTCCATGATTATAAACCTAATTGGTTTCTTTGGGCGACAGGGCTTGAGATGTCATTTCATTTTATTGTCGGGTAAAAGTCCCACAAAATTGGAAGCAACGTCTCCAAAATGACCTATACAGTGTTGACAGGGACGTTGAACCTTAAAATCAAACAAGGAAATCCTTGAATAATGCAGCAGGGCTTTAGTCAGATCCTCTTCTTAGCCTACTTTTAGAGACAGTTGACCAATCACAGCTGGCCGGGGTGGTTAGGTGAGGCAAATGTGTTATGTATCTTGTGTCGCTGGGGTGTCCAACTGATACTGCCTTACAGTTGGGCATGGCCTGCTGTCCTTGCAGTGTTACTGTTTCTTCTGTTTCTAGACTTCCGTTCACTTTCCACTTTTTTTTCCTTGTCCCTCACTTTATCTCCTCTACTATCTCGTCCACTCTCTTCTCCCTTTCTCTGGGAGACTACACAAAATGACTCACAGGGGCTGACGTGTCGTGAAACCCCAAACAACCAATCAAAACCAATCAGTGTTGTGAGTGTTCTGATTGTTTGTGGTTCTTGGTTATAAAACTTTTTTTCATGCTCAACTCATTTGAGCATGAAATTGGAAATGCCCATAATTATTATAATTCATACAAATGAGGCATTTTGTCAGCTCAGATCAGTGAAGAATGTAATTTGTCCTGCTCATAAATTTTAAAATGCCAACAATTGTTGGCATTTTAAAATTTATGAGCAGGACAAATTTCATGCTCAAGTGGTTTGAGCATGAAAAAGTTCCATAACCTCCAACCCTGATGATTCTATTCAAGTGTATTTCAGGCACGCTTGTAAGCACAGCAGTTTTTTGAAGTTGATGTTTTACCTTCTGTTGCAGATAGAAGCCAAGAACACGTACGTGGCAGGCCAGAAAGCTAGGATAAAAGACAATCAAACTGTCGTAAGTAATAGTGTTACTCTAGAGATATAGTGGCCGTAGTGTCAGATCTGTACATGATAGCTCAAGGTCAGCATTATTATAGGGATCAACCATGTTATTTCATGCAGTAACATTCGCCAGGTCCCGAGGGAGCTGTTTGAACATGAGGCTGCTAGGCTGAATGTTCAAATATCTTCCGAGGGATCCGGCAAATGTTAATGCAATGGAATAACCATGGATAATCGTTGTTCTTGCATAACTTAAGATTCCGGCAGCAAATTTTGACGAAAGCGCCCAAAAGCTCCATATAAACTCCATATAAACTCTTCAAATGCAACCTGCAAACCAACATGGCGGCCAGTTCAGAATTTTGTTTACAGTGACGTTGTTATGCAGTAACCATCTGACGTCATCATAGAACCCTAAGGCGCTACGTTCAGAGCGATAATGTAATGTCGCTCAACATACGGTAACAAAGCAAGTCCCGTCTTGTGATATCAAAAGCTCAAAATCCATGTTCAAACAGCACACAAATTTCATGATTTGAACATGGTTTTTGTTGTTTGAGCACGGCTTTCAGTCCATTTGACAATGGCTTCAAACAGCCATGCACATAGGTATTTATGCAAGAATGTAAGAATCTTATACGGGGATCCAACCCGAGGGATGACCATGCTGAGAGAAACTGAGGCTATGCTGAGGTTCCACTCAGCACGGTCATCCTGAGGGTTGGCCCTGGAAATACCCATCTACAACAGAACAACATATTGGAATCTTTTTCTTGCACACACCTCCGAAAGTTTGCATTTTACTTTATCTAACATTTATTTTGCGTGCTCTATACTTACGTACTTTGCCTATTGAGACTTTCCAAAAAGTTGGGAGTCAGAAATGAAAAAGTTGGAGTAAATTATTCCATATTTGGAGTTAACGAGAACTCTGAGGGTAAGAACAGTATTTTTATCGGTTCTAACTCTTAAACATACTTAAACATACTAATTGGGCTGTATGGTGCTTCCACGCAGAGCTGAAATATACCAAACTTGAGTACTGGACTAAACCACTTCAAAGGTCTGATTGAGTCTGTCCAGGCAAAGTGGTTCAGGTTGGACAGTGGTTCAAGTCGGACAGTCATTCAAGTCAGACAGTCCATGCATATAGACCCTAGTGGTCTGGTTGGTAGGACTTTAGATGACATTTCATCTCAATGTCTGGTAAAAGTCCCATAAAATTGGAAGCAACATCTCCAAAGTGACTCAAATAGTGTTGACGGGAATGTAAAAACCTCAACTCAAACAAACAACATTTCTTAAACAAGGTCTTACAGGACTGGGTTGGTTCAAACCTTGCTGGGGTCACATATGGAACACCAAACTCTCCAGCAGAATGTCAGTGATTATTTTAGGTGTGCGTCCTGTATGCATAATTTCACAAGAGCATGCATGAAAATATCCTCGGTGGGTCCCGGGACGCATAAAAATTCTCAGATGAATGCATGCTTGCTTTATGAACTCTTTACTTTCGTTTTCGGAAAGGGCGAATGCAAAAGCGGTGTTTAAGTACAATATTTGGTAAAACCCAGCCCTTAGAGGCGTCGTAGTTCTACGGTAAACCGATTCTACTTGTGCAGTCCAATAATCAATACCGGGTTGCCCAGCACCGGAGGAAACTTATGTGCGTACTCGAGTATTGGTTTTTAATCCGTAGAGATCTTTTATCGTAACACCGTTTGACCTTGCACTTGTCAACAAACTGAGGGACTGAAGAAGCTGAGAGAAATGCCACCTCCTAAAAAACTAAAACAAGACCCCAAACAGCAAACCCTGTTCAGTCTGAGGCAGCCGATCGTGATGGCGATCATCTAGGTCAAACTGCTACAATTACTGAACCCACTTCAGCTGATTGATTTTGAGTCCCAGCGCGTAATACATGTATACTCGGACCCATCAATATTGATGGGTCCGAGAGGTATAAGAATAAAAAAATGAGTTCCTTTAAGAGCAATTAAATTATTCATAAGAAAGAAGATGGGTCATACTACGTAGTTTCGGCTAATAAAGCCTCATCAGTGACCCTGTAATTATCCAGCAAAGAAACCCAGAGGAAACATACTACAATTTTGCGAATTTCGAATAAGCAGTCGATTCAAAGACCTGATTTTATTGTCGCACCTGCTTTAGCAGGAAGACATAGGCGTGCAAGTTTCCGTCCGTCCGTCCGTCCGTCCGTCCGTTCGTCCGTCCGTTCGTCCGTCCGTCCGTTCGTCCGTCCGTCCGTCCGTCAACATTTTACACTGGATGTCTTGTCATCGCAACTCCTCCTACACTTTTAGACCGATCATTTGGAAACTTTGCATGTGCTTTCGCCATGGTATGAGGATGCGCATGTGGTTTGGACTTAATCTTCGAATCAATTTTTGTCACTTTTTCCATATTGTGAACTTAGTCATTTTTAGGTATGCGATACGTACCTCTTGTCATCGCAACTCCTCTTGCAGTTTTATACCGATCATTTTGAAACTTTGCATGTGCTTTCACCATGGTATGAGGATGTGCATGTGGTTTCGACATAATTTTCAGAATATTTTTTTCCGCTTTTTGCACATTATGAACTTAGCCATTTTTAAGCTTCATTTGATATACGATAGGTACCTCTTGTCATCGCAACTCCTCCTACAGTTTCATACCGATTATTTTGAAACTTTGTGTGTGATTTTGCCATGCTATGAGGATGCGCATGTGGTTTGGACTTTATCTTCCGATAAAGTTTTGTCACTTTTTTCACATTGTGAACTTAGTCATTTTTAACCTTCGATTGATATATGATAGGTACCTCTTGACATCGCAACTCCTCTTGCAGTTTTATACCGATCATTTTGAAACTTTGCGTGTGCTTTCGCTATGGTATGAGGATGCGCATGTGGTTTGGACTTTATCGTCGGATCATTTTTTTTCACTTTTTCCACATTGTGAACTTAGTCGTTTTTAACCTTCAATTGATATATGATAGGTACCTCTTGTCATCGCAACTCCTCTTGCAGTTTTATACCGATCATTTTGAAACTTTGCATGTGCTTTCACCATGGTATGAGGATGTGCATGTGGTTTCGACATAATTTTCAGAATATTTTTTTCCGCTTTTTGCACATTATGAACTTAGCCATTTTTAAGCTTCATTTGATATACGATAGGTACCTCTTGTCATCGCAACTCCTCCTACAGTTTCATACCGATTATTTTGAAACTTTGTGTGTGATTTTGCCATGCTATGAGGATGCGCATGTGGTTTGGACTTTATCTTCCGATAAAGTTTTGTCACTTTTTTCACATTGTGAACTCCTTCGATTGATATATGATAGGTACCTCTTGACATCGCAACTCCTCTTGCAGTTTTATACCGATCATTTTGAAACTTTGCGTGTGCTTTCGCTATGGTATGAGGATGCGCATGTGGTTTGGACTTTATCGTCGGATCATTTTTTTTCACTTTTTCCACATTGTGAACTTAGTCGTTTTTAACCTTCAATTGATATATGATAGGTACCTCTTGTCATCGCAACTCCTCTTGCAGTTTTATACCGATCATTTTGAAACTTTGCATGTGCTTTCACCATGGTATGAGGATGTGCATGTGGTTTCGACATAATTTTCAGAATATTTTTTTCCGCTTTTTGCACATTATGAACTTAGCCATTTTTAAGCTTCATTTGATATACGATAGGTACCTCTTGTCATCGCAACTCCTCCTACAGTTTCATACCGATTATTTTGAAACTTTGTGTGTGATTTTGCCATGCTATGAGGATGCGCATGTGGTTTGGACTTTATCTTCCGATAAAGTTTTGTCACTTTTTTCACATTGTGAACTTAGTCATTTTTAACCTTCGATTGATATATGATAGGTACCTCTTGACATCGCAACTCCTCTTGCAGTTTTATACCGATCATTTTGAAACTTTGCGTGTGCTTTCGCTATGGTATGAGGATGCGCATGTGGTTTGGACTTTATCGTCGGATCATTTTTTTTCACTTTTTCCACATTGTGAACTTAGTCATTTTTAACCTTCAATTGATATATGATAGGTACCTCTTGTCATCGCAACTCCTCTTGCAGTTTTATACCGATCATTTTGAAACTTTGCGTGTGCTTTCGCCATGGTATGAGGTTGTGCATGTGATTTCGACATAATTCTCAGAATATTTTTTTTTCACTTTTGCACATTGTGAACTTAGCCAATTTTAAGCTTTAGTTGATATACAATAGGTACCTCTTGTCATCGCAACTTCTCTTACAGTTTTATATTGATCATTTTAAAACTTTGTGTGTGTTTTTACCTATGGTATGAGGATGTGCATGTGGTTTTGACTTTATCTTGGGATCAATTTTTATCACTTTTTCCACATTGTGAACTTAGTCAGTTTTTTACCTCACATATATAGGCTATGGATTCTTCTCAAAGCCCTATATTCATTTCTTCTGCCTTAAATAAACTTTTATTTTTTTTTGTGTGGGGCAGGTGGGGAGCAGGTGCGACATCAACTTCACCGAAGTTGAATTTCTGGTTTATTTTTAGCTCACCTGTCAGGTAGTGACAAGGTGAGCTTTTGTGATCACTTTTTGTCCGTCGTCCGTCGTGCGTGCATCCTCCGTGTGTGCGTCCTTAAACAATTTCAAATAAGTATATCTCTAATACCCCTTGGCTAGTCTTGATCAAATTTCATGAGAAGCATCATCAGGTAGGGGGAAAGGCTGCATAAGGTTTTTGGGCAGATCAGATTGGAATTCTGGTTGCAATGGCAACATATAGCTCCCATAGACTTACAATGGGAAAAAAAATTAAAATATCTTCTCTGAAACTACTGGGCCAAGAGCTTAGATTAGTTTGTAACAATGTCAAGTGGTCACCTACATAAATCCTGCCAATCATGCCCCTGCGGTCCAAATTGGCCACACCCCGGGCCCCTTAACTCCTATAGACTTATAATGGAAAAAAAGCTTCAAAAATCTTCTTCTCTGAAACCACATGGCCCAGAGCTTAGATATTTAGCATGTAGCAACGGCAAGTGGTCGCCTACATAATTCCTGCCAATCATGCCCCTGGGTTCCAAATGGGCCATGCCCCGGGCCCCTTCGCTCCCATAGACTCATAATGGAAAAAAAAAATTCAAAAATCTTCTTCTCTGAAACCACAGGACCCAGAGCTTAGGTATTTAGCATGTAGCAATGGCAAGTGGTCACCTACATAATTCCTGCCAATCATGCCCCTAGGGTCCAAATTGGCCACACCCTGGGGCCTCTTAGCTCCCATAGACTCATTATGGAAAAAAAAGCTTTAAAAATCTTCTTCTCTGAAACCACAGGGCCCAGAGCTTAGAAATTTAGCATGTAGATACGGCCAGTGGTCACCTTCATAATTCCTGCCAATCATGCCCCTAGGTTTCAAATGGGCCACACCCCGGGGCCCCCTTAGCTCCCATAGACTCATAATGGAAAGAAAAAGCTTCAAAAACCTTCTTCTCTGAAACCACAGGGCCCATCAGGTAGGGGGGATCATCAGGTTGGGGGAAAAGCTGCATCTGGTTTTTGGGCAGATCAGATTGGAATTCTGGTTGCAATGGCAACATATAGCTCCCATAGACTTACAATGGGAAAAAAAATAAAATATCTTCTCTGAAACTACTGGGCCAAGAGCTTAGATTAGTTTGTAACAATGTCAAGTGGTCACCTACATAAATCCTGCCAATCATGCCCCTGCGGTCCAAATTGGCCACACCCCGGGCCCCTTAACTCCTATAGACTTATAATGGAAAAAAAGCTTCAAAAATCTTCTTCTCTGAAACCACATGGCCCAGAGCTTAGATATTTAGCATGTAGCAACGGCAAGTGGTCACCTACATAATTCCTGCCAATCATGCCCCTGGGTTCCAAATGGGCCACGCCCCGGGCCCCTTCACTCCCATAAACTCATAATGGAAAAAAAAACTTCAAAAATCTTCTTCTCTGAAACCACAGGACCCAGAGCTTAGGTATTTAGCATGTAGCAATGGCAAGTGGTCACCTACATAATTCCTGCCATTCATGCCCCTGCGGTCCAAATTGGCCACACCCCGGGGCCCCTTAACTCCTCTAGACTTATAATGGAAAAAAAGCTTCAAAAATCTTCTTCTCTGAAACCACATGGCCCAGAGCTTAGATATTTAGCATGTAGATATGGCCAGTGGTCACCTACATAATTCCTGCCAATCATGCCCCTGGGTTTCAAATGGGCCACGCCCCGGGGCCCCCTTAGCTCCCATAGACTCATAATGGAAAGAAAAAGCTTCAAAAACCTTCTTCTCTGAAACCACAGGGCCCATCAGGTAGGGGGGGGGGGGGGGGATCATCAGGTAGGGGGAAAGGCTGCATAAGGTTTTTGGGCAGATCAGATTGGAATTCTGGTTGCAATGGCAACATATACCGGTAGCTCCCATAGACTTACAATGGGAAAAAAAATTAAAATATCTTCTCTGAAATTACTGGGCCAAGAGCTTAGATTAGTTTGTAACAATGTCAAGTGGTCACCTACATAAATCCTGCCAATCATGCCCCTGCGGTCCAAATTGGCCACACCCCGGGGCCCCTTAACTACTATAGACTTATAATGGAAAAAAAGCTTCAAAAATCTTCTTCTCTGAAACCACATGGCCCAGAGCTTAGATATTTAGCATGTAGCAACGGCAAGTGGTCACATATATAATTCCTGCCAATCATGCCCCTAGGGTCCAAATTGGCCACACCCTGGGGCCCCTTAGCTCCCATAGACTCATAATGGAAAAAAAAGCTTTAAAAATCTTCTCTGAAACCACAGGACCCAGAGCTTAGATATTTAGCATGTAGCAACGGCAAGTGGTCACCTACATAATTCCTGCCAATCATGCCCCTGGGGTCCAAACAAGCCATGCCCCGGGGCCCCCTTAGCTCCTATAGACTCATAATCGAAAAAAACTCCAAAAAGCTTCTTCTCTGAAACCACAAGGCCCAGGGCTGAAATATTTAGCCTGTAGCAACGGCAAAAGGTCACCTACATAAATCCTGCCAGTCATGTCCCTGGGGTCCAAATGGGCCACGCCCCGGGCCCCTTCGCTCCCATAGACTCGTAATGGAAAAAAAAGCTTCAAAAATCTTCTTCTTTCAAACAACAGGGCCCAGAGCTTAGATATTTAGCATGTAGCAACGGCAATTGGTCACCTACATAATTCCTGCCAATCATGCCCCTGGGTTCCAAATGGGCCACGCCCCGGGCCCCTTTGCTCCCATAGACTCATAATGGAAAAAAGCTTCAAAAATCTTCTTCTTTTAAACCACAGGGCCCAGAGCTTAGATATTTAGTCGGTAGCAATGGCAAGTGGTCGCCTTCATAATTCCTGCCAATCATGCCCCTGGGATCCAAACGGGCCATGCCCAGGTGCCCCTTAGCTCCTATAGACTCTTAATGGAATAAAAAAGCTTCAAAAATCTTCTCTGAAACCACAGGGCCCAGAGCTTAGATATTTAGCATGTAGCAATGGAAAGTTGTCACCTACATAAATCCTGCCAATCATGCCCCTGGGGTCCAAATGGGCCAAGCCCCGGGGCCCTTTAGCTCCCATAGACTCATATTGGAAAAAAGCTTCAAAAATCTTCTTCTCTAAAACCACAGGGCCCAGAGTTTAGCTATTTAGCATGTGGCAATGGCAAGTGGTCCCTTACATAAATCCTGCCAATCATGCCCCCGGGGTCCAAATGGGCCACACCCTTGGACCTCCTTAGCTCCCATAGACTCATAATGGAAAAAAGCTTCAAAAATCTTCTTCTCTGAAACCACAGGGCCAAGAGCTTAGATATTTAGCATGTAGCAACGGCAAATGGTCACCTACATAATTCCTTATAATCATGCCCCTGGGGTCCAAATGGGCCACACCCCAGGGCCCCTTAGCTCCCATAGACTCATAATGGAAAAAAGCTTCAAAAATCTTCTTCTCAGAAACTGTGAAGCACAGAACTTAGATATTTAGTATCTAGCAACATAAAATAGCCAGCTACATAAATCCTGCTAACCCTGCCCCTGGGGTCAAAATTGGCCATGCCCGAGCTCATCAGCTCCAATAGACTTATAATGGAAAAAAACTTAAAAAATCTTCTATGAAACCATAAGGCCCAGAGCTTAGATTTTTAGTATGTAGCAACGTCAGGTGGCCACCTTCATAAATCCTGTCAGTTATGCCCCTGGGATCCAAATTGGCCACCCCCAGGGCTCTTTAGCTTCCATAGACTTACAATTGGAAAAAAATTCAGAAATCTTCTTCTCTGGAACCACAGGGCCCTTATAATGAAAAAAAAAAAAAACATAAAAAAAAAAACAACAACTTAAAATGGGGAAAAAAAATCTTCTTCTCTGAAACCATAAGCCCCAGAGCTTAGGTATTTAGCATGTAGCAATGTCGTGTGGTCGCCTACATGAATCCTGCCAATCATGCCCCTGGGGTCCAAATTGGCCAAATCCTGTGGCCCCTTAACTCCAACAAACTTATAATGGAAAAAAAGCTTCAAACTTCTTCTTTGAAACCATGAAGTACAGACCTTAGATATTTAGTATATAGCAACACAACATGGGCGCCTACATAAATACTGCCAGCCATGCCCTTTGGGTCAAAATTGGCCAAGCCCCAGGGCTCATTAGCTCCTATAGACTTATACTGGAAAAAACTTCAAAAAATCTTCTTCTCCAAAACCATAACGCACAGATTTTGTTTGATTTGAGGTTTTACATCCCCGTCAACACTGTATAGGTCATTTTGGAGATGTCTCTTCCAATTTTGTGGCACTTTTACCCGACATTGAGATGAAATTACATCTCAAGCCCTGTCGTCCAATGAAACCAATAGGGTTTATAAGCATGGACACCGCTTTGCCTGAGCTTTGATATTTAGTATGTAGCAATGTCAAGTGGTCTCCTACACTAATGATTTTCTGGTACACAGGTGAGCGATATAGGGCCATGGGGCCCTCTTGTTTTATAAAAACAAGGCAATATAGAATATGAAAATACGCTACAAAATTTAATGGTGAATGGAAAATATATAACATGTAAGAATTGAGTAAAGGAAATAGTTAAAACAACTCAGCCACAACTATCTACCTTTTGCACATCCAAGAAAGTAATTATATACACAAGTTTAAATAAAACGGAAAACGGGCAATGATCAGGAATTGCTACAATCCGGAATTCATGCATTCCAGCCTTAAAGACTTATTCTAGGATGCAAAAGAAGGCGTCACCATGAGTCGCGGGTTGGATGCATGGTTTGGGTCTGGGGTGCATTAATTCTGGACCCAGCCGGTCCCAGGACTCATAATGGCAAATTTGTAAAACAATCACTGAGAACGTTCAGTGTTTTTTTCTCTGTGTATCCTCTCAGATTAACAAACATCTCAATATAAACCCTCCCCCCCACCCCCAACCCCCAAAAAAAAAAAAATCTGCCATTTCTGCAAGGGTAACAACTTTTATGACTTCCTCAAGGAAATTCTTTCCTTTAGGAGTAGACCCATATTGAAAGGGAGACAAAATATTTTTTAGAAAGAGAGGCAATTCCTGGAAAAGTATTTTTGTCTCCCATGTCAGTAGGGGTCAACTCTTAAAGGAAAGAATTTGCTCAAGGAGCAAATTCTTTCCTTTAAGAGTAGACCCCTTTTTCTGTGGGACAGACTTAACAGAAAAAAGAACAGGAAGTCCGGAAAGTTGTCTCTGTTTAAAAAAGGCGGGAAAAAACTGCCAAATGTATCCGGTCCCTTTAAATAGGAAATCGCTAATACTAACAAGCATCAATTCTTTGTTTAAGCATCAATATAAGGCATGTAACAAGTTTTTCCTTCTGAAAACTTCTGCAGTCAAAAAAAAAAAAATGGCCCCAGATGAGAGGGGTATCCAAATATGAGTTTTCTTATTTCTGTACAAAAACATATTTTGTGGGTACATCACGAAAACATGCCTATATAATTCTGACCCCCTTGAACCCCCATTTTGTATTATAAAACTGGGGTTTGCAGGGGTAAACCTTATTTTTCTTATTTCTGCTCAAAAATATAGATTGTGGGTACTAGTTAGAACCGCCTCAATGAGGCGGTTCTAACGAGTACCCACAATCTATATTTTGAGTAGAAATTTTGAGCAGAAATAACAAAAATATCACAATTTTTCATCTTAAAATTTTCATTTTTTGGATTAAGGTTACAATGTATTTGTATAGTCGTATTTTCGTAATGATTTATTAGAAGTGCCTTGCTACTGAAGCAGTCTGCTCTGGATCTGCACTGTTGGTTTAGGGCCTGTTTGTCGAAATACTTAGGATCATTACGGTTAGTTTGAGCCGGCCTCGGTAGCTCAGTCGGATGCGCGTCTGACTGGTTATCAGGAGGATGGTTCTATACCTGACCGGGTCGGCAACATTCTTTTGTGGAGATTGATCATGAAATCTTTTCTACAGTCATTCTGCTGCTAAGTCAAGAAGGGCAGTTGTCAGTTTCTGGCAAAAGAATATGTTAAACTGACCAGCTCAAAATGACATAAATAGTGTTGACTGGACCCTTAAACCCCAGTATAAACAAACAAATGGTTAGTTTGAATTATCAGAGTTACTTATCAAGGTTTCACTATTATTTAAAAAAAAATCAGTAAAATTCCTAAAATCAGGTCTAGACCACTTATGAACAGTTTTAAAAGTGGTTTAAATACTACTCAATAATTTGAGATGATTGAACCCTCACAGTCCCGAAGATTAGGGCTGGCTAATCGGAGCTGAAAAGATAATCGATTATCAGTCCTGTCATTGTGATAGATAATCGATTAGTAATCGCTAAGGTTTTCGTTATCATTTTACCTGTCTGGCTTTCTGTCTGAGCGTGATTCTTACCATATGTTGCACTTTACCATATGTATATTTGAACAGACAGGCCTGAGCAAACAGTATAGACTCAGATGAGACGCTGCATAATGCGGCGTCTCATCAGGGTCTGCACTGTTTGCCACTCATCCAGCTATTTTAGGCATAACTTTGGGTAGTAAATTGTACCTATCAAGTAATCAATTAAAAGTAAATAAGAAATGATAATCATTTTTGTGGAATTTGTCGATCGATTAATCGATTATAAGATTAATCGTGTCAGCCTTACCCAAGATGGTCTATTATTGGACTGTACAAAGTAAGGTGAAGCACAAAGAAACTACACCTGTGGACACAAATCTGTTCAAACTTTGATGAGCTTCATTTCATTTTGATCTGATGTTCAATTCAATATTTCCTTACATCCTGTCAGTCAACTGCAAGACAGGAATAAATTCAAAACAGAAAGTGTTGTACATTTCATTGTAAACCCTGTACTGTCCAATCAGAATATATCTCGAATGTCCAAGGTTGGCAAAAAAGCGGGAAATACTCATATTTCCCTGGACGGCGGGAAATACAGGGAATTCCCGGGAAATACAGGGAATTCCCGGGAAATACTGGGAAATATATATTTACATAGGTGGTACTATCTGAGACTGCTTAAAGACACATTTTTTGATTACATAACACCCTAATGACCGTTTATTAAAGCATCCAGCATTGAGATAAAATACACTTGGGGTATTCAGGCCGTCATACAGGTAGGGGACCAAGAGAGGGTAATAAATTACCTAGGGATATGACTTTGACAAATGACAAAGACATCTATCCATTTACACCTAAGTCCTTGTTTGTTTAATTCTTTGCACTTTTGGGTAAAGGAAACAATGGATATCAGTGTTCTTCTTTACTTTATTTTAAAAAAAAAATAAAAAAGAAGTAATTTAAAACAATATTTTGTTTGAAACAATCTCAGTAAATTATACTATCACTCAAGTACCCTTATTGAGCCCCCTATTAAACATATCAATCTGCTCATAATCACCTAGCTAAGCTAAGCCTTTAATGTGCACTATGGTCCGAAGGAAATGTTTATTGGAGATTATTAGACAGGCCACCCCTTTTATATAAGGGAAATAATGTGTCTTTAATACACCCCAACTACCTAGCTATTTGAAAGCAAATTATTTCAAGTTCATGCAGGGCTTGAAAATTCCACTTGTCTGCTTGCAATGACAAAAAAAAATGAAGAACAAGTAAAAAGTTTGTCTAGTCCTTACAAAATTTACCAAAAGTTAACATGCACTTAGTCATGTAGGACAAGTGAAATTTTGAAGAATTTTCCAGCCCTTTTTATATTGAATAACTTGAAAGACCTACAGTCCCTTGCCTTCATATAGAATGGATATAATTTCTTTTCAGGTGTGATTCTAAAATATTAGTTTTGAACTTTCAGCTATTTCCCTTGACTTGTAAATACATGTAATTTTAATACTGAGGTGAGTATCTGTAGGCAATTTAAGAAACCTTTTATGCTTAAACTAACTGTGTTCTTTCAATACCTGTCTCATACAAACAATTAAATTATCACACCTTTTAGCATTAGGAGGATGATTACTTGACAAACTTGCAAACAAACCTTTTCTAGTGTAAACATCCTTAAAATTCAAACATCCAAAGAGTTGTTGTAAATCTAAAACAAGAAAAACGCCAAAAGGCAATATGGACGGGTTTTTGATAAAAAGGTTAACCAAAAGGTAAACCTGGGATGACGCCCGCCCGCCCCCTGGACGCCCGCCCGCCCGCCCGGACATCGCTATTTTAAAGGACGGATTTTTTTTAAAAACCCGTCCAAAAATTGAACCGTGAGGTTTGGTGTTACACTAAAGCATACAAACCATGTAGTTCCAATGGCAAACTCTCTTAAAGAAGCTAAGTGATTCTGATCTGGGTCTGCACTGTTTGCCCAGGCATGTCTGTCCCAAATATTGGGATCATTATGGTATATATGAGTGATTTTAAATAACTAATCCTTCATAACAGATCACTTTATATATATGCTTGTGTTTGGTTGAGTAAAAGCAGACTTATGACATATATGTATGGGGAGGCATATTGCAAAATAGCTAACTGTTCATTATTTCAATTAAGTTACACAAATATAAATAGTATTTTTCTATGAAATAACTAAACAATCATATTTCCCACTATTTCCCAGTATTTCCCACTTTTGCTGAAATTTGGAGTATTTCCCAGGACGGTAATTACCGTTAAATACCAATGGGAATTCCCGTCGCCGGTATTTACCGGCCAACCTTGCGAATGTCAATCAGATCTAAAAATGGGAAAAAAGTGCTTGCCACAATAAGACCAATCAATGTATATTGCTTAATCCAGTTTTAGTCTACTTTGATGAATGATATTTGCTTGTCAAACTAACTTGATGTAAAGAGATTCACTGAAAGGTACTTCATTGGAGTGTGGACGCTTTTGTGTCCACAGGTGTAAAACCCTTAAAATATGATTAAGAAACCAAAAATGGTTTCATTTTAGTTGGTTTAGTAGCAGAATTTTTCTGTTGCTAACTAAAATTTTGTCATTTGCCTTATCAGGTTAACAAGTCTGTGTAATGAACAGCCCGGTACAGAGAAAAATTGGGTTTACAGGGTACCCGTTAGTACTCCCTCAGTGCCTCAGTGAGGTGGTTCTAACGAGGACCCACAATCTATGTTTGGACTAGAATAAGAACAATACCAAAACAGTTTATATGAAAATGTTAGTTCTAGGATATGAAAGACAACATTTAAGGGGAATGGGAACACCTTGCAGATTTTTCTGCCATTTTCCAAAGGGAGACAACTTTTGGGACTTTCATTTCGCTTTTCTTTTGGCTTGGTCTTGCCGAAAAAGGGGCCTACTCTTAAAGGAAAGAATTTGCTCCTTTAAGAGTTGACCCCTATTGACATGGGAGACAAAAATATTTTTGCAGGAGTTGCCTCCCCTGAAAGTGTATGCTTGCCCCTTAAGCCAATGAGATGATTATGCTTTCAGATCAGCATGTTGGACAGTATACCTAAGCCAGACCAGATGACCATGCAGATGTTTGCTTATTACTTCCCTGGGAAGGCTCTCGACCCAGTAAAACGGCCAACCTTTGACCCACACGACGCCGACTCTCAGCCAGACACAACTAGAATGCCTTGGGTTAACAACTGGACGGAGAGAAAGAATCTTATGTCACACGAGGACTGGGAACAGATGTGGTGGAAGAAAGTTGAGGAGCAGAATAAGGCTAAACTTGCTGAGGCCAAGAGACGGGAAGCAGCACAGATTGAGGGGAAGAAATAATGACTGCTTTAATTAGTGCTTCTTTATCAAATTGACTGATATTGTGCGCGTTAGGTTTTCACAAAAAGGGAGGAACTTATTTCTTTAAAATGCAGGAGTTAAAACAAATACTTACACAACAAAAATAGAGTACACCTTACCTGCATGGTGCATATTTAATTTGATCTACAGTTGCTGTTGAAATATCCGCAGTATAAACAGAGCAATGCACTCTGAGTCTTGTTTGTTTGTTTTTGTTTGATTTTGGGTTAATCGTCCCAATCAACACTGTATAGGTCACTCTACAAGGTTTGCAATCCAATCAGCACAATAGCTCACGAACATGTTCTTATTTTAGAATGATCGTAAGTAATTAATTGGGTTGTCCTAATATGTAGCATTACTACACATACCGTATTTACTGTATGTATTCGGACAGACATTCCTGAGCAAACAGTGTAGACCCAGATGAGATGCCACAGAATGCGGCATCTCATCAGGGTCTACACTATTTGCCATTCATTTAACTATTTATAGACACAACATGGGGTAGTAGATTATTCTTGTTCAAATTTTAGAACAAGTACGATAAGAAATTGAGTTAGCCGAATACCAAGGGTAAATACGGTAGCTCCAAAGTTTGAAGATAATTTGGGCCTAGTTGTTCTTATTTCTCCGTTAAAACATAAAACATATGTTGTGAGTTCTTGTTATAATCGCCTCAATATGTCATTCTAACACCGCCCCCGCCCGTTGGGGCTTGAGGAAATAGATGGGCTGCAGGATGTTTCCATGCAGAGCTGAATCCGACCGGCATACAAGTACTGGTAAACTGCTTAGAGGATCTAAGCCTGCCCAGGCAAAGCTGTATAAGTGTCGGTCCATCCATGCTTATAAACCCTTTTGGTTTCATTGGGCGACAGGGCTTGAGATGTCACTTCATCTCAGTGTCGGGTAAAAGTCCCACGAAATTGGAAGCAACGTCTCCAAAATGACCTTTACAGTGTTGACGGGGACGTTAACCTCAAACCAAACAAACAAGTGATTCTAACAAGAACTCACAAGATATGTTTCTAACAAGAAATAAGAAAAAATATTCCTTAATTATCTATGTTACTCCTCTCATTCTGTATCTATGACAACAGGCAACCCCTTGATTATTATTCACTTGATAGTGGATTGTCTGAAGTTACTCTGAATTTGATTTTTTTTAATGGATTTCATCACATGAACCAGTCCGTGAAATGAAGACCCCCACCCCCCCAACCCCACTTTATATAAAGCTGGGGTTTAAGGGGGTAAACATCATTTTTCTTATTTCTGTTCCAAGACGTAGCTTGTGGGTACTCGTTAGAACCGCCTCATTGAGGCGGTTCTAACGAGCACCCACATCCTATGTTTTGAGCATTTATAACAAAAATATCACGGATTTTCATCAGATTATTAGTAGCCATTTTGGAGCTGTGAAAAATGCACTATGTCGCACGGGTGTGTTGTCGTAATGCAGCCCAACAGCACATTATTCAGCAGAAGTGTAGATCAGCTTTTTATGTTAAGAACACAGTCCATTGACTATAAAACATGTTAATTATCATCTTACTGTAGCATTCATATGGAAACCTTTCATAGAGATAAGATTTTGGTGAACCAAAAGATGTACCGTAAAAATTCGGCTATAAGGCGATTCGGCTATAAGACGGGACCCCTTTTTCAGTTCTTCTAATGTGGGATTTTGCTTATACTCTTTTATAAGACGGGTCAAATTTTTGCCATATCTGTCGGGGCCTATCTGCTACCGCTAGATGCCGTTTAGATGTGAGAAATCGGCCTTTTTTCGTCAGAAAACCCCTCTACTTACCCCTCACATGGCTTTGTTTATGTCTGTTGACATAATGTCTTCGTTTGTGAGAGTTACAAAGAGAGACAACTCATACTGAATCTGAATCGGTAGGTCTATTAAGCGTCTGGAAAAGGGGGAAACGTCGGGCCGATAGGTCGTATCGCTGTCGGCCCGGTACATGCTTTGCTGGCTAAGACTTCTATTTAATAGACGACAGGGCTGCCAAATCCATTTCCCGGCTGCCCGAGACAAGACCGAAATCGCGCCGGGCAAGTGCAAAAAAAAAATCGTCTACAACCGTCAGTCTTTCTGAGTCCTTAAATCCGGTAAAACTAGACCAGTAAGTAAATCGCAATAATTAATGCAGACAAACAATCTGTGTATTTATTACGGTTCAAGTATGACACTATTGTTAATCCCTGTCATATAATTGCCACCCTGCGGTGCGTGTCGATAAGGTGTGAAAATATGGTCAAGTTATGTCTCGTATTTGCGTTTATCCTCCAATCATAAAATTTAATCCACAATCAATGTGAAAATGATTTAATCGCTCCTCAGACAATTAGCTACATCTAACGGTAGAAGTTTGCATTACAAAAAAATGGACTATTCTACGATCTCATGAATGGTTATGTTTTGGCGCCAAATAGCAGACGCTGGGCGAGAAAAGTCGAACGCTGTTGTTGGTTATTGACACGGAGCTTCTGGGGATAATTCGGGAGCTGTGCAAAGCGCTGGTTTTCTATCCACCTCTATTTACAACCGTTTAGCTATCGAGAAAATATTTTTTACCGGTTCCTAACGTTTTGTTTTATGAATGAGATACACACAATGACATTAAACACGTGTTGGGGTGCTGGCGTCGGATGACGTCATTTACCGATCGCGTGCAGAAAAATGGTTACGTCTGTTTGTGGGCGGCGATTTATATCAATTAAAAAATCATCGATCGGCATTTTCCGTATGTCTGGTCTTCGCCGGACATTGCCGGAAAAAAGCATGCAGTCCATGACCTCGGTTATAAGACGGGGTCAATTTTTCGGGCTCATTTTGGGGGGAAAAATCCTCGTCTTATAGCCGAATTTTTACGGTATGTCAAAGCTGAAGTAATAAATGGTTGATATATTCCTGTTGAGAAAAAGTATTTTCTTGATATTCTTTCCCATTAACCCCTTGCATGTGGGAAACCCTTAAAGGGGTACCTTGGCAAACAGTGCGGGCCCAGATCAGACGTCGCGTTCTTGGCAAACAGTGCAGGCCCAGATCAGACGTCACGTTCTTGGCAAACAGTGCAGGCCCAGATCAGACGCCGCAGAACGCATCGTCTGATCAGGGCCTGCACTATTTGCTAACAGAATTTTCCATCAAAAAAAGAATAAGAACGAAAAAGTAGGCCTACCACCCCTTATATGACAAATGGACTTGTCTAACATACAGCAGTGGAAGAGTCCACTAGTATACAACGGGTTGTTGTTGGCTTCAGTTTACACTGTCTTGGAAATCTCACTTGAACATACGATCGACGCTCTTTATCTCGAACCTCACGGGACCGGATAAAAAAGTTTGAGTTATCCGTAGTACGAGATAACCGAAATGTGACGTCACATGCATGTCGGAGCCCATTCAGGGTGTCCACGGTCAGGGAAAAAGTCAGGGAAAAAAATATTTTTTCAAGGTCAGGGAATTGTCAGGGAATTTTGAAATTGGTCAGGGAATTTTGAAATTTTAGCAAAAGTCAGGGAAAAGTCAGGGAATTTTGAAAAAATATGTCCATGAATGATAAAAAAGCATCAAAACTAAAGGCTAAGGCAGTTTCTTCATGTTTGGCTTTTACCTTGATAATAATAATAATAATAATTGTCTTGTCCTCTTCTTAAGTATTGCATTTAGTAAATTATTCTTTGAGAAGAAACTAAAGGGTGGTATGGGTTGGCTTTAGGGGAGGAGGAGGCCAACAGATCTCTTTGTATTTGGACATGCATTTCATTAGCTCACCTGAGCCGAAGGCTCTTGTGAGGTAATAGTATGCCAATGCTCCGGCGTCCATTGTCCGTTCACATTTTCAAATAAGTATATCTTTAAAGCAAATAGGCCAATCATGATTAAATTTCATATGAAGCATTATCAGGTAGGGGGAATAGGTGCATAATGTTTTGGGGCAGATCAGATAGAAACTCTTTTTGCCATGGCAACATAAAGCTCCCATAGACTAATAATGGGAAAAATTTAACCAAAAAAAATCTTCTTCTCTGAAACCACAAAGCCCAGAGCTTAGATATTTAGTATGTAGCAACGTCAAGTGGTCCTCTACATAAATCCTGCCAATCGTGCCCCTGGGGTCCAAATTGGCCTCACTCTGGGGCTCCTTAGCTGCCATAGACTTATAATGGAAAAAAAAGGTTCAAAAATCTTCTTCACCGAAACCATAAAGCCAATAGCTAAGATATTTAGTAAGTAGCAACGTAAAATGGTCACCTACATAAATCCTGCAAATCATGCCCCTGGGATCAGAATTGGCCACGCCCCGGGGCTCATAAGCTCCCATAGACTATCACTGGAACAAACTGTAAAAATGCTCTTCTCTGAATCCACAAGTCCCAGAGCTTAGATATTTAGGAAGTAACAATGTCAAGTGGTCCCCTACATAAATTCTGCCAATCATGCCCCTGGGATCCAAATTGGCCACGCCCCAGGGCTCCTTAGCTTCCATAGACTTATAATGGAGAAAAATCTTCAAAAAAGCTTCTTCTCCAAAACCATAGATCTTTACTATGTAGCGACATAAAATGGTCACCTACCTGAATCCCACCATTTGAACCAATAATGCCCCTGAGTCAGAATTGGCCATGCCCTGGTGCTCATAAGCTCCCACAGACTTACAATGGAAAAACTTTAAGGCACAAAGCTTAGATATTTAGTATGTAGCAAAGCCAAGTGGTCTCTTTCATAAATCCTGTCAATCATGTCCCTGGGGTCCAAATTGGCCAGGCCCCAGGGCTCCTAAGCTCCCAATTTTCAAATAAGTATATCTTTAAAGCCAGTTGTCCAATCATGATTAAATTTCATGTGAAGCTTTATCAGGTACGGTGAAAAGAAGCAAAATGTTTTTGGGCAGATCAGAATGATGGAAACTTGTTGCCATGGCCATATCTTCCATAGACTTACAATGGGAAAAAAAAAAACATAAAATAATCTTCTACTCTGAAACCACAAGGCCCACAGCTTAGATATTTAGTATGTAGCAATGTCAAGTTGTTCCCCTACATAAATCCTGTCAATCATACCCCTGTGGTCCAAATTGGTAACAACCTGGGTCTCCTTAGCTTCCATAGACTTATTATGAAAAAAAAAACTTCAAAAATCTTCTTCTCCGAAACCATAAAGCCCATAGCTAAGATATTTAGTATGTAGCAGCGTTAACTGATCACTTACATAAATCCTGCCAATCATGCCCCTGGGGTCAGAAATGGCCTCACCCCGGTGCTCAGAAGCTCCAATAGACTTAGAATTGAAAAAAAAATAAATAAAAATCTTCTTCTCTGAATCCACAAGGCCCAGAGCTAAGATATTTAGAATGTAGCGAGGCCAGGTGGTCCCTTACATCGATCCTGCCAATCATGCCCCTGGGGATCCAATTGGGGCTCCTTAGCTCTCATAGATTTATAAAGGAAAAAAAACTTAAAAAATTTCTTCTCTGATACCATAAAGCCCATAGCTTAGATATTTACATTGTAGCCACGTGAATTGGTCAGCTACATAAATCCTGCAAACCATGCCCCTGGGGTCAAAAGTGGCCTGGCCCTGGGGCTCATTAGCTCCCATAAATTAAAAATGGAAAACACTTTGAGATCATAAGACTCAGATCTTAGATATTTAGTATGTAGCAATGTCAAGTGCTCACAAACATAAATCCTGCCAGTCATGCCCTTGGGGTCCAAAATAGCCATGCTCCAGGGCTCATTTGCTCCCATGGACATGTAATGGAAAAAAACTTCAAAATTCTTCTCTGAAACCATAAGGCTCTGAGCTTGGATATTTCATATGTAACACTGCTAAGTGTTCATCTATATAAATCCTACCAATCATGCCCCTGGGTGCCAAGTTGGCTACTCCCAATGGCTCATTAGCTACCACTTGACTTGTCATAATAATAATAATAATAAAAAAAAACACAAAAAACTTTAAAAATCTTCTTCTCTGAAACCATAAGGCCCAGAGCTTAGATATTCAGTATGTAATCCTACCAACCATGCCCCTACAGTCCAAATTGACTATACCATGGGCCCCATTAGCTCCTATAGAGGCCTCTGTGGTGTAATGGTTATGCAACCTGATAAACAAAGGATCGCAGGATAAATCCAGGGCTTCTCCAGACTTCCAGATGAGTCTTTAAACTGAGGTCCTGTCTCGGTATCACCTTAGCTATTGGTGGAATGTAAAACTAAAACACACTCACTCATTAGCTCCTGTAAACTTATAATATGAAAAATTGAGAAATCTTCTTCTGAATCTATAAGGCCCTGAGATTAGATATTTTGTATTGTTGCAACATCAGTTGGTCATCAGCATAAATCCTGCCAACCCTATGGCATCCAAATTGGCTACTACCCTTGGCTCATTATCTCCCACTGATTTATAATTGGAAGAACTTCACAAAATCTTCTGCTAAGACAAACAGCTTTCTAAAATGTTCCTCAGGTGAGCGGTTAGGCTCATTGAGCCTCTTGTTTCAAGGATTTCACCCAACAATACAAATGACTTAATGCAAATACATGTACATGAACATGTATGTGTTTAGAAAAAAGAAAAATAGAAAATAAATTCAAGGTAAAATACAAACATAAATGGACTGGTTCCCTGCTTGTGAATGCAATGCTTATATCAACGGTGAGCAGTACATGCTGTATGTCATATAGTAGTCCCGCGTATATTGTTTTAAACAGTTAAGGTCCTACTGAGAAAGCTGGCCATGAGCCATCTTTTTAGGATCTACACTGTTTGTATGTGCATTAGGACAAGGGACTACTCAATTTTGACACTAATGACGAGTACGTAAAACAACAAATTAAAGCGATTTGTCATACCTAATTGTACATTAATACAATGAGACGGTGTTAAAACCATGTGTCAGTCTTTATTACATGCACATGATTTTCATAATAGCGGTAAAGGTATTCTTTACGCTAATTTTAATTGCGAACACACCTTTACACATTGGAAAATTAAAAACATTTGTGAGTATTGATGAACTGTTTTGTAAAGGTCTATTATTATTTTCCTAAACTGAAAGACCGGCAGCATCATTATAGCCCCGCTTTGAAAAAGTGGGGCTATATTGGATTTGCCATGTCCTTCTGTCATTCCGTGATTCCGTTAATTTGTGTTGGCTCCATAACTTTGTATCTGCTTAACATATTTTCATGAAACTTCACACAAATGTTAATCACCATAAGACAATGTGCAGAGCGAAGGAATTATAACTGTGGATTGCCTACTTTTGGAGTTATTGCCCTTTGAACATTTTCCGTAATTCCGTGATTCCGTTAATTTGTGTTGGCTCCATAACTTTGTATCTGCTTAACATATTTTCATGAAACTTCACACAAATGTTAAACACCATAAGACAATGTGCAGAGCGAAGGAATTATAACTGTGGATTGCCTACTTTTGGAGTTATTGCCCTTTGAACATTGAAAAATGGCAATTTTAATTGTGTCCGCTTCATAACTCGAAAACCGTTTGAGATATTTTTAGGAAACTTCACATAAATGTTAAGCACTATGAGACGATGTGCAGAGCGCAGGAACCATAACTCTGCATTGCTTATTTTTTGGAGTTATTGCCCTTTGAACATTGAAAAATGGCAATTTTAACAGTGTCCGCTTCATAACTCGAAAACCGTTTGAGATAATTTCATGAAACTTCACACAAATGTTAAGCACTATGAGACAATGTGCAGAGCGCAAGAAACATAACTCTGGTTTTCGTATTTTCTGTGTGTCTGTCTGTGTGTCTGTCTGTGTCTGTTAACAATTTTTGTGTCCGCTCCATAACTTTAAAACCCATTCACATATTTTCATGAAACTTCACACAAACATTAAACACCATGAGATGGTGTGCAGAGTGCAGGAACCATAACTCTGGATTGCCTAATTTTTTAGTTATTTCCCTTTGAATATTGAAAAATATCAATTTTAGCCGTCTTTGCTCGATAACTCAAAAACCGTTTGAGATAATTTTATGAAACTTCACACAAATGTAAAGCACCATATTACGTGTGAAGAGCGCAGGAACCCAAACTCTGGATTGTCTACTTTTTCAGTTATAGGCTTTTGAATATTAAAAAATGGCAATTTTAACTATGTCCGCTCCATAACCGTTTCTGATATTTTCATGAAACTTCAAATAAATGAAAAGCACCTTAAGATGATGTGCAGAGTGCAGGAACCATAACTCTGGTTTGCCTACTTTAGGAGTTATTGCCCTTTGAACATTTAAAAAGGCAATTTTGACTGTGTCGGCTCCATAACTCACAAACCATTTGAGATATTTTCATGACACTTCACACAAGTGTAAAGCACCATGAGACAATGTGCAGAGCGCAGGAACCCTGACTCTGATTTGCCTACTTTAGGAGTTATTACCCTTTGAACATTGAAAAATGGAAGATGAAATTTAGTATAAACATGGACATTCTGGTAATGTATCATGCTCATTGAAATGAGGGACAAGGGCTCACAACTCTTAGAGTTTTTCCAGATAATGTAAAATTTTCAACAGTTATTTCTTGTTCATAACTGTTTTCTCTGCAGCTTAAATAACTTTCTTCTCTGACAGCGCTGAAGCGGGGCTATAGTCAGATCCTCTGACAGCTCTAGTTTTCTTTCTTTTTTTCTTTTTATGCCCCCGCATCGGATGATGCCGGGGGCATAGAGTTTTTCAGTTTTCCGTACGTGGGTACGTGCGTACGTGCATACGGTTTCCGAATGTACGTCCTTCTGTACGAAAGTGTGTACGTACGTACGTAATCCTGTTAGACTCAGGTTAAGGTTTTTGTACAAGGTAGAACTTGAGCTCATATTTTCCAAACCATACAATTGATTTGGTTTATATTTAGTATGATGATAGATATAGGTCCAAAGTTTTATTCAGCAATACTCCCACCCATACCCATGACCGCAAGGTCAAGGTCACGAACTTAGAAATTTCTAACGTTTAAGACACAGGTTAAGGTATTTGTACCACGTAGAACTTGAGATCATATTTTCAAAACCATACAATGGATTTGGTTTATATTTAGTATGATGATAGATATAGGTCCAAAGTTTTATTCAGCAATACCCCCACCCATACCCATGACCTCAAGGTCAAGGTCGTGGACTTTGAAATTTTTAATGTTTAAGACCCAGGTTAAGGTATTTGTACCAGGTAGAACTTGAGCTCATATTTTCCAAACCGTGCAATGAATTTGGTTCATATTCGGTATGATGATACTTACATATAGGTCCAATGGTTTATTTAGCAATACCCCCACCCATACCCATGACCTCAAGGTCAAGGTCACAGACTTAGAAAATTTTTAATCTTTTAGACTTTGGTTAAGGTATTTGTACCACATTGAACTTGAACTTTTATGCTCAATTTGGTTCATATTTGGTTTGATGATAGATGCAGGTCCAAAGTTTTATTCAGTAATACCCCCACCCATGCCTATGACTTCAAGGTCAAGGTCGCAGACATAGAAATTTTCAAATTTAAGTATGTTAATAGCTTATATTTTCCAAACTTTATAATGGATTTGTTTCATATTTGGTTTGACAATAGTTGCAGGTCCAAAGTTTCATTGAGCCATACCCCCCACCCCTTACCTAAAGGTCAAGGTCACAGACATAGAAATTTTTTATATTATATTTTTTGAGAGTCCATATTTCCTGAACCATGTGATGGATTTGCTACATATTTGGAATGATGATTGATGCAGGTCAAGTTTCATTCAGCCATAACCCCACCCCTGCCCATCAAGGTTCCTTTGTTTAGGTTTCCATTATGGTCTGGTCGCTTACTGTTTGTATTTCTTTCCCTTTGGTGTCTTTTATGGATGGAGTAAGTTAATTGTATCAATTCCTGATCTTTGTTTTACTTCTACTTTAGAAATGTTTAATGTTAACGTTTGTAAAGGCCTATATTTTCCAAACCATTTGATGGATTGAGTTCCTATTTGGTATGTTGATAGTTATTTTTTCAAGGTTTAATCAGCCATACACCAATCTATGCCAATGACCTAAGGACAGGTATTATTGTAATATGTCATTCTTTTTGCAAGGGAGGGGGATGTAGGCCCCCGGGTGGGGGCATTTGTGTTGTATTGACACATTTCTAGTTTTTTCTTTTTTTTCCTTCTTTGCGTCATGAATCCCGGTAGTAAAACAGTGAAAAATATATTCAGGGACGGAAAATGATGGGCCAGATAGCCGAAGTGTCAACTTAAAGGTAGTTCGACATATGATATGCGAAGTTGAAATACAATAAATATATAGTGGAAATAAACGGGACTTAGAAATCGGTTCGACATTAGTGATAGGATTGAGATAGGCGAGGTCCAGATAACGAGAGTCAACTGTATTTAAGTATTCTTAACCCCTGTCCTGTTGAACATGACAGCCCCTACCCTTGCAAACAGGGTAGAAGCCATCTGATCTGGATCTACTCTGTCATTCAGTTTGTGAATAGAAGGAATACATTACACAATTTGATTTGGTTAATAATCAGAAATGGGTGTGGCAAAATTAATTTTTTCAGCAGGACAAGGGTTAAAGGTGCAGTTGTTTGTGTATTGTGGCCTTTGATGTTGGAAGAAACAGAGTAGCTGGGGGAATTCCCTGACCTTAATGGCCCTTCCCTGCCACATGCTGATGACTGTCATACCCAGACCACAGCTGTGAGAAGCCAGGTACCGACTCTCTAAGTATCTAGCTAGCCCTGGTAGTGCATTTAAAAGAAGTATTCTTACACAGCCCATGGAGTGGAGCACTGTGGTGCAGTGGTAAAGCATCGGATTTGAGATCGAAAGTTAGCCGGTTCAATCCTCACAAGCGCAACTTGTTTTTTCCTTGAGCAAGAAACTTTATCCACATTGCTTAGTACTGGTTCCTACCCAGGAAAAGAGGGCCACATGGAAGATTAGTACTAGTACTAAATGTGTTACCCTCTATAAATAAGGTCGATTATTATTATTAATTGGGTCTCCTTGGCCTAGTGGATAAGAGCACTGACTCTCTCACCACTGTGGTTGGAGCCTGGCTCGGGTCACATGTGAGACGGCAAGTTCTGCAGCGGAAGGTCAGGTGTTTTTTCTCCGACTCACTCACCGTTTTTTGCCAACCTGATTACCAATGGGTTTGATATGCGTGAAATATTCTTTAAAGACATTTATTCTTGATTATTGAGAACTACCATTTCATTACATAATGTTATGTAGTCCACATTGCTGACTGAAGAGAAGTCCCCCGTCTTCAACAGGTAAGGGGCCTCCTTTGGGAAAATCATTAGTTCACTTAGTGTTTACTAGTGTATATTATTGATTTTCCCCTTAAGTGCCTCAGTTGGGAGATTCAACAAGAGCCAATAATCACTCTATTAAGGGCCGCCTTTGATCTGCTATAGACAGTATATCACAGGGGGCAATAAAACAATTATGAACACACGATGTGTCCTTCTGTTACCAGAATAAGTGCCTTTAAACGGCTATAAAACCAAACTCAAACCAAAAACACAGCCCACTTAAGGTTCCTCAATACAGTTACTTAGCTATATTTGAGGTACTAAAAAATCATATTTGCAAATAATTACCCAAAAAGATTTTTCATCAGATGGTAGTCCATGTAAATGTAAGAATATGGAAGCCAAAGATTTTTATTCGAAAGTCACCATTTTTGTAATTTATTGCATTTTTCCTTTGTTTTGCAAAAAAATGATATCTCAATCCACAGAACCACAATGTGTAAAATACTGTCATAGAAATGTGGCTCAAGGTTGCCTTTAGGTACTGCAACAGAGGAATTTCAAGTAAAATACCTTAATAGTACTGAAAATTAATGATTCCTAAAAATTAAAAAATGTAATTATCTCACCTGGTACTATTTTAAATTCAGTGTATGGTAGCCAAAAATGATCAGTTCTACCAATCTGGCAACAATCTCATTGATTGGGTTGAGGTGTTGAAATCTCTTGCATTTAGCTTGTAAAATGATTGCCCTTCTTTGGTGCTTTCAGTTATTCATTTTATATATTTCAGTCATGCAATTTAAAACAATTCATGCAATCACTGCACCAAAGTTTCCCTGTGTTACTGATTGTGTTTACTGGATGGGTGATTTGATACTTGATAAATCAAAAACAAAAAATTGAAATGAAGAGAAGCCAACAGTCTATCCCCATATTTGAACTGAAGGACTGAAAGCAGCCTGTTCAGCACCAGAAACTTTGTGCAACTGCCAATAACTGCAATGGTATAGAAATGATTTTTACCCATTGGTTTGTTACATTGGTTCACATGAGCCACCATAAACAAATCAGTGATTTTTTGACAGGTGAACTTCTGGACAACACAAAGGTTATATTTATCTAATCTATTAAATGATCTGTTGTGTCACCTACCTACCAATGTGTTGGCTGGTTAAAACTCACAGAAGCCAAATGCATGGAATATGTTTTGATGAAAAAAGCTTGAAAATTTTTTTTTTTTTCAATGTGTTTACTTGTAGCTGGACCGAACAACACAATCAGGACGATGTTACACAAAAAAATATTTCGGAAAATGAATGCATACTTTTCATAAAGTAACAAACAAATTATGTTAGAAAGTATCTGAAATTTGTTGCAAGACAGTTTCAAATTTGAATATTACGTTTTAAATTAAAAACAATGGTGTACCTTTGTTATTTTTGGGAAATTAGTTCCAAGGCGTATGAATACAATTTGAGTTGGCAAGATGGATAATTCCTCAATTTGACAGCTACAATAATTTATCAGTGATGACAGGCTTCCAAGATAGGCGATGTCATAATGCTGTATGCAGGGAGGAGGCTACATAGCTGAATTTTCAAGGTATGTTCATTGATGATGGGCAAAATTAAATGAGGAATGCATAAATGATGGGCATTCTGAGCATTCAAATTTACCGCAAAAAAAAGAAGATGGCGGCGCCCATGAAGAAAAACATGTCAAAGTTTTTTTTCTGGTTTTCAATTTACGTAGGCTTTTTGATAGAAAGCTTGGTCCGAGTCACTAGTATATGATGTGAACTATTGATCTGCAGCTGTTTTAGTAACTTGTAAAAAGGCTAGAAAGCAGTTTCATTTTTTTCCTGGTAAAAGTGAAAATACAGAATTTCATTTATTTTCAAAGGCACAGAGATGTAGCTAATGCAAGAAAGTACTTGCTGTAATAATTGTTGGAATCTCAAGACCTTTTTCTTCTAGGACAGGCACTTTAAAAGGAAATCAGGGTCATATTTTGGGAAAAAATAACATGCAAATCCCACACCTATATTTTTCTTGTGCAAATGTATTGAGGAACCTTAAATAGACAGAATAAAGCTACGATTTACTGGGTAGAATTGGGTGATGCAACAAGCTATAATTTTAGTACGCTATTCATAGATTCTTTGACGTTTGATGTTGTAACATTCTTTGATGTTGGATGATCTAACATCATTACTTGCTTCAAAAACGTTACAAAATGACCATAATGCATGTGCTAATTAGCAAAATCATTGTTGATTTTGTGGCAGAATTGAAAAAAGATCATCTGTAGTGGGTGAGTTATTGAGAAATAACGGATGATCCTTTCTGTATAAGGACAACGGTAAAGCACACCTGCCCTAATGAGTTGGGAACGGCGGCTTGCTCAGGTGCCGTAAAAGAATTGAGTAGGGACATCAGCCAGGACAGGCGGTCCTGTAAATTACAACCGTCAAAACATATGGCAGCTACAAATTTAGAATCAAGGTCAGGCGGTGCCAACAAACATCAAAGCTCTGTTGGTGACGTCTCAGGCGTGGGGGGCAGGGTCATGCCATTGTGGCGAATCAAGCAAGCGCCTGACGAAATTCAGGGTGGGAACACTCAATGTTAACACTCTGAGAGGAAGAGTTTGCGAGGCAGTGGAAACACTATCCCGCAGGGAAGTGGATGTCTGTTGTGTCCAGGAGACCAGATACCGTGGTGGAAACTGCCGCACGATCAAGGGCAAGGACACCAAGTATAAGCTCTACTGGTCTGGAAACGATAAAGGCACTGCTGGTGTAGGAGTGTTTGTGGCAGAAGAGTGGATAGAGAAAGTTTTTGAAGTGCAAAGAGTCTCAGACAGAATCATCGTGGTGAAGCTTGTAGTCGGCCAGTGCGTGGTTACCCTTCTGTCTGTGTATGCCCCACAGAGTGGTTTAAGTGCTGAAGTCAAGGACTTGTTCTTTGACCAACTGCGTGCTGTGACTGCCAGGATCCCAGAATCCGAACTCCTGATCCCATGCGGAGATTGGAATGGCCACGTAGGCCGTGCAGGCACTGGATACAAGGAAGTGCATGGTGGAATCAGGTATGGTAGACCTGAACCAGATGTTGAGGGTGAAAGGATTCTAGAATATGCCCTGGCATTTGACCTGCTTCTTGGAAACACATGTTTCAAGAAACGTGACAGTCATCTTATCACGTACAAGTCAGGAAGTGCAGCGACGCAGATAGATTTCATCCTTTACCGCAGGACAATGCGCAAACTTGTCACAGATGTGAAAGTGATCCCTGGCGAGGAAGTAGCCCTGCAACATCAGCTACTCATATGCGACATGAGGATTGATGTGCCACCAAAACCCAAGCGCAAGTTCACCCCCAGACTAAAAGTTTGGAAGCTGAAAGAATCTCAGACAAGAAATCATTTCCAGGAGGTTTTCAGCCAGCATGTGAGTGCTTCAGCAGGTGTAGCAGATGTTACCACTGAGGATATATGGAACAGCATCAAGACCGGTCTGCTCAAGACAACTGAAGAGGTGTGTGGCACAACTCGGCCCCACCGCTGGCGTCGCGAAACCTGGTGGTGGAATGAGGATGTTAATAAGGTCATTGCAGCAAAGCGGCAAGCCTTTAAAGCATGGAAGACTGGTAAGGGCACCCGTGCATCATATCTTGCGGCCAAACGCATAGCCAGATGAGCGGTGCACCATGCTCGCCAAGAAGCTGAGAAGGAGATCTACAAGAATATTGACCCTAAGTCCCCAGAAGTATACCGCCTTGCTAACCAGATGAGAAGAGAGAATGCTGATGTTGTAGGTGACAAACCAGTAAAGGATGATGCAGGGGAGATGTCAGTGAGTGAAGACTCAAAGCAGAGGGCCCAGTTAGAACACTACCAAAGGCTACTCAATGTTGAGTTCGACTGGGACCCAGACCACCTGTCTGATAAACCACCAGTGGAAGGCCACCCATCCCAATCACTATTGATATGGTTAAGAAGGCTATCTCTCAGATGAAGACTGGCAAAGCACCAGGTCCCTCTGGCATAGTGGTGGAGATGTGATGCGGGTGCCTCGATGATCCGCGACCTTGCAGCTGCAATCATCCGTGATGGGAAGATACCCTCTGACTGGGAACAGAGTTTCATTGTCTGTCTCTACAAGGACAAGGGTGATGCATTGGAACGGGGCAACTACCGTGGTGTCAAGCTGACAGAACAGGTCATGAAAATCCTGGAGAGGATTGTGAATGGCCTCATTAGGCAGTTAGTATCCATCGACGATTCCCAGTTTGGCTTCGTCCCAGGAAGAGGCACAACAGACGCAATTTTTGTTGTAAAGCAGCTGCAAGAGAAGTATCTGGCGGCCAACAGGAGACTCTACATGGCTTTTGTAGACCTGGAGAAGGCATTTGACCGAGTGCCTCGGAAAGTCATCTGGTGGGCACTAAGAAAACTTGGAGTGGACGAGTGGATTGTGAAACTGGTCCAAGGGATGTATGCTAATGCTCGGAGCCGTGTCCGCGTTGGTGATGGTTACAGTGAAGAATTCGAGGTGAAGGTGGGTGTTCATCAAGGCTCTGTCCTCAGCCCACTGCTTTTCATCATTGTGCTTGAAGCCTTGTCATGCGAGTTCCGCCCTGGAGTCCCCTGGGAGGACCTGTAAGCTGATGACCTTGTCATCATAGCTGAATCCCTTGAGGAATGTGTCAGGAGGCTCTTAACTTGGAAAGACGCAATGGAGGCCAAAGGGCTGAGAGTGAATGCAGGAAAGACAAAGGTCATGATCTGTGGTATAGGTCTGGACCTCTTGCAGAGTACAGGCCAGTTCCCATGCGCTGTATGTCGCACTGGAGTGGGCAGCAACAGTATCTTTTGTAATGGCTGCAAGTTCTGGGTGCACAAGAAATGCAGTGGGCTCAAACGCTTGATAGAGGACCCTGATTACAGGTGTACACGGTGCCAAGGAACTGCACGCCCCTTAGAGGGAAGTCCAAGTCGGATCCGACAAGCTGGAGGTTGTAGCTTCCTTTTGCTACCTAGGTGATATGCAGCGGGTGGTTGCGACCTTTCAACTACATCACGTGTGAAAACAGCCTGGAAGAAATTCAAGGAGTTGCTACCAGTTCTCTCTTCTCGCCACCTCTCTTTCAAGACACGTGGCCGTGTGTATAGCTCTTGTGTGCGGAGCGCAATGGTCCATGCCAGTGAGACATGGCCATTGACAAAGCCAAACCTCCAACGTCTACAGTGAAATGACAGGGCAATGATCAGACAGATCTGCAATGTCAAGCCACAGGACACTGTCACCATCAGGTCCAGCGAGTTACTTGAGCGTCTTGGCATTGAGGACCTGGACCTCATCCTGAAAGAGAGAAGGCTTCGCTGGTATGGACATGTGGAACGCTCCAACGGTGCAGTCAAGTCTGCCTGTGACATACAGGTAGGTGGAAAGCGGGGGCCAGGAAGGCCCAAGATGACCTGGAAGCAGCTAACAGAAAGAGATTGCAGAGAATGGAAGCTCTCTGCTATTGATCCTCATGATAGACAAGCCTGGAGATCTAGTGTAAGATCAGCAAGCCAGCTACCTGGAAGGGGGCCCACTTATGTGGACGTTGCCCATGTACCTGCACGTTAATCAAAAATCCGTTGATGATGATGATGAACCCAAAGTTTGAGTTTGTAAACAGACAAATCACTCAAGCTATGCACTCGTGATTTGATCAACTCTACAGCTGACATTCAAACTGTGATTTAATACTCAGCAACCCACTGCCAAGGGTGACCTATTTCTGCATCATTTTTGCTGTGTTTGCAAGATACATGTCACATTTGCCTCCCTAAAACTCGAACAACATCATGAAAACATGCCTATATAGTTTTGACCCCCTTGAACCCCACTTTTATATAGTAAAGCTGGGGTTTCTGGGGGTATACCTTATTTTTCTTATTTCTGCTCTAAAATATAGATTGTGGGTACTCGTTAGAACCGCCTCAACGAGGCGGTTCTAACGAGTGCCCACAATCTATATTTTGAGCAGCAATAAGAAAAAATGTCACAATTTTTCATCATAAAATTTCATTTTTTCGGCGATAAAGGTGGCTATGTATTTGTATAGGCTTGTTTGCGTAATGTAACCATTTTGATATCGGTATAAGAAAATGAAAAACAAATGGTCAAGAGGTATCAAATGAGTTATACTTCTCTGAAACCTCTCCACAATTAGGGGATAGATGTATTGAAAATTGTTGTTTGGCGAGGTAAATCTGCAGTTTTACGATCAGAAATTTTATTTTATGGCGATGCGTGCGCTGAGCACTGAAACATAATTTGCAACCATAAAACTTGCCTTCCCAAATGACAAATTTCAATACAGTTATCTCATTCTAATGCACTTATTTTGTTGTTTTGTTAACATTTATCCTGCTGTTCAAGACAACCCCTACCTTGGCAAACAGTGTAGATCCTGATCAGATGGCTTCTGAAGACTGAATCACATCCATACAAGTTGTCTTATAAAACTTAAAGATTAAGTGGCAAGGCAGGATTCCAGACATGGAAGTCCTGAAAAGGGCAGGGATGCAAAGTGTATATACTCTTCTGAAACTAGCTGGCCTTGGTAGCTGTCAGATGCAGGTCTGACTGGTGATGAGGAGAACACCGGTTCGATACCTGCCGGGTTTGGCAACATTCTTTGGTGGAGATTGATCATGAAATGTTTTATACGCTCATTCTCCCCGCTGATTCAAGAAGGTCAGTTGTCAGTTTCTGGTGAAAGAATGTGCACTGTACTGGTTAACCTCTTGCACATAAGCCTGCCCAGGAAAAGTGTGGATAGGTAAACTTTAAACTATGACCTAAAATAGTGTTGACTGGGCCGTTAAACTCGAATAGAAACAAATCTGAAATTAGCACAGTAATGATGGACAGGTCATGTTGACCCGATGTCTGAAGAACGTTTGCCAAAAGAAATCCTCTATGGAGATATAGAAATGGGCAGACGCTCCCATGGTGGTCAGAAGAAGCGATACAAGGACACATTCAAAGCCTCCCTCAAGGACTTCAACATACCAACATAGTCATGGGAACAAATTGCATAGGAGAGCAAAGTGACAAGCCTCATCAGAAAGGGTGCTAATGAATACAAAGCAAAAAGAATCAGTGAAATTGAGCAGAAACATGTACAGCGCAAAGTCAGAGCTAAGGCATCACCAACAGAGCTGTCTTCCTCTAGTATCAGCAACAGACAGTTCAGAGCTAGAATCGATCTCATCAGCCATCTTAGAACACACAAACAGAAACATTTCTGAAATGTGATGAAGATTGGTCACTGTCAGTAATGACAAACAAATATTAGTCCATCAACAACAAAGGTCATGTGGACAGAACCTCTACTTAAAGGCTCATCCAAAAGTCTTGAGAAGCCGAGAATCAAACTTGCCCATGAATCTGAACCACTACACTACAGAGGCTTCCTCTCCTTTTTGCAGCCAGGTTTTGAGTTCACCCTGGACGTCCTCTGTGTAATGGCGGTTTTACCCAATTCCACTGGACGGCGATTCGGCTGCACTTTGAAATTTTGTTCAAAATGCCCTGAATTGTAGAAACGGCACCAGCTCAGTAGAAGCATGTTGATCAAAGTATTAGCATGGAAGCTTTACGCTCGCCACTTCAGTTTGATTGTTTCAACTTTGCTAATGCTAATAATTTACGCAGCGGTATCTCTATGGACTCGAAGGGCACTAAAAATGCAGCACAAAATTCATGAAGGCAAAAGTGTGAACTTTGCGACACAAGTGCAGTGGAATCTTCTACAGCGATATGGAAAAAAATCTACTGACCGTTCCAAAGCAATTCTTCAGTTGTGGTTTATTGTTAGAGTTTGCCATTGCATGCATGTATTTACTATTGCTAATATCTTTTAATTTTGGTCAGCCTTATGGCCATTTTGTGGGAAAGTAACTTGTAACTTACCTTTTGGCCTTCTTCTTTTGACGTTTCCATTTTGATATTGTTTAATGTTGGTGTTTCTCTCTTTGGTGTCTTGGATGGGAGGTGTGAGGTAATTGTATCAATTAGAGGATAACTGTATTCAAAATTGTCATTTGGGGAGGTAAATCTGCGGTTTTGCGGTTGGAAATTTCGTTTTACGGCGACGCGTTAGTGGAGCTGTAAAACGCAATTTGTGACCATAAAACCGATGATTTTCCTCCCCAAATTACAATTTTCAATACAGCTATTCCCATTCTAATGTACTTATACACTTGTTTAGTTTTAAAAATGTTGTTTTTGCCCAAACCGGCAAGTACAGTGAGCTGCGTAAAACCAAATATATCAGTATATCGTAGAATATACTGTCACAAATTTTTGACATTATCCAATCAGAGTGAGTGAGTGTTTGAGTTTTACGTCACACCAACAGCTAAGGTCAAACGGAGACGGGACCTCGGTTTAAAGACTCATCCGAAAGTCTGGAGAAGCCCGGGATCGATCCTGTGACCCCTGGTTTACAAGGCGAGTAGCCTAACCACTGCACCACTGAGGCTTCTCATTATCCAATCAGATGTCGTGTTATATATGCAAGTGCATTAGAATTCCTGATCATTGCCTTCACTTCTGTTTTCTTCATCCAATCTGACCAGTGTCTGGCTCATAATTGCCAGCTGGATCATAGCCATAGGAACTATTCTAACCATATCATTACGAAAACACGCCTATACAAACACATTGTAAACTTTACTGACGAAAAAAAAACAACGAAAGTTTTAAGATGAAAAAATGATTTTTTTCTTATTGCTGCTTAAAATATATATTGTGGGTACATGTTAGATCCGCCTTGATGAGGCGGTTCTAACAAGTAACCCACTATCTATATTTTAGAGCAGGAATAATAAAAATAAGGTTTACCCCTGTAAACCCCCGTTTTACTATATAAAAGGGGTTCAAGGGGGTCAAAATTATATAGGTGTGTTTCCGTGATGACTATGAAGGCTGATATTCAACTGCTGCTAAACCAGTTAAACTGCCAATTTTATACAGAAATTCATGTGCAGCTTGATTTTTGTTGGGCGTTATATTTGAGCGTTCCATTTTGTGTATTGTTGACATGGTTTTCCATTTTTAGCTCACCTGACCGAAGGTCATGGTGAGCTTTTGTGACCGTAAGATGTCCGGCGTCGTCGTGCGTCGTCCGTCGTCCGTCGTCCGTCGTGCGTAAACTTTTTCTTGTGAACAAACTAGAGGCCACAGTTTTGGTCCAATCATCATCAAACTTGCTCAGAATGATCATCATGACAATATCTCGGTCAAGTTCGAATATGGGTCATGTCGGGTGAAAAAGTAGGTCAGTAGGTCAAATCATAGAAAAACCTTGTGAACACTCTAGAGGGCACAGTTTTGGTCCAATCATCATCAAACTTGCTCAGAATAATTATCATGACAATATCTCGGTCAGGTTCGAATATGGATCATGTAGGGTCAAAAAGTAGGTCAGTAGGTCAAACCATAGATAGTCCTTGTGAACACTCTAGAGGGCACAGTTATGGTTCAATTATCATCAAACTTGCTCAGAATGATCATTGTGACAATATCTCGGTCAAGTTTGAATATGGGTCATGTCGGGTCAAAAAGTAGGTCAGTAGGTCAATTCATAGAAAAACCTTGTGAACACTCTAGAGGGCACAGTTATGGTCCAATCATCATCAAACTTGCTCAGAATAATCATCCTGACAATATCTCAGTCAAGTTTGAATATGGGTCATGTTGGGTCAAAAAGTAGGTCAGTAGGTCAAATCATAGAAAAACCTTGTGAACACACTAGAGGGCACAGTTATGGTCCAATCATCATTAAACTTGCTCAGAATGATTGTCATGACAATATCTCGGTCAAATTTGAATATTGGTCATGTCGGGTCAAATGTAGGTCAGTAGGTCAAATCATGGAAAAACCTTGTGAACACTCTAAAGGCCACATTTTTGGTCCAATCATCATCAATCTTGCTCAGAATGATCATTGTGACAATATCTCAGTCAAGTGCGAATATGGGTCATGTGGTATCAAAAAGTAGGTCAGTAGGTCAAATCATAGAAAAACCTTGTGAACACTTTAGAGGCCACAGGTTTGATCCGATCATCATAAAATTTGCTAAGAATGATCATCATGACAATATCTCAGTCAAGTTTGAATATGACTCATGTCGGGTCCAAAAGTAGGTCAGTAGGTCAATCATTGAAAAACCTTGTGAACACTAGTTTTTGTTTTATCATAACTTTAGAACCGTTTGAGGTAGAGCCTTTATATTTGGCATGTTGGTTCTTTGTGACATTGCCTTTGTATTTATACAAAAAATTGACCTGTGACCTTGACCCCTAACATTATGACCTACTAATCATAACTTTTTAACCATTTGAGATAGAGCCTTCATATTTGGCAAGTAGGTTCCTTGTGATACTGCCTTACCACTCATACAAAAACTTACCTGTGACCTTTACCTGTGATCTTTGACCGACTTTTGTTGTAACTTTCTGTTTTAGATAGAGCCTTCATATTTGGCATGTAGATTCCTTGTGACATTGCCTCTCCTTGCATACAAAAAATTTTGACCTGTGACCTTGACCCTGAACCTTTTACCTACTTACCATAACTTTTTAATCATTTGAGATCGAGCCTTCATATTTGGCATGGAAGTTCCTTGCGACATTGCCTTATCCCTCGCACAAAAAATTACCTGTGACTTTGACCTGTGACCTTTGACCTACTTTATCACAACTTTCTAACCATTCATATTTCGCATGTAGGTTCCTTGCGACATTGTTTTTCCACTCATAAAAAAATGTTGACCTTTACCTGGCCCTTTGACCTACTGTGTCATAAAGTTTTAATCATTGGACATAGAGCCTATACATTTGGCATGTAGATTCCTTATAACATTGCCTTTCCAATAAATTTTGATCTGTGACTTAGACCCTTGACCTGTCACCTACTTTATCATAACTCTCTAACTGTTTTAGGTAGAGCTTTCATATTCGGCATGTAGGTTGCTTGTGACATTGCCTTCCCACTTATACATAAAATTTTGACCTGTGACCTTGACCTTAGCTATGTGACCTTCTTTTTTGTAACTTCTTAACCATTTGGTTTATATTTGGTATGTTTTGATTGGCTAATTTATGTCTAAGGGTTAAATGGAATTAAAAGTGATACTAATGTGACAGACTTGAATCATACATGATCCCCTAGATATATAGCACTGAATTCTTTCTTTGTGACTTTGTATCTGTTATTGGTCTGAAAATTTGCCTTTGCGCAACCTAGTCCAAGCCGACTTGCGGTGAACTACCCTGTCCAGCGACAGATCTTATATATAATAACCTTGTGAACACTCTAGTTTTTCTCTCTCTTTTTCGTCGCGAGAAATCGGTTGTTTTATCGCTCGTATTGTTTACCTTCCGGAAATCCGAAGTAACGTCCCTTTGAAGAAACGGCTATTGACATAATTCGCGTACTATTGCAACGATTTGCCGAAATTCGGGTAAGTTCAAAGTCGTAGGTAAGTCCAATATGTAACTCTTCCGTCTGGAAACCACCTTTAGCGCGGCAAGTTTTCTGCATTGTTTAATTAGAATTCTGTTACATGTTTATTAAATTGAGTTTGTTTTGACATACTTATTAAAATAACACCCTTTTTCCCAATTTGAGTAAAAACGACGCTATTTTTCCCAATTTGAGAAGAAAATTTTCCCAATTCCACTGGTACCGGTACCAGTCCCAAAAATGTGAAAAAAAACACTGCTAGTGGACCTTTGCCAAGATTGTTCAAATTATAGCCTTTGTTGATATTTGGTATGAAGCTTCACCTTTTTAGACGTCTCTGAACATTATGCACATTATAGCCCATTAGCCCTGGGGTTAATAATGGCCCTCCCCGAGTCCCACTTGTTACTCTATGGATCAGGTGAGCGATCCAGGGCCATCATGGCCCTCTTGTTTTAATGTTTGCCCAACATTTAATGTGTAGTTCTAAAGCATTTGTGAATGATTGGATAATCTTAACAAGAGCACCGCATGTGGGTGCCAACGCTCAGTTGCAAAAATTCTAAGTCGAAAAAGGGGCGTAACTGTGGCAAAAATATTTTGCGGGTTACCTTACCTATTGGTATGAGTTACCCTTTTAGTCCGAGTTTCAAGTAAATATGTTCAGTAATGACAGAGATATTACAAAATGTCCAAAGTTTTTGCACGACGACGCCAGAGCTATCACTATACCTTGTCGTTTTCTTCGAAAACAGCTGAGCTAAAAATCTGCATCCGTATATTCTACAATATACCATCAGAAATTCCACATCATGTAACATTGCTTTTTATTGACTAGCATTCGGTTTTATGCAGCTGACTGCATTCTTGGCAAAAATCTAAGATTTTTAAACCATACAAATGAATTACAAGTTTAACCATACAAATGTACACACAACATTGGGAGGAAATGACATCTCAAGCCCTACCGCCAAATGAAACCACTAGGATTAACGGAATGGGCCACTTCTCGCCTATTTTCCGTGGCAAACTTAGACCCTCTAAGTGGTAGTCTGGTTTACCAGAATTAAGTTGTCGGTTTCAGCTCTGCATAAAAAGCACAATGCAGCCTATCTGCCTATCTTCTTATACTGAGTCGGTCAAATTTAGCCATTACCTCAGTTGGGTGCATAGCTAAATTTAGAATTTAACTTAAAAAAAGAGAAGTCACTGGATGAGTCCTTAAAACTATTTACAATCTGAATAACAGAGGGGTACTAAAACGCATACCTCTGAATCTCAATCTTACACTGTATGGGCTTTGAACTCCTCTACAGTCTTAGAATTCACCACAGAAGAGGGAAGACTGTTCCACTGGGGAATAGTTCCAGGGAAAAAGGAACTTTTCAGGGCATCATTATAGGACTGGTACCTATGGTATTGCGAGGTGTTTACTTTTGATGCCCTTGTTCGGGTTGATACTGTCGCAGGGGTCAAGTATTTGTCTTTATTAATGGCTACTGTATCGAATGTATCTTATAGAAGAAGGTTAAAGAGGACTGCTCACGACGGGCCTCTAGGGATGGCCATTCTAGCTGGTTAAGCATGTCACAGATGCTACTTCTATTGCGCTATAGTCGGCAGGTCCATCAAGCAGCTGTCCTCTGCACCTTCTCCACCTGCTGCATCTGAGTTTTAACATAGGGATGCCAAATGGGTGATGCATATTCAAGTTGAGGATGAACCAATGTTTTATATGCAACATCCTTTGTCTGCCTAGGTGCAAAAGCCAAGTTACGTCTAAGAAATCCTTAAAGGCATTTATTCTTAGACAGTAGGACACACGGTGTGTTCATAATTGTTTTATTGCCCCTGTGATATACTGTATGTAGCAGATCAAAGGCGGCCTTTAATAGGGTGGTTAGTAGCTCCTGTTGAATCCCCTGACTGAGGCACTAAAGGGGAAAATCAATAAGGTACACTCTAGTTAACAGTTAGTCAATTATTGATTTTCTCCAAGGTGGCCCCTTACCTGTTGCAGACAGAGGAGTTCTCTTCAGTCAGGACTGAGGGAGTCAGGGCTACATAATATTATGTAATGGAATGATAGTCCTCAATAATCAAGAATAAATGCCTTTAAGTCCTAGTTGCTTTGATGTTATTTCTGAAATGTGTTGACCCCAATCAAGATCATCAGTGATTGCGATCAATCAATTTTTCCAAGCCCCAAAGGGTGGAGGTGCTTTGTATCAAAGCATTAAGCATTCTGGCCACGAATGAGATTAAGGTAACAGTGCTGTGAAGAACTACCGTAAATATCCTAAAAATTCTGACACCTTGAGAACTTGGCGTAATTCTCCTAAAATTTACATAACTTTGTTTCATGATCCAGCAAGGAGTCAAAAAGGTGCAGACAGAATGGCAAACAGTGCAGATCATGATCAGACTGCTCCTTCAGGAGCAGTCTGATCTGGGTCTGGGCTGTTTGCTTAGGCCTATCTGTCCCGATACACAGGATAATTATGGTAAGTCCTGTATTGAGTAAGGTTACTTAGGAAGAAACAAAAAACAGAGCATGACAACTATCTTGGCAAGTTTATTGTATTTGACAGTCAAAATCTTAACACTTTCACCCACGGGTTTTCCATCATGTACTTTGGATTCGGAGTTTTAATGAAATTAAGAGGATGGCAAACAGTATGGCAAGCCAAGTGCAGAATAAATCTTTAAACAGCAGTTTGAACTTGAAATCCCATTTTTTTTGGTTTTGTTTTGTTTTACGGCCCTTCCAAGATTATTTTACTCATATCAAGCCAATTGTTAATCAGGTGGGCAAAAACAGGAGTACCCGGAGAAAAACCACCTGACCTTCTGTTGTAGAACTTGGCATCTCACGTGACCTGAGCCAGGCTCGAACCCACAACGGTGAGAGACCTAATGATTAAAGAGTAAGTGCTCTTATCCACTAGGCCACCAAGGCCCATGAAACCCAAATTTGAACTTCAATGATTTGAAAACTTCAAACTACGGCTTTAAAGAAAACATGCACAAATATTCTTTAAACCACGGTTTCAACTTCCAAACTGTGTTTTAATTTATTTTCTAATACCTTAACTTCAATCCTTTAGTTTAAAAGCTTCAAACCCCAGTTTCAACGTCAAATGTACACTGTATCTTCAAACAGGTGTTTGAAGTTTAAAACTCCGGTTAAGATGCCATTAGCACAAAAAAAAATCTTCAGATCACAGTCTGAACTTAAAACCCCCAGTATTAAGTTTTCAAACTGGGGTTTAGAAATTTAAAGTCACAGTTTCATAGACAAACAGCACAATCATTCTTTAAACTGTTTTTTCAACTTTCGAACTAGCATTATAACTTATGTTGCCTTCAACCCGCCGTTTTAATGTCTGATGCACATTTATTGTCCACAATAAATGCTTAAAACCCCAGTTTAAAAGTTGAAACCGTGGTTTGAAGCATTATTGTGCAGTCTTTCTTTGAAACCATGGTTTGAAATTTTCAAACCCTAGTTTGATATCCAACCTCTGCTAAACCAGTTAAACTGCCAATTACATGTATATACAGAAATGATCCAATTCAAGTGCAAAATAGAAGTAAATGCAATGATCAGGAATTGATACAATTAACCCACAGCTCCCATCAGTGACAACACAAACATTAAATAACTAGACCCTAATGGAAACATCAATAGCGGAAAGCCAATGTGACAGTTACTTTCCCACAAAATGGACAATTGGCTATCCACAACAAAAAAACGATACATACATTTAAGGACGCACCATAACAAAACGAAAACTTCAAACTGGGGATTCAAGTTTAAACTGTGGTTTAAAGATTTATTTTGGAATTGGATTGCCATAAAACGGAATTAACCTTACAGACTCCTTATTATGAGCCATCTCATATGGATCAAAACTACTACCCGACTACCAAGGTTAACCCTTATCCTGCTGAATATTCAGTTTAGCCACAACCATTTCGGACTTTGAACCAATCACATTACTTGATGTACTTTATTCCTATAAATTCATAAACTGAATGTCAAACAGTGTAGGTCCTGATCAGATGGCTTCTTCAGAAGCCATCTGATCTGGATCTACACTGTTTGCAAAGATAGGGGTTGTCGTGAACAGCAGGATAAGAGTTAAAATCAAACACAGGTGTCCACACATATCAAATATGCTGAATTTGACCAAAAATAAATTAAAACAGTGAATCATATGTCCACACTACACATACAGTCCCAAAGGTGGTCTTAATGGGACTGTTCAAAAGTGGTCTTAAAGACCACTTTTGAACCGTTCCAAAGGTGGTCTTAAAATAGGAATTTTACCGTATTAAACTTCTTGAATTTGACAAGAGGACCTGAAGGCCATTATTACTACCCTAATGTCAGTCAACTGTGTGTCAGAAACATCTGATTCTAATACAGTAACATCCCTTTATAGCGGTACTGAGCAAAGCTTGATTCCTGTGACTAAAAACTTAGTAAACACATACTTTTTTTTTTTCTTCCTGTTTTGGTTTTAACCCTTATCTTTGCAAACAGTATAGATCCAGATCAGATGGCTTCTGAAGAAGCCATCTGATCAGGATCTACGCTTTTTGGCATTCAGTTTATGAATTTGTAGCAATAAATTACATCAAGTAATTTGATTGGTTGATAGACAGAAATGGGTGTGGCTTAAATGAATATTCAGCAAGATAAGGGTTAAGGTCTCTAATGATTATTTCACTGATTTCGAGCCATTAGTTAATTCAAAGGAGGGTGATAATCGGAATGCCTGGAGAAAAAAACACCTGATGACCTTCTATTGCAGAAATATGCTTCTCACATTTTACCTGCCCACTGAGAGACCTATTGATTAAACCCTTTTCCTGCTGTTGACGACAACCCCTACCTTTGCAAACAGTGTTGATCCAGATCAGATGAAGCCAACTGATCAGGATCTACACTGTTTGACATTCAGTTTGTGACTTTACAGGAATAAATTACATCAATCTGATTGGTTCAGAAGTAGGTGTGGCTAATTTAACTTCGGAAATTTTTTTTGACCATCTGGCCATGATGCCCTCAAACCTCATCAGTGAAAAAAAAAAGATGTATCCTACTTTTATATAAGGGTATCTTGATGCCCCCGCCCATCAGGGTTTGAAGAAATAGATAGCCTGCATGATGCTTCCACACAGAGCTGAAACCGACCGCACATGAGTACTGGTAAACCACTTAGAGGATCTAAGTCTGTGCAGGCAAAGTGGTGCAAATAAAACTGCCCATGCTTATAAACCCGGGATTGGTTTCATTGGGCGAGAGGGTTTGAGATGTCATTTCATCTTAATGTCAGGTAAAAGTCCCACAAAATTGGAAGCAATGTCTCCAAAATGACCTATACAGTGTTGACAGGGACGTTAAACCTCAAATGGAACAAACAAAACAATATCTGGGTATCACAAAAATCTTGCAGCCCACCAAATTCCACTGAACATGACTTTAGTGTGGAAAAAACAAACTTAACCCTTATCTTGCTGAATAGTCATTTAAGCCACACCCTATCTATCAACCAATCAAATTACTTGATGTAATTTATTGCTACAAATTCATAAACTAAATGCCATCTGATCAGGATCTACACTGTTTGCAAACATAGGGGTTGTCGTGAACAGCAAGATAAGGGTTAAAATTGACACAAATAAAAAAGCATGACTGGTAGAATGATGATTATTCAAATAATGTGCAGCAAATAGCAATAGGGTTTATAAGCATGGACAGTCAGACTTGCCCCCTTTGCCTGGGCAGGCTTAGATCCTCTAAGCAGTTTACCAGTACTCGTGTGCGGTCGGTTTCAGCTCTGCGTGGAAGCATCATGCAGCCCATATATTTCTTCCAAGCCCCGATGGGCAGGGGCCACCATAATTTCGTAAAAGAATTGTAGACTCATAAGTTTCCAGCTTCAATTTACTTAACTGTGATTTTATTTGCCCAGTTTACTGTCTTGGGATTATTCCAAATCCAAAACTGCCCTTTTTTTTCAAATTTCTTCAAATTTTGAGTACTTTTTCTGCAAATTTATTGAAAAATGTCTGCATATTTTCCCAATGACAGGGTGCAGGAAACATCCAAATGTGGCAATAAAAGCACTCACAGAAAGCTATAACATAATACATCCAGTTTTTCAAACGGGGGTATAAAAAACTGGCAAACCTCGTGATACCGGACAGTGACCCTCGAGAGGGATTTTTCTATCCACCCCTCACACTTGTGTAAGATTCTTATATTCTTGTCCTGACACTGCTAGAGGAATTATGAGGCTGGTTTGTATAGGATCTCATTACGATAACACACCTGTGCGACATAGTGCATATTTCTCATCTCCAAAATGGCTACTTTTCTGATGAAAATCCCTGATATTTTTCTTATAAATACTGCAAACATAGGTCGCGGGTGCTTGTTAGAACCGCCTCATTGAGGCGGTTCTAACGAGTACCCACAACCGATGTCTTGGAGTAAAAATAAGAAAAATATATAGTAAACCCCGTAAACCCCAGTTTTCTCTATATCTTCTTCGGACTAGTTCATGTGATCTGATGATGGAGATGAGAAAAGGGGGCAAGCTTTCTTATTGCTTTTCAACAAAGTAAGCAAAAACTAGAATTGTTTTCTAAGAAAACAGATGTCCCCCCCACCACACTCATTATTTCAAATTCTGCTTTTACCCTTTACTTTTACTTTTTCAGCCCTGTGACCTTGAAAATTAGGTCAAGGTCACCAAAATCTAATCAGTTCTTAAGATCAGCCCACTGATATAATGTACCTAGTTTGAACCAAATCCATCCACTGGTTCAGGAGATAGAGTGCAGACAAGGCAATTTTCAACAGTCTAAGTCCCGTGGTGACCTTGAAAATTAGGTCAAGGTCACCAACATCTAATCAGTTCTTAAGACCAGCCCACTAATATAATGTACCAAGTTTGATCAAAATTCATCCACTGGTTCAGGAGAAAGACTTTTAAAAATTGGCTTGTCTGCACTCTAACTCCCGTTGTGACCTTGAAAATTAGATCAAGGTCACCAAAAGCTAATCAGTTCTTAAGACCATCCCACTGATATAATGTATCAAGTATGAACCAAATCCTTCCATTGGTTCAGGAGTTAGAGTGCAGACAAGCTTTTTTGGTCTAAAATTTGACAATGGTTTCAGCCTTGTGACCTTGAAAATTAGGTCAAGGTCACCAAAATCTAATCAGTACTTTTCCCCCTCCCAATTGTGTTTCTGTGTAAGTTTAATCAAAATCCATCCATCCATTCAGGAGATAGAGTGCAGACAAGAGGCAACGCCGACGCCGACAGGATCCGCACCAAAACCAATATGTCCCCCTCCCTTTCAGGTGGGGGGACATAAACAAAAAGGCTAAACTAAAAAAGAAATGAAATAAACTGCAGAAATTCTCATGCAAATATGATTACCACATATAGTTTCAGCAGTAATATATAAAAATAACAAGAGGGCCATGATGGCCCTGGATCGCTCACCTGATCCATAGTGTAACAAGTGGGCCCCAGAGAGGGCCATTATTGGCCCCAGGGCTTTAATGTACATAATGTTGAGGGAGGTCTTAAAGGTGAAGCTTCATACCAAACATCAACAAAGGCTAAAATTTGAACAATCTTGTCAAAGGTCCACTAGATGAAGCTACACATCAAATATCAAAGACCTGGGCCTAGCGGTTTCAGAGAAGAAGATTTTTAAAGATTTTCCCTATATAAGCCTATGTAAAATCAAAGGGCCCCGGGACAGGGGCATTTTTTGCCCCAGCACTATAGTTTGAACAATCTTGGTAGGGGTCCACTAGATGAAGCTTCATACCAAATATCAAAGTTCTGGGCCTTGTGGTTTCAGAGAAGAAGATTTTTAAAGATTTTCCCTATATAAGCCTATGTAAAACCAAAGGGCCCCGTGGCAGGGGGGGATTTTTTGTCCCAGCACTATAATTTGAACAATCTTGGTAGGGGTCCACTAGACGAAGCTTCATACCAAATATCAAAGTCCTGGGCCTTGTGGTTTCAGAGAAGAAGATTTTTAAAGATTTTCCCTATATAAGCCTATGTAAAATCAAAGGGCCCCGGGACAGGGGCATTTTTTGCCCCAGCACTATAGTTTGAACAATCTTGGTAGGGGTCCACTAGATGAAGCTTCATACCAAATATCAAAGTTCTGGGCCTTGTGGTTTCAGAGAAGAAGATTTTTAAAGATTTTCCCTATATAAGCCTATGTAAAACCAAAGGGCCCCGTGGCAGGGGGGGATTTTTTGTCCCAGCACTATAATTTGAACAATCTTGGTAGGGGTCCACTAGACGAAGCTTCATACCAAATATCAAAGTCCAGGGCCTTGTGGTTTCAGAGAAGAAGCTTTTTAAAGATTTTCCCTATATAAGCCTATGTAAAACCAAAGGGCCCCGGGGCAGGGGCATTTTTGGCCCCAGCACTAAAATTGGAACAATCTTGGTAGGGGTCCACTAGATGAAGCTTCATACCAAATATCAAAGTCCTGGGCCTTGTGGTTTTAGAGAAGAAAATTTTTAAAGATTTTCCCTATATAAGCCTATGTAAAACCAAAGGGCCCCGTGGCGGGGGCATTTTTGGCCCCAGCACTATAATTTGAACAATCTTGGTAGGGGTCCACTAGATGAAGCTTCATACCAAATATATAAGACCTGGGCCTTGTGGTTTCAGAGAAGAAGATTTTTAAAAATTTTCCCTATATAAGCCAATGTAAAAGCAAAGGGCCCCGTGGCGGGGGCATTTTTGTCCCAGCACTAAAATTTGAACAATCTTGGTAGGGGTCCACTAGATGAAGCTTCATACCAAATATCAAAGTCCTGGGCCTTGTGGTTTCAGAAAAGAAAATTTTTAAAGATTTTCCCTATATAAGCCCATGTAAAACCAAAGGGCCCCGTGGCGGGGGCATTTTTTGTCCCAGCACTAAAATTTGAACAATCTTGGTAGGGGTCCACTAGATGAAGCTTCATACCAAATATCAAAGACCTGGGCCTTGTGGTTTCAGAGAAGAAGATTTTTTAAGATTTTCCCTATATAAGCCTATGTAAAACCAAAGGGCCCCGGGGCGGGGGCATTTTTGGCCCCAGCACTGTAATTTGAACAATCTTGGTAGGGGTCAACTAGATGAAGCTTCATACCAAATATCAAAGACCTGGGCCTTGTGGTTTCAGAGAAGAAGATTTTTAAAGATTTTCCCTATATAAGCCAATGTAAAACCAAAGGGCCCTGTGGCGGGGGCATTTTTTGTCCCAGCACTATAATTTGAACAATCTTGGTAGGGGTCCACTAGATGAAGCTTCATACCAAATATCAAAGTCCTGGGCCTTGTGGTTTCAGAGTAGAAGATTTTTGAAGATTTTCCCTATATAAGCCTATGTAAAACCAAAGGGCCCTGGGGCGGGGGCATTTTTGGCCCCAGCACTATAATTTGAACAATCTTGGTAGGGGTCCACTAGATGAAGCTTCATACCAAATATCAAAGACCTGGGCCTTGTGGTTTCAGAGAAGAAGATTTTTAAAGATTTTCCCTATATAAGCCAATGTAAAACCAAAGGGCCCCGTGGCGGGGGCATTTTTCGTCCCAGCACTCAAATTTGAACAATCTTGGTAGGGGTCCACTAGATGAAGCTTCATACCAAATATCAAAGTCCTGGGCCTTGTGGTTTCAGAGAAGAAGAGTTTTAAAGATTTTCCCTATATAAGCCTATGTAAAACCAAAGGGCCCCCGTGCGGGGGCATTTTTGGCCCCAGCACTATAATTTGAACAATCTTGGTAGGGGTCCACTAGATGAAGCTTCATACCAAATAACAAAGACCTGGGCCTTGTGGTTTCAGAGAAGAAGATTTTTTAAGTTTTTGGTGAAAAAAATCTGTTTTTGGCTCCTGTGACCTAGATGTGCAACGGACCGGAACCATTTGACCCATATTCAAACTTGACCGAGATATTGTCATGATGATCATTCTGAGCAAGTTTGATTAAGATTGGACCAAAATTGTGGCCCCTAGGGTGTTCACAAGGTTTTTATATGATTTGACCCGCTGACCTACTTTTTAACCCGATATGACCCATATTCGAACTGGACTGAAATATTGTCACAATGGTCATTCTGAGCAAGTTTCATGATAATTGGACCAAAACAGTGGCCTTCAGAGTGTTCACAAGGTTTTTCTATGATTTGACCTACTGACCTACTTTTTGACCGGACATGACCCATATTCGAACTTGACCAAGATATTGTCATGATGATCATTCTGAGCAAGTTTGATTATGATTGGACCAAAATTGTGGCCTCTAGGGTGTTCACAAGGTTTTTCTATGATTTGACCCGCTGACCTACTTTTTAAGCCGACATGATCCATATTCAAACTTCACTAAAATATTGTCACAATGATCATTCTGAGCAAGTTTGATGATGATTGGACCAAAACTGTGCCCTCTAGAGTGTTCACAAGGTTTTTCTATGATTTGACCTACTGACCTACTTTTTCACCCGACATGACCCATATTCGAACTTGACCGAGATATTGTCATGATGATCATTCTGAGCAAGTTTGATGATGATTGGACCAAAACTGTGGCCTCTAGTTTGTTCACAAGAAAAAGTTTACGCACGACGGACGACGGACGACGCACGACGACGCCGGACATCTTACGGTCACAAAAGCTCACCATGACCTTCGGTCAGGTGAGCTAAAAAAATATTATACAATATGTACTTTGCTATACTGAAAACAAAAAGGAACCCACAAGTCGTATAGCTCCAAATAAAGGGAGAAGCCTCCGTGGTGTAATGGTTACGCTACTCGCCTTGTAAACCAGGGATAGTAGGATCGATCCCAGGCTTCTCCAGACTTCCGTATGAGTCTTTAAACCGAGGTCCCGTCTCCGTATGACCTTAGCTGTTGGGGGACATAAAACAAAAACACTCACTCCAAATAAAGGGGGACTAAAGAGGCTAATTTTGGGATGTTCTTATGTTTTTCTCCATTAAAAGATATGCTGTGATCACTTGCTAGAGTCGCTTCACCCAGGCAGAAGTAGCAAGTACCCACAACTTATGTTGCATATTTCTCATCTCCAAAATGGCTACTTTTCTGATGAAAATCCCTGATACTCCAAAATGGCTACTTTTCTGATGAAAATCCCTGGTATTTTTCTTGTAAATACTGCAAATATAGGTTGTGGGTGCCCATAAGAACCACCGTTTTCTCTATATAAAGTGGGGAATGGGAGGGGGTCTTCATTTCATGGACTAGTTCACGTGCTTTGGTGATGGAGATGAGAAGGGGGGGGGGGGGGGGAAGCTTCAGCTTCTTATTACTTCTCAACAAAGTAAGCAAAAAAACAGGCTAAACTAAACAAGAGGGCCCAATGGCCTATATCGCTCACATGTGGACCCCAGGGGCATGATTGGCAGGATTTATGTAGGTGACCACTTACCGTTGATACATGCTAAATATCTAAGCTCTGGACCCTGTGATTTCAGAGAAGATTTTTAAAATTTTTCCCATTGTAAGTCTATGGGAGCTATATGTTGCCATGGAAACCAGAATTACAATCTGATCAGCCCAAAAACCTTATGCACCCTTTCCCCCTATCTGATGATGCTTCTCATGAAATTTGATCAAGATTGGCCATGGGGTATTAGAGATATACTTATTTGAAATTGTTTACGGACGCCCGCACGGACAACGGACAAAATGTGATCATAAAAGCTCACCTTGTCACTATGTGACATGTGAGCTAAAAAGAAATCAAATAAACTGAAGAAATTCTCATGCAATATAATTAATGATTAGCAGATATAGTTTCAGCAGTAATATATAAAAATAAAAAATATTATACAATATGTACAAATAAAGCTGCCTTATGCTATACTGAAAACAAAAAGGAACCCGCAAGTCATATAGCTCCAAATAAAGGGGGACTAAAGAGGCTAATTTTGGGAAGTTCTTATGTTTTTCTCCATTAAAAGATATGCTGTGATCACTTGCTAGAGTCGCTTCACCAAGGCAGAATTAACAAGTACCCACAACATGTTCCAACAAGAAATAAGTAAAATAATCTCTTTAATAATAACAAGGAAAAATAAGGCTGTGTTTTATTCATCCATTAAACATGTATTACTAGTACTTGTTAACCCTAGCCACAACATAATAACCATAATGAATTGGGACAGGTAGGCCTAAGCAATCCCCCCGCCCATCGGGGCTTGAAGAAATAGATGGGCTGCATGATGCTTCCACACAGAGCTGAAATCAACCACACACCAGTAGTGGTAAACAGATTAGAGGATCTAAACCTGGCCAGGCAAAGCGGTGTGAGTCGATACGTCCATGCTTATAAACCCTATTGGTTTCATTGGGCGACAGGGCTTGAGATGTCATTTCATCTCAATGTCGGGTAAAAGTCCCACAAAATTGGAAGTAACGTCTCTAAATTGACCTATACAGTGTTGATGGGGACATTAAACCTCAAATCAAACAAACAAAGGCCTAAGCAAACAGTGCAGACCCAGATCAGACTGCTCCTTCAGGAGCAGTCTGATCAGGGTCTACACTGTTTGCCATTCCGTTTGCACCTTTTGAACTCCTTGCTGGATTGTGAAACAAATTTGTTAAAATTTTAGGAGAATTACAGCAAGTCCTCAAGGTGTCCTGATTTTTAGTTTGTTTCTACCAAGAAATAAGGAAACTTATTCTCCTTACTCCTCCTTCACCGGAGCTTTTACAAAACACGCAAATTGGGACAGGTAGGCCTAAGCAAACAGTGCAGACCCAGATCAGACTGCTCCTCAAGGAGCAGTCTGATCAGGGTCTACACTGTTTGCAATTCCGTTTGCACCTTTTGAACTCCTTGCTGGATTGTGAAACAAATTTGCACCTTTTGAACTCCTTGCTGAATTGTAAAACAAATTTGCACCTTTTGAACTCCTTGCTGGATTGTGAAACAAATTTGCACCTTTTGAACTCCTTGCTGAATTGTGAAACAAATTTGCACCTTTTGAACTCCTTGCTGAATTGTGAAACAAATTTGCACCTTTTGAACTCCTTGCTGGATTGTGAAACAAATTTGCACCTTTTGAACTCCTTGCTGAATTGTAAAACAAATTTGCACCTTTTGAACTCCTTGCTGAATTGTGAAACAAATTTGCACCTTTTGAACTCCTTGCTGAATTGTAAAACAAATTTGCACCTTTTGAACTCCTTGCTGGATTGTGAAACAAATTTGCACCTTTTGAACTCCTTGCTGAATTGTAAAACAAATTTGCACCTTTTGAACTCCTTGCTGGATTGTGAAACAAATTTGCACCTTTTGAACTCCTTGCTGAATTGTGAAACAAATTTGCACCTTTTGAACTCCTTGCTTGATTGTGAAACAAATTTGTTAAAATGTCAGGAGAATTACAGCAAGTCCTCAAGGTGTCCTGATTTTTAGTATTTTTCCAGTATGTTTCTACCAAGAAATAAGGAAAACTATTCTCCTTACTTCTCCTTCACCAGAGCTTTTACAAAACAGGCATTTTCAAATATACTGAAAATTTCACACACACAAAAAAAATGAAAATTTTCAGATAAAAAATTCTGATATTCTTTCATATTTCTCTTTCAAAACATAGATTGTGGGTACTCTTTAGAATCCCATGACAAGGCGTATCAAAATTCTGACATTCTTTCATATTTCTGTTTCAAAACATAGATTGTTGGTGCTCTATAGAACCCCCTGACAAGGCGTTTCTAACGAGTACCCACACTCTATTTGTTTTTGGAAGAAATAAGAAAAAAAATGTATACCCCTGTAAGCCCCAGTTTAATGAATAAAAGTGGGGTTTAAGGGGTTACAAATTATATAGGTGAGTTTTCGTGATATATAAGACTGAAAATACATGCCTTCTTCCTTGTCTCTGACCCAATGCAGATACATGTAATTATTAAAATTATTGAATTTATATTGTGAAATATTTGGTACAAGTTCGAATGGCAAACATGGCAAAGGATGCACTATGAGTATGTCTCTACCATATGAATAAGTACCAAATACATGTATAGTTAAGTTTTGAGTGAGTGTTCGAGTTTTACATCCCACCAACAGCTAAGGTCATACACAGATGGGACCTTGGTTTAAAGACTCATCCGAAAGTCTGGAGATGCCCCTGATCGATCCTGCGATCCCTGGTTTAAAAGGCAAATAGTGTAACCCCTACACCACGGAGGCTTCTAGTTAAGTTTAGGTCTGGTCGCTTCATGTTTGTGTTTCTTTCCCTTTGGTGTCTTTGATGGGTGGAGTAAGTTAATTGTATCGATTCCTGATCTTTGTTTTACTTCTACTTTGAAGCTTCAAACACCATTGTATAGTGTTTGAGACAATGGTAGTTTGAGCCACTGACGATTAATCATAGTGTTTGTGTCAGGAGACATATATTAGGGTATCTTTTTGATTTTCTTAAAGGGTTTGTTGTATGTGCTCATTAGAATTACTTCAATGAGGCCATCCCGCGGAGTACACACTATATTTATAAGATAAAATAAGAACGTTCTCCCTAACTAACCCAAGTATATTAATATCTGTTGTTATGGAAACATTCTTTAGGGACTGAAGAAAGTGTTAGATACTTCTAAACAGTCCTGGTAAACGAGCCATCTGTGTTAGAGCCATCAAAACTTCACTGCATTTCACAATATAAATTCAACAAACTTTTTATTATGCAATCCACCTTTCTTGCCTTGACACCTGGTGTAGAAGCCTCTGTGGTGTAGTGGTTACGCTACTCGCCTTGTAAACCAGGGACGGGCCTCCGTGGCCTAGTGGATAAGAGCGCTGACTCTTAGTCATTAGGTCTCTCACCGCCGTAGGTTCGAGCCTCGCTCGGGCCACGTGTGAGACGCCAAGTTCTGCAACGGAAGGTCAGGTGGTTTTTCTCCGGGTACTCCGGTTTTCGCCCACCTCTGATAAACGATCGGCTCGATATGAGTGAAATAATCTTGAAAGGGCCGTAAAACCCAAACCAAAAAATTGTAAACCAGGGGTTGCAGGATCGATCCCAGGCTTCTCCAGACTTTCAGATGAGTCTTAAAACCGAGGTTCCGTCTCTGTATGACCTTAGCTGTTGGTGGGACGTAAAACTCAAGCACTCACTCACTTGACACCTGGTGCCAGGTGTTAAAACTAACAATCTAATTAGTTAACAAATCATTAAAACTTTGATAATTCAATATGATAGCCATGTGGACATCAACACTGTAGAACTTCATTAGTTAATAACTTTGGGTGGACGGACAAACAACCGGCCAAAAAAGGCTTTGTTTAAAGTCTAATGCCCGCAGAAAGGGCTCTGACCAGCAAACACAGGTACACCCAACCTCTTTATAACACTATTGTTGGGGTCCAAAGCAGAAACCGTGTTAGTTAAACAACCGTGTTATATCCAAATAAAATGTATAGATTATATTGAAAAATGACCATTTATGGTCATTTTTCTATATAATCTATACATTTTTGGGATCCATCTTGAAACTGTGTTAAGATATGCAAAACCGTGTTATAATGGACTGTGTTTTTAAGAAGGTAGTGGCGTACGTCTTACATTGTAAAACAGGCTATCTTTAGATTCCACCTATCTCAAACCTAAAGTAAAAACCGAGTACCATATTTACCCTAAATATTCAGACACCTCAAATCCTTACCATACTTGTTCTAAAATTTAAACAAGTACAATTTACTCCCTGATGTGTCTAAAAAATAGCTACTTGAGTGGCAAACAGTGCAGACCCTGAGGAAACTCTGCATTCAGTGGGGTCTCTTCAAGGTTTACACAATTTGCTCAGGCCTATCCGTCCGATTACATATGCTATTTTTTTTTTCCTTTTTTTCCCTAAAAACACACTCAAGTACAGTAGACTAGATAAGGTGGGTATTTGGTGAAAAATCAGGTATAGTTCACGGAAACATATGTTGTGGGTACTCAATGAGGTGCTTCAAATGAATACCCACAGCATGCTTTCCTTAAGAGATAAGGAAAACTATCCTTCAATTATCATCAAATAATCACAATTATTTTTCTTATTTCTGCACTGAAACATAGGTTGTGGGTACTCATTAGAACCACCTCAATGAGGCAGTACTCACTGACACCAACAATCTAAGACATAGGTTGTGGGTACTCATTAGAACCACCTCAATGAGGCAGTTCTCACTAACACCAACAATCTAAGACCAACAATCTAAGACATAGGTTATGGGTACTCATTAGAAACCACCTCAATGAGACAGTTCTTACTAACACCAACAATCTAAGACCAACAATCTAAGACATAGGTTGTGGGTACTCATTAGAACCACCTCAACGAGGCATTTCTCACTAACACCAACAATCTAAGACATAGGTTGTTGGTACTCATTAGAACCACCTCAATGAGGCATTTCTGACTAACACCAACAATCTAAGACATAGGTTGTGGGTACTCATTAGAACCACCTCAATGAGGCAGTTCTCACTAACACCAACAATCTAAGACATAGGTTGTGGGTACTCATTAGAACCACCTCAATGAGGCGGTTCTCACTAACACCAACAATCTAAGACCAACACTCTAAGACATAGGTTGTGGGTACTCATTAGAACCACCTCAATATGGCAGTTCTCACTAACACCATCAATCTAAGACCAACAATCTAAGACATAGGTTGTGGGTACTCATTAGAACCACCTCAATGAGGCAGTTCTCACTAACACCAACAATCTAAGACATAGGTTGTGGGTACCCATTAGAACTACCTCAATGAGGGATGTTCTCACTAACACCAACAATCTAAGACCAACAATCTAAGACATAGGTTGTGGGTACTCATTAGAACCACCTCAATGAGGCGGTTCTCGCTAACACCAATAAACTAATACCAACAATCTAAGACATAGGTTGTGGGTACTCATTAGAACCACCTCAATGAGGCGGTTCTCACTAACACCAACAATCTAAGACATAGGTTGTTGGTGCTCATTAGAACCACCTCAATGAGGCAGTTCTCACTAAAACCAACAATCTAAGACACAGGTTGTGGGTACTCATTAAACCACCTCAATGAGGTGGTTCTTACTCAGACCAACAATCTAAGACATAGACTGTGGGTACTCATTAGAACCACCTCAATGAGGCAGTTCTCACTAACACCAACAATCTAAGACCAACAATCTAAGACATAGGTTGTGGGTACTTATTAGAACCACCTCAATGAGGCGGTTCTTACTAACACCAACAATCTAAGACCAACAATCTAAGACATAGACTGTGGGTACTCATTAGAACCACCTCAATGAGGCGGTTCTCAAGAGCACTAACAACCTATCTTAGAGCAGAAATAAGAAAAATTTACCCATTAGGAAAACATGTCCGTAAGAAATAATGGCGTCCAACATGGTGTCAGAAGATGATAAATATTAATGTTAAATGTTAACATCTTTATTATTTCTGCTTTCAACATAGATTGTGGGTGCTCGTTAGAACCGCCTCATTGAGGCGGTTCTAACGAGTACCCACAACCTATGTCTTCGAGCTGAAATAAGGAAAATAATGTTTACCCCCGTAAACCCCAGGTTTCTCTATATAAAGTGGGGTTTAGGGGGGTCTTTATTTCACGGACTTGATCACGTGATGAATGTTCATCAGAAAAGCCACCATTTTGGGCATATAAAAGAATGCACTTTGTCAGATGAATGTTTTAACGTAATGTCTACTGGTACCATTTTTTACTCTGTTATCCATGACAGGCTCCAGATATGAAGTAAGAAAGAAAATCTTGGGATATTGTTTCTCCATAAAACATATGTTCTAAAAAATACTCACAGGTTTCTAAAATAAATAAAGTAAAAATCCAAAAATTCGGACACCTTGAGGACTTGTAATTCTCCTTAAATTTTGACAAATTCATTTCTTGATCCAGCAAGGAGTCCAAAAAGTGCAGACAGAAAGGCAAACAGTCTATGACCTGATCAGACTGTCTGACCTGGGACTGCGCTTTTTGCTTAGGCCTGTTTATCCCAATGCTTAGGATCAATATGGTAAGGAAAATTATCCCTTGACCCATTTTGTACCGGAAACCCTAAAACGGGTACCCTGGCAAACAGTGCAGGCCGAGATCAGATGCCAAAGAACATGGTGTCTGATCACAGCCTACACTATTTGCAAAAAGTTCAGCTATTTTCCGAATAAATTTTAAAGATAACACAATCTGTCACCCCTAAATTTTGAAATGGACTGCCATATATGGGCCCCGTCAAGCGATTTTGGTACTTATCGCCTATGCGAGCAGTGAATCAAGAGGAACCTTCAGACAGAAAGCCATATCCCTGGCCCCTCTGAATGGCTGGGCATGCGCAGTAAAAATTTGTCATGGTGGAATGCTCGAAGACACAAATTCGCTTGGCGGGGCTCATATAAGGATGAAGAGTCCATTTGCTGCAAAAAGGATTAATTATCCTTGCCAATTCTTCTTATCTGGGCTGCTATCAGAATATTTTTGTTTTGTGTTTCTTTAACACATTTCCTGCAGAACAAGACAACCACTTTGCATATACAGTCAAACTTCAATGGCTCGAACACCTTTGGGACCTAGAAAATCTGTTCGAGACAGGGGTAGTTCGAGCCAACGAGGGTTACTGCCAGGAGGCATAAGAGATACTTTTAAACATCTTTTCGGTGTTCTATAATGAAAATATATGCTGTGTGTACTCATTAGAATCGCCTCATTGAGGCGATTCTAATGAGTACACACAGCATACATTTGCAAGATAAAAGACTAAAATCTCCTTAATTATCCACCACTATTTCTTATGTAGAGGATTTATTCGAGCCATCGAAGTTCTACTGTAGTGTTGATCAAGAAATAGTGTTGATCAAGATCAGAGACCATCTGATCAGGATCTGCACTGTCATTCAGCTTGCAACTTAAATGAACATATTATACCAAGGAATTTGACAGGCTGACAGTCAGTAATGGGTGTGGCAAATCTTAATTTATTCAGCAGGACAGGAGTTAAAACAGATTAAGGCTTTGCTTGATTTGAGGTTCCCGTCAATACTGTAAAGGTCATTTTGGAGACGTTCTCCAAATTCTGTGGTACTTTTACCTGATGTTGAGATGAAATGACATCTCAAGCCCTGTCACCCAATGAAACCAGTAAGGTTTATATGCATAGACGGTCAGACTCACATCACTCTTCCTGGGCCGGCTTAGACCCTCTAAGCGGTTTACCAGTATTCATGCAGCCCATATATTTCTTCAAAGCCCCAGTGGGCGGGTGCAGAAACTCATTAGAACAACACATCTATGTGTGTAGTGCTGAAAATTTGTCATATTATTCTTATATATATTAAGAACAGGTTGTAACTATGTGCTCCTTAGAGCTGTCTTGATAAAGCAGTTCTGATGAGTACCCACTACCTATGTCTTGGAGTAGTAGTAAGAAATACGGCCCCCACCCATTGGGGCTTGAAGAAACAGATGGGCTGCATGATGCTTCCACACACAGCTGAAACTGACCGCACAGGAGTACTAGTAAACCTCTTAGAAGATCTAAGCCTGCCCAGGAAAAACAGTGCGAGTCAGCCCATCCAATGCTTATAAACCCTATTGGTTTCACTGAGTGGCGGGGATTGAGATGTCATTTCATCTCAATGTCGGGTAAAAGTCCCACAAAATTGGAAGCAAAGTCTCCAAAATGACCTATACAGTGTTGACGGGATGTAAAACCACAAATCAAACGAAAGTAGAAAGAAATAATGTATACCCTTGGGGTTTGGGTGTTCATTACACAGACATCATAAACCCATGCAATTTTTTTAATGCCATATACAGTGAAATTCCACTATTATGACCACCTGAAATTAGGACTAATTCTGCCATAAAAAATCTTATTTTAAAGGGTACACTGAATTTTTCTTTGCATTTTCTGCCTACAATGTCCTCTGGTCAGGGACCACCTTTGGGACTGTTCAAAAGTAGTCTTTAAGACCATTTTTCACCTTTGGCACTGTTCAAAAGTGGTCTTTAAGACCACTTTTGAACAGTCTGAAAGGTGGTCTTAATATAGGAATTTTACTGTATGTTTCTTTTATTTTACCCACAGAATAATATGATAAATGGAATCTTACATTCGTGCTCATGTATTATTACATTCATTAAACTCGTTGAGCAAAAGGGATAAAATGCTCAGCAAAACCTCGCATTTCATCCCTTTTCCTCAACTCATTTAATAAATTCAATAATACATGAACACTCCTGTAAGATCCTCTATTTATTTTACCCACAGAATAATAATTCTAGAATGAAGTGACTGTTCTCAACCATGTCTGAGAGTTTCTTCATCTACCTCATCTCATGGGAGACATACGAACTACAGGCATCATGGTTGATGATGATGAAGCAGGGTTGTTTCTGCTGGACTTTCTGCTTCCTACTGGCGATGACCTCTTTATATCCTTGTTTTCTGATTGGTTGTTGGTCTCTGAAACTAGTCATACCATAAAAGTCCTAAAAATCTGGACACCTTGAGAGCATGCTTTAACCCTTTTCGTACCAAATGGAATCTTCTTCCTTATATATAGCAGGGGTCCATTTCAAAAATTTATTGGTGTCAGGGTGTGTTTTCTTCAAAATTGATCAGGAAAATGGCTAAACTTTTAGCAAACAGTGGAGACCCTGATCAGACGCCGCATTCTGCGGCGTCTGATCTGGGCCTGCACTGTTTGCCAGGGTACCCGTTTTGGGCTCTCTGGTACTAAATGGGTTAATTCTTCTAAAATTTTAACAAATTTGTTTCATGACCCAGCAAGTAGTCCAATAGGTGCAGACAGAACGGCACACCGTGTAGACCATGATCAGACTGCTCCTTCAGCAGCAGACTGATCTGGGTCTGCACTGTTTGCTTAGGACTTGTTTGTTTGTTTGAATTGAGGTTTAACATCCCTGTCAACAATATTAAGGTCATTTTGTAGACGTTACTTCCAATTTTGTTGGACTGGTACCCGACATGGAGATGAAATGACATCTCAAGCCCTGTTGCCCAATGAAACCAAAGGGCTTATATGGATTGGACGGTCTGACCCACTCCACTTTGCCTGTGCAGTGTTTGCTTAGAACTGTTTGTCCAATATGGTACATTTAACCCACTTGATAACACAGTGGTCAGACTGCTAGAATGTTGTGGTTAATCAGCTGTTTATATAGATGACAGATGATTGGTTAAACATTGACCAATGAAACCTGGAGTGTATGTAACATACACCTGCGGTAATGGTCAAATATGACCGACGCAGTATCAGAAGATAGATAGATAGAAACTGCTAGAATGTTGTGGTTAATCAGCAGCTTATATAGGGGACAGATGATTGGTTAAACATTGACCAATGAAACTGCAAGAATGTTGTGGTTAATCAGCAGCTTATATAGCTGACAGATGATTGGTTAAACATTGACCAATGAAACTGCTAGAATGTTGTGGTTAATCAGCTGTTTATATAGCTGACAGATGATTGGTTAAACATTGACCTATGAAACTGCTAGAATGTTGTAGTTAATCAGCAGCTTATACAGCTGAAAGATGATTTGTTAAACAGTGACCAATGAAATTGCTAGTGTTGTGGTTGATCAACAGCTTCTAAGTGTTGTGGTTGATCAACAGCTTCTACAGCTGACAGATGATTGGTTAAATACTGACCAATGAAACTGCTAGAAATATTTAAAGTATTATTGTTTATTAAATGAACTGGGATATAACAGAACTGGACCAAGTTGTTCATACATCATGTGAACAAGTCCGTGAAATGAAGACCCCCTAAACCCTACTTTATATAGAGAAAACTGGGGTTTATGGGGGTCTTCATTATTTTTTTATTTCTGCTCCAAGACATAGGTTGTGGGTACTCGTTAGAACCGCCTCACTGATGCGGTTCTAACGTGCACCCTCAACCTATGTTTTGAGCACTTATAAGAAAAATATCACTGACTTTCATCAGAAAAGTAGCCATTTTGGAGATGTGAAAAATGCACTATGTCGCACGGGTATGTTATCGTAATGACTAACATTGTTAGTTGACAAACTGTTAATTGTTAAACCATTGATCATTCAATATGACTAATACAATGACATTTTTGCTGAAAAATGAGAGTAGCTTTTGCTACTCACATTTTTCAGCAAAAATACCACAGTATTAGATATTGTACTTACTAGAACAGTTAACAATTTGACCATTAACAAACTCGTTAAGCTAATGAGGCTTTGAACAACTGGGCACTAGAATCTTTATTGGCAAAATGTTGTATTATTTACAGATCACATGAAATGGACGTTCAGGTTTGTCTGCAGGCTGGAGGCTTTGCTGACAGCTCATATTATTAATCTCATTTTTTCATGACACTGTGCAAATATGGTATCGCCTAGTGATTAAAGCGCTTAATATCAAACATAACATCTCACCGCTGTCGGTTCGAGGGTCCCGGGAGGGACACCAAGTTCTACAACGGAAGGTCAGGTAGTTTTTCTCTGGGCACTCAGGCTTTTTTTCCTATCTCTGATTAACCATTGGCTCCATATAAAGCCCAACATAAAGAGGTTATGTTTCTAAGAATGTTGCAAAAATTTTTAGGGTTGGTAGGTAGGCAATATTTTTTTACTATACTTTATTTACATGAAAATATGCTAAAAGCATAAAATCTTTAAAAAGGTATCCAAAAAGTGCCTAAAAACAGACAAAAATTTCTCTGATGTCTTAAAAAAAGTTTGAGTAGGCCCAAAAATATTCGGACTGGCCGGGTTTACGGGAACAAACTTTTTTTCTTTTGGCCGAAGTGAAATGATATTGGAATAACGTAAAACCAAAATAACAAGTGCTATAATTGCCCCGCATCACTCACCTGATCCATATTGTACACATAAAATTGTAGGTTATATATGGTGGAATAGAGGGTTTGAGCAATTTTGGTCTTATCCATGCAAGTGGAGGTTTAAGAGAAGAAATTGTTCGGAGGTTTTTTCTATTTTTAGCTCCGGTGGCCATCTTGTTCATCTGAGAGAAACGGTTTGAGCAATTTTGGTAGAGGATAACCCAAGGAACATTCCTGTGAAATTATTTCAAAATCCATCCACTGGTTAAGGAGTGTGTGTGAATTCGGGTTTAACGTCGCTTTCAACAATTTTTCAGTCATATCACGACGGTGTCTGGTTGCGACAGGGAGCTCAATGCTCACTTTTATAGTGCTGTCTCACTGAAGTATCATGTCCCAGACACATTACATGATACCACACCCAGTCACATTATCCTGACACTGGGTCGACCAGTCCTAGCTCTACCCCGTAAATCTGAGTGCCAAGCGAGGAGCAGCTAGTACCATTTTTAACGACTTTGGTATGTCGCAGCCTGGGGTCGAAACCCGTGACCTCCCGTTTCCCGGAGCGAACACTCTACCAACTAAGCTATCGGGGCCGGTCCACTGGTTAAGGAGGTCCTTTAAAGGTATTCCTATTTTTGGCTTTGGTGGCCATCTTGTTCCCCCGAGCTGAATGGTTTGAGCATTTCTGGTAGAGGGTCACCCAATTTTTGGTAGAGGGTCACCCAAGGAACATTCCAGTGAAATTATTTAAAAATCTGTCCTGCAGTGTTGGAGAAGAAGTCATTTAAAGGAAAAGTTTATGAAACATTCACGCACGGATGACAGACAGAGACTGATCACTATAGCTCACCTCTTCATGCTCAGGTGAGCTAAAAACAGAAAAAAAAAAAAAAAAAAAAACACTCAAATATTTTTTATACCTTCCTTGCTCACGTGCACCACAATACATGAAATACAAGCTTCCTCTGGGTTAAAGGCTGTGTATACTTCTCCTTTCTTGATAAGATGTGAAGGTAAAATATCTTTCGTTGTTTCAATATTATCTTCGCTGTGGATACCCATGATAAAGAACACCTCGGAACACATGCTGACTTCTATGAATTTTTCAACTGCCCGCCTGATGAAACAGTCGTACTTGAGAATATCTCTGTCTGCAGCGTTTACTGCTAGAACACATACTGGAGTATTGCTGCCAAATGAAGATGATTGAGGATGGACTGACAGTTTATCCATCAACTTTGCAGTTACTTCAGAATTATATCTCTCATTGATAAACACTTCCTCTACGGGACAGGAATCCACCTGAAATCTTGACTTTAACCTTCCCTTCAGCCACTTCCACAGCAGTTCAAATTCTTTCTCTTCTTTCTTAGGTTTGGCTGACATGTTTTTCATAACAGTATCTTTCTTCCATTCATAGACAGAACACTGTAGGCATTTCATCACCTTCTTATGATCCTCACATTTGGAAGACAGGTATAAGACTAGAACTTTCATCTTTTGATACTTGCGGGAGACCAATTGTCCAACTTTTTCTGAACACTTGCCATTCATAGCTGCAAGTTTTTCAGCTATACTATGGAACACCTGTTGAACTACACTAGCGTGCTGCTCTATATGGAAGTTTACAAAGTAATCATAATCCTTGCTACTGGGGCTGCTGAGAATTGATGTTACCTCTCCGAACTTCCCATTCCTAAATAAAATAGTAATATTATGTTATTGATCAAGTAATTTCGTATTGACCCAGATACAGGTCCGAGGTCTGCTGTATTGGCCCGAGGCCGAGGGCATTACTTGACATTACTTGATTCATGACAATTTTATTAATTGACACCATTAAAAACATGATTATTGCTTTTTGACTACAGTGTTAATACGACTGACCTCCGAACAATACAGGATAGTCAATTAATAAATTACAGTAAAATTCCCCTATTAAGACCACCTAAAATTAAGACTAATTCTGCTTTAAACAGCTTATTTTTAAGGCTTTTGATAACCCTTTCTAGAACATATTTCACTTAATTTTCCTTTGTGATTTCTACCCAAGGTGTCCTCTGGTCCTGGACCACCTTTGTGACTGTTCAAAAGTGGTCTTAAAGACCACTTTTGAACAGTCCCAAAGGTGGTCTTAATATAGGAATGTTACTATATAAACAAGGTATTTTATCTAGACTCAAGAGCTTGATAATGAAGGATGATACAGGAGTGGTCATTTCTGGTAAGTTTAATAAAATTGATATGAAATGACCACTAGTCTACAATTCAGTTTATCATAATTCTGATGAACTCTTGTGAGACCATTCTAATGAGTACCAACAACCGAAACAAGATGACAAATACAAGCAAATATTTAACACAATCACCTTGGTAAAGCAATTCTAACAAGACTTGGCACGGCCCCGCCCATAGGGGCATGAAGAAATATATGGGCTGCATGATGCTTCCACTCAGAGCTGAAACCGACCCGCACATGTGTACCGGTAAACCGCTTAGAGGATCTTAGCCTGCCAGGCAAGGCAGTGCCAGTCGGCCCGTCCTTGCTTATAAACCCTATTGGTTTCATTGGGCGGCAGGGCTTGAGATGTCATTTCATCACAATGTCGAGTAAAAGGTTACAAAACTGGAAATGTTTCCAAAATGACCTATACAGTGTTGACGGGGAGGTTAAAACCTCAAATCAAACAAAATCAAACAAACAAGGCTCGGCAACATTGTTGGTTGTCATGAATAACTTCTTTTGAAGGCAAGTACTAGTAAAATACAGCTATTTCAGGCTGTTTTTCCTTTGAATGGTAAATTTTGAATTTTGGTAGAGAACTTAGTAGCTAAACTCCGTTCAGAAAATCTGAACCATCGATTTTTTCGATTCTTGCGTTTAATACTCATTTTAGCCCATACATCACTATGGGAAAGTTTTAGAACTCACCCTCCGCCGATTTCTCCAGCAAGTCGTATGCCTCTGCGATAGCCAGAAAAGTCTGATTATTTGGAGAAAAGTGCAAAATCTAAATTTTCTTCCACAGACTAAGACATTCTGACAGGTTCGACACACCCTTTCAAACCATATATAGAAGTGGCTACTGCTCTTGTACATTACAAGGGCATATATGTTTTATTTGCATGATCACTTCATGGAAAATCATTAGCTATGGCACCACATCCGATATCGGTATATTTCTTTTTGACGACTGTTGACAGCACATTGCACTAGTGGCTCCCCATTCCTAGTGAGCCTCAATCTAGCCATTCCAATGTAAGGTGTGTCGTAACTGCATATCTATTTATAAAGTGCATCACATGGATTTGAATATTTATTATTTTACCTGACAATCATCGTCAAATGGACTTAGTCTGTGGTCTCATTTCTTTGTTTTGCAATTTTCTCCAAATAGTCACAGCCTTCCCTGACTGTTGCAGAGGCATATGACCTGTTGGAGAAGTCGGCGGAGGGCAGGTCTAAACCTTTCCCACAGAGATGTATGGGCTAAAATGAGTATTAAAAGGAAGAAACGAAAAAATCCATGATTCAGATTTTCTGAACGTAGTTTAACAATGTAGTTATCACATTAAAAAGAGCAGTTGTGAATTGATCTATCTTGAAAGCGTGTTATATGCAACCCATGTTCTAGTGAATAGTGTTATAATGAGGTTGTGGTGTAATGGCAAATTCTATTTACTGGCAACAGTTATGGGAACACATACGAGGACTGTTCAAATATGAATGCAAGTAGAACATTTTCTCATGCACTAATGCGAAAATCACCTGGAAATAAATATCACAGCGTAGAAAAACATTTTACCTATACATTGATACCAAACCTCTTAAAATCCGTGCACTTTAGCCATGTATATCGTTCGATAAACTCTGTCTACTCTTGTATACTAATACAAAACATGGTTGGAAGAAGGTCAGAGTACGCTGTTGAAATACGGTCCTATATTAAGAATCGTTGTATTCTTGGTATACGGTGCAAAGACATTTTTGATGAAATATGTTCAGTTTATGGGCATAATGAAATGTCTTTTCCGACAGTTTTTTGTTTGTGTAAGAAATTCAGCTGTGGGCTAGGCTCAACAGAAGATGCACCACATGATCATCGGCCGAAAAGAGCAACATCTGCCAAGATGGTTGCTAGAGTGAAAGAAATAGTTGCTACCGATGCACAATACACCACAAGGCAAACAGCTAGTATGGTTAGGAGCAGCTCATACAATTCTGAAACGGGATTTGAAAATGAGAAAGATCTGTGCTAGATGGATTCCCCATCTGTTGACAGATGAGCAGAAAAAGACACGCGTTCAGTGTGCCAAAAAATTGCTTAAAAAATTTCCAAATTACAATGCACGGTCTTTCGCTAATGTCGTCACAGGTGACGAGACATGGGTTCACTTTCTTGAGCCAAAACGAAAGATTTACAACAAAATATGGGCAACAAAGTATTGTAAAAGACCACGCATTGCAAAGCGGACCATGAGCGTCAAGAAGGTAATGTATGCCATATTCTTTTCAAATCAGGGCCCTGCTATTCAGGTTGCTGTGCCTAAAGGCAAATCTGTAAATGCGAAGTTTTACAAGAATAAAGTTCTTCGAAAATTGAAGAAATATTTCAAAGAACGAGGACCCCCAACTGGTTTGGCCAATGTCAGATTGCTACATGACAATGCGTCATCGCACAAGGCGTTCATTGTGCAAGACTATCTGAAGCAGGAAAAGGTTGTTGAACTCCCTCACCCCCCATATTCCCCTGACCTTGCCCCTGTGACTTTTTTTTTTTCCGCAGCTGAAAAAATACCTTTCTGGTCGAAAATTTGCACAGCGCAAGCACCTCGATTCTGCAATATTCCAGTGCCTTCATAGAATACCTCGAAAAGACTACCAAAATGCATTCAAAGATTGGATCAGAAGACTGAAAGTTTGTATATCTGTTAAAGGGGAATACTTTGAGGGGACAAAATAAATTTTTCATCGAAATCTATCACGGAATCATTTTTATGTGCTTAGTTGCATTCATATTTGAACAGTCCTCGTATATATTATGGTTATAATGACATGTCTGTGTACTACATACCTTACAGATTCAACTACACTCCACATGAGGTGAGGTAGATGTTTGTCTTGCAGGGTACCAGCTTTGTCACTAGGTGGCCACACTACTGACTTTTCTGGAGAAATACCCAACTCCTTGTGTACAGCCTCCAACTCACTCCTTGGCACCGTCAACAAAGATGGGATCAGCAGGGTAACTGTTATAGAAATGTAAATGTTCATGCAGGGAGTAGGGGTAGCATATCAGATACTATGATAGATTAAATCTATCTTTCATCCCACATGATATACTAGCACTGTTTACACAAGATTTAAAAATCAGACATTTTTTACCAGTTGAACAGAAGTATCTAAGCAGTGCCATGAGAAAACGTTTTTCAATTTTGGTGACCAGCAAAGGCTAAAATAAGCCCACACCTTCCACACAGTCTTTGCTCCTGCTCAGTCAAGCAACACAGATGGACAGACAGGAAAATAGCATGTCAAAACACTCATTTTGGGGGCTGATTATTTATCAGTCTACCCAAAGTTACGAATACTCCAGAAGCTTCTGGCCTGCTATTGTCATACTGACTAACCCAGAGACCCCGACCACATACAAAATCCATGTAGCTGTTATTTCTAGCTGTACTATTCTTGCTGTTGTGACTCCTGAGTGCATTACAAAGAGGATTTTACATGAGTGCTCATGTATTATTGAATTTATTAAACTCGTTGAGGAAAAGGGATAAAATGCGAGGCAAAGCTCATGTATTATTGAATTTATTAAACTCGTTGAGGAAAAGGGATAGAATGTGAGGCTTTGCCGAGCATTTGCATTTTATCCCTTTTCCTCAACGAGTTTAATAAAGTCAATAATACATGAGCACGAATTCAAGATTCTATTTATCATATGACATTTAAAATGCATTTTATTCATGATTGTTTACAAAAATGTCAAAATTCCGCCATTAGAAAACATGATGTCATTAAGGACGCCGTACATGTAACGTTACAGGACGTATCTACCTAATTTGCATATTTAATCCACTAGTGGATTATCGAAAATATTACATGGCATTATTACACTTTCAGACGCGACGTCATATGATAAAATAACACACCCATGCCCATAGTGCATTTTTTCAGATCTCCAAAATGGCTACTTTTCTGATGAAAATCCATGATCCTTTTTTTTTATCTAAACTGTAAACATATGTTGCGGGTACTTGTTAGAATCGCCTCCTTGTGGTGGTTATAAGGAGTACCCACTACAAATATCTTGCAGCAGAAATAAGAAAAATAATGTATACCCCTGTAAACTCCAGTTTTCTCTATATAAACTGGAGTTTAGGAGTCAGGTGTTCATTTCAAGGACTTGTTCATGTTGTGTGTAGTGTGATGATAACAAATCTGACAAGAGGCTCAATGAGCCTAACCGCTCACCTGAGGGACATTTTAGTTAGCTGTTATGCTTCTCATGAAATTTAATCATGATTGGCCAAGTGGCTTTAAAGATATACTTATTTGAAAATGTGAACAGACGCCGAACTATTGGCATGCTAATACCTCACATGAGTCTTCGGCTCAGGTGAGCTAATAATACTAGCGGTTTCAGAGAAGAAGATTTTTTAAGCTTTTCTTTCCATTATAAGTCTATGGGGGCTAAGGGGCCCGGGGTGTGGCCAGTTTAGACCCCAGGGGCATGATTGGCACAATTTATGTAGGGGACCACTTGACATTGCTACATGCTTAATATGTAAGCTCTGGGCCTAGTGGTTTCAGAGAAAAAGCCCCCATAGACTTAAAATGAAAAAAAAAAAGCATAACAATTCTTTTTCTCTCAAACCACTAGGCCCAGAGCATATATATTAAGCATGTAGCAATGTCAAGTGGTCCCCTCAATAATTATGCCATTCATGCCTTTGGGGTCTAAACTGGCCACTGCCCAGGCCCCTTAGCCCCCATAGATCATGATCGAGAGGTTGTGCGTTCGAATCCGGCACCAGGTATCGAGGTGTGTCCTTGGGCAAGACACGTAATGACACTGCCTCACTCCACCCAGGTGTAAATGGGTAGCAGTGGTGGAATAGCCACTGCCTCTCTCTCACGCACGAGAAAACATCTAGAATTAATGAGTGTTCGAGAGCGATTAAATAAGCTTGAAGCTTTCATTCTAGTAAAAAAATAGACTGTTGGTCTTGTTAGAACCACCTCATTGAGGGGGTTTTAAAGAGTACCCATGATCTATGTTTTGAACAATAATATGGAAAATAATGTTCACCTGTATATCTATGTAAAGTGGGGTTTTGAGGGATGTTTATTTACTTTTCAAGTAATGACTTCTTTCAGACCAGGTAGCAACTACATGCTTTTGTTTGTTTGTGTTGAGGTTATATGTCCCCGTCAGCACTATTTATGTTATTCTGGTGATGTTGCTTCTGATTCTGTGGGACATTTAGGCTACAATGAGATAAAATGACACCTCAAGCCCTACTGTCCAAAAAATGGGTTCAAGGAGCGGTCCCACTCGCACCACTTTACCTGGGCAACCTTAAACCTTATTGGTGATTACCAATACTCAAGTTGGTCAGTTTCAGGACTGTGTAGAAGCAGCAAGCAGCCAAATCTATTTCTCAAAGCCCCAATAGAGGGTACAAGATATAATTTCTAATACTGGTAAAACAGTACCTTCCTCGCTGTCTGTCCAATCTGCTTCCTCTTGTAGTATGACATCATCATCAGCATTCTCAGCCTCATTGTCACTGGCCTATGGGTGGAAAGTAAGTAAAATGAGCCGAGGCACAGCATTTCCTACAATTCACATGTGTGCCCAGTGAAGAATCAGATCAGCCTGTGCATCCATATAGCCTAACCAGAGACTTCTCTTGCTGCATGAAGGAGCATTGGGCCCTTAGCTATCCTCAGAGCCCACAATGAAGACTCGGATCAGACTGCACGGATGCGCAGGCTGATCTGAGTATTCCTTAGGCGCACATGTCTTATTGTAGGTTTTGTCGTGTGCTGGCTCAAATGTGCATTATCATCATGATAACAAGGCTGTGAAATGTTTGTATAGAGAAAACTGGGGTTTACAGGGGAATACATTATTCTGCTAATTTCTGCTCCTAGACACTGATTGTGGATACTCATTTGAACCGCCTCACTAAAAAGCATCACAACCTATGTTTGAAATGTAAATAAGAAAAATAGCACAAATTTCCATTATGTTGTCTGCCCTAATGCAAAGATGATTTTTAAAGCAACAAACAGATAACAAAGCAGATAAAAATTGTTGTGTTTGTTTTGTTTGATTTGAGGTTTAACGTCCCCGTCTGTAAAGGTCATTTTGGAGAAGCTGCTCCCAATTTTGTGGGACTTTTACCCGTAATTGAGATGAAATGACAGCTCAAGCCCTGTCGCCCAATGAAACCAATAGGGTTTATAAGCATGGATGGTCCGACTTGCACTGCTTTGCCTGGGCAGGCTTAGATCATCAAAGAGGTTTACTGGTACACTTGTGCGGGTCGGCTTCAGCTCTGCGTGAAAGCATCATGCAGCCCATCTATTTCTTGAAGCCCCAATGGAGGAGGGGGGGTGGGGTGGGGGGGGGGTGGGGGGGAGGAGGCAGAAAAAAACTGTTGCGATTGACATCCAGGGGCCAGTTGTTCAAAACTTACGACGTCGTTAGTTAGCGCATCGTTAAAACTTTGATCATTAAATATGGCAAATATGCTATAATTTTTGCTGAAAAAATGTGAGCAGCTTTTGCTGACGCAAAAGCTGCTCACATTTTTCCAGCAAAAATACCAAAATTTACGATATTGAACTTGCTAGAAGAGTTAACAATATGACCACTCACGAGGTCGTTAAGCTAACAATGCTTTGAACAACTGGACCCAGACGTGCACTATGGTAGCAAGTACAGTATCTAACTCAGCCACTGGAGTATGTCTGCTGAAAATATGAAAATATGATCAGCAGCTTTGGCAATGCGTATGTATGATAGTGAATGGCCTACCTCGGGGCTTAGACTGTGGCTAAGGTCAAAATGATTTGTCTGAAGTTTCTGTCCATCAGTATTAAGTACTGGACTGCTCCTTGTAACTCGAGCTGGTGTGTTCAGCAGTGATGGACTGTCACTACGATTGTTGTTCTTGTTCTCCGAGTGTCTCAGCCTCTTCTCTCTTGCTGAACCAATATCCTCAGCTTTCCTTCAAAATAACAGAATTCTTTTTCTTGCACACCAGACAAGAAAATCCGCGATTTTACCCTGGGATAGAAATTTATGTTCTGACCCTGGTGTTCCGACCCCAAATCGAATATAATCGCGTGTTTGATAAATGCACTGGTTGATTACGACCTTGTGTGTGCCGTCGTTAAGGTTGACGTCATGCACGATCCGTGACGTCACTTAACATTCCTGCAGTGTCAACACAGTATGGCGGACGTTGGTAACCGAAGTGACTGCAGCATTGAAATTCCGCGCTAAGAAATGGAAGGTATGCAAGAAAAAGAATCCAATATGGATGTGAGGGGTGGATAGAAAAACCCGTCCCTCGGGATCACTGTCCGGCATCACTCGGCAAGCCTCGTGATGCCGGACAGTGACCCTTGGGACGGATTTTTCTATCCACCACTCACACCCATATAAGATTCTTATAATATACTACAGCCATGTAGGTTAATTCTCGGCATCTGCCAAGTCTGTACAATGGGCTAGTTTAAAGTTATCCCTTAACCCTTGTCCTGCTGAATATTCAAATATGCCACACCCACTACTGATTATCAACCAATCAGATTGCTCGATGTAAATTATTGCAACAAATTCACAATCTGAATGGCAAACAATGTAGATCCTGATCAGATGGCTTCGTCAGAAGCCATCTGATCTGGATCTTCATTGTTTGGAAAATAAGGCATATCCGGGCTCAGCAGGACAAGGGTTAAGACCCCGAGAAAAACTACATCTGAAAATTTCGTCTGCTTATGTCGTCTGCTAATTTTTTTTTTCAAACTTTTTAAAAATATTTTTGCATACAGGCAAACAGTGTGGGACCAGCTCAGACTGCTCCTACAGGATCTGGGTCTACAGGAGCAGTCTGATCTGGGTCCACACTGTTTGCAAAACAAATACAGATGATACAGATGACTGGCAAGGCAGACAACAATTGTTGTGATTGGCATTTTATGGGTTAGACATGCAAGATGAAATGTTTCCATTTTCCTTAGACAGACACCTAACAAAGCTTCATATAATATTATTTGGATCAGAGGTGGAACAAATATACCCAAGTTTTTATTTTTTGACTTAGTCTTTGTTTGTTTGAATTGAGGTTTAATGTCCCCATCAACACTATTTAGGTCATTTCGGAGAAGTTGCTTCCAATTTCTTTCGTGGACTTGATCATGAAATCTTTTCTATGGTCATTCTCTCCCTTCGGCTGATTCAAGAAGGGCAGTTGTCAGTTTCTGGTGAAAGAATGTGCACTATACTGGTTAACCACTTACTTATAAGCCTGCCCAGGAAAAGTGTGGATAGGTAAACTGACAAGCTCAAAAATGATCTAAAATAGCATTGACTGGGCCATTAAACTCCAATACAAACAAGTATTTACCTTAAATATTTGGAAATCTCAATGCTCTGCATGTTGGGTATTTTTTAGCGGCAGACAACATTTTTAAATATTTTCCTAATTTTCCCAGAAAACAGGATTTGACATCTCATGCAAATTCCAATGGAGACATTTTGCATGAGATGTCAAGTCCTCTTTTCTGGGAAAAATAAGAAAAATATCAACTATTTGTTGTCTGCTGAATTAGCCTAGAGAGAGCTACATGTTCTCAAATTTGATCAAAATACAATTTACTACCAAATGTTGCATCTAGAAATAGCTGGATAAGTGGAAAACTGTACAGACCCTAATTAGACGCCCTGATTATGCAGGCCTCCTACTGATGAAGCTTTTCCATGCCTGAAATACCTAATTTTGTAGTCTTTACCCTCATCCTGTTGAATACAACAACCATTACCTTTGCAAACAGTGTAGATCCAGATCAGATGGCTTCTGAAGAAGCCATCTGATCAGGATCTACACTGTTTGTAATGCAGTTTGTGATCTGAATAAATGCATTACATCAAGTAATTTGATTGGTAAATAGTCAGAAATGGGAATAGCTAAATAATATTCAGCAGGATAAGCATTTAATAGTCATTTTAAACAGAATATAGGAGGAAAAATCAAAATCTAAAAAGCCTGAAATCGAAAAAATCAAGCCCTGAAAGCCTGAAATCCTGCATATGCCTGAAAAATATGAGGCCTGTTATGGTATTCAACTGCTACATGCTACACACTGAGTTGTAAGGCAATCAAACTTTTTTAGGCTTCTGCCATATGGACTGTGCCAAATTCAACCCCCCAGTATGGACACAGATCAAGTCTTTGTTGTTTGGTATTTGGATTTTCTTATATTTTTTTCCCGGTTTTGGTTTTACAGCCCTTTCAAGATTGCTTCACTTATTATGAGCTAATCATTAATCAGATATTTGGTACCCCTTTGTCCAGAGCTTATTTATACAGAGAAGGTTGCCTCAATAATAACCAAGTGGATCTGCAAGCTATGTCAATTTTCGTTCAATATTAAAAGAAGAAATTTGTCTTAATTTACGCAGACAGAAATCACCCTGGAAATGACAGAAATCACCATTGTATTATCGGACAGGGTTGGGTAAGATAGGATAGGGTAGGTCAGAGTAGGGTGCTGTTGGGTTTGGTCAGGTTGGACTCGGAAGGGACGAGGTTGGTAGTGGAATCACTGTGGAATTCACATAAATCACCAAAGTTGAGTAGGATATTATACTGATATTATACTGAAATAACAATTGTATGGTATATATAAATCAGAAGCCATCTGATCTGGATCTACACTCTTTGCAAAGGTAGGAGTTGTGAACAGCAGGATAAGACTTCTTCAGAAGCCATCTGATCTGGATCTACACTGTTTGCAAAGGTAGGAGTTGTGAACAGCAAGATAAGACTTCTTCAGAAGCCATCTGATCTGGATCTATACCGTTTTCAAAGGTAGGAGGTGTATTGAACAGCAGGATAATGCCTCTTCACAAGGCCTCTGATCTGGATCTACACTGTATGCAAAGGTAGGGGTTGTCCTGAACAGCAGGATAAGGCTTCTTCAGAAGCCATCTGATCTGGATCTACACTGTTTGCAAAGGTAGGGGTTGTCGTGAACAGCAGGATAAGGCTTCTTCAGAAGCCATCTGATCTGGATCTACACTGTTTGCAAAGGTAGGGGTTGTCGTGAACAGTAGGATAAGGCCTCTTCAGAAGGCATCTGACCTGGATCTACACTGTTTGCAAAGGTAGGGGTTGTAGTGAACAGCAGGATAAGGGTTTTATCATATGACGTCGCGTCTGAGAGTGTAATAATGCCATGTATTATTTTCGATAATCCACTAGTGGATTAAATATGCAAATTAGCTAGATACTTCCCGTAACGTTACATGTACGACGTCCTTAACGACGTCGCGTTTACTAGTGGCGGAATATTTGTATTTTTGTAAACAATTGTGAATAAAAATGGGTTTTAAATACCATATGACAAATAGAATCTTGCATTCGTGCTCATGTATTACTGAATTTATTAAACTCGTTGAGGAAAAGGGATAAAATGCTCGGCAAAGCCTCGCATTTTATCCCTTTTCCTCAACTCGTTTAATAAATTCAATAATACATGAACACTCATGTAAGATCCTCTATATAATTTGTAACTTGCTCCCAGAGTTCTTACCTCTTCTCCCTCTCTTTCAACATTAAGTACTCTTTCTTCGTCTCCTCTAACACTTCTTGTTCTGTCATTCTTGGAGAATCAAGGAAGCTCGGCAATGTCTCGTTTGCATCAACACTCTTTATGCTTATGTCATGCTTATTAGATTTCTGTGGTGATTTGTGATCATCTTCGCTGTCATCTTCAGAAGCATTGTCATCTTTTTTCTCTGTTTCTTTCTTGGACAGTTTGGAGGCATGAGGACTGCCAGTTCTTTCTGAACTCACCTTGTCATGATCAGTTGGCACTGACTTTCCAGCTAAAACATGGAAGTAGTACTAGTGATCGGGCAATAAATGGCCATACTGTATGTATATATAACCTGAACATTTTTATTATACAATTTTAGGTTTTGTTTTGTTTGTCTGATTTTAAGTTTAACTTCCCCGTCAACACTGTAAAGGTCATTTTGGAGACGATGCTTCCAAATTTGTGGGACTTTTACCCGACATTGAGATGACATGACATTTCAAGCCCTGCCAACCAAAGAAACCAATAGGGTTTATAAGCATGGTTGGGCCGACTCGCACCGCATTGCCTTGACAGGCTTAGAGCCTCTAAGCGGTTTACCAGTACTCGTGTGCGGGTCGGTTTCAGCTCTGCTTGGAAGCATCATGCAGCCCATCTATTTCTTCAAGCCCCGTTTGGCGGGTGCTGTTACAATTTTAGATCATAAATTGGACACAAAATGACTTTGCATCCTAACAATCATATTTTAAGCACTTATCATGAGTAAAGACAAATTTTTGACTGATCAAGGAAAACCATGATTGCGTATTGATTTGTCTCTGAAATGGCCAACACATACAGTAAATTGATTGATCATAGAAAACCATGATTAACTGTGTATTAATTTGCCTTAACCTTTAACCTGCTGAATATTCAATTAAGCCACACCCATTTCTGTCTATCAACCAATCAAATTACTTGATGTAATTTACTGCTACAAATTCATAAACTAAATGCCAAACAGTGTAGATCCAGATCAGATGGCTTCTTCAGAAGCCATCTGATCTGGATCTACACTATTTGCAAAGATAGGGCTTGTCGCCTACAGCAGGGTAAAGGTTAAATAACCAATTATAAAGTAAATTGATCCTTATTGATTGTTAACTAATATACCTGAAATGACCAATCATAAAATAAATTGATTGATCATGGGAAACTATAAGTGATTGTGTACTAATTTGCCTGAATTGGCTATTCATTTTTATCATATGACGTCGCGTCTGAGAGTGTAATAACACCATGTAATAAATTTGATAATCCGCTAGAGGATTAAGTATGCAAATTAGGAAGATATGCCCTGTAACATTACATGTACAACATGCATTTGGTTCCCCAAAAAGGTGAATGCATTAAAATTTGCCCGTGTTAACCCATTGTATGCTAGTGGACTCTTCCATTGCTATATGTTGGACAGGGTGTCAGGCCTATTTTTTCGTTTTTTATTCTACTTTTGACGGAAAATTCTGTCAGCAATCTGATCTGGGCCTGCACTGTTTGCCAAGGTACCCGTTTAGGGGTTTCCCGCATACAATGAGTTAAGCAAGCACCCCTTTATAAGCAAGCACATTTTAGTTATCCCTTAGGCTCTTGCTTAATACAGGTTGAACTGTATCTTCTATTCTATTCTCTCCCCTTCTCTTGGAGATGACACAAAATGACTTACGAGAGTTGACTTCGTCTTTAAACCCAAACACAATCAATTAATCAATCATCAATAAATCCATCAGTGCAAATTAACCCACCATGTACTAATGGATTCCTCCTTTGTTATATCCTGTTAGCAAACAGTTTTAGACCCTGTAAGCAATCAGGGTAGACCCTGATCAAATACCACACTAAGTGGCATCTGATCTGGGTCTGCACTCTCTGCCTATGTTCCTTTTATTGGTTTCCAAGTAAGACTGGGTTCACTAATAAGCCACTCGGTAGTATAATCAGGCAAGACCAAGCCCACTGACAACAAACTGCAACTACAGAGGTAGTGTAATAACATAGTTTTGGTTGGTTTGGTGTTCAATTGACCAGTAAACACTATATAGGTCATATTGAGCCAGACAATTTATGGGTTAGAGTTAGGGTTACCCTAAGCCTAACAGTAATTACAATTCCAGGGTCTTACCCAAATAACAAAACCTTACTAGAACAGAATTCCACAAAAGGCTATGTTGGGCCTGTGTGGGCACAAAGTCACAGGGCCATGAAATTTAGGTCAAGGTCAAACATGGATGCTTGCACATGTACTCCTAGATGAAAGCTTATACAAAGTATCATTAATGAAGTTCTAATAGTTGCTGAGAAATGTACTTGAACAATAGGGTGAACTCTGGGGTTTACATAATAGATCAGAATAGATCACAAAGTCAATGAGTGTGTGTGAATTCGGGTTTAACGTCGCTTTCAACAATTTTTCAGTCATATCACGACGGTGTCTGGTTGCGACAGGGAGCTCAATGCTCACGTTTATAGTGCTGCCTCACTGAAGTATCATGTCCCAGACACATTACATGATACCACACCCAGTCACATTATCCTGACACTGGATCGACCAGTCCTAGCTCTACCCCGTAAATCTGAGTGCCAAACGAGGAGCAGCTAGTACCATTTTTAACGACTTTGGTATGTCGCGGCCCGGGATCGAACCCGAGACCTCCCGTTCCCCGGAGCGGACACTCTACCAACTGAGCTATCGGGGACGGTCACAAAGTCAATGAACCATCAAATGTAGGTCAATGCCAAATATGGATAATTGCATTATAATTGCCATCACCAGTTGAAAGCTTGTACCAAGTTCATTAATGAAGCGCTTATAGTTGTTGAGAAATCAACTTGAATAGTAGGAAGAACCCTAGGTTTGGCGCAACACTATACAAAGTCAGTGAACCATGAAAAGTGGGTCAAGGTCAAATATGGATGCATTACCATCCGAAGATGCAAATGTGTACCAAGTATCATTAATGAAGCTCTTACAGTTCTTGAGAAATGAACATAAATAATAGGGTGAACTTTAGGTTTGATGCAATAGTTTTCAAAGTCAGTGAACCATGAAAAGTTGGTCAAGGTCAACTATGGATGCTTGCATTACTGTTGCCATCCCCAGATGCAAGTTTGTATCAAGTATCATTTATGAAGCTCTTATAGTTCTTGAGAAATGAACTTGACCATTTGGGTGAAACCTAGGGTTGTCACAAGTGTTGACGGATTGACAAAACAGATGGACGGACAGAAAATCGGATGCCTTTATCGCACCATGCTAACAGCAGGTGCAACAAACAGGACTAAAATTTTTAGATGATTATCAGAATCAAATCTTTACTTTTTTAACTTAAAGGCATTTATTCTTGATTATTGAGGACAATCATTTCATTACATAATATTATGTGGCCCTCAGTGCTGACTGAAGAGAAGTCCTCTGTCTTCAACAGGTAACAGGCACCTTGGGGAAAATCAATTGTTTACTAATTGTTGACTAGAGTGTACATTATTGATTTTCCCCTTAAGTGCCTCAGTCAGGGGATTCAACAAGAGCTACTAATAGACTTGTTAAGGGCCGCCTTTGATCTGCTATAGACAGTATATCACAATGGGCAATAAAACAATTATTAACACACGGTGTGCCCTACTGTTACAAGAATAAATGCCTTTAAACATGCAGAAAACTTGACTCCTCAAGGCCACTGATTCTTACAAGCACCAAGCCCAAATTCAAACGAGAACCTGTAACACATTTTTATGGAGAAACAAGAAAACTGTTGTTTAACCCTTTTTGTACCAAATGGAATCTTCCACCTTATTTAGAGCAGGAGTCCATTTCAAAATTTAGGGGTGTCAGGTTGTGTTTTCTTTAAAATTTATTTGGAAAATGACTGAACTTTTAGCAAACAATGCAGGCCCTGATCAGACGCCGCCTTCTGCGGCGTCTGATCTGGGCTTGCACTGTTTGCCAAGGTACCCCTTCAGGGGTTTGTGGTACTGAATGGGTTAACTAACACGATTTCTGCTCTGGACCCAACTAATAGTGTTATAAATGGGTTGTGGTATATATTGATGCTCTCTTGTCACCTGTGTACCTGGCTATCCACAATTCGAAGACTAAATCCAGCAGGAAACAGCCAACTATAGCTCCTTACCTTTGATATTCTGTCTGTAAGTCTGCTCATGCTCAGGGGAACAAAACACCCTGTAATACACAATCAACTCTCTTTATTCCGACATTCAATTGTTTTTATTTTTGTTTTGGTTTTACTGCCCTTTGAGGATTATTTCACTAATATATCAAACTTATTGTTAATTAGAGGGGGGAGGGGGAATCGGAGTACCAGAGAAAAACCACCTGAACTTCCAATGCAGAACTCTCAAGTCTCACATGACCAAAGCCAGGCTCCAACAACAGTGGTGAGAGAACTAATGATTAAGAATCAGCGCTCTTATCCACAAGGCCACGGAGTCCAGTTCCAAGGTTCAAAATAATGACAGAACTCATTAAAATGATGATTTCAAAGGAACGACTTCTTAGCTCAAGATTGAGATATATTCAAGAATATTCTTGTCAATACTCCGAGAAACCAATATTGTGTACATGTGCAAAATGTTAACATTAGTTTTGTTGACTATTACCTATTGCAATACACTACAGTCAACCTTCTTTATAGCGATATTCTACAAAACAACAAAACGTGCTATAATTAGGAATTCACTGGAACCAATGAGATGAATTAATGATGGTTTTCAAGAATATAAATTGTTGTGGATATTTGTTAGAAGAGAGAAGAAAGATCCTTTATTGCATATAACACTACTCCTTTTGTGACTCTTTATAGCGGAATATTCTTTGTAGTGGAAAAATGTGAGGGAAGGAATACTGTCTTTATAACAATTGTCCTCTCTACGTTATAAGGTTTCTTTACTTCTTTGTAACGGCTGAATGTACTGTACTAGCATTTTAGGGTTGTTTGATTTGAGGTTGAACGTCCCCATCAACACTATAAAGGTCATTTTGGAGACATTGCTTCCAATTTTGTTGGACTTTTACCTGACAATGAGATAAATGACATCTCAAGCCCTGTCGCCCAATGAAACCAATAAGGTTTATAAGCATGAACGGTCCGACTTGCACCGCTTTGCCTGGGCAGGCTTAGATCCTCTAAGCGGTTTACCAGTACTCGTGTGTGGGTCAGATTCAGCTCTGCGTGAAAGTATCATGCAGCCGGCTGTCAATAGCGAAAGTTCACTATTGACAGCCAGCTAGTATATTGAAAGTATATATTTAACTGAATAATTGAAATCATGCAAATGAAAATCTTCTGCAAGTTAGAAATTGATATTAACCAACAAAAAAAAAAAAAAAGGATCAAGTATTAAAGTATGTAAATTATCAGTTATATATGGTATTATTTGGCTTAAGCAGAATAGCCATAACTCTTAAAGATGTTAAACAATAGGTATAAATTGCTACAATACACATGATACATAAATGGAATGAAATTATTATAAGTAATTAAGAGGGGTTTGCATTTGAAGCAAATTTTTGACGTTTTTCTGTTTTTAGCTCTGGCGACCATGTCAACGAAGCAGAACCGTTTTAGCTATTTGGTGGAGGGTCACCTAAGCAATATTCCTATGAAGTTTGAAAGAAATTGGCCCAAGGGTATAGGAGGAGTTGTCGTTTATAGATTTTTCTATTATTAACTCTGGCTGCCATCTTGTTCAGCAGAGCAGAACAATTTTAGCTATTCGAGAGGGAGTCACCTAGGCAACATTCCTGTGAAGTTTAAATCAAATTGGCCCTTGGGTTTAGGAGGAGTTTGCATTTGAAGCAAATTTAGTATGTTTTTCTACTTTTAGCTCTGGCGGCCATTTGCTCATCGGAGCAGAACCATTTTAACTATTTTTGGTAGAGGGTCACCAAAGCAATAAAGCTTGAAGGAAATTGGGCCAAGGGTACAGGAGGAGTTGTAGTTTAAAGATTCTTCTATTTTTAACCCTGGTGGCCATCTTGTTCATCATAATAAGTCCAAGATAATTCATAGCATATGTAAAACAAGTCCCAAGGCCGAGGTCAATCTTTCTTTAGACTTGGTCACAGGTATTTTGATAGGGAGCCACCTAGGCAACATTCCTGTGAAGTGTGGATCAAATTGCCCAAGAGTTTAGGAGGAGTTCACATTTTATGCAAAATGTAAACGACACATGATGCACGACACATGACGGACATTGAGTGATCACAATACCTCACCATGAGCACTCGTGCTCAGGTGGGCTAAAAATATCAATATTTTGAGGATGAAACAAGAAAGATGTGTTTGTGAAACACAAACATGTCCCCGGGCAAGCAAAGTTAGTCACACGTCTAGGTCTAGGTCACAGGTCAAAATGTTTTGCATGAATGTGAAGCTCTTGTCACAAGAAACCTACATGCCAAATATCAATGCTCTATCTCAAATGGTTCAAAAGTTATGACCAACATTATAAAGTTGTCCACGTACAAACCAACAAACAAACAAACAAACCAACAAACAGACAGGGCAAAAACAATAGGTCCCCACTATCGCTACCGGGGACATAAAAAGCACCCTATCTTGGGCTATGCTGACTCAGTGTGTGGTTCATATTTGGTTAAACATAAGCCCTAGGTAACAAATTATCATGTCACTCTGATAAAAACACTCACTTGACTTTTCACTGAAGAAAATTATTCAACAGTTCTTAGTAATATCTTTAACCCAGTTAGTACCAGAAACCCCAAAATGGGTAGCCTGGCAAACAGTGTAGGCCCAGATCAGACGCCGCAGAATGCGGCGTCTGATCAGGACCTCCACTGTTTGCATAAAGTACAGTTATTTCCCAAATCAATTTTGATGAAAACACAACCTGGCACCTCTAAATTTTCAAATGAACTCCTGCTATATACAGTAAAACCTGTCTTAGTGGCCACCCCTATTAAGCAAGCAACCTGTCTTAAGCAAGCAGGCTTTCAGTTCCCCCAAAAGGAAAATGTATTAAAATTCACATGTGTTAAGCAAGCACCTGTCTTAAGCAAGCACTTTTTTATTATCCCATAGGTGCTTGCTTAATACAGGCTGGACTGGATTCCATTTGGTACAAAAAGGGTTAAATAGCTTACAAAAGGTAGGTAATACCTGTACATTATCACTGTCATGTTGCCACTGGCAACCTTGTATCTCTTAGTAACCTTATTCTCATTATGAAAAGCACATGGGTAATGGAAGCCCTTCTTACAAGGGGCCCAGGCACAGCCCCCTGATGCTCCTTTTGTTTTACACAGATTGCAGTTCTGAAACAGAAAATAAACACAGCGCGGCTATATTGGAAAGGAACTCTGATTTATTCTGCAGTAACAGTGGAACAGTGATATTAAGGGGAATGGGAAAACCTGGCAGATTTTCCGCCATTTTTCAAAGGGAGACAAATTTCGGGACTTCCTGTTCGCTTTTCTATAAGCCCTGTCCCACTGAAAAAGGGGTCTACGCATAAAGGAAAGAATTTGCTCCTAATTCTTTCCTTTAAGAGTTGACCCCTATTGACATGGGAGACAAAAATACTTTTGCAGGAGTTGCCTCCCCTAAAAAAGTTCCCCTTCCCCTTAAAAGCTGCCATTGTAGGATGTTAACATGTAGATTATTTGACGTTCATTTTCTAGCATCAAAAATGTTGCAACAGGACTGAAATGCATGTGTTGCAGTCAATGTTGGCAGGATATCTTCCAATAATGGCCACAAGTTGAGAGAATTGTTGTTTATTTTTTTTTTAATATTTTGGATCAGTCAGCAGACAGTAAGTAGTCAGTAACAAATCACACTACCTTACTACTGACCTCTAAACTGTGTGTTATTACTCAATGGTTCACTGCTTGTGCTGACCTATTTCTTAAATAAAATTCATCCTCACACTGTCATGTTGTCCAAACCTATCTACATGTTTCAGGGGTCATCCTAGACCCAGAAAGCAGGGAGAAGTGACTTCTGAATGGTTTCTGAGATATATGGCCTTTTATGAAGTAGAGTGGGTGGGGCATGGCCCCGACGCATCCCGGGGCCCCTAGGTTAGTATAACTTAATGTGTCTTATCATAAGGAACAAGAATATATATGGTTTAGGTTTGGGGATCTGCAAGGTTTCCGAGATACTGGGCCTTTTATGAAGTGGAGGAGGTGGGGCAAGGCCCTGGTGCATCCCAAGGGGCCCCATGGTGGTTGTCAATGAATGTGTCTTATCATAAGGAACAAGAATATATATGGTTTAGGGGTGGGGATCTGAAAGGTTTCCGATATATTGGGCCTTTTATGAAGTGGAGGGGATGGGGCAAGGCCCCAGCGCAGCCTGGGGCCCCTAGGTTGGTGTCACTGAATGCGTCTTATCATAAGGAACAAGAATATATATGGTTTTGGAGTGGGGATCTGACTGGTTTCTGAGATATATGGCCTTTTATGAAGTGGAGGGGGTTGAACAAGGCCCCAGCCCCAGTTTCTGAGATATGTGGCCTTTTATGTAGTGGAGGGGGTGGGGCATGGCCCCGACGCATCCTGGTGCCCCCCAGGTTAGTGCAACTGAATGTGTCTTATCATAAGGAACAAGAATATATATGGTTTAGGGGTGGGGATCTGTAAGGTTACCGAGATATTGGGCCTTTTATGAAGTGGAGGGGGTGGGGCAAGGCCCCGGCGCCCCTAAGTTGGTGTCACTGAATGAGTCTTATTATAAGGAACAAGAATATATATGGTTTTGGGGTGGGGATCTGAATGGTTTCTGAGATATATGGCCTTTTATGAAGTGGAGGGGGTGAAGCAGGGCCCCAGCACAACCCTGGGACCCTCAGGTTGGCATAAAAGCATATGGCTGAGAGAAGTTTTCTCAAGAAACATTTCTATAAAAGTTCTGTCAAAATATCTGCAATGACTTGGCAGTAAATGCCAATTTTCAATTTTCCCCATTATAAGTCTATGGAAACTCTAAGTTGCCATAGCAACCAAACTAAACAGCCGATTTTCATAAAAAACATAAACTTTCAATCCCCCAGCCAAAGGATGGTACAGATGAAATTTGGACCTAAACGGCCCAGTGGCTTCAGAGGAGTGTTGACATCAGACATACAACGATGACGGACAACTGCCTATCCTATAAGCTTCCCCGGAGCCTTTGGCTCTGGTGAGCTAAAAACGGGCGTGACAATAAACTAAGCCAGCGCATGGCATAATTTACAAGAAGTCTTGACCAATCAGCGAAGACTCAGATCAGCCTGTGCATTCGTGCAGTCTGATCAGAGTCTTTGCAGATCGCATGTACCTACTATAGGCTAATATCTATGCATAGAGACATAAGCAAAAGGTCATAGTGGATGGGTGCGCTTGTTGATTTGAATCTCTGCTGGTCATATCGGTTTTATTGTAAGTTTTGTCATGCGCCGGCTCAAATCTAACTTCAGTCCAATAGCTTCTTAGTACATAATACAAACAAGTCTATGAAATGGTGACCCCCACCACCCCACCTTAAACCCATTTTACAAATTACATAGAGAAAACTCGGGTATATGGGGGTATACATTATTTTTCTTATTTCTGCTCCAAGACAGAGGTTGTGGGTACTCATTTGCAGTATAAATAAGAAAAACATCTGAAATTTTAATAAGAACAAGATGTGTTTGTGAAAGACTGATGCCCCCGGACAGCGCATGTTAAATATTAACGCAGTACCACTAAGCAATCAAAAGGTATGGCCAATGTTCAAGTCTTAAAAAAGGAGGTTAAGGTCACAAGGTCAAAAATTATGGGATTGTTGAAAAGGTCTTGTGACATAGTTTGCGCCGGCCTCAGTGGCTCAGTCGGATGTGCGTCTGACTGGTGATCAGGAGGACGCGGGTTCGACTCCCGCTGGGGTCGGCAACATTCTTTCGTAGAGATTGATCATGAAATCTTTTCTACGGTCATTCTCTCCCTTCCGCTGATTCAAGAAGGGCAGTTGTCAGTTTCTGGCGAAAGAATGTGCACTGTACTGGTTAACCGCTTACGTATAAGCCTGCCCAGGAAAGTGTTGATAGGTAAACTGACCAGCTCAAAAATGACTTAAATAGTGTTGACTGGGCCATAAAACTCCAAAACAAACAAGCAAACAAAACAAGACACAGTATGTTCATGTGAAATAAGAAAGCCCTATCACTTACCAAATGAAAGCTATGGCCAATGTTAAAGTTTTTAAAAAGTAGGTCAAACGTCAAGGTCACGAGGTCAAAAAGTATGGTACCACTGGAAAGGTCTTGTGAAAAATAATGCACATGTGAAATATGAAAGCCCAATCACTTACCAATCAAAAGTTATGGACTATGTTACAGTTTTTAAAAAGTAGGTCAAATGTCAAAGTCAAGGTCACGAGGTCAAAAATTATGGTACCACTAGAAAGGTCTTGTGACAAGGAATGCACATGTAAAATATGAAAGCCCTATCACTTACCAATCGAGAGTTATGTCCAATGTTATTGTTTTTAAAATTTTTTAAAAAAGTATGTCAAAGGTCAAAGTCAAGGTCACGAGATCAAAAATTATGGTACCACTGGAAAGGTCTTGTGGTAAGGTATACACATGTGAAATATGAAAGCTCTATCTATTACCATTCAAAAGTTATGCCCAATGTTAAGGTTTTTGTAGACAGTCAAACAGACAAACGGACAAAGAGACAAAAAACTATATGCCCCCCCCCTCCCCCCCGAATCTAGATTCCAGGGGCATAAAAATAGCAATGTTGGGAGATATGAAAAAAATGCACAATTTCACATGGGTATACTAGAGAAAGCGACCAGTGGGTCATGTATACCCCTGGCCAGCGCCACCCTCTGATATATTTTTCGAGCTTGTATGTAATATGAATGAAGTCAAGAAGCTATAAGAATCTATAAATGTGCTTGTAAAAGCTAAACCAAACATAAAATTTCTAAATGAACCAAGGGAGTGGGGGTATCAAAGTTAATGAAGCAGCAGGGTGGGGTATGCATCAATGGAATCTTTGGACTGCTTTGCAACATTGATGCAAGTATCAATTGAATTTTTCTTCGAGTTTAGAACATACAGGCATCTATAAACTTTGTCATAAAACTTTAACCAAATGTAAAATTTCTAAGTCTGTGACCTTGAGGTCAAGGTCACCGTGGGTGGAGGAAGGTACATGCATAACAAAATCTTTGGACTGGTATGCAACATTGATGCAAGTATCAACTGAATTAATCTTAGAGTTTAGAACATACAGGCATCTTTAAACTTTGTCATAAAACTTTTACAAAACGTAAATTCTAAGTCTGTGACCTTGACAAACGGACGGACAGCCCACCCAGAGGCTAAGATATTCCATATGAAAGGGTAATGCTACAGAGATATCCTTTACCAAACATGAAGAGAATCTAATATGTGGTTACAGATATATCGGCAATCAAAAAGGTTTGACACAAAACTTTGACGTAAAAGTAGATGAACAGACAGATGGACAGACAGACAGCCCACCCAGGGGCTTGACCCAGGGGCTTAGATGTTCCATATGAAAAGTAATGCTATATATCTGAGATATCCTTTACTAAATATGAAGAGAATCTAACATGTGGTTACAGAGATATCAGCAATCAAAAAGGTTTAACGCAAAACTTTGACGTAAAGGTTGACGAACGGCGCGACAGACGGAAGTACAAACGAACGAACTAACGAACAAACCAACCAACCAACCAACCAACCAACGGAAAGATGAAAACTATTTACCCCCTGACATACTTTGTATGCCAGGGGTATAATAATCGTAATGGTAAGTTTGAAAGTATGGATAGATGGCGATGATGCACACAAGATCATTGGTATAGTAAAAGCTCACCGTGAGCCAAAAATCCATGTTCAGACTTGCTGTTGATGGTCAAGATCAACTTTTTGTTGATCGCCTTCTAAATCAATAAAACATACATGTACTTACAAGTCGGCCAGCTCTATTTATTTCTGCCTTCACTTTCTTCAGTTTGAAACCACCAAACTGGTCTGATTTGTACTGACGGAGGCCAGCAGAGTATTGCTGAAAAAAAAAATGAAAAAGACATAAATGGCTCAGAACCCTGGAAGATATTTGCAATGCTCTTCTGCTTTGTCGTCAAAAGATGGGAAACAGATACGGTGAAATTCTGCTATTAAGACCACCTAAAATGACGACTAATTCTCTTAAAACTCATTATCCCCTAGCGTCGCTTATATGCGGCCGATAAAATATAGATGTAGTCCCGAGCGCCGCATAAAAGCGACAGGTAAATTCTTATCGGTACACCGTGCGTCGCTTATAAGTGGGCTGCAAACAAGTACTCCATTTCCCGAGCGTCGCTTATAAGCGATGCTTACCATTGGTCCACAAAACTCAAAAATATAGACAAGTTCAATTTTCAGCCAATAAAAACGCACTTTACAAACACTGTTTTTCTTGCCAAAAATGGAAAATTCCACGTGTTTACCGGGAAGAAAAAGCGAGAATTTTGAGGTAAAAAATCATGGAAAACAGCAAAAATACGCGACCACAGCTTGCAATCGGTAATGATATAATGGAGTTTGAAGTTTGTGATGGTGAATTCTCCAGTTTAGGCTCAGATGTGGCTGGAATTGACATTGAAATTGAGGGAAATTGGTCAGTTTCACGTGTGCATACGGCAGACTTGTTCGATTTTGAGGAGGACTTGTCGGCAATATTTTGCTCTCTTTTTGGAGTATATTCATGGAGATTCTAATTGAAATTATGGAAATTATGAAAGAAGAGGAATAAGTGAAATTATAATATGCGAAAATGAAGAGTCATAAGGATCATGATTTAATCAATTTATTGTGGAATTTGTTTCTTTTTATTATTTTTATGTGGATTAAATTTGGATTTATTCCTTCAAGTCATGGAGTAAGTAATTTTCTTTATCCCCCGCCCTGCATGTAATTCTGACAGAATTTTGCATGTGTTTGGTATGATCTTGTAGATAATTTTTTCATCTACCTTTGTGAAAAATTTCAACGTCCAGAAACTTGTAATAATTGAATTATACATAAAATAGCATTGCAACCCTCAGTTACAAAAATCTTTTCTAAACAAAGCTAGAAAAGTCTTGGGAGATAGGCAATGAAATACTGATAAGCCTCACAGGTATCAGCTATAGCAGTATTTGCTAGGGAATTAGTGGAGATTTGCTTCTAGGGGATAATGAGTTAAAATGCATATTTAAAAGGTTTCAGTCATTCTTTTTGTGTATTTTTTAGCACTCAGAGTCTTCTGGAAAGAGACCACCTTTGGGACTAAAATGTATGAAAGGACTTTTCATCATTTCGTGATGATTTTCAGTTTGCCAAAAAATTCAGCCATTTTCCTATGTGACTTCTAAAAAAATTTAAACGCAACCAGACAGCCCCAAAACAGCATTTTTACTCCAATTTTCAAAATCCTAGTGAGAATCCTGCCCAGGATAATGGTCAGTAAATGACCTTGGCCTTTGGACTTGATAAACTTCCATTCAACTGACTGCAAATATCAATTCTGAGGCCACAGGCAACCATGAAATCAGAAAAATCCACTGTTTTAGCTCTTTTTCCATACAAATGTCTAAGCAACCAAATTTGACCTTGATATAAAATAGATCAAGATCAACCAAAGGTCAATTGAACAAACTTGGTAGGGTCTGATCCCTGATGCTGCATACCAAATTTCAAGGTCATCGGCCAATAAGTTCCCAAGGGGAAGATTTTTAAAGGTTTTTACCATATATTGGCATGGTGGTCATCTTGCATTCTTGGTCATATGACCAAAATCCTATGAACAAACTTTTAATCCCCCACCAAACTGAGGTTCCACATGTCACTTGGTTTCAATTGGCTCAGTGGTTTCAGAGGCAATGTCATTTAAAAATGTAGATGTTTTCAGTGTGAACAATAACATAACCAGATAAGTTGACAGTGACGTAAAAGAGTGAACCACTACAGGTAGGTTTGACAGGTTGTACCAATATCATTATCGTACCCGTCATTGGTTGACAAGACAGATTGTACCATCATATTTATTATTACCGAAGCGTCTTAATATCTTTTGACAATAGTGGACAATGCTTAATAACAAAAACAATCCCTGACGTTACTTTCAACTTATCCTCCAACAACAATACCAATATTTCATCGAATGTGTTGACAAGTAGGGATGGGTATTGTCAGAATTTTCGTATCACGATATATCGCGATATGGTTACTGCGTATCACGATACGTATCACGATATATTATGTAGCAATCTGAAACACACTGGTAATTGGAAAACCACAATATATATGGAAAAGAGAAGGGAGTTTTCATGGATAAATATCATTTAACCTACTTACAAAACAAAGGTACTTAAAAGAATTGTCCCAATGTTATGAGGGGAAATAAAGATACTATCTGAAAGTGCTATTAAATGTTGTATTAGATTGATGGCCTCAGTCACTTTATTTGTGACTGTTATCTTTTGCAACCTGAAATGTTGCTAGATATCGGTAGTTGGCCATGGTAAAGTTTGTTTTGGTTTTCACTCTATTACACAATCTTGTAAATGCTGGGCAGCTTACACTAAAGTGACGTATACAACAACAACAGCCGGGTGATTCACCGAAATTCCTACCTCGGCCTACCGTAAAAATTCGGCTATAAGACGAGGATTTTTCCCTCCAAAATGACCCCGTCTTATAGCCGAGGTCATGGACTGCAGGCTTTTTTCAGGCAATGTCCGGCGAAGACCAGACATACAGAAAAAGCCGATCAGTGATTTTTGAATTGATATAAATCGCCACCCACAAACCACCGCTACCATTTTTCTGCATGCGATCGGTAAATTTCGTTATCCGACGCTAGCACCCCCATACGTGTTTAATGTCATTGTGTGTATCTCTTTCATAAAAATGTTTGGAACAGGTAAAAAACCTTTTCTCGATAGCTAAACGGTTGTGAATAGAGGTGGATAGAAAACCAGCGCTTTGCACAGCTCCCGAATTATCCCCAAAGGCTCCGTGTCAATAAACAACAGCGTTCGACTTTTCCCGTCTGCTATTTGGCGCCAAAACATAACCATTCATGAGATCATAGAAAAGTCCGTTTTTATTATGCAAATATCTACCGTTAGATATAGCTAATTGTCTGAGGAGCGATTAAATCTTTTTTACATTGATTGTGGATTAAATTTTGTGATTGGAGGATAAACGCCAATTAGAATCATAACGACCATATTTTCACACCTTATCGACACGCACCGCAGGGTGGCAATTTTATGACAGGGATTAACAATAGTGTCATACTTGAACCGTAATAAATACACAGATGGTTTATCTCTGAATTGACAGTGCAGCAATTATTGCGATTTACTTACTGGTCTAGTTTTACCGTATTTAAGGACTCACAAAGACTGACAGACTGAGCTGTATTTACCGATCAGTTATGAAAGAAAATATGAAAAATGGATAAAAAAAAAAGAAAATATCGAAAATATCGGTATTGGCGGACCGTATTGTGATATGATTTTTTTCTGAACTGTATCACGATATACCGATAATATCGCACATCACTATTGACAAGGTTTATAAAATGTTTATAAGCCAGAAGAAAATTCTATATATGTCAATAAGAAAGACAAATAATACTCTACCATACACTTATGATGTGCTGCTATCACTTTACCATTCAGTTCATCACAGTGCAGGGAACCACACTCTGTGGCCTCTTCTCCAAGATGGCAAAAACCACACTTGCTCATTTATGCTCTGAAACATAGAATATGGAGTATAGTGGCTGTTTGTCTACATTACGATAACACACACGTGCGAAATAGTGTATTTTTTCACATCTCCAAAATGGCTACTTTTCTGATGAAAATCAGCTATATTTTTCTTATCTATACTGCAAACATACGTTGTGGGTGCTCGTTAGAACCACCTCATGGAGGCTGTCCTAACAAGTACCCACAACCTATGTCTTTGAGCAGAAATAAGAAAAATAATGTCTACCCCTGTAAACCCCAGTTTTCTCTGTATAAAGTGGGGTTCAGGGGGGTGTTCAATTCACGGACTTGTTCACATGATGAATGAGATATGCTATGTTGTAGCAGAAAAAACATTGGGCCAGAAAAGGTTTTGTATGATTTAAAAATACCGAGCCTTTTTAGCTAAATGGTATTTATTTTAAACTTCAAATCAATCAATACTAAATATGGATATAAAAAGTTGAAAAACTTATTGTTTTTCATTTTAATATTAACCATTTCACCATAGGCGGCTCTTGTTGACAGCCTGGCAGAACGCCATAGGCGGCTTTCATCAACAAGGTACGGTACTGGCCCTTAACCAGTTTCACAGACTGTTAAATCTCACGGAACACTGCATATTTAATTTTGTTCTATGCTGCTATTTACCCCTGACTTGAGGTTTCAGATCGAAAGTAGAAAATAAACAAGAGGCCCATGGGCCACAATGCTCACCAGAGCTCAGGGGGCCACTGCCCACTGGCAGCAATGTATTTTAATTAACTATGGAAGCCCTGCACCCAAGGCTGCTACAGATAAAATTTCGACCCAATCAGACTAGTGGCTTCAGAGGTTTGATGTCGCTTGAAGACAACAGATGACAATTGACAATTTTCCCATCTGTGGCGACAAATGGACCAAAAAGAACATTATTAAAGGAACATTTCTATGAAAGTTTGACAAAATATCTTGAGAGGCATTAATGTCATTTTTCAATTTTCCCCATTATAAGTCAATGGAAACCCTTAATTTGCCATAGCAAACAAACCAAAGAGCCAAATTTTATAAACCAGAGCTCAGGTGGGCACTGCCCAATGGAGCCCTGATTGGTGTCACTAAATGGGTCTTATAAAAAGGAACAGAAACATATATGGTTTAGCGGTGGGGATATGTATGGTTCCTGAGACGTAAGTCTATGGAAACTCTAAGTTGCCATAGCAACAAAACTAAAAGGCCAAATTTCATAAAAAAAACACACAAAACCTGTAAAGGCAAATACATGTATGTTGAATATTTGAAATCATAAAGTCTCAGCCTCCTAGAGCATATGGTTTCTCAGGAGATGATTTTTTAAGTATTTTTTTTCTATTTTTTGCATTTTGGTTTCCATGGCAACCAATAAAAATGAGCAGAAGGCCTAAAATCATAAGGCAGATAGTAGATTGCCTATGGAACATTTCTATGAAAGTTTTGTCAAAATATCTGCAGAGGCTTGGCAGTAAATGCCATTTTTCAATTTTCCCCATTGCAAGTCTATGGAAACTACAAGTTGTCATAGCAACCAAACTAATGAGCCGATTTTCATAAAAAACGAAATCTTTCAATCCCCCAGCCCAAGAATGCTACAGATAAAATGTGGGCCCAATTGGCCCAGTGGCTTTAGAGGAGATGTCATTGGAAAGTGTTGACGCCAGACGACGACGGACAACTGCCTATCCTATAAGCTCCCCCGGGGCCTTCGGCTCTGGTGAGCTAAAAATGTGTTTTGAAAGTTCGTGTTCGGTAGTGTTATAAATGATTCATAGATGTTAAAGGTGCATTATTGAGCTACCGGGTCTCAATTTTTTTTCTGGTTTTTATCTTCAATGCATACTCCTTTGTCATATGTACCGTAATGATCCGGCTATAAGACGATTTGGCTATAAGACGGGGGGTATTTTTTTGCTTTTCTTTGGGTGATTTTTGCTTAGTCTCGGCTATAAGACGGGTATAAATTCTAACAATCTGACGAGGGTTGCGCGGAAACATGTAGAAAGTGCCGAACATTTCAGAGTGAGACACTGGTTGATCAATTTTGCTCGGTGTTTTGCGGTCACGAAATCTAATGACAATGACGACTTTACTAAAATAAAATTTATATTAGACCGACTTCAATGATAAACAGATAGGTTTAGGTACCTAGCAAGTCCCAGAATAAATTTTCTTATCTAGAATCTGTAATCACTTATTTTTTGTGTCTGAAATTTGAGTTTATTAACGTCACAACTTTCGCCTCATTAATATTCATGAACTCATTATCATAAACCAATGAAGGAAGGAAAGTAAAATGATTGACAGTAACTAAGGGAAGCAACTACGCATAACTGGCATTTTCTACAGTTTCATACATGTGCGTCGGCATACATTTGATATCTCCGGATTCCATCGAAATAACAGGAATTCGAACCCTATCTCCCGGTCTTCCACCCGATGGCCCCAATCTCCTGACAAGACAATTTTCCTTTAGAAATATTTCGCCGCCCGACCATTCTAGTATTTACGGCAGTAAAATACCTATGCGGTTGACAGATTTACACCTGTGGTGAACTGCTGACGCGTGTAAACATTATCGGACAGTTAATAAGGTGATTAACTCTTCAGGGAGTTATTGGATAATTGGTGTGTTTATATAAGAGATTAAATAGATTAAAAAAACAGGCCATTGCTAATCAAGAGTGATATAGGAAGAAACAGAATAGCCTGTGCATCCATAATGTTTAATATACACCTGCGGTAATGGTCAAAATGTGCCCAAAATGTGACCGACGCAGTATCTGTAGCTAGATAGATAGATAGATAGACCGGAGATTTATTTTGCTGCATTGGGCTTTTATGGAAAAATATAATAATAATAAAAAAAACGTAAGGCATCATCAACTTATTTTCTTATGCAAATGGAGTAAAACTTTCACCTCATTAATATTTATGAACTCATTATCATAAACCAATGAAAATTCACGCGTGCTTATTATGTTCCGGGGCACCTTCCGGGGAATGTATCCATTGAAAACGCATGGGAATTAATCCAATTATGATAAAAAAAACTTTAGGCTTGAATTATAACTGTTCTTCACGATCTTTTGGTTTCTTTTACCGATGTTTATTATTATTTATTTGGAATCACGCTCCCGCTCATCACTTCACAGACCCATAGTTACGCAACAGGTATACACATGTACTTACCGCACGTGATTTTCCTTCCGTTCTTTGCGGAAAATTTCAAGGATGCCCAAGATCTCGGTTATAAGACGGGTGTAAAAATTAGGGGGTATTCTGGCGGTAAAAAACCCCGTCTTATAGCCGGATCATTACGGTACACTTTTGGAGCCAAATACAGCTCAGAACTTTGTGAAAATGGTCGTTTTCATTCATGTATACCCTTTGCTCTGAACATGTGTTCGGAATTTCTGTTCTAAAAATAAATCTGTCACTTTACACATACATGGGGACAGTATCGTCTCTGAGTGTCATTACTTATGACATGGTATTCAGTGTCATATTTTTCCCATTCAGGCATGGCCTAAGCAAACAAGGCCAAAAATGAACGTCGCATAACGCCATATAGTGGGATTCTATTTTTGTCACGAACTAAAAATATATCTAACTAGTGTTCGAAACCTAGTTAGGGAATCCCTCTCAAACTAGTTTACCTGTCATCATAATTGTTCGCATTTTTGCATAAAATGCATTCATTTGTATTGTTTTAAAGAAAAATACCGGCTATATGTGTTTTATTTTTGGAAGCATTTCTTCCAGATAGCTCAAAAATGCACCTTTAATATCACTCACATAAAAATGGCTAAGAGTGACAGAACGAGTTAGTAAAATTGCAATGACCTAAAATTGTATGTTTATATTGTGTGTTTTAATATCAGCATTCATTCCCTTGGGGCTATTCCAGAAAAAAAAAAAAAACATCTGACATGGGGAGACGGCTCTTTATATATCCCCAACAACTACAGAAGGACCCACCGCCTAAAAAATAGCTTGCTGCTTCCAGTATATATGCCTGTCAGTTATGGTTATCATAGCTTTAATACCTTTGCAGTGTTTGAGATTTTCTGCTTGTGGAAACTGACATGCTGATCGAATGATCGTTCTTCAATTGTTTGACGCCTGTACTAAATTAATCTTTGGATTCCGTTAATTAGGTATTACGTAATCACAGCACGACAATTTAGCACCTCTTTAAGGGCGACATGAATCTAACAAGCTGCATTAAAACTTGAATTTACATACTTTTATTTGAAGATAGCATCAAAAGCTAGACTATCAAAATAGAAGTAAAGCAATGATCAAGTCGGTGTTTTCATTTAGCAATATGCAGTGTTTTTGTTACCTGCTTCAGATACTCATAAAAATCAAAAATGAGTTCCTTTAAGAGCAATGAAAACATTCATTAGAAAGAAGATAGGTCATACTATGTAGTTTCGGCTAATTAAGCCTCATCAGTGACCCTGTAATGATCCGGCAACGGATTAGCTATTGTGTTTGACAAAAACCTTAGTGATTACTAATCGATTATTGATCACAATGACAGGACTGATAATCAATTATCTTTTCAGCTCCGATTAGCCAGCCCTAGATTTAGTTAGGATTATTCCCCAGCATATTTGTTTACACCAAATAAAAATTATGGGCTAGTATCATGTACATGTACATCCGAATTTGAAAGCACAAGTCTGGCTGTATAGAATGCTGCTTTTCTGATCTGGGTTTACATTATATCTACTGTTATCCTAATACAGCATGATTTTTATGATGTGGCATTATTTGGCTAGAAATTTGAGAATAAATCGGAGCAAGTGGTGGGGGGGGGGGAGAGAGTGGGTATGTGTGGCGGCGGTAAAACGTCTCCCTGCCCTACATCATAGTGTAGATTATATTTTCTTGTCCTTTGTGATCATTGATTCCATTGTGGAATTTCGAAAATATCTGAGGATCACTGATGAGGCCTAATTGGCCGAAACTAGCTAGTCTGGCCCAGAAAACATGCACACTCCATATTTTTCAGTCCTGTGGTGTATTCTTTGCTTCCAAAGGATAACCCTTTTATAGAACATATTTACTGGGGTATACATTATTTTCCTAATATTTCTACAAAACATCCGATTATGAGTGCTTCATAGACACATTGATCAGTGAAATAGTTCTAACTAGTACCCACAATCTAATGTATGGAACGAAGTTAATAAATGCATTTATCAGAAAAAAAGAGTTTGGGAGTCATGAAAGTATACAGGTGTAGCCTGATTACAAGAAATATTTGTCTGTGTTCTATGCTCGATCAAGATCAGAACTCCAGCTTTTTATGTGGGAATCCAACTTTTTACTGTGAATCCAACTTTTCATAAGGAAGGATTCCTGGAATCCTGTTTTCAAAATCCTAGTGAGAGCTCTGCACATTATCAAACATCTGAGCCTTCTGGTTTCAGACAAGAACATTTTCCCGACATACACATTAAGTCTATGTAAAACCAGTGGGCGCCGGGGCAGGATCATTTTTGGTCCCATGGCTATAAACTGAACAATCTTGATAGAGGTCCACTAGATGCAGCTTCATACCAAATATCAAACACCTGAGCCTTCTGGTTTCAGACAGATGATTTATAAAGTTTTTCCCTATATATGACTACATATGTAAAACCAAAGGGCCCCTAGGCGGGGGCATTTTTGACTCCAGGGCTATAATTTGAGCAATCTTGAAAGAGGTCCACTAGATGAAGCTACACACCAAATATCAAAGACCTGGGCCTTGTGGTTTCAGGAGAAACTTTTTCATTAAAAACAAATCTATTTTTGGCTCCTGTGACCAAAGGGCCCCTGGGCGGGGGCATTTTTGACTCCAGGGGGTTGGGGCTATAATTTGAACAATCTTGATAAGAGGACCACTAGATGAAGCTTCAAACCAAATATCAAAGACCTGGGCCTTGCAGTTTCAGAGAAGCAGATTTTCTAAAGATTTTTCCTATATATATATAAGTCAATACAAAACCAAAGGGCCCCCGGATCGGGACATTTTTGGCGCAAGGGCTATAATTTGAACAATCTCGGTAGAGGTCCATAAGGTGAAGCTACACACCAAATATCAAAGACCTGGGCCTTAAAAAAAATTAATGGGCGAAAAATCCAACTTTCGTTTTGGTGGCTGTAAATATCGGCGGAAGTGATAAAATACCTCACTTTTACCGAACTGCCCAACGAGTCACTGAAAAATTGATACAGCCTACAGGTACAATTAAATGATCCAACCACAAGACGAGGATCCCTTCCATCCAAAACGAGCCCGAACTTTCACACAAGCAAGTTCAATGCGAACATCGAAGTTTTCCGCCATCCAAATCGCCGCCCACAAACCACCAATACCGTTTTTCTGCACGTGATCGGTAAATAACGTCATCTGATGCCAGCAACCATACACGTGTTTAATGCCATTGTTTTATTTTAATGGGGTGTATATCTTTCATAAAAAAATGTTTGGACCCGGTAAAAATATTTTCTCGATAGCGAAACGGTTGTGAATAGAGGTGTATAGAAAACAGCGTTTTGCACAGCTCCCGAATTATCCCCAGAAGCTCGAACAACAGTGTTCGACTTTTCCTGTCTAGCGTCTGCTATTTGGCGCAAAAACATAACATTCAAGAGATAGTAGAAAAGTCCGTTTTTATTATGCATACATAGGGGGATAAACACAAATTAGAGAGATAATTGACCATATTTTCACACCTTGTTCAAGTTGGCTTATCGATGAAATGAAAGACACGCACCACAGGGCAATCATGTTTACTTGACAGTTATATGAAAGGGATTAACAATAGTGTCATAATTGAACCGTTATAAATACACAAACGATTTGTCTCTGAATTGTCGACATAGCCGGACAATGCAGCAATTATTGTGACTTACTTACTCTAGTTTTACTGTATTAAAGGACTCAAAAGGCTGACAGCTGTAGACGATTTTTTTGCACTTGCTCGACTGGGCGTCGTAAGGTCAAAGTGCACCTGCCTGGCGCGGTTTCGGACTTGTCCCGGGCAGCCGGGCAATGGATTTGTCAGCACCTGTTTAGATAGCTGGTGTCCCAATCAGGAGGAAACATTCGGGGTTTTACCTCCATTGTGCATGAAGTAAATTTCACACAAGTTGCGTTGCAGTGCGCATTTATCGAAAACGAAAGTAGAAAACATTCATCCGAAACAGAATCGGAAAATCGACACAAAAACGTACACTTTAGCTGGATTTCTTTGGGCTAGTGAACAACACAAGTTGATGATTGATTCTGTTCATTGCAAATAAAAGATACTAGACATTCATTCATCACCACATTATTTTTTTTTTAACTATACTGAACCGATCTTTTTTTTTTTTTTTTTTTTTTTTTTTGCTTTCCATTTTTTCCCTCAAAATATTGGGACTCCTACTTTCAGATTTGGGACCCACAGTTTTTTTAATGAACGAGTCCCAGGACTCATAGTTGAAAATTTCTAAAAAAATCACTGCAAGTCGAAGCTTCATACCAATTACCAAACGCCTGAGCCTTCTGGTTTCAGACAAGAAGATTTTTAAAGGTTTTCTCTCTATAAGTCTATGTAAAACTTAAGGACCCCAGGGGGGAGGCATTTTTGGCCCCAGGGCTATAATTTGAACAATCTTGATAGAGGTCCACAAGACGAAGCTTCATACCAAATATCAAACACCTGAGCCTTCTGGTTTCAGACAAGAAGATTTTTCCTACATAAGTCTTAAGTATGTAAAACCAAAGGGCTCTGGAGTGGGGACATTTTTGGCCCAGGGCTATAATTTGAACAATCTTGGTAGAGGTTCACTAGATGAAGCTACACACCAAATATCATAGATATGGGCCTTGTGGTTTCAGAGGTTCCGGGTCATTTCGGTCCATAACAAAATCGGCCCGTGTCAAAATCGGCCCATGACAAAATCGGCCCCTAGCAATTTCGGCCCATAAATGATTAAAAGACTGTTATAGGGGTCAATTATCAGCCAAAATTAAAAAAATGAAATATATATAGTTAATTTATGATAAAATACATGTATATACAATTTATTTTTACCGCTTTTCGCCGCTCGGCATTTGTATCATTATTTTCAATAATTACCTCCCTCAGATGTGAGTCTTCTCGCAATGCAAACTTTGTAATGGAAGATAAGAAATAAAAAATAATATAAAAGAGGGTGTGTTTATTTATAAAAAATTTATATTTATGAACTTGGAAATACCAGTTCTGGGGTCATTGCTTATTTGTTTATATTGTTGGCACATGTCGGTATGCAAAATGATTAATAATCACTTTATCGACACGTGCCTTAAAGCAACAAACAGAACGATTATCACTTTACTCAAACATCATTCATTATTGGGGCACGTGCCAATCATCCATAAGTCTTTGTCTCCTAATGCGTGTCTTTAATTCTTTCTTTGTTTCTTGCTTTCGGTTTCGTTTTATGAATGTTATTGGACAGGGGCGCATCGACAGCTACATTTGGGCCTAGCGCCGGGCCCCAAAGAAAGACTCACATCAGCCTGTGCATCCGTGCAATCTGATTTGTGTGTAACTATAAATCATAAAGTAGCTGAGGCTACCTCATGCCTCCAGCGATCATGAACATACTGTGCGGCTGAGCAAGTCTAGCTGTGTATGCTGGGCCCGTGAAGCAGCCAAAGCTTCCTCATGCCTCCAGCGACCATGACCATATTGTGCGGCTGACCAAGCTGGTCTGTCTATGCTGGGCGAATTGTAGAAATTGCTGGGCCCTTGCTTACTCGTTTACTTTGTGTTTCAATCGGCCTAATGTTCAAACGGCTTCCTCTGGACCCAGCAAATGTTAATGCACGAAAACCCATGCGTGATTCCTGTAATAAAATTGAAGATGCTAAAAACTAATCAATGCGCCTCTTACTCATAGCGTATTCCATTACGTAAATGGAAGTGTTGAAAAGCAGAAATAAGAAATACAATGTACAACGAAACCGTTAACAATTTCATAAGCCCAATGTGACTGTGAACAACGCTTGATGTCAGTTTTCTTACCATTGCCTGCAGTGAAAACAATCAAATATCATATACCCTTAAGCATTTTCAGAAAATTCTTAAGAGTGCATTTTCTATCTACTTCCTCTGAGGAGGACCTTTCAGAAGAGGTTCCAGTATACCAGGTACTGAAGGGGGTTAGTTGAAATAAAAGATAAGTATAGCAGGTGAAATGAGTTTGTACAGTGCTAGGCGAGTGTTAGTATAGTTAAAAGTAAAAAAAAAAAAAAAAAAAAAACAGAGACTAGTGACGAGGACACATGCCACACCCGGCACACAGCATCACTAAACTGTGCCAGGGTCGAGAGCAAGACTACTTGGCGGCGGGGTAGAGCATTCCAACTCAGACCCATCAATACCGGTATTGATGGGTCCGAGATTCCAAGGAAAATGGTTTTGGGAAAGAATGAAAATTTGTAGTAGTTTGTAGGGCTCGTGATGAGTCTGTGTGCCAAAGGGAGGTTTTGACTAGAGTCCCTCCTGATATGTGGATTTTCTTTCTTATATATCCGTTACGAAAATACGCCGGTGTGACATGGTGCATTCTTTCATTCTCTCAAAAATGGCTACTTTTCCTACACAAAAAAAGTGATATTTGTTTTATTTATACTCCGAGCATGCGGTGGCGGTTCTATCGAGTACCAAAACATATGTCTTGGATCAGAAATAAGCATAATAACATATACCCCTTAAAACCCCAAATTTCCCTATATAAAGGGGGATTAAGAGCGGTATTATTTTCTCGGATTTGTTAACACGATGTTTGTTTTTTTTTTATCATTAGAGGAAATAATATTAATTTCTCAAACTGCCCATATTTTTTCTTTTATCCCATTTTCGACTTACATGGTACTGATTTTATTGGCAGTGCAAGCAAATCAATTATATGCAAACATAATACTTATACCATAATTAAAATTGTGGATCGAAATTGCTATGGGCCGATTTTGTATGGGCCGATTTTGTTATGGGCCGATTTTGTTATGGGCCGAAAAGTCCAGGGACCGTTTCAGAGGAGAAGATTTTTTAAGTTTTCATTAAAAAAACTCTATTTTTGGCTCCTGTGACCTTGATGTGCAGCGGACCGGAATCATTCAAACAACTTTGAAAGGGGACCACCTAAGGATCATTCCTGCGAAGTTTGGTCAAAATCCGATCTGGGATGAGGAGGAGATGTCGTTTGAAGAAATGGTTTACGCAGGGATGGACAGATGTAGGCACGAACGACATCCCAAAAGCTCACCTCGTCACTACATGACAGGTGAGCTAAAAACTGATGAAACCATGAAACAGAAATGGTTGAAATTTTGTTTCTGTTTGTTTTTTATGCGGTTTAACAGCCCAGCCAACACTCTTTCAGTTCATTTTTGAGCCGGACAATTTAACTATCCACTTTTCCTGGGCGGGCTTATACGTAAGGGGTTACACAGTACAGAATCAGGGTAAGGGAGAGAATGACCCAAGAAAAGATTTCATGATCAATCTCCACAGAAGAATGTTGCCGACCACTACAGGTATCGAACCGGCGTCCTCCTCACCACCAGTCAGATGCGCATCCAACTGAGCTTACGAAGCTGGCCGCTGAACTTTTGTTAGAATGACTGTTAACCCTTTCCCACTTGGGGACTGATTTTCACAGTGTTGCCTAGGACAGCAACTTCATATAACCACTATTTCATATAGTAGCGTAACCGAATTTCGCCAATAATCAAATTTCGCCAATTGTACATAAGATCGGTATTTTCGTGTGCGTGACGTCACAGGACATTACCAACTCAGGGAATCCTAAGGTCAAATTTACCGCTATCTGTCACTCATGTCAAACTGACAAGAAATGCCAATCCGAGAGGTTATACATAATTTCCTACCTGTAGCAATGTATTTCCCGCCATTTTGCTATGCCATTTCGTATCTCACATTTTTATTTTATTTCTCACAAGATTTGTTAGCTGCCAAAACAATCACCGGCGTCTGTTTACATTTTGACCTTTCTAGTATGGAGCTGACATATCCGTATTTTAGTATTGCGGCTCTCAAAGGGGTAATTAATGATTCAACTATTTGGGGGTTCTTATCGATGTTTAATGGAACAATGTAAATTTTCACAAGAGTTTTGAATGTAGGAGTGTATTTAATTATTTGCTTTTAATTGTACCTATCCACCTTTGGCCAAAATAATAAACATGTGTCAAAGTATGTACTTTCTTCTTTTTTTCTTCCTTTTTTAAGTTACCTCCTGCATAGGGAACACCTGGTATTGGGGGCTCGAATTTTACTCCAAACTTTTAATGACAACAAAGATGGTGGTATTCCATTGATATAAACATGATGATAATTTTTACATAATTTGATAAAAATGAGTAGTTATATGTTACATTCTGTTTGTGTTGCAAACCAAAGTTGTTCATATCACTCATGAAACTCATTTCTATTCTGATAAAGTTGATAGCGGATAATTTTACCCCCTCGGGTGCCCCTTTCATCAGGATTTTAAAAGTTGGCGAAATTCGCTTACTATTTTTCAAGATGGCGGATTTTGAGTGGTCTGAAATAGCGAAGGTTTTGATGATAGACATCGCTATTTTAATGCCGTAAAAGCTTCCCTTGTGTTGGATCAGGTCAGTATTTTTTGATGAAAGGGTTTTCTATCAGATAAATATGGGTTCATGCATACCGCACCAGTGTTTACAGTTACGTTGTAGTGATGTGCGATATTATCGGTATATCGGTATATCGTGATACAGTTCAGAAAAAAATCATATCACAATACGGTCCGCCAATACCGATATTTTCGATATTTTCTTTTTTTTATCCATTTTTCATATTTTCTTTCATAACTGATCGGTAAATACAGCTCAGTCTGTCAGTCTTTGTGAGTCCTTAAATACGGTAAAACTAGACCAGTAAGTAAATCGCAACAATTGCTGCACTGTCAATTCAGAGACAAACCATCTGTGTATTTATTACGGTTCAAGTATGACACTATTGTTAATCCCTGTCATAAAATTGCCACCCTGTGGTGCGTGTCGATAAGGTGTGAAAATATGGTCGTTATGATTCTAATTGGCGTTTATCCTCCAATCACAAAATTTAATCCACAATCAATGTGAAAATGATTTAATCGCTCCTCAGACAATTAGCTATATCTAACGGTAGATATTTGCATAATAAAAACGGACTTTTCTATGATCTCATGAATGGTTATGTTTTGGCGCCAAATAGCAGACGCTGGACGGGAAAAGTTGAACGCTGTTGTGTATTGACACGGAGCCTTTGGGGATAATTCGGGAGCTGTGCAAAGCGCTGGTTTTCTATCCACCTCTATTCACAACCGTTTAGCTATCGAGAAAAGGTTTTTTACCTGTTCCAAACATTTTTATGAAAGAGATACACACAATGACATTAAACACGTATGGGGGTGCTAGCGTCGGATAACGAAATTTACCGATCGCATGCAGAAAAATGGTAGCGGTGGTTTGTGGGCGGCGATTTATATCAATTCAAAAATCACTGATCGGCTTTTTCTGTATGTCTGGTCTTCGCCGGACATTGCCTGAAAAAAGCCTGCAGTCCATGACCTCGGCTATAAGACGGGGTCATTTTGGAGGGAAAAATCCTCGTCTTACAGCCGAATTTTTACGGTAGGCCGAGCTAGGATTTCGGTGAATCACGCGACTGTTGTTGTTGTATACGTCACTTTAGTGTAAGCTGCCCAGCATATACAAGAATGTGTAATAGAGTGAAAAACAAAACAAACTTTACCATGGCCAACTACCGATATCTAGCAACATTTCAGGTTGCAAAAGATGACAGTCCCAAATAAAGTGACTGAGGCCATCAATCTAATACAACATTTAATAGCACTTTCAGATAGTATCTTTATTTCCCCTCATAACATTGGGACAATTCTTTTAAGTACCTTTGTTTTGTAAGTAGGTTAAATGATATTTATCCATGAAAACTCCCTTCTCTTTTCCATATATATTGTGGTTTTCCAATTACCAGTGTGTTTCAGATTGCTACATAATATATCATGATACGTATCGTGATACGCAGTAACCGTATCGCGATATATCGTGATACGAAAATTCTGACAATACCCATCCCTATTACGTTGGCGAAATTCGATTACCCCAGTATAATGAATGGTCTGTTTTCAAATAGGCCGAAATGACCCAAGTCCAAATTTGGGCCGAAACGACTCAGGCCGAAATAACTCAAGACCGAAACGTCAAGATTCTGGAAAAGTGAACTATTGCTAGATCTACATCTAATAGAAAAATCTTCTTGGCTTTTTACCTTTTTAAAATATGACTATTAAAAGAATGTTGTTGTACAACAGAAAACAAATCCTCAAACAAAGCGCGGTTTGATGGTGTATACGCCAACACGGGGCGTCTATAAAAGCCGGATTCTGGCGTACACTAATGTCCGGGAAATGTCTGGGGGAAAAAAGCGGTAGTGGAGCGTTATCCCTAAGATTTCCACTTCGGGAGGTCAGAAATTTATAAAATTAGTATTAAATAAAATTTTTGTTGTTGTTGTATATCTAATCACGGCACTATTTGTTGCCAATCATCTCAAGGTGCTCTCTTCGCTTTGGTGAGATTCACTAGGTACTTGTGCACTTAATGCTCTGTGTGTGCAGGCGTGGCTTACGAAAAATTTAGAAAAATCTTTTGGTGCACCTGATAAAATGTAGCAGTGCACCTGTTAGTTCTGATCTTGCATCTTTACTAATTGTCTCTATATTCCCTGATAAAACTTTCACATCAACTACACTACAGTTTACTCCTTCTCTGCCTAGTATGTCTTCTGTAACTTTCTCCAATTCCTTCCTTTCTTCCGTATATCTGTCACAATCAAAAATGTAATGCTCTATGGTCTCTGATACCTGGCAGGCTGAGCATAGGCTGGATACATTTGGATTCAGCTTAGATTGAAATTCATTCAGCATTGTATGCCCTGATAAAATCTGATTTAAAACTGAGAAACTTGCTCTGTCTCTCTCCCCATAGCAACTCCTTCTTCCCACATCAGTAAACGTCTCCTGTATCTTTTCCATTTTCTCAGACAACATGAACTTGAGCTTCCATTTTTCACCAACCTGCCGACGAATCTCTGCATTAGCCTCCCTCTTGTCCATCTCTGTACTAACTGGTTCTTTTGAAACCAACATTTCATTAGCACCTGCTTTGGCCTGTTTGTCTGCAAGTTCATTTCCAGCTGTATCTTTATGTCCAGGAACCCAGTGTACATGTATCTTATTGCCTTTTTCCATAATTTGACTGATACTCTGTTTTATAGATGTGATAATCTCTATCTTGTTCTTAGGAATCTGGTTCTGGAAGGCTGATAAAATGGCACCCTGACAATCAGTAAAAAAGTGTATGTTTTTGTTTTCTAGTTGGTTGATCTCTGCAAGGAATTCTAAGCTGATCTGAATACCCACCAACTCGCCTGTGAAGTTGTTACTGAAAGGGCTGACACCTTTCTTCAGCAATACTGGCGAAGCTTCATATCCCTCAAGATACACCACCCCTCCTGCCCCTGTAGGACCCGGATTGCCAAAAGCTGACCCATCAGTGAATACAATCACATCCTCTGGTTGTAGACCTTCTAACAACACTTTCACATTCTCTTCTTGCACTTCTTTGTCCAGCTTGAACTCCTCAGAATTCACTTTTCCCCCCATTTTTAACAGTCCCATGTACTCGTTCGTGTATCTAAATTCTTGCTCAATCTTATCAAAATCTGTATTCCCTTTCATCTCCTTAAACCTGCACATTAGCAGCTGAAATGTTGATGGTTTCCTGTTATTTGTGTGAGTGTTAGCTGCCCATTCCAGGAAGTCCTTTTTTAGTGGTTCATCCTCGTGTTTTGCACCAATTCTAACCACCTCCTGGGCTTGTCTCATTTTAATGTGCAAGTCAATTGGAATAGTGTTGGTTAGAACTTCAAGTGCGTCCGTGCTAGTACTGTTTAGGCAACCTGAGGCTTTCAACAATGCTGCCCTGTGAACTTTACCTAGCTCCTTGATGCACTCGGCCGTGGCTGATACTGTAACTGGTATTGCGTAGTCCATGATTGGGAGTACCAGTGCATTGTAGAGTCTCAGGAATACCGATTGGCTGCAACCTCTATGTCCCTTGACAAAGTTATCCAACCCTTTCAGTGCTCTAAAACCTGACTTAACCTTCTCTTCTATGTGTTTATGATAACTTAACTGATCATCTAAAGTCACTCCGAGAATCTTTTTATACTTCACCACATTCAATGTCTCATCTCCTAGTTTAATGTCCACCATACCTGCTGGTTCCTTCCCATCTGGGGTTACTACCAGCACATCTGTTTTGTCTGCTGCCACTGACATATTCCACTTATGACACCAAGGCTGGACCCTTAGTTTTAGATCCCTGTTCGTAGCCTCACAAGCTGATGCTAAACTTGAGTCACTGACCAGCAGGGTCACATCATCTGCATATTCAGTGTGCTTTCCTTCCACTCCAACCATCGAATCATGTGTATATAGATTGCACAGCAAAATTTTAAGCTCCATTCTCAGAATCAGAATCATAATTGCTACTGGTGACACGTCAAATGACATTCATACACCAGGACCTGTGATGTGGGAAGTTAGTCCCTAGCTCTAACCAAAGAGGTAAATTTAGCTACACAATCATCAGCACCTTCAGCTGTCGAAATAATCGAATCGGGAAGGGCATTCCAATCTCTAATGGTTCTGGGGAAGAACGACTCTTTGAAAATGTCAGTTCTTGCGCTAAGGGTCTGAAACGCCAACGAATGGTGATTTCTACAGTGTCTAGCTGGGGGAAGAAGGTCATCTGTTGGATGCTGGCAGCACCCTTTAGACCTTTGTATAAAAGGATTAGCCTACTGTCTTTTCTCCTTTTCTTGAGAGACGCCCATTTTAATTTTCCAAGTATTCCAATCATGTTCCCAGTTTCAAAGCAGTAATTGCCTGTTACAAATCTAGCAGCTCTATTCTGAACTTTCTCAATTTCATCGTTAAGGACCACTCCACTGGGGCCCCAGATACAACTACCATATTCCAAGATTGGGTGAACAAGACATTTATATGCTGCCTCTTTTACATCCTGAGGGCACTGATGAAGATTTCATCTCAGGAAACCAAGCGTTCTATTTGCCTTAGTACACATGTTGCTAATATGAGTATTCCATCTCAAGTTGTGTGAGAGTGTCACTCCAAGGTATTTAACGGAGTCCACATTCTCGAGGACCGTTCCCTCTAAGGTGTAAGAAGCCTCAACTTTATTAGATCTCTTCCTAGTTATCTGCATAATGTTGCATTTGTAACCGGACTAGACTGATGAGACGGCCGAAGTGCTCGGGATCGGCTGATCCCGGTCACTATATATCAGATACCTGCCACACGGCAGACTGGTCGCCAATAATTCTCAGGCACCAATCAAGCGCGTAACAGTCACCTGCCCGATAGGCTAAGATTTAAGCCCAATATTAGAATCAAACAGCAGACCGGTCAACTATACAGTTGACCGACCCGAAGTCAGATCCCACGCAACGGGGTGGTTACTACCCCTACAGTTCGGACACTGGGTGTGGAAAATAAATGTTCTGAGTCAGTGAGACAGAAGACATTTTAACATGAAAAATGTAAATATATTTTAGATTTGAAGAACATAAAGCATTTCAAATGGTCAGATCTATTAAGTTGGAGATTTCATCTGTAACGAGAGAGAAGTAGAAAGCACTTTGTTAGTTATTGCACATCATGACATGTTTAACGAAGGTTTCCTTTTTGAAATATGAAACTGTTGGTGCGCAACAGTCATAATCAACTACACAATGAAGCAGACTAACTCTTCACGAGAAGCATTACCAACGAAGGAAAATATTACTTCTTACACAAAAGAAACCCTTCATCGAGCAAAACCTCCCTGTAAAGAAACCAGTCTACTGTCAAGTTTTTGTTCAGACAAAGCAAACTAGATCTTCACGAGAAGCATAACCAACGAAGGAAAATATTACTTCTTTCACACAAGAAACCCTTCATTGAGTAAAACCTCCCTATAAAGAAACCAAATTACTGTCAAATTGTTTTAGAAAAAGCAAACTAAATCTTCACGAGAAGCATTACCAACGAAGGAACATATTACTTCTTACACAAAAGAAACCCTTCATTGAGCAAAACCTCACTATAAAGAAACTAGATTACCGTCAAGTTTTTGTTCAGACAAAGCAAACTAGATCTGCACGAGAAGCATTACCAACGAAGGAAAATATTACTTCTTACACACAAGAAACCCTTCATTGAGTAAAACCTCACTATAAAGAAACTAGATTACTGTCAAGTTATTGTTTAGAAAAAGCAAACTAAATTTCTAAAATGTTACAAATGAAGGAAATTATTACTTCTGCAAAAGTATGGCGTGGGATATGTTGCAAAATTCAATAAATAAAATTTATATGCATAAAGTACATTTAAATGATATATTGAATTATTTGAATGTAAATTCGTTATGTAGGTGCAATATTTTTTTGTTTTAGATGTAAAAACTTTTTATTTTAAATGCTATATAATTATTTAAATTGCGAAAAATTATTTCAGTTTAATTTTATATTTAAATGATATAAAATGATTCAAATGCATAAACGCGGTATAATTTTTCAATACACATTTAGATTCACAAAAATCATTTAAATGATATAAACTCATTTTAATGCATAAACATGGTTTAATTTTCAAAACACATTTATGTTCACAAAAAAATCATTTAGATGCATAAGCATGCCGGGAAGGTTAATAGCGTGACGTAGTCAATCGATACCGTGTACAAGTAATAGCTTTACACATAGATATTAATATCCATCAATGGTCTCTTGGTTTTGCTTTGGTTTAGCGATCCTTTCAGGATTATTTCACGTATATTGAGCCGAAAGTTTATTCAGAAGGTGGGTAAACACCGGTGTACCCGGAGCAAAACCACCTGACATTCCGTTGCAGAACTTGGCGTCTCACATGTGACCCGAGCCAGACTCGGGCCATTGCGATGTGAAATGGTATTTTGGCCTCACATTATATAGAGTGGGTGCTCATTTCATAAAAGATGCGCGCAGTGAAACAAGATTTATTTAAAGGACTGAATTAGCGTTACTGCTACTGCTGGTAGTAGTAGCAGTAATGCTGCTGTTACTGTTATCTTCACGTCGAACTTCAATGACTAAATTTTATCATAGTGCGCAGATTTCGCAGATGCGCAGAAGTAAGCTACATGGTTCTAAGATACTCTTTTTATGAAAGGCATGAACACTCATGAAAGATACGCTATATACCGAAAGACCAAGAGTCCCACAGATGGATAATGACGTCTGGCTCCAAGACTTGATTGTTCGATTTGAGGTTTAACGTCCCCGTCATCACTATTTAGGTAATTTTGGAGACCTTGCTTCCAATTTTGTGGATTTTTTCGACAATGAGATGACATTACAACTCAAGCCCTGCAGCCCAATGAAACCAATAGGGTTTATATGCATTAACGGCCCGACTCGCACCACTTTGCCACTCGTAAGCGCTGTATGAGTACTCATGTGCGGTCGGTTTCAGCTCTTCGTGAAAGCACCATGGAGCCCAATCTATTCCCAAAGCCCCGATGGACGGGGTTCTATTACATGTACTGAGTATACCTGTTAGCACAAGACATTTCTAACATTCTAACATTCTAATTTCTAATTTCTAACTCCTTACTTCTCAAGCCCTGTCGCCCAAAGAAACCAACAGGGTTTATAGGCATGGACGGTCCGACTCGCACCGCTTTGCGTGGGCAGGTTTACCATAATGTAGTTTATATTTTCTTGTCCTGGCGGGGGGGGGGGGGGGGTGGGTCATTGATTCCATTATGAAAATATGAAAATATTTATTTGAGGGTCACTGATGAGGCCTAACTGGCCGAAACTAGCGAGTCTGTCCCATAAAACTTGTACACTCCATGTTTTTCAGTTTTGTAGTGTAGTCCTTGCTTCCAAAGAATAACCCTTTCTAGAACATATTTAACGTCAGTGCATCTGGTGTCTGGGAATGTGTGGCGGCCTTAAAAGGTCTCCCTGCCCTACACCATATTGTAGTTTATATTTTCTTATCCTTTTGGGACCATTGATTCCATTGAAAAATTTTGAAAATATTTGAGGGTCACTGATTAGGCCTAACTGACCGAAACTAGCTAGCCTGGTCCAGAAAACCTGTACACTCCATTTTTCCAGTGTTGTAGTGTATTCCTTGCTTCCAAAGGATAACCCCTTCTATAACATATATAACGTCACTACAGCTGGTGTCTGGGAATGTGTGGCGGCCGTAAAAATCTCCCTGCCCTACTCCATAGTGTAGTTAATATTTTCTTATCCATTGGGATCATTGATTCCATTGTGAAATTTTGAAAATATTTGAGGGTCACTGATGAGGCCTAATTGACCGAAACTAGCTAGGCTGGCCCAGAAAACCTGTACACTCTAAGTTTTTTCAGTTTTGTAGTGTATTCCTTGCTTCCAAAGGATAACCCTTTCTAGAACATATTTAACGTCACTACAGCTGGTGTCCGGGAATGTGTGGCGGCCGTAAAAAGTCTGCCTGTCCTACACCATAGTGTAGTTTATATTTTCTTGGTCTTTGGGATCATTGATTCCATTGAGAAATTTTGAAATCATTTGAGGGTCATTGATTAGGCCTAATTGGCCGAAACTAGTTAGTCTGGTCCGGAACACTGTACATTCCATGTTTTCCAGTTTTGTAGTGTATTCCTTGCTTCCAAAGGATAACCCTTTCTAGAACGTATTTAGATCCTCTAAGCGGTTTACCAATACTCTTGTGCTGTCGGTTTCAGCTCTGCGTGGAAACAGAATGCAGCCAATCTATTTCTTCATGCCCCAACGGGCAAGGGCCGATGTATTAGGGTAGGGTTGGGTCGGGTCGGGTCGGGTCGGGTCGGGTTCGGTATTAGGATATTAGGGTAGGTAGGGTAGGGTAGGGTAGGGGTGGGTAGGGGTGGGTAGGGTAGGGTAGGGTAGAATAGGGTAGGGTAGGGTAGGGTAGGGTAGGAGGGTAGGGTAGGGTAGGGTAGGGTAGGGTAGGGTAGGGTAGGGTAGGGTCGGGTCGGGTAGGTAGGGTAGGGGTAGGATAGGGTAGGGGTGCGTAGGTAGGGTGGGGTGGGGTAGGGTAGGGTAGGGTAGGGTAGGGTAGGGTAGGGTAGGGTAGAGTAGAGTAGAGTAAGGAAGGGTAGGGTAGGGTAGGGTAAACAAAACCCACCTACCCTCCAATACCTACCTACCTACCCAACCGTCAGTCCCGCCTGTCCGCCTGCCCGCCTGCAAGCCCACCCACCCACCAACCCGACCAGCCACCTACCTACCTAAAATCGACCTACCTACCTACCTTGCTACCTGCCTAACTTCATACGTACCTGCTTACCTTACTAATTACCTCCCTTCTCACCTACCAACTAGCCTGTGTACCTGCCTGCTTACCTACTTCTACCTTCTGAACCTACCTACCTACTTACCTGCCTGCCTACCTTCCCTAAAGACCTCCCTACCAACCTATCTATCTAACTGCCTACATGTCTGCCTGCCTGTCTGCCTGCCTACTTACCTACCTATCTGACTACCTACCTACCTGTAACCGTACATTACTACTGTATGTATGTAAGTATGTAGGTAAGTAGGTAGGTAGGTTGGTAGCAGGCAGGCAGGTAGATAGTATGTAGGTAGGTATGTATGTAGGTAGGAAGGTATGTAGGTAGGTAGGTAGATAGGTTTGATTTGAGGTTTAACGACCCCATTTACACTTTATATGACATTTTGGACGTTGCTTCCAATTTTATGGGACTTTAACACGACATTGAGATATATTGACATCTCAAGCCCTGTCGCCGAAAGGATTTATAAGCATAGATGGTCCGACTCGCAGCACTTCTACCCGTACACTACTACTGTATGTATGTAGGTAAATAGGTTGGTAGGTAGGTAGGTAGGTAGGTAGAAATCACCATTCATTGGCGTTTCAGACACTTACTGCAAGAACTGACATTTATAAAGAATAGTTCTTCCCCCGAACCAATAGAAATTGGAATGCCCATCCCGATTCGATTATTTCGACAGCTTAAGGTGCTGATGACTGTGTAACTAAGTTTACCTCTTTGGTTAGAGCTAGGGACTAACTTCCCATAACACAGGTCCTGGTGTATGAATGTCATTTGACGCGCCACCAGTAACAATTCTGATTCTGATACTTTGCCTTGGCAGCCTTAGATCTTCCAAACGGTTTACTAGTACTCGTGTGCGGTCGGTTTCAGCTCTGCTTGGAAGCATCATGCAGCCCATCTATTTCGTCAAGCCCCGATGGGCGGGGGCCAGTAGGTAGGGCGGGCGGGCAGAGAAGCAGGCATGCAGGGGATAGTAGGTAGGTAAATAGGGAGGTAGATAGGAAGATAGGTATGTAGGTAGTTACCTACCTGGAAAGGCAGGTGGGTGGACACGTAGGTATGTAGGTAGGTTGTGAGGGTTAGTATTTGGGATTGTAGGAAGGTAAGTTGGTAGGTATGGCGGTTGGGAAGGAAGGTATGTAAGAATGTCGGTAGTTAGGTAGATAGATAGGTTGAATAGGGTGAGTGGGTACCTACCTATCTGAAACCGTACATTACTGCTGAAGGCAGGCAGGCAGGCACGCACCTATCTACACAAAACACACCGACCCTCCCCTCCCTACCTACCTGCCTGCCTGCCTACCTATCACCTACATACGTATCTAACTACGTACATAACTACCAACCTACCTATTTACCCCAAACTCACCTACACTCCAACACCTACCTACCCGAAACGTACCCGCCTGTCTGTCTACCAACGTACCTGTCTGCCTGCCAACCAACGTGCCTGTCTGCATGCCTGCCAACTTACCTGCCTGCCAGCCTGCCTACCAACGTACCTGCCTGCCACCATACTGCCTGCCTGCCTACCCGTTCCGCCTGCCTGCCAGCCTACCCGTTCTGCCTGCCTGCCTGTTGGTTCTGTCTGCCTACCTACCCGTTCTGCTTGCCTGTCTTCCTACCCGTTCTTCTTACCTGTCTGCCCACCCGTTCTGCTTGCCTGCCTACCTACCTGTTCTGCCTGCCTACCTGTTCTACTTGCCTACCCGTTCTGCCTGCCTGCCGGCCTGACTACCCGTTCTGCCTGCCTACATGCCCGCTCTGCCTGTCTACCTGCCTACCTGTTCTGCCTGCCTGCACGCATGCACGTTCTGCTAGTCTGTTCGTTCTGCCTGCCGCCTACCTGCCCGTTCTGTCTGTCTACCTGCCTGCCCGTTCTGCCTGCCTGCCTGCCTGCATGCATGCCTGCCCGTTCTGCCTGCCTGCATACCCCTCGTTCTGCCTCCCTGCCAGTGCTGCCTGTCTGCCTAACTGTCCGTTCTTCCTGCCTGACGGCCTGCCTTCCTGCCTGCCCATTCTGCCTTCTGTCTACCTGCCAGCCCGTTCTGTCTGCCTGCCTGCCTGCCTGCTCGTTCTGCCTTCCTGCCCGTTCTTCCTGCCTACCAGCCCGTTCTGCCTGCCCGTTCTGCCTACTTGCCTGCCTGCCCGTTCTGTTGCCTGCCTGCCCGTTCTGCCTGACTGCCTTCCCGTTCTGCCTGACTTGCCGTTCTGCTTACCCGTTCTGCCTTCCTGCACGTTATGTCTGCCTGGCCTGCGTGCCCGTTCTGCCTGCCCGGTCTGCCTTGACTTCCCGTTCTGCCTTGCCTGCGCTACCCTGTCTGCCTGCCTATAACCGTATACTACTACTGTAGGTAAGTAAGTATGTAGATGGGTAGGTCCAGAAAACTGTAAACTCCATGTTTTCCAGTTTTGTAGTGTATTCCTTGCTTCCAAAGGATAACTCTTTCTAGAACATATTTGGATCCTCTAAGCGGTTTACCAGTACTCTTGTGTGGTCGGTTTCAGCCTTGCGTGGAAACATCATGCAGCCAATCTATTCTTCATACCCCAACGGACAAGGGCCGATGTGGTAGGGTAGGGTAGGTAGGGTAGGGTATTAGGGTATTAGGATATTAGGATATTAGGATATTAGAGAAGTGTAGGGGTAGGCTAGCTTCCTACCTACCTACCCACCCGTCAGGCCCGCCCGCCTGCAAGCCCACCCACCCACCAACCCGGCCACCCACCTACCTACCTAAAATCTACCTACCTACCTTGCTACCTACCTAACTTCATACCTACCTACCTGCCTACCTTACTAATTACCTCCCTGCTCACCTACCAACTAGCCTGTCTACCTGCCTGCCTGCCTACTTACATTCTGAACCTACCTACCTACTTACCTGCCTGCCTACCTTCCCTAAAGACCTGCCAACCTGTCTGCCTGCATATTTACCTTCCTATCTGACTACCTACCTACCTAAAACCGTACACTACTACTGTATGTATATAAGTATGTAAATAAGTAGGTAGGGAAGTTGGTAGCAGGCAGGCAATCAGTTAGGCAGGTGTGTAGGTAGGTAGGTATGTAGGTAGGAAGGTATGTAGGTAGCTAGGTCGCCCAAAAGATTTATAAGCATAGATGGTCCGACTCGCAGCACTTCTACCCGTACACTACTACTGTATGTATGTAGGTATGTAGGTAAGCAGGTTGGTATGTAGGTAGAAATCACTATTCATTGGCGTTTCAGACACTTACTGCAAGAACTGACATTAACAAATAATAGTTCTTCCCCCGAACCATTAGAGATTGGAATGCCCATCCCGATTCGATTATTTCGACAGCTGAAGGTGCCGATAACTGTGTAACTAAGTTCCCCTCTTTGGTTAGAGCTAGGGCCTAACTTCCCATATTACATGTCCTGGTGTATGAATGTCATTTGACGTGCCAACAGTAACAATTCTGATTCCGATATTTTGCCTTGGCAACTTTAGATCATCCAAGCTGTTTACCAGTACTTGTGAGCGGTCGGTTTCAGCTCTGCGTGGAAGCATAATGCAGCCCATCTATTATGTGAAGCCCCAATGGGCGGGGACCGGTAGGTAGGGTGGCCGGGCAAAGAAGCAGGCATGCAGGGCTTAGTAGGTTGGTAAATAGGGAGGTAGATAGGAAGGTATGTATGTAGGTAGTTACCTACCTGGAAAGGCAGGTGGGTGGACACGTAGGTATGTAGGTATGTAGGTAGGTTGTTAGGGGGTTAGTATTAGGGATTGTAGGAAGGTAAGTTGGTAGGTATGGTGGTCGGGTAGGTAGGTAGGTAAGAATGTTGGTAGTTAGGTAGATAGGTAGGTTGAATAGGGTGGATGGGTACCTACCTACCTGAAACCGAACATTACTACTGCAGTCAGGCGGGCAGGCACACACGCACGTACCTATCTACACAAAACACACCGACCCTCCCCTCCCTACCTACCTGTCTGCCTGCCTACCTATCACCTACATACGTATCTAATTACGTACATAACTACCTACATACCTATCTAACCCAAACTCACCTACACTCCAACACCACCTACTTACCTACCTACCTACCCGAAACGTACCTGCCTGTCTGCCTACCAAAGAACCTGTCTGCCTGCTTTCTAACGTACCTGTCTGCATGCCTGCCAACGTACCTGCCTACCTGCCTGCCTACCAACGTATCTGCCTGTCACCGTACTGCCTGCCTGCCTACCCGTTCTGCCTGCCTGCCAACTTACCCGGTCTGTCTACCTGTCTATTGGTTCTGTCTGCCTGCCTACCTACCTACCTGTTCTGCTTGCCTGTCTTCCTCCCCGTTCTGCTTACCTGTCTGCCTACCCGTTCTGCTTGCCTGCCTGCCTACCTGTTCTACCTGCCTACCCGTTCTGCCTGCCGGCCGGCCTGCCTACCTGTTCTGCCTGCCGACATGCACGCTCTGTCTGTCTACATGCCTGCCCGTTCTGCCTGCCTGCCAGTTCTGCCTGTCTGCCTGCGCGTTATGCCTGCCTGGTCTGCCTGTCCGTTCTGCCTGCCACCTACCTGCCCGTTCTGTCTGCCTGCCAGCCAATTCCGCCGCCTGCCTGCCCGTTATGACTGCCCGTTCTGCCTGCATGCCTGCCCGTTCTGCCAGCCTGTCCGTTCTGCCTGTCTGCCTTACTGCCCGTTCAGCCTGCCTGACTGCCTGCCTACCTGCCTGCCCATTCTGCCTTCTACCTACCTGCCAGCCCGCCTACCTGTTCTGCCTGCCTGTTCTGCCTGCCTGCCAGCCCGCTCTGCCTGCCTGTCTGTCCGTTCTGCCTGCCAGTCTGCCTGCCCGTTCTGCCAGCTTGCCTGCTTGCCCGTTATGCATGCCTGCCTTCCCGTTCTGCCTGACTTCCCGTTCTGCCTGACTTCCCGTTCTGCTTGCCCGTTCTGCCTGCGTGCCCGTTCTGCCTGCCCGGTCTGCCTTGCCATATCGTTCTGCCTTCCCTGCCCTACCCTGTCTGCCTGCCTATAACAACGTAATACTACTGTAGGTAGGTAATTATGTAGGTGGGTAGGTAGGTAGGTAGGTAGGTAGGTAGGCAGGTAGGTAGGCAGGTAGGTAGGTAGGTAGGTAGATAGGTAGGAAGGAATGTCGTTTTTGTATATGTATGTGTGTGGGTAGGTTGTTAGGTTTGTAGGTCGATAGGTAGGTAGTTATGTAGGTAGTCACGGTTAATTTGAGGTTTAATGACCCCGTAAACACTTTATAGGACATTTTGGAGACGTTGCTTCCAATTTTGTGGGACTGTTACCCGACATTGAGATGAAATGACATCTCAAGCCCTGTCGCCCAAAGGATTTATAAGCATGATTGGTCCGACTCGCAGCACTTTGCCTGGACAGCCTTAGATCTTCCGAACGGTTTACCAGTACTCATGTGCGGTCGGTTTCAGCTCTGCGTGGAAGCATCATGCAGCCGTTTATTTCGCGAAGCCCCGATGGACGTGGGCCGGTAGACAGGGCGGGCGGGCGGACAGGCAGGCATGCAGGGGTTTGTAGGTGGTAAATAGGGAGGTAGATAGGAGGGTAGGTATGTAGGTAGTTATCCACCAACAAAGGTAGGTAGGTGGACACGTAGGTTTGTAGGTAGGTTGTGTTGGCTAATATTTGGGATTGTAGGAAGGTATGTTAGTAAGTAGGTAGGTATAGCGGTTGGGTTTGTACATAGGTAGGTAGGAAAGAATGTCGGTAGTTAGGTAGATAGGTATACTAGCCGCAGATAAGATTGACAAGGCGGAGCTATCGTTTGTACCTGCCTTAGGAATATTCCATTTACCAAGTCACCCGATTGTGTGAAGTAAACTGTAACACAGGCATAGCTTAGGCGTATATGACCATTTCGTCCGCTTGTAGAAAGCGTGCGAAAGGCACTCTACCGAATCTTCTGTTGGACTCAGCGACTTTGACACATATTGACAACACCTGAAAGCTCCGCCAAGTCAATATTATCTGCGACTACTATAGGTTGAATAGGGTGGGTGGGTAGCTACCTACCTACCTAAAACCGTACATTACTACTGCAGGCAGGCACATATCTACACAAAACACACCTACCCTCCCCACCTTACCTACCTGTCACATACCACCTACCTAGGAACCTAACTACGTACTTAACTATCTACCTATCTATCTGTCCAAATCTCACCTACCCTCCCACAGCTACCTACCTACCGGTAAGCCCGCCCGCCCAACAGCCAACCAGCCACCAACCCACCCATTCACCCACCCACCTACATACTTACCCCAAACCTACCTACCTACCTACCCGCCTGTCGTCCAACGTACGTACCCGCCTGCCTACCAACGTACCTGTCTGCCTGCCTACCAACGTACCTACCGGCCTGCCTACCAACGTACCTGCCCGCCTACCAACGGACCTGCCCGCCTCTGTACTACCTGCATGTCCGTTCTGCCTGCCTGCCTACCTGTTCTGCCTACATGCCTACCGACCTGTTCTGCCTATCTACCTGCCTACCCGTTCTGCCTGACTGCCTTCCTACCTATTCTGCCTGCCTGACTTTCTGCTTTTCCGTTCTGCCCGCCTGCCTGCCTACCCGTTCTATCTGCCTTCTTACCCATTCTGCCTGCATACCTGCCCCCCTGCCTACCCGTTCTGCCTGGCTGCCTAACCGTTCGGCCTGCCTGCCTACCGGCTCTGCCTGCCCGTTCTGCCTGCATGCCTGCCCGTTCTGCCTATATGCTTGCCTACCTTTCTGCCAGCCTGTCTGCCTGCCTGCCCGTTCTGCCTGCCTGGCTTGAATGCCCGTTCTGCTTGCCCGGCCTGTCTTGCCTGCGCGTTCTACCTTGCCTGCCCTGTCCTGTCTGCCTGCCTTTAAACGCATACTTCTACTGTAGGTAGGTTAGTAAGTAGGTGGGTAGGTAGGTAGGTACCTATCCACACAAAATCCACCTACCCTCCCTGACCTACCTACCTTCCTACCTACCCATAGTCCCGCCCGCACGCCTGCCTGCCAGCCCACCCACCAACCAACTTAACCACCCACCTTCCTGCCTTAAATCTACATACCTTCCTACCCAACTACCTACCTTCCTACCCAACTTCCTACCTTCATACCTACCTGCCTGCCTACCTGACTACTAACCCGACCCTGCCTGCCTGCCTGCCAAAAATCCGCCTGCCATCCCACACCTACCATCCCACTCCTACATATCCACCTACCTACCATTGCCGGCCTCGGTAGCTCGGTCGGATGCTCGTCTGACTGGTGATCAGGAGGATGCGGGTTAGATACCTGCCGGGGTCGGCAACATTCTTTCGGGGAGATTGATCATGAAATCTTTTCTATGGTCATTCTCTCCCTTCTGCTGATTCAAGAAGAGCAGTTGTCAGTTTATGGCGAAAGAATGTGCACTGTACTGATTAACCGCTTACGTGTAAGTCAGTCCAGGAAAAGTGTGGCTAGGTAAACTGACAAAACCTGCCTACCTACATACATACCAAAAAAAACGACCTTCCTACTTACCTTCATACCTACCTACCTACCTACTTACCTACCTACAGTAGAAGTATGCGGTTATAGGCAGGCAGACCGGGTAGGGTAGGCAAGGCAGAACGGGAAGGCAAGGCAGGTCGGGCAGGCAGAACGGGCACGCAGGCCAGGCAGACAGAACGGGCAGGCAGGCAGAACGTGAAGGCAAGCAGGCAGAACGGGCAGGCAAGCAGCAGAACGGGCAGGCAGGCAAGCAGGCAGAACGGGCAGGCAGACAGGCAGGCAGAACGGGCAGATAGGCAGGCAGGCAGAGCGCGCAGGCAGGCAGACAGGCAGGACGGGCAGGTAAGCAGACAGAACGGACTGGCTATTAGGCAGAATGTGCAATCAGGTAGGCAGGCAGTCAGGGCAGGCATGCCGAAGGCAGAATGGGCAGCCAGGCAGAACGGACAGGCAGTCAGAACGTGCAGGCAGGCAGTCTGGCAGAATGGGCATGCAGACAGGCAGAACGGACAGGTAGGCAAAACGGGCAGGCAGACAAAACGGACAGGCAGGCAGAACGGGCAGGCAGTCAGTCTGGCAGAATGGGCAGGCAGACAGGCAGGCAGACAGACAGAACAGGCAGGCAGAACGGGCAGGCAGGCAGGCAGAACGGGCTGGCAGGCAGGCAGAACGGGCGGGCAGGCAGGCAGTCCGAACGGGCAGGCAGGTAGGCAGGCAAAACAGGCAGGCAGTCAGGCAGAATGGCCAGTCAGTCAGGTAGGCAGGCGGCAGAATTGGCTGGCAGGCAAACAGCACGGGCAGGTAGGAGGCAGATATAATGGACAGGCAGGCAGACCAAGCAGAGCGGTCAGGCAGACAGACATAACGTGCTGGCAGGCAGACAGAACGGGTTGGCTGGTAGGCAGAAGGCAGAATGGGCAGGCAGGTAGGCAGGCAGTCAGGCAGGCCGAAAGGGCAATAAGACAGGCAGGCCGAACGGCCAGGCAGGCAGAACGAGCAGGCATGCCGACAGGCAGAATGGGCAGGCAGGCAGAACGGACAGGCAGTCAGAACTTGCAGGCAGGCAGTCTGACAGAATGGGCAGGCAGGCAGGCAGGCAGACAGGCAAAACGGGCAGGCATTCAGAACGGACAGGCAGGCAGTTCGGGCAGGCAGTCAGTCTGGCAGAATGGGCAGGCAGAACAGGCAAGCAGCACGGGCAGGCAGAACGGGCTGGCAGGCAGGCAGAACGGGCAGGCAGTCAGTCAGGAAGGCAGGCGGCAGAATTGGCTGGCAGGCAGACAGAACGGACAGGCAGGCAGACCAGACAGACAGAACGGGCAGGCAGGCAGAACGGGCATGCAGGCAGGCAGGCAGGTAGAGCGGGCATGTAGGCAGGCAGAACGGGTAGGCAGTCCGGCAGAACGGGTAGGCAGGTAGAGCAGGTAGGCCGGCAGGACGGGTTGGCTGGTAGGCAGAAGGCATAATGGGCAGGCAGGTAGGCAGGCAGTCAGGCAGGCCGAAAGGGCAATAAGACAGGCAGGCCGTACGGCCAGGCAGGCAGAACGAGCAGGCATGCCGACAGGCAGAATGGGCAGGCAGGCAGAACGGACAGGCAGTCAGAACTTGCAGGCAGGCAGTCTGGCAGAATGGGCAGGCAGGTAGGCAGACAGGCAAGACGGGCAGGCATTCAGAACGGACAGGCGGGCAGTTCGGGCAGGCAGTCAGTCTGGCAGAATGGGCAGGCAGAACAGGCAGGCAGAACGGGCAGGCAGAACGGGCTGTCAGGCAGGCAGAACGGGCGGGCAGGCAGGCAGTCCGCACGGGTAGGCAGAGCATGCAGACAGGCAGAACAGGCAGGCAGAATGGGCAGGCAGAACAGGCAGGCAGGCAGAACGAGCAGGCAGAACGGGCAGGCAGGCAGAACGGGCAGGCAGAACGGGCTGGCAGGCAGGCAGAACGGGCGGGCAGGCAGGCAGTCCGAACGGGCAGGCAGGTAGGCAGGCAGAACAGGCAGCCAGGTAGAACGTTCAGTCAGTCAGGTAGGCAGGCGGCAGAATTGGCTGGCAGGCAGACAGAACGGACAGGCAGGCAGACCAGACAGACAGAACGGGCAGGCAGGCAGAACGGGCATGCAGGCAGGCAGGCAGAACGGGCAGGCAGGTAGACAGGCAGAGCGGGCATGTAGGCAGGCAGAACGGGTAGGCAGTCCGGCAGAACGGGTAGGCAGGTAGAGCAGGTAGGCCGGCAGATCAGGTAGGCAGGTGGGCAAGCAGAACGGGAAGGCAGAGAGGCAAGCAGAATGGATAGGCCAACAGGCAAGCTGAACGGGTAGGTAGGCAGGCAGACAGAACCAATTGGCAGGCAGGCAGAACGGGAAGACTGGCAGGCAGACAGAACGGGTAGGCAGGCAGGCAGGCAGGCAGGCAGTACGGGGGGGGCAGACACGTACGTTGGAAGGAAGGCAGGCAGGTAGGTACGTTGGCAGGCATGCAGACAGGTACGTTGGTAGGCAGGCAGACAGGTACATTGGTAGGCAGACAGGCAGGTACGTTTCGGATAGGTAGATAGGAAGTAAGGGAGTGTAGGTGAGTTTGGGGTAGATAGGTAGGTAGTTATGTACGTAGTTAGGTACGTATGTAGGTGGTAGGTAGGCAGGCAGGTAGGTATGGAGGGGAGGGTCGGTGTGTTTTGTGTAAATAGGTGCGTGTGTGCGTGCCTGTCTGCCTGCAGTAGTAATGTACGGTTTCAGGTAGATAGGTAGGTACCCACCAACCCTATTCAACCTACCTATCTACCTAACTACCGACATTCGTACCTATCTACCTACCCACCCGCCATACCTGCCAACTTACCTTCCTACAATCCCAAATACTAACCCCCACAACCTACCTACATACCTACGTGTCCACCTACCTTCATTTCCAGGTAGGTAACTACCTACATACCTACCTTCCTATCTACCTCCCTATTTACCTACCTACTATCCCCTGCATGCCTGCTTGTCTGCCCGCCCGCCCTACCTACCGGCCCCCGCCCATCGGGGCTTGACGAAATAGATGGACTGCATGATGCTTCCACGCAGAGCTGAAACCGACTGCACACGAGTACTGGTAAACCGCTTAGAGGATCTAAATATGTTCTGTAAAGGGTTATCCTTTGACAGCAAGGAATGCACTACAAAACTGGAAAATATGGTTTTCTGGACCAGACTAACTAGTTTCGGCCAATTATGCCTCATCAAATATTTTCAATAAACCGCTTGGAAGATCTAAGGCTGCCAAGGCAAAGTATCAGAATCAGAATTGTTACTAGTGACACGTCAAATGGCATTCATACACCAGGACCTGTGATATGGGAAGTTAGTCCCTAGCTCTAACCAAAGAGGTAAACTTAGTTACACATTCATTAGCACCTGCAGCTGTCGAAATAATCGAATCGGGATGAGCATGCCAATTTCTAGGTTCTGGGGAAGAACGATTCTTTATAAATGTCAGTTCTTGCAGTAAGGGTCTGAAACGCCAATGAATGGTGATTTCTACCTACCTACCAACCTACCTACCTACTTACCTACATACCTACATGTACATACATACATACAGTAGTAGTGTACGGGTAGAAGTGCTGCGAGTCGGACCATCCATTCTTATAAATCGTTTGGGCGACAGGGCTTGAGATGTTATTTCATCTCAATGTCGGGTAAAAGTCCCACAAAATTGGAAGCAACGTGTCCAAAATGTTATATAAAGTGTTGACGGAGTCGTTAAACCTCAAATCAAGCCTACCTACCTACCTACCTGCCGACCTGCATGCCTAACCACATACATACCTACATACATACAGTAGTAGTGTACGGTTTTAGGTAGGTAGGTAGACAGGTAGGTAAGTAGGCAGGCAGACAGGTAGGCAGGTAGGTAGATAGGTGGGTAGGTAGGTCTTTAGGGAAGGTAGGCAGGCATGTAAATAGGTAGGTAGGTTCAGAAGGTATGAAGGTAGGCAGGCAGGTAGACATGCTAATTGGTCCGTGGGCAGGGAGGTAATTAGAAAGGTAGGCAGGTAGGTAGGTATGAAAGTAGGTAGGTAGCAAGGTCGATTTTAGGTAGGTAGGTGGCCGGGTTGGTGGTTTGGCTTGCAGGCAGGCAGGCGGGCGGTCGGGCGGGCCTGACGGGTGGGTAGGCAGGTAGGTGGGTTTTGTGTACCCTGCCCTAACCTGTACCCTACCCTACCCTGCCCTACCCTACCCTACCCTACCCTACCTGCCTTTCCAGGTAGGTAACTACCTACATAGCTACCATGCCCTGTCCTGCCCTGCCTACATACATACATCGGCCCTTGCCCGTTGGGGCACGAAGAAATAGATTGGCTGCATGATGCTTCCATGCAGAGCTGAAACCGACTGCACACGAGTACTGGTAAACCGCTTAGAGGATCTAAATATGTTCTGTAAAGGGTTATCCTTTGACAGCAAGGAATGCACTACAAAACTGGAAAATATGGTTTTCTGGACCAGACTTACTAGTTCGGCCAATTATGCCTTATCAGTGGCGCTCAAATATTTTCAAAATTTCACAATGGAATCAATGATCCCAAAGGACAAGAAAATATAAACTACACTATGGTGTAGGGCAGGAAGACTTTTTACGGCCGCCACACATTCCCAGACACCAGCTGTAGTGACGTTAAATATGTTCTAGAAAGGGTTATCCTTTGGAAGCAAGAAATACACTACAAAACTGGGAAAACTTGGAGAGTACATGTTTTCTGGGCCAGACTAGCTAGTTTCGGTCAATTAGGCCCAATCAGTGACCCTCAAATATTTTCAAAATTTCACAATGGAATTAATGATCCCAAAGGAAAATATTAATTGCACTATGGTGTAGGGCAGGGAGACTTTTACGGCCGCCACACATTCCCAGACACCAGCTGTAGTGACGTTATATATGTTATAGAAAGGGGTATCCTTTGGAAGCAAGGAATACACTACAACACTGGAAAACATGGCGTGTACAGGTTTTCTGGGCCAGACTAGCTAGTTTCGACCAATTAGGCCTCATCAGTGGCACTCAAATATTTTCAAAATTTCACAATGGAATCAATGATCCCAAAGGACAAGAAAGTATAAACTACACTATGGTGTACGTACGGCAAGGAGACTTTTACGGCCGCCAAACATTCCCAGACACCAGCTGTAGTGACGTTAAATATATTCTAGAAAGGTGTGAAGGAATGAAAACATTGAGTATACAGGTTTTTCTGGGCCAGACTAGCTAGTTTAGGTCCATTATGCCTCATCAATGACCCTAAAATATTTTCAAAAGTTTCACAATGGAATCAATGATCACAAATGACAAGAAAATATAAACTAAACTATGGTGTAGTGCAGGGAGACATTATACCGCCGCCACACATTCCCAGATACCAACTGTAGTGACGTTATATATGTTATAGAAAGGGTTGTCCTTTGGAAGCAATGAATACACTACAAAATTTGGAAAACATGGAGTGTACAGGTTTTCTGGGCCAAATTAGCTAGTTTCGGTCAATTAGGCTTCATCAGTGACCCTCAAATATTTTCAAAATTTCACAATGGAATCAATGATCCCAAAGGACAAGAAAATATAAACTACACTATGGTAAGCCTGCCCACGCAAAGGGGTGCGAGTCGGGCCGTCCATGCCTATAAACCCTGTTGGTTTCTTTGAGCGATAGGGATTGAGAAGTAAGGAGTTAGACATTAGAAGTTAGAATGTTAGAAATGTCTTGTGCTAACAGGTATACTCTGCACATGTAATAGAACCCCGTCCATCGGGGCTTGGAGAATAGATCGGGCTCCATGATGCTTCCACGAAGAGCTGAAACCGACCGCACATGAGTACTCATACAGCGCTTACGAGTGGCAAAGTGGTGCGAGTCAGATCGATTATGCATATAAACCCTATTGGTTGCATTGGGCTGCAGGGCTTGAGATGTAATTTCATCTCAATGTCGGGAAAAATCCACAAAATTGGAAGCAAGGTCTTCAAAATTACGAAAATAGTGATGACGGGGAAGTTAAACCTCAAATCGAACAATAAAGTCTTGGAGACAGACGTCATTATCCATCTATTGGACTCGTTGTCTTACAACATATAAAGTATCTTTCATGAGTATTCATGCCTTTCATAAAAAGAGTATCTTACAGCCATGTAGCTTACTTCTGCGCATCTGCGAAATCTGCGCACTAGGATAAGATGTAGTCATTGAAGTTCGACGTGAAGATAACAGTAACAGCAGCATTACTGCTACTACTACCAGCATTAGCAGTAACACTTATTCAGTCCTTTAAATAAATCTTGTTTCATTGCGCGCATCTTTTATGAAATGAGCACCCACTCTATATACCGTGAGGCCAAAATACCATTTCACATCGCAATGGTCCGAGTCTGGCTCGGGTCACATGTGAGATGTCAAGTTCTGCAACGGAATGTCATGTGGTTTTGGTCCGGGTACACCGGTGGTTTAGAAGCCTCCGTGGTGCAGTGGTTACGCTACTCGCCTTGTAAACCAGGGATCGCAAAATCGATCCCGGGCTTCTCCAGACTTTCGGATGAGTCTTTAAACCGAGGTCCCGTCTCCGTATGACCTTAGCTGTTGGTGGGACGTAAAACGAAAACTCACTCACTCGCTCACACCGATGTTTACCCACCTTCTGAATAAACTTTTCGGCTCAATATACGTGAAATAATCCTGAAAGGGTCGCTAAACCAAAGCCAAGATGGATAATAACATCTATGTGCAAAGCTATTACTTGTACGCGGTATCGATTGACAACGTCACGCTATTAAACTTCCCGGCATGCTTATGCATCTAAATGATTTTTTGTGAATGTAAATTGGCGTGTTTTGAAAACTTAACACAAGGTTATGCATCTACATGCTATTTTAGCATATGAATATACTTTTACACACTTAAAACATCTTAAGCATTTAAAGCGAAAAGTTCATGCATCTAAAATCATTTTTATCATTTAAAGCTAAAATATAATTGTAATTATATTTTGCATTTAAAACAAATCTATAGCAGTTAAACAAACATTTGTACATCTGAAACAAAAAATTATTGAACCTAAAACATTTTATACCATTTAAAGCTAAAATAAAATTAAAATTAAAGTTGGCAATTAAAACAATTATAAAGCAGTTAAATAAAAAAAATCACATCTAAAACAAAAAAAATATTGCACCTACATAACGATTTTGCATTCAAATACTTCAATATATCATTTAAATGTATTTTATGCATATAAATTTTACTTATTGAATTTTGCAACATATCCCACGCCATACAAAAAAAACACTTCCCTAAGTAAACTCTTATTCTTATACGAATTTCATCCTTATGATAAGAAAGAAATTAGTTTACAAACACCCCCAACATTCTGGCAGAATGCATATAGGGGTGCATGTCAAACCCTAGGGCACAAGATAACCACCTGTACTGGCAGTATATATCTTTCCCCAACTGCTGGAGCGATCCAAGCTGTGATATCTCTATCTCATGCCCTCAAAATCGCCACAAGTCTATTGGAGCAATATTATTTCATTATCATTTTCACCATAGATGCAACTTTCGTTATAAAGTGATATGAAACAAGACGCTACCTTTGCTCAAAACCTAATAGAATGTATAAAATAGCTTATTTTTCCAATTTCTTTACCTTTGCAAGAAAATCGACACGTCATAAATTCACCCACTGCACCAAGTCGTTAAAACGAAAGACATAACGTCAAATAAAGGGAGAGAATCCCATAAACCGTACCGAACTGTCGACTTCGGAATACTCGGGAGTTTCCGTAAGTTTCCGAAGAAGCAGACGTAAACCAAAGGGTGTAATTTATGAGTGGCGGCTTCCAACAAAATATCAATGAATCTGGGCGTTGATACTAGACCAGAATAGCCAAGTACGACGGAAAAACACATAGATTTATGAAATACACTGACTGTAAGTTATTTCTCCGCTGGAGGATGGAATTCAAGATGAACAAAAATGTCATAACACAGAGAGTGTACATAAGTTCGGACATCACGAACTTTGACAATATTTCTTAATAGGATTTACAATGCCTTGATGGACAACCTACATAATCCATGAGACATCGTAAATCCAGACTGCCACACATTTAACTGGCTGAAATCTCATGCCCCATTTACGTGCCCAACATCCTAATCTATCTATGTCAGCCTGAAGTTTCAATGAGTCATCTGTATCTCTAATTTCCCGGTAACAAACACAGTCATCTGCGAACAGTCTTATTTCTGAGTCAATGTCAGTGGAAATATCATTGATGTACAGGGAGAACAAAAGTGGACCAAGAACGGTCCCTTGCGGGACTCCAGACAAAACTGGAGCCCACTCCGAAGATTCACCATTAACAACAACCCGCTGTTTTCTGTAGCAAAGAAAGGAATCTATCAATTTGAGGGTCTTTTCCCCAATTCCATAACCAAATAACTTAGATTTAAGTAGTTCATGAGGAGGGGTGTCAAAAGCCTTCTCGAAGTCCAGAATAAATGTGTCCACCTGTCCCCCTTTGTCCAAGATTTTTGCCCCGTCATTAATATCTGTGCTTAGCTGAGTTTCACAACTGTGCCTTTTCTTAAATGCATGTTGTCTGTCTGACAAAAGTTTATGTTCGTCCAAGTGGGCCATGGTGTTTAAGCAGACTATATGTTCCAGCAATTTACACAGAACACAAGTCAGAGACACAGGGCGATAATTACGGACAAGAGCCCTATCTCCTTTTTTGAAGAGTGGACAGATGTTTGCTAAGAGCCATTCTTTGGGGATTTCACCCGTATCAAGAGACTGTTGAAACAGGTGTGCAAAAACTGGACCCAACTCATTTGCTAGTTCCTTCAGGACTCTAGGATGAAGCTCATCAGGTCCTAAGGCCTTACTGGGGTTTAAGCCTTGAAGTAATTTGATCACTCCTGCATCTGTCGCAACAATATTATTAATGAATGGGGCCGCTCTTCCAGTCAATGGAACCTCCATGAACTCAGTTTTATTAAACGCATCATTGGATTGACCAACTAGTTCCTCTGCCCTTTCAGAGTCTGATTCAGCAACCCCGTCCCCTCCTCTTTTATTAAGGGGCGGGATACCTTGCCTGTCTTTCTTCTGGCTATTAATATATCCGTAGAAGTCTCTGGGATTTGCCTTTACATAACCAACCAAGTTATTCACATACAAATCATGTTGATTTTTTTTATATCAGTCTTGATTTCACGTCTCAAGTTTTCAAATTTTGTCCGCAGTTTACCACTTCCCGTCTTTTTTGCCTTTGCATGAATCTTATTCCTTCTGCGAATTACTTCTTATCTCTGGGGTGATCCAGGGAATAGAAGATACAGACCTACTAGTTCTTGAGGGGATATGATTTTCGGCCGAAGTATGAATGAAAGAAGTTATCAAATCAAAATTCTCCTGTACAGACCGAGCATCTGAATGACCATTAAAGTAATTCTCCTTTGCAAATCTGAGTGCATCCTTCCTCATAGTTTCATGGTCACCTTTCTGATATGAGTACACCTTCCTCCGAGGTTTCTTTATTGGTGGGATGTGAATTTTTAAATATCCGGAGACAACATCGTGGTCACTTAGTTTATCTAGGGAATGAATGTCTTCGAATTGTCCTGGCAAAGTCGTAAGGATCAGATCCAATGTGTTCTTATCACGAGTGGGGAAGTTAACAATTTGTTCAAGGCCATGATCGTTCATAATGTCAATTAATATTTGTCCTTCCGACTGACTCAGCATTGTGCCTTGTTTGCTGAGCCTGTCGGGCCAAGCAATGTCTCTGAAGTTGAGGTCACCTAGAACATGTACAGCCGGGAGATTTTTACCCTTATGCTGCAATTTAATGCAATCCAGTTGGTCTTTCAACAACTGGAAGTTTTCGATTGTACCATTTGGTGGGCGATACCAACTTGCTACGAAGTGGGAAGTTTTATTTGCAAAAACCTTACCCAGACCGATTCGGTGTCATTTTCAAGTTCCATGAAAGGCATGTGAGGGATGTCTCTATGAATGAGCAACATCACCCCACCGCCATGAGAGTTCCTATCTTTTCTGTACACACAGTACTGACAAGTTTCAGGGAAAAGCTCAGACGTAGTAATTGAACTGTCAATCTTTGTTTCCTGAATAGCAAAAGATTATCAGGAAATAGTTTTCATTTTTATCATTTTAGGGGTCAATTTTTGAAGTTAATTTGTCTCGGAAATTCCTCGATAGTGTCCTGATGTTGGGGTATAGACACATCCAACGTCTACGTCACACAAGGTCAAAGGTCATTAGCCTCGTTTTATCTGGTGGGCAAAATAACTTCCGGTTCCATACTCTACCGTTGATGTAGCACGAATTATTTTCTGTAATAACTATTGTTAAATCGACTTTCTATCAAAACTGTTTGCCACAAACCATTTTTGACATTAAACTGATTCTTTTTCGTATAAAATTGGATAGAAAATATTAATGCTTTAATCTTATTTCCATTCGTTAAATAAAGCGCATCGACTGCGTTTTGGCATAATGGTAGGTAGTTTTATAACGCTTTTTAGGCAACAAAATGTGCGATAAAATGTCAGAAGAGACTGGTTCTATATCATTTATTACTTCAAAAACACAAACTGACAATGATCAGTTAATTTTGTGGAGAAGAAATGAGTTTAATCACACGATAAATATTCGAAATTCTCATTGACACTGTACGGCAACAGTCATGTTTTGCCAATTAGACAAAAGAGTACCTCTACATGGGAGGTAATTGGCGCATGCGCAGTGAAATGTAAACAAGGTCACGTGTCAAAACATTGGATCCGTCTATTGGTGCGTTAATATCCCTAATATCTCCACTTTGGGTGGCCAGAAATTACTAAAATTAGTATCAAATAAAATTTTAAGCTCCATTCGAAATGATTATTGAAAATAAATTTCATGTTTAACATTTTGGGGTCCCTTTTTGTGTCCTGGATGTTGGGGGTAGTTTTGCTTTATCTCTTTCACTGTCCATCAAACACCAAACCGCCCCAAACCACCTTATTCACCATATTTGCATTATTTGCTGGCTCCCAGCTTGCACATTGTCAATATTGGAAAAACAGGTAACCAGACCCCCCTGACCTTGAAAGGCCAGGGGGTCTGGTTACCTGTATTTCCAACACTTATAATGTTCAGTCAGGAACCAGCAGATAATGTAAATAAGGTGAATTTATATATCTGTATACAAATATTATACATTAATTGCACTTGTAGAAATGATTTATAGCAAAGTTAAGACATTTAAAATAGAAGTGGAGACAATGATCAGGAATGGTGTATGAATGTTCCTGGTGTATGAATGTCATTTGACGTGTCACCAGTAACTATTCTGGTTCTGATTAACCCACAGCCCCCATCAGAGACACCAAAGGGAAAGAAACACAAACATGAAACAACAAACCTAATGGAAAAATCAATAGCGGAAAGTCAAAAGGACAGTAACTTCCCCACAAAATGGCCAATAGGCTATCCAAAATAAAATAATATAAGCGACACAAACACCCAAAGACAAACCATAACAAATAACCAGCCTTTACGCCGTCCTATGCCCACCGTCATGGAATCTCAGGCCTGACCAGCCTTTACGCTGGAACTGTAATAGATTCAAAGCTGTATTCGGGGATATACTCGGTTATCTGGCCGTCCGTCTGTCCATCTTTCAAACTGTCTGTCTTGACAGGCTCTTCACTGTCTAGAGACTCTTGTCTGCATGCACCCACCCCGCATCAGGGCTTAGAAAAATAGATTGGGCACCATGAACCTCCACTAAAGGCATGTGAAAACTCGTAAACCGCTTTGAAGGACTAAATAGAAGTGGAGGCAATGATCAGGAATCGATACAGTTAACCCACAGCTCCCATCAAATACACCAAAGGGAAAGAAATACAAACATGAAACAACAGACCCTAATGGAAACATCAATGTCTTGGATCAGGAGAGGAAAATAATGTATACCCCATGAACTCCAGTTTTCTGTATATAAAGTGGGGTTTAGGTCATCAGCAACTGTAAAATGAGAGATGTTAATAGACCCTATTTTTACACCTGTGTATCGGTTTTCTAACTGAAGTAGAAGAGGATTGTTATATCGCTTACAGTGCGATTTTGAAAGAACCTCCCCCCCCCTCCCCCGCACACCTTGTCTTATGATAATAGGTTCAGAGAGAAGGCCAGCCCAATTGACTCTTGATGAGCAGTCGGAGTAGAGATCTCGCAGCAGGAGCCAATCATCTCCATCCAGATATAGACGTCTCAGTAGCGAGTTATGGTCCACCACATCAAAGGCTTTCTGCGCATCCAGTGTGGTGAGTAGGAGATTCTGCTTGTTGTATTTTTTTGTTCTTGGATACATTCGGTAAGAATGACAACGGTATTCAGGGATGAACATCCTGCTTTGAACCCTCGCTGCAGTCTTGACTGTGTAGGATCGAGCAATTTATTGTGCCTGTTAGGCAGAATATGTTCTAGGGATTAGAGAATCGCTGGGGTTACAGTTAAGCCGCGGTAGTTGCCCGGTTCCGTTGGTTCACCTTTTTTGAATGTGGGAGTCACGATTCCCTCTTTCAGTGTAACGGATACTTTTAGTTAGTGGAAATTTGAACTTATAATGAACTGTTAATTTCTGAAACTATATTGTATAATAATATGTACATTTCATCACTTTCTCTTCCTGGCAAACCAGACATTTGGATTTCTCAAGCTAAATATTAAATACACAACTAGAAATGGTGTTAGTATATACCCTCAACCACATGCTTGCCCCTAAATGCCAAAAGTTTCAAATGCCTTAACTGAAGAACAAAATTTCATGTACATTCAATGTATGTATGTATGTATGTATGTATGTATGTATGTATGTATGTATGTATGTATGTATGCTTTATGTAATCTTTATTAACCCTTTTAGTACCAAGTGGAATCTTCCTCCTTATATATAGCAGGAGTCCATTTCAAAATTTAGGGGTGCCAGGTTGTGTTTTCATGAACATATATTTGGAAAATGGCTGAACAGTGGAGGCCCTGATCAGCGTCTGATCTGGGCCTGCACTGTTTGCCAGGGTACTAAATGGGTTAAAATAAACTACTACTCTTTGAATGAGCCTTCTACTGTTTCTGCGCTATACAGAGGTTGCTGGTGACATCACACACCTAGAGTTATCTTTCTTAATGGAGACACCAGGCTCATTTCTAACAGACTTTTATTGTACATTCTGCATGGATAACTTTCTCTTATTTCTTGATAAACTTATGATTAAACCCTTGATTATTTAATCTTATGACCCTTTAGAACAACCAATGTTAAGTGTTTTATCACTGAGGGATAATTGGACATAAATCTGCCTAGTAAGGGGCGTAACTAGGATTTGAAAAAGACTGTGGCTTCACAGTAACGAAGCGTATCCATGGGGACAGTAGAATTGTGGTACTTGAAGTCCTGTCAAACCCACCACTTTGTATATACAACGTCTACATTCCTTCTCGACACTCTTCAGGAAACTCAAGGAGTGATGATAGCTATCAAAACAGCCTAAACCAGCCAGAAGAAATCCTAAATATCTTCTATCCAGACTCTCATGCAGTGTACCTTCTCGGTGACTTCAACGCATCAATGACTCAAAGGAAAGGAAATAGTCAGTACCGAATGTTGCAGGCATTTGTCAGAAAAAATTCTCTTGAACACCAACAGAAAGGACAAAGTACATTCAAACACCCCAATAAGAATGAGATAGATTACATACTCTTCAACCAGACTGGTAAAAGTCTACTGAGATCTGTATTTACTGAGACATGTGTTGCCCTAAATACTTCTGACCATATCCCGGTGCAAGCAGTTTTAGACCTCAAGTATGAGAAGAAGACCATGCCTGAACGGAGGATCCTGTGTAAGCCAAGGTGGGACAAGTGTGATAAACAGGCATTTGGGGAGTCTATTAAGAAATATCTCTAACCCTTCAGCAGCTTTAAAATGTTGAATTCAGCCGAGTGTGACATCTTGCAACCCATTGGTCATCTGATTGCTACCCTGTGGCTGGCTACAGAAGAAAGCATCCCTAACCACAAGTCGGAGATATCCTTTAAACAGTTAAGGCGTAGGCCATGGACAGAAATCATAAATAACCGTCTCGCTTGTTGGGAATGGAGGAAAGCAGGTGCCCCACAAGACTCCTCAAACTAATATGTGCAGCAGAGGAAAGCAGCAAAGAAATGCCTGAGAAAGAAGCAGAGAAAAGAAGCAGCCAACCCGGGAAGGCAGCAGGTGGTGCGGATCATGGATACTGAGGGTGACCCAAAAACGTTCTTCAAGTTGGTTGGAAAGCAGCGAAAGATATCCAGTCAGCAAACGGGGACACTCCACGTAAATGGAAGAACCTGTGACACCGACCAGGAGATGTGTGCTGGCACGGTCACACACTTTCAATGTTTGGCCACTCCACTGCATAGCGAGAACTTTGATGCAGTCTATAAGGACCAGGTGGATGAGGATGTGGATCGTATTGCCTTAATTTGCAATTCTGAAAATAGGGGAAATGAATGTATTACAGTTCAAGAAGTTAGGCAGGCCTAAAAGAAATTGAAGAATAATAAGGCAGCAGACACAATGGGGCTGACCAGCGAACATCTTCCTTACGGACATGCTTAATTACATCTGATGAAATGTATTCAAACAACTCACTGGAGAAAGTTAAAACAACGTCCTATAAATAGAGGATCTTACATGAGTGTTATGTTTTATTGAATTTATTAAACGAGTTGAGGAAAATGGATAAATTGCGAGGCTTTGTCGAGTATTTTATCCCTTTTTCTCAACGAGTTTACTAAATTCAATAATAAATGAACACGAATGCAAGATTCTTTTTATCATATGACATTCAAAACGCATTTTATTCACGTTTGTTTACAAAATGTTAATATTTCGCCGTTAGTAAACGCGACATCGTTAAGGACGTCGTACATGTACCGTTACGGGACGTACCAAGCTAATTTGCATATTTAATCCACTAGTGGATTATCGAATTGCATGGCGTTATTACACTCTCAGACGCGACGTCATATGATAAATGGTAAGAAGAAAAAACAAGCTCTGACTTTAATTTGTGTGAAGGGGCCGTTTTGCTTTTATGTATTCTTGGGCAGTCTCATAGCAATTGTTTCTTTAGACGAATTTTATCAGTTACCTCCTATATTAATTGCATTGTAGCACACTGGCCTGATAAGATATGCTGTCTCAGGACAAGTTAGCTTTATCAGGTCAACGTGACATTGAACTTTTATGAATGAACCGGACAACTAGAAAAATTTGCAAAAAATGTTATTAATACTTGAAAAAGTGGAAAAACTATATTTGAAAAAAAAATATAGGAAAACAAATGGTCAGCTGATACATAATATGCACTGAGGACCATCAATAAATAATCGGAAATTGCTAATGTTAGAGTGTGCAAGGGGATAAACTGATAAACAGAATACCAGATTCGTGTCATTTGATATAAAGTTTATCAGGCTCGGATTCGAGAACGCATGTAGAATCGCTCGGCAAGCCCCGCGATTCTACAAGCGTACTCGAAGCCTTGCCTGATAAACTTGATATCAAAAGTCGCGAACCTGGTATTCTCCATTACCAGATTCGCGTCATTTGATATCAAGTTGCCTGATAAACTTGATATCAAAAGTCGCGAACCTGGTATTCTCCATTACCAGATTCGTGTCATTTGATATCAAGTTTATCAGGCTCGGCTTCGAGAACGCTCGTTCTCGAAACCTTGCCTGATAAACTTGATATCAAAAGACACTCACCTGGTATTCTCTATTTATCATTTCAAGGAAATTTTTGAAAGTAGGAGAACAAGAAAAACACTGTTGGGATTTGTTCATCAACTAGAAAATGTCAGGCTCTTTGTCAGTTTATTTACATTTCATTCTTGCAAACATGTCACAGGTCGGGTCCACCAGAGTCAGTTATAGACGCCATTCTGATTTAATTTCAAAATTCAATATTGGACTAAAATCTCTTCTGCAACAAGGTCTATCGGAACCCGATTTTTATGATGACTTAGTATATAAATTCAGAAAAAATTATAATCGCAATGACTTCAGCACCCAATTTCGTAAAATCATTCTTCGATATAAAAAGATTGGCTACAACATGGATGTTATACGACAGACTGCATGCATGGTAGTTAACCCAATCACGGTTGGCAACTTTGCTTCCCTCTTTAATTGCACGCCGGTGGGTCAGGCCTCAGATTCTATGACGGCTCCAACGTAAAGGCTTATTGAGAATTAGAGAGATCTAATTCTTGGTAATGTTGGTTGGTGCCTGATGCTCTGTCTCTGGTCGGGACCATCGGAGTCTAACTGTTGGTTTTCTTTTGCTCCAGCATTTCAGTGGTTTCTTGCTGTCGAGTCCTCACCACTGTTTCACCTCTGTGGTTCTTTGATTTTTTGTGTTCACGGAGATGGCGCACTGATGAGTTAGGAGGCCTTCAAGCGGACTGAACAAACTATTTGTTTAAATCGCGACGGAAGTAAGGGCGAGGATTGTGGCCACGAAAAATCGGTTAAAGCCCCTTCCCCACCCCCTCCACAGTGGAATTCGTTTCACTGACCGTCCCAATGCTGTTCTTCTTTGGCGGTTTATTTTTGTTATAGTTTGTCTTTGAGTGCTGGTGCTTATACTATTTTTTTTTTTTTTTTTTTTTGATAGCCAATTGGCCATTTTGTGGAAAAGTAACTGTCCTTTTGGCTTTCCGCTATTAATATAGGTTGTGAGGCGGTTCTAACGAATACCCACAGCCTATGTCTTGGATTAGAAATAAGAAAAATAATGCCCCCATAAACCCCAGATTCTCCTGTCTAAAGTGGGGTTTAGAGGGGTCTTCGTTTCACGGACTTGTTATCGATATACCCCTGTCTGGAACATGTTTCCATAGTCTAAAAAATGTACGAGTCATGTGTTTAAATACTATGTAAAATAATTTAAGCACTTTCTAATACATTTCAAGAAAAAAATTCTAACTTAGAAGACAGATATCAAAATTTTATTTTAAACATTACGTTAACATCTTATACACAAGAAGCCACATAAATTTGAAGCAGGCAATATACCCTTGCAAGATACTATTTGCATCATCGAGGAAGGGGTCTCCATTTAAAAATAACAACTTGTTCAAAAGAATGTTTTAATTTCATCTCTTACTTAAATGTTTTCGTCCTTTAATTCTTAAGGGGAATGGGAACACCTTCAGGGGAGGCAACTCCTGCAAAAATATTTTTGTCTCCCATGTCAATAGGGGTCAACTCTTAAAGGAAAGAATTTGCTCCTGAGGAGCAAATTCTTTCCTTTTAGAGTAGACCCCTTTTTCATCGGGACTGAGCCTATAGAAAAGCGAACAGGAAGTCCCGAAAGTCGTCTCCTTTTGAAAAAATGGCGGAAAATGTGCAAGGTGTTCCCATTCCCCTTAATAACGTTTTAATATTGCATAATGTTATTATGCAGTTTCGATGTCTAATTACGATAACACAGCCGTGCCACATAGATCGAGGCGGTTCTTACGGGTACCCACAATCTATATCTTAGAGCAGAAATAAGAAAAATATGGTTTACCCCTGCAAACCCCAGTTTTACTATATAAAAGTGGGGTTCGAGGGGGTCAAAATTATATAGGCGTATTTTCGTGATGACATCCCCTAAATGGCGACTTTTCTGATGAAAACCCATGGTATTGTTATTTTTTATACTGTAAGCATAGGTTGTGGGTGCTCGCTAGAACCGCCTCATTGAGGCGGTTCTAACGAATACCCACAACCTATGTCTTGGAGCAGAAATACGAAAAATAATGACTACACCCGTAGACCCCAATTTTCTCTATATAAAGTGGGGTGTAAGGGGGTGTTCATTACACGGACTTTTTAACGTGATAGTTCAAACGGAAGCAGAATTTACATTATGATTGACGTCAAAGACGCCCATATCACGTTATTCATTTGTGTATGCAATGATTACAGTGTTTAAATGCAATAAAAGGAATATTTTTTAGCTTACAGACATGCTAAACGGCCCCGCCCAACGGGGCTTGAAGAAATATATGGGCTGCATGATGCTTCCACGCAGAGCTGAAACCGACCCGCACATGAGTACTGGTAAACCGCTTAGAGGATCTAAGCCTTGACCGTATTGGTTTCATTGGGCGGCAGGGCTTGAGATGTCATCTCACCTCAATGTCAGGTAAAAGACCCACAAAATTGGAAGCAACGTCTCCAAAATGACCTTATAGTGTTGACGGGGACGTTAAACCTCAAATCAAACAACATAGACATGCTGATATAACAAGGCAATTTAAAAATGCGCACATTGTCAAAGAAAACTGAAACAGGGTACGTCTACGTTGCGGCATTAAGATGCCGACAAAGTCCCTATTTTTGCTAGCTCTAAACGAACAAATGAGCATATGCCCTTTTTGGTTATTCTTTTCTGAAATACTGTAATTTATCAATAAAGGATTTGGATCATGCTCTTCAGAAATGTCATTTTAAGACACCAGCGTAAAATTGATAAAAAAAAAACAAAAAAAAAAAAACAGAAAAACGACAAATTTATAGCGACACTTAGCGGAAAATGACTCTTACCAGTGTGAATTTTTCAACGGCACTTTTATTCTGGTTCTGGAATTAGTGATTCAGTGTGGTTTAGACGTTTTGGACGACCACACTAGCAGGTTGTATGGCGGGTGCCAGAAAACGACGTAACGCAATATTGGCCATGATGCTTGTCCAATTTTGGTCTTAATCCCAAATGTTTGCCATATACCTTTGAATGTTTCAGTTGAGTTGTAAAATACAGTGGAACTTCGATGGCTCGAACACCGATGGCTCGTTTACTATGGATGTGTCGAGCCCATTCTTGAGACCCTAAGGAAATCCTCTACATAAGAAATAGTGGGGGATAATTAAAGAGATTCTAGTCTTTTATCTTGCAAATGTATGCCTCGATGAGGCGATTCTAATGAGTACACACAGCATATATATTCAATATAAAACACCGAAAAGATGTCTAAAAGTATCTCGTTATGCCTCCTGACAGTAACATCAGTGGCTCGAACTACCCCTGTCTCGCACAGATTTTCGAGGTCCCAAAGGTTTTCGATCCATTGAAGTTCGACTGTATACCACAAGTGAAGACGTCTCTTTTTAAAGTGTTGCTAAACCTTTTCGACACAATTTGCGGTGCAAAGTTCACATGATTCTCGGACTCTCGAAAACTGGTTGACGAGTTAAACGTAATGTGGATGGTGAGAATGTCATAGGGTATAGCCTATATTGCACATTTGCACTACCCTGTGGTAGTTTGTTTGATTTGAGGTTTAACGTCCCCGTCAACACTGTCATTTTGGAGACGTTGCTCCCAATTTTGTGGGATTTTTACCCGATATTGAGATGAAATGACATCTCAAGCCCTGTCGCACAATGAAACCAATAGGGTTTATTAGCATGGACGGTCCGCCTCGCACCGCGGTTCCTGGACAGGCTTAGACCCTCTAAGCGGTTTACCATTACTAGTGCGCGGGCCGGATTCAGCTCTGCGTGGAAGCATCATGCAGCCCATATATTTCTTCAAGCACCTATGGGCGGGGGCCGACGTTGTGGTAGAAGCCGGCTTTTATGTCGATGTGGTAAAGTGTTTGCTTGTCAATCCGGTGGCCCGGGTTCGATCCCCGGCCGGGTCGAGAGTATGTTGCATTTTTTACCGTTTACATTTATATTAGACGACATGAAGGTTATGCATATTTTACCAAGGCAGATAACTTAAAGTAGTAGATGCGATACGAAACATTGCCCCACCTTCAAGTAGGGGTGGCTAATCAGAGCTGAAAAGATAATCGATTATCAGTCCTGTCATTGCGATCGATAATCGATTAGTAATCGGTGAGCATTTTGTCAATTTTACCTGTCTGGCTTTCTGTCTGAGCATGACTCTTACCATATGTTGCACTTGACCATAAGTATATTTGAACAGACAGGCCTGAGCAAACAGTGTAGACCCAGATGAGACGCCACAAAATGCGGCGTCTCATCAGGGTCTGCACTGTTTGCCACTCATCCAGCTATTTTAGGCATAACTTTGGGTAGTAAATTGTAATCGATTAAAAGCAAATCAGAAATGATAATCATTTTTGTGGAATTTATCGATCGATAAATCGATTATACGATTAATTGTGTCAGCCTTACCTTCAAGATAGTTATAATTTATAAACTTTAAGCTGCCAAGCCACTTTCGGCAAAGTAAAGCCCTATTCCAGACAAACCACCATTTTTGACATGCGCCAAGTTAACATGCCCCTGAAATGAAGCCCCCACCACCTAAACCCTACTTTATATAGAGAAAAGTGGGATTTATTAAGGGTATTCAATATTTCCTTATTTTTGCTCAAAAACAGATTTATATTAACTTGTTAGAACCGCCATTTCTAACGAACGCTCACAGTCTGTGTATTGACCAGAAATAAGAAAATTATCAAACATTTTCATTTGAAACATTTTGGTTCTAGATAGGCGCCACTTTAGCTTATAATGTTGAACTGAGTCGTAAGAGAGGAGTTAACCAAAGTTGAAAAAAACAGCCTGCTCTCGTCCCACTATGAAAACACGCATATTCACATTACGAGAACATGCCTATACAAATACATTGTAAACTTTGCCTCCAAAAAATCAAAATTTTTAGATAAAAAATGCGATATTTTTCTTATTTCTGCTTAAAATATAGATTGTGGGTACTCGATAGAACCGCCTCATCGAGGCGGTTCTTACGAGTACCCACAATCTATATTTTAGAGCAGAAATAAGAAAAATAAGTTTACCCCTCTAAACCCCAGTTTTACTATACAAAAATGGGGTTCGAGGGGGTCAAAATTATATATGCGTGGTTTCGCGATGTATTCAAATTATTGATAAAATCGTACCAAAAAAAACGAAAATGAAATTGTCCGAAAAAATCCTAATATGTTTCAAATGAACCCCTGACGAGTACCCACAATCTATTTTTTCACATAAATAAGAAAAAAAATGAAGTTTGTTTGTTTGCATTGGAGTTTAATGACCCAGTAAACACTATTTAGGTAATTTTTGAGCCGGTCAGTTTACCTATCCAGACTTTTCCTGGGCAGGCTGATACATAAGCGGTTAATCAGTACAGTGCACATTCTTTCGCCAGAAACTGACAACTGGCCTTCTTGAATCATCGGAAGGGAGAGAATGACCGTTGAAAAGCTTTCATGATCAATCTCCGCGAATGAAAGTTGCCGACCCCAGCAGGTATCGAACTCGCGTCCTCCTGATCACCAGTCAGATGCGCACCCGACTGAGCAAACGAGGCCGGCGAAAAAAATGAAGTATACTCCTGTAAACCCCAGTTTTTCCATGTATCAAGTTGGGGTTCAAAGGGTTCAAAATTGTATAGGTGTTTTTGCATGATGTAGTGCGCTATTTGCTGAGCGAGAGAGTATACTCCCTGGCACAGTCATCTCGGATTGGGTATAAACACAATCTACCAAAGAAGATAATTTCAGGTGGTACTGGGGGCGTAACACTGTATAATTAGTAATGGGCCCCGTCAAGCGATTTTGGTACTTATCGCCTATGCGAGCAGCGAAGGTTCAGGAGCTCATACAAACAGTGAATCAAGAGGAACCTTCAGACAGAAAGCCATATCCCTGGCCCCTCTGAATGGCTGGGCATGCGCAGTTAAAATTTGTCATGACGGAATGCTAGAAGACACAAATCGCTTGGCGGGGCTCAGTTATCTTAGAGTTGTTAAATACGGAATCCTGGAAGGGACATACAATTTATTTTAATATGTTGTGCGAACAAGATAATAGCTTGTGCGCACTAGTTGGAATCTGTGTGAACAACATCATAGCTTTTGCGCACTAGTCATAATCTTGTTCGCACAAGATAATATTTTGTTCGCACGACTTAATATCTTGGGCGCACAAGCTATTGTCTTGTTTGCTCAACATAGATCTTGTGCAGACAACATAATATCTTGTTCGCACAACATATTATCTTGTTCGCATAACATATTATCTTGCTTGCACAACTTAATATTTTGTATGGACATTATATCTTGTGCGCACAAGATATTATCTAGTGCGCACAAGATGGTATTCTGTTCGCACAACTTAATATCTTGTTCGCACAACATAATATGTTGTAAGCACAATTTAATGAGACACATAAGATATTATGTTGTCAGCACAAGATCTATGTTGTGCAAACAAGATAAAATGTGGTGTGCGAACAACAAGATATAATATCTTGTGCGCACAAGATATATTATGTTGTACTATCTTGTGCGCATAACATCTTATCTTGTGCGCACAATATAGTATCTTGTTCGCACAACTTAATATCTTGTTCGCACACCATAGTAAATCAAAGTACTGAAAGTACTGTGGAAAGTTGAGTTTTATGATAACAATCTCAGTCGTAGATTAAGCAGTTATCTAGTTATTTTGTGAATAAGGTCCAAGGGGGTTAAAAATTCGACGAAGAAAAAAATGATTCATCGATTGTTTTGAGTTTAACGACAGGTCAACCCTTGTGGATCATTTTTGTCTTCAAAAGAAAGGGAGAAAAGAGATAGAAGAGATAGTACAGGAGATAAAAGTGAGGGACAGAGGAGAAAGGGGAAAATGAACGGAAGTGTAGAAACAGAAGAAATATCAACAACCCCCACTCTACCGTTACCTGCAGCAAGAACAGCAGGCCTTCCCCAACTCTAAATCAATATCAGCTGGACTCCCAAGTTGCACAAAATACACATCACCTTTGCCTCACCCAACTACCCCCACGAAGAAAAAAAAAAGGAAGAAAGAAAGAAAGAAAACGTGTCCGCTAATTTCTTCATGGTAAAACCATAAATTTCTAAATTAGCTCAGTACATTCTGTGATTGTCCCATCTGCTAATAATATTACAGAGAAATTCTCCTAGCTGACACATGACAACTTAGCAACGCCGCATCAACATCGCCTTGATACGAGGATGCATATACGTTGTGCAGCCGCTTGGAGCTATGTCTCTTCGGGCGCCGGGATATAAAAAGGGGAATAACTTGACGAAAACAAAAAAGATTATTTTTAAACCATTTGATTTAGACATTATAACCCTTATCAGACGCCGCGTTCAGCGAACTTAAAATATGTTTATTCCAACTTGTATATTAACCCATAAATGCCAATTGTTTCAATATTGGGACATTCGGAAACACTTAAGACAGATTAGAGGCCACAAAATTTAGCGTCTGATGGGTGTCTTCACTATTTACTTAAAGTACAGAACTTGATTTAAAACTCACAGTTTGCAACACATGTTTTATAATTAGAGCTCTCGAAAGCAAGTGAATAACTGTTCGATGTCGGTCAGTAACTGGTTGTTTAGTTGGTCACTGATAATCACGGAGAAGCGATCTAACCCTTTTAACCCTGTAGACCGGTGCAGACGCCGAGGTAGAAATACACTGTATCTATATGCAAACTTGCATATCCTGATAAGAAGGCACTCACTTAGCTAGCACATCTCTCCAGAATCTACATGTACACTGTTTGCCATCATGTCAGTGAACTAATCAGAAATCCCTTTCTATAAGAATATATTTAAAGCTAGAAGAGTCGTGTTCAGAAACTCAGGGATGAAAGAGTAAAATCTCAAACCAGTTACATAAATATCATCGGAAAGCGCGTAGGAAAATAGTCCCAGAGTATTGTTTTCTTTTCAGAATTCGTCTTTCTGTGCCAATTTATATTCAATCCGTATATGAAATATTTTGAAAGACGCTCCATGCCTGCAAAGCTAATTTTCAAGCGTTCCTTTGGGCTATTTTATGCAGCGAACGAAAAGCGGGAGTGGAGTAACGCGGTCCAGTACCGGAAGTAGAAATGTAATGACATAGAAACTTGATTTTAAAAATCAACTTTCAAAAATGCATGTCGCTTCCCTGGTTCCGTAGTTAAGTGATCCTACTTAAATTCTTATCTGTAGTTTCCATGTATTAGTGACAGCTTTTTCTCATTTTTTTGCTGTTTCATGACTTAGACTGTGGGTTAGGCTATCGCCTACTGATCTATGTTCATAATATAATGAGCCAGCGATCATCATCCATCTCAGATCTACAACGCAACAGTGAATGACAACCATGAAAACATTAATTGTTACTTTTGTCTGTATCCACGGTAAGTTGATTTATGTGTTTGGGGGAGGGAGTGAGGGCGTGGGGCTTACGTTTATTTCAAGACTATTTCATTATATCGAGCCGTTCGCTAATCACAAGCGGACGAAAATAGGAGTACACCTAAAAATATCACCTGACCTTCCGTTGCAGATCTTGGCGTCTCACATGTGACCCGACCGTGTCTCGAACCACTGCGGCGAGAGACCTAGTGATTAAGAGTTACTAGGCCTCGATGGACCATTTATATTTAAGGTTATCAACATGAGGGCCCATCTGGGCTTGAAGAAATAGATGGGCTGCATGATGCTTCCACGCAGAGCTGAAACCGGCCCGCGCACGAGTATTGGTAAACCGCTTAAAGGATCTAAGCCTGCCCAGACAATGCGGTGCGAGTCGGCCCGTTATTTATATTTAAGGTTATCAACATGAGGGCCCATCGTGGCTTGAAGAAATAGATGGGCTGCATGATGCTTCCACGTAGAGCTGAAATCGACCCGCACACGAGTACTGGTAAACCGCTTAGAGTATCTAAGCCTGCCAAGGCAAAGCGGTGCGAGTCTATGCTTATAAACCCTAGTGGTTCATTGGGTGGCAGGGCTTGAGAGATGATTTCATCTCAATGTCGGGTAAAAGTCCCACAAAATTGGAAGCAACGCCTCCAAAATGACCTTTACAGTGTTGACGGGGGCGTTAAACTCCAAATCAAACAAAAACAGACAAACATTTACGAAGTGTGTGTACGCGTGTTTGCGTACGTGCGTGCGTGTTTCTAGTCTTTCGATAACGTGAAATGGCTGTGTTCTTCTTGAGTACAGCTTTTATACACCTCTTTACACCAACATTCGATATGACGATAAAGCTCGTTATAGCACCATTTCAATGGCTCATAATTAGACGGTTTAGCAGAGATAATCATGTATATTGCATTTGATACTCCAAGAAACAAACGTTGTGGACATTTGCTTCATTCTTTCTAAATATTCTACAACATCCACTCACGGGGGGGGGGGGGGGGGCGTTTCTTGGAAAAAAATAAGTGAAAACCCTTTATTCTTCACTGTTTATATTGATTATGAAAGCGGTAAAATAGAGGTGGATTTAATGATCAGGAATCGATGCAATTAACCTACAGCTCCCATCTGAAACACCAAAGGGAAATAACCACAGACATGAAACAGCAGACCCTTATGAAAACATCAATAGCGGAAAGCCAAAAGGACAGTTCCTTTTCCACAAAATGGCCAATAGGCTATCCTATATAAAATAATATAAGAGACACAAACACCCAAAGACAAACCATAACGAAAATAAACCGCGACAGAAGAGCCGCCTGGGAACGGTCAGCGGAAACGAATTCGGGGGGGGGGGGGGGGGGGCTTAAATCGATTTTACGTGGCCACAATACTTGCCCTTACTTCCGTCGCGATTTTGTTCAGTCCGCATGAAGTCTTAATAGCGGCAAAAGCGTTAGGGAAAATATTGTCTTAATAATGAAGCTCCTATGTGCCTTGTATTCATAACTATTTTCATGATATTTCCAGCTTCCTTTGCCGCATCTCTTGTGCAGCGATCCTCTCCATGTCCGAGCACCTGCGAGGCCAAGTTCAACCCGGTTTGTGGAAATGACGGTAAAACATATGGTAGGTGCTCCAGTGTACAAAGAATTTTGAGCGTTCAAAACTCAAACGTGACGAGAGTATTCTATTTTCAAGTTTCGGATACCTTTGGTCACAGAATTTTACAAAATGAGCCGGGGCTCAGCATTTCCTATAACCAACATGTACAATGTACGCACAGCGAAGAATCAGATCAGCCGGCGCATCCATATAATCTAACCAGAGACCTCTCTTTGCTGCATGAAGGAGCATTGAGTCCTTAGCTATATTTAGAGCGCACAACGAAGACTCTGATCAGACTGCGCGGATGCGCAGGCTGATCTGAGTCTTCGTTGGGCGTACATGTCTTATTGTAGGTTTTGTCATGCGCTGGCTCAAATGATGTTTTGTACGACTGTTTATAAAATAAAGAGGACAATTATTACTATCGGCCAATGAAAAATACCAGCTAAAGTCGACATTCCTAGAAAATGGTCGCGTTCAAAATTAAAACGCAGTCATGTCTCACTACATTTTTGAAAGGCAGAAGATAGCTGAAATACTTTTTTATATATTCTAACATTGGTAGCATATACTAAGTCCGTCGACAAATAGATGGCGGCAGTGTCATAGTTAACCGTTAGACCAGTAAGCTTTGCATTGTTCATGACAAACGTGAAGACGTCATTGAATAGAATTCCTCGACGGCCAGCGCAATCATTAGATGAGCGTAGCAACCAAACACATTCTGCGAGTATGATCATTGTGTGTTTGTTTGTTTGTTTGTTTGTATTGGCGTTTAACGACCCACTCAACACTATTTAGGTCATCTTTTAACCGCCAGTTAACCTATCCACACTTTTCCTGGGCAGGCTTATACGTAAGCGGTTAACCAGTACAGTGCACATTCTTTCGCAAGAAACTGACAACTGCCCTTCTTGAATCAGCGGAAGGGAGAGAATGACCGTAGAAAAGATTTCATGATCAATCTCCACGAAAGAATATTGCCGACCCCAGCAGGTATCGAACCCGCGTACTCCTGATCACCAGTCAGACGCGCATCTGACTGAGGTACCGAGGGCGGCTGAGTATGATCATTCACATTTGGATAAGTTCCTTAGTGGTATTGTGAATGCCCAGTTCGAAATATTAGTTGATAACGGTCTTCAAATTTGTCATGTTAGGAATTGAAAATTTCGTTTGACGGTGACGCGCCGAAGGACGATTTTCATTGTAGTTATCCCATTTTATCATATGACGTCGCGTCTGAGAGTGTAATAACGCAATGCATTATTTTCGATAATCCACTAGTGAATTAAATATGCAAATTAGCTAGCTACGTTCCGTAACGTTACATGAACGACGTCCTTAACGACGTCGCGTTTACTAATGGCGGAATATTGAAATTTTTGTAAACAATTCGTGAATAAAATGCGTTTTAAATGTCATATGATAAATAGAATCTTGCATTCGTGCTCATGTATTATTGAATTAATTAAACTCGTTGAGAAAAAGGGATAAAATGCTCGGCACAGCCTCGCATTTTATCCCTTTTCCTCAACTCGTTTAATAAATTCAATAATACATGAGCACTCATGTAAGATCCTCTATATAATGCACTTGTAGATCTGTAAGGTTTGTAAGTTGTGGATGTTTCCAAAAACAGAGTTGCCGGTTGCTTAAAACCGAATATTAGCCAATGAAAACCAGCATTCCGTGATGACGTCTGCCTTCCGCCAGTACTCGTACATGTATATCGCAAACACCTAACCAGACGTCGTGTTACATACGCGAGCGCATAGGATTATATACACCTCAAGCAAATACAATTCTGTATTTTGAACCTAAGCGGCAAATTATTTCCTTTAGGATGAGTCCTCTTCCTCAGGAAGATTGAGTTCATAAGACTGTGAACAATAATTTCCGAAAGTTATTTCCCTATAAATCAAAGCGCCAAAGGCACTGAAATGGCAGATTCTATGAGAAAATCATCACACTGTGAAAACTTGCAGAAAACCTATCTAAAAAGAGCTTAAAATTTAGAAAGGTAGTTCTGCAAATTCCAATAAATTATATGTTAGACCGGTGGTATTATGAAACGCCATTCGATGTTTCAACTTTTTGAAAGAAACTATCTACGTTTTCAAAACCAAACATTAAAATTCAATTTAAGTTATGCTACTGTCCATAAGTAACAGTTTTTGTCTGGTCGGTTGTGGACACCTCTACCTAAAGATACTCTATGGGAAAGAGATCGGAGGAGAAAGGCTGGCTAGTCCAGTACATGAATTCCATTGGCTTGAAGAAAAGTTTGAGTAAGAACAGCACTATGAGCCCGCTCGTAATCCTGCTGGATAAGATATCCCGGATTCTGAGAGTAAAAAAATAAATGGAACCATGTGAGGCCGAAGCACTTGATTGATGTAACGTCTCGCTGTTCAATCCATGTCTCAGCTATGATCTTGAATGTTCTTAATTATGGGGCGCCGTTTTACTATTTAATCCGTATTTATAGATATCCATAAATCGAATTATGGATATCCATAATTCGATTTATGGATATCCATAAATCAGCCGAATAATGGATATCCATAATTCGAATTATAGATATCCATAAATCGAATTATGGATATCCATAATTCGATTAATGGATATCATTAATTATGATCGATTTATGGATATCCATAATTCGATTTATGGATATCTATAATTCGAATTATGAATATCCATAATTCGATTTATGGATATCTTTTATTCCTCTGATTTATGGATATCCATAATTCGAATTATGGATATCCATAATTCGATTTATGGATATCCATAAATCACCACTAAAGCTTTTGGTCTAATAATTTCTCCCTAAGACACGCGATTGTTTTCAAGATGACATGTGCGCAGTTAAATATCGGAACCAGCAGTAAGATCTGGAAATTCCGTCCAACGGATCCGGTCCCTCTGGAATCACCTCAACGAGGACTGCGCACCTAAGGAAACTGAAAGTCGGACGTAAGACTATAATGATCCAAACAGGCAATCCGTGCATGCTTTCTGGAGAAAAATGCTTTGTTTGTTTGTTTGTTTGTATTGGAGTTTAACGGCCGAGTCAACACTATTTAGGTCATTTTTGAGCCGGTCAGTTTACCTCTCCACACTTTCCTGGGCAGGCTTATACGTAAGCGGTTAACCAGTACAGTGCACATTCTTTCGCCAGAAACTGACAACTGCCCTTCTTGAATCAGCGGAAGGGAGAGATTGACCGTCGAAAAGATTTCATGATCAATCTCCAATTAAGAATGTTGCCGATCCCGGCAGGTATCGAACCCGCGTCCTCCTGATCATCAGTCAGACGCGCATCCAACTGAGCTACCGAGACAATCAACCCAAATATAGCCGCGTCGTTTGTCAGTGTTGGGTACATGTAAGTGTTATCTGTAAAATCTGCACATGAATCAAATGTTTGACCTGACAAACAATGTAAACTCAGTTCAAAAGCCACACAACACGGTGCTGATCTTGTTCTGCACTTTTTTTTTTGCATTAGTTACTAACATCTTTAGTTTAAACGAATCAGTTCAAGTCCCCGTTCATGACCAGCCTGCATTTAGAAACAATCGGCATGGGTGTTTTCAGTGCTTTGATTTATTCACTGCCTTGGGTTTCTGGAGTGCACTCTTCCGTCACTGAAGTTGGGCTCGTCCATTCTGCTAAATATATGGCACATAGAATTATATCACAGGACCTACACTAAGTATCTGTACCATATTCCAGGGTTGGAAGGGACAGCCTTTCTTTTCAATTTCTCCACGCAAAGTCAATATACACCTAAGTTGTAAGTGACCTAAACTTGACCTCGAAAGTCAGAAAGAAAACCCATTAATATTCTTGTCTACAGCTGACCTGGTCCAACAGCAGGCTGGTCTTTAAGGATTAAATATTGACGGCACTGATAGAAAACAGTGTAAAACCTGAGCAGACTGCTTAGCAGACACCGCATTGATCTGGGTATAGTCTTCGCCAAACGCGGATGCAGCTGAGTCATATGAAATGCTGAATCTTCAAGTCGTCTGCTTCAAAAGTTTGTTTTACGCTTACAGGATAACTAATACGCTTGTACAATTTTGATTACTGCGCCAAACCGGACTACATTGTGTGCGGACTCATATTTCTATGGCGGTCAAAGCCGGAAGAAAAATCCACAATTACTTTAAACGTGCAGCACAGCAAGAATAGACAGGCGAAATCTGTCATTAAAAATGTTGGAAAATAGGCCATTCCCTTTAATAAGACAAGCATTAGTTCTTAATGGCAATGGATACACCTTAAGGGCTAGACAACTCATTCAAAATTATTTCGACTCACATGTCAATTGTTATTTCCGCTCTAAAACAGAGATTGTGGGTACTCGTTAAAACCAACTCATCGATGTGGTTCTAACGTGTACCCACAATCTATATTTTTTTCTAATTTCCGCTCTAAACATAGATTGTGGGTACACGTTAAAACCACCTCATCGAGGCGGTTCTAACGTGTACCCATAATCTATAGTTTGAGCAGAATTAAGAAAAATATCACAATTTTCCATCCACAATTTTCGTGTATTAGGTGGTAAAATTTACAATGTATTTGTATAGTCGTGTTTTCGTAATGATTGGTAGACACTGTTCTTTGATTGTAGAACTTCCTGGGCGGCCCCGCCCAAATATATGGGCTGCATGATGCTTCTACGCAGAGCTGAAACCGACCCGCACACGAGTACTGGTAATCCGCTTAGTTGGTCTAAGCCTGCCCAGGCAAAGCGGTGCTAGTCGGCCCGTCCATGCTTCTAAACCCTATTGGTTTCATTTGGCGGCAGGGCTTGCGTTGTCATTTCATCTCATTGCACACTGGTAAAGGCAAGCGCGCAGGGTAAGGAACAAACACACCGGATAAGGAAATTTTTCCGCTCAGGATAAAAAAGAAAATGGCGGAATGGGTATCACATGTGCAGGTTTGTTGTTGTTCTAGATCTCGTGTTATGGTTACTTATCAGTACGGCTGCTCACATTAGCTTCACGGAAGACACATATTATTTACAAATTTATCTTCGATGGTCCGAATTCGACAGTTACAGCCAGTCAAACGGAGAACCGGACACAGTGGAGCTACTCCACCGCGAAATCTCATTATTTTACATGAAACGATCTTCTGGGAAGATGGCATGCACTTTTTTGTTGGTTGTTGACATGCATATGATAAATCGGACTGTTACAAATACGATTTAAGAAAAATTTGAAATTAGAAGGCCCACAGTGAGAAATCCTAGTTCAATTTTCAATTCAACGCCCACGGGCAAGGAAATGGGTACAACGCATATGATAAGACACAAAATTTTCCGGCGAAAATGGTTCTTGTATGGTCGTAGCACTAGGAAATTTCGATCTCAGATAAGGTTTTCCGATATTAATAATTAGTCCTACATAGTTTAAAGCACCAATTGTGACCTTTAGCAAACGTTCAAAGTTATGTGCATTGTCTTGGCATGTGCATTGCTCTGGTTCTAGGAATATAATCATCCCCTATGAGGGGATAGATGGATTTGGTTCATCGCGATCATGAATTAGAGAAATGATATTTATGTCCATGCAGTATTTATGGTAGAAAATTGTATGTTTGTTCTTTTGGCTGAAAATAAGATAAATAACTTCGCCAAATCCGTGAGACATACCTATTGCATGGTTTCGCCAAGTTCTGTTTCTACCACAAATACTGCATGGACATAAATATCATTTCTCTAATTCATGATCGCGATAAACCAAATCCATCTATCCCCTCATAGGGGATGATTATATTGCTAGGGGATGATTATATCGTAGAACTGTCGCAGATAGTCCAACGTCGCATTACATACGCAAGTGCGGCTCCCGCCCGTCTGGGCTTGAAGAAATAGATTGGGCTGCATTATGCTTCCACGCAGAGCTAAAACCAACCAAACCAACTGCACATGAGTACTGGTAAACCGCTTAGGAGGTCTAAGCCTGCCCAGGCGAAGTATGATGCGTGTCGGACCCGCTATGCGTATAAACCCTAAATTGGTTTCATTGGGCGGCAGGGCTTGAAATTCCATTTCATCTCAATGTCGGGTAAATTAAGTCCCACAAAACTGGAAGCAACATTCCCAAAATGACCTAAATGGTGTTGACGGAGACGTTAAACCTCAACTCAAACAAACAAACATACGCAAATGCATTAGAATAAGGGCTTGCTCTCTTCAAGAGGAAGCAAGTTCTTTACACCTTATTAGCAAGTTCTTTACTTTAAGGGGAATGGGAACATCTAGCAGAAGCTTCCGCCATTTTTCAAAGGAAGACAACTTTCGAGACTTCCTTTTCGCTGTTCCACTGAAATGGTGGTCAACTCTTAAAGGAAAGAATTTGCTAATTTTTACCCCTATTGACATGGGAGACAAAAATACTTTTCTAATCAGGCAATGTGGTGCGTGTCGAACCCTCTATGCGCATAAACCTTAATCGGCCCCCGCCCATCGGGGCTTGGAGACATAGATGGCTGCATGATGCCTCCACGCAGAGCTGAAACCGACCGCACACGAGTACTGGTATACCACTTAGAGGATCTAAGCCTGCCCAGGCAAAGCGGTGCTAGTCCGACCGTCCATGCTTATAAACCCTTTCATTGGGCAACAAGGTTTGAGATGTCATGACATCTCAATGTCGGGTAAAAGTCTCACAATATTGGGAGCAACGTCTCCAAAATGCCATATTCAGTGTTGCCGGAGACGTTAAACCTCAAAACAAAAACAAAATTATAACCCTGAATTTGTTTAAACCCTAAATTGTTTTCATAGGGCGGCAGAGCTATCTCAATGTCGAGTAAATTAAGTTCCACAAAACTGGAAGCAACGTCTCCAATATGACTTAAATAGTGTTGACGGAGACGAAACCTCAAGTCAAACAAACATACGCAAGTGCACTAGAACATTACGAAAACACGCCTATACAAATACAGCGTAACCCTTATCGCCGAAAAAATGAAAATTTTTGGATATTGTGATATTTTCCTTATTTCTGCTCAAAATATAGATTGTGGGTAATCATTAAAACCGCCTCGTCGAGGCGGTTCAAACGAGTACCCACAATTTGTATTTTGGAGCAGAAATAAGAAAAATAAGGTTTACCCCTGTAAACCGCAGTTTTACTATATAAAAGTGGGGTTCAAGGAGGTCAAAATTATATAGGCATGTTTTCCTGATGATAAGGGTAGGAAGCAAGTTCTTTACTTTAAATTGCCCATACCTTATTATTAAGTTCTTTACTTTAAGGGGAATGGGAACAGCTAGCAGAAGCTTCCGCCATTTTTCAAAGGAAGGCAACTTTCAAGACTCCTTTTCGCTTTTCTGTCCACTGAAAAGGGGGTCAACTCTTAAAGGAAAGAATTTGCTCCTTGGGAGCAAATTCTTTCTTTTAAGAGTTGACCCCTATTGACATAGGAGACAAAAATACTTTGCAGGATTTGCCTCCTCTGAACCTTAAATTACCCATATCTTCTCTGCAAATTACCCAGCCTTTTCTTTATTGGTCAGTGATAATCACGCGGACATTCGTAGGTAAGCCTCTGAATCGTAGGTTTAGTTACATTGGGTCGATTTACCCAAAGTTACTGATTAACAATCGACGCAAAGTCACCCAAACCGGAGCTAGGCGAAGAGAGCCACGTTGCATCAAGCCACTCGATCCAACTCATTCAAACCTTGGCCGCTGTTTTCATTTTTGGTAATTAGAAGCTGAAGCAAATAAGTGTTGTCATTCTTGTTCATTGTACGTCCCACGTGATTTCAGAGGAACGTTTGCCAAAGAAAACTAGAAATGGGCATTGTGGTCAGAATAAGCGATACAGGGACACCGACCCTCAAAGCATCTCTTGAGGACTTCAACATTCCAAACGAATCGATGGAACAGCAAAGTGGCGGGGTCTCATCAGAAAGGGTGCAAATGAATATGAGGCAAAAAGAATCAGCGAAGCTGCACAGCGCAAAGTCAGAGCTAAGGCATCACAAGCAGCAATATAGCTTTCTCCTCTGACCTCTCTTGCTCTATCTGCAGCTTCGGCTATCTTAGTTACATTTCTCGCATGTGATTAAGATTGGTCATTGTCATTAATGACTGACGAATTATTACGTCCCACAAGCTGTTCCTTGTTTTGCCTCGGTAGCTCAGTCGGATGCGCGTCTGACTGGTGATCAGGAGGACGCGGGTTCGATACCTACCGGGGTCGGCAAACAACCATTCTTTCGTGGAGATTGATCATGAAATCTTTTCTACGGTCATTCTCTCCCTTCCACTGAGCTTATGACCCACAAAAAGGGTTGACGCGTCGTTAAACACGAAATCATCATCATCATCCCTTCCACTGATTCAAAAAGGGCAGTTGTCAGCTTCTATAGCGAAAGAACGTCGACTGTACTGGTAAACCGCTTACGTATAAGCTTGCCCAGGCAAAGTGTGGATAAACTGACCGGCTCAAAAATGACCTAAATAGTGTTGACTGGGTCGTTAAATCCCAATACAAACCAACAAACAAACAAATCAAATACTTACATGTTATAGTTCTCAAAAGACGGAGTTAGATGGAAAAACTCGAAACGTAAGACAACATATCAGTCAAATTCATATCGCGATCATGAATTAGAGAAATGATTGCAGTATTTGTGGTAGAAAATTGTATGTTTGTTCTTTTGGCTGAAAAAAAAAGATAGATAACTTCGCCAAATTCGTGAGACATACCTATTGCATGGTTTCACCAAGTTCTGTTTCTACCACAAGTACAGCATGGACATAAATATCATTTCTCTAATTTATGATCGCGATGAACCAAATCCATCTGTCCCCTCATAGGGGATGAACCTGAGCAATGCACATGCCAAGACAATGCACATAACTTTGAACGTTTCCTAAAGGTCACAATTGGTGCTTTAAACTATGTCGAACTAATTATTAATATCGGAAAACCTAATCTGAGATGGACGTTTCCTAGTGCTACGACCATACAAGAACCATTTTCGCCGGAAAATTTTGTGTCTTATCATATGCGTTGTACCCATTTCCTTGCCCGTGGGCGTTGTATTGAAAATTGAACTAGGATTTCTCACTGTGGGCCTTCTAATTTCAAAGTTTCCTTAAATCGTATTTGCAACAGTCCGATTTATCATGTGCATGTCTACAACCAACAAAAAAGTGCATGCCATCTTCCCAGAAGAGCGTTTCATGTAAAATAATGAGATTTCGCGGTGGAGTAGCTCCACTGTGTCCGGTTCTCCTTTTGACTGGCTGTAACTGTCGAATTCGGACCATCGAAGATAAATTTGTAAATAATATGTGTCTTCCGTGAAGCTAATGTGAGCAGCCGTACTGATAAGTAACCATAACACGAGATCTAGAACAACAACAAACCTGCACATGTGATACCCATTCCGCCATTTTCTTTTTTATCCTGAGCGGAAAAATTTCCTTATCCGGTGTGTTTGTTCCTTACCCTGCGCGCTTGCCTTTACCAGTGTGATTGTAGACATAGACATAGAAATTTTATTTAAAGTCGAATAGTGTTAACAATATAACATAAGCCCAGTAGGGCTTTTACTTCGACAAACATGTTGTAAGACAACAAATAGGATTAAATATATCACAGCATGCAACATAAGAGTATATTAAAACACTTAGCACATATATTATGTATATATTATATATCATTGTCGGGTAAAAGTCCCACAAAATTGGAAGCAACGTCTCCAAAATGACCTTTACAGTGTTGACGAGGACGTTAATCCTCAAATCAAACAAACAAAAACAAACAAACAAAGAACTTCCTGGTCAACGTTACATGTATCCAGTTAGGCGTCAATCTTTAGGTTCTCACAAAGTTGTTACAAATGATCAGTCAGATCATTACAACATTGATACCGAATGGAGAAATAAATTCACAGTGGGCTGATACAAATTTTAGGCTCTACATGTACCACAGCCTGCGTAAAAACATCTTACTGTAATAATATAAACAATCATACCTCTGGTTGAGAACCCAAAGGCTTTGACTTCACTTCTATTTTGAAACTAATATTCAGCTCTTTTTCAGCCAGCCAATGCTTCTTCAATTATGCCAGCTGTCATGATATTAGACTAACTCTGAGGCATTCTGGGGCGTGTTCTGGGTTCGCGGTCGGTACAGAGATGCCAGTGTGTAACCCCAACATCGTCCCTTGTTCGTACTGCTGGGACCCTCTATGCGGTCTTGACGGGATAACCTACAGTAAGCATCTATAGCTTCATCACGAAAACACGCCTATATAATATTGACCCCCTTGAACCCCACTGTTATAAAGTGAAACTTGGGTTATCAGAGGTAAACCTTATTTTTCTTATTTCTGCTCTAAAATATAGATTGTGGGTAATCATTAGAACCGCCTCGATGAGGCGGTTCTAACGAGTACCAACAATCTATATTTTGAGCAAAAATCAGAAATATATCACAATTTTTCATCTTAAAATTTACATTTTTTCGGCGATAAATGTTACAATGTATTGGTATAGACATTTTCGTAATGGTCAAGAAGACATCAAACCTTAAAGTTTGCAATATTGCATAGATGTGAGGAGTGCATAGTCAAATCCGTCCCGTAAAACACTGTCCGGCATCGAGAGATGTGCTGCGTGATGCCGGACTTGCAACCCGACAAACGGGCTTTTACCAACGCCACACATCCATAATTATAGATTGCTTCTTGCATACCGTTCATTTCTGGGCGTAGGTTTTTAATAATACAGTCTCTGATTGCTGACATTCATCCTTCCATGGTGACATTACTGTGACGCTGGTTGACTTCATTACGTTCAGATACGTTATTACGTTCGCCAACGGCAATCTTATACTTCTGTATGACCAGTACACAATAAAAGTCTTGATTTTCGATTTTTGTCCTAAATCTCGGTAGGTTAAGCTGGGCAGAATACGAATTTCTATCTGGTTTTCCGTCAAGCTGTGCTATAGCAAGAACAAGTAATACAGTGTTTCCCTTTAATCACACTTTTCTGTTTATGAAGTGGGGGCAAAAGCATCACGTGAACATGTCCGTGAAATGAAGACCCCATAAACCCCACTTTATATAGAGAAAACTGGGGTTTACGGGGGTATTCATTATTTTTCTTATTTCTGCTCCAAGACATAGGTTGTGGGTATTCGTTAGAACCGCCTCAATGAGGCGGTTCTAACAAACACACACAACCTATGTTATGAGCATGCGTAAGAAAAATATCAAGGATTTTCATCAGAAAAGTAGCCATTTTGGAGATGTGAAAAATGCACTATATCGTACGGGTGAGTTATTGTAATGGGTGTCCACAACAAGGACTTGTTAACATGATGTATACATTACGATAACACATCCGTACGATATGCATATAGAGCATTATATCACACCCATTAGGCAAACATGCCTATACAAATACATTGCCACCCTTATCGCCGTAAAAATGAACATTTTAGGATGAAAAATTGTGATATTTTTCTTATTTCTGCTCAAAATATAAATTGTTGGCGCTCGTTAGAACCGCCTCATCGAGGCGGTTCTAACGAGTACCCACAATTTATATTTTAGAGCAGAAATAAGAAAAATAAGGTATACCCCCGGAAACCCCAGTTTTACTATATAAAAGTGGGGTTCAAGGGGTCGAAATTATATAGGCGTGTTTTTCTGATGTCAAAAAGGGTATTTTTCTGTCGGAAATTTGTGATATTTTTCTTATTTATAATCCAATCATTGGTTTTGGGTGCTTGTTAGAACCAAAAAGGCGGTTCTAACGAGTACCCATAATCTATGTGTAGAAACAGAAACAAGAAACATAATGTATACCCTGTAGTCCCCAGTTTTCTCTATATAAATTGAGGTTTAGAGGGGTGTTCATTTACAATAAAATACCCTACCTTAAATAATGTTTCTAATCACAGATGTTTCAAGTTTGCTCTGTTTGTGGTAAGTTTTACCATACAATTTAGGTCTGCATTGTTCTCAAATGTCCATTTTCTTGTGACTCTAGGCTTATAATAATGACTTTCTTTGTTTGTTTGAGTTGAGGTTTTACGTCCCCGTCAACATTATTAAGGTCATTTTGGAGACATGGCTTCCCATTTTGTGGGACTTTTACCCGACATTGAGATGAAATGACATCTCAAACCACGGTCCGACGGGCATCACTTTTCCTGGGCAGGCTTTACCAGTACTCAAGTTCTGTCGGTTTCAGCTCTGCGCGGAAGCACCGTGCAGCCCAATCTATTTCTCCAGGCCCCGATGGGCAGGGGTGCTTATAATTATGGGTAAAGTACTTTTTGTCCAGTGTATTAAACTGTATGTGATGCAAACAACTGGAAACGAACCCGATAATTGAGCCAGGGCACAGCATTTCCTACAATTTACATGTGCGCCCAGCGAAGAATCAGATCAGCCTGCGCATCCATATAGTCTGACCAGAGACTTCTCTTGCTGCATGAAGGAGCATTGGGCCCTTAGCTATCCTTAGAGCGCACAACAAAGACTCTGATCAGAAAGTGCCAATACGCAGGCTGATCTGAGTCTTCGCTGGGCGCACATGTAAAATTTAGGAAATGCTTGGCCCGGCTCAATTATGAAAACAATAACCCTTTCGTATTTGCCAACCATGTTGGCTTTCTATATATTTTTCCTTGATCTATTTTCAGGCAGTCAATGTATGATGGATGCCAAAAATTGCGGGACAAACATCATAAAACTTAACCATACAGGGGTTTGTGGCGATGACCAACTTGCTAGCTAGCTGCCATTTGTGTTTTGTAACTCTGTAAATAAAACTTTTTTGCTCGTTAATTATTTTGTTTATACAGACTACGCAAAACAATCGCTTAGCCCTTCAGACTTCAAGAAAAACTGCACCTGAAAATGTCGTCTGTTGCGTCGTCTTGCAAAATGTCTTGAACACATTTATACATACAGGCTAACAGTGTGGAATCTGATCAGATTTGGTCACAGTTTGATATGTTTCTATACTGTTTGCAACTATGGGTGTTAAGGTAACCAGCAAACAACAAATCAGACGGCAATTGGAATCGCTGAAGACTTGAAGATCAGGGAGAAAACTGTTTTGATGTATACAAATTCTAATAAGGTTTGAGTCTAACTGTCTAACTGCTGGTTTTCTTTTGCTCCAGCATTTCATTGGTTTCTTGCTGTCGAGTCCTCACCGTGGTTTCTTCTTTGTGGTTGATTGATTGTTTGTGTTCACGGAGATGTTGCACTGATGAGTTAGGAGGCCTTTATGCGGACTGAAAAATTGTTTGTCTAAATCGCGATGGAAGTAAGGGCGAGGACTGTGGCCACGTAAAATCGATTTAAGACCCCAGCGGAATTCGTTTCACTGACCGTTCAAAGGCGTTTCTTCTGTCGCGGTTTATTTTTGTTATGGTTTGTCTTTGGGTGTTTGTGTCGCTTGTGTTGTTTTATTTTGGATAGCCTGTTGGCCATTTTGTGGGAAAGTAACTGTCCTTTTGGCTTTCCGCTATTGATGTTTCCATTAGGGTCTGTTGCTTCATGTTTGCGTTTCTTTCCCTTTGGTGTCTCTGATGGGAGCTGTGGGTTGATTGTATCGATTCCTGATCATTGCCTCCACTTCTATTTTGAATTAAATTGAAATGCAGACGTTTTCGTGCTTCAAAATAGAAATGATTGCAATGATAAGGGAACGATACAATTAACCCACAGCACCCATCAGAGACACCAAGGGAAAGAAATACAAACATGAAACAACTAGACCCTAATGGAAACATCACTAACGGAAACCCGAAGGACAGGTACTTTCCCACAAAATGTCAAGTCTGTCTACTTATAATTTTTCCATGCTTTAACCTACACCACCTCCTTATATTATAAAAGAGAACATTAATGATTAATTGAACGGACAGTTCATAGAAAAGATGCCCTTTATCTTGCATATGATATAAGAAATCATTTTTTCACTTATAAAAGCATAAAATATACATAAGGTCTTGTCAGAAAGTGTGTGAAGCGGTCAATTTTCTACTTGACAATATTTACATAAGATTTTGCACTAAGTTATTAAGACAAATTATGGGTATTCCGATGGATACCAAATGCGCACCCCTTGTGGCTGATCTGTTCTTGATTTGTCATGAAAGATACTTCACGATGTCCCTTTCCGTTGAAAACCAATTTCTGAAATCATTGAAGCCTTTAGCTCAACTTCTAGATATTTGGATGATTTATTAAACATTGAAAATTCCTATTTCGATGGTTTGATCGGTCAGATTTCACACACACACACACACACACACACAGATTGTTTTGGCTTTACATCTATCTATTGTAGATGGGTTTGTTGCCTACAAAATTTATGATAAACGCGATGATTTTGATTTTGAGATTGTACGATGACGCTGTTCCTCGTGTGGCATCCTATGGTGTTTATATTTCGCAATTAATCGAGTTTTCAGCGTGGTGTGTCATAAACGGACTCCAACACTTGTCACAATACATTGTTAAACTTCTCTAAAAGGGATATCGGTATTATAAACTACGGAAAGCCTTTTCTAAGTTTTACAGACGTCATTCCAATTTAGTTGTAAAATCCAATGTTGAACTTAAATCTCTTCTGCAACAACGTCAAACTGAAGCCGAATTTTAATGTGACTCCGTATATAAATTTAGAAAAATATATATTTGCAATGACTTCAGTACCCAATTTCTTAAAATCATTATTCGATATCAATAAATAGGGTACAACATAAATGTTATACGACAGACTGCATACATTGGGGGCCACTGATGAGGCCTAATTGGGCGAAACTAGCTAGTCTTGTCCAGAAAAATCTTGTATACTCCATAGTTTTCAGTTCTGTGCCGTGGTCCTTGCTTCCAAAGGATTACCCCTTTTTTAGAACATTTAACTGTTCCACAGCTGGTGTTAAGGGAATGTGTGGCGACCGTAAAGAGTCTCCATGCCTTCATCATAATGTGGGTTATATAGTTTTTAGTCCTTTGGGTTCAGTGATTCCATTTCGAGATTTCGAAACTATTTGAGGGTCACTGATGAGGTCTTATTGACCGATTGGCCCAGAAAAATCTTGTACACCCAGTAGTTTTCAGTTGTGTGCTGTGGTTCTTGCTTCCAAAGGACTACCCCTTTTTCAGAACATTTAACTGTCGAAAACGAAACTGGTATAGGCTCTGTTCTAACTGGGTGCAGGTTTTCTGATTTCTGTGTACTGATGCAGGCCTTCTGGTAGATATTTAACTACATCACGTGAACAAGTCCGTAAAATGAAGACCCACCTATACCCAACTTTATATAGAGAAAACTGGGGTTTACGGGAGTGTTCATTATTTTTCTTATTTGTGCTCCAAGGCATAGGTTGTGGGTACTTGTTAGAACCACTTCAATGAGGCGGTTCTAACGAGCACCCACAACCTATGTTTGCAGTATTTTTAAGAAAAATTACACGGATTTTCATAAGCAAAGTAGCCATTTTGGAAATGTGAAAAAAATGCACTATGTCGCACGGGTCTGATATCGTAATGGACAATCTCGACAATCCAAGTATCGAACGAACGTCCCGGCATCCAAATCTATCCATTACTGAGACAAGAAGAAAAGTTAAATTGCCATGTACAGCCAAACAAGGCTAATACAACTAGACCAAATCAGTCAGATGCAATAAGACCAGTCCGATACAATAAGACTGGCTAGTCACAAGCTTACCACTCGGGCTCAGTTAGATCATGCTGATCCAATTAGACTACTAAGGGTGTTCGAAAACTTTTGCAAACGCATTGTATGCTCGACAATCACGTACAAAACCTATAGTATTACGTATTTTTTTTTTTTTTTTTTACAATTTCGATTGCTTCCAGGTGAATTCATAGACACTGCATTGAAAATGATCAGATTACAAATGGTAAATATTTCTGAAATCAGGAGTTATAAAAACATCTTCTTTCAGTTGGGACTGAGTGTCGAAATCATGCATGCTTTTGAGTTACGTGGATAAACATGTGTCATTTACGAAATTCTGTTTCGTTCAGCAATCAGTCAAAGATGCCCCTTTTTCCGGGAGCCCCAGGTCTGCAGTTACCAAATCTTACAATAATAAGTTAAAGGACATCATCTAGAAAGATGCGCCTAATAATTTTGACCCCCTGGAACCCCATTTTTATATAGTAAAACTGGGTTTTATAGGAGTAAACCTGATTTTAAAATATAGATTGTGGGTATTTGTTAGAACCGCCTCGACGAGGCGGTTCTAACATGTACCAACAATCTATATTTTGAGCAAAAGAATAAGAAAACTATCACAGTATTTTATCTCACAATTGTCGCTTTTTGCCCGGTTAAATTTACTATGTATTTGTATAGGCGTGTTTTCGTTATGTTAGACACATTCGTGCAATCTCATAACACCTTAATATTCTCATCCTTGGTAAAACATACATTATCAATGGCCTTCTCCGTTTCATGGTGTGCGCAGGGCATGAACTGCTGACCACTAACACAGTTTCTTGCACACCAGACAAGGAAATCCGTGATTTTACCCTGGGATAGAAATGTATGTTCTGACCCTGGTGTTACGACCCCAAATCGAATATAATCGCATGTTTGATAAATGCACTGGTTGATTACAACCTCGTATGCGCCGTCGTTAAGGTTGACGTCACAGCAACGTCACTAAACATTCCTGCAGTGTCAACACAATATGGCGGACGTTAGTAACCGAAGTAACTGCTGCAACATTAAAAATCCGCGCTCAGAAATGGAAGGTATGCAAGAAAAAGAATCAAATATGGATGTGAGGGGTGGATAGAAAAATCCGTCCCTCGGGATCACTGCCCGGCATCACTCGGCAAGCCTCGCGATGCAGGACAGTGACCCTTGGGACGGATTTTTCCATCCACCCCTCACACCCATGTAAGCTTCTTATATTCTTGCACACCAGACAAGGAAATCCGTGATTTTACGATGGGATAGAAATTTATGTATTGACCATGGTGTTCCGACCCCAAATCGAATATGATCGCGTGTTTGATAAATGCACTGGTTGATTACAACTTCATCTGCTGCGTCGTCATGCGTGACGTCACTAAACATTCCTGTTGTGTCATCACAAAAATGGCAAACGTCGGTAACCGAAGTGACAGCAGCATTAAAAATTTGCAATAGAAATGGAGGGTGTGCAAGAAAAAGAATCCAATATGGGGGTGAGGGGTGGTTAGAAAAATCCGTCCCTCGGGATCACTGTCCCTCGGGACGGATTTTTCAATCCACCCCTCACACCCATATAAGATTCTTATATTCCCGCCTGTCAACTTACAATAAAAATATAGAAATTATAGATGCCCAGGAAAAGCCACAATCAAAGATTACCGCCTACCAATGGCATCACGTGGAAGAGTAACTAACAATGATAAAACAGAAAAGGTAAACAACGAATCTCAAACAGTTCCCTCTTCCCCACAACAGGTGACCAAGGTGCAAAAGGCAAAGTTAATGGAAATTTAAATAGTAATAATACCAGAATTTGTTGGGGGGTTTTTCCTCCAAAAACACAGATGTCTCCCCCATATCTGACTATGACCATGACATTGGGTCTTATGTGGAACACATCATCTATTTAAGGTGAACATTTCTGCAAAGTAACTTTAAAAAGTCCATTGTGAAATACGAAAGTTATTGACCGTATACGAAGAAAGAAACCTTTGACCTCTAAGTATGACCTTGACCTTGAAGGTGCCAACCTGTGTCTTGCACGCGACATATCATCTCATGATGGTTAACATTTCTGCCAAGTAATTTCAAAATCCATCAAGGAATAAGAAAGTTACTGACCGGACACGTAAAAAGACCCTTTTTGGCAAGCCTCGTGATGCCGGACAGGGACCTCGGGACGGATTATTCCATCCACCCCTCACACCCATTTAAGATTCTTATAGTCTCCCCGAAAAGTGGGGGAGGACATAAATAATACACAAACATAAGCACATACAACATGAAGAACCCCAAGTTAAGCATCATTAGAACCACCGCCTTATGACGGTCAGTAGCGAGAACCAATGGGGAGTTTAAATCGATTCTTTGGGCCCAACCGTCACTGTAGGTTCTGATATTATTTACATCATACAAATACAAAACAGTTGGGCCACCAGAAGTTAAGTAACTCAATCAATACACCATCACAGAATAACATACAAATTAGAGCAAACTAAAATACACGCCAAATTGTGATGAATTAACACACACACTGTAAGCAGGAGCTAAAGAAACCTACAGGTTGACCATGGTAAAGGCAAGCCAAAGACAAATCATCGGGCATCAATAACTAATAAAATTAATACAAAAGTTTTAAGTTGGGGCAATCATCGAGTCAGAGACATGACCCCCGTCGTGCAATGAATTAGGGAAGCATAGTCATCAACCATGACTGGGTTAAAAACTAGGCATGTTGTCTGTCGCATAACACTTATATTATACCCCCATTCTTTTATGGCGTTTAAAATAGAAGTGGAGGCTATGAACAGGAATCGATACAATCAACCCACAGCCCCCATCAGAGACACCGAAAGGAAAGAAACACAAACATGAAACAACAGACCCTAGTGGAAACATCAATAGCGGAAAGCCAAAAGGACAGTTACTTTCCCACAAAATGGCCAATAGGCTGTCCAAAATAAAATAATATAAGCGACACAAACACACAAAGACAAACAATAACAAAAACAAACCGCGACAGAAGAACCGCCCCGGAACGGCCAGCGCAAACGGCCAAATCGACCCTACATGGCCACAATCCTCGCCCCCACCCCCGTCGCGACTTAGACAAATAATTTGCTCAGTCCACACGAAGGCCCTCCAACTCATCAGTGCAACATCTCCGTGAACACAAATAATCAAACAACCACAGAGATGAAACAACGGTTAGGACTCGCCAGCAAGAAACCACTGAAATGCGTGAGCAAAAGAAAACCAAGAGATAGACACCGATGGACCCGATCAGAGACAGAGCATCAGGCACCAACCAACAGTTCCTTGAATTAGATCTCTCTAATTCTCAATAAGTCTTTACGCTGGAACCGTCATAGAATCTGAGGCCTGACCCACGGGCGTGCAATTATTGAGGGAAGCAAAGTTGTCAACCGTGATTGGGTTAACTACCATGCATGTAGTCTGTCGTATAACATTTATGTTGTACCCAATCTTATCTTTTTAAATTGATTCTGAAAATCAGAATTCTTCTCCATAAAACTCTGGTTCTGATATGCCATGTTGCAAAAGTATCTTCAAATTAACTTTGTAGTGTCTTCGATAAAATTTAGAAAATACTTTGGCAAGTATATGATACCGATAGTCCTGTTTATGAAGCTTTAAAAAGTAGAAGTAAAACAAAGATCAGGAATCGATACAATTAACTTACTCCATCCATCAAAGACACCAAAGGAAAGAAAGACAAACATGAAGCGACCAGACCATAATAGAAACCTAAACAAAGGATGACCATAAGGACAGTTACATTCCCACAAAATGGCCAAATGGCCATCCAAAATAAAAAAAAAAAGTGATACACACAGTAAGTAGTAACAAACAACAACAAAAATAAACCGCCACAGAAGAACCGCCTTGGAACGGTGAATTCCACTGAGGGGCTTAAATGGATTTTCTATGGCCTTAATCCTTACCTCTGTCGCGGTATACACTAATTTTGTTTAGTCCGCATGAAAGCTTTCTAACTCATCATTGTAACATCTCCGAGAACATACAAATCAAAAAACTACAGAGATGAAACAAGGTTGAGGACTCGACAGCATACAACAACAGAATTGCTGGAGCAAAAGAAACGTAAGAAATCGATTCCGGTTATTAAAATCGTCAACATGAACGAAACCTCTAATGAAACGAATAAGTTGAGAAATATATATTCCATATGAAGGAGAACGGGGCACACTCCGGTCTAAGAACGGGAAATTCACAATATTAAAGTCGAAATCATCCCTTTTGTCATACCGTCGTGATATGGCTGATTTTTTTTTCAGTTACCTGATGGTAACCCATTTATTCTCCCCGTCATTTGATATACAGTGGGTCGGGAAGGACCATCCCACTGCATACCATACAAACTACATATTTTCAAATGAGCATGTGGCATAAAGATGTTTCGTCACAGCATAGATCCACAACAAAAGCGACATCGAAGGAGCAGTTTTCTGTATCTTTTACTTACATGATATGTTTTAACCAAGCATATTTTAATATAATATAAACAGAGATTTGGTTTTTGAATTTACGGCCCTTCCAAGAATGTTTCATTCATATCTAGCGATCCTTAATCAGAAATGGATGAAAACCAGAGTACCCGAAGAAACCCTGTAAAACTGGGCATCTCGAATGTGCCCTTAGCCAGGCTCGAACCCGAGTGGTTGGCAAAAACGGCCTTAACATTGTTTATTAACATGGATAAACTGCCCTATCAACGTCATTTCTGTTGTGGGTTTATATAAGGTAATAGACATGCAATATATATCGTACAGAATAAACAACCCATCATCAGGCAATAGAAAAAGCATATTCGAAAGAAAAAAAAAGTGAAAAAGCAAGAAAAAAGTCTCATTATCCCAGCCTCACTCAGCATGGCAGCACCTGTATTTTTATACTGGACTATGTTAAGGAATTTATATAAATATTTATATCTGTCAGGGGTATAAATCACATTAACCCTTATCTTGCTGAATATCATTTAAGCTACACCCATTTCTGTCTATCAACCAATCAAACTAGAGCTATCACTAAAGGTGATGAATACCCCCACAAAAACTGCCTTGATAGTACAACAGCGGCATTTTGCAATTTTTTCACTTGAAAGGGGCCATAACTATGTCGAAAATTGACGAATTGTAGTGGAAATCGAACTTGACCTGTATTTTATGATGTTACATCAGTGTACCAAAAATTATAAAAATCGATGAAGCGCTTTTTGAGTTATCGTCTGGAAACCAAGTCAACAGACCGACCGACCGACCGACCGACGGACAGACTGACCGACCGACCGACAGACCGACAAGCTCACTCCTATATACCCCACCCCCCAAATTTCATTTGTGGGGGTATAATTACTTAATGTAGTTTATTACTACAAATTCATAAACTGAATGCCTAACAGTGTGGATCCAGATCAGATGGCTTCTTCTTCAGAAACCATCTGATCTGGACCCACACTGTTTGCTAGGTGATAGGGGTTGTCGTGAACAGCAAGATAAGAGTTATGAACAGCAAGATAAGAGTTAAAGTATGTGTTATATGTTGCACACGATAGCATTTTTTATCAGGCGGATGTCTTGTTGTAATGTAACTCAGTGTATTTTATCTGTTAATGCTTTGTATTTGATCGATTTATTTTCGAATTTATCCAGACATTCATTTTTGTTGCTGTATGTTGTTTCAGTATATAAAATATTTTATTTTATTTTATTTTGCATTGCAGTCAATGACAAAGGTAGATTAAGCCGTTTAAGCCCCCGCCCATAGGGGCTTGAAGAAATATATGGGCTGCATGATGCTTCCACGCAGAGCTTAATCCAGCCCGCACACTAGTACTGGTAAACCGCTTAGAGGATCTAAGCCTGTCCTGGAACCGCGGTGCGAGGCGGACCGTCCATGCTAATAAACCCTATTGGTTTCATTGGGCGACAGTGCTTGAGATGTCATTTCATCTCAATGTCGGGTAAAAGTCCCACAAAATTGGAAGCAACGTCTCCAAAATGACCTTTACAGTGTTGATGGGGACGTAAAACCTCAAATCAAACAAACAAACAAAGATTAAGCCGTTTAGTTGCATATATATAGTACTTAAGAATAATAAAAAATTCTAGATCTGCAGTTGAGTATATATTTCCTATATTGAAAATAAATAGTCCCTCAACTAATGGGAGATTAATATTTTTGGATTTTAGCCAGTTGTTGAAATCTGCAAGTAATTTCTTAGTTTCCTGGCAGTGCCAGAACATATGTCTTATTGTCTCTTCTTCTTGACAGAAGGTACAACTAGGGCTTGGTGAAATATTTATTATGTATAGATATTTTTGTTGGGCGAATTCGATGGTTAATTTTTGTTTGAAACCATTGTAACTTGGTTCCTAAATGTAAATAAAAAGGCAGAGAATAAATAGAATTCCAGATTTCTTCCTCAATATTATAAATGTTGTTCCACTTAATCTAGGAGGTAGGTTTATCTGTATTTCTGTTAAGGATAGAATAGAAATCTTTGCATCCCTTCCTTGATTTTGTTTGGAATAAGATATTTGCAGGACGAAACGGTGAAGCTAGTTTCTTAGTGAAGTGAATGATTTTATGCTTCTCTGCAAAATCCTTAATCGCTTGTTTTAGACCTAGAAATTGAACAAAATTTGTTTTAACCTTGTAATTATTTTCAAATTCCTCTTGTGAAAAAAATTCTCCATTTTCATGAATGATATCATTAACATATTTAACACCTTTTTGATACGCTTTTTTATATGCACTTGCTTGTTACCTATTTGTATCTCATTATTATGGAAGATGGGGCTAGAGAGAACATGATTTTCATTATCTTGTTGGTTAAGGCGTAAAATATCGGCATATGCTTTAAGTATATCAACCCAAAATTTATTTTTAACATTTCGTGTAAGAGATACTGCATAATCCGTTCCAAAAGTAAATAGTTCTTGAAAATTTATTTCGTGCTTTAACCGTACATCAACCATAGTGCAGTTTATATTTTACTTTTGGTCCTTTGAGATCAGGGTGAATATTCTGAGTTATCGGAAATAAATTATTGGTTTAGACTCATATTCTAGACAGGTTTTTTATTATTTGGACCCCGTTTTGATTTATATCAGTCTTTGAATCGACTGCCTATTCGAAATTCGCAAAATTGCAGTATGTTTCCTCTGGCTTTCTTTGCCGGATCATTACAGGGTCACTGATGAGGCTTTAATAGCCGAAACTACGTAGTATGACCCATCTTCTTTCTAATGAATGTTTTCATTGCTCTTAAAGGAACTCATTTTTGATTTGTATTTAAGACAGTTTGCCAAGGACTGTCTGATATTACTACCCATCTTAACCATGTCAGTTTCATACTGTTGATAAATGCTTTCAAGTTGATCATTTGCAAACCTCCATTGCAGTACTGCTTTACTACTACACTTTGTTTTATTTTTGCAGGACCTTCCCACAAGTATTCAAAAATATGGAGTTTTATTGTTTGATTGTTTGATCAGTCGGGTTTGGTATTGATATAAACAGGTGGTTTAAAATTGGCAGAAGTAGTGATTTTATAACAGTAATCTTACCTAAAGGTGTTAAGTATCGCTTTTTCCATAACTTAATTAATGACTTATTTTTTAGTATTTTTTCAGGAAAGTTAATTTTTTGCATGTTCTCAAGGTCAATATGAAAGTTTACGCCTAAAAGTTTGAATTCCGTTTTACCCCATGATAGTTTCCATCTTGTTTTAATGGATGATGTATTGTATTTGTTTTTTCCTATCCATACAGCATGTGTTTTTTTCAAAGTTCACGTTTAATCCAAAAAATTTTGAGTACTCAAACAACACACTGAGTGTTTCGTGTAAGGATTTATTGATGCCATCTAAAATGAAAGATGTGTCATCTGCATATTGAGAAAATTTATGCTACTTATTATTTATTATTATTCCATTGATTTTCTTATAATTTCTTATCATTATTCCTAAAATCTCAGCACAGAGAATGAAAAGAAAGGGTGATACTGGGTCCCTCTGACGACACCCACGGTCTATATTGAAAAAGGATGATTGATTACCACATTGATTCACACTAAGTCTTACATTTTGATTAAGTATCTTTATCCAAGAGATGACAGAATTACCGAAACCAAAGTATTCCATTACTATGTAAATGAAAGGCCAGGATACAGAGTCAAAGGCTTTCTCGAAGTCGACTAGCAGTAGTAATCCGGGTTTATGATTTTCCTCTGTGAAATGCATGATATCGTAGATTAGCCTAATATTTTCTCCTATATATCGGCCAGCAACAAATCCAGTTTGGTCAGGATGAATAAGTTTCTGAAGAGTACCTTTTATTCTGTGGGCGATGACTCCCGAGGCTATTTTATATGTGCAGTTAAGTAAGGAGATAGGCCTGTAGTTTTTAAAAAGTTTGAAAAATTGTTGAAAGCGACGTTAAACCCGAATTCACACACACACGATTAGAGATTGACAGATCCAAATCTAAACATGGTGCTGCCGTATCCAAAGAATTACTCCTATTCAGTTTTAGTTTGTGTATGGGGGGAGGGGGGGGGGGGTAAATCTTGTCAACCGTCTGCTCAAAATATAAATTGTTAATATAAAGTAAATCATCCAGATATCTAGAAATTGAATTAAACGCATCAGTTACATCAGACTAAGTTTCATCAGAGAGAGACAGCGTGCAAGCTGTCTCGTAACAAAATAAAAATAGACTTGCAAAAATAGGCGCACAGTTAGTTACCATCGATATACCGGAATGTCCACGAATTGTCTATAGATTTTATTTTCAAATCTCATAAAGATACTATGCAAAAGGTAGGTAAGGGCATCACAAAGTTAACGTTTTGACATGACCATAATGTATGTTTTTTATGTTCTTCAGAACTAAACTAAAATGCGAATTTTATTACAAGCTAAATATAATGATCACCCGCGAGTAAACGTCCTCTGAATTACATCATTTTTTTTATCTTATTCTCAAATTATGCGGTAGAGTGTTATACATGTGGGAGAAGTCATATGTAGACAAACTAGACGCTCGAAAACCACTTTTGCATTTAAGTTTATTCAAAACCTCACCGGAGTTTTTAATTGACCCAAAAAAGATTCTTACCATTTTATTCATACACCTTTTCGCAATGCCATAGTTAGTCTAAGTGTAGTTTATATTTTCTTGTCCTTTGGGATCATTTATTCCATTGTGGAATTTTGAAAATATCTTAGGGTCACTGATGAGGCCTAAATGGCCGAAACTATCTAGTCTGGCCCAGGAATAGCATGTACACTCCATATTTTCCAGTTCTGTGGTGTATTCCTTACTTCCAAAGGATAACCCTTTCTAGAACATATTTCACAGCAGTAAGTCAGGAAGTAACAATATTTGACAATTCAGTTGTCGTACATAAACTAGAATTAGCAATGAAACGAGCTTTGAATGGTCTTTTGTGAAGTTTTGGTAACCAGTAAAATTTTGTAGAAGTTTGTTCAGGTTTTCTTCAATGCGATACTTAACTTAGCCGTCGTCCGTCGTGCGTCGTGTGTCGTGCGTCGTGTGTTTTGCGGCGTCAACAGTTTGCTTTAAATGCTAACTCCTCCTTAACCCTTGAGCCAATTTTAATAAAACTTCATAGGAATATTGCTTTGTTGACCCTCTACAAAAATAGCTAAAATCGGTCCGCTCTGCTGAACAAGATGACCGCCAGAGCTAAACATAGAAAAATCTTTAAACAACAACTCCTCCTGAACCTTTAGGACAATTTCAATCAAACTTTATAGGAATAATGCATAGGTGACTCTTTACCAAAAATGCTAAAACGGTTCCGCTCCGGTGAACAAAATGGCCGCCAGAGCTAAAAATAGAAAAATCTTTAAACGCCAACTCCTCCTGTACCCTTGGGCCAATTTTATTCAAACTTCATAGGAATGTTCCTTAGGTGACCATCTACCAAAATAGCTGAAAAGGTTCGGCTCTGATGAGCCAATTGGCCACCATAGCTAAAAATAGTAAAACATCGTAAATTTGCTTCAAACACGAACTCCTCCTTAACCCTTTGGCCAATTTGATTCAAACTTAACAAGAATTTTATGAAGGTGAGTCCCTATAAAAATGTTAAAATCATTACACTCTGACTGACAAGCTGGCCTCCAGAGCTAAAAATCGAAAAAAATTCTTCAAACGACTACTCCTCCTTTACTCTAGGGCCACAGTCATTCAAACTTCAACACTCGTAATAAATTATTAACGGCTAAACTCCTTAATCAGGGTTATCGGTACCATAAACTACGCAAAGCCTTTTCAAAATTTTATAGACGCCATTCTTATTTAATTTCAAAATTCAATATTGGACTTAAATCTCTTCTGCAACAAGGCCTATCGGAACCCGAATTTTATGGTGACTTAGTATATAAATTCAGAAAAATATATAACCGCAATGACTTCAGCACCCAATTTCGTAAAATCATTCTTCGATATAAAAAGATTGGGTACAACATGGATGTTATACGACATACTGCATGCATGGTAGTTAACCCAATCACGGTTGGCAACTTTGCTTCCCTCTTTAATTGCACGCCGGTGGGTCAGGCCTCAGATTCTATGACCGCTCAAACGTAAAGGCTTATTGAGAATTAGAGAGATCTAATTTAAGGTAATGTTGGTTGGTGCCTGATGCTCTGTCTCTGGTCGGGCCCATCGGAGTCTAACTGTTGGTTTTCTTTTGCTCCAGCATTTCAGTGGTTTCTTGCTGTCGAATCCTCACCGTTGTCTCACCTCTGTGGTTCTTTGATTTTTTGTGTTCACGGAGATGTTGCACTGATGAATTAGGAGGCCTGAACAAATTATTTGTCTAAATCGCGACGGAAGTAAGGGCGAGGATTGTGGCCACCTAAGATCGATTTAAGCCCCCCAGTGGAAATTATTCCACTGACCGTTCCAAGGCGGTTCTTCTGTGGCGGTTTATTTGTGGTGTTGTTTGTTACTTACTGTGTGTATCACTTGTGTCTTTTTATTTTGGATGGCCATATGGCCATTTTGTGGGAAAGTAACTGTCCTTATGGCCTTCCTTTGTTTAGGTTTCCATTATGGTCTGGTCGCTTAATGTTTGTGTTTCTTTCCCTTTGGTGTCTTTGATGGGTGGAGTAAGTTAATTGTATCAATTCCTGATCTTTGTTTTACTTCTACTTTTCATAGGAATGTTGCTTAGATGACCCAATACCAAAATAGCTAAAACGTTTTCGCTCTGATGAGCAAAACGGCTGCCATAGCTAAAAATAGAAAATATTGCATATTTGTGCCAAAACGCGAACTTCTCCTCAACCCTTGGGCCAATTTGATTCAAATTTCACAGGAATGTTAGTTAGATGACTCTCTACCAAAATAGTTAAAATCGTTCACCTCGGCGAACAAGATGGCCGCCAGAGCCAAAAATAGAAAAAAAATTCAACGACAACTCTTCCTGTACCCTTGGGCCAATTTCATTCAAATTTCATAGGAATGTGGCTTAGGTGACCCTCTACCAAAACGGCTGAAACTGTTTTGCTCTGATGAGCAAATTGGCCACCATAGCTAAAAATAGAAAAACATTGTAAATTTGCTTCAAACGCCAATTCCTCCTTATTCCTTGGGCTAATTTGATTCAAACTTCACAGGAATGTTGTGTGGGTGACTCCCTACCAAAAATAGCTAAAATCGTTCCGCTCTGACTAGCAATCTGGCCGCCAGAGCGGTCGGTTTCAGGTCTGCGTGGAAGCATCGTGCAGCCCATCGATTTCTTCAAGCCCCGACGGTCGGGGCCGAGCTACGGAAGTAAGGGCGCGGATTGCGGCCACGTAAAATAGATTTAAGCCCCCCCCCCCAGTGGAATTCGTTTCACTGACCGTTCCAAGGCCGTTCTTCTGTCGTGGTTTATTGCACGACCCGCAGAAAAAGCGATTGATTTTCTAAGAGTGCCCTAAAATCACCGTGTCATTCTGACAAGTCATTCTGTCAGTCTGTCTGTCCGTCCGTAACCCGTTTGTGAAAATTGGTGATAGTGACTTAACCGCTAGGAATATTTAAACAATTTTTGGCCTACTGATAGATATCACTGAGATCTAACCAATGAACTAGAGACATATTACATTCCATTTAGTATAGCCTCGCCGAGGCGAAAAATGTGAAAATTTTCGAACTGCTTCTCCTCGGAAACCGTTGGGCCGATTGAAGTCAAATTTCATATGGAGCCTCTATGGGAAGGGGGAAACCAAAATTTGCTCATTGTGTCCAGGTCACATGACCAAAATTGCCGCCAAGCCATATATGGTCTGTCTGTCTGTCGGTCCGTAACCCGTTTGTGAAAAATGGTGTTAGTGACTAATCCGCTTGGAATATTTAAACATTTTTTGGCAAACTGATAGATATCAATGAGATCTAATAAATGAATTTGCGAAAAATTACATTCCATTTAGTATAGCCTCGCCGTGGCGAAAAATCCGTAACCCGTTTGTGAAAATTGGTGATAGTGACTTAACCGCTTGGAATATTTAAACAATTTTTGGCATACTGATAGATATCAATGAAATCTAACCAATGAACTTGCGAAATATTACATTCCATTTAGTATAGCCTCGCCGAGGCGAAAATGTGAAAATTTTCGAACTGCTTCTCCTCGGAAACCGTTGGGCCGATTGAAGTCAAATTTCATATGGAGCCTCTATGGGATGGGGGAAACCAAAATTTGCTCATTGGGTCCAGGTCACTTGACCAAAATGGCCGCCAAGCCATACATGGTAAAAACCCTTCAAAAATAGTCTTCTCCAGAACCACTGGACAGATTTCCACGAAACTTGATAAATAGCATCTGGGACCCATCATAAATTGCTAAAATGGTGACCCTGGGTTGACCTTGACCTTCTTTGTGCCTAGGTCAAACTTTGACACATATGCATTTGTATTGGAAAAGTGAGAATACATTTTATCCTGCAAACGATTCAGAATACAGTACTAAAGTAAAAGATATATTTTTGCTCCTTACGATAAGGCGCAATTATTGGGGGAACCGTTTTAGGTCCAGGTCACATGACCAAAATGGCCGCCATACCCATATATGGTAACACTCATAAAGCTAAAAGCATCCGACGGGTCGTGCACTTCAGCTAAAACACATGGTTAAGTCACCGCTCTTACCCATTAGGCCGCTGGGGCCCGTAAAACTTCTTTGAAACAGGGATAGTTCAAGACACTGCGGTATTGCCAAAGCGCCATGTCAGCAGGCACAATGTTTCAATACAATAAACATGATAAAAGTATTCTGTTTTTACTTTTGGAATCGCCCCATCGAGGCTATCACTTTTCATAATGAAGTATCTTTAAGTTGCTAAATTATACCTCTGTTTCTTATCAGGAGCTGGGGCACAGGTTAAGACGTCCGTGAAATGAAGTCCCCCTAAACTCCACTTTATATGGGGAAAAGTGGGGGTATACATTATTTTCCTTATTTTTGTTCAAAAACATAGATGCTTGGTACTCGTTAGAACCACCCCAGTGAGGAGGTTCTAACAAGCACTCACAATCTATATTTGGACCAGAAATGTGAGTGAGTGTTTGAGTTTTACGTCGCACCAACAGCTAAGGTCTTACGGAGACGGGACCTCGCGAAAGTCTGGAGAAGCACAGGATCGATCCTGCGACCCCTGGTTACAAAGCGAGTAGCATAACCACTACACAACAGAGGTTTCTATTGGACCAGAAATAAGAATACAGTAAAATTCCTATATAAAGACCACTTTTGGGACTGTGGTCTCTTATTGGGAGTCACTGGGTGTAGAAAACACAAAGAAAGAATATCTCAAACTTTCTCAATAAGCTTTTAACAGCAGATTTAGTCTTAATTTTAGGTGGTCTTAATAGCGGAATTTTACTGTAGTATCAGCTATTCTCATCTGAATTAAATGTTAGTTCTAGAGATAAGATGGACGCCCTTTCAGCACACAGATATGTAATAGGAAGAATTCTCTGGAGATTCAAGTGTTAGACTCAGTCATGGCAAACAAGCCATCAGTGCTCGAGCCTTTTTACTGCATACTTGCTCAGGAGACTCATTACGAGGACACACCAATGAGACACAGTGCATTTCTTTACATCTCAAAATGGCTAGTTTTCTGGTGAAAATCCGCAATATTTTTCTTATTTATACTGCAAATATAGGTTGTGGGTGCTTGTTAGAACCACCTCATTGAGGCGGTTCTAACAAGTACCCACAACCTATGTATTGGAACAGAAATAAGACAAATAATGTATACCCCCGTAAACCTCAGTTTTCTCTATATAAACTGATGTTTACGGGGTGTTCATTTCACGAAGTCACTCAGAAAAAGGATCGGTACTGAAAGCACGTGCCAGTAAAAGCCAGAACCGTTAAACCTTCCAGGTTCAGTTTGAATTTGCATAACGATAACATACCCCTGCGACGTAGTGCATTTTTTCAGATCTCCAAAACGGCTACTTCTCTCATGAAACCCAAGATATTTTTCTTATTCTACTGCTAATATAGGTTGTGGGTGTTCGTTAGAACCGCCTCATTGAGGCGGTTCTAACGAGTGCCCACAACCTATGTCCTGGAGCAGAAATAAGAAAATTAATGTATAGCCCCGTAAACCTCAGTTTTCTCTATATTAAGTGGGGTTTAGGGGGTGTTCAATTCACGTTCATGTTATGTCATTCAGAAAAGGATGGGTTATGAAAACACGTGCCTGTAAAAATCAGAACCGTAACTCATTCCGTGTTCAGTTTGAATTTTGCAGCATTTCTCTATCAAGCCTATTCAGTTTTCTTGTCAGAGAAGAGGGGGCTGGTTGCTGTGCTGTTTCAACACGCGAACAAGTCAGTAAAATGAACACCCCCTAAATCCCACATATATAGAGAAACCTGGGTTAATGGGAGTATGCATTATTTATCTTATTTCTCCTCAAAGACAGAGGTTGTGAGTGCTCGTTAGAACCACCTCATTGGTTGTGGGTACTCGTTAGATCCGCCTCAATGAGGTGGTTCTAACGAGCACCCACAACCTATGTTTGGAGTATAAATAAAACAATAATCGTGGATTTTCATCAGAAAAGACGCCATTTTGGAGATGCGTTATGGCGCACGGGCGTGTTATCGTATATAATGTGATGTTGTTGTCGCTGTTGTTCTTGTTGTTGTTGTTTATAAATGAATAAATATTGGAAAGCAAACAATCGGAAAAGTCAGAAAAGTTGTTGTCTCCTATGACGTGAGCAGTTTATCATCACGAAAACACACCTATATAATTTTGATCCCCCTGAACCCCACTTTTATGCAGTAAAACTGGGGTTTACAGGGGTACAGCTTATTTTACTTATTTCCAGTCTAAAATATAGATAGTGGGTATTCGTTACCGCCTCGATGAGTACCCGCAATCTACCTTTTGAGCAGAAATAAGGATAATTTTTCATCTGAAAGTTTGCTTTTTTTTCGGCGGTAACGTTTACAATGTATTTGTTTAGGCGCGTTTTTTGTAATGTTTATCCGCTGTTTCGAAGAAATATCGGGTACGGTAAAATTCCTCAATTACGACCGCCTATGGGACTTTTCAAAAGTGGTCTTTAAGACCACTTTTGAACAGTCCCAAAGGTGGTCTCTACCCAGAGGTCAATGTATGCAGAAAACACAAAGAAAGAATAACTGCAACTTATTAAATGAGCTTTTTATAGCAGATTTAGTGTCAATTTTAGGTGGCATTAATAGCGGAATCATTTACTGTATATTGTTCAGTTCGAGTCAGAGTCGAGTGACTGTCAGTCCGTGGGTCAGTCTGTATGCGTCTGTGTGTGTGTGTGTGCGTGCTTGTGTGCGTGCGTGCGTTTCGTTTCTTAGGAATGGATCTTCCCAGAAACCGATTAAGGTACACCTTTCAAACTTTGCCCGTGGATAGTCGTGGGGTATAGATGGCAATGGGCTACTTTTGGTGTGACCTTGGCCACAACATGACCCCAATTAGTGCTATTCATAGAAAAGCGGGTATTTACGATGGTATACCATCGACTATGCGATCTAGTTGGAAATGTACCTGGTCTGTTCATTCATCCCAGTCACAAAAACCTTGAACATTCCATTTTCTTTTATGTGTTAATATTAGATAAAATGAACCAGTTATTTTGCATAATTCATTTGTGTTTGTTGATAAGTATACAAAGATAAGGAATGACTTGCACGTTTTTATATTATCTTGATTATCGACCTAGCCTTTGATCCACTGTAGCGCCTATTTTTGCGCCCACTCTGGTCTTCCAGAGATATAAAACACAGGAGCTTCATAATTTGGATAGTTTTATACACTTATACTCAACCGCAAAAGAAGCCATGAAGGTTCTCGTCATTTCATTGTGCTGCATTTATGGTATGTTCATTGTCTTCTTCTTCTTCGTCTTCTTCTTCTTTTTCTTCTTCGTCGTCGTCACAATAGGTCAGTTTATAGTAGATCAAATCTCGAGCACGTAGCACGATTGATTTATCTACTTAAAACTGATAGATAAACTATGATTTATTACTCAGCAACTCACATACAATACTGATTTATTTTGGTTCTTACAGACAATTCTCCGAATTTTTCGCCATTGTAAGAAGGAATCTCGCCATATACTTTGACCGTGATGCATGCATTTAACTTCTTTTGTTACGTTTTGTTTGATTTGTTTGAGTTGAGGTTTTATGTCACCGTCAACACTATTAAGGTCATTTTGGAGACGTTGCTTCCGTATTTGTGGGACTTTAACCCGACATCGAGATGAAATGACATCTCAAGCCCTACCACCGACAGAAACCGCTTGGGTTTAAGGAGCGATCCGACTCGCATCACTTTTCCTGGGCAAGCTTAGACTCTAGCTGTTTGCCTGTACTCAAATTCGGTCGGTTTCAGCTCTGCGCGGAATCACTGTGCAGCCCAATTTATTTCTCCAGGCCCTGATGGTTGGGGGCGCTTGTTATGTTTTCGGTGCAAGAAAATGACATCTCACCATCTACGGTCAAAGCAACAACGAGTGCTGCCATGAAACTGCGGTGTTTCACGTTACGCTCTCCCGCCTTGTGATGAATCGCGGCAAAAAAAATATATATTTTTTTTATTGCCCATAAAGGCGCGCTATATTAAAGGTGCATTATTGAGCTATCTGTAAAAAATGCTTCCAAACATAAAATACATATAGCCGGTATTTTTCTTTAAAACAATATAAATGAATGCATTTTATGCAAAAATGCGAACAATTATGATGACAGGTAAACGAGTTTGAGAGGGTTTCCCTAACTAGGTTTCGCACACTAGTTAGATCTATTTTAGTTCGTGAAAAAATAGAATCCCCATATATGACGTTATGCGAAGTTCATTTTTGGCCTTGTTTGCTTAGGCCATGCCTGAATCGGAAAAAAACATGACGCTGAATACTACGGAACCCGGGAAGGGACATTTCTGTTCCAGTAACTAGCAGAACAGAATTTAAAACAATAAAATTAGCGTGGAGTGGAAAACAAAAAATATGTCGTTTAAACGATATAATATGTCGTTCAAACGACATATTTCTTGTTTTCTTCTCCACTCTGCAAAAGTAGGGTGGAATTTAAAACAATTAAATTAGAATGGAACAGAAAACGAAAATACGACATATTTCTTGTTTTCTGTTCCACTCTGAAAAAGTAGCGTGGAATTTAAAACAATAAAATTAGAATGGAACAGAAAACGAAAATATGTCGTTTTCCCTTCCACTCTGAAAAAGTAGCGTGGAATTTAAAACAATAAAGATGTCGTTTTATCGACATAATCTTGGCCTTTTCATTGGTTTAAGATGTCGTTTTATCAACATAATATGTCGTTAAAACGATATAATCCTAGCCTTTCATTGGCGAGTGGGTCGCGCCTGGAAATATCCTCCATGATTACCGTGTGATATGACCAACCAATGAAAGGATAGGATTATATCGTTTTAACGACATATTATGTTGATAAAACGACATCTTTAACCAATGAAAAGGCCAAGATTATGTCGTTAAAACGAAATCTTTATTGTTTTAAATTCCACGCTACTTTTCAGAGTGGAACAGAAAACCGACATATTTTCGTTTTCTGTTGCATTCTAATTTTATTGTTTTAAATTCCACGCTACTTTTTCAGAGTGGAACAGAAAACCGACATATTTTCGTTTTCTGTGGGGATTCTAATTTTATTGTTTTAAATTCCACCCTACTTTTTCAGAGTGGAAAAGAAAACAAGAAATATGTCGTTTAAACGACATATTATATCGTTTAAACGACATATTTTTTGTTTTCCACTCCACGCTAATTTTATTGTTTTAAATTCTGTTCTGCTAGATACTGGAACAGAAATTCCCTTCCCGGGTTCCGTACTACGGATACCATGCCATAAGTAACGACAGTCAGAGACGGTACTGTTGCCATGTATGTGTAAAGTGACAGATTTATTTTTAGAACAGAAATTCCGAACACATGTTCAGAGCGAAGGGTAAACACGAATGAAAACGACCATTTTCACAAAGTTCTGAGGCTGTATTTGGCTCCAAAAGTGTACACATGACAAAGGAATATGCATTGAAGATAAAAAAACAGAAAAAAATTGTGAGACCCGGTAGCTCAATAATGCACCTTTAAAATAATTATGTGATTTTACACGAAAACTCAAAGAAGGATAGCTCGTTTACCATGGCTAATTTGAACTTGTTCTGAAGTCCCTGGAGAATTCTTCCAAAACTTCCAGACATCCATATATTTTGCTTTAAGTGTGATTTTCTTGATTTGTTCGTTAAAAGGTATGCTGTGTGTACTCATTAGAATCGCCTCAATGAGGCGATTCTAATGAGTACACAAAACATACCTTTATTCTATAGAAGATCGCGGCGAAATTAAAGTGATACTAATTAAGCTTCAAAACCTGAAAAAATGACAAAACCTCTATTTCGAACAAATGTTCATGGTCCCAAAGCGGCCCCCGCCCATAGGGGCTTGACGAAATAGATGGGCTGCATGATGCTTCCACGCAGAGCTGGAACGGACCGCACACGAGTACTGGTTTTGTTTGTTTTTAACGTCCCCATCAACACTATATAGGTCCTTTTACGAGACGTTGCTTTCAATGTTGTTGGACTTTCACCCGACATTGAGATGAAATGACACCTCAAGCCCTGTCGCCCAATGAAACCAATAGGGTTTATAAGCATGGACGGTCCAACTCGCACCGCTTTGCCTGGGAAGGCTGATTGGTTTCTTTGGGCGACAGGGCTTGAGATTTCATCTCAATATCGGGTAAAAGTCCCACAAAATTGGAATCCACGTCTCCAAAATGACCTAAACAGTGTTTTCATGGACGTTAAACCTCAAAACAAGCAAATACGGGCCCAACTGTGCGTACAGACAACATATACTGGCGATACTTCAATGCCACTACATTACTACGTCTGTCATGTATATGTACGTCCAAACTTCTGTTGTTGATTTTTTTTTTTTTTTTTTTTTTTTGTGGCGATAAGGTGATACTTATATAACAGTGAAATTCCGCAGTTAAGACCACCATAAATTAAGACTAATTCTGCCTTAACATTACGAAAACAAGCCTATACAAATCATCAGTACATTGTAAATTTTACTGTAAAAAAAAAACATAATTTCAAGATGAAAAATTGTCATATTTTTCTTATTCCTGCTCAAAATATAGATTGTGGGTACTCGTTAGAACCAGCCCGTCGAGGCGGTTCTAACGAGTACCCACAAGCTATATTTTTGAGCAGAAATAAGAAAAATAAGGTATACCCCTGTAAACCCCAGTTTTACTATATAAAATTGGGGTTCAAGGGTGTCAAAATTATATAGGCGTGTGTTCGTGATGAAAGCTTATTTTGATGGCTGCACTTAATCTTTCTTTGTTTTCCTGCCCACAGTGTCCTCTGGTTCGGGACCACCTTTAGAACGGTTCAAAAACCACTTTGGAACAGTGTCAAAGGTGGTCTCAATATAGGAAGTTTACTGTATATCCCACTGCCATTTTATAGCACGGTTTTAGGGAGCAAAAGGAAGGAGACAAAGAGCACATTTATCAAAACAAAACAAATAATAAATCACTTTTCTTATTTTCCTATCTTCGAAGAAGTCTTTTAGGCTTTTTCCCCTTTGAAATAGTCTGCTACAGCTTGTGCCAACAAGTATATTAATGTCCACTTATCCACTTTTGCACTAATAAATAACTGGATGTCATAAAAATCATATGATCACATATTTTTCTGTCCCCGTGAACACTGTTAATGTCATTTTGGAGACGTTGCTTCCAATTTTGTGGGACTTTTACCCGACATTTAGATGAAATGACATCTCAAGCCCTGCCGCCCAATGAAACCAATAGGGTTTATAAACATGGACGGGCCGACTCGCACCGCTTTGCCTGGGCAGGCTTAAGGATAACTCTTTTATAGCACATATTAAGATCCTCTAAGCGGTTTATACCAGTACTCGTGTGCGGGTTGGTTTCAGCTCTGCGTGTAAGCATCATGCAGCCCATCTATTTATCCAAGCCCCGATGGGCGGGGGCCGTGACTTAATATGTAAGCTATTTGAATGTGTAAGCTATCTTATTTATGTGTAGAAATTTGCCTATAATAATCTAACTGTTATTTTATTGCAGGATATATATTATATATAAAGTTGCTTGTATTATGTATGTTATATGATACGAGGGCGAGTCAATAAAAAAACAGCCCAACTTATTTTTGTGTGAGACCGATCTCTTCTTTTCGATACAATTGCCCAATTGAGTGATGCACTTGGACCAACGCTGTTCCAGTGTCATCAGCCCAGATCTGAAGAAGCCAGGTCCTTGTCTCCGACGCACTCCTCAACTGCCGCCACGACGTTTTCGTTGGGCCGGAAATGACGTCCGCGGATATCCTTTTTCAAGCTTGGGAATAGGAAATAGTCACTAGGAGCTCAGTATGGAGAATAGGCGGGATGCGATATTCGCTTGTACCCGTGCCGCTTAAGAGCATCCATTGCAATTTTGCAAGTGTGGACTCTTGCTTTGTTCTGCTTTAGAGAGTTTACCTGGCGTTTTTCACGGATCGCAGTTCTCAGTTGGTCGAGCAAATTTGCATTATATGCACCTGTTATTTTACTTTTCTTTTCATAAAAATACAGTTGTCATCACCTTGCCAGCAGAGGGTCGCGTTTTGAACTTCTTTGACCTCGGAGACCCCGGCCCTACCCACTGGCGATTTTGAGTTTTATTCCCGAGCTCTTGATAATGAACCCAGGTTTCATCTACAGTCACCAGACGTGAAAGAAAATCATCTTCTTTGACCTAAGCCGCTTCAGCAATGCGCTATATACTGATGATCTGGTTGCCAATTGCTCATCGCTAAGGGTTTTTGCGGCCCAACGGGCTTTTAGCTTGCATCTACCCAAGCGATCATGTAAAATTGTTCAAAAGCTGCCATATGAAATGTACAATGCATTCGCTATTTCTTCTACCTGAATTTGCATATCAGAGTACACCAGATTCCGTACTTTGTTACACATTTATTTATCGGTGGCACCTAATGGGCGTCCAGACCTGGTTTTGTCTTCTAAAGACGTTCTACCGCGTTTGAATGCCCAAACCCAGAATTTAATTTGTGCATACTATGGTGAAGAAGACCCATAAACATTGGTCAACTCGCAATGTCTTTCCTGTCCTGTTTTCCCTTACAGTTACAAATACCGAATTACAGCACGGTACTCAACTTTTGACGAAAAGCTTGCTTTCGCATGACGTTCAATATCTTATAAGTGAATGACACGATAAAGGTGCAATTTTGCTCTATTGCTCTATCTAAAAACATGTATTGAAACAAGGCATGAAAATCGTCGGTGTCTCGGTCAAATGGAAATGGGATATACTGGTTACTTATTGACTTGCCAGGATACCGACTCATGATAAATTTTACTTGACTTCACTTGACTTGTAACATTACGAGAACACGCCTATATAAATGCATTGTAAACTTGACCGCCGAAAAATGATTTTTTAAGATGAAAAATTGTAATATTTTTTCTTATTTCTGCTCGAAATATAGATTGTGGGTACTTGTTAGAACTGCCTCATCGAGGCGGTTCTAACGAGTACACACAATCTATATTTTAGAGCAGAAATAAAAATAATGTTTACCCCTGTAAACCCCAGTTTTACTATATAAAAGTGGGGATCATGGGGTTATAATTGTATAGGCGTGTTTTCGTGATGATAACACCTGGTTACTGCCACGTAACGCCATGAGGCCGTTCGTGCCAACTTTATATTTTATTTTGAACATCTAAAACGATAATGTCTGATTTGCGAACTGATAGAGATTCACACTGAATGCATTACAATTACTGACGACTCAACACGGTTGCACCTGTTGTCTTTATGTTCTCAGTTTATCTCGATCTTTGTCCTCCATCACGTTAGCAAGACCGTTTAAGTAACGCCGCTGTAAACCCCGCTTTTTATAGGGAAAACTGTGGAGCGCTGTGGTGCAGTGGTAAAGTATGCGACTCGGGATCGGGAGGTACCGTGTTCGATCCCCACGAGTGGCAAGTGTTGTTTCCTTGAGCAAGAGACGTAGTACTAGTTTCTACCTAGGAATTAAGGCGTAACTATACCAAATTTAGCGACACAGAGGCCTTTCTGGTATTTAATCATGATCAGTGTGTCTCAACCCCAAAGTTTTTAAAAGATGAAACGGATGATGGACAAGACCCGGCAAACGCAGCACATCCCTCTCCGAGCACACACACCGACCGGCGTAGCTCATGAGACAGGTCAACTGGAGGCATCAGGCAAATTAGTACTAGTTCACTAAATGTGTTACCCTCTATAAATAAGGTCGATTACTATTTTTATTATTATTATTAGTAGTAGTAGTAGTATTTAAAACTGGGGTTTACAGGGGTAGATATTATTTTTCTTATTTCTGCATAGGTTGTAGTTACTCGTTATAACCGCCTCAATGAGGCGGTTCTAACGAGTACCAGCAACCTATGTTTCCAATATAAATCAGAAAAATATTACAAATTTTTATCAGAAAATTAACCATTTAGGAAATATTAAAGAATGCACTATGTAACCTGGATGTGTTATCGTAATGTATCAAAGATTCAGGGAGCGTGTTTCGCTTCCGCCCATCGGGGCTTGAAGAAATAGATGGGCTGCATCGATGTTTCCACGCAGAGCTGAAACCGACCAAACACAAGTACTGGTAAATCGCTTAGAGCATATAAATAAGATCTGAATAGTCAGATCCTTTGGAAGCAAAGAATACACCAAATAAACGAAAATAGCAGACTCGGTTTTATTGAGTCTGTTCATGACCAGTACTGAAATGTGCAACACCGGCCACGTCCTCTAGCACCGGCTTAAGCAGAACTCTATTTTCAAAATGATTCTAAATGAACCCAATGATCCCAAAGGCATAAGCCTGTCCAGGCAAAGCGGTGCCAGTCGAACCGTCCATGGTTATAAACCCTATTGGTTTCATTGGGCGACAGAGCTTGAGATGTCATTTCATCTCAATGTCGGGTAAAAGTCCCACAAAATTGGAAGCAACATCTTCAAAATGACCTATATAGTGTCGACGGGGACGTTGAACCTCAATTCAAACAAACAAATAGAGAGCAAGTCAATAGCGTGCAGGGCTGCATTGTATTCTGACACCAAACCAAAGTGGTTTTCAACCACCGGATAGGAACATACTCAAAATGAAAGTGAAGGCAATAATCGGACCCAAAAGTCTCGGTTTTGAATCCATGGACATTTCTAGGTTAGAAATATTTATTTTGAACAAATATGCATAGAAAAAGTCTTATGAAATTGCATACATATCTTATTCTTATGATTCTAGGGTGCTTTTCAGCGTCTTTCCAGACAGGATCTACCTGCCCTGGTACATGTGAGGCACGCTATAAGCCGGTGTGTGGAAATGATGGGAAAACGTATGGTATGTATTTTCATATGTTTTAGCAGTATAATTCATACAATAAGACCAACTTTGAGACAATGTGCAGAAAGGGCGAAGCAAGAATAACTGCACCTTTCTAAATAAGCTTTTTAAGCAGAATTAGTCTTAAGTGCAGAATTTCAAAGTACAGTAGAATTCCGCTTAAAGACCACCCCTATATTAGGACCACTCTGCAATTAAGACCGTTTTTGCCAGTCCCAAATTATTTCCTATATAATTAATTGCTATTGATTCCGATAAAGAGACCACCCCGCTATTCAGTATTAAGACCGCTTTCAAAAGACCAATTCTGCCATTACTGTTCGCTATTGAGACCACATTTTGGCCACGTCAAGTTAATTTGTATCTCTTAGTCAACAATCAGCTAAAAAGTATACATTTTTGTTGGATTCTTCACCATGACAACAGCTCTTGGTTATGTTCACACATATCCTTAAAGGTGTGAATAACATCAGTTTACCTGTACTAATCTGTTTGTTGTTTTAACAAAATGTGTAAAGGAGTATCATTATCAAGCCTAATTGAATATATAGTTTTAATAATATTGGTAAAGTGCAGCTCTGTTTTCTTCAAATATTAAGTAGATTATTTTGGAACAATTGAAATCATGATTTTAATTTTATTGGTGTAATGTGCCTATAATTACATTAAATAAGGAAAAGGACAGAAAAGATTTACTAAATATCTTCTAGCATAAATCAGTAAAATAGACACAATATACAGAAAAAAGAATTTAAATCCATCTTGCCAACAATATGTTTTCACCAATTCCATTATTAGGACCACCCCGCTAATAAGACAGCTTCTCAGAAGTCTAAAAAGCGGTCTTAATAGCGGAATTTCACTGTATTTTATATACTGGGCAGATCATAATTTGTTAGATAACTATAGAAAAAATATGCGATTCTAACACAGCGCGCCTATATAGGCAATGGAAAATAACTGTTTTATTCTACAACAAATCACGGCAAGGATGAGCGTGACGAGTGACGTCATTAAAAACTGCCAATTTATGACGTCACTAGTCGATTGCATTGACTTGAGACGGTGTAACGTCATATTCTCCCATCAAAAACGTTAGCAAAGTATATAAATGCACGTGTTTCAGTCGATAATTTTAGCGGGATTTCATCTAACAATGGCGAAAAGTTTTGAGATTTTGAAGGAAACAACAGCATTATTGCCGATTTTCAGCCTGTTAGAATTGAAATAGATCAGCTCTAGTTTGTGATTTGTTGAGGAATAAATCACAGTTTTTCGGTCAGTTGTAAGTAGACAAATCACACGCGCTACGCGCTCGTGATTTGATCTACGTTACAACGGACCTCCAAACTGTGATTTGTTACTCAAAAAATCACAGTTAGAGCTGATCTATTTTTTAAATAACAAATGCATAGGTTGGTTTGAGCCTTTGCTTTGTATGTTATGTTGTGGACAATTACTTTTTTGATTTTATGAGTATCATGTTTACTGCGCGCTGTCAAAAAAGCTAGTTCTTGAATGTATGCACGTCGTTCTTCAAACAGACCACTCCTCACAACATTAGGGCTTTTCGGCTGGATGCAAAATGACCTTTTATTTGATACAAAATGCCATTTTATTTAGTTATAATTTAGCATTTGTGCATATCTGTGCAAGATGAATGCTCTCCGATTGTATTCGCAATGGATGAAAACACAGGCTAATGTTTGTATTCCTTGTGTGAATATGCCCCTACCCCCAACCTCCACGCATCCCAAACCCCCCGGCCATCACCATATTATATACGTCTTACATTATTCTACCATATGTCAACGCCGGCAGAAAGTGGATCCCGGATAACAAAGGTACCTGCCTAGAGCTTGTTTGCCACCGTTACAGCCGGGAATTCAGTTTTAAAACAACCCACCGGCCTCGGTAGCTCAGTCGGATGCGCGTCTGACTGGTGATCAGGAGGACGCGGGTTCGATACCTATCGTGACCGGCAACACTTTTTCGTGGAGATTGATCATGAAATCTTTTCTTCGGTCATTCTCTCCCTTCCGCTGATTCAAGAAGGGCAGTCAGTGTCAGTTTCCGGCGAAAGAATGTGCACTGTACTGGTTAACCGCTTACGTATAAGCCTGCCCAGGAAAAGTGTGGATAGGTAAACTGACCGGCTCAAAAATAACCTAAATAGTGTTGATTTGGCTGTTAAACTCCAATACAACCAAACAATTAAAACAACCCAAAACAAAAACTTAATCATTTCTGAAAGATAGCATTTTATTACACAGGTATACCGTTTTATTTAAGTTAATTTTCTGTAATTTTATTTTCCAGCTAACATATGCTTCTTTAATGATGCGAAATGCCACAACAACAGATTGATACTGAGGCAACTAGGGGCGTGTCCTGGCTTCGGATCCCATCAGATGCCAGTTTGTAATCCTGGACTCGTGTCCTGCCCCCGATGTTGGAGCCCTCTATGTGCCCTCGATGGAAAAACCTACAGTGAGTATATGTTGACCATTACGATAAAACACCCGTACGACATACAGCATTTTTTCACACTTCCAAAATGGCTACTTTTCTATTGAAAATATGTGATTTTTTTGTTATTTCTACTTCAAACATAGGTTGTGGGTGCTCGTTAGAACCGCCTCACGGAGGCGGTTTTAACAAGTACCAGCAACCTATGTCTTGGAGCAGAAATACTGAGAAAAATAATGTATACCCCCGTAAACCCTAGGTTTCCCTATATAAAGTGGGGTTTAAGGGGGTTTTCATTTCACGGACATGTTCACGTGATGCGAATGTCCATATAGCGCACATGTCATTAACATAACATAACATAACATAACACAACCATGCGAAATAGTGCATTTTTACACTTCCAGATGGCTACTTTTCTGATGCAAATACATATAAATTTTATTATCAAAATTGAAGTGAAGGCAATGATCAGGAATCGATACAATTAACCCACAGCTCCTATCAGAGACACCAAGGGAAAGAAATACAAACATGAAACAACTAGAAACTAATGGAAACATCGCTAGCGGGAAGCCAAAAGGACAGTTACTTTCCCTCAAAATGGTCAATTGGTTATCCAAAGCAAAATAATATAAGCGATACACACACTCAAAGACAAGCCTTAACAAAAATAAAACACGACAGAAGAATCTTCAGTGAAACGAATCCCACTGGGTGTGTGTGTGTGGTGGTGGTGTGTGGGGGGGGGGGGGGGGGGCTTAAATCGATTTTAGGTGGCCACATTACTCGCCCTTACTTCCGTCGCTATTTAGACAAATAATTTGTTAAGTCCACATGAAGGCCTCCATCAGTGCAACATCTCCGTGAACACAAAAATCAATCAACCACAGAGGTGAGACAACGGTGAGGACTCTGCAGCAAGAAACCACTGAAATGCTGGAGCAAACGAAAACCAAAAGTAATAGACTCCGATGGGCCCAACCAATACTGAGGCGATTCTAACGAGTACCCACAACGTATGTCTTGGAGCAAAAAAATGATGTAAATCCCAGTTTTTTCTCTATATAAAGTGGGGTTTAGGGGAGTGTTCATTACACAGACTTGTTCATGGTATGTGACAGGTTGGTCATATTTGACTGTGTTCATTACTCCAAGTGCCCATCATCTGTTTCTTTTATGCATAGTACAAATTGAACTTCTGGACATGAAGTTCTTTTTGGTTGATTGTAATGACTTATAAAGCGCAGTAGCTTTTAACAGCTTATCACCACGTGACTATCACTGACCTGTAGTAAATCCAGGTAACGTTTATTAATAGAATATAGTCGCTGTGAGGCCAGAGTTTTACGTAAAAAGGTTATCTCTTCAATCTGGACTATAATCATGTGTTGAATTTGACAAATAATGTAGACCCAGAATGCAGTGTCTGATCAGGGTCTACACCGTTTGCTTACAGTACAGTATTTTAAGGATTTAACGAACCATTCTGAGTCCTCGTTCAGAGCAAGTTTTGAGTCTACCCTCAGCGACAATCGACCCACCAGTGCTGCCTTGCTATGATTTGAGCCAGCGCATGACAAATCCTACAATAAGACATGTGCGCTCAACGAAGACTCAGATCAGCCTGCGCATCCGCACAGTTTGATCAGAGTCTGCGTTGTGCGCTCTAAGGATAGCTTAGGGCTCAATGTTCCTTCGTGCAGCAAGAAATGTCTCTGGTTAGACTATATAGATGCGCAGGCTGATCTGAGTCTTCGATGGGCGCACAAGGCTTATTGTAGGTTTTGTCATGCGCTGGCTCATTTCTTAATGTTTACCGACTAACGTATGCCTTTCCTTTGTAGTTTCTTATAAGCAAGCTGCCTTTGTAGTTTCGGTACGCTTGTTCGTGTAAATTTTGTGTGCGTGCATCATGTAAATGTAAATGAGTCCGTACATTCATGATGTAAATAAGTTCGTACATTCATGATGTAAATGAGTCCTTACATTCATGATGTAAATGAGTCCGTACATTCATGATGTAAATGAGTCCGTACATTCATGATGTAAATAAGTCCGTACATTCATGATGTAAATGAGTCCTTACATTCATGATGTAAATGAGTCCGTACATTCATGATGTAAATAAGTTCGTACATTCATGATGTAAATGAGTCCGTACATTCATGATGTAAATAAGTCCGTACATTCATGATGTAAATGAGTCCGTACATTCATGATGTAAATAAGTTCGTACATTCATGATGTAAATGAGTCCGTACATTCATGATGTAAATAAGTCCGTACATTCATGATGTAAATGAGTCCGTACATTCATGATGTAAATAAGTTCGTACATTCATGATGTAAATGAGTCCGTACATTCATGATGTAAATAAGTCCGTACATTCATGATGTAAATAAGTCCGTACATTCATGATGTAAATAAGTCCGTACATTCATGATGTAAATAAGTCCGTACATTCATGATGTAAATAAGTCCGTACATTCATGATGTAAATGAGTCCGTACATTCATGATGTAAATGAGTCCGTACATTCATGATGTAAATGAGTCCGAACATGTAACCCATTTTGTACCAGAAACCCCAAAACGGGTACCCTGGCAAACCGTGCAGGCCAAATCAGGGCCTACACTATTTACAAAAAAATAAGCTATTTTCCGAATAAATTTTAAAGATAACACAACCTGTCACCCCTAAATTTCGAAATGGACTCCTGCCATCGAGGCGGTTCTAACGAGTACCCACAATATATATTTTAGAGCAGAAATAAGAAAAATAAGGTTTACCCCTGTAAACCCCAGTTGTACTATATAAAAGTGGGATACAATGGGGGTCAAAATTATGCAGGCATGTTTTCGTGATGCAATGAATTTTCTTTTCCATTTTCGAATTAATAACGTGGGTAGATCATTCAGCATTGCGTGTAAAATACAGATCCTATCTGTTAATTTTTATTTAAAATAATTTCGTACATTATTTAGAATTTGGAGAATCTTATCAAGTTCATTATATGATTGTGCAGTCATCTACAAAGTGCTTCCAATGTTTTATATATAATCTGGGAAGTGCTTATTAATTTCTACTTTTTAATTTGTTTATATTTGTATTATTTTTTATTTTATTTTTTTTTTTTTTTTTTTTTTTGTTCTTCTAATTAACCCAATAAAATGGAGTGCATTTTGTCGTCCATTTGATTATGATATTTTCCTGTAGAATTTGAAATAATTGTTTTCCAATATTGTCTTAATGCCCTTCAATATAAAGTTTATTTATGCTGCACAGTTTCGCTACAGACTCTCATGATGTTGAATACATGTATTTTTACTTTGAAACTTTGATCATTCGAATATTAATGGCTCGTTACCATCACATGACCAAGTCCATGAAATGAGCACGGCCCTAAACCAACTTTCTGTAATAGAGAAAACTAGGGTTTACGGGGGTATACATTATTTTTCAAATTTCTACTCCATGACATAGGTTGTGGGCACTGGATACACGACCTATGTTTAGGCCATTAATAAGAAACTTATCATAAAATTCCGTCAGAAAAATAGCTATTATAGAGGTTTGAAAGAATACATTATTATTTTCCCCATGGGTGTTATCCTAATTCTTCCAAAGAGTTTCGTCAGATAGCACCAGCAAAGAAATATTTGGGGACAGTTTTGGACATTTATTTTATTATGAAAGGGTATTTTTGTGTGTACTGTAGACTATAGATTTGTCTACACAAAATCCTGAGAACGGTGGAGCTCTAATTATAGCGGTATCAGGTTTGCTTTGTTTCTGGCAAAATAGAAATGGAGGCAATGATCAGGAATCGATACAATTAACCCTCAGCTCTCGTCAGAGACACCAAAGGGAAAGAAACCCAAACATGAAGCAACAGACCCATACGGGAATACAAAACGGAAACCCAAAAGGGCAGTTACTTTCCCACAAAATGGCCAATAGGCTATCCAAAATAAAGTAACATATGCGACACAAACACCCAAAGACAAACAAAAATAAACCACGACAGAAGAACCGCCTTGGAATGGTCAGGGGAAACGAATTCGGGGGGTGTGGGGGGGGGGGGGCTTAAATCGATTTCAAGTGGCCACAATCCTCGCCCTTACTTCCGTCGCGATTAAGACAAATAATTTGTTCAGTCCGCATGAATGCCTCCTAAATCAGTTTTACAAAAAATGTCTATAGTTTAAAAAATAACTGTAGACTCATGGATTTGAAGTACTGTGTCTTTTGCATCAGACTAAGTGTGTTATAAATTACTGGAAAAATGGGATAGGGTGCATGTGTGGTGGTTATCCAAATCACGGTTGCTAACTTTGCTTCCCTTTTAAATTGGTGGGTCAGGCCTTAGATTCTATTGCGGTTCTCGGGTAGACTTACAGAGCATCGCGAAAAAAGGCGTGTATAATTTTGACCTCCTTGAACCCCATTTTTATATAGTAAACGTGGGGTTTACAGGGGTAAACCTTATTTTTCTTATTTCTGCTCTAAAATATAGATTCCTTATTTTTCTTATTTCTGCTCTAAAATATAGAACGTTGGAACTCGTTAGAACCGCCTCGATGAGGCGGTTCTAACGAGTACCTACAATCTATATACTGAGCTGAAATAAGAAAAATATCACAATTTTTCATCTAAAAATTTTCATTTTTTCGGCGATAAAAATTGCAATGTATTTGTATAGGCGTGATTTCGTAATGTTTCATTTATCCTGAGCATTAGACTTATATATAAGTGAGTTACAATTTACTCGAAAAAAAGAACGGGGGACTTATGAAGAAAGTAGCGAAACAACAACAATACCTCATTGTATTTAAGAAACAGATCAGTTCTAAATGTGATTTGTTGAGTAATAAATCACAGTTTGGAGGTCAGTTGTAAAGTAGATTAAATCACGTGCGCGTAGCGCGCGTGATTTGTCTACTTACAACTGACCGACAAACTGTGATTTATTACTCAACAAATCACAGACTAGAGCTGATCTATTTCGATTCTAACACGCTGAAAATCGGCAATAATGCTGTTGTTTCCTTCAAAATCTCACAACTTTTCGCCATTGTTAAAAGAAATTCCGCTATAATTATCGACTGAAACACATGCATTTATATCCTTTCCTAACGTTTTCGATGTGAGAAAGTGACGTTACACCGTCTAACGTCAAGGAAATTGACTAGTGACGTCATAAATTGGCTGTTTTAAATGACGTCACTCGTCACGCTCTTCCGAGCTGTGATTAACACCTATTGTCATTGCCTATATAGGCGTGCTGTGTTAGAATAGTCAACTATGTTAGCTTTACATATTTTATCTTCATCCGTTTTCAGGCAGTCAATGTATGCTGGATGCTACAAACTGTGGGACAAACATCATTAAAGTAAACCATACAGGAGTTTGTGGCGATGACCAACTTGCTAGCTAGCTGAAATGAACGTTTTATAACCATAATAATAAAAAAAACTTTGTTAACTCATTAATTAAGTGTTTCATCTCTCCGGACTACGCCCAACATTCGCTTATTTTGATAAATGAATCTTTATAATATGCTGTACTATAACGTCATTGCATACTTTCTATTTGTAGCATGCACCATGTCACGTAGTCCTGAATGTCGCAAAGCCATTACGATAACATTCCCGTGCGACCTAGTGCATTTCTTCACATGTCCAAAATGGCTACTTTTCGGTTGAAAACCCATGATATTTTTCTTATTTATACTGCAAACATAGGTTATGGGTGCTCGTTAGAACCGCCTCATTGAGGCGGTTCTAACAAGTACCCACAACCTATGTTTGGAGTAAAAATAAGAAAAATAATGTTTACCCCCGGAAACCCCAGTTTTCTCTATACAAAGTGGGGTGTAAGTGGGTGTTCATTTCACGGACTTGTTCACGTAATGGGTAGCACACAAAACAATATTAGTCGCGTCCTTTGAAAAGATTTTTGAAAGTTTATACTTGTATCAAGTTTATATGTCAACGCAATTCTACTTCCGGTGCTGGACCCAACTACAGCGCTTCCGTTTTTTTCGAACATACACTTAATTAAAACAGTCCTTAAGACCAAACGTGTCATTACTAGGATAAGGATGGAACTTTAGAAAAGTTCTAAATTCTTAACATGCTAATTATCTGTTACATATAAATTGGCACAGAGAGACGAGTTCTGAAAAGAAAACAACACTCCGGGACTCTTTCCTTCGCGCTTTCCGATGATAAATGAGCCGGGACACAGCTTTCCCTACAATTTGCATGTGCACACAGCGAAGAATCAGATCAGCTTGCGCATTCCTACAGTCTGACCTGGGACTTCTCTTGCTGCATGAAGGAGCATTGGACCCTTAGATATTCTTAAAGCGCATAACGGAGACTCTGATCAGACTGCGCGGATGCGCAGGCTGATCTGAGTCTTTGCTGGGCGCACATGTAAATTGTAGGAAATGTTGTGCCCCGGTTCATTCAAATAACTGGTTTGAGATTTTACTCTTTCATCCAGGACTCTTCTAGCTTTAAATATATTCTTATAGAAAGAGATATCTGATTAGTTAATTGGCATGATGGCAAACAGTGTTCATGTCAGTGTAGCTTCTTGCGAGACTGCTCGCTACATGCCGTCTTATCTGGATCTACAAGGTTTGCATAGATACAATGTATTTCGACATCGGGGTCTGCAACGGTCTACAGGGTTAAAGGGGTCATGTCGCTCTGCGATTATATAATCCTTTAGTGACCTACACCGAACACAGTAATTCATCAGCTTTCGAGAATTCAATGTATGTGTTGTAAGTTTGGTTTTGAATCAAGTTCCGTACTTTTACCAAAAGAAGTGAAGGTGAAGACACCGATCAGACGCTACATTCTGTGGTTAATGTCCAAGTACTGGAAGAATTGGCATTTATGGGGTAATATTTTTAGGACCCGTAAGCTTCAATACCGTTCAGGTTGGAATAAAAGTATTTTTATTCGCCTTTGGTAAGACGAATCAGTCAGTCGAAGTTCGCTAAACGCGGTGTCTGCTCAGGGTTATAATGTCTAAATCAAATGGTTTAAAAATTATGTTTGTTTTTTTTTGTCGTTATTCTCCTTTTTATGTCCGCGCGCCCGGCAGCGGCCCCACAACGTGCGTTTGTACATCGTCGTATCAACGCGCCGTTGATGCGACGTTGCTAAGACGTTGTGTGCCCTCTAGAAAAACTTCTCTATAAGATTATTAGCAGATGGGACAAGCGCAGAATGTACTGAGCCAATCTTTACCATGAAAAAAATGCAGATAGGTTTATCTTTGTTTCTTTCTGCCCCTTTTTTCTTCGTGGGGGTGATTGGGTGAGACAAAGGTGATATTGACTAACAGTTGGACAAGACCTGCTGTCCTTGCAGCTGGTAACGGTAGAGGGGGAGTGTTTCTTTTCTTCTGTTTCTCATTCTCCCCCGTCCCTCACTTTCATCACCTCTACTATCTCTTCTATCTCCCTTTCTCAGGGAGAGTACACAAAATGACCGTAAAGTTGACCTATCGTGAAACTCAAAACAAACAATCAATCATTCTTTTTCTTTTCGTCGAATTTTTAACCCTCTGGGAACTTGTCAAAACATATATAGAGAACTGCTTGATCTGACATTGTTATCAGGATAATCAACTTTCCTTAGTACTTTCAGTACTTTGATTTCTTCTTAAGTATTATCCAGTCGACAGTTCATATAAATAGATGATCTTACATGAGTGCTCATGTCTTAAATTCAATAATACGAGAGCACGAATGCAAGATTCTATTTATCAAATGACATTTAAACGCATTTTATTCACGATTGTTTACAAAAATGTCAATATTCCGCCATAAGTAAACTCGACGTCGTTAAGGACGTCGTACATGTAACGTTACGGGACGTATCTAGCTAATTTGCATATTTAATCCACTAGTGGATAATCGAAAATATTGCATGGCGTTATTACACTCTCAGACGCGGCGTCATATGATAATAAGATTATCATATTCGTCGTCATGTCATTACGAAAACACGCCTATACAAATGCATTTAAGATGATTTTTTTTCTTATTTCTGCTCAAAATAAAGATTGAGGGTACTCATCGAGGCGGTTCTAACGAGAACCCATAATCTATTATTTAGAGCAGAAATAAGAAAAATAAGGTTTACCCCTGTAAACCCAAGATTTACAATATAAAAAGTGGGGTTCAATGGGGTCAATAGTATATAGACGTGTTTTCATGAGGTTATATGAACTTTATTTACTTCTCCGAAGGCTCGTTTCATGAATTTCTCAGTCATTTGAGACATTGTCACGTTGACTCATGTGAGGGAAGAGGCTATTCAAAAAAAAAATGAGAGCTTCCTTTAAAAACAAAATTGCTAAATGGCTATCCAAAATAAAATATATAACCAGTACATACATCAAAAATCAAACAATGACAATAATAATTTACGGAACGGTCAGTAAAAACTTCTGGGGTTTTACACTTGTCAACAACCCTTGTCTTTATTCTACCGTACTTTACAACTTTACTATAGTAATCGGCGTGAAGGCTTTCTAACTCATCAGTGCAACATCTCCAAAAACATGTAAATCAAACGAATTCAGAGATAAAACAACGATGAGGACTCGACAGCATGAAATAACTCAGATGATGAAGCAAACGAAATACAACAGTATTCAGATGTGTACTAATTGCGCACCCTTGTGGCTGATATGTTTTTATTTTGTCATGATAGAGACTCCATGATGTGCCGTTCTGCTGAAAACAGGTCTGGAGTCATTAGGGCTTTGGCTCGGCTTCTAGATATTTGGATAATTTATTAAATATTGACAATACCTGTTTCGATGATTTGGTTGGTCGGGGTTTAACACCCCCCACCCCATCCAACAGAATTTCAGTTAAATAAAGCATATTATGCTGATACCGAGGCCCCGTTTTTAGATTTACATCTATCTATTGTAGATGGGTTTGTTTCTTGCCAAATTTATGATAAACGCGATGATTTTGATTTTGAGATTCTAAATTTTCCTTTTCTGGATGGTGGTGTTCTTCGTGCGCCATCCTATGGCGTTTATATTTCGCAATTAATTCGATTTGCCAGAGGGTGTAGTCATATAGCTGACTTCAACACTCGTAATAAATTGTTAACACATTTTTCTATTACATAACACCCTAATGATTGTTTATTAAAGAATCTAGTGTTGAGATGAAATACACTTGGGGTAGTCTGGCTGTCATACAGGTAGGGGACCAAGAGAGGGTAATAAATTACCTAGGGATATGACTTTGACAAGTGACAATCATTTACACCTAAGTCCTTGTTTTGATTTGCACGGGAGAGACAACAGCACTTTTTTCCGATTTTATATTTATAATCATTACTGAAAATGCCAATTCAAATATATTGGTACATTTTTTCTACCAAAAATGATTTTTTTTTTGTTTTCAGATAAAATCCTGATATCTTTATTATTTCTGCTCAAAACATATATTGGGTTACTCATTAGAACCACCTCGGTGAAGCGGTTCTGTCGAGTACCCACAATTTGTTTTTATAGTGTGACTGCTCGACAGAACTGCATCCACGAGGCGGTTCTAACGAGGACACACAATATCTGTATATGAGCAGAAATAAGAAAAATAATGTATACCCCTCTAAACCCCATTTCTACTGTATAAAAGTGGGGTTTAATAGGGGTTCAAAATTTTATAGGCCTGTTAATGTGATGTATTTCTTTTCCCCGTAATGAATTTTTTGTAGCACACTTAAAATATTTCTCTTTTTTTTCTCTCTCCCTTCTGATATGATTGTGTCAAAAACAAGGAACATTTTATAGTTCAATCGTGACTGAAACTATAAAATGCTAATGTTTTAGACATTATATGATTTGTGTGTCATATATTTTCAACCAAAATAAATAAATAAATAAAGGTTAATTGATTGATTAAATTTTGAGGTTAATCAATTCATTTACCTTTTTTGTTAACTTCTTTGCACTTTTGAGTAAAGGAAACAATGGATATCAGCGTTTTTCTTTACTTTATTTTAAAATAAAAAAGAAGTTATTTTAAACACTATTTTGTTGGAAACATACTTTCACTCAAGTACCCTTATTGAGCCCCCTATTAAACATATCAATCTGCTCATAATCACTTAGATAAGATAAGCCTTTGATGTGCACTATGGTCCGAAGGAAATGTTTATTGGAGATCATTAGACAGGCCACCCCTTTTATATAAGGATAAAAATGAAAATGTGTCTTTAACTGCGAAACTTCTTAATGAGGGTTATCGGTGCCGTGGGCTGCGCAGGACCTTTTCGGAGTTTTATGGGCGCCATTCTGGTTTGATTAGAGTTCGGTATTGAACTTAAATCTCTTCTGCGGCGGGGTCTGTCGGAGCCCGGGTTTTGTGATGGCTTGGTGCATGGATTTAGAAAAATATATAACCACAATGACTTCAGTACCTAATTTCGTAAAATCATTTTTCGATATAAGAAGATTGTGTACAACATAACTGTTATACGACAGACTGCATGCATGGTAGTTAACCCAATCACGGTTGACAACGTTGCTTCCCTCTTTAATTGCACGCCGGTGGATCAGGCCTCGGCTTTATTACGGTTCTAGCGTAAAGGCTTACTGAGAATTAGAGAAATCTAAATCAATGAAATGTTGGTTGGTGCCTGGTGCTCTGTCTCTGATCGGGCCCATTGGAGTCTAACTTTGCTTTCCTCTTTAATTCCACACCAGTGAGTCAGGCCTCAGATTCTATGACGGTTCAAGCGTAAAGGCTTAAGTTGGTTGGCACCTGATGCTCTCTCTCTCTCTGGTCGGGTCTCTCAAAGTCTAACTGTTTGTTTTCTTTTGCTTCAGCATTTCAGTGGTTTCTTGCTGTCGAGTCCTTACCATTGTTTCATCTCTATGGTTGTTTGATTTTTTGTGTTCACGGAGATGTTGCACTGATGAGTTAGGAGGCCTTCATGCGGACTGAACAAATTATGTGTCTAAATCGCGACGGAAGTAAGGGCGATGATTGTGGCCACGTAAAATCGATTTAAGCCCCCCCCCCCCCCCCCCACAGTGGAATTCGTATCCGCTGACCGTTCCAAGGCGGTTCTTCTGTCGCCGTTTATTTTTGTTATGGTTTGTCTTTGGGTGTTTGTGTCGCTTATATTACTTTGTTTTGGATAGCCAATTGGCCATTTTGTGGAACGGTGACTGTCCTTTTGGCTTTCCGCTATTGATGTTTCAATTGGGGTTTGTTGATTCATGTTTGTGTTTCTCTCCCTTTTGTGTTTCTAATGGGAGCTGTGGGTTAATTGTATCGATTGGTGATCATTGCCTTCACTCTTATTTTGTACTCTGGTGGGCTTGATCAGAGACAGAACACGACTAACGTAAAAGTCTTTTGGTCGGAGCCTTCATTTTAGAAATTAATGTAATTTATTTAACTTTCTTCGAATTATGAAGAACATCGAGTCACGAGCGAAGTAAATGAACTCCAAGGGGGCTCACATAAACTTTTTTCGTGACCTAAAGGTTCTCAAAAATGACGACAAAAATCTTGTTAAAGGACTAGAATGAAAGAAGAAAAAGGTGCACTAAATTCCTATTGACAGCGAAACATTGTCGTTGGCGTCAAAACCTCACCATCGTCCAATCACATTGCAGAGAGCCATTGTTTATTTCGATGTCACTGACGTTGAGTGTGCCAATGTTTTCATTGAAGTATGAACTAATTTCTTCCAGTAGTTAACTTTGGAGTTTTTTGTAAATGATTAGTCTTTAATTCCTCCTCAGTAGGTGAAACAAATTATGCAATTGAACAAGTTACAATACAAAATACATACAAGAAATAAAGAAAGGTTCAATGTTGGAAATTACATAAAAAGAGATCACATTTATGTGATAAAATAGAAGTGGAGGCAATGAACAGGAATCGATACAATCAACCCACAGCTCCCATCAGAGACACCAAAGGGAACGACACACAAACATGAAACAACAGACCCTAATGGAAACACCAACAGCGGAAAACCAAAAGGACAGTTACTTTCCCACAAAATGGCCAATAGGCTATCCAAAATAAAATAATATAAGCGACACAAACACCCAAAGACAAACCATAACAAAAATAAACCGCGACAGAAGAACCGCCTTGGAACCGCCTAGGATAAGTTCATGTAGCTCAAATGAGCAATGGTACATATAGTAAATTCATATCAGTGCTTCAATCACCTGTTAGCAAAAATTGCGCATGTGTTATTTGAAACTGTCATCACAGATGACTTTCTGAACAACGAGGAATCGCGGTACATTGCAGTAGAAATTGCGCTAATGTTCCATTATTAATACATCCGCTGTAAGATGGTAATTCCCTAACAATACTGAAATTAATTACTCATTGCTCAAGCTAGCCAATTTATGTACAGATTTACACCAAACTTTCGCCATATTCCAGTCCACATTTACTGCCTATTGCACTAGTTTTAAAACATGACAGGCCAGCAAACAGTGTGAAACATAGTTCTCTGTAAATTTCCAACATGCAAATCAAAGCCGTTTGGAGAATGTATTGTAATATAAAGCAATAAACCTAATTCCGAACCTGCAAGCACTCGGGACTCCCAGATGTTTCTTTGAAAATTCCCAGCACATAAAAGGCTTTACTAGATAGTTATATCTATATATTTGGATGATTGAGTAAATATTGACAATACCTATTTCGATGGTTTGATCAGTCAAAGTTAGTCCCAGAACTTTAAATTGAGGAAGCAAATTCTTTTGATACGAGACCCCTTTTTTTATTTACATTTGTCTATTGTAGACGGGTTGTTTCCTGATTAATTTATGATAAATGCGACGATTTTGATTTTGAGATTGTAATATTCTTTTCTTTGATGGTGATGTTCCTCGTGCGGCATCCTATGGCGTTTATATTTCACAATTAATTCGATTTGCCTGAGTGCCTGGCTTCAACACTCGTAATAAATTGTTAACTGTCAAACTTCTTAATCAGGGTTATCATAGTGTAGATTAAATTTTCTTGTCCTTTGGGATCATTGATTACATTGTGTAATTTTGAAAATATCTGAGGATCACTGATGAGGCCTAATTGGCCGAAACTAGATGGTCTGGCCCAGGAAACATATACACTTCATATTTTCCAGCTCTGTGGTGTATTCCTTGCTTCAAAAGGATAACCCTTTTATAGAACATATTTATCATGCGGACTGAACAAATTATTTGTCTAAATCCCGGTGGATGTAAGGGCGAGGATTGCAGCTGCGTAAAATCGATTTAAGACCCCCAGTGGAATTCGTTTCACTGGCCCTTCCAATGCGGTTCTTCTGTCGTCGTTTATGTTTGATATGGTTTGTCTTTGAGTGTGTGTTTCGCTTATATTATTTTGTTTTGGATAGCCAGTTTGCCATTTTGTGGAAAAAGTAACTGTCCTTTTGGCTTTCCGCTATTGACATTTCCATTATGGTCTTGTTGTTTCATGTTTGTGTTTCTTTCCCTTTGGTGTCAATGCTGGGAGCTGTGGGTTAATTGTATTGATTCCTGATCATTGCTAAAATAGAAGTGAACGTAGGAAGCTTTTCTTGGCCTTCAGTTAAGAAATAGATCAGCTCTAACTGTGATTTGTTGAGTAATAAATCACAGTTTGGAGGTCAGTTGTAAAGTAGACAAATCACGAGCGCGTAGCGCGCGTGATTTGTCTACTTACAACTGACCGACAAACTGTGATTTATTACTCAACAAATCCCAGAGTAGAGCTGATCTATTTCGATTCTATCACGCTGACAATCGGCAATAATGTTGTTGTTTCCTTCAAAATCTCACAAATTTTCGCCATTGTTAGAAGAAATCCCGCAAAAATTATAGACTGAAACACATGCATTTATATCCTTTTCTAACGTTTTCGATGGGAGAAAATGACGTTACACCGTCTAACGTCAAGTAAATCGACTAGTGACGTCATAAATTTGCAGTTTTTGATGACGTCACCCGTCACGCTCTTCCGAGCTGTGATTTGTTGCACAATAAAACACAGTTATTTCCCATGGCCTATATAGGCGCGCTATGTTAGAATAACACATACAGCAAACTTGATGGCTGAATGACAAATGTGGTTATCAACTAAATATAAGTGGAGGCAATGATCAGGAATCGATACAATTAACCCACGGTTCCCATCAGAGACACCAAAGGGAAAAAAAAAAACATGAAACAACAGACCCTAACATCAATAGCGGAAAGCCAAAATGACAGGTACTTTCCCACAAAATGGCGTCATGGTTCAACCCATGCATATTTCTTTGAAACCCGCCCTGAAGCGGACTGAGTTGCCGATTCATTGTCGTTGTAATACGTTGATATATAATCCTTTAAAAACTTAAGTAGAGACGAGGTAAGAGTTATCGTCCTGTAGCTGTTTGGGTCATTTTAAGCTTGTTGGCTCCCTTATTCAAGGTTATAATAATTCTTGATGCCATTGCCTCTGGAATATATAAGCAAAAGACAATGGAATAAGTGTGTGTATCGCTTATATTATTTTTTGTTTTGTGGAAAAGAAACTGTCCTTTTGGCTTTCCGCTATTGATGTTTCCATAAGGGCTAGTTGTTTCATGTTTGTGCTTCTTTCCCTCTGGTGTATTTGTTTGGAGCTGTGGGTTAATTGTATCGCCTTCACTTCTATTATGAACGTTTTTCTAAACAATGGTCCGCTATCAATTATATGTCCATTATCTAGTCTGTCTTTACCGAAACCTCTCTTTGCATCAAATATAGCGTTGCTAAGTTCCTGTTCTGAGTCCGGTATTATAGCATTTTGGTCTATTTCCCGCTGCTTAAGAAGATTAACTTGCGATGTAGTGACGGCTCCACTATGTTAATACGCTTAAGCAGGAGCTTGGTGGTACTAAGGCCTATGAACTTCAGCCTTTAGCTGAAGAGAGAGCTATAGTAGATAAACATGTATGTCATTCAGCCACCAAGTTTGCTGTGTGTGTTAACGAAGGCCAAGGCAAGCTTCCTACGCTATACTGGTTACCAAAACTTCATAAAAAGACCTTACAAAGCACGGTTTATTGCAAATTCTAGCTCCTGCACTACCACTGAACTTTCTAAATTATTAACTTCCTGTCTTACTGCTATTAAAACGCATGTGATTAAATATTGTGATAGTCTTTGAAAGATCAGGAAGAAATCTGTTTTGGTCTATAAAAAAATCGAATGAGGTTTTAAATAAATTGAAATTCAGACATTTTCGTGCTTCAAGTCTGTCTACTTACGATTTTTCCACTCTTTACACTACACTTCCTCATAATCTTATAAAAGAAAAGCTTAATGATTTAATTGAATGGGCTTTTCATAGAGAAGATTCTCTCTATCTTGCATGCATTGTCAGAAATGCATTTTACACTTCTAAAGAGCATAAGAATTATACACTTTGGTCATGTCAGAAAGTTTGTGATGCCCTCACCTTTCTACTTGACAATATTTATATTAGATTCGGTACTAAGTTATTTAGACACATTGTGGGTATTCCGATGGGTACGAATTGCGCACCTCTTGTGGCTGATCTGTTCTTGTATTGTTATGAAAAAGACTTCATTTTGTCGCTTTCCATTGATAACCAATCTGAAATTATTGAAGCTTTTAGCTCCACTTCTAGATATTTAGATGATTTATTAAATATTGATAATACCTATTTCGATGGTTTGATCAGTCAGATTTACCCACAGAACTTCAGTTAAATAAAGCAAATTCTTCTAATACCGAGGCCCCATTTTTGGATTTACATCTATCTATTGTAAATGGATTTGTTTCGTGCAAAATTTATGATAAACGCGATGACTTTGATTTTGACATTGTAAATTTCCTTTTTTGGATGGTGATGTTCCTCGTGCGACATCCTATGGCGTTTATATTTCGCAATTAATTCGATTTGCCAGAGTGTGTAGTCATGTAACTGACTTCAACACTCGTAATAAATTATTAACGGCTAAACTCCTTAATCAAGGTTATCGGTACCATAAACTACGTAAAGCCTTTTCAAAAATTTATAGACGCCATTCTGATTTAATTTCAAAATTCAATATTGGACTTAAATCTCTTCTGCAACAAGGTCTATCGGAACCTGAATTTTATGGTGACTTAGTATATAAATTCAGAAAAATTTATAACCGCAATGACTTCAGCACCCAATTTCGTAAAATCATTCTTCGATATAAAAAGATTGGGTACAACATGGATGTTATACGACAGACTGCATGCATGGTAGTTAACCCAATCACGGTTGGCAACTTTGCTTCCCTCTTTAATTGCACGCCGGTGGGTCAGGCCTCAGATTCTATGACGGCTCCAACGTAAAGGCTTATTGAGAATTAGAGACATCTAATTCAAGGTAATGTTGGTTGGTGCCTGATGCTCTGTCTCTTGTCGGGCCCATCGGAGTCTAACTGTTAGTTTTCTTTTGCTCCAGCATTTCAGTGGTTTCTTGCTGTCGAGTCTTCACCGTTGTCTCACCTCTGTGGTTCTTTGATTTTTGTGTTCACGGAGATGTTGCACTGATGAGTTAGGAGGCCTTCATGCGGACTGAACAAATTATTTGTCTAAATCGCGACGGAAGTAAGGGCGAGGATTGTGGCCACGTAAAATCGATTTAAGCCCCCCAGTGGAAATCATTTCACTGACCGTTCCAAGGCGGTTCTTCTGTGGCGGTTTATTTATGGTGTTGTTTGTTACTTAGTCTGTGTATCACTTGTGTCTTTTTATTTTGGATGGTCATATGGCCATTTTGTGGGAAAGTAACTGTCCTTATGGCCTTCCTTTGTTTAGGTTTCCATTATGGTCTGGTCGCTTAATGTTTGTGTTTCTTTCCCTTTGGTGTCTTTGACGGGTGGATTAAGTTAATTGTATCGATTCCTGATCTTTGTTTTACTTCTTCTATGCTAATGTGAATGGTCGTAGTTGCCAGACTCTGAAATGCCGTAAAGTGAGCTAAAATATAGCCCCCACTGATTACAAATTTCCTCTAAATCTCTGCAAATGTAATTTTAAAATTTCATTTCACAACCCGGCTGATTAGAATTCTCTTTCTTTCTTTTATTCACAAGTTGTCAAAAATAGTCACTGTTTATATCTGCAGCACGATCTATTATTTCATTCATAGTTTTAAGTATTGTATCGACACATTTGCGATGATACTGTCCGAATAAGCGATTTGCTTCTTAAAACTGTCAAGTCCCCACGCAGTCTCATTTCCAGTATCCAGACCCTAAATTTTTCCTTCATTTACTTACATAACTCTATGGTGTGCCGGTATTCTTCCATGGTGTACCGGTATTCCTTTCTCCCATATAACATATTCATATTCTGTAGCTAGGTCTACTTTCTCTATAGGCATGAGAATGTGATCGTTCATAGGTGTATATTCGCCCGATTACGAGAAGCTTCAGAACAGAAGGGCAGAGTATAGAGTGACAACAACTTCGTACTTGCTGGAAACTGAAAACAAAGCACCACGCCTGTCACGTGGCTTAAAAATGTTTATTGCACTTTTATGAGCATTAAATTAGAAGAAAATGCAATGATAAGGAATCGATACAATTATCCCACACCTCCCATTAGAGCCACCAAAGGAAAGAATAACTGAACCCTGCTGAAAGCATCACTAGTGGAAAGCCAAAAGGACAGTCACTTTCCCACAAAAGGCCAAACGGCTATCCAAAATAAAAAGATACAGTAAAGCCTCCACTAATGGTCACCTCTGTTAAGCAGCTACTTCTCTTCAGCAGCCACAATAATTCCTCCCATAGCATAGCAGCCACCTCTGCCTTCCAGCCAACAGCCACCTTACCAAATCTAAATTCCCTCTATTAAACAGTCAGAGTAAACTAAATAACAAAAAATCAGATGCAAAAATTGATATTTCTCTTCTGGTGTGTTTATTTATTTCAAAATTTATTTTTCCCTTAATTATCATTGTAATATCTGAATTATAAGCAAGTGAAAAGAAACATAAATGATGGAGAGGTGTCAGATGACAACTCTCCATCATTTATTTTTCTTTTAGTACATCCATGTTAGCTGTCTTCAGTAATCACCATTTTATGTCTGTCGATAACAATCCATACTTCATGCCAGGCTTTTCCTCTGTTGAACAGCCACCTCCCTTAAACAGCCAGTTTTGGAGTTATCCCAGGATGGCTGTTTAATGGAGGTTACATTGTATAAGCAATACATACATGCAACGACTAACTATAATGTCTCTCATTAGTATAACACTGCTCACGTTCCTATAATTGGTACAGAAGTCCTGTATGCTGAACAAGTACTCTTCGAAGTCTGGAATTCTATGATTTGACGATGGTTATTACACTTGAAGGATATACAGAAATTGGCTGACGCTCCCTTGGTGGCCAGAAGAAGCGCTACAAGGATACCCTCAAATCTCCCTCAAGGACTTCAATATGATAAATAGATTAACTGTATTATGTTGTTCAGCGATAGTCGCGTGAACAATAGATTTATAAGTAATTTCACATTTCGAAATAAAACGCCTATTTAAATATATTGAAAGTTTAACTAGAAATTTAAAACTTTCAGACATATATTTTTCATATTTCACTCAAAACAAAGATTGTGAGACTCGTTAGAAGTTAGAACCGCCTCGCCTAATGAGTATCCACACTCTATGTTTTTTAGCAAAAATAAGGAAAATAATGTATACCCTTCTTAACCCCCGTTTTTACGAACCGTTCCAAGGCGGTTCTTCTGTCGCGGTTTATTTTTGTTCATTACGAAAACACGCCTATACAAATACATTGTGACCTTTATGGCCGAAAAAATGAAACTTTTGAGATGAAAAATTGTGATATTTTTCTTATTTCTGCTCAAAAGACAGATTGTGGGTACTCGTTTGAACCGCCATATCGACTCTTTGGCTCAGCGGTTAGAGCACTGGACTACCACCAGCGGCCCGGGTTCGAATCCCACCATAGGCGGGGATTTTTCAGGCTATGCTTCTTTCCTTTGTTACGGCTTTCGTGTCGTAAGATCTTTGAAGAGGGGGTGTGTTACCTCCCTTCCATTATCTACCTTGGTAGATCATATGCATAGCTTCTAGCTTTATAACCACTCTCTGACAACTGCGTCAGGGAGTCGACCCTTTGGCTCAGCGGTTAGAGCACTACACTATCACCCGAGCGGCCCGGGTTCGAATTCCACCATAGGCGGGGATTTTTTCAAGCTATGCTTCTTTCCTTTGTTACGGCTTTCGTGTCGTAAGACCACAATCTATATTTTAGAGCAGAAATAATAAAAATAAGGTACCCCTGTAAACACCAGTTTTACTATATAAAAATATAAAAGTGGTGTTCAAGGGGGTCAAAATTATATAGGCGTGTTTTTGTGATGTGTAGTTTGTGATGACACTGTATGCTTAGATCTTTTTTGTTTTATTATGGATAGTCGTGCGACCATTTGGTGGGCAAGTACCTGTTTTTTTGGCTTTCCGCTTGTGATGTTTTCATTAGGGACAAGTTATTTCATGTTCGTGTTTCTTTCCCTTTGGTGTCTCTGATGGAAGGTGTTGGGTAGTTTTATCGATTCCTGATCATTGTATTCACTTCTATTTTACTATACAACTTCACGAAAACACGCCTATATAATAATTTTGACCCCCCTTGAACCCCACTTTTATCTAGTAAAACTGGGGTTTCCGGGGGTATACTTTATTTTTCTTATTTCTGCTCAAAATATAGATTGTGGGCAATCGTTAGAACCGCCTCATCGCCTTATTTTTCTTATTTCTGCTCTGAAATATAGATTGTGGGTACTCGTTAGAACCGCCTCGATGAGGCGGTTCTAACGAGTGCCCACAATGTATATTTTGAGCAGAAATTTCTTATTTCTGCTCTGAAATATAGATTGTGGGTACTCGTTAGAACCGCCTCGATGAGGCGGCTCTAACGTGTGCCCACAATGTATATTTTGAGCAGAAATAAGAAAAATATCACAATTTTTCATCATAAAATTTTTCATTTTTTCGGCGATAAAGGTGGCAATGTATTTGTGTAGGCGTGTTTGCGTAATGCTGTATATGGAAGTGGGGTTTAAGGGTGTCAAAATTATACAGGCCCGTTTTCGTGATGGGGACGACTGGCAAACAATCAATCGAATGAGTATTCCTCTATTCCTTATGAATATATGTAGAGGCATCACAGATTCAAGATTTTCCTACAGGTTACATTATGATGATGTTCTTTTTCGTTTCCTAGCTAAAACAGAAGAAACTATTTGTCAATGATTGCTTAACTTGTCTATTTTGGCTAGTATCAAAACGCCTTAGTTTTAATCGCTCATGTGAACATGCATTTTATAACATGATATTGTGATAAATTATCAAAGGATACATCTGTGTCAAATGCAAACGATATATTAGGTGAAACAATCGCATGTTTTAATTTTAAAACAGACTACATCTTACAACCACAAGCCGGAAATGTGTCATGTCAAAGGTTCATATACACTGAAGCTAAATGTAAACGTATGATCGAAGAGTCGACTGAGTTGAAGCCACAATCATCGGTTCTCTCGATTAAACTAGCGATTTTAATATCAACCCTTGTTTCCAGAATTTCGCGTCTCAAATTGTGCCAGATTTTATTACGTCGCGTGCGCCCTCAATACACTTTTCAACTGTAATTTTTTTAATCCTTATCCCGCTGAACACGACAATCACTGCCTTCGCACACAGTGAAGATCCTGATCAGATAGCTTGTCTCTGAAGAAGTCATCTGATCAGGATCTACACTGACAAGGATCATTTATCTATTTTATTTTGCACTTTTGCTTTCTTATTACTTCAAATCACAAGATTCATTATTCACATCACGATGACAAGTCCGTAAAATGATACCCTCTAAACCCCACTTTAATTTATTTTAGTATTCTTTATGTTGGTTGGCGCCTGATGCTCCGTCTATGGTCGGGCCCCTCGGAGTCTAACTGTTTGTTTTCTTTTGCTCCAGCAATTCTGTTGTTTTATGCTGTCGAGTCCGCAACCTTGTTTCATCTCTGTAGTTTTTTGATTTGTATGATCTCGGAGATGTTACACTGATGAGTTAGGAAGCCTTCATGCGGACTAAACTAAATTAGTGTATACCGCGATAGAGGTAAGGGCGAGGATTATGGCCATGTAAAATCGATTTAAGCCCCCCCCCCACCCCCCCCCCACCCCCCAGTGGAATTATTTCCACTGACCGTTCCAAGGCGGTTCTTCTGTGGCGGTTTATTTATGTTGTTGTTTGTTACTTACTGTGTGTATCACTTGTGTCTTTTTATTTTGGATGGCCATTTGGCCATTTTGTGGGAAAGTAACTGTTCTTATGGCCTTCCTTTGTTTAGGTTTCCGTTATGGTCTGGTCGCTTCATGTTTGTGTTTCTTTCCCTTTGGTGTCTTTGATGGGTGGAGTAAGTTAATTGTATCGATTCCTGATCTTTGTTTTACTTCTACTTTATATAGCGAAACGTGGTGTTTACGGGGTATTATCCGCCTTATTTTTGCTCAAAAACACACATTTTGGGTACTCGTTAGAACCACCTCATTGAGGCGGTTCTAACGAGCACCCACAATCTATGTTGAAAGCAGAAATAAGAAACGGAAGTTGCTATTTGTCATTTCTTACACCGGCTCGATATGAGTGAAATAATCTTGAAAGGGCCGTAAAACCCAAACCAAAAAAAAAAAAAAAAAAAAAAATTCTTACACCATGTTGGACGCTATTGTACACACGGACATGTTTTTTTTCTAATGTGAATGTTATTGTATCTATTTGAACAGAAAGAGTTCACAGATAATGATGGTTGAAATGAAATGTGACAAGGATAATTACTCACATAAGTACGTTTGGTACTTCTCAAAACAGTGTTTGTTTGAAAGTACCTGCCAAGTCAACACTATTTAGGTCATATCCAGCCTAAACCCACTATTCCAGGACCGGCTTAAAATCCCGGTCGTGTAAGATCGATTTAAACCCCCAAGTGAAGTTCTCTTCACTGACCGTCCCAAGGCGGTTATTCTGTCGCGGTTTATTTTGTTATGGTTTGTGTATCGCTATTATTACTTTTTTTTCTTTCTTTTTTTTTTTTTTTTTTTTGTGGGAGGGGGATGTGTGTGCGTATGTGTGTGTGTGGGGGGGGGAGCTAGCCAATTGGCCATTTTGTGGGAAAGTGACTGTCCTTTTGGCTTCCCGCTATTGATGTTTCCATGTTTCCATTGGGGTCTAGTTATTTAAAGTTTGTGTTTCTTTCCCTTTGGTTTCTCTGATGGGAGGTATGGGTTAATTTTATCGATTCCTGGTCATTGCGTTCACTTCTATTTTATACATAAACGGTCAACTAGTAAAGTGCACACCCTTTCGCCAGAAACTGAAAACTACCATCCTTAACTCAACAGTAGGGAAAGAATGACTGTAGAAAAGTTAATCTCCATGAATCAAAATGTTGCTGTCGTGATTGGTCGTCGGTCAAGTGCGCATCCCACAGCGCTTTCAAGGCCGACCCACAACGTTAAACCTTACAATGTCGGCACTATCGTAAGTGACGTCATCCTATGAGAGGATTCTTTTCAGACACCACGCTTATAATACAGTAAATCACATGTAAATCCCATTTTATATTAGATAATGTGAGGGTTACGAGGGTATACGTCATTTCCTTTATTTATGCTCAAAAATATTTGGGCCCCGTCAAGCGATTTTGGTACTTATCGCCTATGCGAGCAGCAAAGGTTCAGGCGAGCCTGCGCATCCGCGCAGTCTCGCCAGAACCTTCGCTGCTCGCTCATACAAGCAGTGAATCAAGAGGAACCTTCAGACAGAAAGCCATATCCCTGGCCCCTCTGAATGGCTGGGCATGCGCAGTTAAAATTTGTCATGACGGAATGCTCGAAGACCCAAATTCGCTTGGCGGGGCTTATTTATTGATTATAGGTGGGAGTGGTTGTGTGAGGTAAAGGTGACATGTATCTTGCGTCACTGGGGCGCCCAAACTGATACTGGCTTATATGCTGTCCTTGTAGCAGGTAAGGGCAGTGGAGGAGTGATGCTATTCTGTTTCAAGGCTGCCATTTATTGTCCTCTTTCTCCTCTGTCCCTAATTTTCATCGCCTCTGCTGTCTTCCATCTCTTCTCCCTTTTTCTGGGATACGACACGGTTGATGTGTCGTTAAACACGGTTAAACAAAAAATAAAATCAATCAATAGACTAGGTACCCGTTAAATATCGCCTCATTGAGGCGGTTCTAACCAACACCAGCAATCTATGTTTAGAGCGGAAATAATCTCACTCATATTCGTTGGAAATATGGCTCTTTTAATTATCCTCATGTAGCGTGTCTTTCTCTGTTGAGTATAGTATTGTGACAAAAACATTAAATTAATGATCATTCGTTTATATCTTACAGATTCGCTACAGAATGGGCATGAATTCTGTGATTTTTATCTGTTTCCTAGGTACGTAAGAATAAATTTATTGTTATTAGTATTATTGTTATTATTATAATAAATGCTTTGTAACTCGAATATTCATACAAGGACAAGTGTTAAAATCGATCTAAAATTAAACACAAAAAAGTACTATTCTTAAGGGCCTCCAATGTCGATTCTGTACTGTAGGCGCTGATGCGCACACCTATAACACACCCACATGCTATATTACCGCGCCGTCGTCAGTATCCACAGTGGGTAGGCACGTACCTAGGATCAAATATACATGAGCCAGCGCACGACAAAACCTACAATAAGACATGTGCGCCAGCTGTAGACTCAGATCAGCCTGCGCATCCATATAGTCTAACAAGAGCCTTCTCTTGCAGCATGAAGGAGCATTGAGCCCTTAGCTATCCTTAGAGCGCAAAACGAATACTCTGATCAGACTGCGCGGATGCGCAGGCTGATCTGAGTCTTCGTTGGGCGCACATGTCTTATTGTAGGTTTTGTCATGCGCTTGCTCAGGTATATTATCATATTAACAAGTCCGTGTAATGAACATCTTTTAACATCACGTGAACAAGTCCGTGAAATGAGCACCCACGTACACCCCATTTTGTATAGAGAAATTTTTCTTCTTTTTCCTCCAAGACATAGGTTGTTGGTACTCGTTAGAAATAGGTTATGGGTACTCGTTAGAACCGCCTCAATGAGGCGGTTCTAACGAGTACCCACAACCTATCGGGTAAATCACAGTATTGTGGCCACCTAGGTTGCACCTGGTAGCAAAAAATCAACTTTGCACAATTCTTATAAAAACATATTATTCATAGGGGTTAGTATCCTAAATGTATAGCATTTGCAGCTTTTCGGGCGGAGAGTGGTACAAATGTGTTTTTTGATGCTTCACATGTATGTGGGTGGAAAGTGGTTACGGACACTACAGGGTGTGCATAACACTATAGCTAAACAACATTAACCATATTAAACTTTATTAACTTTGCTTTAAACATGACTAGGAACACTAACAAGTAAAAATAATCAGTCTTTGCAAAAGTAATAAAGCTTGAAGAAAAAATAATGCACATAAGTTGCCATCACTGTTCAAGACACACAAATAATAAGCCAAAACTTTGTTATGATAATCCCGATAAGCCAATCATTCCAAATAAAACTTATTTAAACTAGACATCAAAGTCATATGCACAAACTGAAAACAAGATGTAGTTCTTTGGACATAAGTTGAATGGAAAAAAATCAGAAGATTTATCACAGCTAAAATGGTTACGGACACTACAAATTTAACAATGCTTCATTTTTTTTTTCAAATTTCAATCAACTGTTTACTTTTTTTAAAGAAATATGCAGTGAAAAAATATAAAATAAATTACAAAATAATTTAAACAGGAAAATATTTGCTGGAATGTTTGAAATTTAACATAGAAGGTCCCAATAAACGGAAACACATAATGTACAAAAAAGTGAAACCCTGATTTAAGAATATAATATTAATATGCTAAGCAAATCAAATAGAAATTAATTCATAACACAATTTAAGCCAACCTATAGGATGAAAATTTGATAAATATCCAGCAACTTTTAAATTTTGAAACTTAAGTGGTGCAAAATGTTATGGACACTACAGCATTTTTAGGCGAATCAAATAGCTAAATCGTACATTCATGTATCAGGTCTTTGTATAAAGCAAATTTAATTTAAAATGGTCTCCAAAATCAGATGATAAGTAAAAAAAAAAAAAAAAACACCAGGAATGTACATTTTTCAACTATTAATTGTCACCAAAAGCAAACATTATTTTTTTTTGTTACATAGGCCCCCTGCCCATCGAGGCTTGAAGAAATAGATAAGCTGCATGATACCTCCAGGATTAGCTAATACCAACCGCACCGAAATACTGGTAAACCACTTAGAGGATCTAAGCCTGCCCAGTCATAATGGTGCAAGTCATTGTGCTTATAAACCCTATTGGTTTCATTGGGCAACAGGGCTTGAGATGTCATTTTATCTCAATATCGGGTAAAAGTCCCACAAAATTGGAAGCAACATCTCGAAAATGACCTATACAGTGTTGACAGGGACGTTAAACCTCAAATCAAAAAAAAAAACAAAAAAAAAAAACAAACTTACTGTATATATAGCTATGTAAAATTGTCAGATATGTTAAATATTTGATACAAAGAAGTAGATGTATATAATTGGCCCCCGCCCATCGGGGCTTGAAGAAATAGATGGACTGCATGATGCTTCCACGCAGAGCTGAAACCGACCCACACACGCATACTGGTAGACCGCTGAGAGGATCTAAGCCTGCCCAGGCAAAGCAGTGGGAGTTGGCCCGTCCATGCTTATAAACCCTATTGGTTTCATTGGGCAGCAGGGCTTGAGATGTCATTTCATCTCAATGTCGGGTAAAAGTCCCACAAAATTGGAAGCAACGTCTCCAAAATGACCTATACAGTGTTAACGGGGACGTTAAACCTCAAATCAAACAAAAGATGTATATGATGCAAAATAATTTTGGTTTACGATTTCAGTATAGCTTTTACAATTGCCCTGTGATGAAGACTAGAATTTGATAAACATAACAGTTAATAATTCAATATATTAACAAGTTAAAGGTTAAAAATTTAAAATTTGAACATTTCATGTTAGGTAAGGAGACTAGAATTTGATAAACATAACAACAATTAACAATTTAGCATACATGTATTTACAAGTTAAAAGCTAGAAATTTGAACATTTCATGATTGAAAAAATAGATTGGGTTGCATGGTGCTTCCATGCAGAGCTGAATCCGACCGCACATGAGACTTACATACAGTATCACTTTGCCTGGACAGACTTAGACCTTCTAAAATATGTGTACTGGTAAACGGCTTAGGTTTAAACCTGCCCAGGCAAAGTGATGAGAGTCAGACTGCCCATGCATATAAACCCTATTGGTTTCATTGGGCGGCAGGCATTGAGATGTCATTTCATCTAAGCGCGGGGTAAAAAAATCCACAAAATTAGAGGCAACATCTCAAAAAATTAAAATGACCTATATAGTGTTGATGGGGCCTTTAAACCTCAGTCCCTGCCCTTCGGGCGTGGTGAAATAGATTGGGGTGTATGATGCTTCCACACAGAGCTGAAGCCGACCACCCATGAATACTGGCAAATCAACTACTTAGAGGGTCCAAGCCTGCCTAGGAACAGTGTGCAAGTCAGACAGTCCATGCTTATAAACCTTATTGGTTTCATTTGGCGGTAGAGCTTGGGATGTCATTTCATCTCAGTGTCGGGTAAAAGTCTCACAAATTGGAAGCAATGTCTCCAAAATGACCTATAGAGTGTTGACGGGGACATTAAACCTAAAATCAACCAAACAATGAGGCAGTTCTAATGAGCACCAACAGGCTATGTTTGGAGTTCAAACCAGTAAAATATCGTAAATCAAAAAGTAACTATTTTAAAGATAGAAAAGAATGCACTATGTCACACGGGTGTGTTATTGTAATGTGAAAAAAAAAACACGCCAAAAAAAGCGACAATAAACCAATAAATTAAGAGTTAAAATTGATACAGGAATATGTGTTTCAAAGAAACTGGAATATAAGTATAATGCTTAAACTAGATATTGAAATTTCTTGTAGTGTCCGTAACCAATTTAGTTCTTGAGAGATGTATCAAAACTTCAGATATTCAACGCCTATGGAAAGTATTAATTTAAAGAACTGCTAGTATTTTTGCCCAAGCCTACCTTGTTTGTAAAATAAAACCAGAACGTTCATGCATTTTCGCTCTGCTGGCCCCCTAATTATATGATTTTCTATTAAATTATGAAAAAAAATAAATAAACAATAATAATAATAATTCCAGTGGCTATTTTAGCATCCAGTGCATTATTTCTAGATGAAATTAAAACTTATACCTGCCAATGATCAGACATTTATTCACAAATGTTACTGATGTGTGACCCCATAGATTATGGTTACGGACACTACAAGAACATAGTAGCTGATTACTTATCCTCTGCAGATACCCTTGGGACTTTGCTAATTAGATTCTTCTGCTTTATTATTATAGAGAATACTTACTCTGTCATAAAACTTCAAACCAAGACAGTCAACAACCATGTAGACACACCAGTTTTATTGTTTTTCATGGAGATGCAATTTTTTTAAATTATTGCGCAATTTTGCATCAAAAAGTGTACATTGTTGTGTCATCCATTTGGAACAATTGAGTTATAATTGATTAGCCTGAAGACATATAATATCATTTTGAAAAGTATTATTAAAGTAATGTTTCCCAGATTTTAATATCGATATCAGTAAAAAGGCGTTTGTTTTCAGGTTACGGACACTACAGCATTTTTGTAGTGTCCGTAACCACAAAATCGTTCACAGAGGATGATTAGTTGTTGGAAAAAATACTAATTGTGTTTCATTAAAGGTTATTATACACAAAGTATTAAAAACAGAATTTTTTATTCAAACAAAGCTACTGGCAGTAACAAAATGTATCATGGTTACGGACACTACCACTTTTTTTTTTGACTGTTGTTTTCCTGATAAGTGATCCTGAAATTTATTAATAATCAGCAGGGGAGAACAATATGATTTCTACCACTATGGCATTCTTAATAGATCATTTTTAAGTAATTTCAATAAAGTAAACACCACTCTCCTATGGGTATGGTGTGCATAACCAGAGGGTTGTGTTCAAAGTCTTGAAATGTATAACGAAGTACCGCCTCTATAATTATGGTGATATCTTGAAAAGTTTTCAGCGCATATCAAGAAATTATATATCAAAATTTTCTTCAGACAATTTTCTATATTACTGAAATTGAAAAAATAACCTGTTTGCCATGCATAATTATTTAAAATTTGTTTTTAAAATGGTACTTTTTAAAGTGCAACCCATAACGGTGAAAATATGCCATTTTGGGGGGTCTTTGATGGCTGCTGACAATATGAAAAAGTAGCTAGACCATTCATTTATTTTGAACATCTGAGCCACATGCCTTGCTAAGTTTCTATGGAATAAATTCAAATTTAAAGTCAAATCTCTGACAGTAAGGCTGATATAACATGCTGAAATTAAAAAAAGCCACAATATTGTGATTCACCCGTATGTTTGCAGTATAAATAAGAAAGATATCATGGATTAGCCATTTTGGAGATGTGAAAAACACGGGTGTGTTATCGTAATGAAACCACACTTTATAGAGTGAAATCTGCGGTTTACGGGGTAAACATTAATTTTTCGTCTTTTTGCCCCGATACATAGGTTATGGCTACTCGTTTGAACCGCCTTATTTTTTATAATTGGAGTATAAATAAAATATCATTATGAAAACACGCCTATACAAATACATTGTAAATTTTACGACCAAAAAAAAACGAAAATTTTAGACGAAAAAAATGTGATATTTTTCTTATTTCTGCTCATAATTTAGATTGTTGGTATATGTTAGAACCGCCTCATCGAGGTCAAAAATAGGCAGCTTCGGCAATCAAGGAGACTTAAATATATGTTCGATTGGCCAACCTCGCCAGTTTTCGAATACATCCAAGCTTTTATGCCTGACTTACTTGTTTTGAAGTTTCAAGAAGATCAGATCAAATCTGAAGGGGCTACGGTGATGACATAGTCAAAAATAAGCTTTTGATCAAGGAGAGGACGTAACTCCGTGAGTAATCGATCGACATCGCTAGTTTTCGAATTTGTCCGAGCTTTCAACTGTGACTTACTTGTATGTAAGTTTCAGGTATGAAAATTGGAGGGGCTATGGTGATAACAAGATCAAACATAGGAATTTAAGCAATCAAGGGGACGTAACCCTATGACCTGACCGGTTTTAGAACTGATCCGAGTTTTCATCCCCAGCCACCTTACATATAAGTTTCTAAAAGATCCGATCAAACTGAAGGTGCTACGGTGATGATAAGAATTTTCCCATTGTAAGTCTGTGGGACCTTGTGGTTGCCATAGCAACCACCAAAGTTTTCGTTCGATTTCGAAAAAAAAAACTTATGTCATTAATGCCCCACCAAAGGCATGCTACATATGAGAAATGGGTGAGATCAGCCTGCAGGTCGCAGAGATATAACTGGTCAAAGGTGTGGACGGACGGACGACCCACTTTATTTTATACTCTACAGTGAAATCAATGCATATCAGAAACAAACAAAATTTGATATTTTCACACTGTGAAAATATATGATATTTTCACACTGTGAAAAATAACATGACCTTGTTATTTTCACAGTAGCAGCCCTGACTACATTTTCTCGCCAAAAGTCATATGTAACCGATAAAATAATTCTGTAAAATACCTTGAAAACCAATCTTTGAACTGTAAAAATCCTGTTTTCGAAATGGCGATCTGTTTATATTTTGAAACTGACTGTTGTGACGTCATATATGACGAGCCAGGTCAAAATTGTGACGTACGATACAATTGATCAATTACCGTAAGTATCCACATAAAACTATAAAATAAATAGAAAATTTACTTTTTTCGGCGGATACCGAAAATATTTCATCTCGTGTGTTGAAAACATCTAAATTTTCACTCGTGTTTCGCACTCGTGAAAATTGGGATGTTTTCAACACACTCCATGAAATATTTTTGGTATCCACCTCAAAAAAGTAAATATCCTGTATATACTATAAGCTCCTCTGGAGCCCTCGGCCCAGGAGAGCAAAAACAAGAGGACGATAGTGGTCCTTAATGCTCAGCTGGGCCTAAAATAAGGCCAACATCACTCAGGGTCTATAAATTCAATAATGCAGGAAAAAAAAATTCTTCACAAATCCACGTCACCCTTTGTCGCAAGTTTGAAGAAAATGCAATTAAAAACCAATGCAGCTATGCAGCAAAGAAGATTAACTGTAACTGTACGTATCAGATTATTGTTAGTTTTCAAACGTTTTCGAAAAAAAAAATTAAGCATAATCCATGTCCTCATCTACAGGTATATCCAATCCATCACGCAAACACGCCTATATAATTTTGACCCCTATGAACCCCACTTTCATATAGTAAAACTGGGGTTTACAGGGGTAAACCTTATTTTTCTAATTTCTGCTCCAAAATATAGATTGTGGGTACTCGTTAGAACCGCCTCATCGAGGCGGTTCTAACGAGTACCCACAATCTATATATTGAGCAGAAATAAGAAAATTATCACAAATTTTTAAATTAAAATTTTCATTTTTTTGGCGTTAACCCTTTTTGTACCTAATGGAATCCTCCAGCTTATATATGGCAGGAGTCCATTCCAAAATTTAGGGGTGTTGGATTGTTTTTTCTTTAAAATTTATTCGGAAAATCGCTTAACTTTTTGCAAACATTGGAGGCTCTGAACGCGGCGTCTGATCTGGGCCTGCATTGTTTGCCAGGGCACCCGTTTTGGGGTTTCCGGTACCGAATAGGTTAAGGGTTACAATGTATTTGTATAGGCGTGTTTTCGTAATGCAAAATTGTTACTCCTTATGACCCAGAACCATGTAAAGCAGAGTGTTACTTAAACCGTGTCCATGGGACACAGATGCCCCCGCTGTATGACATTGTGTGACAAATATAATATGAATACAACATTTCTACCTCTAACCTCTAAGTTTGACCATTACCTTAGACCTACGGACCTGTTTCTTGTGTCTGACTCTTCATCTCATGACGGTTCATACCGACCGGTCCCGATAGCTCAGTTGGTAGAGTGTCCGCTCCGGGGAACGGGAGGTCACGGGTTCGATCCCGGGCCGCGACAAACCAAAGTCGTTAACAATGGTACTAGCTGCTCCTCGCTTCGCACTCAGATTTACGGGGTAGAGCTAGGACTGGTCGACCCAGTGTCAGGATAATGTGACTGGGTGTAGTATCATGTAATGTGTCTGGGACATGATACATCAGTGAGGCAGCACTATAAAAGTGAGCATTGAGCTCCCTGTCGCAACCAGACACCGTCGTGATATGACTGAAAAATGTTGAAAGCGACGTTAAACCCGAATTCACACACACGGTTCACGGTGACTATTTCTGTCATGTAATAGCATCTAGGAATGACTCGTAGTTATGTACCTGACACGAAAAAATAGAACTTATTTTTGAGTGATCTTGTCTCATAATGGTTAACATTTCTGCAAAGTAACTTCTAGAAATGACAAAGAAAGCATTAAGGAATGAATAAGTCATGGGCCAGGTATAAAAATAGACCCTCCTTTTGACAGCTGACCTCTAAGTGTGACCTTGATCTTGCAGCTAAAGACCTGAGTCTTGCATGCGACACACTGTCTCGTGATGTTAAACATTTCTGCAAAGTCATTTCTAAGTCAATCAAGGAAAAACAAAGTTAACAGCTGAGGTCATACGGAGACGGGAACTCGGTTTAAAGACTCATCCGAAAGTACTGATAAGTCCGGGATCGAACCCACGACCCATTGTTTATGAGGCGTGTAGCATAACCAGTACACCACGGAGGCTTATGTACAAACTCATTAATGCGTAGGTACTTTGTCATTTGAAGATGTACAAAGATGTTTTCCCTCGAAAATTTCGTGCAACAAAATATCTGAACGCAAAAACCGACATTGCTAATTTTCAATGCAGCAATACCGGTCGCTTATATATGTTTTTAGGCAAAACCGTAGTTGTCCCGGTAACAGGACACTTCGGCCCCCAAACCACCTCGGCCCCTAGACACTTCGGCCCCTAGACACCTCGGCCCCAAAACCACCTCGGCCCCACATAAAAATGAAACCCTAGACGTGTCGGCCCTTGGATACCTCGGCCCCTAGACACGTCGGCCCCATATACCTAGACACTTCGGCCCCACTTTGCTTTTCACGGGGCTTCCACTTAAATAGGAGATCGGTTTGGATGCCCGATGAGTTTTTTTTTTTATTTTTATTTGCTGATTTGATTATTCTGATAGGGAACCACGAATATGTGAACCTATAATATATATATTTAGTTTATATTATAACATTACTAAATAGAACATCTATATGTCCATTTACAGTGTTTACGAAGAATGGAAGAAACATTTGAAAATTCCCCTCTTTTATTTTAGTGTATAATTCTAATTGCATAGTGGCATGCTTTAGAGCAGGCTCTTTTTTCTACATTTCTGCTCTTTTGATCATCTATAGGCTTCTTTATTATCCGAAATAATTCCACACCTCTAAAATACTTTTTAAGTTAATTTCGAAAAGAACATGATGCCTAATTTCCTTACTTTTTGGATGGAAATTTGGATGGATCGGTGGATGGGGCGGTAAAACAAAAAAAAATCGTTTCTCTGTTTCGTCAATCATGGTGAGGATGGGGGATACTCTTATATTTGTTAACAATATATATTAATTTATTTATTTATTGGCCTCGGTAGCTAAGTCGGATGCGCGTCTGACTGGTGATCAGGAGGACGCGGGTTCGATACCTACCGGGGTCGGCAACTTTATTTCGTGGAGATTGATTATGAAATCTTTTCTACGGTCATTCTCTCCCTTCTGCTGATTCAAGAAGGCCAGTTGTCATTTTCTGGCCAAAAAAATGTGCACTGTATTTGTTAACCGCTTACGTATAAGCCTGCCCAGGATAAGTGTGGATAGGTAAACTGACCGTCTCGACAATGAACTAAAATAGTGTTGACTGGGCCGTTAAACTCCAATACAAACAAACAATTTATTTATTTATTTATGAATTAACAGTGTTCAGGGTCGCTGAACTAGAACTATCCTCGTAGGTAAACCAATTAATATAATGTATGCATGCAATTCAAAAACTGCATGAAAAACGGTGCAGATCCGGTTCAGAGGGCAGAAGCAATCTGATCAGGATCTACGCTGTTTGCAAAGTTAAGGATTATCGTGTTCAGCGGGGTAAGGATTAATGAAATTCAGGTTAGTACACTATTTAGCAAAACGTTTACAAGAACAGTTAATTATTGACTTAAATTAATAAAGTGTGAAGCTCAATAAACAACCAGGCGTTACTAATCCCCTTTCCCCAACAAAGAGATCCTTGATGATAAACAGATCATTGTTATCAATTTTCACACATTTGATTGTCATTCTAGCTCATATTAAAGGCGAACAGTAACGAGTATATTGTATACTTTATTTATTTATTAGTCACATTTCTGATTATCAGCCACTCAAATTACTTGATACATGTATACTATATGTATATATTAGTGGCAAACAGTGTAGATCTGGTCTGGATGTGCACTGTTTGCAAAGTCTTCACTGCTCGTATTTTTGTAGGAATTGCTCAGTATGTTTCCATTGTTATAAATTTTCACACATTTAGAAATTCCTGTTTGATTGTTATTTCAGCTCATATTTAAAGACGGACAGAAACAAGTATACTGTATAATTTATTTATTTATTTATTTATTACTATCAGACCCTCAAATTACTTGATGCATGTATATTGTATTCATTTAAAATTCGCAAACTGAATGACAGTGTAGATCCAGATCAGATGGATCTGGATGTACACTGAGTGCAAAGTCTTCATGACCCTAAATATTTTGTAGAAAAGGCACATTAACTATCAGTATCAAATATTCACAATTAGAACAACCCAATAAACCCCACTTTTCGTGATGCTGACTCAAGGTCAACGTCACGGTTGAAGGCGGCGGGCCATTAGCTGTCCTTAAGAGTGTAGTCCAAGTTAACCTGAAAATGTCGTGTATGCGTTATATTTATTATAAACGTCTCAATGGTTATTTGTTATCTTTTCATATGAAATAAAAATAGCAATACAATAATTTTATCTTATTTCCTAACAACTTAATAGAAGATTCCGTAAAACCAAAAATTATATAACGAAAGGTTGATAAAAATAATATTTCTTACTTCTGCTCGAAAACATAGATCTTTGATACTGGTTCAATGATTCTCAAGGAGGTGGTTCCTAATTTATATGAAAGGGATCTAAGAAATGACTAGTTTGCATAAACACAGATTAATATTAAACTAGTTGTGATTAAAGGTTGTCACAGACGCATTCTGATCAGTCCTGCACATTGAGACGGTTCTACCTGTGTCTTGGAGCAGAAATAAGAATTACGAAAACATGCCCATACAAATGCACTGTATACTTTACCGCTGAAAAAACGAACATTATAAGAGAAAAAATTGTGATATTTTATTATTTCTGCTCAAATAAGAAAAATAAGGTTTACCCCATGTAAACCCCAATTTTACTATATAAAAGTGGGGTTCAAGGGGTCAAAATTACACATTACGAAAACACGCCTATACAATTACATTGAAAACTTTACCGCCGAAAAACGAAACTTTTAAGATGAAAACGTGATATTTTTCTTGTTTCTGCTCAAAATATAGATTGTAGGTACTCGTTAGAACCACCCCATCGAGGCGGTTCTAATGAGTTTTTTGTTTGATTTGAGGTTTAACGTCCCTGTCAACACTGTAAAGGTCATTTTGGAGACGTTGCTTCCAATTTTGTGGGACTTTTACCCGACATTGAGATGAAATGACATCTCAAGCCCTGTCGCCCAATGAAACCAATAGGGTTTATTTATTAGCATGGACGGTCCGCCTCGCACCACGGTTCCTGGACAGGCTTAGATCCTCTAAGCGGTTTACCAGTACTAATGTGCGGGCCGGATTCAGCTCTGCGTGGAAGCATCATGCAGCACTTATATTTCTTCAAGCCCCTATGGGTGGGGGCTTGGTTCTAAGGAGTACCCACAATCTATATTTTAGAACAGAAAAACGAAAAATAAGGTTTACCCCTGTATACCCCATTTTACAATATAAAAGTGGGGTTCAAGGGTTTCAAAATTATATAGGCGTGTTTTCGTGATGAAGGCGTGTCTTCGTGATGTAAATAATGTATGCCTCTATGAGCCCCAGTTATCCCCATATAAACTGGGGTTGACATTATGTCTTGTTTGTTAGATTTGACGTTTAACGCCCCAATCAACACTATCTCGGTCATTTTGGAGACTTTGCCTCCAATTTTGTGGGAATTTTACCCGACATTGAGATGAAATGACTTCTCAAGCCCTGCAGCCCAATGAAACCAATAGGGTTTATAAGTTTGAACGGTCCAACTCGATCCGCTTTTCCTGGCCAGGCTTAAAACCTCTAAGCGGTTTATCAGTACTCATGTCACAGGATGTCGGTTTCTGGAAGTCCCGATGGGCGGGGCCGATTTTAACATGATATAAATGCCCAAACACTAACAGATATCAAAAGTGGGGCCGAGGTGTCTTTGGGGCCGAGATGTCTAGGGGCCGAGGTGACAGTGGGGCCGAGGTGTCTAGGGCCGAGGTGACTAGGGCCGAGGTGTCTAGGGCCGACTTGGTTTTGGGCCGACCTGTCTAGGGGCCGAGGTGGTAGTGGGGCCGAAGTGTCTGGAAATCGTTGTCCCAATAGATGATGCGTAAAGCTTAGTATCAGTAGAATATACTGTCGCCGGCTTATGTTGTTATCCAATAGGATTTTTTTTTTTTTTTTTGGTTTTGGTTTTGGTTTTATGGCCCTTTCAAGATTAGCTCACTCATATCGTGCCGATCGTAAATCAGAGGTGGGCGAAAACCGGAGTACCCGGAGAAAAACCACCTGACCTTCCGTCGCAGAACTTGGCGTCTCACAGAGGTGAGAGACCTAATGATTAAGAGTCACACGGAGGCCCGGGTTATCCAATAGGACGTCATTGCATTGGAAAATATTCCAAAGGAATATTGCTCGAAAGAGTGTGGGCTACTTTTTAATTACGGACTGCCCTTTAGTCACAATTTCACATTTTTTGTAAAATCCTTTTGTAGCTAGCGGGCTATATGCAACTGTTGGTGGTTTTGACTTCTCTCGGTGTGGAAGAATTGCCTGTGCTGATTTCAACTACAACCCTGTCTGTGCTTCAAATGGAAACACATACTGTAAGTTTACTACAGCTTCTGCACACAGTAGTACTTCTGTTATTATCGTAATCTCAATGTTCCGTCACGTTCATAAGTCCGTAAAATGAATATCCATTTAAACCCACATTATATCGGGAAAACTGGGTATGGCAGGGTGTTTCATTAGTTTTCTTATTTATGCTCTACGTAATAGGTTGTCGGTACTCGTTTGAACCGCCACTATGAGGCGGTTCTAACGAGTACCAACAACCTATGTTTGGAGTATGAATAAGAAAAATATTTCAAGGTTTTATCAGGAAAATAACCATTTTGGGTGATATGAAAGTATGCACTTTGTCACATTCATGTATTATCGTATTGTCGTACCTTTCATGACCCCCATTCTCCTATAAAAAGTGGGGTTTCCAGGATAAAATTGGCTTGTACGGGCAAGTCTATAAAAAATCAGCCTAACTTATTTCTGGGTGAGATCGATCTCTTCCTTTTCAATGTAATTGCCCTCTAGAATGAGACACTTGGCCCAACGCTGTTCCAGTGTCATTAGCCAAGAACTGAAGAAGCCAGGGTCCTTGTCTCTGACCCACTCCTCAACTGCCGCCACGACTTCTTCCTTGCACCGGAAATGACATCCACGGATATCCTTTTTCAAATTAGTCCCTAGGAGCTAAGTCTGGAGAATTGGCGGGATGCGGTATTAGCTGCTTAACAGCATCCATTGCAATTTTGCAAGTGTGGACTCTTGCATTGCCCTGTTAGAGCAGAATCCCTTTGGAGAGTTTACCTCGGCGTTCTTCACGGATCGCAATTCTCAGTCGGTGGAGCAAATTGTCATAAAACGCACCTATTATTGTACTTTCTTTGCCAGAATATCCAATATAATAACGCCTTGTGCGTCCCAAAATACAGTCACCTTGCCAGCAGAGTGTTGCGTTTAGATCGTATTTGGCCTCGGAGACCCCGACTCTACCCACTGGCGACATTCAGTTTTATTCTCTGACACATAATAATGGACCCAGGCCTCATCTACAGTCGCCAGACTTGAACGAACATCATCTTTCTTTGACCTTAACCGCTTCAACAATGCGCTGCATGCTGATACTCTGGTTGCCATTTGCTCGTCGCTAAGGGATTTTGGGACCCAACGGGCTGTTAGCTTGCGCATACCCAAGCGATCTTGTAAAATTGTTGAAACGCTACCATGTGAAACGTGTAATGCATTCGCTATTTCTTCCACCTTAATTCGCTTATCAGAGTACACCAGATCCCGTACTTTGTTATACATTTCCTCATCGGTGGCATCGGATAGGCTTCCAGACCTGGTTTCGTCTTCTAAAGACGTTCTACCGCGTTTGAATTTCCCAACCCAGACTTTAACTAGTGCATACGATGGTGCAGAAGACCCATAAATATTGGTCAACTTGCAATGTATTTCCTGACATGTTTTCCCTTTTAAATACAAGTACCTAATTATAGCACGGTACTCAACTTTTGACGAAAAGCTTGCTTTTCCATCGCTAGCCATGTTTGCCGTTCAATATCTTATGAGTGAATGACACGACATCACAAAACACGCCTATATACTTTTGACCCTCTTGAACCCTACTTTTATACAGTAAAACTGGAGTTTACAGGGGTAAACCTCATTTTTCTTATTTCTGCTCAAAAAATAGATTGTGGGTATTCGTTAGAACCGCCTCGATGAGGCGGTTCTAACGAGTACCCACAATCTATATTTTGAACAGAAATAAGAAAACTATCACATATTTTCATCTCAAACTTTTCGTTTTTTCGGCGGTTAAGTTTTGTTTTCGTGATGATAAGCGTGCAATTTCCCTCATGCCTCAACATGTATTGAAACAAGGCATGGAAACCTTGGTTGTCTCGGTCAGTTGGAATTGGGATAAGCTAGTTACTTCTTATTCACTTACCCTCATAATTACGGTAACCCACACCGGGTGCTAATATGGCGTCTATCATATTGCCAGAACAAGAAGTTTTGGATGAAATTTTGATACTTTACCTATTTCCATTCGAAACATAGATTATGAGTGTTCATTAGCACCGCCTCCGATGAGGCGGTTCTAACGAATTTCCACAATGTATGTCTTGGAGCAGAAACCAGAAATAATATATACCCCTGTAAACACAAGTTTTCTCTTATATTAAGTGGAGTTTACGGGGGTGTTCATTTCATGGACTTGTTAACCCTTAAAACGCCGAGAAAATCTACACATGAAAATGTCGTCTGCTTATGTCGTCTGCTGAATCTTCCTGCATTTTTTTTAATATTAAGAGTGTCAACCCATATCGGACTGCACCTAGGAGCAGTCTGATCTGTATACACACTGTTTCCAAAAATGAGTTTTAAAGTAACTGGCAGAGGACAAAGCAGACGACAATTGTCATGATTGGCATTTTATGTGTTAACATGGTTCTGAACATTTGATGGGTACGTGATTCTTGAAGTTACAAATATTCAAATGTTATTTGTGGCGCTCCTAATCCCCAGGTTATGGAGATCGTCTCCGTTAACATGATATACTGTCTCTATATAATTAGTCGTTTTCTAAAATATTCTGACAGTTTCATTTGCACTTTAAGGGGCTACTTGAAATTTTATCTTTCAAATTTACAAAACTACTGTACTTAGAACGCTGTCGCATGGCTTTAAAACGCATATTTGACTGTAAACGGACCTACAAAGTCATTTTGGTTTTAGAGACCTAATGATTAAGAGTCGGTGCTTTTATCCATGAGGCCACGGAGGCCGTTGAATAAATTGTCTTTAAAGACAATTATTCCCAAATGATTTAAATATGATTAATTTTCCAATATAATTTCAGATAACAGCTGTGAGTTTCTGTTCAAAACGTGTGATTCAGATCCACCTATTGTAATAGTTCGTATGGGGCCTTGCTACTGATGTACGAGCTGGACACAGGGTAGTCATTGTGGAGTGAACGTAATACAACCAGTCCTCACTTTGAATAGGAAACAACGTCTTTTAGGACTAATAAATGTTGTATAATCTGAATTTATGTACAGTGAAATTCCGCTATTAAGACCACCTGAAATTAAGACTAACTCTGCTATAAAAAGCTAATTTAGAAGGTTTCAGTAATTCTTTCTTTGCATTTTCTTCAACCAATGTCCTCTGCTCAGAGACCACCTTTGGGACTGTTCAAAACTGGTCTTTAAGACCACTTTTGAACAGTCCCAATGGTGGCCTTATATAAGATTTACAGTATTTGTATTCTTGTTGCTTAGACACCAATTCATCTCCACGTGTTCTCTAAAAATGTTTTACTCACATTACGAAAACACACCTATTCAAATATATTGAGAAATTTCAAACAAAAAATGAAAATATCCTACGGAACCCGGGAAGGGACATGAATTTTTTTTAAATATGTTGTGCGCACAAGATATTATCTTGTGCGGACAACATAATTTATCTTGTGCGGACAACATATTATCTTGTGCGTGCGCACAAGATAGAAGTTTGTTTGCACAACTTTTAAAACATTTTGTTCGCACAAGATAGTATCTTGTTCGCACAACATAGTATCTTGTTTGCACAACATAAATCTTTGAAAGTTGTGCGAACAAGATATATTTTGTTGACAAGATATTATCTTGTTCGCACAACATATTATCTTGTGCGCACAATTATCTTGTGCGGACACGATAATAGCTTGTATTCACAAGATATTAAGTTGTGCGAACAAGATAATAGCTTGTGCGCACAAGATAATATCTTGGCTGCACAAGATCTATGTTGTACGGACAAGATATTATCTTGTGCAGACAAGATAATATCTTTATCTTGTGCAGACAAGATAATATCTTGTGCGGACAAGATAATATCTTGTGTGCACAAGATAATATGTTGTCCGAACAAGATAATATCTTGTGCGCACAACATATTAAAATTAAAAAAAATCATGTTCCTCCCCGGGTTCCGTAATTTCCCGATCAAAAATTCCGATATTTTTTTCACATTTCTGCTCTAAACAAAGATTGTGGGTATTCGCTAGAACCGAACAGAAATAAAGGAATTAATATATACCCATGTAAACCCCATTTTTATGATATAAAAGTTGGTTTTCATGGGGTCAAATTATATAGACGTGTTTTAGTGATGAAATAAAACTAGTCCAGATTTTGGAATAGGAAACCACGTCTTTTATGACAAGTGAATGTCATACAATTAGATTTTATGTATTTGTACTTTTTTTTTTTGCTTTGACACCATATTACCCGCACTTGTACTCCACGACAATTTTACTTAAATCGCGGGGATTTGTAATACATTAGGAAAACATGTCCGTGTGAAATAATGGCGTCCAACATGGTGTCAGAAGTAACACATTTTGGGTAAAAATGATAACACCTTTGTCATTTCTGCTTTCAACATAGATTGTAAAAGGCGGTGCTAACGAGTACCACAATCTATGTTTCTTAGCAAAAATAAGGCAGATAGTGTATACCACATAAACCCCATTTTTCGCTATATAAAGTGGGGTTTAGAGGGGTCTTCCTTTCATGGACTTGTTATCGTGATGCAAACGATGAGAGGAAAACATAGTACTTAGAAAAAAACTCTGTCATCTCCGCTGTGCAGACCATCTAGGTTTTGGTCTTGCGAACACGAGATACCTAGCCATTTAACTTATATTACGATAACACACTCGTGCAAATAAGTTCATCTCCAAAATGGCTATTTTTCTGATGAAACTCTGTGATATTTTTCTTATAAATTCTGCAAACATAGGTTGTGGGTACTCGTTAGAACCGCCTCAATGAGGCGGTTCTAACGAGTACCCACAACCTATGTCTTGGCGCAAGAATAAGAAAAATAAAGTATACCCCCATAAACCCCATTTTTCGCTGCGTAAAGTGGGGTATAGGGGGTCTTCATTTCACGGACTTGTTCACGTGATGAGCACTCTTAAGAGATCTGCACGGTACTTCATTGGATCACATTTCAAACCACAAGACGGATTGAACGGATACCGTGTATTTTAACGGGGCTCTGTGGCCCCGATAGTGGTTATAAATATTGTCTCTTCAACATTAGGTATATCCGATCTTTTCGGCCGAGCTTCGCTCATCTTAAAGGTATGCCACTCAGTTCTACAACAGAAGAGCATGCGTTTTTTTTTTGTCCGGGAACTAGGTTTTCACCTGTCTCTGATTAACCTCGACTGTTTTGTTTGATTTGAGGTTTAACGTCCCCGTCAACACTGTAAAGGTCATTTTGGAGACGTCGCTTCCTATTTTGCGGGACTTTTACCCGACATTGAGATGAAATGACATCTCAAGACTTGCCACCCAATGAAACCAATAGGGTTTTTAAGGGCAGGCTTAGACCCTCTAAGCTGTTTACCAGTACGTGTGTGCGGGTCGTTTCAGCTCTGCGCGGTATCATCATGCAGCCCATCTATTTCTTCAAGTCCCGATGGGCGGGGACCTTAACCTCGACTGAAGTGAAATAATCGCGAAAATGGTGTAAAACCCGAAACAAATAGTGTTTAATCTGTATCAAGACACCAGTTCTAGCAATTATTTACTGTGAGGCAAGTATCTCAGTTTGATTGTCAAGAACCTGTTCAGGCACCATTTATGTTTGATTACCAAATACGTGTATTGTAGGGTCGGTTTTATAAAATTAAACAATAATAAAAACTATTAACATTTAAATGTAACTGTTAAGGCATTGTATACAGTTTCAAGGTAGGTAACTATTTCAAAATATTTTGTCTCCCATGCCAACACTACTCTTCACTTAACGCTCGGCATGCCGGGTATATAACCAGCAGACGGCATTTTTTTATTTCTCAAAAAACAGGATTTGACTCTTGCATGAGATATGAAGTTCTGTTTTCTAGGTTAGTAAAAAAATCAAAAATTTGTCGTCTGCTGAATTAGCCTAGAGAGCTGTGAAGGTTAAAGGAAAGATGTTTTCCTTTGGCTCTGAAAAGAAAAAAAATGAATCTTGATAGGCAAATTCTGTACTTAAAGAGTATAGCCCTTTCTTTCGCAAAAGGAATCCGTTTATGGCAAAGTGAACAAGACATCCGAAAAGTTAACTCCCATGTAAATAATGACGGAAAATATGTAAGATGTGTTAATCCTCCTTTTTGCTTTTCACCACTATTGTCCGCAACAGGGTCTCTGTTAGCCGATTACAGGTTGGAAATGGCACCGTCCATCATGAGAGATCGGGATAACGAGGTCAGCATAACCTGAAATAGGGTCTCAGAAGACAGAAAAACTCGACAAACCTCGAATATATGAACATGAATATGTAAGGGTCCTGCACGAGTGGTCGTTTCATATGAAATTTATGAAACGAGCCTTCGGCCAGTTTCATAAATTTAATTTAAAATGACCACGATTGTTAGATTCTGTTTATTACGGTTTTAAATCTGCTTTTTTGCCCAAGACGTTCGAAAGTATTTCAGTAGAAATCAGTGTTGTCATGAACAACGTCATGCCGTTAATCGGTGAAAGTTTACCAGATTTATCCTTATTTAATGGCATTTTGTTTCTTGTGAATGAAAGAAATGTTACTCTGATAAAGTCTGTTTACGTAGTTAACGATCATATCTGCAATTCAGCCACCGAGTTACAGAAGGCCAAGACAAGCTTCCTACGTTATATTGGTTACCTAAACTTCATAAAAGACCATAATCAATACGCGGTTTATGGAAAATTCAAGCCCTTGTACCCCCACTGAACTTTCTAAGTCTTACTGCCATCAAAAACAAGTGGTTACATTACGACAACACGCCTATACAAATACATTATAATCTTTATCGCCGAAAACACGAAAATTTTAAGATGAAAAATTGTGCTATTTTTCTTATTTCTGCTAAAAATATAGATTTTGGGTACTCATCGAGGCGGTTCTATCGAGTATCCACAACCAATATTTTAGAGCGTAAATAAGAAAAATGACGTTTACCCCTTTAAACCCCAGTTTTGCTATATAAAAGTGGGGTTCAGAAGGGTCAGAATTATATAAGCATGTTTTCGTGATGAATGCTGTGACAAAATGTTTGAAAGACCACGGAGAAATATGTTTTGGTCTATCAAAAATTCGAATGAGGTTTGACTGTTGGTTAACTGAGTCTAACTAGTGGTTTTCTTTTGCTCCAGCATTTTAATGGTTTCTTGCTGTCGAGTCCTCATTGTTGTTTCATCTATGTGGTTGTTTGATTTTTGTTTTCTCGGGGATGTTGCCTTGTTGAGTTAGGAAGCCTTCATGAGGACTGAGCAACATATTTGTCTAAATCACGACTGAAGTAAGGGCGAGGGTTGCGGCCGAGTAAAATCGATTTAAGCACCCACACACACACACACACACACACACACACACACACACACTCTACCACCAAGTGAAATTCTTTTCACTGACCCTTCCTAGGCAGTTCTTCTGTCGCGGTTCATTTTTTGTTATGGTTTGTCTTTGAGTGTATGTATAGCTTTTATCTTTTTGTTTTGGACAGCCAGTTGACCATTTTGGGAGAAAGTATCTGTCCTTTTGGCTTTTCGATTTTGAAGTTACCATTAGGGCCTAGTTATTTCACGTTTGTGTTTCGTTCCCTTTTGTGTCTCTCATGGGACGTGTGGGTTAATTGAACCGATTCCTGATCATTGCCTTCACTTCTATTTTAAATAAATTAAAATGCAGATGTTTTCGTGCTTTTAGTCTGTCTACTTGTGTGATTTTTATACGCTTTACACTACATATTCTCATAACCTTATAAAAGATGAAAACTTAATGATTAAATTGATCGCACATTCCAAAGAGAAGATGCCCTCTATCTTGCATGTAATGTAAGGAATGCCTTTTTTCACTTCTGAAGAGCATAAAAATTATACATGATAGTCATGTCAGAAAGTGTGTGGAGCTCACACCTTTGTACTTGACAATTGTTATACAAGGTTTGATACTTATTTATTTAGACAAATTGTAGGTATTCCGATGGGTATTGCATTGCGCACCCCTTGTGGCTGATTTGTTCACGTTTTGTTATGAAAGAAAATTCATGATGCCCCTTTCCGTTGAAAACCAATCTGAAATTATTTTTGCTCGACGTCTAGATAGTAGGATGATTTATTAAATACTTTCCCACAAAATGGCCAATTGGCTATCCAAAATAAAAAAAAATATAAGCGACACAAACACCCAAAGACAAATCATAAGAAAAATAAACCGCGACAGAAGAACCGCCTTGGAACGGACAGCGAAACGAATTCCTTTGGGGGGGCTTAAATCAATTTTACGTGGCCACAGTCCTCGTCCATACTTCCGTCGCGATTTAGACAAATAATTTGTTCAGTCCGCTTGAAGGCCTCCTAACTCATCAGTGCAACATCTCCGTGAACACAAAAATCAAACAACCACAGAGATGAAACAACGGTGAGGACTCGACAGCAAGAAACCACTGAAATGCTGGAGCAAAAGAAAACCAACAGTTAGACTCCGATGGGCCCTACCTACTTCGACGGTTTGATCAGTCAAATGTACCCTTCAGAACTTCAGTTAAATAAAGCAAATTCTCTTGATATCCAAGCCCCATAGTAAAGTCTGTAGTTATCGCATATGCAAATCCTTTCAATGGAGAACCTTGAAAATCCCACTTTAAATAGAGAAAAGTGGGCCTTACCAAGGTTTACATTATTTCTTAACTCATGCTGAAAATACATATTGCATATGGCATGCACTCGATAGAATCTCCGCAATGAGGTGGAATGAGGCGGAATGGACAGGTACCCAGCATGTATCTTTGCGCCAAAAATTTGAAACTATCAAATATTTTCATCAGGAAAATGTCATTGTTTTCAGCATGAAAAGGATTCCACTATGACACACATATGTGTCTTATTCTAAGATGTTCTATTGAAGGGTTATCCTTTGGAAGCAAAGAATACATCACAGAACTTAAAAATATGTAGTGTTTAGTTTTCTGGGCCAGACTAGTTAGTTTTCGCCAATTAGGCCTCATCAGTGACGCTTAAATATTTTCAAGATTCCACAATCGAATCAATGATCCCAAACCGGGACAATAAAATATAAACTACACAATGATGAAGGGCATTGAGATGCTGAACATGACAACCCCTACCTTTGCAAACAGTGTAGATCGAGATCAGATGGCCCTCTGATCAGGACCTACAATTCTACATTATTTGTCATTCAGTTTGAAAACTCAATGAATACAATATATAAAGTAATTCGATAGGTGGACAGCCAGAAATGGGCGTGGCTAAATTAATATATTCACCAGAATAAGTGCTAATCAAACTTACTTATTTTATGTGCCCTGGCAGCCCTGTAGCAAAGGCTACACTCGCTTGAGAAAGTAATTCCATTCACACAGATTTGGACATGATGAACGGACGGACAATTATTAATCTTCACACTAAGTCCTTCAATAGCCACTCCAACAAGGCTCATGTCTGCGTACTGGGAGCAATCAACCTAGAAGCAATTACAGTAAAACTTCAATATTAAGACCACCTTCGGGACTGTTCAAAAGTGGTCTTTAAGACCACTTTTGAACAGTCCCAAAGGTGGTCCCTTAATAGATACACTACATGTAGGTATAGAAAATACAAAGAAAGAATAACTTAAACCTTCAAAATAAGCTTTTCATCTCTGTGGTTGTTTGATTTTTGTGTTCACGGAGTTGTTGCACTGATGAGTTAGGAGGCCTTCTTGCGGGCTGAACAAATCATTTGTCTTAATCGCGACGGAAGTAAGGGCGAGGATTGTGGCCACGTAAAATCGATTTAAGCCCCCCTGTTGAATTCGTTTCCGCTGTCCGTTCCAAGGCGGTTATTTTTGTTATGGTTTGTCTTTAGATGTTTGTGTCGCTTATATTATTTTATTTTGGATAGCCTTTTGGCCATTTTGTGGGAAAGTAACTGTCCTCTTGTCTTTCCGCTGTTGGTGTTTCCGTTGGGGCCTTTTGCTTTATGTTTGTGTTTCTTTCCCTTTGGTGTCTCTGATGGGAGCTGTGGGTTAATTGTATCGATTCCTGATCATTGCCTCTACTTCTATTTCAAAGCAGATTTATAAAAAAAAAACCTGATCAACAAATCAGTCCCAAAACACAATGAACAGTAGAAGTAAAACAAAGATCAGGAATCGATACAATTAACTTACTCCACCCATCAAAGACACCAAAGGGAAAGAAACACAAACATTAAGCGACCAGACCATAATGGAAACCTAAACAAAGGAAGGCCGTAAGGACATTTACTTTCCCACTAAATGGCCATATGGCCGTCCAAAATAAAAAGACACAAGTGATACACACAGTAAGTAACAAACAACGACATAAATAAACCGCCACAGAAGAACCGCCTTGGAATGGTCAGTGGAAAGATTTCCACTGGGGGGGGGGGGGGGCTTAAATCGATTTTACGTGGCCACAATCCTCGCCCTTACTTCCGTCGCGATTTAGACAAATAATTTATCCAGTCCGCATGAAGTAGAAGTAAAACAAAGATCAGGAATCGATACCATTAACTTACTCCACCCATCAAAGACACCAAAGGGAAAGAAACACAAACATTAAGCGACAAGACCATATTGGAAACCTAAACAAAGGAAGGCCATAAAGACAGTTACTTTCCCACAAAATGGCCATATGGACATCCAAAATAAAAAAGACACAAGTGATACACACAGTAAGTAACAAACAACAACATAAATAAACCACCACAGAAGAACCGCCTTGGAACGGTCAGTGGAAAGATTTCCACTGGGGGGCTTAAATCGATTTTACGTGACCACAATCCTCGCCCTTACTTCCGTCGCGATTTAGACAAATAATTTGTTCAGTCCGCATGAAGGCCTCCTAACTCATCAGTGCAACATCTCCGTGAACACAAAAAATCAAAGAACCACAGAGGTGAGACAACGGTGAGGACTCGACAGCAAGAAACCACTGAAATGCTGAAGGCCTCCTTACTTATCAGTGCAACATCTCCGTGAACACAAAAAAATCAACGAACCACAGAGGTGAGACAACGGTGAGGACTCGACAGCAAGAAACCACTGAAATGCAGGAGCAAAAGAAAACCAACAGTTAGACTCCGATGGGCCCGACCAGAGATCAATAAAGTCGTAAATCAATAGAGTGTTCCACCTCCAGTCATACAAAGCTTTAGACAAACCATTTTCCCATTCGCGCAAGTGCCTTTGCATATACTGAGCAAATTCTAGAACAGGAGATATTTTCAAATTTCCCAGTAATTAAATGTCCAGCTGGGTGGTAACAGTATTTTGAGTATTTTCATTCCGAAACCAATTTATTAAAATTAAATATGAAATTAAAAGTCTGTTAAACTGACAACAAGTATGAGTTCAATCTTTTTAAAATCAGAGTAGACGATACATTCTTGCACACCAGACAAGGAAAGCTTGGACTATATCCAGGGATAGAAATTCTGATCCTACCCAGGTTATCCTATCCAGGGATAGGATAAAAATCGAGAATGTTTACGTTTTCGATTTGTACTGGTTGAATAGGACGTCACGTACGCCACCGTTACGTTTGACGTCACTGCGCCTATAGTGATCCGGATCAAGTCGGTGGTGATGTCAATTCTAGCGCCGATGTAACACAATAAATTTCAACTCATTACGATAATACATCCGTGTGACACAGTGCATTCTTGTATTTCACAAAAATGGATACTTTCCTGATGAAAATTTGTTACATTTTTTTCTTTTCTTTACTCCAAATATAGGTTGTTATTACTTGTTAGAGGTGTGTTCTTTCTTTTCAAGGACTAATCAACATGATGTGCACAATTTGTCAAAGTAAAAAGCAAAGCTTTTTTATTTACATTTATTTATTATCTTTTTTTTTTTTTTTTTTTTTTTTGGCAAACTTTGAGTTTATACCCAATATTATAAAACGACGATATATTCGATATATAAAACGTTTGTTTTCAGTCGTGATTGCTAACGCTTTAGAATTGCATTAATTATGACAGTTTAAAGCACAAAAGAGACAGAAAATTTGATTATTATTTTTTCAGACAAAGATAAATGTTGAGATTTGACTTCGCCAGTCGTAAAATATTTTGTGTTTATTCGATTCTATCCTGCAAAAAAAAATGAAATATCCTCTATGTATTAACTCTTAACGTACATTTCTGGACTGGTCAGTAGAATTGTAATCACAGCGTCCATCGTGAAGCAGAGTTACTGGAGTCAAAGATCCTGAGGCTACCTGACCACACTGGGCCTGCTTCAGGTAACACTCATTCACTGAAAAATTGAAACAATTATATTTTATCATATGACGTCGCGTCTGAGAGTGTAATAACGCCATGTAATATTTTCGATAATCCACTAGTGGATCAAATATGCAAATTAGCTAGATACGTCCCGTAACGTTACATGTACGACGTCCTTAACGACGTCGCGTTTACTAATGGCGGAATATTAATATTTTGAAACGTGAATAAAATGTGTTTGAAATGGCATAGGATAAATGGAATCTTGCATTCGTGCTCATGTATTATTGAATTTATTAAACTCGTTGCGGAAAAGGGATAAAATGCTTGGCAAAGCCTCGCACTTTATCCCTTTCCCTCATTTTATTTAATGTATTATTGAATTTATTAAACTCGTTGCAGAAAAGGGATAAAATGCTCGGCAAGGCCTCGCGTTTTATCCCTTTCCCTCAACTCGTTTAATGAATTCGATAATACATGAACACTCATGTAAGATCCTCTATTTATTATTGAATTTTATATATTATAAATGCCTTTTAAGAACACGAATAAAAACATCACACAGCATTGTTGTTATTTAGTGGATAGCATAAAAATAATCTTATGACAACGTGAAACTACATATATTTACATTTTCAGTGTAAAGTTTAATGTAAACCTATAGAAAACAATGTAGTTCATACTTCCATGAACGCATCGAGTCACATGATTTTCAGGGACGTCATTTTTTCGCCCAGTGATGAGGGGCTAAGAATGTAAATAAAAATAAACTTATTTTTTCTGCTGTTCATGAGAGTATGAACGACAGCGGGTCGCTAGCAAAGTTTACACGAACATTTACTTTCCACGCGACCATCTGCGTTCATACTTTCATGCACAACAGAAAAATAAATTTCATTTCTTAAATAGTTACTGCGTAACGCCACGCCCTGCGTGACAATTATATATTTTACTTTTAATTTTTCAGCAATAGAATCGGATTTAAAATCATTTCATGATAACTCGTGGTCATTCCATATGACAGTTTTTAAACTTCCCAGAGGTTCGTTTTATAAATTGCATAAGAAATAACAACTCCTGTAAGATCCTCTTTTTCATGTAACGTTGCTGTTATTAAATGAAGAACGTCATGTAATAAAAAACCATGTCAACACGTGTAAAAACACATTGTTACTGCCGTGTGACGTCATGACGCTGTACGTGACTCTTCGGCAATAACCGATTGAAAATCGCCATATGATAAACGGAATCTTACACTCGTGATCATTTCCGAGGATTCGTTTCATAAATTACACATGAAATGACCCATCGCGTAAGATCATCTGTATGATGCCTATTTCGATGGATATAGAAATGATATTTATCGCACGATGATTTGAATTATTTCAACAAAGATTGTTGGCTTTCATCGCCCATTTCACAGACTTATGGTCTGGTCGCTTAATGTTTGTGTTTCTTTCCCTTTGGTGTCTTTGATGGGTGTAGTAAGTTAATTGTATCGATTCCTGATCTTTGTTTTACTTCTACTTTGTTATCGTGATATTTGCCGGACTCATAAAGTTTATGTTTCTATAAGATAGGTCAAACCAGAGGGAAGAGAAATATCACACAAATCAAAATTTTTCCAACGGGTGAAGTTCTAGAGCATGTGCATGATTAACCGTTGAAAAATCATTCCAGACATCCGAGGTAGATGTAATTTTCCGTGGCAATCCAGCTGATCGCTCCGACAAACTTATAAACAAAAGTATTTAAACCAGCCGTTGAGAACAGGGTATTAATTGCATAACCGAACAGCAAAGGCCTTGACGAGTAAGGCTGACACGATTAATCGTATAATCGATTTATCGATCGATAAATTCCCCATAAATGATTACCATTTCTGATTTGTTTTTAATCGATTAGTTAATAGGTACAATTTACTTCCCAAAGTTATACCCAAAATAGCTGGATGAGTGGCAAACAGTGCAGACCCTGATGAGACGCCGCATTCTGCAGCGTCTCATCTGGGTCTACACTGTTTGCTCAGGCCTGTCTGTTCAAATATACATATGGTAAAGTGCAACATATCGTAATAGTCATGCTCAGACAGAAAGCCAGACAGGTAAAATTATGACAAAAACCTTAGCGATTACTAATCGATTATCGATCGCAACGGCGGGGCTGATAATCGATTATCATTTCAGCTTCGATTAGCTAGCCCTATTGACGAGCCTTGCGCATGTGCACAGTCTTATCAAAGTCTTTTCTGCTCGCAGTCATATAAGAGACCGTGCGGTATCTTCATGTAAGACTTAATGAGTTTAACCCTATTGGTTGGCGTTCCCCTGCCCATCGGGACTTGAAGAGATAGCTTGTGTTGCATGGTGCTTCCACACAGAGCTGAAACCAACTGCAAATGAGTGCTAGTAAACAGCTTACAGGGTTTAAGCCTGCCCTCGGAAAGTGAGACGGTCCAACTCGCACATGTATATAAACCATATTGGTTTCATTAGGCGCCAGTGGCTTATGATGTATCTCAATGTTGGATAGAAGTCCCACACAATTGGAAGCAACGTCTCTAAATAACCTTAGAAGTCTCCGTGGTGAGGTGATTAAGTTACTCGCCTTGTAAAGCAGGGGCCGCATGATCGATCCAGGGCTTCTCCAGACTTTCGGATGAGTCTTTAAACCGAGGTCCCGTCTCCGTATGACCTTGGCTGTTGGTGGGACGTAAAACTCAAACACTCACTCACTCACTCTAAATAACATTAACAGTGTTGACAGGGACATTTATCCTCAATTCAAACCCAAACCCACTGGCTGGCTGCTCATGCCCTTTCATTATGAAAAAACACGCCAATTCAAATACATTGTAAATTTTAACGCCGAAAAAATGGCAATTTGCCCATAAACATTGTGATTATTTTCTTATTTCTATGCAAAATATAAATTGAGGGTACACGTTAGAACCGCCTCATCGAGGCGGTTCTAACGAGTACCCACAATCTATGTTTTAGGGCAGATAAAAGAAAAATAAGGTTTACCCACCATAGTCCACAGTTTTACTATATAAAAGTGGGGTTCAAGGGGATCAAAAGTATATAGGCGTGTTTTTATGATGTAAAGAAAATAAATAAGAGAACACAAAGGAGTTTTTTTCTCATGTGTCTACTTATCTGTACTCACTGTAGGTGTATCCCGTTGTCCCACACTTGTAATCATGTGTATGAGGGCATGACGCATTATACCTGGCGCAAGTTCCGTTAAGGGACAAACAAGAACCCCGATGCAACACTGTTAGATGATGGTGGTGTCTGGACGCCACGCAGTCTGCATTCTTTAAATCACAGTCACTCTCTGGAAGATAAAAGGAATTTAATACATGTAGTATAAAGCTTTTTACAATTTTCTTTCAAAATTCATTTTCCTTTTATTTTCTTTTTTTTTTTTTTTTTTATTTATTTATTTGTTGTTGTTTTTAATCAATATTTTAGATGCACTGCAAGAAAATCTGTTAATCATAAAGACAAAAAAATTAATATTGAATACGTTTGATTGGGTTTGTGGCAACGTAAATTTAATATAAGCCCGCCATCCCTGGTGAAAACTTTTTATTTTCCCTTCCAAGCCGGTTCTTCTGTTATATTGATATTGTTATAGTTCGTTTCCGCTTGTTACGTTTTCAATATCTCCAAAATGGCTACTTTTCTATGAAAATCCGTGACATTTTTCTTATTTATTCTGCCAACATAGGTTGTGGGTGCTCGTTACAACCAATGAGTACCCGTAACCTATGTCTTAGAGCAGAAATAAGAAATATAAAGTATACCCCGTAACCCCCATTTTTCTCAATATAAACTGGGGTTTAGTGGGTGTTCATTTCACGGGCTTGTTCGCGTGATGTGTGTTTTGTGAAGTGTTAAAAACCAATCTAGCATAGAAATAGAAGTGGAAGCAATGATCAGGAATCGATACAACTACCCAACACCACCCATCAGAGACACCAAAGGGAAAGAAACACGAACATGAAACAACTAGACCCTAATGAAAACATCACAAACGGAAAGCTTATCGTGGCCTTCTTTAACACAGCCAGAACACTTGGTGGCTTAACGATAGATGTGACCATTAACCCTTATCTTGCTGTTCACGACAACCCCTATCTTTGCAAACAGTGTAGATCCAGATCAGATGGCTTCTTAAGAAGCCATCTGATCTGGATCTACACTGTTTGGCATTCAGTTCATGAATTTGTAGCAATCAATTACATCAAGTAATTTGATTGGTTGATAGACAGAAATGGGTGTGGCTTAAATGAATATTCAGCAAGATAAGGGTTAATCAGAGTTCTCTCTCCAGCCAAAGCTGCAGTTCGTAGTAGTGACGATTTTACTTATTCTGAATCCACACGTCGTCTCAAGTATCTCAAGAAGTTTAGGCCCAATCCGACGTACCGTTGGAAGTAGATGTGGTTTGAAGATTTTCAAGACGGCCGCCATGGCTATCATAACGGAGCAATTTTAACAAGAATTTATTTTTTCTAAATCTCCATGTCGCCGCGATGCCTCCTATCAAGTTTCATTTAAATATGACTTTCGGTTCGGAGTACATGTAGATGTCGTTTGAAGATTTCCATCATGGATATCGGAACGAAACCATTTCAGCAATTCTAAATTTCGCTGTACATCAAGTTTCAGCTCAATCCGACTTTCGATTAGGCATAAGATGTGGTTCAAAGGATTCTAAAATGGAAACCATGGAAGTCATCTTGGATATTCCGAGCACAATGATTTTAGCTTGTTTGAATTTCCATATCGGCCCGGTGCACCCCTTTAAGTTATAGTGACCATGTTGATATTCTCTAAACGCTCCTCCCAACCCGAAAGCTGAAACTTAAACGGAATGATTTTAGCAATTCTGAATCATCACGTCCGACAAAGTTTCGACTCAATCCGACCTTCGGTTCGGGGGCAGTTGTCGTCAAAAGAATTTCAAGATGGCGGCCACGGTGACTGTATTGGATTTTGGAAAGCATTCTAAATCTCCATGCTCCACAAATGCCTTCTTATAATATCAGCTCACTCCGACTTACGATTCAAGACAAGATTTCAAAACTGTGAAAACTTAACAAGAAATGGCAAGACGGGCGGTGTATGAATGACATTTGAGGAGTCACCAGTAACAATTCTGATTCAGCTTCAGAATACAGGCCACAGCATAAGCGAACTTGTAGCTTTGCCCTAGGCGAGCTTAGAATACACAAATTTAGCGGGGTTCAACTTTAGATGTCGCAGTATTCCTCAAATCCTGGTTGCTTGAAGAACAATCGACCAAATATTTCTAGAGCCAGCGCACGTCAAAACATAAAACCTAAAATAAGACATGTGCGCCCAATGAAGACTCAGATCAGCCTGCGCATACATCTAGTCTAACCAGAGACTTCTCTTGCTGTAAGATGAGCATTGGGTCCTGAGCTATCCTAAGAGCGCACAACGAAGACTCTGATCAGACTGTGCGGATGCGCAGGCTGATCTGAGTCTTCGTTGGGCGCACATATCTTATTGAAGGTTTTGTCATGCGCTGGCTCGTTATACTGAAGACGCGCGTCATTGCTTGACTATCCGTAACACGTCAACATGTTTCATCACGTGAACAATACTGTGAAAAAAACTTTATATCGAGAAAACTGAGGTTTATTAGGGTAAATATTATTTCCGTATTTCTGCTCCAAAACAAAGGTTTCGGGTACTCGTTAGAACCGCCTCTATGAGGCGGTTCTAACGAGCACCCACAAACTATGTTTGCGGTAAAAAATAAGAAAAGCATCACGGATTTTCATCAGAAAAGTAGCCATTTTGGACATGTGAAAAAATGCACTATGCCGCACAGGTGTGTTTTCGTTTGTTTGGTTGGTTGGTTTGAGGTTTAACGTCCCCGTCAACACTAAATATTTCATTTTGGAGACGTTCGTGGGACTTTGAACCGACATTGAGATGAAATGACATCTCAAGCCCTGCCGCCCAATGAAACCAATAGGGTTTATATGCATGGACGGTCCGATTCGCACCACTTTACGCGGTTTACTAGTACCCATGTGCGGTCGGCTTCAGCTCTGCCTGGAAGCAACATGCAGCCCATCTATTTCTTCAAGCCCCAATGGGCGGGGGCCGGTGTGTTATCGTAATTAACTGATGATCTGTTTAATACTGACCATATGTTTTTCCGTTGCTTGCGCATACAACTTTCTGATCTCCTTCGTCGTCACAAATGGCGTCGCAATGAAACGTGACTTTATCCAAAGAACCACAGGAGCCGTTGTGAGCCAGTGCCAGGGTGAAACCATGTCTCTTCGCCTGACAAATAGCTATGTCGAAGTAACACTGGTTTTCTGAAGAGAGAAAACATAATTTGATGACGATCAGCTTTATTGTATTGGAGTTTTACGGCCCAGTCAACACTATTTTAGGCCATTTTTGAGCCGGTCAGTTTAACTTTCCACATTTTTCTGGGCAGGCTTATACGTTAGTGGTTAACCAGTACAGTGCACATTCTTTCGCCAGAAACTGAAAACTGCCCTTCTTGAATCAGCGGAATGGAGAGAATGACCGTAGAAAAGATTGCATGATCAATCTCCACGAAAAAATGTTGCCGACCCCGGCAGGTATCGAACCCGCGTCCTCCAGATCACCAGTAACACGCGCATCCGATTGATCTACCGAGGCCGGCGACGATCAGCTTTATTTTACAGTGAAATTCCGCTATTAAGACCACCTAAAATAAAGACTAAATCTAATTCTTTGTGTTTTCTACACCCAGCGTCTCCAAATAAGAGGCCACCTTTAGGACTGTTCAAAAGTGGTCTTAAAGACCACTTTTGAACAGTCCCAAAGGTGGTCTTAAAATAGGAATTTTACTGTTCTTAGAATAATGGCTTATTGTTGAAAATAGCATATTTTTTTTACGATCGGAGCCAAATCGGTGAGGATTATTTGTTTGCATTGAAATTTTAAGATCCCCGTCAACTCTATTTATGTCACTTTAGAGACGGTCCTTCCGATTTTGTGGGACTGTTACTTCCCAACATTGAGATGAAATTACACATCAAGCCAGGTGAAATTACATCTCAAGCCCTACCGCCCAAACAAACCAATTAGGTTTATACGCATGGGCTCGCACCACGCTGCCTGGGCAGGCCGAGACCTTCTAAGCCGTTGACCAATGCCCATGGGCGGTCAGTTTCAGTTCTGTGTGTGAAAACCTTGCAGCCCAATCTTTTTCCGCTAACCCCGATTGGCGGGGACCCAAATTGATGAAGATACCATCAGCTATATATTACTTACAAAAGAAGCAGCCCCGAGGCTAGAAGAAACAGATGGGCTGCATTATGCTTCCACGCAGAGCTGAAACCGACTGTTGCACCTCCGATAGAATTAGGCGGTTCTAACGAGCACCCACAACCTATGTTTGCAGTATAAATAAGAAAGATATCATGAATTTTCATCCGAAAAGTAGCCATTTTGGAAATGGGAAAAATGCACTATGTCATACCTGTGTTATCGTAATGTATACATATATACGTACAATGTAGTTAACATAGTGAGTGAGTGTTTGAGTTTTACGTCCCACCAACAGCTAAGGTAATACGGAGACGGGACCTCGGTTTAAAGACTCATCCGAAAGTCTGGAGAAGCCCGGGATCGATCCTGCGACCCCTGGTTTACATGGCGAGTAGCGTAACCACTACACCAGGGAGGCTTCTAATGTAGTTAGCATAAATCAACATCCATGTTAAGGAGGGTCGCGCATAATTGACTCTGCCGTAATCAAGTTCGAATTTTTACCTCAAAATAACTGTAGTTTGTATTTTGTTTTTAAAGTGTTTTCTGAGTTTTTTGTAACATTTAATAACCATTACAGTGTGTTTTTTTTGTTGTAAAATATTTTGAGACTTCATAGACTACTTTCCGGTCTAGTTCGCATAGCTGTAAGCACATGAAAACGAAGTGATAAACAGACTAACCCTGTATTTTTTCAGCTACTGATTTGTTTCCTCCGATTGCAGCCCATCATCTTTCCACGGCAAATCTGAACTCTCTTTAACGCAAGACGTTTACTTTATTTTTCCATTGGTGTCAAAAAAATAAGCCTTGAAGAGTCTGTCACTGCACATATTCCATGGCAATACTTTGTCAATACAAACAACTCAACTCAACTCAACTTTATTTGCAAATCACATATCATAACATTGAATACATGAAATGCGCCCATAGAAGGCAGAGAATACCAACAAGAATAATAATAATAATAATAATAATAATAAAAAAAACAATGACTCAATAATGACGTTTACTTTAGTTTGCGTGACGTCATATATGTAATTGAAAAAAAAAACAATATTAAAGGAGCGTGATAGCTCAGTGGTAAGTGCTCTTGCCTCTGATGCTAGAGGTCCCGGGTTCGATCCCCGGCAGCGGCGATAAAATTTCTGTGTCCGAACACGCTCTGGGACAGTGGCATCATTTGCAGGGATGAATGTCATAAAGTGCACCGTCCTTCGGATCGGGACGTTAACTGGAGGCCCCCTAGCAGAGAGAACCATTCCCTGTGCAGGCTAAGATCCTTACATGATTACTGTGTTGGTATTCATCCTGCAAAACCTGGAGTGTATGCAATGCATACCTGGGGTAATGGTCAAATGTGACCTACGTAGTATCAGTTTTGCTTGATTTGAAGTTTAACGTCCCCGTCAACACTGTGAAGGTCATTTTGGTGACGTTGCTTCCAATTCTGTGGGACTTTTATCCGACATTGAGATGAAATGGCATCTCAAGCCCTGTCGCCCAATAGGGTTTATAAGCATGGACGGTCGACGTGCATTGCTGGGCAGGCTTAGATCCTCTAAGCCGTTTACCAAAACTCGTGTGCGGGTCGGTTTCAGCTCTGCGTTGAAGCATCATACAACCTATCTATTTCTCCAAGCCCCGATGGGCGGATGCTTACGCAGTATCAGTAGATAGATACATAGAAAAAAAAACACTGCCATATTTATCCACGTAGTTATTGGTATGAACTAAAAGAGCAGACACAACTGTAATGCCTGGCAGCGCACGTTACTCTGTTAATAATCAATCGCAGTCTTGGTTTCAATTTCCGTTAACCCACCTCAGTGAACAAATAGTCATTTAGGACCTTAGACTCAACAGGTCCGTACGCATGGGGTTAGAGAGAGAGAGAGAGAGAGAGAGAGAGAGAGAGAGAGAGAGAGAGAGAGAGAGAGAGAGAGAGAGAGAGAGAGAGAGAGAGAGAGAGAGAGTCAAAATCGAGGCTAGAACTGTGGAATCGAGGAGGGAGAATTGCATCAGTGTGCTTCTTCGTCTCAAATACTTCTTATTGTTAGTCTGTACAGTACATGATAGACGCCCCCGCTGATCTGGGATTGAAAAAAAAAATGTGCTGCATGATTTATCCATGTAGAGCTGAAACGAATCGAACAAAATTAAGAGTATTCAGATACTTTCTTTGAGTAATTCAACTATGATTACAAAGGCCTCCAGAGCGGAACTCGCGTGACAAGACGTAAAGCACAATAATGGAATGTATTTGACTGAGAAAAGCATCTTGAGGAACACCGACATTCATTTCGAATTCTTCAGTGTAGCCGACACAAACAAGGACACGTCTCCGCGCATTAGCAGACATCCAATGGGCCAGTCGAACATTCCACCCCTCTACTTTAAATTTTCTCTGTGCCTCCTAAATGACTTTCCGAGACTCTCAACCAAATGCCTTATCAAGGTCCACCAAAGCCATGTGGGAATGTAACTGCCATTTTGGCTTTCCGCTAGTGATGTTTCCATTACGGTCTAGTTATTTCATGTTCGTGGTTCTTTTCCTTTGGTGTGTCTGATCGGAGGTGTTGGGTAATTGTATCGATTCCTGATCTTTGCCTTCACCGGAAAGTAAATGGATAACTTATTGCACCTCCCTTTCACAGTTTGCATAAACAGGCAATAGATAATTAATAGTGTTTCCGGACAATGTGGCATGAAAAAAAAAATTGTAAAAATTATAGAGAAAAATTAACTAGTAGTTTTTCTACTTTCCCTATAACGTTGGCAGGAACTGAAACGGGACAAAGGAAATTTGTATATTCTTTCGCATCAGCATATGGTATTTTTTTATCAATTTCAACCCATTTCATTAGGGGGGTGGGGTAATAAATTGGCAAAAAAGAACGACAAAAATGTACAATAATGTTTCCAAGGTAAATTAATAACATATATCGGACATTGTTTGAACGTCTGCGACAATGTTAATGGCTTCATATCTTTTAAACATGAACAAATCGACAATATGGCAATATGACAACATGGATTTTTGCCAGGAAAATCAATTTTTCACATCATAAAACTTATAAATGAAATTGTGTTTCATTTAAAATGAAATACTTTGATACATATCACATTAAGGAAGCAAAAGTAGGTGCAATAATAATGGTATAATCCTTGTTCTTGTCATTTTAACAATATTTTAATGCTTTTTTTAGCCATTTTTAGCAACTTTTTCTGCATTACTTCTTCCAGATGCCTGGTGACATGGTCAAATTTCACGCCTATTTGGTGTATCTAATATTATAACACAATATATGTGAACATAAGAAAAATCTAAAGACGAAAAATGCATTATTTTATCAAATATATTGAAAATTGCATATCAAAACAGCAACAAATGCAGAAAAAGTCATTTGTAAATAGGTGTTTCGACAAAAACATGTGAAAGAGTTTGTCTTTCACAGTTAGGTACGCAAACATGACATTATCCTGCATTGTGTTTTTTTAAACCAAACTGGGAAATATTGTTTCAAACAATTGTTATAAATCGACAATTTGTCAATGACTGGGGTAATAGTTTAAACATTCGATAATTTCGAAAACAGTACCCATCTATAAGGCTAAAAAGCTCGAAAAAAAAGCATGGTATGCCTATATTTTTTACCGGCAAACGAATGCAGAGACTTTAAGCTACAAAATGTAAGCAAATAAAAAAAGTCTAAAGACAAATGAATTACTCACCACCCTCCTTAAGTTCAAAGTGACCACAACATGCAAATGAATGTACAATCTCTTTAAATACATTAATAATCTATTAGTTTCACGTGGAGGTGATTAGGAGATGAATCTTACTATATGTTTTGCCATCCGTACCACAGACTGATGGACCGTGTTTGTTACAATGTTTAGCACACCTATCACTTCTAACTGTCGCAACTGAAACAATAAATAATATTTTATTAGTTGGGGCTGGGCATTTGTTTGATTTGATGTTTAACGTCCCCCATCAACATTATATAGGTCATTTTGAAGACGTTGCTTCCAATTTTGTGGGACTTTTACCCGACAGTGAGTGCCGCCCAATGAAACTAAAAGGGTTTATAAGCATGGAGGGTCCGACTCGCACCGCTTGCCTTGGCAGGCTTAGATCCTCTAAGCGGTTTACCAGTACTCGTGCGCGGTCGAATTCAGCTCTGCGTGGAAGCATCATGCAGCCCATTTATTTCCTCAAGCCCCAACAGGCGGGGGCCTGGTGGATTGTCATCACGAAAACATGCCTATATAATTTTGACCCCTCGAATCCCACTTTTATATAGAAAAACTGGGGGTTACTGGGGTAAACATTATTTTTCTTATCTCTGCTCTAAAATATAGATTGTTGGTACTCTTTAGAACCGCCTCGATGAGGCGGTTCTAACGAGTACCAACAATCTATATTTTGAGCAGAAATAAGAAAAATGTCACAATTTTTCATCTAAAAATTTAGTTTTTTCGGCGGTAAAATGCGTGTTTTCGTAATGGGTCTTCTTTTTTGCTCAAGTGCCCAGTTGTTTTGCTGCTGCCCCAGGGACATCCAGGTCTCAACGGGTTGTAACTGTCGAGTCCTAATCTTTGCTTCCTCACAGCATTTTCGTTGATTAATGGATGCCCGTGATGGCATATTGATGAGTTAGGAGACCTTCTCTCAAGCTGAACAGCCAACTAAATTGTGTAAACCACGGCTAAGATCAGGGTGAAGGCAAATGCCCCTTAAACGCGGTTAACCAGACATGCAGTGAGTTAAGACAGAAGGGAAATGTTATCTATTCAGTTTCTTCACTTCCAGTCAGTTTTCTATTTCTACCCTGTCCTTAACTTTCATCAGTTATTCCCTATATTAATTGCATTGTAACACCTTGACCTGATAAACAACTACTATCTTAGGAAATGTGAGATTTATCAGGGCAACGTGATTTGCACTTCTATGAACTGAACTACTGCAAAATATTGGCTAAACTGTAAGAGTGTACAAGTGGATTAACTGATAAAAAGAATACCAGATTCGTATCATTTGATATCAAGTTTATTAGGCTCGGCTTCGAGAACGCATGTAGAATCGCTCGGCAAGCCTCGCGATTCTACAAGCGTTCTCGAAGCCTTGCCTGATAAACTTGTTATCAAATGACACGAACCTATCTCTATTTATCTCCTCTTCTCTCTCCAGTATGGCCCAAAATCATTTTCAGTATTACATAAATATCTATGCTGACCCATTCGGCCTATGGTTAGTTGTAAGCCCTTGATATACCCTATACTTGAGCATTCACCACTGTGTTTACGAGAAGGATTACTTATGTTAACGTAGCTATATTTTTGTAGGGCGAAAAAATATCTGTATAGGCACTTTAACATAATACAGTAAAAATTCTATATTAAGACCACCTTGCGGACTGTTCAAAATTGGTCTTAAAGTCCACAGTCTCAAAGGTGGTCCCTGACCAGATGACATTGTTGGCAGAAAAGACAAAGAAAAAATAAAAAAAAAATCAAAATAACCTTTTTAAAGCACAATTAGTCTTAATTGTAGGTGGTCTTAATAGCGGAATGTCACTATATATAGCGGTTTCATCGTAAACATAATGAGGATTTTTAAATGTCATTGACACCAGTAGGTCCGTTCCAAACTTGTTGGAGCGATCAACTTCTGTGTGTATGTGAGGGGCTAGTTCCATTTGAAAAATTAGAATGGGTATCTAATCCATTTAGGGAAAGTTTAAGACTGAATTAAAATTTCCAGGAGGGCTTTTATTAAACCACGTGTTTTTGTTTGCTTTACCTGGGCAGGCTTAGATCATCTAAGAGGTTTACCAGTACTCTTGTGCGGTCGGATTTCAGTTCTGCATGGAAGCATCATGCAGCCCATCTATTTCTTCCAGCCCAAACCACGTGTACATAAAAGTGGCATTAAAATGGATCGAAGAATCTGTACCCAAATAGAATTTACACTCATATTATAGGTGGTCATGAGAGATCCATTTCAGTGGCACACAGCGACAGTGGTACAAATCGCCCGGAAACCTCAAATAGAAACGAGGTGTACAAACTATTAATTCCCCACCCACGAATCACAATATTACGACTCTTTATTTTGTTTTGTTTGATTTGAGGTTTAACGTCCCCGTCAACACTGTAAAGGTCATTTTGGAGACGTTGCTTCCAATTTTGTGGGACTTTTACCCGACACTGAGATGGAATGACATCTCAAGCCCTGTCGCCCAATGAAACCAATAGGGTTTATTAGCATGGACGGTCCGCCTCGCACCGCGGTTCCTGGACAGGCTTAGATCCTCTAAGCGGTTTACCAGTACTAGTGTGCGGGCCAGATTCAGCTCTGCGTGGAAGCATCATGCAGCCCATATATTTCTTCAAGCCCCTATGGGCGGGGGCGGTACGACTCTTTATATTCCAGTCATGTCGCTGCGTAATATATCTGATGTCAACATGATCTTCTTTGCCTACGGTGGAGAAGGCACACTGTTTACTTATACTTTCTAGTGCCGCGTGGTCTGAAAACTGTCTAATGCAGTTTTGTTTGATTTGTTTGATTTAAGAAATAGATCAGCTCTAGCTGTGATTTGTTGTGTAATAAATCAAAGTTTGGCGGTCAGATGCAAAGTAGACAAATCACGAGTACGTAGCGCGCGTGATTTGTTTACTATCAACTGACCGACAAACTGTGATATATAACTCAACAAATCACAAATTTAAGCTGATCTATTTCGATTCTAACAGGCTGAAAATCGGCAATAATACTGTTGTTTCCTTCAAAATCTCACAGCTTTTCGCCATTGTTAGAAGAAATCCCGCTAAAATTATCGACTGAAACACATGCATTTATATCCTTTTCTATGGTGGCATGTAGCTGCCATCAAGATGCGAGATCCTACTTACTAAGTCGATGTATTTTATGTTGACATACTAGTGTAAGGCGACATATCTTGTTTGTTTATCGTTATGATAAAAAATATCTCGATTTTCATTAACTAGCCCAGAAACTGCTTTACAATGACACCCAGTTCATTAATATTTTTACAACGATGTGTTACTACTATGTTGACATAAACTCGTTGTAATTTTTGTGATTATTGCTTTGCAATGACATCATGATAGTGTAAGTCGACTTAGGTTTGCTTTGGTTACTTATTTTTAAGTTGACTTATCTATATAAATCCCGAATATCTATGACCGCTACACGTCTAGTTTTCTTATGGAAAACGAGCGTGTTTTAATATGCCAGATACACACCCTGAGTTGAAGCCTCGTGTGGGGGTGGTGGAAATAAGGGCCATTTGGTATGGGTGAGCGGACAGGATTTTGAAAACATACCACATTCATATACTTGTACTCTGAAAAAAGGGACCAATTCATATACTTAACTTTCGAAAATGTCACACCCATAATATGAACTTGTATTACATGCAATAAAAACTTTAAGAAAAACCGTGCTGTCTGTCGGTCAGTCGTAAGTGCATTAGATCGCTCGCGTGCGTCGTGTTCTTTTCCCTTTTACGAGTGACTTCCTGCAAGTGATATATTAAACAACTAGTCACTACCAGCACGAATCTATTTCCTAAATAAAAGCTAACGCTCAAGACGTGAAAGTGGAGCTGTGGCTTAAGAGTCTTTATACTTTCGTTGGGTGCAACGAGGACGAAGTATAATAAACTCATAAGGTCTCCATTTCTGAACGTATTCTGTTATTCTGAAGATTTGCCTTTAACCATACTTTGGGTATATATAATCTATTCTCATTACGATAACTCACCCGTGCGACATGGTGCATTTTTCACATCTCCAAAATGGCTACTTTTCTGATGAAAATCCTTGATATTTTTGTTATAAATGTTCAAAACATAGGTAGAGGGTGCTCGTTAGAACCGCCTCATTGAGGCGGTTCTAACGAGTACCCACAACTTATGTCTTGGAGTAGAAATAAGAAAAATAATGTATACCCCCGTAAACCCCAGTTTTCTCTATATAGACTGGGGTTTAGGGGGTCTTTATTTCACGGACTTGTTCACGTGATGTATTCTGTTACATTCTCTAATTTAACGGCGACCTAATACCGGCATTTATACTCCTTAAATGCTCCATGGTTTATCGTCATGTCAGTTTAAAGCACTGAGACGACTTTGTAGTGAACTAAAAAGATATATAAATAAAGTGTCGTTTTTAAAATAAGTCGACTTGCCTGTTCCACAAGGCGCCTTATAAGCTATTTTTTCAAGTTTCTGTATGTCGTATTAAAGCACTATCTCGCTCATTTTTAGCAAAAATTTAGATACAAATGACAGAAATATAAGACGAACTAAATTATGTCGACTAAATATAAGAGAACATATTTCATGTAGACTTAAAATATCTCAATGAACAAGAAAATTATGTAGACTTAATGGTACTTTTGTTGTTTTATCTGTATAGTAAGTATACTTAATATCTCGCATCTCGATGGCAGCTACATGCCACCATACTTTTCTAACGTTTTCGATGCGAAAAAATGACATTATAACGTCTAACGTCAAGGAAACGACTAGTGACGTCATAAATTTGCAGTTTTTAATGACGTCACTCTTCCTTGTCGTGATTTGTTGGAGAATAAAACACAGTTATTTTCCATTGCCTTTATAGGCGCGCTGTGTTAGAATTGAAGTTTAACGTCCCCGTCAACACTGTAGAGGTCATTTTTAGACGTTGCTTCCAATTTGTTGGACTTTTACAAGACATTGAGATGAAATGACATCTCAAGCCCTACCACCCAATGAAAACATAGGGTTAATAACATGGGTGATCCAAATCGCACCCCACTGCCTGGGCAGGCTTAGTTTCTTGGAAAATTTATGATAAACGCGATGATTTTGATTTTGAGATTGTAAACTTTCCTTTTTTGGACGGTGATGTTCCTCGTGCGCCATCCTATGGCATTTATATTTCGCAGTTAATTCGATTTGGCAGAGTGTGTAGTCATGCAACTGACTTCAACATTCGAAATAAATTGTAAATGGCTAAACTTCTTTATCAGGGTTATCGGTACCAGAAACTACTCAAAGCCTTTTCAAAATTTAAATAGACGTCATTCTGATTTAATTTCAAAATTCAATACTGGACTTAAATCTCTTCTGCAACCAGGTCTATCGGAACCCGAATGTTGACTTAGTATATAAATTCAGAAAAAAATTATAACCGCAATGACCTCAGCACCAAATTTCGTAAAAATCATTCTTCGATATAAAAAGATTGGGAACAACATAAATGTTATACGACAGACTGCATACATGGTGGTTATATAGAATATTACACGGTTATTTTGATATCGGCCCTGGTCTCGGCCCGAGTTGCCTGTCTCAGCCCGAGCCGGAACGGCGAGGGCTGAGACAGGCCGAGGGCCGAGGCCAGGGCCGATATCAAAACAACCGTGTTATGCTCTTTTTATCGTATACTTATTTCCGTAAAAATATTCTAAGATATAGTAATTCTATAGTAATTACGACATTCAAAACTCTGAAGGGGTTTTGCAATAATTTAGCAAATTTAAGCAAAAAAGACAGCAGCCAGTTTGGCATGTAAACCGACATTCAGTGCATGGCGCGCACACGTACATGTAGTTTACGTGACGTTAACGAGTGCAAAGGTTCTGACGTCACCGCGCCAGAGCGACGTAGGAAACAACATGAACGCTTGAATAAAAGTTTCTCAGCGCTTATCATTCTGTATGAAAATCTGCAAATATAACTAGTTTATTTAAGCTTCAGAAATTATTTTCGAGGTTCAGACTCAACCGCAGTAGCAGTGCACAATTATTCCAACGGACCATTCAAACAAGGAAAGCCCGAGAAGGTAAGAATTTAGATCTAGCTTAAATTTATATAAAAAAAATAACACAAAAATGAATGAAAAAAACATATTTTGACTTTTCCAGCTATTTATCATTGCCATTTAAATATTTTTATGCCATTTCTCATGTATTTATATTTGCAGGGCCGACAGGTTGTTTCAAGGGCGGGACAGACTTCTGTCCCGGCCCTCGAATTTCATTTCATTTCATTTCAAAGCCTTCTACTGGCCGAGATAACTCACAAGTATAATCTTTCACAAGTAGTGTCTGCGTAATAACTCATAGTATAGAGGATTATTTTTTTTTTTATTTTTTTTTTTTTTTCCCTCCCTCTTTCACCCAACATGATGAAAATCAGACATAAACAGCAATCAACAGGGTTAAGATATAGATGAGACCATTAATCATGCACTCTAAATACATATTTATTGTTGCACTCCATCCTACAAAGAGACAATTATTATTATTATCATTATTATTATTTTCAAATGTTCAGGGGATACTCATGTAATCATATCACATTTCCAGCTTCATTTGACTCTGCTGCATCTGCACCTCTCCTGGGCTTCATCAGTAACCATCCCGGCACCACTGCAAACTGAGGAGAAAAATTGTAAAGAAAAACACCAAGTGCCCCGACCGGGGACCGAGCCCACGACCCTGGGGCAAAAAGCAAGCGAGTCAAACACCAGGCCAAAGGGTTCGGGCCAGCCAGACCGGTCAGTTATGCACTCCAAATAAGGCGATTTATTATGGCGTGCTACTTCATTCCTCTATCCTACAAAGAAACCAATATTTTAATGTTTAAGAGAGACTGATTTAAACATGTCATATTTTAGATCCTCTTGACTCCGCTTAATCTGGTCCATCCATGGGCTGCAGCAATAATCATCCCGGCACCAGGCACCACTGTAGTAGGAGAAAAAAAAAATCCAGTCTAGTGCCCCGACCGATGATTAAAGGAGCGTGATAACTCAGTGGTTAATCCACTTGCCCCGGACACCATAGGTCCTGGGCTTGATATCGGCAGTGGCCACAAAAGGCCGACGCCCAAACACCCTCCAAACGCACCACCTGCAGAATGAATTACATTTCCAGATTTCTTTGACTCCGCTGCATCCGCACCCACCCCAGGACCCACGGGCAACCACCCCACCAGATACCACTGCATCTGAGGAGAACAATCTGTAAAGAAAAACCAACCAAGTGCCCCAAAAATAATGATTGATATAATGTTTAATGAATTCTGAAGGCCAGGTACAGCCGTGTCGGCCACTTCCTGTCCTCCGGATATAACCATGAAAACATGAACCACACTCATTCCCATAATGTTTAATGAATTTTGAAGGCCAGGTACAGCCGTGTCGGCCACTTCCTGTCCTCCAGATATAACCATGAAAACATGAACCACAATCATTCCCAAAATGTTTGATGAATTTTGAAGGCCAGGTACAGCCGTGTCGGCCACTTCTTGTCCTCCAGATATAACAATGAAAACATGAACCACACTCATTCCCATAATGTTTGATGATTGTTTTTTTTTTTTTTTTTTTTTTTTTTTTTGGAAGGCCAGGTACAGCCGTGTCGGCCACTTCCTGTCCTCCAGCTATAACCATGAAAACAAATGATGATTTCAATATATCAAGATAGATGAAGTAATTGAATGTGAACCACACCCATTCCCATAATGTATGATGAATGTATCATATGTATGTATATCGTCAGGCCAGGTACAGCCGTATCGGCCACTTCCTGTCCTTCAGAAGAAATAATGATTGCATCACTCTTACGCCAAACAACCCCATTACCTTGAAATGTCCTAGCATCACCCCCCCCCCCCCCCGCAGTTAAATTTAAAATCTGTTTGTTGATGATATGAAAACATCTAATTGTTGGTAGATGTCTTCACGGTGAATTTTTGGTTCTTCATCATCTTTGTTTTGGTTTTCGTCAAAGAAAGTATTCAAGTCAAGGGCACTTGTACCCAAGTTTAATAAGAGCTCTTGCCTCATAATTTCTCTCTGAGCATCATAGAGTTCACAATCAAGGAGGAAATGGTCTACTGTTTCTCTCTCACCGCAAGCACAAGAGGGATCATCAACCACACCAACAGAGTGGAGGTAGTCTTTGAGTCTGCAGTAACCACTCTGCAGTTGCAATATCACCCTCTGATTTCTTGTGCCCTTGAAACTGATTTTCTTCAGTTTGACTACTTGATGGTATTGATGCAAATTTCTGCCTTTTTCCGATATTTCCCATCTTCGTTGCCATTTCCCCATGACTGCTTCTCTTGCTGCATGTTGTATTTGTGCCTGTGTTGCATCTTCTATATCTTCTGGCATTTCCTCTGCTTCTTTTGCAGCCTCCTTGGCAAGCCTATCCGCTATCTCATTCCCTCTTATATCTGCATGCCCTGGACTCCACTGAATCTTTACTTCTGTCCCATTCCTTTGTAAATCTGACATAACTTGGATGATGTCAGAGCTTGTTTTCTTGTACTTTTTGTCATCCCAGCCTAACTGTAGAATACCAACTGCACACTGACTGTCACTGAAAATCAAAACTGTATCAATCTTTCTTTTCATCTTTTCTTGTAGGATAAAATCTAGTGTCATCTTGATAGCGGCTAGTTCACCAAGGAGAATGGAAGCCAGCTTAGACACAGGTTGTTTGAGCTCTATCGTGTCATCATTTGGTAGAAACAGGCAAGAGCCAGCACCACAGGGACCAGGATTTCCTCTGCAAGAGCCATCAGTGAAAGCCACTACTGTATCTACTCCTATGCCCTCCAGTAGCCTCTCAATGACCACTCTTGACTCTATCCCCTGTGCGGCAGTTCTTGACTTTGAGGATCCAAGATTACTCCAGTATTCTGGCTTTCTTTTTGATGGTGCCATGTACTCCAAATATGTTGCTTCTGGCTCAATAGCATTGAGACTAAGGTCAGTTAACGATTTCATATCATCAACCTGTCGTATCATCAATCCAAATGGAGTTGTTACTTTCTCCCTTGGATTAGACTCCAGTGTTGACTGACATTTAGCGAGAGTTTGCCTTATCTTCTCATCAGCTGACTTAGCCATGATTTTTGTACATGTTCTAACTGAAAGTTCTTCTCTGCGAAGGTCAAGAGGTAAAACACCTGCTTGTACCTCCAATGCTTCCAAACTCGCTGTGCTAGGACATCCCAAACACAGTGCTAGACCTTTGCGTTGGATTTTTTCAAGCTGACTGCAATTTGCAAGCTGCCAGACTGGAGCTGCATACTCCATTTGTGGGACAACAATGCTGTTGTATAACTTAACCATATTAGGAGTACTTATTTTTTCAGTTTTACCAACAATCATCAGAGAACCCAGCGCTTTTGCTGCTCTTTTTTCAACCATATCCAAATGATCATGAAATGTTAACTTCTTATCCAGTATGACACCAAGGACCTTAACCTTATCTGTGTGTTTAAGCAGTTTTCCCTTCATTTTAACTTCTGGGACAGAATGACTGGCATCCCTAGTGAAAAGACAATATTCTGTTTTTGCAGCACTAAGTTTCATTCTCCACTTATAGGTCCAGTCGGAGATATTGCTTAGATCCTGATTCATTGCTGTTGCTAATTCATTTGGGTCATTTCCTGAATTCCAAATGGTGCCATCATCAGCAAATTTAATCTTTTCACTAGTTACACAGCCATAAATGTCACACAGAAAGAGACTGAATAAAAGTGGAGATAGTACACTTCCTTGCGGAAGTCCTACATCTGTTATAAACTGGCTTCCCAGTTGATTCTTTACCAAGCAAGCAGCTGTCCTATCTGACAGAAAGTTCGCAATCCACCTCCAAAATGCTCCATTCACTCCTTTATCATACAGTTTAACAAGAAGTCCATGACGCCAAACTGAATCAAATGCCTTCTCCAAATCAATGAATGTTGCTAATGTGCAATTTCCTTCACCAAAGCCAGATAATATCTCTTGACTCAACCTGAGAAGCGACTGCGTTGTGCTTCTGTTGATGCGAAAGCCATCTTGCTCTTTATCAAGAAGCTGATTGTGTTCGACATAAGCATATAGCCTAGAATAGATGATTCTTTCCATGCATTTGCCCAGTACGCTTGTCAGACTGATAGGTCTATATGAACCCGCTTGGTAGTATGTGTCTTTTCCAGGTTTTTTGAGAAACTTCACATTAGCACTTTTCCAAATTTTTGGTAGGCATTGGCAATTCCAAGATGCTGTAAACAACATCATTATTGCTTCTTGGAGCACTTCATTTGATTTTATAATCATATTTGTGAAAATTTCGTCTGGTCCGGGAGCTTTGTCTGCCTTTAATCTCTGTATACTGGCTTCAACCTCATCATACGAGATGGGCCTATTTAGGAATGCATCACCATTTTCATTGTGAGACCGTTCCCTGATCATGCTGAGTCTTGTTTCAATTTGCTGCCGGAAGGCTTCATCAAAATTTTCCCCAGAAATATGTGTGCCCCCAAAGAAAGCTTCCTGTAGAATGCTGCATTTCCCATCATGATCAAAAACGGTCTCACCATTTTCTTTGAGTAATGGCAATACATCAATATCATCTTTTGCCCTGTATGATGTCAATCTTTTAAAGGCTTGCCATTTTTCTCTAAGGTCACCAGTTTGGTCAATTCTTTCACAAGTCATATTCACCCATTCTGATTTAGCACTTTCACATTCCTTGTTGTATGCATCTTCACATTCCTTCAAGTATGAGAAATTGACTGGTGTTTTATGCCTTTTAAATCTCTTCTTAGCACTTCTCGAAAGTCTGTCCCGGCCCTGTGTAGACGAGATAGTGAGATAAGGGGTGATACTATAGTGAGATAGGGGGTGCAAAATCTGTTGTCTCAAGGGCAATACAAGAATAAGTATATGATAAAACCCAATCACGGTTGACAACTTTGCTTTCCTCTTTAATTGCACGTCGGCTAGTCCTGAACTCATGACCTTCCATACATTACGCTACGCTGCTTTCCAGTAAGGTCATGAGTCCCAACCGCGAAAAACTGGAAATTCCGTTAAGAAACGGGAAAATCACTGGTTTTATAATGTCATCCGATATAAGTCACAGAACTATATTGTTCTGTGTCGTTCTCTGTTCAAAATAAGCCCAAAAATATTCAATATTATCCTAAAAATATCCACGAAGCGTTAGGTACTGTTTTTTATCCGTCCACCATATTGGATTTCACTTCGGGATGTTTCGATTCCTGCCGAAACCAGTGACGTCACTATTCGCGGAAAAACTGATCTGAATAGAACAACATCAAACTTAGCCGTTCGCGTTGCGTGTTGCCAGGGATTTTTTTTTAAAGAGAAACAGAGGTTTTAAGCATTCTGTCACTCATTTGAAATTAGAATCTGTAGTGGTTTCGACTATATCACATGGTTTTGCTTTGTCTGCGTAGTTGTAAAAGGAAAGGCAATTTCTTCAAGGAAAGAATCAAGCAAGGGGACACCCTATCCAATTATACCCTACCCTATACACACCCTCCTCATACCACCCCAAGCTTCTACCCACCCCTATCATACCCCTACTCCTACCCTACCCTATCCCCTACCCCTTTCCCCTACAATACCCCTACCCCTTTCCCCTACCATACACCATCCCACTAACCCTACACCTACCTCACCCCTACCCATACCCCAGCCCCTACCCCTTACCATACCCCTATCCCCTTCCCCTATCATACCCTACCCCAACCCTATCCATTCCCATACCCTACCCCATACCCATCCTGTTTCCCTCGCACCTACCCCTTCCGCTACCATACCCCAACCATACCCCTTACCCCTACCTACCCACCCGCTACCATACCAATATCCATACCATAGCCACTACCTCTTACCCATACCCTATCACTTCCCCTACCATGCCCCATACCCCTACCCCCATCCAATCCCATACCACAGCCCCTATCTCTTACCACTACCCCTTACGCTACCCATACCCTACCACGCCCCCTACCCCTACACTTACCCTACCCAACCCCTAACCTACCCGTATCCCATACCCCAGCCCCTACCTCTCACCCCTACCCCTTCGGCTACCTAATACCCTACCGCGCCCATACCCCTACATTTACCCTACCGACCCCTACCCTACCCCATCCCATACCCAAGCCCCTACCTCTTACCCCTACTCCTTCCATTGCAATACCCTTGCCTACCCAAACCATACCCCTACCCACCCCCTACCAGCCCCTTACACCTATCCTACCACATTCCCCCACCCCTTACCCTTACTTCCCACCCAATATCCCTACCCTTTCGCATATCCCAGCTCCTACCCCTTACCCAACCCTACCCCTTACCTCTATCATACCCCTGCCCTAAACCATAACCCATTCCTACCCCATAACCTTACACTACCCTATCCTACCCCTTACCACTACACTACCCTTACCACTGCCAGACCACCTACCCCACCCATCCCTACTGTCGGCCCTCGCGCATGGGGGCTTTGAAAAATAGATTGGGAGCATCATGCTGACCGCACACGAGTACTGGTAAACCTCTTAGCAATCTAAGCCTGTCCATGCAAAGTGGTGCGAGTCGGACTGTCCATGCATATAAACCCTACCCCTTACCATACCACAGCCCTTACCCCTACCCCCTTCCCCAATCATACCCCTACCCCACCCTATCCATTCCCATACCCATCCCCTTTCCCTCGCACCTACCTCTTCCGCTACCATACCCCTACCTACCCCATACCCTTACCCCTATCCTAACCCACCCTACCTTACCCTAACAGTAACCTCTACCCTACCCCCACCCCTACAATACCATATTCTACCTCTACCCCACCCCTGCCCCTACTGCTAGTGCTATCTTACTCTGACTCCTATCCTACCCTTCCCTATCCTACCACTACAGCATTAAGGCTGTGCCAAAGTTCATATCAGTAAATTACTCCACTTTCAGTTCTAGAAACTGCAGATTCACAGCAACAAGGTCAAACACATTTATTATTGCCCCCTCCGAGTATTCCAAGCAGACAGACAATAAATTCTCATTGCATGTAGTTTTTTTATGTACCCGCGAGGGTCTATAACTGGTGAAATACACAATTCTATTCTATTCTCATACGCGGTACGGAGAATCAAGTACTGGGTTTTATCTTTGCCTTTACGATCATCACCGGGATTCACCGGACAAATTACGGAAATGAACGGCCATATTGTTTACATCAGCGACCCTGTACATAGTCGCGTTTTGTGAAAAGTTAACGTTTACACGCACTTACAGGTTAAAAACAAGAAAGCTGCTTTGCCAAACGTAAGATTTGTATGTTATTCATCATATGATCATATCATTTTTATTGGACATGCCACCAATATTGAATATTGGTGTGATTTTCAGAATTTCCAGTTTTTGTATGGAAGGACACAAGACCATACGGAGTGACTGAACGTCAGTAGGGTCTTGTTGTACAGGACTACACGTCGGCGGGTCAGGCCTCAGATTCTATGATGGTTCCAACGTAAAGGCTTATGTTGGTTGGTACCTGATGCTCTGTTTCTGGTCGGGCCCATCGGAGTCCAACTGTTGGTTTTCTTTTGCTCCAGCATTTCAGTGGTTTCATGCTGTCGAGTCCTGTCCGTTGTTTCATCTCTGTGGTTGTTTGATTTTTTGTGTTCACGGAGATGTTGCACTGATGAGTTAGGAGGCCTTCATGCGGACTGAACAAATTTTTGTCTTAATCGCGACGGAAGTAAGGGCGAGGATTGTGGCAACGTAAAATCGATTTAAGCCCCCACCCCCCCCCCACCCCCCCCACCCCCCACCCCAGTGGAATTCGTTTCCGCTGACCGTTCTCAGGCGGTTCTTCTGTCGCGGTTTATTTTTGTTATGGTTTGTCCGACGATTTACTTCCCCAAATGATAGTTTTGCAATGTAGTAATCTCCATTCTAATGTACCCATTCGGTTGTTTGGTTAAAGAAAAAATAGAAGTGAAGGCAATGACCAGGAATCGATACAATTAACTCACAGCTCTCATCAGAGACACAAACGGGAAAGAAACACAAACATGAAATAAAAAGGGGCTAATGGAAATATCAACAGCGGAATGCCAAAAGGACAGTTACTGTCCCACAAAATGGCCAAAAGGTTATCCATAACAAAACAAAAAGCGACACACACACCCAAAGACAAACCATAACAAAAATAAACCGCGACAGAAGAACCGCCTTGGAACGGTCAGTGAAACAAATTCCACTGGGAGGCTTAAATCGATTTTACACCGCCGCTATCCTCGCCTTTACTTCCGTCGCAATTTAGACAAATAATTTTTCCTCCTAACTCATCAGAGAACACAAAAAACAAATAACCACAGAGATGAAAAAAACGATGAGAACTTGACAGCAAGAAACCACTGAAACGATGGTGTCACAGGGGTGGAAAAAGAACATGACTCGACGGGGACTCGAACCGTGCGAATACTCTACCGACTGAGCTAGCGAGCCACACGGTCGACCTGCTACATTTTCCCCCTGTATAATTAGATTCGTCCGGCTGCGAGACTTATTTTTCATACTCTTTCATGTCTTCAGACGCGGTGCTGCCTCCCATACTGGCCACCAAATGTCACAGGGGTGGAAAAAGAACATGACTCGACCGGGACTCGAACCCATGGCCTTTCGCATACCGTGCGAATACTCTACCGACTGAGCTAGCGAGCCACACGGTCGACCTGCTACACTGGAGCAAAAGAAAACAAACAGTTAGACTCCGATGAACCCAACCAAAGACAGAGCATCAGACACCAACCAACATTACATAAAATTAAATTCTCTCTAATTCTCAGTAAGCCTTTACTCTGGAACAGCCAAAGAATCTGAGGTCTGACCCATGAGGGAAGCAAAGTTGTCAATGGGTTCGGGTTAACTACCATGCATGCAGTCTGTCGTATAACATTTATGTTGAACTCAATATTTTTATATCGAAGAACGATTTTACGAAATTGGGTGCTGAAGTCATTGCAATTATATATTTTTCTGAATTTATATATATTTTTTGTTCTTGTTTTTTTTTTTTTTTTTTTTTCGTCGGGCTCATAGTCCTTCGAGACATAAGTGCGACCCCAAACTCATCACGAAAACGTGCCTGTATAATTTTGACCCCCTGAACCCCACTTTTATATAGTAAAACTGAGGTAAACATGTGTATACCTTATTTTTCTTATTTCTGCTCAAATTATATATTGTGGGTACTCGTTAGAATGAAAATAACTTTAAATGTATACCTAGGCAGACTGTCAAAAATACCACTCTTAACATGTTACCAATTTATTCCAAATAAACACACAAAAGGAGCCCCAACAACTAATCTCGTCCGAGGCAAAACCAGTAGAAATAATTTAAGGAGAGAAACGGATCATGTGACTTGGCCGCCATTGTTTTTCAAGGGAGACAACCTCAGTACCCTCATCTTTGTTGTGCTGTAAATAAAGTCCCTATAAAAATGTGATCTGTTCTTAAAAGTAAGATTTTTTTCAGGGGGAATATAGTGAGGGAATTTAATTCCGAGGAAAATAAGATCACATTTGGTAACTGAGATAATAAACGTTTTTGTTGTCGTTGTTGTTGTTTAAGAAGTTTTCTCCCCTGTTGGAGTATCCATAGCTCTAAAGAGATAAGCAAATCATGTTGGCATATAAAAGTGTATAAATTTGCTGAATATTCCTGTCAATTTAAAGCCTTCTTTTTGAACTATTAATGTGAATGGATGCCTGCTTAGGGGAGACAACTTCTTCAAACGTATTTTTGTCTCCCATGGCATAATGGGTCAACTCTTAAAAGAAAGAGAGCAGATCCTCTTCACGAGCAAGTTCTTTCCTTTTAGAGCAGACCCCTTTTTCAGTAGGATAGAGTTTAAAAAGCGAAAAAGAAGTTCCGAAAGGTGTCTCTCCTTGAAAAATGTCGAAAAACTCGGTCATGTGTATCCATTCCCCTTAACGATCCGTGAGATTTTGGTCAACTGTCCACATGAACCCCTCAAGTGCGATTATAAAAGTCTTCCGGGAGTATGGGTTCTCGTGAGTCTGGGTTCCCAAGAGTCTGGGTTCCAGCCCGAGGGATGTCCGGGACGACTGGAACCGAGGCTTAGCCGAGCATCCCAAGGGTTGAAAGCGAGTGCAGAGCAAGATGTGATATGAACAATGAGATAGAAAGGATGATATAAGAATTTCTATACCATGTGTAAATGCCGGATATTTTTAGCTTGTCTGCACGAAAGTGCTTTCTTTCTATGCATCACGAAAACACGCCTATATATAATTTTGATCCCCTTGAACTCCACTTTTATACAGTAAATCTGGGGTTTATACAGTAAATCTGGGGTTTACAGGGGTAAACCTTGTTTTTCTTATTTCTGCTCTAAAATATTGATTGTGGGTACTCGTTAGAACCGCCTCATCGAGGCGATTCTAACGAGTACCCACAATCTATTTTTTGAGCAAAAATTAGAAAAATATCACATTTTTTTCATCTTAAAAATTTTTTATGTTTTCGGCGGTACGTTTACAATGTATTTGTATAGGCGTGTTTTGGTAACGCTCCAGATTTGTATTGTAGGATTAACACATATGTTACATTTGAAAAGAAACGGTTGTTTTGAATGTGAAAAACACACCTGTTTTTATTGTAAGAATCCTTCTACTCAACCCCAGCAGACATGCTGTTTTTTTTTTTTTTAAGGAAACAATACTTTTTAGACAAAAAGAACCTTAATCACATACCTTTTTTTCACTTTTATTTGAGTCATGTTTTCCGAACGGCACTTTTCCTTGGTAGGATAATACCGATGCGGTTAACTACTACACTCTCGCTGACTAGTACACTTTCGCTACCCTTGAGAATGACCATGAGAAAATATTGCCAGACCCAGTGAGGCTCAAGACAGCGACCTCCTGCTCAATAGTTAGATGCGCATCCGACAGAGCTGTCAAATTTGTTGAATCCTGTCCAAAAGGAATTGATGATATGGGCTTAGTATGAGTGTGGAACATTTGACGCGCGCGTCTATTAGTCAAAGCACTGGTAAACTAGTTGGTCGGCCGTTTCTGAGGCTGAGTGTCGGCTGGAGATTGACTAATACCCTTAAATTATTGTAGTTAAAGCAAACATTGAAAACCAAGCTCAGACGCGGCGTTCCATCACAAAAATACGACTATATGATTTAGACCCCCTCGAACCCCACTGTTATACAGGTTTGCAGGGGTATACATTATTTTTCTTATTTCTGCTCAAAAATAGATTGTGGGTACTCGTTAGAACCGCCTCGTCGGGGCGGTTCTAACGAGTATCCACAATCTATGTTTTGGAGCAGAAATAAAAAAAAATGATTTTTTTCATCTGATTTCATTTTTCGCTGGTTAAATTTACAATGTATTTGTATAGGCGTGTTTTCATAATGCAACGCTCGCTGGTCTTATTCAACACTGTTTTGCCAATCCCCCTTGTTGTGATCCCAAACATTCATGGGTTAACACATTCAGCAATGTAATACACTTTCCGGTACTTGCGGGACATTTTGTTTCATTGTGGTGTGTTTATTTATACATGTAATTTGCACGCATTACGAAAACACGCCTAAAGATACAAATACATTGTGCACTTAACCGCCGAAAAATTGTGATATTTTTCTTATTTCTGCTCAAAATATAGATTGTGTACTCGTTAGAGAGTACCCACAATCTATATTTAAGAGTAGAAATAAGAAAAATAAGGTTTACCCCTGTAAACCCCAGTTTTCTATATAAAAGTGGGGTTCGAGGGGGGGGGGATCAAAATTATATAGGCGTGTTCTCGTTATGGTGATTACTTTTCACTGGTCAGGGATAGTCAAGTGGTGGATATGAGCCTAAGAGTTTTATGTATATGAGTTTGGGTGAATTAACACTGAGCGTCGATGGCTTTTCAGTTTTGTTTTGTTTTTTGTTTGTTTGTTTTTGTTTGTTTGTTTTTTTTTTTGTGTGTTTTTTGTTGTTTTTTTTTTTGTTTTTTTTTTTTTTTTGTTTTTGTATAAAAGAAGCAGATTAGTTGTCCAAATACGATACTATGTTGTGCGAACGAAATATAAAGTTGTTCGAAGTCGAGATAATAAGTTGTGCAAATAAGATATTATGTTGTGCAGCCAAGATGTTGCGCAAGCAAGATAATATCATGGTTGTATAGACAAGGTATGTTGTCTGAACAAGACGATATGTGTGGACAAGATATTATGTTGTGCAAACAAGATGATAAATTATGTGAACAAATTATGATGTTGTGTGAACAAGATAATACCATAGTGTGTTGTACTATAAAATTTAAAAACTAGCATGTCCCTTCCCGGGTTCCGTAGTTTTTTAATGTATTGAGATTAAATGACACAAACCCAGATACTTATCAGACAGATAGATGCTCGTATTATAAAAAATGAAGTCTTCGAAATTGGGTCTTATTCTTATCCTTTTTGCATGTAAGTTCTATCTTATTAAACATTAACAAAATTGAAAAAAATAGAAAGAAGATACGACTGCCCAGTGGACACACAATATATAGCAGAATATTAAAGTAGGTACATCATCAAGTTATTTTTTTAGAAGCCTCTGTGGTCGAGTGGTTACGCTACTCGCCTTGTAAACCAGGGGTCGCAGGTTCGATCCCGGGCTTCTCCAGACTTTCGGATGAGTCTTTAAACCGAGGTCCCGTCTCCGTATGACCTTAGCTGTTGGTGGGACGTAAATCTGAAACACTCACTCATCAAGTTATTTTCAATTAATTCTGTGATTCAAACAATCTGTTTAAGTCTGGATCAGACATAAATAGTCAGTTTGTCGGTCGCAAATTAAGTTTTCGGCTCCGCGGACGCTTCGCCGTAAAACGAAATTTCGGACGATTTACCCTCCCCAAATTACCTATTTCCCAAACCAGTTTTAGAGCAGACTTGTAGATGTGGTATAATGTGACAGTTTATGCCCTCGATCAAATGGATATCTTGGCTGCAAGTGTTTGTTTGTTTGTTTGTATTGGAGTTTTACGGCCCAGTCAACACTATTTAGGTCATTTTTGAGCCGGTCAGTTTACCTATCAACACTTTCCTGGGCAGGCTTATACGTAAGCGGTTAACCAGTACAGTGCACATTCTTTCGCCAGAAACTGACAACTGCCCCGGCTGCAAGTGTATGTGTGTTTAAGAGCATTATGCAGCGCAGACTGAATTCAGCCCCTTCACTGTCATGTAAACAAGTCCGTGTAATGAACATGCTTCTAAATCCCATCTCATATAGAGCAAAAACGGGGTTTACAAGGGTATGCACTGTTTTTCTTATTTCTGCTCAAGTACATAGGTTTTGGATACTCGTTGGAACCGCCTCAACGAGGCGGTTTAATGCCTCCGCCCATCGGGGATTGGAAAAATAGATGGGTTGCATGATGCTTCCACGCCGAGCTGAAACTGACCCACACACGAGTACTGGTAAACCGCATAGAGGATCTAAGCTTGCTAAGGCAATGCGGTGCGAGTCGGACCGCCCTTGCTTATAAACCCTATTGGTTTCATTGGGCGGCAAGGCTTGAGATAACATTTCATCTCAATGTCGGGTAAAAGTTCCACAAAATTGGAAGCAACGTTTCCAAAATGACCTTTACAGTGTTGACGGGGAAGTTAAACTTCAAATCAAACAAACAAAACAAAACATAGGTTGTGGGCACTCGTTAGAACCGCCTAAATGAGGCGGTTCTAACGAGCGCCCACAACCTAGCCCACGACCTATGTTTGGAGCAAAAATAAGAAAATATTACAACTTTTCACCAGAATTCACCATATTGGAGATACATGTATGAAAGAATGCACTATTTCGCACGGATGTGTTATCGTAATGCTGACCACACTGTGGATAACCATCGTTAATCAAAGCACTGAGACTACTGGGGGTCGATTGTCTTTGGGTGTATTGTGTTTAAACCTAACATTCATGTACTGAAAGCAAACATTGTAGACCCTGATCGTAATCAGCGTCCTGTGCTGTCTAAAAGTTAAAACTATCAGCAAACAGTTCGACCCTGATCAGACGCCGCGTTCTGCGGCGTCTGATCTGGGTCTACACTGTTTGCCAAACCCGGCAACACATAATTCCAGTCCAAATTCTATACAAAACCATGCATGTTACGCAACACTCTGACCTCACAGCGATAACCAAAGCGAGGCTATTTTCTATAAATAGCCCTTACCTGGATTTCCTGCAAATCTATATGCGATTTATAACTTTGGATCGACCGATTAACAATCGATCGGCAGGTTGATAAGCAATCGACCCAAAGAGTTTTTTTTTGACATCGAGACTAGGGTGGGTACCCTATTTTGAGTTCTGGCTTCGCGCACGTTCTCGAACACACCTTTTCCATCGTCGTGGCTCATTTAACCCTTTACCACTCAGATACGTGTTTTTACGTGTCTGCACCCCCCCCCCCCCCCATTTTAAGCCCCAGAAGCTCCTAAAATCTGCATTTCTACCCCCGGATAGTTATGTTTGCTTTAGGATTTGTTGGGCAAAAAAGTGACCTGTTTTTTTCGCGCGCCTCCCCACTAAAAATATTCTGGTGGGGGGGGGGGGGGATTGAAGGGAAAAAATTTTGGGTGTACGGCCCAACCGACTGCTAAAATTTATATCTGAGGGTGTCTGGGATCAAAAATGCCTGAAAATTGATGCTGATATAACATGCTGCAAGCAGTGAAAATAGCCAGTGCCAAACACCTTAACTGTTGCCTTGACAGCTGTGTGAAGATTAAAATGTGGTCAAAAATTCACTTTTTGTCAACTTTGAGATGCCCCCATTTTACAATATCAACAATGAGCAAGTCATGGAAGGTTGCATTTGAAAGGCTACTGCCCAATGAACAATCATATCGAGTTTGGTGTAAAACAGACCATCCATTATGAAACAATGGCTAGTTGAAGGTGCTGTCAGGTGCAACACTGTGAAAGTCAGCGAAATTCACAAAATCCCTGAGTGGTAAAGAGTTAACCCTTTACCACTCAGATACGTGTTTTTACGTGTCTGCAACCCCCCCCCCCCCCCCCAAACACACACACACACACACACACACATTTTAAGCCCCAGAAGCTCCTAAAATCTGCATTTCTACCCCCGGATAGTTATGTTTGCTTTAGGATTTGTTGGGCAAAAAAGTGACCTGTTTTTTCGCTCGCCTCCCCACTAAAAATATTCGGGGGGGGGGGGGGAATTGAAGGGGGGCAACGCTTTTTGCCAACTTTGAGATGCCCCCTCTTTACCATGACAACAATGATCAAGTCATGGAAGGTTGCATTTGAAAGGCTACTGCCCAATGAACATTCATATCGAGTTTGGTGTGAAACAGACCATCCGTTATGAAACAATGGCTAGTTGAAGTTGCTGTCAGGTGCAACACTGTGAAAATCAGCGAAATTCACAAAATCCCTGAGTGGTAAAGTGTTAATCTTTGTTTTATTTGAAGGGGAATAGGCAGGCATAGTTTCTGACATATGGAGCACCTGTTCCTCGGCTGAAAATTGTGGCATTGCTAAAAGGGGACTAGGTTTTAAGGATAAAATTACGTCCTCAGGAAACCAGTTTTGTTTTTAGGGCTCTTTCAGAATTTCTTCACTTTTTTTCGAACTGATTGTTAATCAGAGGTGGGCGAAAACCGGAGAACCCGGAGAAAATTCACCTGACCTTCCGTTGCAGAACTTGGCATGTCACATGTGACCCGAGCCAGGCGCGCGCGAACTACAGCGGTGAGAGACCTAATGATTAAGAGTTAGCGCTCTTACCCATTAGGCCACAGAGAAGAGACACTTACCATGCCAATGATAAGGGATTCAAAATATATTTGAAAGAATTATTTCTCCTAAAGGTGTATCCATTCCCTTAACCTATTTAGTACCGGAAACCCCGAAACGGGTACCCTGGCAAACAGTGCAGGCCCAGATCAGACGCCGCAGAACGCGGTGTCTGATCAGGGCCTACACTGTTTGCAAAATGTTCAGCCATTTTCCTAATTAATTTTGAAGAAAACACAACCTGACACCCCTAAATTTTGAAAATGACACCTGCTATATATAAGAAGGAAGATTCCATTTGGTACAAAAAGGTTTAATACGCCTCTGACTCAGTTCTTTTTACGTCAAGGAAACACTCGCACGTACTGGGCATTTGGTTGTGTACAAAGATTGTGTTGTAAGAAATACATAGGACACTCGTCTGTTTGTTTGATTTGAGGTTTAACGTGTCCCCGTCAACACTGTAAAGGTCATTTTGGAGACGTTGCTTCCAATTTTGTGGGACTTTTCCCGACATTGAGATGAAATGACATCTCAAGCCCTGTCGCCCAATGAAACAAATAGGGTTTATAAGCATGGACGGTCCGACTCGTGCGCACCGCTTTGCCCGGGCAGGCTTGGATCCTCTAAGCGGTTTACACGTACTCGATTGAGCTCTGCGTGGAAGTATCATGCAGCCCATATATTTCTTCAAGCCCCGATGGGCGGGGGCCGAGAGGAGACTCGTTATAACGACTTACATTTTACTTTATAAACACCTTGCTACTATCAAGAATCTTCATAATGCGTTATATTAGGTAATGAAGGACCCTTTTCCCCTCGAATCACTCAAAAAAAAGAAGAAAAAAAACCTGAACATTTGTTAAAATCGCCTCGCCTAGGTGATTCTAACAAACATCCACAACAATTTTTTGGAGAGTATCGAATTCAGTATTCTTGAATATCTTCCCCTCCCATCTTATGCTAAGGTTTCGTTATACAGAAACTGTTCAAGTCCCCGCCCATCTGGGCTTGAAGAAATATATGGACTGCATGATGCTTCCACGCAGAGCTGAAACCGACCCGCACACGAGTACTGGTAAACCACTTAGAGGAGCTAAGCCTACCCAGGCAAAGTGGAGCGAGTCGGCCCGTCCATGCTTATAAACCCTTAAGGTTTCATTGGGCGACAGGGCTTCAGAAGTCATTTCATCTCAATGTCGGGTAAAAGTCCCAAACATTGGAAGCAACGTCTCCAAAATGACCTTTACAGTGTTGACAGGGACGTTAAACCTCAAACAAACAAAACTGAAACTGTTCGCATGATGGGTCGGGTATAAAGAGCATCCGATGCTTGAACTGAAAACACTGCAACAGTATTTTCCGCGACATACTGTTGCTCAGTTTTATGTTGCCGAGGGTTCTTGCACCTTTTTGTTTTAAATATGTCACTTTTATAACAAATCAAGTGAAACGGAATGGGAAGTAACTCATCAAGAAAACACGCCTATACAATTTTGACCCCCATGAGCCATACTTTTAAATAGTAAAACTGGGGTTTACATGGATAAATCTTAGTTTTCATATTTCTGCTCTTAAAGATATACTGTGGGTACTCGTTAGAACCGCCTCGATGAGGCGGTTCTAACGAGTACCCACAATCTATATTTTGAGCAAAAATAAGAAAATAATCACAATGTTTCATCTTAAAATTTTCATTTTTTTTTTTTCGGAGATAAAGGCTACAATGTATAAATTTGTATAGGCATGTTTCGAAATATGTGTAAAAAATTGTGATTTGTCGTGTCCCAGTTAAGATTCCGACCGTAAAATCGCCGATTTTCCTCCTGCAAAATAGCAACTTAGAGGACAGCTATCCCTTTAATTGTTGATTTTGCTTAATCTTTTGGCTGATGTGTTTATCAGTATTCTATTTTATTTTGACCCAAAGTTAACTTGAAGTTTCTTCCAGTTCATGGACTCAGCGAGGGCTTCGAACATTCTATTCGGTGTTCTGCCATTGCCTGTGCTCCAATCAACTATGACCCGCTGTGTGGATCAGATGGAGTAACCTACTGTAAGTTCATTCGCCTTATTTGCATTATCTGCTGGTTCCTAGTACGAAGGTTATCAGAGTTGGAAAAACAGGTAAACAGACCCCCCTGACCTTTCAAGGTCAGGGGGGTCTGGGCCCAGGATTACAATCGTTACTTAAGTTAAGGTCGACTTAACGATTTAAGGAGGAATTCTTATCTTAGTAAAGTATTTCCTTAAAAAGTGCATTCGAAAGCCACCTATTTCATTTACTTAGCTAAGTATTTAACTTCGGATGGAGTCGTAATTTCGACGGAAATTTTCACGAAGATTAGCACGTAAGTTTCAATTACACATTGATGTAGGCGGCCCACAACTTTCCCGCGATCTGTCAAAAATCTCTGCTTCTGCTTGAATGGATGAAGACAATAGAAAATATGATGGTTTAGTTTCCATTTCACTGCATAAACCATGAAAAATGTTTTATATACTATAAAACCTGTGTAATTGAAGGATCACACTCGATCTCAAATTGTGCGGGCAAACATTGGTCACAAAGTAGCACCACGACATATTCAAAACGCTGTTTCTATGGGGTCCCTTCAGAAACAAGAAATCATACAATATTTGAATATGCAAAGCTCGATTTTATGGAGTCTTATTTGAATTGAGGTTTAATGTCCCTGTCAACACTATGCAGGTCATTTTGGAGACGTTGCTTCCAATTTTGTGGGACGTTTATCGACTCTGAGATGAAATGAAACCTCAAGCCCTGTCGCCCACTGAAACCAAAAGGCTAATATGCAGTGGTATGACTCACACCACTTTGCCTGGGCAGGCTTAGTCCTTCCAAGCTGTTAACAAGTACTAGGACATCGGGAAAATACGCTTACATAATTCTGACCCCCTTGATCCCCACTTTCATTTTGTAAAACTGGAAAACTGGGGTTTAAGAGGGGGGGGGGTCGACCTTTTTTTACTTATTTCCTCTCTAAAATATAGAATGTGGGTACCGGTTAGAACCGCCTAACGTGTACCAAAAGTCTATATTTTGAGCAGAAATAAGAAAAATACCACATTTTTACATCTTAAAAATTTCCTTTTTTTGGAGGTAAAATTTATAATGTATTTGTATAGGCGTGTTTGCGTTATGTGTGGTCAGTTTCAGCTCTGCATGGAAGCACCATGCAGCCCAATCTGTTCTGCGCTATGGTGAAGAACAGGGAAGACTCCGACACTTTACCCAAGCTACGATATTGTTTTCGGATGTCATCATTACATGTATGTAGCTGATATAGTCATTAAGGACACGATCAAACATCATACAGACAAACACGGAGAAAACCGTAGCTCCAGTCGGAGTAAAAAAAAAAAAAAAAACATGAATATAAAATCACTGTACATTCGATCTTGGATTTCCCCGTCTTTTTATGAGTGAGGTGAGACATAAATCGCTCACTCACTCGCAAACACACTTAATTACACGTATGTACGACCTTACAAAGGGAGTTGGAACGCCTCAAACCCATTTTTATTGAGCATTTCTAGGCAGGGAGAAGAGGCAAATGATTGGATGTGCAGAAACAGAAGAAATAACAACATTCCCCTCTACCATTACCTGCTGCTAGGAAAGCAGGCCTTGTCACAACCAGCTGGACGCCCCAGTGACGCAAGATACACGTCACCTTCGCCTCACCCAACCAGTACACAACGACCACACGCGACCTCCAGTAACCACTTAGAATGTCTAAGACTGCCAAGGCAAAGTGGTGCAAGTCGGGCCGTCCAGGCATATAAATCTTGTTGGTTTCATTGGGCGACAGGGCTTGAGATGTAATTTAATCTCAATGCCGGGTAACAGTCCGACAAAATTGGAATCAACACTTCCAAAATCAAACCTAAATAGTGTTGCGAGGACGTTAAATCACAAATCAATCAATCAATCAATCAATCAAAAAAAAAAAAAACTTCTTTGTATTTCATTAATTTTGATATCGAGAATCTTTTAAGAAATGAAATTTATTTTTCTGCAGTTCATGGAAGTATGAACGCAATGGGTCGCCTGCAAAGTAAATGAGCCCCGAAGGGGTTCATGTAAACTCTGCTCGCGACCCACTGTCGTTCATACTTTCATGAAAAGCAGAAAAATTAAGTTTATTTTTTATATTTACATTATTTGCCCCTGGTCAATGGGCGAAAAAAATGCTTGTAGGGCAAACTTTTAAAGCTGAAAAACATTTACACGCTGTTTTTCTACAAAGAGCGGAGCAGCGTTGACGTCATCAACGCCCGTAAAGAACAGTGGTTTATAATGACGTCACTTGACGTCACTGAAAATCATGTGATTCGATGCGTTCATGGGCATATGAACGCATTTGTTTTCTATAGGTTTACATTAGACTTTACACTGGAAATGTAAATATACACAAATGGTCCTTTCATATGAAAGTTACGAAACGGGCCTTCGAATTGGATTTTAAATAGGATTTTATTGCCTTTACCTTGACCATTTGCCCAACGAATGTACAACGTTGACATACGTTAGTTGTTCGCGCCAAAATAGGTAATATTTACATTTCAAGTGTAAAACCTATTGTAAACCTATACGCCTGTTCATACTTCCATGAACGCATCGAATCACATGATTTTCAATGACGTCAAGTGTCGCAAGTCTACACCCTAAACCATGGTTCTCTATGATCTCAATGGGCGTTGACGACGACAATGCTGTTCCGCTCTTTGTAGAAAAACAGCGTGTAAAGTAGAAAAACAGCGTGTAAATGTTTTTCAGCTTTAACAGTTTGCCTTATTAGAATTTTTTCGCCGAGTGATGATTTGTTTGTTTGATTTGAGGTTTAACGTCCCCGTCAACACTGTAAAGGTCATTTTCGAGACGTTGCTTCCAATTTTGTAGGACTTTTACCCGACATTGAGATGAAATGACAACTCAAGCCCTGTCGCCCAATGAAACCAATAGGGTTTATTAGCATGGACGGTCCGCCTCGCACCGCGGTTCCTGGACAGGCTTAGATCCTCTAAACGGTTTACCAGTACTAGTGTGCGGGCCGGATTCAGCTCTGCGTGGAAGCATCATGCATCCCATATATTTCTTCAAGCCCCTATGGGCGGGGGCGGTCCGAGTGATGAGGAAAAAAGAATGTAAATATAAGAAATATTTCGGATGTTCATGAAGATATGAACGACAGCGGGTCGCTAGCAAAGTTTATATGAACCCCTTCAGAGTTCATTTACTTTGCAGGCGACCCTGTTCGTTTATACTCTTGAACAGCAGAAAAACAAGTCATTTCATAAATGCACGTGGCATCATACTATTTCATGACAATGAATATAAAGACGGCATATGAACGTTGTGAACAGTGTATGCGTAAAACTAGCAGGCCATAAGCGTAGGGCCCGATGTGCCACAGGATCGGTTTGAAACTAACAGACAAAAGTGATATGCGCCGACCCCCCCCCCCCCCCCCACACACACACACACACCAAAAACAAACAAGTCATTTAGGATCCCCTCTCACGTATAATAACCTTCCCGCACCAAACAATTAATTATTGCCCTTTCACCAGTATTATATAGCGGGTCTTACACGAGTGGTCATTTCATATGAAATTTATGAAACGAGCCTTTGGCGAGTTGCATAAAATTCATATGAAGTGACCCCGAGTGTAAGATTCTGTTCATCATATGGCAACATGAAATTAGATTTTATCGCCATCAAATTTAACACGTTTCTTCACAGAAAATGAATGGTTGACACGGACGTTGTCATGACGTTACGTAACCCCGCCAAAGTGTTATTACACGTGTGGTCATAGGATTTTCATTACACGACCTTATCCACTGCTTACCAATAACGTCATATGATAAACAGTATTATGTAAAAGGTCGGCCCCCGCCCATCGGGGCTTGAAGAAATAGATGGGCTGCATGATGCTTCCACGCAGAGCTGAAACCGACCCGCACACGAGTACTGGTAAACCGCTTAGAGGCTGTAAGCCTGCCCAGGCAAAGCGGTGCGAGTCGGCCGGGTCCATGCTAATAAACCATATTGGTTTCATTGGGCAGCAGGGCTTGAGATGTCATTTCATCTCAAGGTCGGGTAAAAGTCCCACAAAATTGGAAGCAACGTCTCCAAAATGACCTTCACAGTTTTGACGGGGACGTTAAACCTCAAAACAAACAAACAAACAAAATTATGTAAAAGGAAGTTTTTACACAGCTCTGTTCGTCGCACACTTTGACACATCAAGGGAGAAATACATCCCAGTATCTATTTAGCAAGTAGACTTGCCTCACAGGGAGGAAAAAAATGGCCCGAGCGGGACTCGAACCTAGGACCTCTCGCATACCAAGAAAACACTGTACCGTTTGAGCTACCGAGCACCATGACGATCTCGAACAAATAAAAGACCTAAGGTTTGCTTATTGATATTACATTCATGTGTCAAGGTCAAATCTTAAAAGTTAAGGTACCTACCTGGATTACCTTAAATATTTAAGTATTTTCTTTGGTTAAGTATCGACTTTAACGAACGAATTTCTTTGTAGTTCACTTTATACGCCAGTTAAGTAAATACTTAGTTTAAGTAGGTACTTAAAATTTAAGTACGCATTGTAATCCTGGGCCCTGGTTACCTATTTTTCCAATATTGACAATGTGCAAGCTGGGAGCCAGCAAATAAATGCAAATATGGTGAATACATATATATAGTTCGAACAAATTAACCTGAGACTGGTGAACTCTGTTAACATAATTTCACACCCGACTGAATTCATATACATATCTTCGTCGTTTTCCGAAGATGGCGATATTGTTATACAATACATAGAGGTCGGTATATGGACCGCTTTTCATGTGATGCCGAAAATTCACGAGAAGTTTACGAAAGCCCACGTAATAGGCGACATCATTGAATAAATTTATTCCTTGCATAAAGGACAGTCTCAGGTCAAATTGTTCGCACTATACACGACAATATTACACCGCCCTAAATCTTTACTCAACTGTTCGATATCATTATTGCTGTGACTTCCTTTGTTTAGGTTTCCATTATGGTCTTGTCGCTTAATGTTTGTATTTCTTTCCCTTTGGTGTCTTTTATGGGTGGAGTAAGTTAATTGTATCAATTCCTGATCTTTGTTTTACTTCTACTTTTTATATTATTACTACAATATCCTATATTACTGCACTGCCCTACATCAATACTGTAGTGTTTATCTGTTTGATTTGAGGTGATTTGTCTACTTACAACTGACCGACAAACTGTGATCTATTACTCAACAAATCACAAACTAGAGCTGATCTATTTCGATATTAACAGGCTGAAAATCGGCAATAATGCTGTTGTTTCCTTCAAAATCTCACAACTTTTCGCCATTGTCAGAAGAAATTCCGCTAAAATTATTGACTGAAACACATGCATTTATATCCTTTTCTAACGTTTTCGATGCGAGAATATGACGTTACACCGTCTAACGTCAATGGAAACGACTAGTGGCGTCATAAATTAGTAGTTTTTAATGACGTCACTCGTCACGCTCTTCATTGTCATGATTTGTTGTAGAATAAAATACAGCTGTTTTCCATTGCCCTATATGCACGCTGTGTTAGAATAGTGATTAAAGGTTTCAAACGTGTTATTCTTTTTTCTTTCTATTTTCAGTTGACAGCTGCGATCTTCTTATCAAGACGTGTGCCAGAAACCCACCAGTGACAGTTGATCACAAAGGCCCCTGTAATGGCGGAAGTATATTTGGTTAAATGTCAGATATAATATTAAAAATTGTACTTTTTGGTTTAAAATGAAGTTGCTATGGTTCACTCATGCTGCTCTTACGCAGAACATGAAAAAAAAATATGAGAAATTTGAAATTCGCGGCAAAATTGCCGAATTTGATACGATCGGTTGGAAGAAAAACTAAAAAAAGGGGTACCTTATGAATGTTTGCGACAATGTTATGAATCTTTACCAATCCTAAGAATTTCATACGAATCTTACGAATCAGTAACGACATTTTTTTCGGATTCTTACGACTCCTTTCCGAATGTACAAAAACGCTGTTGAAAATCTTGCCAATGCTTACGAATGCCTTATGACTAAAACGATTACACTGCGTGTGCTTGCCAATATTGTCTTTTCGGTAGTTATTCGTCGGGATCCAGCATGACCTTTGCCGTCTTTGTCTGGGTCTCAGTCTACGCTGGAGTTGCCGCTGTTGTTGCCTTTGTTGTTCTCGCTGCTGAGCAAGAACTGCATTGTGTGTCATAACAGCATGTTGGGTAACAAGCAAGGCTAGTGTTGCCACTTGCCACTCTGTCAAACTAGACATATATCGGACAAGTGAATGACGTCTTTTATACCGTTGTGGTGACCCCGCCTTTTGCGAATAAGTCATATTCCCATTTTAATTGCTAGGACAAGCAAATAATTTGTAAGACAATCTTAATATTTGTAAGCCATTCTGAAGCGTTTGCAAGTACTCGCAATTGTTGGCAAGCCGTTCGCATACATTCGCAATTTATTCACATAAAACTCAACACCCTGATTCCAATGGATTTGCAAGTATTCATAACAGTTCGTTAGCATTTTGCAAGGTATTCGTAAGGGAAAACCTCTGCGAATTCTTGCAAATGTCAATGCCTTGCCATCATTAAGAATGGCTTCCGGTTGCTTATGAATATTTTGCGAAAACAGTGGGAATACGCTTTTCTTGCGAATATTAGAAGCATGTTTCTAATATTCGTAACATCCCAAAAACGTCGGCGAATGCCTACGAACTCTTTCCAATATTTGGCGCTTACCTTACGATCATTATGAATTGGTGAAGAATGTCATTCGTAGGCTCCTTCGCAAGTGCATTCGCCGTAGTGTAAGAGCACTATCAAGGAAAAACACGTTACGTTTTTTCTATGCACAATTTGATGGTCATTTTAAATTAAGGCAACGATGTGAAATCTATACAATTACCAAACACCTCACATCGAAGACATCAAAGGGAATGAGACACAAACATTAAACAACTTCGTCTTAATGAGAACATCCTAAAGCGGAAAAAAAACAAATGAACAGCTACTTTCCCACAAAATGGCAAAATCGTTATCTGAAATAAAAAGATATTAGCAAACTGACATGCAAAGGTGAACTATAACAATAATAAAGTACAACAGAAGAACCACCTAGGAACGGTTAGTAAAAAATTGTTGTTGTTTTACCGGGGTTGGGGGCCTTTAATCGATTTTACGTGGCCCGGCATACTTCTCGCCCCTATTCTATAGATATATACTCCTAATCTCTTGAATTTGTCCCGAAGTCGCACATGCCTCACTAGGCTGAATCGAGGGCGGAGTCTATGCAACAAACCAGCGGCACTGTTTCCATCACACGCTGCCACCAATGTAGCGCAACCCACACCTCCCACCAGAGACACAAAAGGGAAAGAAACACAAACATAACTAGACTAAACCATCAATAGCGGAAAGCCAAAAGGACAGTAACTTTCCTTCAAAATGGCCAACTGGCTGTCCAAAACAAAATAATATAAGCGAAACACACACTCAAAGACAAACCATGACAAAGACAAACCGCGACCAAAGAACGGCCTTGGAACGGTCAGTGAAAAGAATTAGACTGTAGAGGTGGTATATATTAATAACCATTACATTTTCCCCCTCATATCTTGACTACGTCCCCAAGTCACACATGCCTCACAAGGCTAAACCCCAGGGCGGAGTCTGTGCAACAAACCAGCAACACTGTTCCCATCCCACCACTGCCACCATTAAAGTAACTTATTGGGGAGTCCTGCCTGCATCCCAAGTTACCTGTCAGTTCGTTTCGCCAGAATCCACGAGTTGTCTGTCCACGCTAGCACAAGTCTTCTTCTCGAGTTGCACTCGGTACCCGGCTCCGGGTTTTTTTTTCACCACTGGCGTACGCCACTGAATTTCTAGAGGCGGGCCCGCAGCCAACTCTCACTGCAATTATGTCGTGGTTTAAACAAAAATAGTTTTCGTTCAGTCAGCACTGATTGATTGATTGATTTGGGTTTAACGACACGTCAGCCCATGTCGGTCATTTTGTGTCGTATCCCAGAGAAGGAAACAAGAGGACCATCATGGTCCTATATCGCTCACCTGAGCTAAGAGATTTACATACTTAAGATTGAAGTTTCACACTGTAAATTCCTTTAACCCTTATCTTGCTGTTGAAAATAGGGTAAATCTGAAGAAACCTTCTGATTAGGATTAACACTGTTAATCATTCAGTTTGTGAATTTGAATGAAAACATCATGTCAGCTAATCTGATTGGCTGGTAGTCAGAAATGGGTGTGGCTTATTAAAATATTCAGCAGGATAATAGTTAAGACTTTGTATAAATGTTTTGACCGCAGGTGTTACTTGAACAACCTTGGTAGAGGCCCACTGTTTGAAGCTTCAAGCCAAATATCAAATGCCAGGGCTTTCTGGTTATAGAACAGAAGGTCGGCCCCCGCCCATCGGGTATAAAGAAGTATATTGGCTGCACGATGCTTCCACGCAGAGCTTAATCCGACCCGCATATGAGTACTGGTAAACCGCTTGGAGGATCTAAGCCTGCCCAGGCAAAGCAGTGCGAGTCGGACCGTCCATGCTTATAAACCATGTTGGTTTCATTGGGTGACAGGGCTTGAGATGGCATTTCATCTCAACGTCGGGTAAAAGACCCACAAAATTGGAAGCAATGTCTCCAAAATTACCTTTACAGTGTTGACGGGAACGTTAAACCTCAAATCAAACAAAAACAAAATAGAACAGAAGGTTTTTAAGTACCATTATTTCTTTAATAATTTCAACCACTTTAGTAAAGGTCCACTAGATGACGGTACACACCAAATACGAGAAACCTGGGCCTTCTGGTTTCAGACAAGAGATTCTTAATGTTTTGTCTATATTTCTCTATGGAAAACATGGAATGAAAACATCATGTCAGCTAATCTGATTGGCTGGTAGTCAGAAATGGGTGTGGCTTATTAAAATATTCAGCAGGATAATAGTTAAGACTTTGTATAAATGTTTTGACAGCAGGTGTTACTTGAATAACCTTGGTGCCCACTGTTTGAAGCTTCAAGCCAAATATCAAATGCTAGGCTCTCTGGTTATAGTACAGAAGTCGGCCCCCGCCCATCGGGTATGAAGAAATATATTGGCTGCACGATGCTTCCTCGCAGAGCTAAATCCGACCCGCATATGAGTACTGGTAAACCGCTTGGAGGATCTAAGCCTGCCCAGGAAAAGCGGTGCGAGTCGGACCGTCCATGCTTATAAACCATGTTGGTTTCATTGGGTGACAGGGCTTGAGATGGCATTTCATCTCAACGTCGGGTAAAAGACCCACAAAATTGGAAGCAATGTCTCCAAAATTACCTTTACAGTGTTGACGGGAACGTTAAACCTCAAATCAAACAAAAACAAAATAGAACAGAAGGTTTTTAAGTACCATTATTTCTTTAATAATTTCAACCACTTTAGTAAATGTCCACTAGATGACGGTACACACCAAATACGAGAAACCTGGGCCTTCTGGTTTCAGACAAGAGGTTCTTAAGGTTTTCTCTATATATCTCTATGGAAAACATGGGCCCCTTGGTAGGTCTATTTTGACCCCAGGGCATTAATTTGAAAAGTCTTAGAAGGAGTCTAGTAGATGTAGCTACATTCCAAATATCAAAAGCCTTTGGAACAAAGTTTGACCTTGCCATAAAATAGGTCAAGGTCAACCTGGGATCATCATTTGAACAAACCTGGCAGTACTTAGTCACTCGATGCTACATACCAAGTTCCAAAGCAATTGGTCCAGTGATTCTGGAGAAAGTTTTTAGGTCTTTGCCATATTTGGGCATGGCGGACATCGCGGTCATGTGACCTGAACCATTCGATACGGTCATGATTTCAGTTCCCCATTGTCAGGGGGTTAAACTGAAATTAGCCCAGCTGTTTAAGAGAAAAAAATGACCTTTGAGATTGCGATGGCCCTGAAAACCCAGCGACCTTGGACCAAGGCCACCGAATGACCTTGACCCTAAGCATCCATACACATTCTTTTTGAACCGGTCCTCGTGTCATAGACCACAATATTCTTCGAAAAATGACTTTTTGATCTTTTTCCCATTCAAAGACCTAAGAAACCAAATGAAATTTGACCTTGCCGTAGAACAGGTCAAGGTCAACCTACGGTCATCGTTTTTGCAAACTTGGTAATGCTCAGACACCAAATGCTACATTCTTAGTTGGTAGACAAACTACCCAGCAGTTCCCGCAGAGCTGAAGCCGACCGCACACGAGTACTGGTAAACTGCTTAAAAGGTCTGCCCAGGCAAAACGGTGCGAGTCGGACCTCCAAGCATATAAACCATATTGGTTTCATTAGGTGGCAGGGCTTCAGATTTCATTTCATTCCAATGTCGGATAAAAGTTCCACAAAATTTGGAGCAATGATTCCCAAAAAGACCTAAATAGTGTTGACAGGGACATAAAACCTCAATTCAAACAAAACCATATTTGGGCATGGCAGCTAGCCATCTTGGTCATGTTACCTGGACCATTTGGACACACTTTAGTTTTCCCTCAGTCTGAAGGCTGTATGTGAAAATTTATTGAAAATAGTTCCAGAGAATGATTCCTTTGAAAACGTTGAAGATCGACGACGACGGACGACGGAGGCGTAACATCCTACGAGCTCCCATCGTACAAGCCGAGAGTAGCTATTGAATAAAAGCGCTGACAGCACTGATAGGTGGTTGTCTCTAAGTATGGGCTCAAAAAATGGTCCTGAACGGGAACTTAGACTGTTTTGTTTAAGCCTTAAATTCCTGTACTGCAAGCAAATAGTGCACTCCCTTATTAGACATGGCATTCTGCATCATCTGATATATGTCTGTACTGCTTGCTAGTGTCACTTTTCTGGACATTGGTCGTATTTGAGCTCAATAGGTAAACATGTCCGTGTGAAATAATGGCGTCCAGCGTGGTGTCAGGAAATGACAAATTTTAGGAAAAATTGTAACATCTTTCTTATTTCTGCTTTCAGCAGAGACTGTTGTTGCTCGTTAGAACCGCCTCATTGAGGCGGTTCTAAATAGTACCTACAATCTATGTTTTTGAGCAAAAATAAGGCAGATAATGCCCTTTAATAGGGTGATAAGTAGCTCCTGTTGAATCCCCTGACTGAGGCACTAAAAAGAAAAATCAATAAGGTACACTGTAGTTAACAGTTAGTCAATTATTGATTTTCCCCAAGAAGGCCCCTTACCTGTTGCAGACAGAGGACTTCTCTTTAGTCAGTACTGAGGGCTACATAATATTATGTAATGAACTGATAGTCCTCAATAATCAAGAATAAATGCCTTTAACCCATTTAGTACCGGAAACCCCGAAACGGGTACCCTGGCAAACAGTGCAGGCCCAGATCAGACGCCGCAGAAAGCGGCGTCTGATCAGGGCCTACACTGTTTGCAAAATGTTCAGCCATTTTCCTAATAAATTTTGAAGAAAACACAACCTGACACCCCTAAATTTTGAAATGGACACCTGTCATATATAAGAAGGAAGATTCCATTTGGTACAAAAAGGGTTAATATGCCTTTGACTCAGTCCCTTTTACGTCAAGGAAACACTCGCACGTACTGGTATTTGTTTGTGCCCAAAGATTGTGTGTTAAGAAATACAGAGGACACTGGTTATAACCACTTAAAGGGGGTCTTTCAAGGTATAGGGAATTTGCATTGGTTTCTGTCCACGCTTGGATTTTGATGAAATTATGCACAATAATTGCTATGCACAATAATTGCCTTGTGTATAACCATTATAAATACGATGCATTGACTTTTAAATTTTATTTCCGTAGTAAATTTATTATATATTTTATGAAGTCTCTATCAGAACAAATCAGAACAAACCAGTACTCTCTACTCTCATATAAACTTGTCTACAGTATTCAGAGTTTCATATATCTAATACTGCTACGTTTTATGAAATAAAGCCATAATTGGTGAGTTAGTTGATACTATGAATGACCTCATATGTCCAGTAATAGTGGCTGGGCATTCCGTTTTCTTTGACGGCGTCCCCATATTTCAGCTCCTTTTTTGTATTCATTAAAATTTGATATGCATTTTTACCATGTTCCAATTTTTGTCAAGACACCATTTTAGCATAAAATCTACCCACATATCTTAGGAGCATGTTGATGAATTTTGATAGAAATTGAGGATCGGTAACATTGTGTTTTAACAGACTGAATACTGATAGTCCTGATTCAGCAAAATGTGAAATTATTTGATTATCATGTTTTGGTCATGCTGTTTGATAATACTTTACTATTGCTTTCAATTTGGATGGCTATAGTATAGTATGGTTTGTGTAAGTAGTTCATAGCATAATTATAAGTATTATTTCAAAACATCCATTTCGGTAAATTTGCCCCCTATGGAACAAACTATTTTATGTACAGAACTATACCGCAAAGGTTTTGATGACAAACGTCATCAAACGCACCCAAGTAATCATGTGCACAGTTTTCTTTCTGTCTTTCTTGTCTAATTTGGTAATGGTGCTAAGGTGATGTTTAGATTTAACATTCAAATCAACAACATACCAGTCACTTTAGATGTTGCTTCAGATTTTGTGAGATTTGTTATCCGACTCGAGATAAATGACTCTCAAGTCAAACTGTTGTTTGTTTATTTAACCCTAACTGTCCA